>CM027582.2:2553967-3860504 GCA_015852605.2 Populus deltoides | reverse complement strand
AAGCTATCTTGTCGCTGGACTTTAGTAGTGCATCACTAATTTGTTGGGTTGAGTCTACTATCTTCTCCGCCACTTTACACGCACTCACGTGCACCCACAAGTCCGGGTTAACCCACTATCACAGAGCTCTTAATAGAGTAGGCATTGCACTCGGTAAAAACAACTTAAAAAAAGTCACCATCTCCAGAATAATCAACGATTAACCTTATATCCATTTAAAATCATCTGAAATCCCATGGAATTAACTACCCTCCCAGGACCAGCAAACATTGTCACCTAACAATCTTTAGTTCTCGATCTACTTAATATTTTCACCAGATATCTTCAACAAAGCTCAGACAATGGAGGCATTGCACCATTCCTGTTAACTTCAAGGAAAAGTATAATGCTTGGAAACAGTCTTATCAAGAAAATATTGGCATATGACCGATATTGTCGGTTTTAATCTACGGAGGAATCATGCGTGATTTCTAATATCTTGTCAATCGGTTTCATCACTGCCATCAAAGAACGAATAATTACGTACTCAAGACTCGAGTGGAGTCTTCGTCGGCTTCCATTTAGAGATAACGCCGACCAATTCAACATACGACTCCAATCTATAAATAAACCTAGCATCCATGCAAGAGTCTCACCCATCTCCCTAAGAAAAAATCAGCGTGGAATCTAATGGAAGGGCTAAAGTTTGTACCAGTTTTTTCCCGCTGGCCTAGGCTTCCCATCCGCCTCCGCTTCGATCCTAGTCCTCCTTCAGGACTTCTGTGTAGCAGTGGATGAAACCGATGGTGGTCTGCGCCCTTGAAGTATTTCGTTAAGAGTTACATGATAGTATTACACCTGAAAATATCATGTATCCTGCATATATTTTATTATTCCTGGGTACTCAGATTTATTAATTAAAACACTAAATTCATTAATCATATATAAAAAATTAAAAAATAAAAAAATATTTTATTAATAATAAATATATTTTAAATAAGTGAAATTCTATTTTCCTTAAGAGTAAATAATTCCTACTTGAATCTCTGGAATACAGCACAATTAGGACTCCTAGTTTCCTTTAACTATTAGGGAAAGTCTTTTTTTTCCCTCAATTTTTGGAGTAAAAATTTAAGTCGGATAATGACAGCATGGTAACTCCATGGTATACTGTAAGGTTGAGGTTGTGTGCATGTGTTTTCTGTCAATTTACTCTAAGCATTTATTTTATTTGATCTATTATTTATTATGTTTACTTTGACTATGCTAGATTGAATATGCATGCACTTTATTTTTCAAGGTTTTACACACCACAAAAACCAATAAAAGCTTTGGTCTCGATTCAAGTACTTTTTGATTAATCTCTAAAAAGCTTTTAAAGCAAATATTTTTTACATTAATCTCTAAAAATAGCATAACACACAGATTTTTATTGTTGATGAAAAGCTTTTATGTTAATACATAAAATAAAAGAATTCATCAAGCTATAAGACTTAATTTTGACAAAAAGTTGTGATATTAACTCCAGAAAATAGAAGATTTGTTGAAACTTTTCTAAAGCATTGCTGAAATAATAAGCTTCATCACAATTTAATTTCTTATTTCAAAAACATATGAAGCAAACACATATTCAAGACCAATAAACTAATATTTTTCAAGCATTGTTTAGACGCTGACCTATTATAAATATGGTTATTTAGCTTGTAATTAGATTTTTAAAAAAAAGTAATAAGAGATGGATTAATTATTTAATAGAAAATAAATTATGTATGAGAGTTTTCATCTTCAGTCACGGTTCTTAATGGAACTTTTCAAGAGCTTATCAAAAATCGACTTATCTTTCTTAACTTTTATCTTGACTTCATCGAAAAATTAACCAAGCTTTGCAATAACTTTATACTTCTCTAGTCGCCGCTGTTTATAGACATTGACTAGGGGTGGTTGGTCATAGTCCGGTGTCTCGAGTATAGGTTATCGCTGTGTAATCTTAATTCCAAACCCGATCATAGCTTGCTTGGGAGAGGCTGATTTGATCAAGAGTTCTCATTTCATGTCCATGGGGTTTGTATAATATAAACTTACTTGGTAGAGAGGAAAAAATATTGAGAATTTCTACTTCCTAGAAAGTTAAGTCTCGCTGAGCGGATTTTCAGTTCTAATTGGGGGCAATTTAAGTTTTTTCTGCTTTTTTTTTGTGTACCATCAACTATATAATTTTAAACCTTTAACCAACTTAATAGATGTTTGAAATATTAAAAACAAATTCAAGATTTCCATAGAGACTCACAACTGGAAGTCCAAAGATAATATGGATAACCAGGAAAAAATTTATCTAAAAATTCTCAAGTAGACATCTTTTTAATAAAATTATTGAGACAACAACATATTGCGATGGACTAACTTAGGAGACGCCGCCTCACTTTCCCTCGCAGTGTGCCCTTCACCGCCTCCTCCCATCGAAGATCAACCTCTCTTGGCTTAGCACAATAGCCTCCACCCTAACCTCGCAGTTAGATCGGAAAAGAAAGAAGATGGGGGGAAATAGATCTAAAACAGAAACAAATCGACCTGCTTGTGTTGTTTTATGGGTTTTGTAAAGGATTTTGACACTTCACACAACGTGTAGGAAGACAGAGGGGAAGAAGACATTCCAGATCCCTTGGATTTTTGTAGTTTCTTGCGATGGCCAGCGTGAACCCATTGTTTTTGTGGTCCGTATGACTCCCCGCACCCGGAGCTTTAGGGGCTTTTTATAATTTTTAAATGGTTTAATGTAATTTTGTTTAGTTTTGAATTTTTATAATTTGTAATGTGGATGTAAAAGAGAAGAAAGGGAAAAAGAAAAGGGAGAAGAAAAAAACAAAAGGAAAAAATATAGTGAATGTGTTGATTGTATTTTTATGAATTTGCTTTTTTATGATGAAATTGCAAAGATTAAAGAAGAATTTACTATTTTGATTGATCACGGTCAAGAATTATTAACTTATACGTAAGTTGTATTTGATACCCAATGAAAAAGATAAAATTTTTAAAACTTCTTTAACACATCAAAGTCAATGGCTAACCTACCCATGTAAGGTGCGTATGGTGTTAATACCTTCCCTAACCACAACCAGCCCCTTTACCCGCTAATCTCGATAAGACCAAAGATATCTGCTTCCTAGTAGCCTTCTAATAAATTAATAGGTGGTGACTCCCAACTAACCAATCAAGCAACCAACAAAAAAGTCGCCACCGACGCCACGCGAGTACGTCAAGGATACATAGACGAACCGTTAGAGAATAATAAATCATATCTTAGGACCTTACCCAACGAAAAGCCATTGGGTTGAAATGGTTCTTTGACATGGTATCGAGCCTTGATAACTAAGTAGTCACAAAGTTCAAATCTCACCATCCCCATTTATTTGATAAAAAATCTACACAAGGTAATTTGGGTCTCAACAGGTAATTTTTAAGATCAAAGAGTTTTCACTTGTGAGTTGTGTTAGATAATAATATAATTCATATCTTAAAACTTTACCCAACAGCTTAAGTTATTAGGTTAATATGGTTCTTTGATACTTAACAAAACAACTCGTGATGCCTAAACCTAAATTAATGCAATGTTAAAGGACCAACTTATAAAACAAAAATTGAGCGACTAAAATAAAAAAACAAATTAAAGGATAATTGGTTTTAGAGAGAGAGAGAGAGAGAGAGAGAGATGTTACAATGGATAATGTTTTCTTTCTTTGGTTACACTAACTTCAAGAGAAGGATTAGGTTGTTTTTAATTTAATTAGTGACTTCAAAATATTTTGTAATAAAAATCACAAAATTATATCTAGGAAAAATCATTTCCACTATCCAAAAATATTTTTTTTAATAATAAATGTCAAAGATATTAATATTTATTAGTAGTTCAATTGGTCAATTAATGATATAGTTTTAAATAATCAATGACCCTCGTATTGTCTCCATGGCTTCAAAAACAACCATTTTGTGATAGAATTTTCGGTCATAGCTAAGCAAAATTCGCTCAAAAGGCACTTTGTGATGGATTTGTGTTAAAAAACAATTGATAAAAAAATTTTGACGTCGCAAAGCGCATTTGTGATAGAATTCTAGCGATTATAAATTAAAAATCATGAATTTCTGGGAATTTGTGACATAAATTGCAGACACAAATCAGTCAAAAAATATATAAATAAACAAATTATAAAATTCTGATTAGTCCAAAATGATTCATGTTCATCATATAATAACAACAACAAAAACATGATTTTTTAAAATAATTAGTTTTTCTAAAAAATTTATTATTAATATTCATGATCATAAAATTTCAAATAATTTCTAGTGACGTTAATTGTTGAGATTAACCTCTTTAATTTAAATAATGAAGTAAAAATTTAAATCAGTTATTAGTTAATCCATTTTGATGAGAAACTAAATTAATGAGTGCACAGAGTGATAGAAAAGAAAAGGAGATATATAATATGTTTAATGGATAGTATTAAATTTATAAAATAAATCTTGATTTTTTTGAGGTTCAACCAAATATGAAAAGATATTTTTCTATAACTTTATTTCGTCTATTTCTTTTTGTTACGGGCTAGCGAGAAATATTTTACATATACAGGTTATGTTTTATAGATAAGTTAATGTATATGATCTAATAATATTAAATCAAAATAATAAAAGAAATAAGGATTTTTGTTTTTTTTTTTTTGTATTGTTTTTTTTTTTTTAAATAATTCTTGCTATCAGTTAAGTTATTTTCTGCCTAACAACTACTTTTCAATAAAAAATATTTATCATTATCCAAAAAAGTATCTAAATAGAGATCATTATATAAGTGTGTGTGTGTGTGTGTATATATATCAGATTATATGAATATATAATGAAAAGCCAGCTCCAATAGATGTTTTTAAGGAACAATGGAGAGATTGGTGGCTTCGCCATGTTCAAAGAACATTTATAAAAATAAAACAAAAACAAAATTGGTAAAAAAGTCACGCAATTAATTACATCTAGGAATAATCAACGACGATTAACCTTATATCCATTTAAAATCATTTGAAACTTCCATTGAAGTAACTACCCCAGGACCATAAACATTTTGTCACCTAACAATCTTTAGTTCTCAACCTACTCTAATATTTTCACCAGAACAAAGCCTTGGGACACGAGGCATTATATTGCACCCAGTCCTGTTAACTTCAAGGAAAAAGTATCATGCTGGAAACAGTCTTATCAAGAAAATATTGGCATATGATCGATATTGTCAAGTTTTTTGAATCTATGGAGGAATTCATGAGTGATTTCTACTATCTTGTCAATCGGTTTCATCACTGCCATCAAAGAACGAGCGACTACGTACTGAAGACTCGAGCGCAAGTCTTCGTCGGCTTCATTTAGAGATAACGTCGACCAATTCAATGACTCCAATCTATAAATAACCTAGCATCCATGCAAGATATCTCACCCATCTCCTTAAGAAAATCAGCGTGGAATCTAATGGAAGGGCTAAAGTTTGTACTAGTTTTTGTCCTCTTGGCTCTGGCTTCTTCATTTGCCTCTGCCTTCGATCCTAGTCCTCTTCAGGACTTCTGTGTAGCAGTGGATGAAACCGATGGTGGTATGCGCTCTTGAAGTATTTCGTTAAGAGTTACATGATAGTATTACACTGAAAATATCAGGCATCCTGTATATGTTTTATTATTCCTTTACTTTCCGATATGTTCAATATTCTCTATTAATTGATGACTTTTTAAGGGTATCGAATGTCTTCTCATGCAGTGTTTGTGAATGGCAAATTCTGCAAGGACCCAAAGGATGTTACTGAAAAGGATTTCTTCTCTTCTGGACTCAACATTCCAGGGGACACTTCCGGTCGTGTTGGTTCAAATGTCACTGCTGTCAATACTGAAAAAATTCCAGGACTCAACACTCTTGGCATATCCTTAGCTCGCATTGATTTCGCTCCATATGGCCTCAACCCACCCCACACTCACCCTCGCGCCACTGAGATCATAGTAGTTGTGGGAGGGTAACCTCTATGTTGGCTTTGTTACGTCTAACTTGGCTAACGGAGATAATCGCCTAATCACCAAAGCCTTAAAACCTGGAGATGTTTTTGTGTTTCCAATTGACTCATTCATTTCCAATTCAATATGGGAAAACCAAAGCGCTTGCTTTCGCCGGCTTAAGCAGCCAGAACTCCTGGTGTCATTACAATTGCGAATGCGGTGTTTGGATCGGATCCACCCATTAATCCTGATGTCCTCGCCAAGGCCTTCCAACTGGACAAGAAGATAGTCGACTATCTTCAGAAAGCATTCTAGTCGGACAAGAACAAGACATGGAGCAGTAGCCCTGCGATTTCGGATTATATTTGACATGTTCTCATCGTTATTTCCTCTTTCGTATTTTTTTCATAAATAAATAGGTTGCTGAACCTGTATGTTATGCTTACTCCATAATAATATATAACGTATTATCATTTTCTTTACCAAATATTTTTGTTTTATGAATTTTATATTTATTCCGGATTCATTAATTAAACACTAGATTTATTAATTATATATATATATATATATAAAATATTAAAAATAAAAAAATCTTTTATTAATAATAAATATATTTTAAATAAGTAAAATTCTACATATAATACAATCAACTGATTGACTATTAACCATATCTAATAACAATTTCTTACTGATACTAAAGTCAATTATTCATTTATCTAATACTATATCCCTTCATATTATGCTCATAATTGACTATGTAGCATATTTATTAACAATTTCTTATTTACACTAAAGTGAATCATTCATGTATCTAATATTATATCCTGTGCTCATGTTTTTATTGGGACAATGCCTTGGTAAGAGAATTTACACGATTATCTTCAAAGGTATGAAGGAAAAGATGATTAACATGCTCAATATTTTCCTCACAAAAAGGACATACTGCTTGGCTTTGTCCTGTACCAATTAAGATGTTAATATGACCAAGACTGTTGTAACGAAAACTAATCTTATCAAAACCAATAACTCTGCCATATGACGACAGAACCTTGTTGATGCTAGTTACATTCAAAATAAATATTGGTAGGTCAGTGAACTCATGCCAGCCAAACTAATCAATAGGACCATCCATCACAATGCAAGGTCTTAATTCATCAAAGTAAAATGATATAGTGGGACTTGCAATAATGATGATTTTGAGCACTTAGATATGAATTTGTCATAGCTACATTAGGATTTATCGATTACACGGATTATCTAACGTAGATGCATTTATGGACTAGACCGGGGATGGACATTAGTTTTTTCTACAAATCACCTAGCCAATGAGTCTCCTACTTTTATGGATTTCAAAAAAAATTGTGAATCGCCAAGTCGACATGTCTTCTATTTTTAGAACCGGCGTTGATTTTTTCATAAATAATTATAAAATAAATTAAAATAAATCATTAATAAGCTCATAAAATAATTAAGATAGTTGATATCATGAAAATGTATTTAAGAAAAACATATAGTAAATGTAACATTTTGTTTGAAAGGATGTGGTAAGGATGACGCCTATTTTCCTTTTGTGCCGTAAATAATTCCTTAATTACTTGAATCTCTAGAATTATTGCATAGTTTAGTATTCTTAGTTTTCTTTAACTATTAGAGGGAAAGTCTATTTTTATTCATTTTTTCTTTTAATTTTTGGAGGTACCAATTTATGTTGGGTAATGACAACTTGGCATCTCCATAGGGTATACTAAGGTCGAGGCTATGTGCATGTGTTTTCTTGTCAATTTATTTCTATACATTTATTTAATTTAATTTAATCTATTATTTATTGTGTTTATTTTAATCGCTAGATTGAATGTGCATGCATTTTATTTTTCAAGTTTTCACACACGCCATAAAACCAATAAAAAGCTTTGGGCTTGAGCTCATCGCTTTTAGGATTAAATGGGAAGATTTAAGGAAAAATGTTGGGTGTCTCAACCCATTTTTGGTTATTCCTAGATTCATTTTTTTCCAACCTAAAAAAAAGAATGGAACACGACACCCGTCGCTTTTGAACGACGGACTACTTCTTCTTCCCCCGGACGCCAGAGGGCGGGGGAAGAAGAGGTTTGTTCCCCTCAGATTTTCCCACTCCTCTCTCTCCCAAAACCCAAAACCAACAAGACACGCACCCCTTGAACCGCCAAGATAAAAATGCAGAGGAGACAAGTCCTACAGTGCCTGGCCACGGCCCAAATGGTCCGCCGCCCTACCCTCGTGCCATGAATGGACAGGGTAGTAGGCCTCTCTCTTTTTTCAACCTTATAAATAGCAAGGGAATGAGAGCAAAAGGGGGAATTTTGAGGAGATATTGGAGGAAAGAAACGAAAACCAAAGAGGGGAGATTGGAGAGAAAAATAGAGAAAGACACTGGACGATGAGAGATTGAAGTAAGAAATGATTGAGATACAAAACTGAGAAAGAGAAGAAAAACAGAGAGCAAAAAACATAGAAAAAGAAAGAGAGAATGAAGGAGATTGAATGAAAAATAAGGAATAGCCTGAAAAAGAATAGCCGTAACAAAGAAACAAAAGAAAAGAAAAAAGGAAATGAGGGAGAAAATAAGGATAGAAGAGAGAAACTAAAAAAACAAAAACAAAGGAAAACAAGGAGAAACGAGGGGGAGAGAGAGGGAGGGAGGGGGAGAGAAGAGAAATAGAAGCAAAACATACCAGAAAGAGAGAAGACACGGGACGAAGGGAACGGAAACAAAGACAAAGGATAGGGGGAAAGCAATCAAAAATGTAAGGAGATAAGGAAAAATAGAGGTTTGAACCTCGCACAAGTAAGAAGAAGAACAATCACCACCGCAAAGAACCACCATCATTTTTTTGCCATCTCAAACCACCGCCAACGACAACGAACACACTCCTTCACTCCGTAATCTTCTCTCCTTCTCCGATCCGCCTTGCTAGTTTGTTTCATTTGCATGCGAAACATGAGCAATTCACGTTCTGCAAGAATGAAATATAATTAGCCGATTCTCGTGCTATAATTAATCGCTTACTCTACTCAAAGATAGTAACCAACTATCTTCTCGCAAGACTTTAGTAGTTTAGTCCACACGGGCCGGGCCGAGTCCAATTTGGTAGAAAGAAGGTTTTCTTTTGGGCCGAGTCTAGCCACGTTAAAAAAGAAATTCAAAATCCTTTTAAAAAATATTGGTTTTACCGCATATTTTTTTAATATTGGTTTGTATTTCTATATTATAAGGATACAAATCCCGTATTAAAATGTCCGGTTTTCATCAAAACATTGCAAAAATTATGAAACAAAAAAAAATATTTTGTTTTCATGCATACAACAAGTCTCAAAAAATCATATCCTATTTTCATACGACAAAAAATTTAAAAATATATGTTAGCATGCATTTTGACTTGAATAACTAGTTTATTAAAGTCATGAAAACCAGCCAACATTTCAAAAATTTCAAAAAATATTTAGTTTTCTTTTAATATTCGAGATTACAAACTTACACGTAAGACGACTCCTAATATTAAAATTAATTTCTTTGATTGACATCGAATGGTTAGGTTTCACCTTATAAGATAAAGACCTCCTTACCAAGGAAAACTTTTTTTAAAACCATAGACAGACCAACAATTAGAAAACACAATAAGACCTTAGTTTTTTATCGCATAATTAAACAATGCAACTTACCTTAGGTAGGGCGATTTGGGGTGATAATACATTTTCTTTTACGCTAACCGGTCTTCGTGGTCCGATCTTTTGAGACTAGTTAGGGTTCTTAGTGACCAAAATACTAGGTGGCGACTCTCATTTTTCCTTTTCACTAATAAAAGACAAGAATTCATTATCTCCCTATATTTACCAGATAGATACTTACGAGAGTGGACAATTTAAGCGGATGCGCACACGTGCGACATTGGGAAATTTCTACTTTCCTATAAAGTTTAGTCATTAGTTGAGCCTATTTTCATGTTTTAATTGGGGTCATTTTAAGTTTTTTGTGCATCATCAACTATAGAATTTTAAACCTTTAACTAGCTCTAATAGATGTTTGAAATATTTAAAAAAAAATTCAGTGATTTCCATAGAAACTTCACAACCAAGTTCAAAGATAACCCGAACAATTAAAAAAAGATAACCCAACAATTAAAAAAAGAAGTTTGTTAAAAAATTCTAAAGTAGACATCTTTTAAAAAAATATTATGACGATAACATATTGAATCGACCAGATCAATCCAAGTTAACATACAAAATCTACAACTCGATTATGAAACATTGATAACCTCATAGAAAGCAAAAAAAATTCATATTGGGGCTCAATTCTCAATGAACTCAATATTAATGATTGAAATTGGAAAAAAAATCAATCAAAAAAAGGATATAAAAAACCAAGTCAACCAGGTTAACCTCCCAAGACTAGATCATGAATTCGTGATAACCCAATAAAAAAGCAAATCAAAACAAACTACAAAGCTCAATTCTCAATCATCCACAATTAAAGGATGAAATTGAAAAAAAACAATTAAAAAGGAAAACAAAACTCCGATTTAACATGCCAAGCCATTGACTCAAATCATGACACTAGGATAACCTCATAGAAAGCAAATAAAAATAAATTATCAAGCTTAATTTGCAATCAACCTAAAAGGTGAAGGATAAAATTGAAAAAAACTCAATTATAAATAGGACCAAAAAAACTCGATTCAACAGAGTTGTCGCGACCCGACATCAACGGCCCTAAAAATAATTCATTATAGAAAAAAAGGATTTCCGCATCTGCTTCTTTTAGGGGAAAATATCTTGTTTAAGGAGTCGCCACCTAGTATTATGGTCACTAGGAACCCTAACTGGTCATCGAGAGATTCTATGGCTCGGGATTGGTTACGTAAAAGGGAAGATATTATCACCCCCCTAAACGCTCGCCTAAGGCGCATCGCATTGCTGGTTTTGTCTTAAATTGCTAAATGTTTATTAGTTTATGCTGTGATAATTTACTTATAATATTCCTGACTCTGGTGCCAGTGAATATTCACAAAAAAAATATATTTTTTACGCATGCAGATATTTTTTATTTTCTAGATAAATAAAATAAAATATAATGAATAAAAATAATATAAATTTAAACCGGTATTTTTATTCCCTCGACTCTAGCGTCGGTGAATAAACCAATAAATTTTTATTATTTTTATTTATGCATGCACCTTTTTTATTTTTTCTACTTTTTTTACTTTTCTGTTTTTTATTTTTATATTTTTTTTTTACTGGGCTTGACCCAGCCAGTCGCCGGCCATCAACGCCCAAGCTGACCTGACTCGCTCCAAAGTCGGCAAGAAGCACGCATGGATTGGCTCCACATCGCATCATGCACGATGCGAAGGTAATTAATTTACCTTCTCAATGGGTAACATTACATTCAAAATGAATGTACAAAAACAAAAGCAAAATGGCTTACCCGTTCTCTAGAGACGGTGGGGATGGTGGCATAACGATGCCCTTCTGCTCCCGCTTCACACCCTTCCCTCCCGCTTTCCTTTGCTTTTGTGCCCATTGCCTTTACTCTTTTGTTTTTCCCCGCTTTCTCGGGCCCTGATGAAGCACCGAGGACGGTCTGGCTTCTCCTTTCAAACTTAGGGTCCGGTTTTGTGTTATGTTTGTGCCGATGTTCGCTTATTCCTCATTCAATATACCCTCTCTCTCCTGGTTTTTTCCGCCACCCCTCTGCTTTTTCTGTTTTCTTCCTTTTGTTCTCTGTGTCTTTTTCTCTCCGTCCCCCTGCTCGCCCTTTCTTTTTCCATCCCCAAGGCGCATCCCTTCTCCTGCTTTTATTGTCCGGAGAATGGCATCCGCCTCCCTTGGTAATGAAGACTCGTGGACAAGTTTGCGGGAGTAGTGATGGCAGGCGTCGTTTCTCCGGTTTGGTGAGCGGAAGAAGACGAACGATTCTCTTTGAAACGACGCGCTTCAATTGTTAATGGCCATTTGCGCTTTTGGTCCTTGAAGGTTTGAAATTTTCGTATCAAGCCACCGGATAAACTTTAATTGGACCCCCGTGATTTCGTGAATTTTCCAAAATGCAGTCCCTTGACTCTAATCTGTTGCAATTTTGCCCTCCATTAACCCCAAACTTTGATATTTCTTCAATTAAGTCCTTGATTTCATTAATTAAATTAAATCCAAAGTCCAATTAAGTCTAAAACTTATCAATTCTCCAATTAAGCTCCCGATTTGATTAATTAAATTAATTCCAAGCTTAATTAAGTCTCAAAACTTATCAATTCTCCAATTAAAACCCTTGATTGGATGAATTAAATTAATTTCAGGCTTAATTAAGTCTCAAAACTTAATCAATCCTCCAATTAAACCCTTGATCGGATTAATTAAATTAATTCCAAGCTCAATTAAGTCTAAAACTTTATCAATTCTCCAATTAAACCCTTAATTGGATTAATTAAATTAATTCCAAGCTTAATTAGATTAATTCCAAAGTTTAATTAAACCCTCAAACTTCCAATCTTGCTGCCCTTAACCCAAATTTTAATTCATTCTTCATTTATTTCATTTTACTTGTTTTTTTCATTATCATTATTTTTTTCATCATTTTTTTATCCTTTTCAAGAAATAAAATAATAATAATAATAATAATAATAATTAAAATAAAGTGGTCAAAAATTAGGTTATGACAAGAGTTAACCTATAAAACTCGTGGACTTGTGTCATGAGATTGAGATAACCTTATAAAAAGCAAAACAAAATAAATTATGAAGAATACTCCATAATAAATTCAATGTTAAAGGATGAAATTGAAAAAAAATATTATTTTTCTAATGAACAATACTTTATAAGGATGAGAATAATGATTTTCTCCCTCAATTAGTTCTTGTTAATGTTTTAGATGGAAGAAGAAAAATCATAGTGACCTATTAGATTTGTGTCTTATGTTATGCCATGGGTTGAACCAAATTTTAATTTTTTTATGTAAAGAAAAGAACATTCATTTATTGCTAACACATTTTAAAACAGAAAAACAATTTGTGAATCGGATCATAGATTCAAATGAATTAATTAAGAAGATTTCATTTGGTTATATGAGAAAAAAAAAACCAATGATAGTAGATCAACCGATTCAATTTTTTTATAAAAAGATATCTATCAAAGATTTTGATAAGATCTCTATAATCTTACTTGATAAAAAAAAGTTAAATTAAATGGAATTTAATTAAAATATATATATATATACACACACATTTCTAAGAATAAAAAAAAAGAGACAAATCAACAAAATATTTAAGGATGAAACTTGAAAAAAATTTAAAAAAAAAGGGGCCCAATAAAAGACTTGAGCTATCACTAGTTTAAACGTTAAACACAGGTCCCAGGTCATAAAAAACATGACAACCCCGGATAAAGAAAAATTTTAAAAAAAATGTTAAGCTCAATTCCTAGCCAACCAAGTGAGTTCAAAAAATGACCCGAGCTAATCCGAGTTAGTATGAAAAATTTGCTACCTGAATTGTAAGATCACGATAACCTCATAGAAAGCAAATAAAATAAAATTATGAAGTCTAATTCTTAAATATCTCAATGTAGAAGGATAAAATTGAAAAACAAAAAACAAGAAATTAGCAACACACCAAAAAAAAATCTATAATGGGTAAGCCCAACAAACCCTACGACTAAGATTATTCAAATAGGATCAACTAATAGAATGCAAAAGGCAAAATATCATGAAGCTCAATTCTAAAACCAACATAATGTTGATGGATGAAACTAAAAAGAATCAATTTAAATAAGGAGACTTGAGCCATCCCGAATTAATCCGACAAACCTGCAATCCAAGTCATGAGATCAAGATAACTCCAAAGAACACAAATAAGAGAAAAATTATGAAGCTCAATTTTATATCAACCTAACGTTGAAGGATAAAATAAAAAATCAATTTAAAAAAAGGAATTTAGAAAAAAGGACCAAGTCAAATCGAAAGTTAACCTTCTAAACCCAGTAACTCGAAAGTTATGAGATAGAAATTACCCCATAGAAGACAAATCAGAAAAATCATAAAGTTCAATTCCCAATGAACCCAATGTTGGATAACTTTGATAAAAAAAAAGACCCAAAATAAATAAATAAAAACAAATTGCAAAAGAAAAACAATGAGGATCAAATTTAACATAGGACAACTTGCCAATGTCAAGAGAATCAATACAAAAACCAAGAAAATGAGAAAGAAAAAGATATAGAAAAAAGAAAGAAAAGGCTGCCGAAGTCGCACCGTCGGTCTTCCATCAACACTCACCACCTTATACAAATGTCATTGTCACTCCAACTCCAACACCACCAAGGATGGTGGCATTCCCACATCGTAAGAAATCAAACACGCCGCTAAAACATGACAACTTTCTTTACATACTAGTGAGTGGACCACACTCGTCATCCAATGTTCCACTTCATGTTCACTTCTGTTCCTCATATTTATTTTAGTTTCAAATTTGATCATTGAAGCCTCAATTATTTTAAATCAATAGAATTTTATTTTATTTATCCAAATTAAGCATATTAATCAAGCACCAAAAATTTTTCTTTATATTGCTAGATCCTCAAAACTTGGCAACCAATATAAATCATTAAGTCCAAACTCAAAAAAACTTAATGTCGAAGGATCTAATTAAAAAAAAATAAATCGAGCAACAAAAAAAATTTCCCCTACCCATTTAACCCAGTCCCTGATGGTAACAAATTAAAGAGGATAAACATTTATCTAAACTTCAAATTTAGTTTTAAAAACTCTAATTATTTTAAATTAATAAAATTAAATTAATTTTATTTTATCAAAACAAACATTAACCAAATATTTTCTCAACACCTAAAGATACTCATGCGTAGGCAGACAAAACAACTAGTGATGCCTAAACCTGAATTAATACAATATTAGACGATCAAGTTAGAAAACAAAAATTGAGAAACTAAAATAAAAAAAAAAATAAAGGATAATCTTCTTTTAAAAAAAAAAAAAAGAGAACATTGTGGAACGACATGTTACAATCTATACTGTTTTCTCTCTTTGGTTCCACTAACTTCAAGAGCAGGATTAGTTTGTTTTTTTAATTTAATTTAATTAGTGACTTCAAAAAAATTGTAATAAAAATCAAACAATTACATCTAGGAAAAATCACTACCACTATCCAAACAATATTTATTAGTAGTTTAATTGGCCAAGTAATGATATATTTTTAAATAATCAATGACCCATCGTTTTGTCTCCGTGGCTTCAAAAACAATCATTTTTGTGGTAACAAGATCAAATGCCATGGAGACCTTAAGCCCACTCCAATAATGGACAATGGAGAAATATTTGGTGGCTTCGCCATGTTCAAAGAACAGTTATAAAAAAAAAACAAAAAAACCAATTGGTAAAAAAAGTCACACAATTACATCTAGGAATAATCAACGATGATTAACCTTGCATCCATTTAAAATCATCTGAAACTTCCATTGAAGTAACTACCCCAGGACCATAAACATTTTGTCACCTAACAATCTTTAGTTCTCGACCTGCTCTGATATTTTCACCAGATATCTTCAACAAAGCCTTGTGACACGAGGCAGTCCTGTTAACTTAAAGGAAAAGTATCATGCTGGAAACAGTCTTATCAAGAAAATATTGGCATGTGATTGTTATTGTCAAGTTTTTTGAATCTATGGAGGAATTCATGAGTGATTTCTACTATCTTGTCAATCGGTTTCATCACTGCCATCAAAGAACGAGCAACTACTACAGACTCGAGCAAGTCTTCGTCGGCTTCATTTAGAGATAACGTCGACCAATTCAATGACTCCAATCTATAAATAACCTAGCATCCATGCAAGATATCTCACCCATCTCCTTAAGAAAAATCAGCGTGGAATCTAATGGAAGGGCTAAAGTTTGTACTAGTTTTTGTCCTCTTGGCTCTGGCTTCTTCATTTGCCTCTGCCTTCGATCCTAGTCCTCTTCAGGACTTCTGTGTAGCAGTGGATGAAACCGATGGTGGTATGCGCTCTTGAAGTATTTCGTTAAGAGTTACATGATAGTATTACACTGAAAATATCAGGCATCCTGTATATGTTTTATTATTCCTTTACTTTCCGATATGTTCAATATTCTCTATTAATTGATGACTTTTTAAGGGTATCGAATGTCTTTCTCATGCAGTGTTTGTGAATGGCAAATTCTGCAAGGACCCAAAGGATGTTACTGAAAAGGATTTCTTCTCTTCTGGACTCAACATTCCAGGGGACACTTCCGGTCGTGTTGGTTCAAATGTCACTGCTGTCAATACTGAAAAAATTCCAGGACTCAACACTCTTGGCATATCCTTAGCTCGCATTGATTTCGCTCCATATGGCCTCAACCCACCCCACACTCACCCTCGCGCCACTGAGATCATAGTAGTTGTGGAGGGTACCCTCTATGTTGGCTTTGTTACGTCTAACTTGGCTAACGGAGATAATCGCCTAATCACCAAAGCCTTAAAACCTGGAGATGTTTTTGTGTTTCCAATTGGACTCATTCATTTCCAATTCAATATGGGAAAAACCAAAGCGCTTGCTTTCGCCGGCTTAAGCAGCCAGAACCCTGGTGTCATTACAATTGCGAATGCGGTGTTTGGATCGGATCCACCCATTAATCCTGATGTCCTCGCCAAGGCCTTCCAACTGGACAAGAAGATAGTCGACTATCTTCAGAAAGCATTCTAGTCGGACAAGAACAAGACATGGAGCAGTAGCCCTGCGATTTCGGATTATATTTGACATGTTCTCATCGTTATTTCCTCTTTCGTATTTTTTTCATAAATAAATAGGTTGCTGAACCTGTATGTTATGCTTACTCCATAATAATATATAACGTATTATCATTTTCTTTACCAAATATTTTTGTTTTATGAATTTTATATTTATTCTGGATTCATTAATTAAACACTAGATTTATTAATTATATATATATATATATATAAAATATTAAAAATAAAAAATCTTTTTATTAATAATAAATATATTTTAAATAAGTAAAATTCTACATATAATATAATCAACTGATTGACTATTAACCATATCTAATAACAATTTCTTACTTATACTAAAGTCAATTATTCATGTATCTAATACTATATCCCTTCATATTATGCTCATAATTGACTATGTAGCATATTTATTAACAATTTCTTATTTACACTAAAGTGAATCATTCATGTATCTAATATTATATCCCGTGCTCATGTTTTTATTGGGACAATGCCTTGGTAAGAGAATTTACACGATTATCTTCAAAGCAATGAAGGAAAAGATGATTAACATGCTCAATATTTTCCTCACAAAAGGACATACTGCTTGGCTTTGTCCTGTACCAATTAAGATGTTAATATGACCAAGACTGTTGTAACGAAAACTAATCTTATCAAAACCAATAACTCTGCCATATGACGACAGAACCTTGTTGATGCTAGTTACATTCAAACAAATATTGGTAGGTCAGTGAACTCATGCCAGCCAAACCAATCAATAGGACCATCCATCACAATGCAAGGTCTTAATTCATCAAAGTAAAATGATATAGTGGGACTTGCAATAATGATGATTTTGAGCAGTTAGATATGAATTTGTCATAGCTACATTAGGATTTATCAGATTACACGGATTATCTAACAGATGCATTTATGGACTAGACTGGGATGGACATTAGTTTTTTTCACAAATCACCTAGCCAATGAGTCTCCTACTTTTATGGATTTCAAAAAAAAATTGTGAATCGTCAAGTCGACATGTCTTCTATTTTTAGGAACCGGCGTTGATTTTTTCATAAATAATTATAAAATAAATTAAAATAAATCATTAATAAGCTCATAAAATAATTAAGATAGTTGATATCATGAAAATGTATTTAAGAAAAAACATATAGTAAATGTAACATTTTGTTTGAAAGGATGTGGTAAGGATGACGTCTATTTTCCTTTAAGCCGTAAATAATTCCTTAATTACTTGAATCTCTAGAATTATTGCATAGTTTAGTATTCTTAGTTTTCTTTAACTATTAGAGGGAAAGTCTATTTTTATTCATTTTTTCTTTTAATTTTTGGAGGTACCAATTTATGTTGGGTAATGACACTTGGCATCTCCATAGGGTATACTAAGGTTGAGGCTATGTGCATGTGTTTTCTTGTCAATTTATTTCTATACATTTATTTAATTTAATTTAATCTATTATTTATTGTGTTTATTTTAATCTGCTAGATTGAATGTGCATGCATTTTATTTTTCAAGTTTTCACACACGTCATAAAAACCAATAAAAAAGCTTTGGGCTTGAGCTCATCGCTTTTTAGGATTAAATGGGAAGATTTAAGGAAAAATGTTGGGTGTCTCAACCCATTTTGGGTTATTCCTAGATTCATTTTTTTCCAACCTAAAAAAAAGAATGGAACACGACACGGTGTCGCTTTTGAACAAGACCAGCTACTTCTTCTTCCCCGACGCCGAGAGGCGGGGAAGAAGAGGTTTGTTCCCCCTGATTTTCCCACTCCCTCTCTCTCCCAAAACCCAAAAACCAACAAGACACGCACCCCTTGAACCGCCAAGATAAAAATGCAGGGGAGACAAGTCCTACAGTGCCGGGCGGCCTGTCAATGGCCGCCGGCCACCCTACCCCTGTGCCATGAATGGACAGGGGTAGTAGGCCTCTCTCTCTTTTTTCACCCTTATAAATAGCAAGGGAATGAGAGCAAAAGGGGGGGAATTTTGAGGAGATATTGGAGGAAAGAAACGAAAAAACCAAAGAGGGGAGATTGGAGAGAAAATAGAGAAAGACACGGGACGATGAGAGATTGAAGTAAGAAATGATTGAGATACAAAACGGAGAAAGAGAAGAAAAACAGAGAGCAAAAACATAGAAAAAGAAAGAGAGAATGAAGGAGATTGAATGAAAAATAAGGAATAGCCAGAACAAAGAATAGCCAGAACAAAGAAACAGAAAAGAAAAGAAAAAAAAAGGAAATGAGGGAGAAAATAAGGGATAGAAGAGAGAAACCAGAAAAAAACAAAAACAAAGGAAAACAAGGGAGAACAGAGGGGGAGAGAGAGAGGGAGGGAGGGGGGAGAGAAGAGAAATAGAAGCAAAACATACCAGAAAGAGAGAAGACACGGGGACGAAGGGAACGAAACAAAGACAGTGATAGGGGGGAAAGCAATCAAAACAGAAGGAGATAAGGAAAAATAGAGGTTTGAACCTCTGCACAAGTAAGAAGAAGAACAATCACCACCGCAGCAACCACCATCATTTTTTTGCCATCTCAAACCACCGCCAACGACAACGAACACACTCCTTCACTCCAGGTAATCTTCTCTCCTTCTCTGATCCGTCTTGCTAGTTTGTTTCATTTGCATGCAGAACATAAGCAATTCACGCTTCGCAACGAATGAAATATAATTAGCCGGTTCTTGTGCTATAATTAATCACTATCTCTACTCAAAGATAGTAACCAACTATCTTCTCGGGCAAGACTTTAGTAGTTTAGTCCACACGGCTGGGCCGAGTCCAATTTGGTAGAAAGAAGGTTTTCTTTTTTGGTAAGTCTAGCCACGTTAAAAAGAAATTCAAAAATCCTTTTAAAAAAATATTGGTTTTACCGCATATTTTTTTAATATTGGTTTGTATTTCTATATTATAAGGATACAAATCCCGTATTAAAATGTCTGGTTTTCATCAAAACATTGCAAAAATTATGAAACAAAAAAAAAATATTTTGTTTTCATGCATACAAATCAAGTCTCAAAAAAATCATATCCTATTTTCATACGACAAAAATTTAAAAATATATGTTAGCATGCATTTTGACTTGAATAACTAGTTTATTAAAGTCATGAAAACCAGGCCAACATTTCAAAAATTTCAAAAAATATTTAGTTTTCTTTTAATATTCGAGATTACAAACTTACACGTAAGACGTACTCCTAATATTAAAATTAATTTCTTTGATTGACATCAGAATGGTTAGGTTTCACCTTATAAGATAAAGACCTCCTTACCAAGGAAAACTTTTTTTAAAACCATAGACAGACCAACAATTAGAAAACACAATAAGACCTTAGTTTTTTATCGCACAATTAAACAATGCAACCTTACCTTAGGTAGGGCGTATTTGGGGTGATAATACATTTTCTTTACGCAACCAGTCTTCGTGTCCGATCTTTGAGACTAGTTAGGGTTCTTAGTGACCAAAATACTAGGTGGCGACTCTCATTTTTCCTTTTCACTAATAAAAGACAAGAATTCATTATCTCCCTATATTTACCAGATAGATACTTACGAGTGGACAATTTAACAATGCCGCACACGTGCGACATTGGGAAATTTCTACTTTCCTATAAAGTTTAGTCATTAGTTGAGCCTATTTTCATGTTTTAATTGGGGTCATTTTAAGTTTTTTGTGCGCACCATCAACTATAGAATTTTAAACCTTTAACTAGCTCTAATAGATGTTTGAAATATTAAAAAAAAAATTCAGTGATTTCCATAGAAACTTCACAACTGCAAGTTCAAAGATAACCCGAACAATTAAAAAAAGATAACCCAACAATTAAAAAAAGAAGTTTGTTAAAAAAATTCTAAAGTAGACATCTTTTTTAAAAAAATATTATGATGACAACATATTGAATCGACCGGTTCAATCCAAGTTAACATACAAAATCTACAACTCAGATTATGAAACATTGATAACCTCATAGAAAGCAAAAAAAAAAATTCATATTGGGGCTCAATTCTCAATGAACTCAATATTAATGATTGAAATTGGAAAAAAATCAATCAAAAAAAGGATATAAAACCAAGTCAACCGGGTTAACCTCCCAAGACTAGATCATGAATTCAGGATAACCCAATAAAAAGCAAATCAAAACAAACTACAAAGCTCAATTCTCAATCAGTCCACAATTAAAGGATGAAATTGAAAAAAAAAACAATTAAAAAAGGAAAACAAAACCCCGATTTAACATGCCAAGCCATTGACTCAAATCATGACACTAGGATAACCTCATAGAAAGCAAATAAAAATAAATTATCAAGCTTAATTTGCAATCAACCTAAAAGGTGAAGGATAAAATTGAAAAAAAAACTCAATTATAAATAGGACCAAAAAAACTCGATTCAACAGAGTTGTCGCGACCGACATCGCTGGCGCCCTAAAAATAATTCTCGCATTATAGAAAAAAGGCATTTCCCGCATCCGCTTCTTTTAGGGAAAATATCTTGTTTAAGGAGTCGCCACCTAGTATTATGGTCACTAGGAACCCTAACCGGTCATCGAGATTCTATGGCTCGGGATTGGTTACGTAAAAGGGAAGATATTATCACCCCTTAAACGTTCTGCCTAAGGCAGACTGCATTGCTGGTTTTGTCTTAAATTGCTAAATGTTTATTAGTTTATGCTGTGATAATTTACTTATAATATTCCTGACTCGGTGCCGGTGAATATTCACAAAAAAATATATTTTTACGCATGCGATATATTTTTTTATTTTCTAGCTAAATAAAATAAAATACAATGAATAAAAATAATATAAATTTAAACCGGTATTTTTATTCCTGACTCTAGCGTCGGTGAATAAACCAATAAATTTTTATTATTTTTATTTATGCATGCACCTTTTTTATTTTTTCTACTTTTTTTACTTTTCTGTTTTTTATTTTTTTATTTTTTGGGCTGGGCTTGACCCGGCCGACCGCCGGTCTCGGCTGCCCAAGCGGTGACCCGGCTTCTAAGTCAGCAAGAAGCACGCATGGATTGGCTCCACACGTGCATCATGCACGATGCGAAGGTAATTAATTTACCTTCTCACCGTGCAACATTACATTCAAAATGAATGTACAAAAACAAAAGCAAAATGGCTTACCTGTTCTCTAGAGACGGTGGGGATGGTGGCAGCGCGATGCCCTTCTGTCCCCGTCTCACGGCCTTCCCTCCCGCTTTCCTTTGCTTTTGTGCCCGTTGTGCCTTTACTCTTTTGTTTTTCCCTGCTTTCTCAGTCCTTGTGATGAAGCACTGAGGACGGTGCTGGCTTCTCCTTTCAAACTTAGGTCTGGGTTTTGTGTTATGTTTGTGCTGATGTTCGTTTATTCCTCATTCAATATACCCTCTCTCTCTGGTTTTTTCTGCTCACCCCTCTGTTTTTTTTTTCTTCCTTTTGTTCTCTGTCTTTTTCTCTCCGTCCCCCCCTCGGTTACGCCCTTTCTTTTCCATCCCCAAAGGCGCATCCCTTCTCGGCTTTTATTGTCGGAGAATGGCATCCGCCTCCCTTGGTAATGAAGACTCGGACCGTTTATTGCGGGAGTAGTGATGGCAGGGCTCCGCTTTCTCGGTTTGGTGAGCGGAAGAAGACGAACGATTCTCTTTGAAACGACGTCCGTTCAATTGTTAATGGCCATTTGCGTTTTGGTCCTTGAAGGTTTGAAATTTTCGTAACCAAGCCACTTTGGATAAACTTTAATTGGACCCCGCATTTTCTGTGAATTTTCCAAAACAGTCCTTGGACTCTAATCTGTTGCAATTTTGCCCTCCATTAACCCCAAACTTTGATATTTCTTCAATTAAGTCCTTGATTTCATTAATTAAATTAAATCCAAAGTCCAATTAAGTCTAAAACTTATCAATTCTCCAATTAAGCTCCTGATTTGATTAATTAAATTAATTCCAAGCTTAATTAAGTCTCAAAACTTATCAATTCTCCAATTAAAACCCTTGATTGGATGAATTAAATTAATTTCAGGCTTAATTAAGTCTCAAAACTTAATCAATCCTCCAATTAAACCCTTGATCGGATTAATTAAATTAATTCCAAGCTCAATTAAGTCTAAAACTTTATCAATTCTCCAATTAAACCCTTAATTGGATTAATTAAATTAATTCCAAGCTTAATTAGATTAATTCCAAAGTTTAATTAAACCCTCAACCTTCCAATCTTGCTGCCCTTAACCCAAATTTTAATTCATTCTTCATTTATTTCATTTTACTTGTTTTTTTTCATTATCATTATTTTTTTCATCATTTTTTTATCCTTTTCAGTAAATAAAATAATAATAATAATAATAATAATAATAATTAAAATAAAGTGGTCAAAAATTAGGTTATGACAAGAGTTAACCTATAAAACTCGTGACTTGTGTCATGAGATTGAGATAACCTTATAAAAAGCAAAACAAAATAAATTATGAAGAATACTCCATAATAAATTCAATGTTAAAGGATGAAATTGAAAAAAAAATATTATTTTTCTAATGAACAATACTTTATAAGGATGAGAATAATGATTTTCTCTCCTCAATTAGTTCTTGTTAATGTTTTAGATGGAAGAAGAAAAATCATAGTGACCTATTAGATTTGTGTCTTATGTTATGCCATGGGTTGAACCAAATTTTAATTTTTTTTATGTAAAGAAAAGAATATTCATTTATTGCTAACACATTTTAAAACAGGAAAAACAATTTGTGAATCGGATCATAGATTCAAATGAATTAATTAAGAAGATTTCATTTGGTTATATGAGAAAAAAAACCAATGATAGTAGATCAACCGATTCAATTTTTTTATAAAAAGATATCTATCAAAGATTTTGATAAGATCTCTATAATCTTACTTGATAAAAAAGTTAAATTAAATGGAATTTAATTAAAATATATATATATATACACACACATTTCTAAGAATAAAAAAAAAAGAGACAAATCAACAAAATATTTAAGGATGAAACTTGAAAAAAATTTAAAAAAAAAGGGGCCCAATAAAAGACTTGAGCTATCACTAGTTTAAACGTTAAACACAGTCCCGTGTCATAAAAAACATGACAACCCCAGTATAAAGAAAAATTTTTAAAAAAAATGTTAAGCTCAATTCCTAGCCAACCAAGTGAGTTCGAAAAAATGACCCGAGCTAATCCGAGTTAGTATGAAAAATTTGCTACCTGAATTGTAAGATCACGATAACCTCATAGAAAGCAAATAAAATAAAATTATGAAGTCTAATTCTTAAATATCTCAATGTAGAAGGATAAAATTGAAAAACAAAAACAAGAAATTAGCAACACACCAAAAAAAATCTATAATGGGTAAGCCCAACAAACCCTACGACTAAGATTATTCAAATAGGATCAACTAATAGAATGCAAAAGGCAAAATATCATGAAGCTCAATTCTAAAACCAACATAATGTTGATGGATGAAACTAAAAAGAATCAATTTAAATAAGGAGACTTGAGCCATCCCGAATTAATCCGACAAACCTGCAATCCAAGTCATGAGATCAAGATAACTCCAAAGAACACAAATAAGAGAAAAATTATGAAGCTCAATTTTATATCAACCTAACGTTGAAGGATAAAATAAAAAAATCAATTTAAAAAAGGAATTTAGAAAAAAAGGACCAAGTCAAATCGAAGTTAACCTTCTAAACCCGTAACTCGAAGTTATGAGATAGAAATTACCCCATAGAAGACAAATCAGAAAAATCATAAAGTTCAATTCCCAATGAACCCAATGTTGGATAACTTTGATAAAAAAAAAAGACCCAAAATAAATAAATAAAAACAAATTGCAAAGAAAACAATGAGGATCAAATTTAACATAGGACAACTTGCCAATGTCAAGAGAATCAATACAAAAACCAAGAAAATGAGAAAGAAAAGATATAGAAAAAGAAAGAAAAGGCTGCCGAAGTCGCACCGTCGGTCTTCCATCAACACTCACCACCTTATACAAATGTCATTGTCACTCCAACTCCAACACCACCAAGGATGGTGGCATTCCCACATCGTAAGAAATCAAACACGCCGCTAAAACATGACAACTTTCTTTACATACTAGTGAGTGGACCACACTCGTCATCCAATGTTCCACTTCATGTTCACTTCTGTTCCTCATATTTATTTTAGTTTCAAATTTGATCATTGAAGCCTCAATTATTTTAAATCAATAGAATTTTATTTTATTTATCCAAATTAAGCATATTAATCAAGCACCAAAAATTTTTCTTTATATTGCTAGATCCTCAAAACTTGGCAACCAATATAAATCATTAAGTCCAAACTCAAAAAAACTTAATGTCGAAGGATCTAATTAAAAAAAATAAATCGAGCAACAAAAAAAATTTCCCCTACCCATTTAACCCAGTCCCTGATGGTAACAAATTAAAGAGGATAAACATTTATCTAAACTTCAAATTTAGTTTTAAAAACTCTAATTATTTTAAATTAATAAAATTAAATTAATTTTATTTTATCAAAACAAACATTAACCAAATATTTTCTCAACACCTAAAGATACTCATGCGTAGGCAGACAAAACAACTAGTGATGCCTAAACCTGAATTAATACAATATTAGACGATCAAGTTAGAAAACAAAAATTGAGAAACTAAAATAAAAAAAAAATAAAGGATAATCTTCTTTTAAAAAAAAAAAAAAAGAGAACATTGTGGAACGACATGTTACAATCTATACTGTTTTCTCTCTTTGGTTCCACTAACTTCAAGAGCAGGATTAGTTTGTTTTTTTAATTTAATTTAATTAGTGACTTCAAAAAAATTGTAATAAAAATCAAACAATTACATCTAGGAAAAATCACTACCACTATCCAAACAATATTTATTAGTAGTTTAATTGGCCAAGTAATGATATATTTTTAAATAATCAATGACCCATCGTTTTGTCTCCGTGGCTTCAAAAACAATCATTTTTGTGGTAACAAGATCAAATGCCATGGAGACCTTAAGCCCACTCCAATAATGGACAATGGAGAAATATTTGGTGGCTTCGCCATGTTCAAAGAAAAGTTATAAAAAAAACAAAAAAACCAATTGGTAAAAAAAAGTCACACAATTACATCTAGGAATAATCAACGATGATTAACCTTGCATCCATTTAAAATCATCTGAAACTTCCATTGAAGTAACTACCCCAGGACCATAAACATTTTGTCACCTAACAATCTTTAGTTCTCGACCTGCTCTGATATTTTCACCAGATATCTTCAACAAAGCCTTGTGACACGAGGCAGTCCTGTTAACTTAAAGGAAAAGTATCATGCTGGAAACAGTCTTATCAAGAAAATATTGGCATGTGATTGTTATTGTCAAGTTTTTTGAATCTATGGAGGAATTCATGAGTGATTTCTACTATCTTGTCAATCGGTTTCATCACTGCCATCAAAGAACGAGCAACTACTACAGACTCGAGCAAGTCTTCGTCGGCTTCATTTAGAGATAACGTCGACCAATTCAATGACTCCAATCTATAAATAACCTAGCATCCATGCAAGATATCTCACCCATCTCCTTAAGAAAAATCAGCGTGGAATCTAATGGAAGGGCTAAAGTTTGTACTAGTTTTTGTCCTCTTGGCTCTGGCTTCTTCATTTGCCTCTGCCTTCGATCCTAGTCCTCTTCAGGACTTCTGTGTAGCAGTGGATGAAACCGATGGTGGTATGCGCTCTTGAAGTATTTCGTTAAGAGTTACATGATAGTATTACACTGAAAATATCAGGCATCCTGTATATGTTTTATTATTCCTTTACTTTCCGATATGTTCAATATTCTCTATTAATTGATGACTTTTTAAGGGTATCGAATGTCTTTCTCATGCAGTGTTTGTGAATGGCAAATTCTGCAAGGACCCAAAGGATGTTACTGAAAAGGATTTCTTCTCTTCTGGACTCAACATTCCAGGGGACACTTCCGGTCGTGTTGGTTCAAATGTCACTGCTGTCAATACTGAAAAAATTCCAGGACTCAACACTCTTGGCATATCCTTAGCTCGCATTGATTTCGCTCCATATGGCCTCAACCCACCCCACACTCACCCTCGCGCCACTGAGATCATAGTAGTTGTGGAGGGTACCCTCTATGTTGGCTTTGTTACGTCAAACTTGGCTAACGGAGATAATCGCCTAATCACCAAAGCCTTAAAACCTGGAGATGTTTTTGTGTTTCCAATTGGACTCATTCATTTCCAATTCAATATGGGAAAAACCAAAGCGCTTGCTTTCGCCGGCTTAAGCAGCCAGAACCCTGGTGTCATTACAATTGCGAATGCGGTGTTTGGATCGGATCCACCCATTAATCCTGATGTCCTCGCCAAGGCCTTCCAACTGGACAAGAAGATAGTCGACTATCTTCAGAAAGCATTCTAATCGGACAAGAACAAGACATGGAGCAGTAGCCCTGCGATTTCGGATTATATTTGACATGTTCTCATCGTTATTTCCTCTTTCGTATTTTTTTTTCATAAATAAATAGGTTGCTGAACCTGTATCTTATGCTTATTCGATTATAATATAGCACCTGGTAATAATATAGAATTCATAATAATATAACACCAAGAAACTGCAGTTAGCGCTCTTTCTAACTGGTCCTTGTTTTGGTTGAACATGTTTTCTCCCTTCTTCTTTTTTTTTTTTTTTGTTTCCACTCACATGAACGAGCAATAATTATCACTTAGGGTGATATTTGATAGTGAATTATTTCAGCAATTGCAGAGTTTGACTCTGATATCTAAGAGGGTGAAGGATTGCTATAAAAAGTTGGAGATGTTGTTAAGGATAAAGAGACTATAATAACAAGATTTTTTAATTATTTGAATAGAAAAATAGCTAATATGATTGAATTACATTATTATATTGCGATAGAGAATATGGCTTACATTGCTATTAGGATAAAGAGATAGTTGAAAAGAAAAGACAATACACACTAAAAAGATAATTTATATTCTTTTTTATCTTAGAGGTCAAATTATATGAGAGAGAGGCTGCTATATTAAAGATGAATATAATGGAAAGCAAAGTCAAACCACATAAAGATATAAATAAGGGTTCAACTACTATTATCCAAGGTAAAACCAAAACTCAAACTAATTGTAATTATGATATTAAATATTTCAGGTGTTTGGGTAATAGATATCTAGCTTCATAATATCCAAACAATAAAGGCTTTTTGTTTTTTATAGGCTCGTCGCGATGTCAGGTGCGATATTTGCATTGCATGCATCATAATAAGGCATTTATCCTATGCAATGGTGGTAAAGCTTCTTTTTTTATTGCCACCAAGCCTTCTTTCTGAATCATTATTTATTTAGAAATAACAAAAAAGGATTTCTTGAAAGATAAAATTAAAAGAGATATTGCACCGCGGGTATTGTCAAGTGAATATTTGTATGATGAAATTTCCAAGTATGAAGGCATTGTTTTTTGTTTTCATTCAAGTAAACAACAAAAGTTTTTTGGTTTTGGTGACCTACAATTAGGTTATGTGAAGTATTTTTGGAGCTTAATTCTTTATTGAAAAATAAATGTCATTGGTCATAATTTGAATGGCATGCACATTAGAAAGAATATATTTGATAATATTTTTAACACAATTATAGATGTAAAATGAAAAACAAATGACAATATAAAAACTAACTTGAATTTATTTTCTATTGTGACCGTGAGAATATAAAGTTGATTAATGATGACTTTTATGTTGAAAAGCTCTGGATTATAAAAAATAAAAAGTCATGATTATCATATATTTACGCATAAGTGTACCATTTCCTCCTCCTAGATCTTCCACTCAAGCATTTTTTTTCCCTCCCTACACCTCCACTGGTTTAGGATAATTTTAAATGCATGGAGGATAGTAATTGGAACTTAATTATGTTATAGCTATCTAATTAGGATTTCTCGTAGTGATTTATGCTAATGCTAATCATATTTGGAGTTAATTATTAATTACGTGATTTGTTAGAATTTTGCTTGATTACAACTTGAGATTTAAATTAATAGGTTTTATGAATTTTGGATAACGGTAGATAGTTTTATACATACCCTGTCGGCATTTTAAACACAGACGGTTTTTCGATGGTAAATGGGGTGCTAAAAGCTGATTTTAGACGTGAATATTCTATTGAAGATTTCGTAGGTGTTTAAAGCGCCGACAGAATATGCAAGGGGAAAAACCACTACAGGAAGAAGAGACACCCACAAGTGGAATGCCAAACAAGCGCCTTGTATTGTTCAAAAGCTTTGTCGTCAGTTCTTTTCAACTAAAGATTTGCCTTCACTTTTTTTTTTTTTCTTTTAAGAAAAGATTAGTCTTAACTCACTCCCTGGAAACAATTTCAAGATCACTTCCAAGATTCTGAAAATCTTTTCCATGCCAAAGATCATGGCAATCATTGTCATGGATTCAAATCTTCTCAGAGGTTCCGCAAAACCCTATCTCGAAAAGCTCTGTAAGTGAGAAAAAAAAAAAAAAACAAGTCGTGTTCAAAGGTACCCTGATATGATTCAAACATGAACTTGATACGTTCATACCTTTCCAGTCCTTCAAAAAGAATTCTTGCAAAATAAGATCAATTGAATACTTCTGGAACAATGAGCGGGAAGGATTATAACGGTATAGCTTGACCAGAACACTAGATATTTTATTTATTATTGAATGGCTGCCTTGAGGTGTCTAGGATGATACAAACACTAAACCGAGTACAAGCTTCGCTAATTTCAGAAATAAGGGTTTTTAGCAAACAAGAAATTTAAAACACAACCAAACAATTGATAATAATCTCTGGGTTTTCAAATATAGGACATAAATTATCCAGGGACAAAACAACAACGCTAACCATCTCATCATGCAGAAGCCTCACGATGCCATTATACAGCCTGGCCAACTAGCAACTTGCGGATCTGCAATAAGAAGCCAATATATCATTAGGGTAATCAATTATGTGGGCCATTCGATTTGGTCTTTCCAAGGTAGCACTAAGACTTTCAGCAATTTGCAGACAAAGAAGATGATACAACGGGGAAAATAGTTATAAAACTCCTCCACTGAATTGTGTTTGCATCCCCTAGCATGTGTGCAAATAAGAATGAGGGAGTTTTAGTTAAGGAATCTCCAAAAATTAAACAGGTACTCGCATAACACTGATAAAAGAAAGTTCAGAATAATAAAAAAAAAAATAATAAGGGGGAACATTATGAGAAGCTAGACAAACTAGTGGGATCACTTTCACCCATAAATTACTATAAAATATTACCACTTAAAAGGAATTTCCACCTCTTAATTAGAACTCATACTAGAGGATTAGATAAGGATTCACTAGTTTGTCTAGTATGAGGTCTAATTAAGACGAGGAAGTTCCAAGTCACATGGCAGATGCCAATGCTGCAAGTTTCATTTTAAAGACCATTTCTGAGTTCTTTCTGCTGTAAAATATAACCTCCTTGGATTTCAGATCCAAAACAGCCAACCACTAATCAGATCTTCCTTATCCTCCTTGCAGAACTATTGATTGATGGACAAAACAGAAGAAAGAAAAGCCCTCATCTAGACACATCTTTGGTATAAGATAACACAAGCTGACAGAACAAATATCCCATATGTTTCAACAATAACTAAATCAATACAAGTTGGGCCGGGAGTTTGGACTAAAATGGCTATTTGAAGTCTAGTTCTAAACTTCAATGTGCAAAAATGAAAACAAGGAGAAATTCTCAATTAGAATGAGTTAGCTCCAATCAGAGAACTAGCATGATTATTCTTTCTCTAAGGATTAGTGAATGTTGCAATGATGTAGAAGATGCAAGACCACCAACAAGATCACCATAAAACAAAGACACTCAATCTTGAGGAAATCAAAACAAGAGACTTGCTCAATCATGAAGAAAACTCAGGTTTTTTTATTCAATAATAATACCTTACAGTTGAATGTCTGCATAGGGTGTTTATTTATAGGCACCCAAATAAAATAAGAAATCCAAATGAAAGTAGCAAGCATGAGGAAACTACAATCTTCAAAAATCAAAACCTATATTTCTTCTAAAATAAGTAGTCTCAAAAAATCTATAATGTAGGCCCACATCATGTAGGTTACTTCACAACCTTTTTTTCAAATAATTGGGTGCCACAATCATGATTGTTCCTTTTCTAGGAAAACGTTCAATTCTCTCTTGGTCATTCTCTTGATATGATTATCCCAGTAAGGAATTGGAGTGTAGAGGCCAAGAACAAAAACAGTAACATCAATAACAAAAGTTTATGAGCATACCTCGGGAAGTTTTTTACGGAATGCAACATCCAAACGCGCATCAAGGGAATTTTCAAACACAATCTTCCCATCTCGAGACGCCAACACCACACCTCCAGAGCTTAACAATAAAAAATACCAAAATCAACTTGTTTCACCATCTCTTTTATTTAAATAATAAAGAGCACCTATTTTAAGATAAGCCATTTTGAAACCTTATACTAAATAGCTATTATGCAATTTGGAATCCTCAAACGTCTGATACAAATACCATATCAATTATCCAACTAAATAATTTTAGAAATCAATAGCAGTTATACTTTTACCATGGCAGCCACAATTAAGAACAAAGACAACACACTTGTTAATTTCCCAGAAGTCCCACATAAACAACTACTGATGAATGAACATGTAAATGCACTCAGGATATTTTATTGGATTTTTCATGAATAATTTACCAGGAAAGACCATGAGCATTATGATGGCTAGGAGCAGGTGGGAGATAGATATTATGGTCCACAATGATTTCTGGGGGGAAAACATTTGCTTTCTCAGCATATTCCGCCTTTGCTGAATGCAGGACAGACTCCACCAAATGATGGTCATCTTTCCGGCAACGTAGCAAGACAGCAGGCTCCTTCAATCTGAGCAAACTCTGCAGACAATTGAAGAAAAAAAATCCAGATTATGAGAAAAATACATTATTCAAATATATAACACCACATTCCTATTACATAATAAATCAAAATGACCATTTCTGAGCATTCCTAATAAAAACAATTTTTCATTTCAACATCTAAATTTTTACGAACAACCAACCATCCTCTAATATATATCAGTAAGGTAAAAACTTTCATCACATAAGTCCCTAAAAGCTCAAGCCATCATCGGGGTGTTTGTAGATTAAAATTCACTACACTTTATCATTAAAATCAATTTTCTCAGTAGGAAAGATTATGTGCATGTATCTAACCACTAACATGCAGACATTATGCCATGTATCAAAAGTTTACATTGATACACAGGCAAACAAGAGAAAAAAAAAACCCATCACCTGAAGCTTCATAAACTATACATGGCACAACAATTCTACAATTTTCATCAATTTTACGGAAACTGATGAGTATGAAAATACACACACACACACACACACAATAAAGGGACCAGTAAATAGGCAAGCTGGTTATTTAATAATGACCTGAACAATAAGGTCTTTGAGAAGATTCTTGTAGTGATGCTGATTTTGGCTGACATTCAAAAGCTCCTTTCCTGCTCCATCTTTCATGGAATTAACCATATCATCTTGAGCTTGAAGCACTTTGATCCGAGAGGCATTAAGCTGCATTGAATACTCACTACACAAAACAACCAACACAACAAAATGTCACTTCATATGACTTCTGATGAGAAAAGAACAAAATAATCCATTCTGTACCAAAACAAATTGATGGAAATTATTTTGAGTCCAATCCTGATCTCCATTCAATAAAACCAAACTAGTAATATATCCTACACAGTTTCAAACCGAACCAAACTTTTATAATATCGATTAATAAAAAGAAATGATTAAAAAACAAGATAAAATCAATATCAACACTAACAAAGTTTATGATCAGCATCACTTCACTTCACTGTGCACAAGATAATAACTACAAGCAACCAAATTTAACAGCATAAATTGCAATATCAAGATCTAGAACAAACCCATCACTTAAAACTGAAATATAAACTAAATCAACACAACACCACCAATCAATGAACAGCATAATTAAGAAACACAAATCACAAAATGTTAATCCGAAAACAATATAAGGATGGAGAGAATTACATCTTTTTGCGAACTTGAACTTGCTTCTCTTTACGCTCATACTCTTGCCTGATCTTCTTCTTCTCTGCCTCAACCAGTTGCAGCTTCTCTATATTGAATTCCTTCAAAAACACAATTTTATCAATCAGATCAAAACTAAGCGAAGAAAAAAAAACCCACTAAGCGATTCAGCAAAAAAGAAACAATGAAGAAGAAGAAAGAAGTACTTCTTCAGCAGAAACTAGGATCTCGTTGGCCTTTTCTTCCGCTTCTTGGCGGATGAATCTGACCATCTGCTGGATCTGCTTGGAGACATCTGCGTCGTTCATTTTGGATGATTGTGGAATCAATCACAGAAGGGAAGATCCAGATGGGAAGGGAAGTTCGGAGAGATTTGGACCTTTTAATTTTAATTTTATAATTTCAGTAATTCTGTGTGTATATTTAATACAGGACATAGAAGAGGCTGGTTTTTTTGACATTTTCATAAGGCTTTTTTTATTATTATTCCTCTTGCAATTTATTTATTTTTCACTTTTTTATTTATATATATATATATATATATATGTGCCTGTTTATTTGTTGAAAAATAGTTTTCTTTTGAAAAGTGAATTATTTTTCAATGTTTGGTATTGTAATGAAAAATAAATTAGAAAATATTTTTCAGTGTTTAGTTATGTCATGGAAAATAAACTGGAAAATAACTTATTAATGTTTTATTTTTTCAAGTTTATTCAAATAATGAGGAATAAATCTTACAAATTAAAAAGTTGAAAGGAAATGAAATTGAAAAAAAAATATAATTTCATAAATTATCTCAAATAAAATAAATTATAATCAAAATAATAGAGATCAAATCTAAAAAAATAAAAAAAAATAAAAGATGAAGAAATTAAAATAATAATAATTAATATTTTATAAATTATTTCAAATAAAATAAGTAACAATCAAAAGAATGAGGACCAAATTTGATAGATAAAAAAATTCAATAAAAAAATAATAAGGGAAAAGCAAATAACAATTATAAAAATGAGGACCAAAATTAATATAAAAATTAAATTTTAAGAGATGAAATTGAAAAATAAATATTCAAAATAAAATATATATAGCAATCAAAACTTTGAGGATCAAATTTGATATAATCAGCAAATAATATGAAATTTTTAAATTCTTCACAACTTCCGGAAAGTGTTTTCCACTCAAATTTTCCAGGAAAACACTTTCCTGAAAACCAAGCCAAATTTTTTTGACTGGAAAGTGTTTTCCGTTGACCAACTTTTCTAATCGCAAATAAACACAGGAAAGTTTAGAAAGTGATTTCATGAAAAATAAATTCCGGGAAACAAACATAACATAGGTTAGACAGATGGTCAGGCTTCGCTACGAAACTGCCTATATTTTTTGCAATGTTAAAAAAATGTCATTCAAACGATGCGGTGTCAATGCATTTAAGAACAAAAAAGCAAAAATCTTGGTTTGATATTACAAAATAAAAATTAATAATAATAAATAATATCAATATCAGCAAATCCATATGAGACCTTCAAAATTTCTGAGTGTGGTAATGAGATAACTCAATAAAATTTTAAAAATATTACTAAATTTAATATTTATTTAGTATTATAATAGTAGTTATTTAAAAAAAATTATTTAAAAATACATCTGAGCTTATGCAAATCTCATGAATAATATATCATGAATATATAGAGTAGAGAAACATTAGGAAGCCATATTCAAAATGAAAAACAAATAGATATAGATAAACTAAGCTACGAATAAACTCATACTTAAGATAAAATATGCTAAAACAATCAAACCATGCATGTAGAGCTTGCTTGAATCCATAGAGAGTCCTATGAGGTTTTCATACATATGTTGGATGTTGTGGATTAGTCACCCCTAGTGGTTCTTTCCTATATATGTCTTCAGTGATGTTACTATGCAGGAATGCATTTTTTATATCAGCTAAAGAATAATATGAAGAATAATAGGTTATTCTGGAACTAGTGTTGTAGTGATGATCATTTGTATGGTTTCTAGTTTGACCATTGAAGAAAAGGTTTCAGTATAATCAATCTCATCAATATGATGATATTCTTTTGCAACAACACGAGCTTTTAGTCTGTTTAAAGATCCATCATGTTTCAGTTTTGTCTTGAACACCTATTAATTTGGAACCGATTATATGTACATAGGGGGTACGGGAAATAAGAGTCCATGTATGATTTAACTGTAGAACAGTTCCATTGCAGCTTTCCATCCGGGATGAGCTAGAGTTGACTGGACATTTTGTGGCTCAAGAGGTACATTGTGAGTGGATATGGAGGTCAGGGCATTTTTGGATTTGGTTTCCAATTCCAAATTGGGATCATGTAGCCATAGGATGAGAACCTTGACCTTGAGAAGGTTGTCCAACTCTTGATGCAGGTTCTGTTTGAGAAGCTTGAGGTTCTGCTTATGCAACTTTTGAAAGTGTAGCTGATTGAGACCGAGTAACCATAGAGTGAGAATCTTGTCCTTTTGAATGTTATCCAACTTCTGCAGCTGATTCAGGTTCTGTCTAAGAGTTTCCAGTTGCTGCAGCAGACTCAAAATGTTCTTCAAGATGGTCTCCTAAATTTCTAGTTGCTGCAGCAGAGTGTTCCCTTAAATTTCCAGTTGCTGCAACAGATTCAAAGTGTCCTTGCGGCAAATTTCCAGAAAACTCAAAGTTTTCTTGCGAGTGTGCTTCTTCTTCTTGTCAGTGTGCTTCTTCTTCAACTGACTGCTCTCCCTCAACCTGTGGAACTAAAGGTAGGGCTTCAGGTTGTAGATTGTGGCGCGACTCCTGTGACAGTGTTGCATCAGAAGCTTGTAGAGCTAGTGTAGGAATGGTGAACCTAGGCAGGGGACTGAGACATGGAGGCACAGGCGCTGTCACAGTGTTGCCTGCAACAGAATTGAAATCACTGCAGGGAATCCAAGTGTCAAAAACAAGCAATGTGTGTGATGAAGGTTGAGTAGCAGTTGATGTGGGAGATGTCTTGTATGGAAAAACGGATTCATCAAAAACATGTCGTGAGGCCATAATTTTTTTGCTTGCAGGATGATAGCATTTGTATCCTTTACACATAAAAATAGAGGGACATTAGTGTGAAACATCATGGTCATTCCTAGTTCTCGTATAGTCCTACGACGCCTTTCAACCATACATATTTGTTCATGAGTATATAGACAAGAAACTTGATGAATAATACTTGATGCATGGAAATGAGATGCAAGCTTTGAGTTGACAAATTCTCCCATGTTAAAGTGGAAAGTTTTATTTTTTTGTTGAATTCTCGCTAACTTACTGTTCAAATACAAAATTTGATTTATAGGTCATAGATATTTAGAAAAATCATCTACCAAGCATGATATCTAAATTTTTCAATTAATAAAACAAGGACTCGTGATTCAATTTGAGGAACATGAAAAATGTAATTTATTGACTATTATTTAAAAAATCACTAAAAAAGAAAGTGGTGAGAGAAAACTCTCGGGTGGCCAAATTTCAACCACTAGTAACTATGATCTTGATATATGTTGATACAACTTTAAGAAGAGAACTCAGTATATGTTGTTTTTATCTCTAATAATGTCCAAAACAGTAGGTCAGGGAACAACAATTTTTTATTTAATTTAATTTTGAGTTTTTAATCCAATTAAAATATATTTTGTGGTTAGAAACGGGTTTTAAAGGTCCGTATGGTATTTTTTTTATATATATATTTTCATGTTAAACAAAGATTGAAATTTTTTATTTTGAGATCCAAAAACTTGGACTCTGACTTCCTAAAATTGAAACAAATATGAGGATTGGAGTAAACACGCAAGATAAGTTGGATGGCACATGTGGTACACACTCTAACATGTGGAAGCTGGTAGCCTGGTAGCAGCACTCTACGATGCATGCAGTTGATTTTGGTGGCCAAACATCATCATCCATGGCTAAGTTAGATGCGTCTCGACAAGCTTTTCATGATGAGGTGACGCTGACGCTGTACCGTTTAGAAGTGTGTGGCAGCTCGTTTTACTTCCTTTTTTTCCTTCTCCTACCTCGTTTCTCTTTCCTCTCCTCTGGATTTAGGCTACTCTGCCAAAAATAAAAGGTGTCTTGCTATTTTGTTTTTATTTTAAATTCGATCTTTATTTTTTTAATTGTTATTTTCTGCTTTAGAACCATTTTTTAATTCATGTTGTTTTTCAATTTCATCCCTCAGCATTTACTTTCATTTAGTTTTTATTTCAAATTTGTCCTTCATTCTTTTTATTTCTTTTCATTTTATTTTTTGGATCCTTTTTTTAATTGAGTTTTGTTATTCAATTTCATCCCTTATGGTTTATTAGAAAATTAGCTTTGTGGTTTTTCTGGATTTACTTTTTATAAAGTAATTTCAGTCTCATGACTTGAGTCTTGGGATTCGTGTTGTTCTACCAAAAAATAAAAGGTGTTCTACAATGTTTTTTCAATTTTGATCATCATTCTTTTGATTTTTATTTTTTTATCCTTTTTTCAATTAATTTTGTATTTAATTTCATCCCTTGGAATTTGGTTTCATTTAGTTTTTATATCAAACTTCATCCTCGTTCTTTTGATATCTTTTAATTTTGTTTTGGATCCTTTTCTTAATTGAATGTTTTTTTTTCAATTTCATCCCTTAGCATTTTGTTTTATTTATAAAAAAAATAATCATCATTCTTTTTATTACTATTTGTTTTGTTTTGAATTCTTTTTTATTGATTTTTTTTAATTTAATCCCTTAACATTTGGTTGATCGAAAATTTAGCTTTATGATTTTATTGGGTTTGCCTTCTATAAGATAATTATGTCCTCATTGACAATAAAATACAAGAGAATTTTTGAAATGTTTTCAGTGTCTTTCACTAAAAGAGTTACAATACACACACACACACATATCAAGAATGATCAAATCCCTTAATTCTATGGTCTAATAAACATAATAAGATCCCTTAATCTTAGGCCTATTATAGAAAGGATTATAGTAAGAATATATAGAACAATAATGAAAATCTTAGAAAGATAATCAAGGGATATACAACTATGAAAGAAACTAAATAAGAAAAGAAGAATATATTGACACTCATGAACCCGGTTATGTTTTTGGAAGATTAGACCGAGTTTACTTTAGTCTTTTTTAGGTCTTTTTTAAAAAAAATTTATAATTTTCTATTTCAATATTAGATCAGTTAGATTGATTGAATATTGAACTTTGTGATTGTTTTCACTTTTTTTTTTATATATAAGGTTATTTCATGTTGCATGCTTGACGTGTTAACCTAATATAACTTAGGTCTTTTTTTTCGTTACTTTTTTTCAATTGATTTTTTTTTTCATTTCACTTTTCAATATTAGATTAGTTTGAGAATTGAACTTCATAGTTTTATTTAATTTGACTTTTTAAAATATTATCTTAGTCTCACAACTAGATCATGAATTTAGTAGGCTAACTCGAGTGTAGTCAGGTCGTGTTTTTTTATTCTTTTTAAAATTATTTTTTTATTTTATCCTTTAACATTTAATTTGTTAAGAATTAATCTTTAATTTTTTTTTCATTTTGCTTTCTAAAAATTTTATCACATTAATATTATTTTTTCTTTGTTATCAAATAAGATCACGAAGATCTTTTAAGACTGCTAATAGGATATTTTTTTTATATAATATTAACAATCATTTATTTTTTGCATTTAATGATTGTCCAAAAAAAAATTATTTTACTTGGTTTTCTTACTATAGTTGCCTTTTTTATCTTATTATTTAGTTAATCAAATTTATTGAACTCAATCAAATCAATAATTAAATATCATATTTTTCTTATTTCTTTAAAACCACTAATGTTGCCAAGAATTATTTTTTAATGTTAGGAACTAGGGCCACAACTCTAATTCTGATACTAAATTTTGTAAATCGGGCATCATCTTGACTAAGAAAAAAGACTTGATATTATAAAATTATTTAAGATTATTTATTGCTTTCTAAAAATAATTTAATCTTGTTTTATCATTGTTCTTTTATTTATATACCATATAAAATCTTAAATAACATAAAATATTTTAAAAAAAATTAACGATAAAAATATATATATACTTTAAAACTAGTTATTAAAGATCAATATAACTATTTTAAGAAACAAAATCAGTAAACTAAAATACAAACTGCTATAATTACATCAAATGCGTAGAATTATTAAACTGAAATATGAGATGTCACGTCTCCACAATCAAGGACTGAAATGAAGTTTAGGATTGAAATGTAAAATATTAAAACTTCAAAGGCTAAATAAGACCAACTAAAACTTCAGAGACAAAACTGAAGTTTTCCGCACCTTTGGAACTTTTAGCTATATTGTTTTTTATTTGTCTTTTATTTAATTTTATTTTTAATTATAACCTAAAATTTTATCTCCCTGACACTTCATATATGTGAGAATATGAGGGGGAAAAAAACTCAATATATAAAACTATGCTCTAATATGAAATTGTAAAAAGATCAAGTTCAATGGAAAAAAAAAAAAAGCGTTCATGTGCACAATGCAGTTGAAAACCAAGAAAAAAAATTAAAACCAAATGGAAACCTCTATTCACATGAACATGGGAAAAAAGAACTTAAAAAAATGAACCAACGGAGGGAAAAAAAACCAAAATAATTGCACTAACTGAGAAAAAAAAACAAAACAAAATTGCACAATTCAATGAACAATAAAATCACCCAAACCGAGAAACAAACAACGAAAAAAATTTGCATGAACCTGAGAAAAAGAAAATAAACCTAAAACAAAGATGAATTGTACATATAAACAGTGCAAAGATTAAAAAAAATACATGAACCAAGAAAAAAAAGAAAAAAGAAATTGCACTATTCACATGAATAGTGTAGCAAACAGTAATCACCCCAACTTTTTCAAAAACAAAAAATTCAGAAACAGAAGCAACTCCACTATTCACAGCTGCAAGGGACACCCCTAATCTTTTAGTGTTTTAGTTAGTTAATAACCGTCATTAAGCCTTTTCCTCCTCCATAAACGGCCGGATTGAATACGGACATTGTATCCTATCAAAGCACTTCAAACGGTTTACACAAACTTTGCTAAAGTAACAGTTCCCCCGGCCCCAAAATGCCTTTATGTTTTTCCTTTCGCATCATAAAAATTATATAATAATTAGCTAATAATCAGAATGGGATCACAAGCACGAATTTTATCATTTCATTTCTAGCCCAAAGTCGTTGAAAGGAGAGAGGGCGAGCAAGAGAGAGGAACTGAATTCATCCACGGATATGGGAAACACATCACAATTTCATCTGAATAATTGACCAATTTTTTCCTAAATATTCTGTAACTCCTTTTTCTTTGCTCTTATCTACAATCCCGTCCGACGAATCTTATGGGAAATCAAAATCATTTTCAGCAACCTTAAAGTGGTGGGGTTGCTGGCCTGAGCAATGAATACTCCACATTTTGAAATATGCCCTATCCAGGTTTCTAACCTGCATTTGCAAAAACAAGAGATTGAACCTTTGTCCCTCGTACATGCAAAACACATTGTAATTGCAAAAAAGAAAGCTTCAGTTTAAGATTACCCAGCGTCTTGTGTCAAACAGAGGGCAAGTCATACGGGCTGCCTTCAGTCTATTTGTTAGAGACTGAAGCTTTGGCCGGTTTAATGCAAGAGACACGGCCCTCTCTTCATATTCTTTCATACTGCAGACAAGGGCAAAACAGCAAGAAGATAAAACTCACAAGCAACATGTATATGGTATAAGAACATGCAAAGCCAATTCAAGATACTGCATACACTACCTGCTTACAATCATCTCGTCCCCAAGTCCAGTGGCAAGACACAGTGATCCAGCAACTCTAGTAGCCATTTTCTCAAGGGGCATGGTCACCATTGGCAAACCTGCCCACAGAATATCTGTCCCTGTGGTATGGGCATTGCATAATGGCCTAAAATAAAAACCCAACTATCAATATCCAAGAAGCCCCCAGGCAACAAATTGACAACATTCAGTAGTGAATGAATGAAAGTGAGATGAAGAACAATTACGTGTCAAGAAATAAATCTGCCAAAGCACTTCGTCTGATATGCTCTTGTTTCATGGCAACATCTGTGAAAATAATTTGGTCTGGCTGCACCCCTTGGGCAACAGCATCTGAACAAAGTCCAGCAATCGTTAACATAATGCCACAAGCTAAAACCTATGTGAGCTTGTGTTCCTTATGAGAGGTAAGAAAGATTTTCACTTACATGCACGGAGTCTCATTTCCCCTGCAGCAGGGAACCTAAGGAGCCAAAGTGCACTGTTGGGTACACGTTTAAGAATGTTGCACCTACAACATTCATTAAATATAAACATGAATTTTAAGAAGCCATATGCTACAATCTTTCACATTAATAAAAATGAATCTAATGGAAGGGATGTCCTTTAATGTTGGATTACCAAGTATTAAAGATTTCAGGATCCATTTTGTACAGCTGATTGAAGCATGCAAATATAAATTTATCTTCAGGGAGGCCATAATCAGATCGCTTGTGCTGGCACGTTGGATCCAACACATCCAAATTTTTCTGAAAGCAATAGTAGTGGTTTTAAATATACATTTTCGATAACAAAGCAAGCATAATAAATAGTCTGGGACTAACCTGTTTATAATCATTCACAAAGTAGCAATGTGGCAGGTGAACCAGCTTTTCAGAATAAATATGTGAGAAACGGGTGGGTGAAACAAACTGAAAGGAAAGAGCAGGTGCATCAGAATCCAGACAACAAAGACAAAACAAGAACCCAGCAAAAAGCAAAAGCCGTTCCCTTCCAACCTCATCAGTGACCAAATAATCAATGTATGTTGCTCCTGTGGTCCCAGGGAATCCCATGTATGAAACCTGTATGGGTGCAGGCTGCATTGCAAATATTTCATTTCTTGCCCCCTGGATAAATATACACAGAGCAAGTTAAAAGATGGAATTCAGTTAATGATTTGCAAATTTAGAATGGGTAAAGCCATTAGTAACCGTACATGCAGACTACAGGCACAAAGTCATTTACCAAAACCAAGCATGTTCATAGATGTATCCATTTAATGTGAATACATCTATAATGAATAAAAGCATATGACATTATGCCATACAGCCTATAAAAATAACAGACTTTAAATCTAATGATGATTACCATTCTACAAAACTTCAGAAAGGTGGAGGTGTAGAACCACCGACAGAGCACAAATCAAGATTGCCAATTCTTTAAGAAAAAACTCAATTTATTAGATGTAAAGTCGTAACACTAACAGAATGCCTAGGTAAGGTGCATATAAATATAGGCAGCAAACCAAAAAAATTAGGAAAATCCATTTGATGGTTCTATTCAATAAGGAAACTAAAGTCCTATTTTAACACTAATTTATTAATGCTAATATTCTGAAAAAATACTAAAAATCTATAATAATTATCCAACACAAAAAATCCTAAATAATCAAAGATTTTCCAATTGTTGTCTTTCTCCATTGACCCATCAGGTGGTGAATTGTTTTAGGAAAAATTTGAACTACGCATACCTTGGTATACCCATTAAGGTTGATAAGGATTTGTATCTTGTCCTCGTTAATTAGTTTAGCAATCATATCAGATGTCATGGCAGATACATCTATAAAATGCTCAGCTTCAAACTGGGTCCGCTGCCTCCACTCGGTACCATCATTTGGACTCAAGGCATAGCAGAACACCTGCACATCTTGTTAGCCTTAACATGCAAATGTAGTGGGAAAAAACAGGGGGAAAAAAGAGGGAAGGCCAGAGAGTGGCAAATCAAAATTTACATGCCTCAACATTTTCTCTGTTGTGCATGCCAAATACAGATCCCATAAGGTGTGACAAGGGGTGGTTCCCAAAGTCACTGCTCACATATCCAATCCTAAGTCTCCCGCTTCCACGCTCATGCTTAACAGGAAGAGGGGCAGGATGCTTGAAGGGAGGAAGGGCAAAACGAGATGCAATTATGGAGCAATGAGCCGCATATTTACGACTGTAATATGGAGGGATAAAATTATGAACAAAAGCTTAGATCATAGATATCAAGTACAGCTCAGTCCAAGACAATAATAACACCTGATTTCAAGTGCAAGCACTGGATCGATAGGATATGCAATAGCATGAAAAGGCTGCACACTAGGAAGAACTGCCATCTGAAATTAACAAGGCAATTAGAAAAGTTCGTAACTCCTGTGACAATACCCAGGTGATAAACAAAATGAAGCTTACAAATAACAGACATCATAATTTCTTACCGAAATCTGTCTCCTAATAATCCCTTCAACTTCATTGAACATTTTATCACGATCCTCCCAGCAGCACACACACTAGAAAATGAAAAATGAGCAATAAGAAAGCATCAGTACACACAATGAAAGTTTCACACAGTATACAGAATGCTTCAATATCCAACTGATTAGCAGAAATAAGCTGAAATGGAAAAAATTGAGAACAAAATGTACATATACACGAGAGAGAGGAGGCAGCATATTTGATGGTCACCTCATCAGAATTGACACCAGAAATTGTGAGAGAATGTACTTCATAATAGATAAATCACATCATTTATGTATATCGAATACAAGCAGCATTTATCAGGACAAGTGAAATGATAAAAGGAAAGGAGCAGCTCAGTTTGACAAGTCAGCTTTTACACTATAAACCTAACACAACAAATAAATGCAAATCCACTACAAGAACAGCGCAGTGTGAGCATCACTTAAACAATACCTGCAAAGTATGTAGTAGGTTGCATGTTGCTTCTGGAAAGTCTGTTCGCAGAAGCAGTGCTTTCCTATAGCTCTTTATAGCAGCCTCCACATGTCCACTGCATGCAATGGAAACAAATTCATCAGCAGACAGCTAGTTGTCATAGCCAACATGAGTACTTTCAATACTATAACATGTGATGCATTCCAATCCAATAGTTGATTTATAGACAAATAAGTTCTCCCCTCAAGTGGAATTGAAGAAACATTTGGGGGGGCATCTCAACAGCACCCATAATTGCAGCAAACCAAATATACCATAACTTAGCAGCTTCCTGAATCAGAAGCTAAATACACCACTTTATGAGATCGTATGAATAGCTATCAGATCAAACAGGATGACATTCCCATTGCAGAAATCAAAGGTAGGGTAAGCAACCAAGCCTCACTCAACCAAATGATACCTTTTCTCTCCACCCATCAAGCATCACTAATAAGAGCTATTCCAATTAAATTGGTTCTCAAACTAGAAACTAGAAAGCACCTGTCTTTATAAGCTGAAGCCAAATTTGCATGGGCTTCTGCCATGTTTGGCCGGATAGTGATAGCATTAATGTAGTCCTGAATTGCCTCACTTACTCTACCAATCTCCTTGTAAGTGTTGCCCCTATTTACAAGTCCATCAGCTGCCAAAGGTTCAATTCGAAGAACCTCATTATAGCATGATATAGCATCTGAGTAATTTCCCTGCCAAGTTAAAAAAGGAATGTAGTAGGAACATCCAAGGAACAATGAAAATCCACTATCATCAAGACAGAGTACTAAGAGAGAAGCACAACTATAGTGCAGATGTCCTTTCAGTTCAATTGCAAATGGAACATTGATCATAGAAATGCTCACTGAAAGCAGTCCAGCTGCCATTACCTGTTGTTTATAGATTACAGCAAGATTACTGAAAGGAGCAGACAGCCCTGTTGTGACAGCCAGAGTGGCCTTATAACATGAAGCAGCAGCAGCAGACATGTTCCTGCATGTACAAAGAACTATCATATAAACCCCAGCTACTTCATATCCTATATCTATTTGACATCATAAAATCATTTATTAAAATATCAAAGATTCAATTTCATATACCATTCCATATATATATTCCCAAGATTGGTAAGTGCTTGCGGGTGGTTTGGTTGTAGTGAAAGGCATTGCTAAAGCCAACAAGAAATAAAAGTCAGAAATTACAAAACAAGCAAACTGCAGTGGTAAAAAAACCAAAATGTCAACCCACATTATAGCATTGGATTGCTTCATCCACTCGACCAACATCTTTCAATGCATTTCCCTTCCAGTTGGAAAATAAATCCGAAATTCTGATTAGTAAATATCAAATAAAATGAACATGATGATTTAAAATTGAAAATACACAGAAAATGCAAGGCTGTTAACATAAAGTGAGACCAACCAAGTTATTGTAAGCCTCTAAAAATCTCTGATCACAAGCAATGGCTTGCTTATAATGAAGAATTGCCAAATCCAGTTGGCCACGTTCATAATATGTACTAGCCAAATTCCCTGCAGTGTATTACAAACCAATCAGTCACATAATTTTGAGGGGAAAAAAGTTCTGCAACCATTAAAACAGAAAAACATGAAAGTGGATGAGAAGTATCCCGTCACTCCCAACACTCAATTTGCCAATGTAGGTGGAAATTAAGCAAACAGCCAATAGATCAATAATAGTTTCTTCTGACAGACACGCAAAATTTTTGATATAGTCATCAAATAAATAATAAATAAACCAACAGAAAAACCAGGAATGAGGATGAAAGAAGCAACAAACAGACTTGCTAGGGTTGGGAAGGCGAAGGTCTGGATCTAAGCACAATATTTGCTATAAACAGGTTCTTCTAGCAACCATTATTTACATTTTCATAGAAGAATAGTAGTAATGATTATTTAATAATAAGAAGGAAACTCAGTAAAAGATAGCTTTCAGAAAGACAATACAGATGTACACTCCAAAAACGACATGCCAATAATACAAGTTAAGCCATACAAAGATTCAATAGGAGCATTTAGTGTTGAGAATAATTTCAAAAGTCCAGAACTACTATGGCTGCAAGGCAAAACAAACTCACCAAAAGCCATTGCATAGTTTGGTCGTGCCTGAACTGCTTGCTGATAGCACACTATAGCCTCTTGTGGCATTCCCAAGGCCTGGAAAGGGCAAATAAAACACCTTAGTTTCCTCCATATGCCAATGTCAGACCAGGCAGAGGCAATTTCTCAACTTTAAGGGCACAAGACATGACAGCTTACCTTATAAACATTTCCAAGATTTAGGTAGGCATCAGGAAATTTAGGTTTAAGTTTTACAGCTTCCTGCAATTTTTGTAGTACAAAATGCAATCAGCAAGCATTTAAACACTTAAGGAAGAAACAGGACCAAGAAAATTTACAAACAGAGACTATTCAGCAACTTCAATATAATATATGGTGACGAAATAAATGCAAATTGGTACTGGGAGGCATTCACAGCTCACAGCAGGCAGTCAAAATCAAACTCCAAACAGAAAGAATTGATTGTAACTAATTGCTAAAGCAATCAAAAGAAAAACTTTTGGCAATGTTTAGACATGATGACTATACACAGTATTTGATTCAATATTCCCACAATAAAGAAAAGTTGAGACAGTGGCAGCAGTTGACGCAGATTGTCAAAGCAAAGGGGACCACAATTGAAACTCAACCTGGAAAAAAAGGCAGAAAAATTGAAGCTATCAGCTGTACCTTATAATATTGAAGAGCTCTGTTAAGATCACCAGACTCCATAAAGAGACCAGCAAGATTTGACCACGCAATAGCAAAAGTTGGTTGTATCCGTAGAGCCTCAAGGTAGCAACTGTATGCCTGCACAAAATGTTAGATTCTGACAATTTCGTGTCTTCACATGGAAGTTACAACTAGATCAACCATCATCTGAGCCCTGTCCTGTTGGTAACAACTTGATATCTGTATCGAACTGTGAATTAAGACACAGCTCCACACAGGAATTATAATGATCAGTAACTTTTCCGGAAAGGAGAGAGATGCACAATACACACATATACATGGAAACAATGACTTCCTCCTACTAGTGAAGAGGAGAAGTTGAGCCAGGTGAATCCAATAGAGCTTTTGCTCATTCACTCAAACTGGATTACCAAGTTGCCAATGAACCGATCAGGAAGCAAACTGATCCACTGGTATCCTAATCCTAGCTATGGGCATGGCAACCAAAGAGGGTATCAACAATCTTAAGTAACCCAAATACAATAGCCCAAAAAAATATTATGTCTGGGCTAATCACTAAGAGCAATAAGGACTAAGAAACTAAATAGCAGAGCAGTATTCATTCATTGACACTTACTTCTTGCACCAATCCTTGTGCCTTCATTAAATTCCCAAGATTGCTATGAGCATCAACCTACAAGACAATTGATGAAAATAAGCAAGTAATGAACTCTCACAAAAATCCTAATGCCATCTGCGCATGGTTGCTAGCATAGAGCAATAAAGAATGCGCAAGTCATAAATTTTCTTTTCCTCTGGCCCATCTAATTGAAAGTGAACCAGATTATCATACTACCACATTAGAAAAAAAAAACATACCAGATGAGGATTCAATGCCAAGGCCTGACGACAACACTGTGATGCCTCATTAAGTCTTCCCTTTCGCATGTAAGCACTAGCCAAATTTGACCAAGCATCAGCAAAGTTGGGTCGAAGCTGCAACCAAGTATGCAAAAACATTAATTATTATCATAAGAAAGAAGCCAGCATACATAGGTGGTACAGTTATAGAAGAAAAGAAGGAAGGATATGATCCAATTAGACATTCAAGATCATGTGCCAATCTAATGAAGAATAGTCCCTTTATAGGGTATTTCTGCAATTTCACAGAATAGGGGGTTTGCGTGAATGTAAGTTTAATTATGTTCCTAAGCTTTTAGCAATAGATAGCAATTAGTGGTCTTTTCCTTAATGGTTATGGAGTTCTCTTTACTTTTTCCTAGTACTAGTTGGTTTTTGCTTAGATTAGAACTTTTCTAAAGTCTATGAATATAAACACTGTAATAGCTTCAGAACACGGTTATTTTTTTAGAACAAAATTTTGATTTATCAAGATGTTGACATCTTTGATTGACTCAAGCCAACCTGAGGAATCCTGCCAAATTCGCAACTTGAATCCAACCACCACCGTGGTGGCTGAAAAATCAGGAGAGTGGGGTACGCCATAAAAATCCATTTTTCACCCAAAAACACCCTAGAAACCTCAATAAATCAATCTCTTAACTCAAAACACCCTAAATCAATTCAAAAACACAATCAAACTGAAAAAATTCTCTCCCGACCACAAGCTACTTTTTCAGGCAATATGAAAGCCAAAAACCACCACCATCAAACTCATCTCATCAAATGGAATCCTTTGACACCAAGCTTGGCCATTTCATTCGTCAAAATCAACCACTCTCCTGCCATTTCCCAGTAAGTTTCTCTCTCCTCTCTCTAACCCAGGGACTAAAAAATAAACAAAATGAACTTTGGGGCCAAAATGAAAATTGTCACTAATTTGAGATTGGCTATGCCTTTTCTCTATCTTTTAATTTGGTACCATAATTTCAATTCTGATTTCATCTAATTAAGCTATAGAAGGATTCAATTAAAAGAAAAAAAAAGTTTGAAAATGAAAAAATAACAGTGAAGCACACTAAGGAAACCATGCTGGTTTAGTGTGTACAGTGTACACACACACACATATATACACACTTGCTCCATGTATATAAACACATGTATGATGCATGCATGTCCGTATTGATGTTTTTGTTCACAAGACTTGGTCATTTGATTCAGCTATGACCAGTAACTATAGTTCTCAAGCCTTCTGCTGCCTGAGAAATTGGTTCTCAATTATGTCCCTATTCCATCCATTGATCTTCTAATTCTTTAAGGATTTCTTGTTATTAGAAACCACAGAAGATGTCAAGTGACTAACTAGCAAAAATCATCAGATTTTATAAAGATGGATTTAAGAAACAAAATAAGATCACAATTCACAACCAGGTTCATAGTCAGGTTGGATCAGGTCATGATTCCTATCTCAACCCAGACCAACACAGCATGCTACAATCTTGTAGGGATGGGGTCAAACCCAATTAACAGGATCCTCACTGCCTCAAATAAAAAAATGGGGAGGGAACAAAGGTTAAGATCCCATACTAATTCTTCCCTAATACTCAACATTAAGCAAGAACCATTCATATGAACTTAATACTATTAGATGCCATTGCGAAGTAAGCATTCACAGAGTCTAAATCAGATAACAAACTCTGTTTGCTATGATAAATCTTCTAAATAACTTATTTGATGTCTATGAAGAATAGATAGTTAGGGGAGAATAAGTTTAATAACTGCACACTAACCTCAATGGAAACCAAATAGTATCGAATTGCAAGATCAATATCACCCTTCTCCTGTATTATTATTAAACAAAACATCACCTTCATCAGTAACTGATCCCTATCCCATGAATGACCAAATCATCCATACACACAACCAAGTGATATTAATTACCTTCCAAGCATTTGCCATGTTTCCATAACACTCCGCAAAACGTGGCTCAAGTCGAAGAGCTTCCTCATTTTTTGCAATGCACATATCATAATCTTGCAACTGTAAGCAAGAAAAAGACAAAATAAAATTATGGTTCTAGCCAAAACAAAACAAAAATATCAACCCTAACAAAGAAATGAAAAAAGAAAAAACCTGATAATAAATAGCACCCAAAAGAAGAAGATTATCAGTCCGCTGCGGACTTCTCTCATAAACAACACTGCTATGCTCTAATGCTTGTTTGTAATTCCCAGATTTGTACAGCTGATGCGCCAGCCCCAAGTGTGCGTCTTCATCCACAACTGCTTTCAAAAATGTTACAAAACTTTCAAAATTATACTCAAATTCTCCGAAAATCGAAAATCGATCTAAAAATTCAAATTTTAACTGAATAAAAAAAAACAAAAGGTAAAAAATTGATTAAAGACAACTAAGTTACTCTTTAATCAATTAATTAAAAAATAACTAACCTTCATGATGAGAATCACGGCATTTAAAAGGCAACAAGCTCAAAGCAGCCGAAGAAGCCGCCGAAACCGAGGCAGGCGGCTCGATCTTCACCTGGAAGCCACCGACGGCGTCATCGCGAGCCGAACCAAACACAACCGGCCGAGCTCCGTTCTGCAACGAAATCATCTCGATCTCTCTCTCGCGCAACAACAAATCAAATTCCAATCATCAAAATGAAACAGCAAAATCTCGAGATCAGATCAGATCAGATCAAACTGATAAAAATCCAGACGATGAAGAACTCGATTTACAAAATAAAAAACCCTAAGCTAATTGATTAAAATTAAGGAGTATAATATAATTGAACTTTGGGTTTTATTTTTATATTTTTCGAGTTTCTTTTGCTGCTTCGATTTTTCGCTTCTTTTCGAGGTTTCTGGAGTGAGAGGTTCAAATAATGCGCGTGGAGTGGTGAGGAGAGATCAGAGCCGTTGAGCAGTACGGTGATGATGCTAATAGATTAGAGTAATGTGAAAGGGATTCAGTTAGTTCTGACACGTATCTATGTAACTTCTTCTAGTTTATAGCTGGCTTTTGTCTTTATTCCCTTAAAGGATTCAAAGTTTCCCCAATACTTTTTTTTATTACTGATGCTAGGTTACTTTTTTCAATTTTACAGATGTACGGTAGTGTTTTAATAGTTGTTATTTTTTATTTTTTAAAAATATATTAAAATAATATTTTTTATTTTTTAAAATTTATTTTAAATACAAACACACTAAAATAATTTAAAAATATTTAAAAAATTCATTTAAAATAAAAAATTAATTTTTTAAAGCACATTATCTCCGCAAATAAACACTGCCGACATTGTTGAGAAACACCACCAAAGCAACATTTCACCAAAATTTAAAATTTCTCTTTGTAGTTAATTATCTTGAATAAACCAATAAATAAATAAAAAGGCAGTGACTGGTTCCATTATACGGAATATGCTCATTTTATCCCAAAAAAAAATTGAAAATACAATCCCATTTGACGGTATCAAAATAAAATAAAAAATCTTAAGAAAACTCTTAAAAAAGATAATACTTTAAACAATTATCCAAATTTATATATATATATATATATATATATATATATATATATATAGAAAGGAGCTACATCAACAGTTAAAAAGGCAAACTGAAAAAAATTTCAATTTTGTTTTAGTTTAATTTGGATGTTCAGATTAATTTTCATGCATCTCAACTAATCCTATAGATCCTGAAATTAACGTTTTTAGTGGTCATTATATAAGCAACCACAGGGCTCGAACCTGAAATTACAGAGAAAGTAAATTTTTTAATTTTAAATTTTTACCATTAAATTACCACCTAGATAATTAAAAAAAAAATCAATTTTGATACTTAAAGATACTGTGGTTTACATTTATTGGCACTTCGAGATATAAATATATATTCACAGTTAAATGTTAATTAAGTAAAACATTAAAAGGTGTGGTTGTTTTCTTATAGAAAGATGCAAAGTGGAATCTTTCTCACATTATATTATGCACTTGTAGATTTTTTTTTTCATTTTGATCAACAAACTTTGTTTTCCAGCTATTTGATCCTTTTGATGTTAAATTGAATTCCAATTGCTTTTGATTTGTTTAGGGATGGCAAGATTGCAAACCAAGCGATGAAAATTAAAAAAAGTTGAGAAAATATGTTTTTGCTTTAGTCCTTCTATTTTCTAATTCATACATTTATTGCCCCTTTAGCTTTCAAAAATTCATTTGTGGTCAAAACTTTATTTAATTTTTTTTTCAACCCCTGGTTTTAAAGAAAGAAGAGAAAGTTATTAAATTCTGATTAAAGAGAGAGAAAATCATCATTAATACCTATTCTAGTCACAAAAATAGTCAATCTTAGTGTTAATGGATTTAATTTGATGAGGAGAGTTTCATTTTGATATTCTTTGTCTTTTTTCTTGCCTGAAGGAGTAAATCTTGACTCGGGAATGTTTTTTGAATTTGAGTTGATTTTGAGTTTTTTAGACTGAGTTTTGGGTTGTTTAAAACAACAAATAGATCTATCACGGTCTGCATGATGTTTTTTAAGTATTTTTAGGTATGAAATATACCTACCCCTTAACACATTTTAACTAACCTCTTAAAAGTTAAAAGTGAATGAACACCATTTTTAATTTGATCTCAAGTGTTTCCATTAACCGTGTTTAAATAATTTCCCAACACAATTGTTGGCATGGCAAGACCCACTTCTGGCAAAATGCAAGGGATGCCAGGATAGATATCTCTATCAAGACTTGGCTTCTGGCTATAAAGGCAGAGGATTCTGCCCACTTAACACATTTTTTTTTCCTTTTGATTTACGTGGTTGTTTGGGCCAACTTGTGCATACCATGACTAATCCCACGGCCACTGAATATCTTGCAAACCCAGTAGATATATAAAACACCGCGGGGGTGACAGACATGCACATGAGAACTCAAACCCAGGAGCAGCAGGAGGAGACAAGCCCCTCCCACCGCCAGGCCAAGACCCTCAATGCCACTTAACACATTTTTAACTTGCTTTAAAGTTAGACAACCAAAATGGAGATGAGCAATATTATTGTGTTAGGAATATACAAGGCAGTTTGTGCTTCTCTTAGTGACTTGCACTAGGATGATTTAGCTACTAAAAAAAATCTCTGGTTTAGAAAACTCTAATGTTATTTATTACACATGTACAATAAGTTCGTCGCTCGAATTACTATGATGACTCGGCGAGGAGGAGGAGGAGGAATCTGAGTGTCCTTCGAGCTTATTAGACTCAATAAGCATCAAAACAACCTCTCGCATTGTTGGCCTGTCGACAGGAGACATGCTTGTGCAGAGTAAAGCAATCTTCATGACAGTAATCATGTGAGGGATTGTGTTCTGATCTTGCACATTGACTCGATCATCAAGCATTCCAGGTGATAAGGAATGCAAATGAATGTAATTTCTTACCCATGATACAAGATCGCCGCCTTGATCTAGTGGTTGCACGGGTGTTCTGCCAGTCAGCAATTCCAGTAAGACTACTCCGTAGCTGTATATGTCGCACTTTTCGGTGACTTTCAGAGTGTATGCATATTCTGTCATTGAGATCAAAATATTCGTCAGCAATATGAAGGGCTATACATGAGTAGAAGGCAAACACTAGTAACTTCATGGCCAGTAAGAAACTTTTAACCTAGCAGACTTGCTATTTAAAACCTTGTTCTGCGATACTTGATCTATGGAAAAGCTGTACTGGACATCGGAGGCAAGATTAAATTATTATGAACTTTTGGTGGTCACTGTTTCAGACAGATATTACAGTTGTGATAACAGTTGTTTTTTCAATATTTTTTTTAGAAAAAATTTAAAATAATATTTTTTTATTTTTAAAAATTTATTTTTGATACCAGTTTATTAAAACGATTCAAAAATAACAATAAAAATTTAATTTTAAAAAAATCAAATTATAATTAAAAACATGTTAAAACTCACTCCGAAACAACGGCATTCCTTACTGAATTTTTGAAACTCACAAGTTAAAATTTAGAAATATCAGTTAGAAGCTCTGGCTTTTAATATGTTGATAAATAAGGCAACCCATGCATTATTCATTTGCTCTAGCTCCCAGTGCAATAGCAATTTTCTCAGAAAGGGTATCAGTAGGAATGGAGAAATGGCTTAACAGCACTTTGATAGTACAGTTAAAACACTGACAGTTAGATTAAGACAGGAAATGCAGAAGCATCATGAATAAAAGAACTTAGGATAGCTTACCAGGAAATGTAGAAGCATCATGAATAAAAGAACTTGGGATAGCTTACCAGGGGCAATATAGCCATAAGAACCAGCAACTGCAGACATTGATTTTGAATGCGGCATGTCAATCACCTTAGCTAGTCCAAAGTCCCCAACACGAGCGTCAAATTTTTCATCAAGCAGAATGTTATTAGACTTTATGTCACGATGAAATATTCGAGGCTTGCAATCATGATGCAAATAAGCAAGACCGTGAGCAGCTCCGAGGGCAATCTTGAATCTTGTCCGCCAATCAAGACTAGAGGGTGATCCATGGAGCAATTCTCCCAAGCTACCCTTTGCTAAGTATTCATAAAGAAGGAGGTTGGAACCCTGGTGGTAGCAGAAACCATACAGCTTCACAATATTCCGATGCCTGATATTTCCCAAAGTCTGAATTTCAGCACGGAAACTATTGTCAATATTGCTTCCCTCCCTGTTAGATGCTAGCCTTTTAACTGCAATGATACGACCACATGGCAAGTCTGCCCTATATACAGTTCCACAGGCTCCTCTTCCTATAACGAAGCTATCATCAAAATTCTCAGTGGCCACAACTAAGTCCTGGAAAGTGAATTCATCCTTGGGGGAAAAGTAAATGTCTGAAATGGGAGAAGAGGATGATTGATCTTGCAAAGGAGCGACCATATCGACAGGACGTCTCATGAAGTATACAATGACTAAAATTAAAATGAGAGAAATCCCACCAATGACTGCTGAAATAATAGCTATGATTTTCCCTATACGAAGGCTTCTCCCTTCAGCATCTGAGGGATTAGACGAAAAGGATGGAGATCCATTACAATTGCCAAAAGGTCCACCACAAAGCCCCTTGTTCCCAAAAAAGCTGCCGATGCCTGTCTTTTGAAAGAGTGACAGGGAAGGTAAGGGCCCTGTTAAGTCATTGTTAGAAAAGTTGCATCCAAGCAAGCTAGATAATTTCTCAAAGGAGCCTGGGATTTCACCACTCAAATGATTGTTGTTGAGCAGCAGAAATTCCAGCAACTCAAGATTCCCAAGCTCCGTGGGGATTGGCCCAGAGAGATTGTTGTAACTAAGATTCAGTGCAATCTGCAAGCTAAAAATGCCACCTAATGTAACTGGTATCTCACCGGAAAATAAGTTGCCTCCCATTTGCAAGTAAGTTAAACGCGACAAATTTCCTACTTCCACAGGTATATTCCCAGAAAGTTGATTCTCTGAAAGCATGAGAATCTCAAGTTGGGAAAGGGCTCCTATCTCACTTGGTATAGCACCAACAAAACTATTCCTGGTGAGATCAAGCCGTTGAAGCATCTTGCAGCTAAAAATCTCTGCTGGTATCACTCCGGTGAGAAAATTCGATGAGACATTAAAAATCACCAGCTGAGAGAGTTTGCCTATCTGTCTTGGCAATTCACCAGTAAAATAGTTACCTGAGAGATGCAGCCTTTTCAAAACATGACATTGACCTATCTCTGGAGGAATTGGCCCAGTGAACTTGTTCTGATCCAATTCAAGACTTGAGAGGTTCACCATCTTACACAAATCCGACGGGAAACTCCCCACAAGGCCATTTGCAGCAAGATGAAGTTGCACCAGTGGCTTGCAATTTGTGACCCCAGTTGGGATATAACCTGTGAGATTGTTTGACCCCAGGTTCAGTAAAATCAGGTTTTCATTTCTGCAAAGATGCCGCGGGATTTCTCCTGTTAAGTAGTTATTTGACAAGTCAACCACCCAAAGTTTGCTGTAGACTCCAAGTGCTTGAGGAATGATGCCACCCAGTAAGTTGTTGAAGAGCTGCAACATAACCAGTTGCTTCATATGCTGGAACCCCGTAGGAATAGTACCAGAGAGATAATTGATGGAGAGGTCAAGCTTTGTCAGGTTTTCCAAAGTTGTGAGCTCATCTGGTATGACACCGTTAAGCTCGTTCTCAAAAATATACAGCAATTGCAGCCCAGATATCTTTGTCAGCTCAATTGGTATCTCTCCGGTCAACTCATTCTCGGAGAAGTCAATCTCCACTGCAAAAGATAGATTCCCAATTTCTTTTGGGATTGCTCCATTCAAGTTATTTCCGTAGAGGTATAACTTCCTGAGAAATAAAAGATTACCAAGTTCCTGGGGCATAGGCCCCTCAAGTTTGTTATGGTAGAGAGCGAGGGTCCCCAAATTGGTGCAATTGCCCAGCTCTTCTGGAATAGACCCAGAAAGCTGATTAGACCAAAGGATCAAATCTGTCAAATTCTGAAGCATTCCAATTTCTTTTGGTATTTCTTCACTTAACTGATTTTGTGCAAGACCAAGATATTCCAAACTCTCACATCCACCTATCTCTGAGGGTAAGCTTCCCGATATCAAATTCTGCCCTGCCCTAAAAGTCCTCAAGTTCTTAAGGTTGCCAAGAGAAGCAGGCAATGGACCAGTGATGTTATTACTATATGCAATCAATAGTGACAGAGAGGAAAGGTTTCCTATCTGATCAGGAAGGGGCCCTGATATTCTGTTGTTGGCTATATTCAAATCTGTCAAACAGGAAAGCTTAGCTAATTCTACAGGGAGCTGGCCTACAAAAAAGGTTATCGTCCAGATAAAGAACCTCCAAACTAGAACAGTTTCCAATCTCGCTAGGTATATTTTTGGACAAGAAATTAAAAGAAACATTAAGAAGTGTCAGATGAACCAATCCACCTATACTTGGTGATAAAGAACCGGAAAGATTCATTGAACTCAAATCAAGACGCCAAACTACTTGATTGTAATCACTGGTGCAATTCACACCTTTCCATCCACAAGGAGTGGAATGATTAGGATTCCAGTTGCTAAGATGGTTATAGGCGTCCCCAATTCTACTCTTTATATCCAAGAGGTATTGTCCCTCAGCATTTAGCCCCATGGACTGGTGAAACGAAAGGGAAATAACAAATACAGTGAGCATGCTATATGATATTCTCTCCATGCCTGCCAAATAGAAATGAGTTGCATTCACATGAAGAACAAATTATTACTGAAAACAAGACCAAAACATACGCTACCCAGATACAAACAAAGACAACCAAAAGCAATATTGACTCTAGCTACATACCTCTAAGAAGAAGGAACCAAACCCAGGAAACCAAACTCAGACTTCTGGGAACTGAAAGTAGAGGACTTTTTGAACTTTACAGAGAATTTCCTACAAGGAAGATCTCTAGTTTTGAGTGTAAAGAGTCATGGCTACATTAAATAAATGGTTCAAGTTTTCGTGTTTTTAAGTCTTTGAAGTGCATTGTAATGCGACAAATGTGAGCTTCTTTTTATCATCATAAAGAATTAACAGAAAGCTTAGACTTTGTTTAGTCTTCTATGTAATGATCAACAAAATATTTCCTACTCGGTTTCAGAGATAGCCCATTCATAATTATATATATTTTGTATTGCAAATAATTTGCCTGTATGCATCCATGCATGTATGCATCCATGCATGTATGCATGTGTGAGAGAGAAATGGCCGACAAAGCATGAGAATTCTTTATTCCTCCTACTCCACCTCTACCTTATTTTAGTGCTAAAACGAAAGTGTATCGCCTTTCCTTCTTTCTTTCTCGCTTTCAAGCTTTAACTTTGTTGTATTTGTTCTCATCTCCATGTGTCTGCTACTTGGCACCTCATAGAACTTCCTTTCTAAAGGCTTTTGAGGTAAAATATATGGTCTCGTGATTTGCTTTAGATTGGCTCGGTGATTCATTAGATTTGGACATTCTCTTGGCTCTCTGCCTACCTCAGTTCGTTTGACCTATTGCATGGATGGCTAGAGATATCCAACCTTGCCCTCTAGTTGTTCTTGATTGATGTTCGGTATGTTTTGTGTTGTGTGGTGGAAGCGTTCTTGAAAAAAATATATATATATTTTTATGTTTTCAGATATTTTGAAGTATTAATGTTAAAAATAATTTTTAAAAAATAAAAAAAATATTATTTTAATATGTTTTAAAACAAAAAATACTCTAAAAAACAATCACTATCACACTTCCCAGCACACTTTTGAGATTTTATCTTCAAATTCTTTACTTAATAGATATGGACGGGCATTTTCACCTTCTTAGACCATGTCTTTTCTTCAATGACCACTCCATAAGTGGTCTTTGTTGGCCTACCATTACCGTTCACCAGAGCAATGATTTTGAGAGCATATATATAGTCTTTATTTAGATAGGGTTTTTATTTAAAATTATATAAAATAAAAAATATTATTTTAATATATTTTCAAGTAATAAATATTTTAAACCATATCACTCAGCATCAAGAGCCATGCCACGTGTTTCAATCCTAACATTCCATGCTATATATATGAATATTTCCTCCAAGCTTGGTCATCACATGTCTGTAGAAGTATTATAATTCTTTTTTTGAGGTCAATATAATAATTCCTGCAAGCATTATTATAATATTACTGTTGCATGTTCAAAGCATGGGGTCCCATGATCAAGGTGGCTGTAATAGTTAAGAGGCACCACCCACAGTATCTCTGACTCTCCTTTTATATTAGAGATTGAGATAAGTCTAGAAATTGTTATTTATAGGAAACCCAGATAAGAATAATTTCTTTTTTATTGGGTGGAATGGTGGAAGAAGTGTACAGACAGTGAAGGGATATAAGAAATGGTTTTTCATGTCAAAATAATATAATTGTAAATTTTGCTAATATATATATATATATATATATGTATGTATGTATGTATGTATGTATTTTGCAGTGGTATTGTAATGTATTTTTTTATTTTAAATATTAATAATTTAAATCATAAAAAGATAGTTAATTTTTTTTTGAAATATTTTTTAACGTAAAAACAAGCATAATATTAGAGCAGCTACCCAACTCGATCCTCTCCTAAAGTCTACACAAGAACACGTAGGAAATATTGACGGGCTCGAATTCTCTTGAAATTCGAACTTGAACTCTTTCGACATCCATGGAATTTAATTCAGGCTCAATCCGAATCTGAGCTGCAAAATTATGTCGATGTTGAAAAGTTGACAGGAATCTTGCAGAGGATGTTGACAAGGGACTTTAATAAAGAAGAATCTTTCAGGTCCCGAAACAGCTTTTAGCAGCCGGATCTTGCTGCTACGAGCGCTGATAGAAAGAGAAGTCAATTCCATAGCAGTCAGTAAAACTAGTTGTTCGTCTAAACCAGAGCGAATTGATCCCGTTAAAGAAGCTATCTTTTGCACTACATGGGCCATCTCATTAGGTGAAGTACATGGTGCAAGCTGAGACACACACACACACATATATATATATATATATATATATATATATATATATATATATATATATAAAAGAATGGATTGTTCGTGAGAAACACAGGACTGAGGATTTTTAGAAGGCCACCATCCTTCAACTGTCTGGGGATTTTTAGAAGGCCACCATCATTCAGCTGTCTGGGGACAGTGTAATGTGCATTGAATTTCTTCCACCATTTGATTTTGATTTTGATTTTTCCACAGAGCTGATGTTGTCCTGGTTGAGAAATAGAGTGATCCCAGGATAAAATCCAAGTAATTTTAAGAGTATACGAAGCATTTTTGTAATCTTGATAAGAAAATGTTTGAGGATAAAAGCTCTGTGAAAATTGTTTTTTAGTATGAATATTTTGATTCCAATCAACAGGAGTTAAAACTTTTAAAATTAAACAATCTTGTCTGGATTATTTTTGTCTACAGTGTGAGTAACTTTGAATCCACCAATATAGATTCATAATACTATCTGGTTTTCTTCAATGATCATGGAAATTAGTGAAAATCAATGCGAAAGACAGATTTACATGGAAAATAGTGAATATTATCTCTTATGCCTCGGGCTGATGCTATTTTTTCCCAACATAAAAAAGAAGAAGAGATGTTAACGTGATCTAAGTACTCGAAAAAAAAAACATAAAAAAAAATTGAGACATATATTATTAACTTAATTGGATTTAATAAACTTGACTAATTTATCAAGAATAGCAATAATAAAAAATAAAATGATAATATATAAATTTTAAAAAATTTAACAACAAAAAATGATAAAAAAAACTAGACCTGAGCCTATTTGGATTAGAACGTCAAATATACAACTTGATCGTGAAACTAGGGATTATCATTGAAAGCAAATTAAATAAAACTATGAATCTCTATTATCAAACAACCTAATATTGAATGACGAAATTAAAAAAAATAATTAATTTTTTTTATTAAAAAGAAAAAGAAATCAAATGTTGATGGAATTTATATGATAATGAAGAAAAAATAAACGAGAATGCAATAACCACATAGAAAGCAAAAAGAAAAAAAAAATCTAAGCTTAATTTCTAGCAAACAAAATATTGAAGGAAAAAAATTAAAGAAAATAATATAATAAAAAAAGATTGAAAAAACTTGGCCCAAATCCACCTGAGTCAGCGTGCAAAATAAGTGACTCGATTATGATATCAGGGTAACCACGTCAAAAACAAATTAAATAAAACTATGACGTTTAATTATCAAACAACTTAACGTTGAAGGTGAGATAACCCATATCATTTTTAAAATAAGTGAAAATACAATAGAAAGCAAATAAAAATTAATAATGAAGTCCAATCTCCATTTAAATAAATATTGAAAGATAAAACTAAAAAAACACGAGCTTATAAGAATGAAAAAAAACCAAGAAAACCCGTGAAAGTCTCTTAAACCTGAGTTAATCTCCTAAAATCACAACCTATGAAATTCTAGACTCGAGTGCAATCTAGAGGCTCAGCCCCCAACTAATTTAATATTGAATGATAAAATTGAAAAAAAAAATATTTTTTTAAAAATTCAAAGTAAAAAAATAGCAATCAAAACAATAATAACCAAATTTGATAAGGAAAAAAAATTAAAAGACGGTGAAATCATTAAAAAAAATTAATTTTAAAAATTATCTCAAATAAAATAAATAAAAATACCAAATCTAAGAGATGAAAGAAAATAAAGGAGGATGAAAGGGAAAAAATAATTAAATTTTATAAATTATTTTAAATAAAAAAATAATAATCAAAAGAATATTGATCAAAATAGAAATTCAAACAAATTAAAGAGCTACTTTGAAAAATTAGAGGGCCAGGCAATGGAATAGAGGAGGAGAGAGAACTTAAAAAAAGGGTTTTCAAGGCCAAAACAAAAGTCTTTTAGCTACACATGCTGCTTGATAATAAAGGTGTCTTCGAGATGAATTGAACACCGCCTTGAAAATCATTGTTTGGTCGCTAAATGACATAGCTTATGCCACTTAAAAGGTATTGGGAACTCCTACAAGCTGGTGCATGCATTACTCATGCCAGTCACTTATTTTTTAAGTAATATTTAATATTTATTAAAATATCAAAGCGTTTACTCTATTTTATTATGGGTAACCAAGTTGAATATATAAAAATTAACTCCAACCTAAAATTTTTTTTAAATAATTTAGTCATTTTATTATGCTTAAAAAAAAATAAAAAGGTAAAAAATATCCTTAACACAAGTATTTTTTTTCTTGTGTAAGTAAGTCATTTTATTGTTCTAAACAAAATACAAGAAGACAGATTTATCCAAATTAAATTAATAATCAATGGATTATTTGAGAAAAACCATATTATTTCTGATAACAAGTAAGTGATATTGTTTGAGAAAGGGAAATTTCTTTCATTTTTTCATGGTGGAGTAATTTTTTTTTATCCAAGCCATATACCAAAATGATAATTAACTAGTTGTTATTTCTGATCTAATCTTTATTTAAGTATTCCACCATACCCTATATCCAAAGCGTCTATTTCTACTATAAGAAAAGCTAGGGTTAATTATACATAAACATGGAAGAGTTTTGACATGTTTTTGTTTTTAACCTTTCGAAGTGTAAGTGCGTGTTCATGAGACCATGCAGGTGGACTTATTCCCAATCGTCTATATAGAGGTTCACATATTTGTCTAAAATCTTGGAAAAAATCAGCTGCATAATTCAAACATTCTGAACATATTTGCAATTGAATTAGATCATTCACTATTTAGTTTTTCTTTAATTTTTGTTATTAGATCAAAGCAGAACAGTTCTGACACAAGATATTTTCATTCAGGAAAATAATTACGCTTTGATTTTTTTTCTTTGATTTCAAATTTAGCTATTTCTTCTGAAAATTCTTCTTTGTTTGGGTGGCAAGCCAGCAGTAGTTAGGTTATGGTATTAAACAAGGTTCCCTTGTAGTTATTCCCTGTCTTGGACTTCTGTGCTTCAAGAACTAAAAAAAATGGCAATCATCTATGGTGGGAGCAAAATTGTTAAATAAAACACTGAATTTCTAGGCCAAATCAGAACAGGACGCAATAGACCTCAAGAAAGAAATGCCAACACTTCTCATTTTCATTTAAAATACAAAAAGGGTCGGAAACTCCCTGATTGTGTTCATGGAGAATATACAAATTGATTTTAATCTCTCGTAATTTTGGTCAGGGAACACATTAGCAGCTACAATTTGATACTTAATAATCATAATGATAGCCAAAATACAGCTTGATGACCCTATATGCATAGACATTGCAAGACTGAGACAAAGCATAAGAAGTGGAAGGGGGGATTGTAGGACTCATTCAGGCACCTTTTTGAGGCAATGTTTCAAATGCTGAAACAGTGTTCTCGAACTTAATCCGATGCAGAGGGGCACCGCTTTGCTTGATAGCGCAAGCTATCTTGTCCTCAAGGGGGCAACGGGCTTTTAGCATTGAGAAAACATGATTGTTCAACCTTCTTGCTTTCTTCATTGCTTCTAATAGGGTTTCCCATCCCTTGCAAAAGAAGAGGGCAGCCAGATTAATCAATCGGAACATGGAAAAAGTTAATAGGCTAGAAGCAGCTGAATCACTCCCCTGTTTTCATTGTACTTTAAATACAATCATGTCAGAAATTGATTTTACTAGTTACAATTCTTTCTTCAGAAAGAAGGAAGCACTGTATTTCTATGGTTATGGACTATAAATCATCATATTTTCTGTACTATATTTTAGATTTTCCTCATTGAGAGATTAAATTTGATTCAGAATATGAGTCCACTCAGTGCGATTGAGAATTATGACTTGTTCAATATGCATGTTACTATGACTAAGATTGTCCAAGTGCTAGTAATCAGGCAAATCATGTACAGGTCTGCACAATTGGATGGTTAATAAATTAACAGTTTGATGGTCAGACTAGCTGGGCAAATCCCATCCCTAAAACATGAATTGCAACCTAGATTCTGAGCGACATAAATGCTAGCAAGCCAAGTTGATATGTGGAATCAAGGCTCAACAAAATTGCAAATGAAAAAGCACACAGAAGGAATTGACGTTCTTCAGAAACATCAAAGTCTGATAAAAGCACCATAATGACCTAGAGTACAGCTAAAATGTAGAACATAATGATGTGCAACCATTTATTTAACTCCTACATAATGAGTAAAATCCTACTTGAAGATAAGTATGAGCAGAAAGAAAAGAAAAGAAAAGGGAAAAATAAAATAAAATAAATGAACGATTTTTACACACAGAATCAGTTATAGCACAACTTGCAATTCCATCAAACGAGGAATCCAACTTGAAGTCCTGGCAGCGGAAAATAATATTTTAACTATAAAACAATAATTTCCTATACACAGGCATACTACTCATGAGTACAGAAAAAATCAAGTATAAACGCAAATTTCAATACCTGGGCAACATGGGGATTCTTATGTGCTTGGGTGAGTAATCCAGCCTCTACTTCTGCAACATTGAGGACTTGATATGAAAAATCAAAGAGTTCAAAATGCATCTGCTGCCCAAGCAAGTAGATAATGGTACAACCACCCCAAGCAACTGAGTCACCCAACACTTCAAAATTTGATGATACTTGAACAGAATCCTCCAGGTGTCCCTACAACTCAAGTATCGAAACGGATTAGTAGAGAGAAGATATCCTCAATTACTTAATTAAACTAACATACTTCAGTGGCTAAATTAGAGGTAAAACTAAAGGTTCATCATCCTTCTAATTAAGTAGTCATAGTATTTAACTGCGAGACCTCATGCAGTTTGATCACAATATACTATTAAATTTCTTAATCAAACAATTGGTCCACCTGCTCAACTAACAGTTTTAGATCACAAATGTAGTTAGCTCCAGATATCAAAGTTGCAATTATACAGAAAGGAGAATGTTCAAGTCAATGGTTCTCGCTTAATCTGACAGGGTCCGTTCAGTACTAAGATGTGTGTAGTACTTCGCCTTGACCTGGATTGCAGCCCCCTAGAACACCAGCATGGCTGCTCATCAGGAGGTACCACATGGCAGGGAGCTAGTACCTTATTAGCTTGGTTGTCAAATCAAGATTCAAATGATGAATTGGAAACATTATATTCTGAAAAAAATTATAACTCCTAATATATGACACAAATTTAAAAATAGCCTAAAATGTACGTCCTATTAAACATGAGTTATTTGCTCAACAATAATGAAAAATAGCATGACTAGATCTTCTGATTGGCTAATAGCATGCCATACGATTGTCATAATACATTCTCCGAGGATGGCAATCATCTGTTTTTAATTTTAGTGATCAAATAAAATAGTTCATGTGAAATTTTTGGCCCAAAAACAGAGAGTAATGAGAAGCAAGTCCACAGCACATTTAACAGAGATAGCTGTCTAGAAAAGTTATTATCAACTAGTAGGTGGATTCTCTTAGTCTGGTGTATGAACTAATACCTTGACATGCATGTAGATGATTATTGTTCAGATGCATTGGCTAAGCTTGATGCTATCATAAAAATATTTTGTAGAAGGTCATTCCTTACAATTTGAAGGCCACTATATATACGGTAAAAATCCTTTGAAGTTGTAATGTCAATGAACCCTGTCTTGGGAGCAGCACTCCATTTACAGCAATATTTATCCAATGCAGCACTGGTAAAAGCAAGGGCATATTCCAGCACACTTCCAGTATTCATGTTAGCTTTGTAAAGAAGATCTGCAATAAAATGAAAAGACCAGAACTGTTAATTTAAAAATTAAAGAAATGAAGGGAACACGTCTTGAATATAATAACAGACATCAAACTAGAGTAATTAACTACTATTATTGCACAAAAAGTACTATTATAGTACTATCAAAGAACTGGTATGTTTTTTTGTCTCTAAAAAGTTGGTCAAACAAACAGCTATAAACCATCTGAAGTGAAATAAATAATGCACCTGCAGCTTCTGCCTGTTTTGACATGGTATAAAAAGATGTTGGATTTGGACAACCAGGGTTGGACATTACTGCAGCGGTGGCTGATTTGAAAAGATTGACAACAGGACTATCCCCACCATCCTGTGAAAGCAATATTTGACCATCTGCATCAGGAAACAAGCCCAACCAAGGGGCTGTTTGCATGAAATGCATGGTATCAACTTCCCTCTGTCAATCATGAAAAACAACTATAAGAGGCAGTAAGAAAAAAATGGTTTCCAATCATAACAGAAGTCGTGAGCTATGTTACAGTTTCGCATACTAAACAATATATTGTGGCATGTTCATTAGCCTGTCAGGCAAGCATTTTGCCTTACTAAATTAATGTACATGAAAAACTTAGTACAGGTTTTATATTTTTTTCATCTTATATTTCATTAACAGTCATTTAAAAAACCAAAGATTACATTCCTTAGGTAATTACAAATAAAATTGAGATAGATTCCAGGCTTCTGCGATGCATTATTATAAGAAAATGTTTTATACAACTAAATAATGTGCAATAATTATTTTCCTCCATTAATAAGATTGGTCTAGGATCTAATCATACACAATGTTGTTACTACATCGGTTCAACAATAGCATTTGGCTTCATGATATAATATTTGGATCTGCTTGCACATCATTCACAACAACAAAACAAGAGTGTCGATAAATATTAATACCCACTAGGATGTCATTCCCAACAATAGAACAAGAGTTACAAGTATAACCAATCATGAAGATAGATGGTGAAATGAGATTTGTACATCTGGTCCAATGACTTTTAGGAAGAGCATATCAAGTCCACATCCAGGTCTCTAATCTAAGATGAACATGCCAAATTCCTCACCAAAAACTAAACATGGCAATGGCTAACCCCTGATTGGTAGAAATACAAAATTCATCAATATTTGATTGCTGTTTTTGTCTACTAGCATTTGTCCCATTATGATGTAAACATGTAAACTAGAAGCTCATAATGAGGAAAAACAGTTGCATGGACTTCGTCCAGCAACTTCCATATAGGCTCTGCCAATAAGACAAGACAAGTGGATAAAAAAATTCAATGGTCCCACATTATGATGTGTGACTTTGTCCATATGTCTTGCCTTTGTTAGCCTTGTCTATGATGAGTTGGTAGATTAAGTCTACACCACTAATTCTCCATAGTCTACACAGTGTGATACTCCCCTAACCCATAAGTTCCCCAAGAATCTTAAAGTACTCGTATAATTTTGCATTCTTGTTTCAAGGGATAGAATGGCAACCCTGTCAAAATATGAGTCCACTAAACTCCAATGCTACCCTCTAGAGCAAGCATAAGTAGTCTAGACATGTCCTCATATTATCATGAAATGAAGAAACTAGGATACTGACCAATACAACATCAAGAAGCCCCATCCAATATAACACACTGCCAATCTCCTTTATTCCTCGAAGAACCTCTGCTTTGAGCTCTGATTTTGTTCCCCAGTTAAGATTTTCTTTGACAACCCTCATACAGCCTGGATTGGAAATTAAACATGTAAAATGGAGAAATGAGCACAATAGTTCGAATCCACCCACCCTAAAGCATGCTCAATTAGCAAGAGATGCATGCATAGAATTCAGCATCATAAAGCATTCATGATATCAGTAGATTCCCAGAAAAAAAAAAAGTGATGCAAGCAGGCACTTGTTAAGTAAATACCATGTGCAATGCAAATATTCAATCCACAGATGAAAAAAAGACGATTAAACACACTTGAGACAAGATCTCATAGCTACAGCACTTAGAAATCACTTAAACAGATTTTATGCACCTCACATTTGAGGAAGCTCTCACCATATGTATCACACCTAAGCACTCACTTGGCTTTTCTCTCACTAACAATAAAATAGTGCATAAGATCCTCAAGGTTGGTGGTTGTTGGAATTGCGATGTGGTAAAGTTTGCAACAGATTCTTCCTTGAGTTCTCCAAATGAACATTAAACCTTAAAGTACACTGTACACCCATAAACTTCAACTCACTGTCCCTAATAAAATGCATGTCGATATATTGTAACTGTGCATGCATGTACACGTGCATATATTACATTGTACTCAAGTTCTTTCAACCTATTTAACACCTCCAGCAGTGTATGAACGAAGAAGAATATATTACACATGCATAATCATGACACCACCATTTACCTGTGACTCCTCCATCAAAAGGGAGCAGTCCAATAGATTTTGGCAACGCTTCTTGCAATCCAGTGATCATCGGTTCAAGTGTACTTACCTGAAACACATAATTCATGAAACATTAGACTCAATCTCAATGAAACAAAAAGGATAGTGTTTGTCCACACAGCTTCAAATGAAATCATACAAATAGTAACAAGATCCATCTTTTCATGAAATTTAGTTTTAATAAATGAAAATAAACTCTTCTCAAAAGCATCACATACCTTATTTGATATATGATCTAGTAGGGCCCGGATAAGCCAAGGCAATGATCTGGATCCTAGAAGTCTAACAGTAGAAAACATGTGGGGAATTCCAAAGAACCCACTGTGCAAACGCGCAAAGCTTTGATGCGCAGAATTCAACTCCTGCCATGATAATAGTCAATGAGAATGCAAGTCAGAAAATATCAAGAGAAACAAAAATAGCATCATATTGGTAAAATCCAATCGAATGATGGTGTATAACTCTAGTTCGTTACCTGAGTACCACAATAGAAGTTAGGCTTTGCACAGGGAACTGATGGCTTTTGCATAGGAACAAGAGGAACTCTTGATGATCGGACAAAACGCTGAGTAGTGTTGCATAGGATGAAGTTTGGCAGGAAATCGTTTTGCATCTCTGACCAAATCTAACACACACCAATAAACTGATTTGAGTAAAACTAGCTCCTTGGGAAAGCGAAGGATAAAATAAATTACACTCTTAGGAAATTTCCTTAAATAAATATTATTTGTTTTCTTTCATTTTTCATATAACCATAAGAAAAAAAAAAGCATCGTGCTTCATTTTTTAGGCACAAGACTAGGGAATCCCCAAGGTTCCACAATACAAAACACACGAGAAGTGTGCTTTAGACAATGCATACACAAAGACAAAACATAAAGGTCCTCGGGCCAAAATGCTAATGAATTGGCCTGAGATGTATTTTTCCTTTAATAAATATCATAATCATGGTTATAGAACCTAAATTGGCCCGACAGGTTGACCCGGGACCCAGCCAACCCAAGACCTAGACTGGTCCAAGTTAACTAAAAAGCCCCCTAAGAAATTCACCTCGGTCAAACCCAGGCTACCCACCAAGTCAACCCGAAGAAACCTAGGTGAGACCGCTATATTTTTAAGCAGCGCCATTTTGAATCAAGGATAAAAACCCCTAATTCCCAAATCCAACAGCCACCACGCAAAGCACCAAATCCCCTTTTCCCTTCAGTTTCCAATCTGCATCTTCTTCACTTTCTTTTCCCCTCATAATTGAGGGGTTATAAATAACACAAGAGTAGGATAGATTGTAATTACCAATGCAGTGAAGCATCTTACACCTATTGTCCCAGAACTCTGGAAGATAGTGCCCAGCTGTTGTTGATTTGGATGTTGACTTACAAGAACAATTACAATATGCTTGATTGTGCACAAATCTTGAATTTCTGTTCCCCATAGATCTTCAAATGTTTTAATTCTTAGGTTGATGCGAAGATAATTATAGCAGGCAAGTGGCTACTAAATAATGGGCAAAAAAAAGATGCTTGTCTGCTCAACAAATTGAGACGCTAAAGAAAAACTGGAGGAATTTTTTGTAAAGGATCCAATGAAATCAAAGGACCCATCATGCATAGTGAACTCAAACCACTTCAATCGTTTGGAAAGGCTCTTGGATGAGGACAAGGTCTTCAACAAAATCGTTGTTGGAGGCCAAAGAAATCAGAACAAATTGTGGGTTCAATGTTTCTAAAACCTTGTCCTCCCCTTGTTGGCAATCCTTCTGTATTTTTCAGCACGTGACCTGCCGCCCAGGTCAGGTTTAATAATTATGATCATAATGTTGCTACATTTTTTATTTTAATGATAAGAAAAAATATGCACCATGCTTTGTTTTAGATACAAGACTAGGGAATTTCCAAGCTCAATCATCCCATAATATAACATACATGAGAAGTCTCCCTTGGACAACCCATACACAAGGACAAGATATAGAGGTCCTAAAGCCAAAAATGCTATTGAATTGGCTCGAGACTCTTCCAGCTTCAATTCAAAAACAAGGATAAGAACAATAAGCACATCAGATATGATAATTTCTACATTAATTCTTCCACTGAATCAGAGCCAGAAGAGAGGTTACATATTACACACCAAAATTAATGATGCAAAATGCCACCAAATCTATATAAACAGAATATCAATTCTTTGCTCTGTCCATTGAATGTATATGCTTACGAAACGAAAGACTGCAATCAGCTTATCCACATTGCTAAAATATTAATTTTTGAAGATAGATACATAATAGAGATTAGAGTGCAACATTTCCCAGAATACCATGATTGTGCGCCATGATTGAAAAATGATTATGCATCAATATTACAAAGGGATGTGCCAATAAAATAAAAGTCAGAAAGAGTTTGTCAAACCTGAGTAGCAAGTCGACTAGAAAATGACACAAGAGATAAGTTTTCTTGCATCTCATTCAACATGAGACTGAATGAGTCTATTGAAAGATCTTTTGAAAGCAGGCCATGCGCATGCTTTAAGATTTCCACAAGTTTTTCTAATTCCTGCAACCAAATCATGGCATTTGTTTTTCCATCAGAATAATAAACGATTTATTTGTTTTATGAGCCGTGAAAAAAGAAATTTCATGGAGTTATTATTTGAGAATTCATTCTAAAAGCTCAATCTGGTAGGTCAAGACAACTATAAAAATACATACATCCATATCTAACTTTCTGCTTGTTAATATGTGAGAACTGAACAGCTAGCACCATTCAATGTGCAAGACTTTGTCCATAATACAAAAACAGTATATGAGCTTAGCAAAATAAAACAGTGCATCTTCTAAGGTTACAACAGGAAAGGGGAAACATGAGGAACCATGTTAAAGCATCCTGAAGTCAGGCTGATTGCTAGGACACTTCTATACTCTACATCCTACTAACTTTATTTTTAATTGATATGATAACATGATAGATGTGTTACCACTAATAATAAGAACCACAAGAACAATCTACTTACCACCACTGCACATAGATCCTGAGACTCAAAACGATCAAAAAGAAACTCGAGATTGTCTCTAAAAACCTTGTTCATCCTTTCAGAAACCAACCTTCTTAAATCAACGGTCCTCCCAAGTAACTGTACACAATAACATCCAAAAGAAGAGAGGGAGCATCAGAGGAACAGGTCTAAACCATTATTCTACTTCAGACCAAAGAACATAAAAAAAGAGGTGACTATAAACATGTGAAATAACAGCAAAGATATATGGTCCAATCCTATGCTGAGAAATAACAATTGTGAAATAATCCCCTAATTTGGGGTACTCAGTCTTGGTTAGGGAGTAAGTTGGAAAATGTCAAAGAACTATCTCAACTCAAGCTCTTTGGGCTTGAAACTTGCACAGACCCACACTACCTTGTGCTCAAATAGAATGAGAGTGATGAGATTCGAACTTGTGATCACTTTGTCAACAAAACTCTAATATAATGTCAAATAATCATCTCAACCCAATAACTTATGCTATTAAGTGAAGCCACAAGATATGATTTATATTATTCTTTAACACACAATTAACAAAATATGATTTATATTTCAAATTGTTATTAGCAATTGCCAGGGAGAAAGAAGGTAATGATACATCCCAAGACAAATGTGGACCAAACACATCAGCAGACATAAATGCAGTGAATCATTGACAATATATGGAAAACTATACTTTTACCTTTACTCTAGTCATCTTAAATAGTGCAGTGAACCTCATAGGCTGTACAGAATATTTTTCTCTATTGTCTGAGGCAAAGAGGAATGATGGATCAAGTAGTTCACTGCAGAATTTAGCAAACCAACAAGATAGATGATTTAGTTCATTGTATTTCCAGTAGTACACGTTACTATAGAAAGAAGGGAAAGCATGTACCTTGCTGCCCAACTCTTGTAATAAGTGAAAATAATTTCACAGAGTTTTGAAACAAATAAATCAAAACAATGGTCCACCTATAAAAACTTACTACACTGAGTTAGAGCGAAAATTCTGAAATAACAAACCTGAGATGTGGGCAGGGAATCAACAGACCACCACCAGTTTATCAAATGACAACTAGGAAATGCATGTGTTCCCAAAAAGAGATGCAAAAGAATTAGTCCTAGAAAATGCTTAAATATAATATACCTCAGCCTCAATTTCATCATAGAGGAATCGCTGCCTTAAGGCAGCCAGAGCTTGCTGAGCTGAATCATTGTAGATGTCAAATGGCATCAGAACACTTTCAAGAAGACCTGCATTCTGGGACTCGAGCACATGATCTACCAGCATCCAGGGAAGAGAACATTCAATAGGAAACTGCATATGGATAACAAACAAGTTCCCACAAATCAAGAAAGTGATATAATGAATAAAAATGTGAATGAAAGGAAAAATAATTGAAATTTCACTATTATATATTTAAACTAAGCTCTCACTTTTATTCCCCCAGTAAAAATCAGTTGCACATGCTGCTTTCTATATCATAATGTTTTCTTAATAAATGTCTAAATCCATGTATAGACACCAGAAGTCATTACAGGTGCTTCCATAAAAGGAAAAAAGGACCAATTCATGACCAGATGCAAACCAAAGTAATACAATTTAGTTTAATCTGAAGTGGGATGAAACTGAATAACTTTCCCAGCCAACAAGATTCAAACCCCAAGAAAAATTGATCAAAAAGAGTTGAACAATGGAGCAAAAGAATGAAGTTTCCAATTGAGAGTTCAGAAACACAACTAAGCCCCTTATACCAAGTCAATCACTTCCTCAGTATTCTATCCTGATGATGATTCCCTCAATTCAGTCTAAACAAAGCAAGAAATATTTTCCAAGTTAATAGAATAATTCAGCCATAATAAAACTCTGACACAAAGTAATTCTCAACAACATCAATTTAGTAAGGTAGACTTGTTCTCCCCATGTGTTAAAGAGTTTCATAAACTATAGCAGGTGCACAAGAAATCCTGTTTTCTTACCTGAATCACACGAGATGACTCCAAATAAAATTCTCTAAACCATAAGAAACCAAGATCTGTCAAAGTTGCAACAGTCGCTGCAAACATTTACAGAATTGTTAAACTTCAGTATATAGTACTTGAAATTTAGTGCAGCAAAAGGACAGTATACTTCATTTTCCACCTATCTTGAACCAATAAAACACTAACAGGAGCACAATTAGCTATATTATCCTCAAAGAAACAAAGGCATCATGAACATGGACATGCTGCCAATATGCCAAGTTAGCATTTTCAATACTGTGAAAAGCAGAGAGTCTCCAATGAAGAAGCGCTCTCTCTCTTTTATTTTTATGGTGTCCACAGAGCTTACCAGCTAAGGGCCTCTATAAGGGGACAATTATGTGCCATGCTCCTATTAGGATGGTCTATGGACAAAAAACCAAGATATCAAATGGATGATATTAAGATTTGGGTTGTCTTCTTGATCTTGAAGACTGCAAAAGAAATCCTTTTTCTAGAATTCTAAGGATACATCATACTTTGTGAAGAATCTTCTGATTCATATGCTTACTATGAGTTTATTTGTCCAGAAAATGTTGTAGCCATTCACAGTTTTTCATAAGGATTTGCATACTAGAATTCATAAGAAGTTTGCAACTAGACTTGGCGTCAAAATATCAGGGAAGAAAGTCTTTATAGACCTTATACATGGGACTGTTATAAAACCTCAGACCATTATACCTTATATATGGAACTGTTATAAAACCACAGACCATTATGACTCATTATCATTTTCACTTATTGTTGGCTCATTTAAATAGGCTGATCTGTTATTCTGGTAAAGAAGAGATTTTTGATAAAAAGAAAAGAGATTTTGATAAGAAACTAACCTGAAAAGTCCAATATATGCAGGAAGAAGCCAAGCTTGTAAAAGAAGGTCTCCAACTGCTTTAAATCATTTACAGGAATCTCAGACCCACTGTTGCCAAAGAGTCCACCAGGCTTCCGAAGATTACCACCAGACACCACTTCATATATCAAGAACTGCAAGCAATGGACCTGAACAAAGAAAACCAATGATATTAATTAAGTATGAGCATATGTATGCAAATAATGACAATATTGTAATCCAAACTCTTCATTCAAAACACAAACACATGATTGACAAGGAAGGAAACCAGAAGGCATGCATGGTGTGATTGCATAAGACGCATATAATTTACAATAAATTTTATGTCAAAAATGAAAAATGGCTTGTTTGATGGAAACATGCAAAATTTTCATAGATATAGCGATAGATTTACACCAAGAAATTACTGTCTATAACATCAGTCCAGTGGACCTGAAGGCAGGAAACGTTTTTGTCCACAGGAAGATGGTACCACGAAAATAGACAAAGAATTGGGTGACATGACCAAAATAAAAATTTGGAAGGAGATTTCACCCCCTTAAACACTGAAGTCTTCTGCTTATATCCTCCTCTACCACCTCAACCAAACTTTTGAAATTTCCAGTCTTACTCCACGTTCTATCTTAATCCAACTCCCTATTGCTGGTCCCCGTCTCACAATATCCACAGCTCCTTCTGAATTGGTGTCACTTAGACCTACGAATGTATTAGTATAAAAAAATTGATTGAATTAAAGTATTATGCATGAAGAAAGGAAACCTGATAAAAAAAAAGAGAGAGATGATAAAGGATTCAATTCCACAGCAGATCACAAAATCACATTAACATTTTATTCAGTAGTTTAATTATGATCTATCTACAAACACCCTCTGAAAACTGGTGGTTGGACTTAATAACTCATACATTCTAATATGCTTTTCTTCATTGGTTGCAAAAGCCTATTGCAGATGAAGATAGTCATTGGAGATTGATTATCAGTTCCAAGTACAGGGTGTCCACGGAAAGAGGTTTGCATGGAAAAAGTGTTCAGGAATTTATCAGAAAATTTTACAAGACTTTTTCTCTTTTTTATTTGGGAAGGGAGAATTGTATCCTGTTTCTGCAAGACCTTGGTTGCATCAATTCACTTCTTAAGACTCAATTCATTTGTCTGTCCTCCTTTGAGCTGATAAAGAACACTGTACATTGCTTAACAAGCAAGGAGTGTTCTTGAAACTGGGATTGTCTTGACTTCTCAACCTCAAGAATACCTTTGTATATGATGTCAAGGGGATCAGCATAATGTGATGCAAGAAGAGAATTGCCTATCTTTGAAAAAAATAGCCTTCATCAAACATCTGAGCAAGACAACTTTATAATTAATCTCCTTGGTCATAGACCAAATCTTTTAGAAGTGACGGTATGCCTTAATCTTTGCTCAATCACTCTATCTTCCAAAGCTTCACAGTGTGACTGAGAACCAAACCATATTAGTTTTATTCCAGAACCCGCTTATCCAACATTTTTATATGCTAAGAACTATAACTGCTATATCTTGACAGGAAATGTAAAGCATGAATAAGTGGTGAAATGAGTAAAATCTGTGTGGCTAAGAACTATAACTGCTATATCTTGACAGGAAATGTAAAGCATGAATAAGTGGTGAAATGAGTAAAACCTGTGTGGCTGTGGGTGCCACTGGCCTTGGATAAAAGAAGTTCCCTTTGCTTTCATCACCTCCATGTGACTGTAAATAAGATTCAGGCTTGTTTGTATTTGCCATCCAGTCTGCTGAAAGAGTCCTCATGTCAGAAACAATCCTGAAAGTTACCAATTGAATAAAGTAAATATGCAGTTGAAACATTCAAGTGGAAACCATTTAGATGCAGACTGTCTTTTTTAGCAAGTTAAAACATCTCAACAGTTTGCCTGGACATATTAACTAGTAAGAAAAGTAGAGAATTTTGTTGGATGTGGCTCCTGACTCTCTTATGCCAGTAATGTCTCACATTTAAAGCATTCCCAATGACATTTTCCCATTTCCAAGCAAGCTTTGGTATCACAGTGACGTGGCAGAATTGTTACTAACAGAATTCATGGGCTTTAGGAGGGTTACAGATTGCAAGGGTGAAGACAAGCTATGTCAGAAATGATATGATGCCCGTGGAGAGTGATTGGTTCAAGAATTGATCTATTTTCCAGAAAACTATAATGGGACAGATTTGCTTTCCTAGCCACTTTATAGTGCACTGAGTCAGAGGCTTTTAGAGAAGTGTTTTTAGCCTGTGTTCAGCGGAATGGAGGGATTCTTGTTTATTTATCTCAAAAAAGTTATCCTCCATCACTAGTAATTTTCCACTCTTTTATCTCTTGACAACATCTTTTATCATTGAGAAACAAAATACTACACTACTTGCACAGACTAGAAAGGCCCTCAATTTTTTATGGATCAGAAAAATAGTACCGCTGTCCTTAAGGTAGCAAGTGCAGGACTTAAACCTGATTTCTACACCTAATCCCCTAATTTCTAGGGAAGAAATAGCACTAACCTAACCGCCTATTAGCAGCAAACAAATAATTTGGACAGTAGAAATTTGCCCTAAATTCAAATGATATAATACTGATTAAAAATGCCCACCTCGACAGGTCCTTCTTCTTTCTAAAGGTAGTCTTCAACATGGTGGCTAATGTGTTTTGGACAAAATCTTGGACTTCAGCGTGTATTGTTTCCCATAAGGCATCAGCTACCAATGTGTCACACCGATGCATCAGTGATCCAACACTCTTAATGTAACTAACGAGCTCAACAAGTGCTTTCCTCTCCTCAGCATTGTAATTATATCGTACCACCTGCAAGATAATTCAGTATTACAATATGTCCAGTCAAGCAAACAATAAAAGGTACATAGTCAAGGCAATAGTTCTTGAAATATCTAGACAATGTGTATGACACAAGGCAATATATTAAATCTATTTATCACAAGTATGGCCCCAAATAAATCCTTCTAAGTTAGTTCTAAGTTGTTGGATTCCTCAAGTGAGCATTGCTGACTGCGCTTCAGCCTTCAGCATATGAAATAGACCAAGAACACAATACCAAAATCACAAATATAGACTATGATACCTTTTCGTAGTCAAAAAATGATTCTGAGGTTCCGTTAGATTCTGAAGGAATTGCATCTTTGCATGGGCGAGAAAATTTCCAAGCACATTGCTCCCAAATTCGTGCAGTCCATCTGCTTAAGAGCTGGAAACCTTCAACAACCATATCATACATGTTTCCCTTGACTTCTTTGCACCAGTCAACATCTGCACCATCTATTGACTTCAATAACAATAGCTGTGCACACAATTTGAAAAGATAGGAAACACATATTAAAAAGGCTAATGACAAAGCTAATCACATTACAAATAGGGAGTGGAAAATTTGTGGTGAAAATGAATAAGCACCTGATTCAAGGATGAAGCAAAACGAATTGTGAAATCATCATGCTCAGCACGAATAGTTCCTATGTGATTAACAATGAGATAATGCCTCTGATAAGTACAATATGTTAAGGCTTCAAAGATTACACATACAAGTTCCACAGAGTGTAACACGGGATAGTAATTATTCTAACTGCAAAATGGATCTAACAAAGCATTAATGGTCTACTGTGCAGACACGAGGGCCCGTAACTGATGAAGACCTCATTGTCCCCACCATCACAAAGAAGAGAATTTACATACCTGTTTTTGTCAAAGATAATAATCTAACGGCTGGCATGATAAAAAAAAAGGAAAGAAAGAATGAAAGAAAGAAAGAGAAAAAAAAATTGTAGAGGATATTCTTGTGCCTCCCGAGGTGGGAGCTCATGAGGTGCTGGAAGGGTGAGGAGACGAGTTTGTGCAGCAAATCTCTGAAAGTAAATGGACAGCTCTTTCAAGATTGCAGCAGGAGAAAGATGAAGATCAGGGAAGGCAGGAATGATCGGATCATTCTGCCACAAATCACAAACAAATTAGAATATATCAATTAAATGACTAGATTTCAGACAAGTAGGAAGAAAAAAAGAACATATTTTGTGCAATTTCAGGCAAAAATGACATATTAGATTACCAGAGCACAAAGAGATACGAACAGAATACCTTAAAAATATTTATCAGCCTGTTGATTTTTACCCTCTTATACAGTGACTCACTGTCTTTTTCTGATGAAGTTGCCAAGACAACAAGAACTGGTAAAACACGTAGAAGAATGTGCCTCTCCGGAAACAAAAGCGCAAAATCCAATTCCAATGACTCAATGGCAAAAACTATCAGAACTTGAAGAATATCTTCTACACTATTGTAAGTCAAGGACCTCGATGTAATACCAATTATGATTTCACAACAAGAAGAGCAAGACAAATGATATTCTAAACAGAACAATGGCATCATGGAAAAACTTATGCAAACAGGGTAAACTTATGTGTGAAAAAAATATCAAGCATTTCTTCCTGTGCTGCCACACTGAAAGGCAATCAATAATTAGTATAGATACGTGTTCACCCGAAACATTTCGACGTGCAAGTTCAATAAGATTGCCCACCTTGTGCTTAAGAATATCTGCAGCAGTTGAGTTACAAAGTAATTAATATTGATCAGTTCATCAAATTAACAGTGAAATAAGAGCAGATATCATGTCAGCACTTTGCCGCAAAAAAAGAGGCACTTTAAGAAACAGAGAAGGTAAAACATCATTTAAGACAGATAAGGTTACATGAGAAAAGTTCTCACACCTGTAAATCATCTAACTCCTCCCTTATTGAATCAATATCTTGCCACTGAACACTAACTTGGGTAAATGTCCTGTCAAAATCAGACACGAATAAAGGAAAGAACCAGTGTTAGACTGCATAGCAAAACAGCCAGCCGATGCTTCTAAGATTGAGTGAAAAAGAGATCAAAAAACTTAAATATGTCCAAAAAACTGTAAGAATTTGCAGCCAACAGGTATATTCAGACTGGAAAAATGTATCGTTTGGAAAGCTGGATTTAGTAGCTTGGCCAGCCACGCTTGTTTAACAGATATGTATAGAAGAGAACAATTCAGATGAATTAATAGCAGGAAGTAACTAATCACCATTCAACATTTAAAGAACTGGTAAAAAAGTATGATTAACGGCACAAATTTTGAACATACAAAGTTCCCATCACACAAGATCAAATTTGATTAGAAACATTTTTCACCGCCACTGAGCTTTACCAATCCATGGAATAAATTTGCAAAATTAACAAAGTTTTGCATTCCAAGAAGTTTAACTAGACATATTTGCAGAGGGTTAGGAGAGGACCACAAGATGCTCAAGCTAGAACACTTAGGACTGAGTAGTGTAAATAAATGCTTTAAAATTGAAGTTAAACGGAGGCCCACTTTTTCATAGTCTCATATACTTGTTTTCAGTTTCTACTCTGTTTGATGGAGAACTCCCTTAAGATTTTTCATAATCTCATGTATGTGTTATGGAAATTATTCAAAGTTTCTGGAGATGAGAAATTTTAGTGACCTATTTCTATGTGTGATCTGTAGTGGTTATGGATCAGGCTTTTGTTCTCCATGTAAATAAGACTGCAGCAAATCCTAAAATCACTAAACTATCATGCTAAAGATATTCTGTCTTGAGAAGTTCAAACGAAGACCATCAACATATGTAGAGAAATTAAAACAAATGACTGCCAGCCAATTCCCATCCAAATGGCTTCAAAAGTTGGAAGAAAAAAAAAGATGATAAAGAAGTTGGATGATCCATGTCAAACATCATAAAGGACATGTAACCAAGGTATGGCAGCATAAATGACCCAAATTATTTAATTTGCATACCTCTTGTACCATGAGAAGTCATTAGGTATGCTTGCCTTAGCATTTTTAAGATGATCAAGTTGAACTAAAACATCAAGCAACTTCAACATGGTCCTGGGATAAAAAAAAAAGTTAATAAAAGAAGCATTGGTTCATTTGCTCATCATGAAATTTTAAGATATCTCAAGATGAGGAGAATGTTCAAAGGGTGGTGTTGAGGAGCTGACTTGACTCACATCCAGCACTTCAAAATGAGGTAATAGCAATACAACAAAAAAGATGATTGGTGTTATGGGAAGAGGAAAATAGAAAAAGGAAAAGCAATCAAATACCATAGATGAGTAATTGTGGGGCCATTAATGCGCCCGCTCAGGCCTAGAAAACCGCTGCATATCAGCTGCTAGCTACATCAGCAAATAATATTGCAACATTGTGAAAATACAGCGTGAGTTTGAAACCACATAGGGTATAATACTGTAAACAATAAGGAAAGAAAGGAAAAGAAGGTAAGAAATCACATACTTTTGATGAAGCAGATGCTTGCCATTGCTGGATTTCACGCAGACGACTCATCTCCAAGTCCAAAACTTGATATGTTTCCAGATACAAGTCAGCCTGACTTTGCTTCATGGATTCAGGAAGCTGCCACATTGCATACATGTCAGAAGTATTTTAATAGGCAGAGCAGGGAACTGGAAACTTAAGTTATTCAGTTACATGTCTTTCAAGGAAAAAGAATTCAATTTGTGTTATCATAAACAGAAAACTGGCTATCTATGACTGGGTTTTTTTGGACATAATATGTAGCTGTTCAAGCTCATCCAGACCGTCATTTAATGATATTCAAATACTCTTTCATGAAAGAAAAGATCAAGAGCACATGTTCTACTAATAATAGGCACTAGGAAATTGTTCATTTCTATTCATCCAACATGCCCACTAATTGCTGAAGACTTGCTTCATGGATTATGTTAATCTGATAAAGCACTGTGCATACTTGTGAATCTCCAAACTGTAAAACTTTTCCTTGCTCCTCCATATATTAATTGAATGTTTCAAATGCCTCACTAACAACATTGCTACAGCACAGGACTCCAAAAACCCCACATGTAAACAGGACAAACATGAACCAGTATAATCCAGAACACATGATATAGTATTAGGCTACAATGATATTGCGATTGAAAGACCCCTTTCAGTCATAAATCATCAAAAGCAAAATCTGCTAGATTCCAACGAGATCAAGCTGTGGAAATCAGTCTCAAAATCAGTTAGGATCTTAGAGAATCTTAGTATATATGGTTTAGAAAAGAGAATCTGGTATTAACTATCCAGATTCTCTAGATTATTGCTTTCTAGTTTAGTGTAGGATACGTTCCTATCTAGAATTTATTTCTTGTTTTGAGGGTCAGTAGGTTAGCTTCTCTTTCCTATTTATTGTACAAACATACTGCAGGTAATATTAAGAAAAGAGAAAGACTTCTCTCAAAATTCTTCATGGTATCAGAGCCTACTCTTGAACCCTAATCTGCATCTCTAAGGCATGGCAGCAGCAGGACGAAGCTCTCTCTCTGAGGTGACCTCACAGCCAGGAACAACCTCTCATGGTAGCCTTTCAGGAGGCACTGAAGGCACATCACACCAAATCACAGAACACAAACTCAATGGATATAATTATCTTCAATGGTCATCATCAGTCATGATGTTTATTTGTGGAAAGGGCAGAGATGAATACCTCACAGGGGATATCATCATACCAGAAAAGAATGATCCCATGTTCCGAACATGGAAGACTGAAAATCATATGGTAATGTCATGGCTGATCAATTCAATGACCAATGAAATTGGAGAAAATTTTCTCCTATATGGAACAGCAAAGGAAATCTGGGAAGCAGCAAGAGAAACCTACTCAAGTTCTGAAAATACATCAGAACTATTTGAGATTGAAGCAGTGTTACATGATCTACGCCAAAGGGAACTTTCTATTACTCAATACTTCAACACTCTCTGCCGCCATTGGCAGCACCTAGATATGTTTGAAATTCACAGCTGGAATTGCCCTGAAGACACAATCCTATATAGAAGAATTGTTGAGTAGAAAAGAACTTTCAAATTTCTTCTTGGGCTCAACAAGAACCTTGATGAAGTCAGAGGAAGAATAATGGGAACCAAACCTCTTCCAAATCTCAGAGAAGCATTCTCTGAGGTTAGACGTGAAGAAAGTAGAAAGAAAGTAATTATGAGACCTCACAACTCAGCTCACATAATGGAAGGATCTGCCCTTGTTGCTCGAGGCTATTCAAACAGCAACTATGATAACCAACAGAGGAAAGGAAGACCCGGGTGTGATCACTGCAACAAACCAGGACATGTCAAGGAAAACTGCTGGAAGATTCATGGCAAACCTGCTGATTGGAAACCATCAAAATCAGTAAATGACAAAGACAGACGTGCCAACAATGTTATCTTAGATAACAACTGAGATAAGAACACCATTCTGCCAATAGAAACAAGTCCTTTCAGCAAGGAACAACTTAAGATCTTACAGAAACTCTTCAGTCAGAATTCACTGTCTCAACCAAGTATGTCAGCCTCTAATTCTGGATCTCGATTGTTAGCACAAAAAGGTAAATTTTCAACAGCCCTTACTGTTAGTAAGAAACACTCAAGCCCTTGGATCATCGACTCCGGAGCATCAGACCATATGACAGGAGATGTCACTCTTCTTAATGAATACAATCAATGCACTAATAATTTTACAGTCCGTATAGCTGATGGGTCTTCCTCCCGAGTTAAGGGAATAGGCCCGAGTAGACTCTCAAGGGACATGATCTTAAACTCTATTCTCCATGTTCCTAACCTAGTCTGTAACCTACTCTCAATTAGCAAATTGACTCGTGATCTGAATTGTGTTGCTAAATTCTTTCCTCATTTGTGTATATTTCAGGATTTGGATACGGGGAAGAAGATTGGCAGTGCTAAGATGTATTCTGGGCTCTATCTACTCAAAAGTGAGATTCCTCTAAGGCAAACTCAAAACAGAAGTTATGTATCATCCAAGGGTCAGTCAGCTTTAAATTTTCATGTCAATAAAGATAGAGACGTTCTGTTATGGCACTATCGTCTTGGTCATCCAAACTTCATGTACCTTGAAAGGCTATTTCCATCCTTCTTTTCCAATAAAAGCTCACAATCCTTCAAATGTGAAATATGTCAACTCTCTAAACATGTTCGCAGTAGCTATCCCACCATTTCATATAAACCATCACATCCATTTGCAATGATTCATAGTGATGTATGGGGCCCCTCACAAGTGCACAATATAACTGGAACTCGGTGGTTTGTCTCCTTTGTTGATGATCACACTAGATTGACTTGGTTATTCCTTATGAAAGAAAAATCTGAAGTCACCCGGATTTTCCAAAACTTCCATGCCATGACCCAATTCCAGACTAAAATCCTAAAAACTGATAATGCCAAAGAATATTTCAATTCTAGCCTTAATACTTATTGTCTAAACCAAGGCATTATTCATATAAGCTCTTGTGTTAACACTCCACAACAAAATGGAGTGGCTGAAAGGAAGAATAGACATCTGTTGGAAGTTGCTAGATCCCTTATGCTCTCTACTCATGTGCCAAAACAATTCTGGGGAGAAGCTGTACTCACAGCAACCTATCTCATCAACAGAATGCCTTCCAAAGTTCTAAACTTCAGAACTCCCAGCCAAGTCCTTCTAAAAGCCTTTCCACACACCAAACTACTCTCTTCCTTAGACCCTAAAGTATTTGGCTGCTCAATGTTTGTTCATATACACCATAGAGGAAAATTAGACCCTACCTCTCTCAAGTGCATTTTTATAGGATACTCTCCACACCAAAAGGATTATAAATGTTACTCTCCTATTCTCAAAAAGGTCTATACTTCTATGGATGTCACATTTTTTTAACATCAAGCATACTATCCCAAGTCTGATCTTCAGGGGGCAACCATGAGAGAATATCAAAATTGGGATATACAATCTGATCATGTAATTAACTCAGGAGACAACCAACAGAGTCTTGTCCAAAGTCATTTGAGTCCTTACACTACACCTCCAGCCTCAATCCAATCAGTCCCAGCACCACCAGCCTCAGTCCAATCTCTTGACCAGATTCATCCTTCACCAAAAAAGATCACAAATCATGAGCTTCTTACTTATTCTAGAAGAAAAAAACTTGGAAAGGAGATAGAGCACACAATACCTCTTGCACATGACCAAGATTCAGAACCAAGTCCAGATTCTGCCCCAATATACTCAGGTATGGAAACTTCTGACTGTGAGAATACTGCCTCTGTTATTGATGATTCAAATATTCCAATTGCTTTGAGAAAGGGTGTTAGATCATGCACAAGTCATCCCATCAGCAAATTTGTTTCATATGAAGGGTTATCACCAACCTATCATGCATTTGTTTCAGCCATTGACAGTGTACAGATTCCTAAGTCTATTGAAGAAGCTCTCAAAGATTCAGGGTGGAGAAAGGTAGTGAGTGATGAAATCAGTCCCTTAAACAAGAATAGAACTTGGGAAATTTCTGAACTTCCACCTGAAAAGAAACCAGTTGGGTGTAAATGTTTATTTACTATCAAACATAAGGCTGATGGAAGTATTGAAAGGTTAAAAGCCCGTCTGGTTGCAAAAGGGTTTACTCAGTCCTATGGAATAGATTATCAAGAAACATTTGCTCCAGTGGCCAAACTTAATACAATCAGAGTGCTTCTGTCCCTAGCAGCTAACCAAGACTGGCCATTACATCAACTAGACATCAAAAATGCTTTCCTTAATGGTGATTTGGAAGAAGAAGTATACATGGAGATTCCTCTAGGACTAGAAACATCCTCCAACGTCAACAGAGTATGCAGACTGAAAAAATCACTATATGGACTCAAGCAATCCCCTTGGGCATGGTTTGACAGATTTACAAAGACAATAGCACAGTACGGATATTCCCAATGCCAAGCAGACCACACATTGTTTGTAAAAACCTCTCCAGAAAAGGAAACAGCAATCCTAATAGTATATGTGGATGACATCATCTTAACTGGGGATTATGAGGAAGAACTGGTGAGACTGAAGAAACTTTTAGCCAAGGAATTTGAGATCAAAGACCTTGGGTATCTCAAATACTTCCTTGGCATGGAAGTGGCACGGTCAAGGAAAGGTATATATGTTTCTCAATGAAAATATGTCTTGGATCTGCTAAAAGAAACAGAAATGCTTGGATGCAAACCTACAGATACTCCAATGGATTCAACAAAGAAGATAGGAGCAGAAAATGATAGTATACCAGTGGATAGGGGGAGATATCAAAGACTTGTGGGTCGACTCATCTATCTCTCACATACCAGACATGATATTGGCTTTGCCGTTAGTTTTGTAAGCCAATTCATGAACAACCCGACAGAAGATCATATGACAGCAGTTAATAGAATCTTGAGGTACCTAAAAATGACCTTCTATATAAGAAATGTGACAACAGAAATATTGAAATCTACACAGATGCAAATTGGCAGGAAACATTATAGATAGGAGATCTACTTCTGGATATTGCTCCTATGTTTGGGGAAATCTAGTAACTTGGAGAAGCAAGAAACAACATGTGGTATCTAGAAGCAGTGCAGAATCTGAGCTGAGAGCTCTAGCTCTTGGTTTCTGTGAAGGGATGTGGATACAAAGATTACTTAAAGAACTTGGCATGGAATCATTGACACCTATCCAGATGCATTGTGATAATCAAGCAGCCATAAGCATAGCAAAGAATCCAGTTCATCATGACAGGACAAAGCACATTGAAATAGATCGACACTTCATCACAGAAAAGATTGAGAAGAACATTGTTCACCTCATCTACACTCCAACAAAATCTCAAATTGCAGACATCCTCACCAAAGCTCTACCAAGAACTAATTTTGAAGAATTGAGTCACAAGCTGGGCATGTATAACATATACAGCCCAGCTTGAGGGGGAATGTGGAAATCAGTCTCAAAATCAGTTAGGATCTTAGAGAAATCTTAGTATATATGGTTTAGGGAAGAGAATCTGGTATTAACTATCCAGATTCTCTAAATTATTGCTTTCTAGTTTAGTGTAGGATACTTTCCTATCTAGTATTTATTTCTTGTTTTTAGGGTCAGTAGGTTAGCTTCTCTTCCCTATTTATTGTACAAAAATACTGTGGGTAATATTAAGAAAAGAGAAAGACTTCTCTCAAAATTCTTCACAAGCATCTGAAGGCATGAGAAGCTTGACAAGCTATGCTTGTTCAAGGACCTACAAAAAGGCCCATCAGGTTGATGCATTTATATTGAAAATTTTGATTTCAATGTATTTACACAGTTTTAATATAAAAAATGTGGTCTTTTATCCTATAGATACAGCTATGCTGTGAATACCATAAGTTGCCAGATTAGCTATTGCAGAACCACAATGTTATGTCAAAGAGTGTAAAATCCACCACTAATGTTTTTAAATGGCAACTTTTTACCTTTAGAGTTTTGTACTGTCTGCAATCACTAGCGATACATATTAGTCAGGGAGTAGTTAGTTTTCTCGCTCTTCATCAGGAAGTGAGATACAGCAGCTTCTTATTTTGTTTATAGAGCCAAAGGTTATATGTCTATTAAATGTGCCAAAGGCACAACCTTGCACATAAGCATACAAAAGAAAGAAAAAGAAACTACATAAAGAGAATAGATCTTGACAAGAAAATATCAATCCATGTGCATAAGCAATCCTTGGCCGTGTTTATTAGAAGGGAAGCCAAAATAGACCTGAGGAAGTGCTTTGACACAGCTACGATATGTATAAAGCACTGATGCCATCTCCTTCCCCTCTTGGATAAGTCCATTCTGCACATGTTGCAGCAATTAAAGTCAAAAACCACCAATTATACTGATAAAGTAATAAAAAAAAATGCAATGACACCAAATAGAAAAACTAACACAAATAGTATGATTATGTAGTTTTTGTGCTTACAAAAAAAAAAAGTCAAGGCAAAAAGAAAAACAAAAGCCACATACCAGCTGATTGAGAGCTTTTGTGTCTTCTGATAGAGATAAGCGATAAGCAGAAACATCAGTATACTCTACAGAAGAAAAAAGAATGATTGTGTATGAGAGACAGTTGTAGCATGGACAAACACAAACAATGCTGGTGGCCATGCATGCAACATAAAAGCCACACTCCATGTTTAGTATAAACAACAAAATCAGACAAAACACACAGACATGAGAAGAAGATGTCAAAACTATGATAATGACAACACAAAAACATGCCATTTATGCAGCACACACTATCACTCACAATTGTAATCATGCAGTGACAAAACAAAATGATACAGTTAGTAAAATGCAGCAAGCTAGAAGAGAATCCTTATATCAACAAGTAGATTGTTATATCCATGGTCTCACATAAATCCAAACCCAATTTCCAACGCTAACAATTTTTAATTTAACCAAACATGCCAAAATAAAAAGCTTTCCAATTCCACCTGAATCCCTATTCATCCTTCCCTAATTAGTAACACTAACAAAAGAGCTCCTTTTTCTATATAAGCAATCACCATTTCAATTCTTACATTCAACACATCCCTATAATTTAACCTTCCATAACAAACATATATTTATTGTTTTTTTACCACATAATTAGCATTAATAATTAAAACAAAATTTTAAAAAATACCAATAGGACTGTTGGTTGCTCCTCTTTCAGATGAAACCAGAACCCCAGCTCCTTGCACCTCTGCTTGCTCATCCTTCCACACACACACACAGACAAAATAAATAAATAAAAAGTAAAGAGAATTGGCTTGATTTAACGGAATGCAAGATAAATTAGGGAGGGTACCTCAAGAGAAAAGGTAGAGAGAGCTGCTATGGCTTCTTCTACTGGAACTGCCATTTCTCTCTTCTTTCTAGTAATTACTAATTGTTTGAAAGAAAAAAAACTAGAGAGAGATCATCAGCATTAGCATTTTATGCTTTTTTGTTGAAAAAAAAACCATGAGAGAGAGAGAGAGAGATCTTCTGAAGGTGAGTTGGATCGGATTTCAAATTTGTCTGTTGTCTAAAACAGAGTCGATATGACATGACTCGTGCACTCACCACTACCTTCTTCTTAATTACTACACGCTGCTTTCCTGAATTGGACAAGGCTGACGGGTTTATTTACGTTACTGCCATTTAATTCGACGCCCAGTAGTGAGTGGCTCCTTTCGAGTTAATTACAGCTTAGTCCTTAATGTAATATTTTGCTCTGTTGATCCATGGAACTACAGCAGAGATTCGGTTCTAGTTTTTTTATTTTTTATTTTTATGTTTGACTTCAAAGTTACCCGCTCCATTAACCGAACCCAAGCCAAGTTTGGTTGGTTGGTTGGGTGGTTGGGTGGTTGGTTGGTATCATGAGGGGGGGTTACTTGAAATGATGACGGGTCCTAATATTTCTATATATTTTAAGCTTCTTTTTTATACTTTAAGACGAAAAAATAATTCCCTTATTGCCTTTTCATTTGCTTCTCGGTAAAAAAACATGGATTTCATAACGTCTTAATCAAGCAAATTCGGTTCCCCCTAGCAATAATCGAGTGCACGTCGTCTAATACTTCACTCCAAGTCAAGGCTGTGAGGCCAAAACGGGGCACAGAAGGCATCTTCATTTTCAATTTTGCTACTTGTTCAGCTATATTTTTTTTAAAAAAATTAAATAATTTTAGTTCTAATTAAGTTAATTTTGTTTCTAAATTGTTTTAATAAATTAACATTACAAATAAATTTTGAAAAATACTATTTTAATATATTCCTAAATAAAATTACATTAAAAAGAAACTTGCGGGAGAACGAAACGAAAATAAAATCTTTTATTGTGTTGTTTGCCTTTAAAGCAAAATAATAATTCATGCTCTGCGGCCAAAATCAACGCGGAAGATGTTACAGCACCGAAAAAATGATGATGACAAGGGCACGTCATGAGTGCTAGTTGTCGTGATTTGGCAAGGAGACCATACGGCAAACAGGAAGGGAGTAAACGGTTCCAGCTATGGTGATGGTAGTTAAAAGAAATTATATTATATTTTTTTGAATTATAAATTTAATAAAAGATTAAAAAAATATAATATAATTTTATTTGTTTGTGTTAAAACAATATCTCATTATAATTACAGGGACAAAAATCATACATTAATTTATTAAAAATTAATTTGTTTTTTGGTATTATTCATATACTTAGATTAAATTAAATTTGAGGCCAATATAAATTAAATTTAGGATTATATCTTATTATAACAAATATAATTCACGTTAGTAATTAGAACTTATTATTTCGCTTGATTATTTATACTTGGTTACAAGGTTTTAACCCAAGTGCTCGTCGACATGGCCATAATAATGTCTAGGCTAAACTTCAAGCTCAAGTTCCTTTTTTTCATATTATTTATTAATGAGTTTATTTTAAATGATTTCTCTATTAAATCCCTCTTCTTTACTTATACACACATTAAAATAATTTATTTATTTTTTATAAGCTGTTTCTTTTTCTTTTTTTTATTGTAATGTCCCTGTATTTTACTTTGACTATTGACTTTATGGTTTTTTTAATATATTTTCAATGATTATAAAAAAAATAAATTAAAATATATCAGGAAAACTATTTAATTTAATGTATTTTCATGGTTTTTTTAATGATATTTTATTTAAAGTTAATATAAGGTTTTTTTATTAAAATATAAAATTACAATCTTAATGTAACTTTTTATTAATTTGTTTGGTAAGCGTTCAATTTATCACAACTTTTAATTATTTTTTTTAGATCACCATGAAGTTGCAAGGACAAGACAATCATTTATTGTTCTTTCCTGTCTCCCAAAATCAAACTAAAAACAAATCAGTATTGTCCCTTGCATCAAAAGCTAATAAAAGTAAATAATTTAATCCAGGAAAAAATCCCTTCGACACTAAACATGCACGTTGGGAAACTTCTCACTCGATCATCGGAGAGTTAATTAGAATTTTATTGGAAGTCGTCATAAAAATAATTTTTTTGTCAAAAAAAAAAAAACTGTCCATAAGAGTTCGTGTCTGGTGACAGGACACTCTGAAAAAAAGAAAATGGATGAACACAATTGATGTGCGAAATGTATAGAGAAATTTCAATTATTCACGATATTGCAAACACAATATAATTCAAGATTCACCAGTCTAAAATCCCATGAGATTTACTGCAAATTAACACAAACATGACAAGAAAAACTGAAAGAAACTCAAATGGAACGGATATATTGAAGTTATGGCGATTAAGAAGGTGGATTCATGACAGGATCTATCAGGTCCTGGAATCCAAGGCCATGATGGTGCTGAGATTCATAGGTTTCATGTATCGGGTGGAGCCAGTCATGATCTGCTGTACTATAATTTTGTTTGCCTTTTCTGATGGATGGAATGGATCCCAGAATGCATAAAGCTCACGGTTAGGGCACAAGTTTGACAACAGTGTGCACAGTCCTAGGCCATTGTAAGGCCCTTGTCCACAACATGCTATCTTTGATGTAGTAAATCCTGCCAAACCAAAAAAATTGATTTTTTTTTTTTGTTATATCTCACAATGAGCATATAATACTGTATCCTCAATAATGAAGTGAACTGTCTACATGGAATATATTGCGTACCATATGCTTGAGGATTACTGACAAAATCTGCGTGCATTTGGTGGGTATTTGCAGCAATAAACACATCACTGCCGATTTTTCTGTTGACATCAATTATCATTCTCTCAAGTTGAGGGTTATACAAGGCAGCCGCTCTCTGTAGTTCCGCTGAGCAGCCACCATTTGTGCTCCTCATGGCCAACTCTGCTGGAACACAACCCAGCGGTCCAGTACCAGTCACAAGAACTCGACGTGCTCCGAGATTATACAGCCTCTGCAGTAATGATCGAAATGGGGATATATAGTTCATGTTATTTTTAAATTAGAGTTTACTCAAGAACTCACAATCTTCGGTGATCGATAATACTATTCTTGTTGATGATGTTTATCCGTAAGCCTCCTAAAAACTACTGTTTCATTTGAATCATAAAGTAGTTTTGTCCTAAAAAGATGTATCTTGAACATGGAGAATGAACCTTGTACTTGTAAATAACTAAAATCTTGGCAAATTAAAAAAATTATTTTAAAAAGATTAAAATTTCAGTTATTTTTACTAAAATTATAAATATTTATAAGAAAAGGGCTGAAAAAAACATTTCCTTGCTTTGCAAGGGTCAGGGTCCCTGCCGGCCCTCCTGTCTCCGCCACTGGTAGAGTAATAATATCATCATACCCTCCAGACAAAACGCTTGATCAGTAGTCACACACATCACACATGCCTAGTATTTTCCTAAACAACGTTAATAATGATATGTGGACATTATTATATTATAGACCCTCCAAGATATTATCCCATTAAAGCTACATAATAAGTTTTGTCTTGAAAAAATAATAATTGAGGAGAGAGATTAACCTTATGCTTATAAGCTACCAAGTTCTTCTAATTAGATAGTAACATTGTCTAATTTATTTTTTAATTTAGTATTACAAGAAACTTTAAATGAGAAAAGAGGAATTACCATCAATATTTTCTTGTACTCTGAAATGAGATGCTTGACATAATCTGGCAAATCATATTGGCGAGACCTTGCAGAAAAAGGAACCAAGAAATAGTTGTTGACAAAATCATTCCCACCAACGGTGAGCAGGATAAGTGATTGATTGACGAGTCGCTTGGCCTTCTCGGCTCCGATAAGCGCACCAACTCGTTGCTGATATTGTTGGAAAAACTCCAGTTGTCTATGCATTCTTATTATATTTAACTGATATTGTTGCATTTAAGGCCACATATTAGATCAGCTGTTCGGATATATGTTACTGGAAGCAAGTCATTGAGAAATTAGACAGGAAGGTTGCTTACAAACTGAATTCCAGTGTCATTAAGGATTCCGATTCCAGCCGAAGCAAAGTTGGCACCAACAAGTAGTTTTTGTCCTCTAAGCTCTGGACTCAGGTAAGGCAACGGGGGTTCTGAGCCAATTTGCTCACCTGACAAATGCATTTAATGATTCTTAGTGAGACTAAGATATCCAGAGAACATGTTAGTGTGCGTGTGATTATTTGTGATTTGGACATTTGTATAGACAAATGAGCTAGGTAAGAACGAAAAGTAAATCATGCCACATAATATCGATATGTATATTGGAAACTTAACTGATAAGGTCAGGAATGTTCAGGCCATTAGAGAATCGGCCGGTCGCTTGATGTGTTGGATAATCGATCCCATAAGGGTATGAATCGGCTCGTGCAGTTGTTGCCAGGTAGTTGTTGTTGCCACTATCGACTAGTGAATCACCGAAGACGAGGAATGCCCTTGCGTCAGCTTGGTGAACAATGGCTCCCAGTACCAATGCCAGACCTGAGATCACCCAATAAGAACTGCAAGCTGATGAGTTACTGGCCATTGAAATGGTCAATGAAACCCAGAAGAGAATACTTGTATTAATTGACAAAGACCTTTGGATGTGGATGAAAGATACAGGAATGGACTTGCATCTATATATACACCTTCTGGCTCTACCACCCTGGATGTAAACAACCAGCGGAATCCGAAAGCAAATTATGGGTATTGGTAGTTGTGGATGCTAACAAGTTGTACCTGTCATGGATTAATACCTTGCCACAAAATACTGTTAGGGGTTTATATATTCAAATCCACTGGTTTATGCCTTAATATTCAGTAATGCATGTGTTTATATTGTGGTTGGCTTTGATTGAAGTTTCTGCAGATTAAGCTGCTTTCCAAAGAAGAAAAAACAACCTTTACATTTCACTGTAAATTAATGAACTGTCCATGATAAATATCTGATCGTGGCATTGGATCTTGGGATTTCTTTCATGTAAAAACTTACTACAGTAAATTACTTATCAAGACTCATGTTGAAACTTAAACTCAATCCAGAAGGTCAAGGAAGGCAACCACCCACCGACCAGCCGCAGCCGCCAGCCGCCTCCACGCCTGCAGCCGCCAGCCGCCTTCACACTTGAAGGTTGAAATATCTTGTTTTGAATTCGTGTATAAATAGCAAGCTGAGCTTATGCTATTATGTGTGGAGAGAGTAGAGAGAAACACAAGAGAAAGAGAGAGGGTGTGTATTGTAAGCTTTTCAGTATTGTAAGCTATTTGTTTCTTGAAATAAAACAGTGTGTTTTATCCCCTCCGAGTGTTTAAAAGCCACCACCAGTGGTTTCTCCCACCAACAATTGGTATCAGAGCCCCGCCGTCACGGAAAACGAGTGTTTTGGGAGATAGCCGAATTTTCAAAGTTGTCAAAAACAAGTTTTGATCATTCAATAGCGTAGAGCTCATCAATACGAACTCACTGCCGCAAAAATCAGGTTGATCGGACACCGAGGTGATCTACACGCGCCTCCTGAAGATCCTGCACTGTTGGACCACGCGCAGACACGCGCTCCAAAGGTAGACGACGAGTGCCGTCCACGCGCGCCATATTTGAGCCATGAAGCCGAGCCCAGCTGAGCCTCCAGCCGCGCCGAAGAATATTCCCAAGAATATTCCCTTTTCAAGCCGCGCCGCTAAGCCGTGCTGTTATTAGCCGAAGCCGAGCGGATAGAATATTCCACAGAATATTCCCGAATATTCCCGGTTCAACCCAGTGAACCGCCCGACGCCCAGAATTGGTGTTTTGACCGGTTCACCCTATTTCTGACCCAGTTGCAACAAAGTCAGACCGGTTCCCGACTATTTCGACCATTCCGGATTGATCTAAAGTGTCCGTTTAGCCAAATACAACTCCCAGAAGGAGATATAGTCATTCAAAGAGCAAAATGACTACAAAAAGTACACAAACACTCATCCTGAAGCTGACCAAAGACAACTATGATAGTTGGTGCATCAGATTAAAGGCATTCCTTGGTTCACAAGAGTGTTTGGAGATTGTACACTATGGTTATGATGAACCAGAGTCCAAAGAAGAAGAAGATGCTTTACAAGAGGCACAGAAGCAAGCCTTGAAAGTCAACAGAAAGAAGGACAACAAAGCAAAGACGATCATCTATCAAGGTCTTGATGAAGACACGTTCGAGATCATTGCTTCCGCTGAAACATCACATGACATATGGGAGGCTCTCCAACAAAAATACAAAGGTGCTTGTGAATCAAGAAGATTCGTCTTCAATCTTTGCGAGGTGAATTTGAGTTATTGCAAATGAAGTCCTCAGAATCTATTTCTGATTATCACACAAGGATTATGGTGATAGTCAATCAGATGAGGAGAAATGGAGAAGCCATCGTCGATTCTCGAATTACTGAGAAAATTTTGAGATCCCTAGATCCAAAATTTGATTTTGTTGTTGTCGCTATTGAAGAGTCCAAGGAAGTGGACAAGTTGACAGTTGATGAACTTATGAGTTCTTTGCAAGCTCATGAGCAGAAGATTGTAAAGCGAAATGGAGATAAGGCCATCGAGCATGCCTTACAAGCAAAGATGTCGCTCAAAGAGAGATATGAGCAAGGGGAGACTTCAACAAGTGGATATACCACTCAAGCACGAAGTCAACAATCCAGAGGAGGATTCCAGAGATTCCAAGGAAGAGGTTCTTGGAATACAAGCTTTAGAGGAAGAGGTGGTAGAAACACCACAAGAGGAGGTAGAGGACAACAAGCATTCACTCCTAGAGGAAAAGGAGGCGGTTACAATAACCGTGACAAGAGGAATATCCAATGTTATAGCTGCAATCAATTTGGGCACTATAGCACTGAATGCAGAAGGAAAGCTCCGTTGGAGATACGTGAGCAAGCCAACTATGCAGAGAAGGATGACAGAGAAGAAGCTGCATTTCTTGTCCAACAAGAACTTGGCGAGAAACAGGAAAATATATGGTATCTAGATACTGGAGCCAGCAATCACATGTGCGGCTACCGAGAGTTATTTGGTGATCTAGATGAGACCAAGCAAGGTCTAGTTACTTTTGGAGATACCTCAAAGGTTTCATTCAAAGGTAAAGGTAGCATCCCAATCAAGTTAAAGAACGGCGATTCCAGCTACATCGCCAATGTTTATTATGTCCCAGCCATAAAGCAGAACCTGATCAGCTTAGGTCAACTTATGGAGAGAGGTTATACTTTTTACTCGAAGAATTGTCATCTGACAATTAGAGACAACAATTGGAGATTAATGGCCTATGTGAAAATGTCCAAGAATAGGATGTTTCCTTTGAACATCCAGTATGATGCAACAAAGTGTTTGAGTGCCATCACCAATAGTGAAGAATGGCTTTGGCACCTGAGGCTTGGACATCTGAATTTCACAAGTCTGAAGATGCTAGCAAGCAAGAAGATGGTCAAAGGTTTGCCTCACATTGATCATCCAGATGAAGTCTGTGAAAGTTGTGTCTTCAGCAAACATCACAGATCTAGTTTTGCCAAAGAAGTCAACTGGAAAGCAAAGAGGCCACTGGAGTTAGTACACACAGATGTGTGTGGCCCAATAACGCCTATGTCGACTGGACAAAATAGGTACTTCCTCACTTTTATTAATGATTTTAGTAGAAAGACGTGGATATACTTTCTGAAGAGGAAGTCAGAAGTATTCAATTGTTTTAAAGATTTTAAAGCAATTGTGGAGAAGCAAAGTGGCTACATGATCAGAACCATGAGATCTGATCAAGGTGGAGAATATACAGCAAATGACTTTGAAGCCTATTGTACACAACAAGGCATCAGACATCAGACAACACCAGCTTATACACCACAGCTAAATGGTGTAGCTGAAAGAAAGAATCGCACGATTCTTGACATGGCAAGAAGTCTGCTCAAAGCAAAGAAGTTGCCCAAGCAATACTGGGGTAAGGCGTATCATGTGCAGTATATCTACTGAATCGCTGCCCAATCAGAAGTTTGCAAGGAGTCATTCCAGAAGAAGCATGGAGTGGTCACAAACCAAGTGTTACTCATCTACGAGTCTTTGGTTGTGTGGCATATGCAAAGATCCCAGATGCAAGAAGGAGAAAGCTCGATGATAAAAGCGAGAAATGCATCTTTGTCGGATATGGTGAAAGAAGGATGGGATACAAACTGTATAATCCCATCACGAAGAAGGTGATTATGAGTAGAGATGTTATCTTTGAAGAAGATAAATCTTGGGAATGGAATGATGATCAAGAAGCAGTCAAATGGATCAACATTGATTTGATCCTTGAAGGTGAAGAAGTACCAACAGTACTTGTCGAAGAATCGATTGTGCCAGCAGCTGAACCACAAAGTCCGGTGATTATGCCAGCAGTTGAACCACAAAGTCCGGTACACAGATTCCCTGTATTCAACAGGAGGAACACACCAGGAGCATCATCATCAACACTACCATCAGCATCCTCATCAGAAGAACCAAGAAGGATGAGAAATCTTGAAGAGCTATACGACGCCACTCAAGTAATGGAAGATACAAATTTGTTTTGTTTCTTTGCAGATAGTGACCCATTAAGCTTCAATGAAGCTGTCACAGAAGAGAAATGGATTAAAGCAATGGATGAAGAAATACATGCCATTGAGAAGAATGATACCTGGAAGCTGACTTATCTACCAGAAAACAAGAAAGCAATAGGTGTCAAATGGGTCTACAAGATAAAGAAAAATGCAAAAGGAGAAGTGCAAAGATACAAAGCCAAATTAGTGGATAAAGGCTACAAGCAGAAAGAAGGCATTGAAATGAGAAGTGTTCATGCTTGGCATGATATCCCTCGATTGAGTTTAAAGGGGAGATTTGTTGAAACTTAAACTCAATCCAGAAGGTCAAGGAAGGCAACCACCCACTGACCAGCCGTAGCAGCCAGCCACCAGCCACCAGCCGCCTCCACGCCTGCAGCCGCTAACCGCCTTCACACTTGAAGGCTGAATTATCTTGTTTTGAATTCGTGTATAAATAGCAAGCTGAGCTTATGCTATTATGTGTGGAGAGAGTAGAGAGAAACACAAGAGAAAGAGAGAGGGTGTGTATTGTAAGCTATTTGTTTCTTGAAATAAAACAGTGTGTTTTATCCCCTCCGAGTGTTTAAAAGCCACCACCAGTGGTTTCTCCCACCAACAACTCATAGCTAACAAAAATAACTAGGTCTAGGTTAAAAAAATGCTTACAGCCTACAGGGTACTATTATTTCAGATTTATTTGCATGTTAAAGCAAACCCTCAATTAACTATGACTTTAATACCATTCCATTACATTTCACTGAGATCATAATTCATACAATCATGAGATACATTGCCATGGCAATTAAACTTACAATAGTTCTCTTTAAACATCATCGATCAATGCAAAACAAACTGATCGAAGTTACAATTTCTGGTTTCCTTAATTTGGTAAGACAGTGACTATGGTGTTGAGTTTTGAGGTCCTGTTTGAGCTTGACCAGTTCAAATAAAGCTGCATATTCTGTGTGACTTAAAGCTGGAACTCATCCACGAGGTGACTTCTAGGTTTCCCTTTTCATTACACATTAGAGGCATGATCACGAAAAGGGGAAGTATAAGGATCCTTTAGTTATATGATACCATGTGACATGCATGAATTGGTGGCAGTTAAAATAAGTAGCCCTAAATTAAGACTTGCTTCCACCGCCCTATCCTTGCCTCATTGTACAAATTAACCACGTACAATAATCTAGAAGTTAACACTGTGATCTTCTATGGAGTTAATGTTACCAAGAATTTCAAACACTTTTGATCAGTTGTTAAATGCTTCAGTCACTGGGAAGTTGAACCTAATTCTTTGGCATTGCCTACTAAAACTTCAAAAGTCGAACCCCATCAATGTCAAGAATATTGATTGATATTCTTGGATTCCCCCCCTTTTTTTTCTCTTTAGAAACCAACAGAGTTCCCCAATTACGAGTTTGAGCAATATACCTCCACTCCACACTTTAAGTCAGTCATTTAAAAGTTGCTCCAATACACTGAGCTTAATATGCCAGGAATTCCACCTTTTCACTGACCTAAGACGTGAGTCGTGGCCCTCTCAGAAACCAAAAAAGTGGGTAATAATGCATGAGCTACTTTATTTAAGATCTAGCTGCAAATCTCCAATGTAATAATGGCTTGATGATAATGTTTTGGTCAATCTATGATTACATTTCTGACACCTATGTGACTTAGCAGTCAAAAACAGTTCAGCTAACTGTCGAGCCCACAGAGTCAGGGGCTAAATTCAATGTGATCTAAATTTTTCAGGCTCTTAATATCTAAACAGTACTGCTTTAGAATGGAAGTCACACGCTGTCTTCAACTTCCACTTCAAAAAAAAAAACAAAAAAATTGCCTTTTTCTTTCTAGTTCTCAAGTTTAATACCTGAAATTTATGAGAATGGAGTAGCTGCTGCGGCTGAGAAGCCTCAAGCACCGCCCCACCTAATCAACCTCTTAAAAACAATAATAATAAAATAAAAAAGCACTTTCCTCTTTCCATAATAATAAGGTAAGCTCCAGAAATGGGCAGAATTGCCTAATCCTGTATTTCCTTGAAGTAAGTAGAGTCTTAAGGTGAATCATGAAAGCTTTGAGAAAAACTATAAATGATCAGATGACGTTATGAAATATTTTATTTTAATTTTTTATGCATATTTGACAAATGAGATCTTGGATAATCTTCATTTTGTAATTATAGTCTTTTCTTAAGGAAAGACAATCTTCATTTTATAAAATATAATTAACAAACATATTTTATTTATTCTTGAAATCTTTTATTAAGTGGGATCTTCGGCCTTTGCACAAGTGGTTATTAGCTTAAGCCGGATCTGGTAAGTACGTACAGCGTGGGAGCAACTGATGATACAACGAAGTCAGACACGATGACTTGCCAAGAGGGAGGTCTTTTTGAGCTCATGTTGATTGTTTCAACAAAGCTGGTTTGGTCTTATTTTCTGGAAATGAAGCTAGTCATACTAATGATGAGAGGATCTGGATTTGTCTGATCTTCATGTCTTAATGTCCACTCCTGACGACTCCGCTTAACTAAAGATAAAGCTTGGATCATAAGACGCAACCACTCTATAGTACCACTTAATTTCACATTGAATGATCCCATGCTGAGAGTTATTTGCTGGCAAAGCTAGTCTGCTCTTTTCTGGTCTTTAATTATGCCTTGCATTTTTCTTATTAACATGCTCTATAGACATCATTTTATCATCAGAAACTGGGAATTGAGGTCCCATTAACTAACTGGTGTTTGGATTTTCACTATTCTGAAGGTTCTGTCAGGATTAATCGATTCTGAATGTATTTAACTAACCAATTTTCTAATAACTTGCGTCGAACTAATGCATGTCTCGCCGGTTTAGAAAATATTTTCTTGTTAGAATTTGTGAGCCTTTCATTCCTTCAATTATAGCGGCATGCAATGATTGTAGCCTCCCTTTTTCTGGTGCTGATAAATTAAGTTGATTATTAGATTGAATTTTATAACAATATCAAATAATTTTTATACCTCGAAAACTTTTCTTATGCTGAAATTGTTTTTGATTCAAGCCACGGCATAGTATTATATATTGCACTGTAAACTAATAAATTACTAATATATTGATCGTAAAACATTACTATTATTAATTTTTTTATTGAAAAAATCTTTTAAAATTGGCAAGGAAATTATAATAATAAAACTATTAACATGGTTTAATGAAAATTAGGAGGGAACCTAGGGCGAAAAAAAAAAAAAGGAAAGGAAAAATTCTTCCATGGTGTTAGATGTTCAAATTAAGTCAAAAAAGGAAAGGTAATTATTTTTTTATTTTTTTAAAAATTATTTTTGACATACATCAAAATGAACTGAAAACACTAAATAAATATTAATTTAAAGCTAAGAAAAAAATTAAAAAATTTTAATTTTTTTTAAAAATATTTTTGAAACACAAAAATAAACAGGGATTTCAGAACAAAAAATTACTTTGAAAGTTTTCATGTAACTGATAGATGTCTTCAATTTTAGCAGTCTTGGCTCAAAACTGTTGCTCTCAAATATATATATTTTCTTTCTTTTTGCACTAAAATTATTTGATAAAGATCTTTTGGTGATCAAAACGACACATGATCTAATATAAAGAGAAATTGCAACTCCTTTTACGCATGCGCTTGTGATTTTTAACACTAAAATTAGGCTAAAATTGAAAGCAGGTGTGAGTCGCGTGCAAAATATTGGGCCTATCAATTGTAAATAACAAAGGAGGTTAATCGAGCAATATCAAAATAGGTAGAGGACTCAATTGCAAGAACTGATAGGTGATGGACTCAATTGGATAGACATAATAGTTTAGGCACAAATTTATCCTTTTCCCTTATATATATATATAATTGTTTAAAATCATTACCCCGAAAAAGATTTCAAATTGAAATTTAGGATTTTCAAAAACAGTTTGGACTTTGGAGTGATTTATCCTTTTCTCTTTTTCATTTTGTTTCTATCGATTTTTCTTTCTTTTTTTTAATTTTCCATATTTACAGTTTTCTTTTTCAGAACTTTTTGGTTTATTTTAATTCTTATGGGGCTGGATTTCTTTTTTTATTGTTTGGAACATTTTTATGAACTGATCATTTTCAACTACAAAACAATTCCTAGGACTCTGTGGCCCAAATGTACATAGCTATAGTAATGATGATTTAAACCAACAAATTTAGATTATATTCAATAAAGTTTAGGTTAATCATTTAAATCAAATGGAATGGTTAAGCTTTTTTTTTATTATTAACAAATAGTTATGGTTTGATTATATTCAATAAATAAATGGTTGGTTTGGTTATGAATATGATTTCCATTCTTAGACTTTATTGTCTTTTTATTTTTTTTTTCTTTCTTCTTCTTGTTTTCCTCTATCCGGGAAGAATGTAATATATTTTTATTTTAAAAATAATATGTTTTACGTTTTGTTTTAAAATGTTTTTGTATATATTAAAATTTCAACAAGTCTAGCTGATGATCCAAAAATCACTATTACTAAACAAATTAAATTTATTAGGTTTTAACCAAAAACAAATTAAAAACTGGGTTCAAATACTTTTAATGATTCTTACTTTAATATTCTTCCAACTACGGATATTTTATGTAATTTTCATATCAATTTCTCTAAACTTCCATTTAGATGAAGGACATTTAAGGTAAATTAAACCTAGTTTGTCTATAAATAAATAACAAAGCTACCAAATCAAATAGTACATATTTGTTGGAAGTGAAGATTCATAACTTCTTTTTTTATTTGTTTTTTTTATAAATTTATCATGATCTCCTCAATTGCATGTTTAACTGGTTAACCCCGAGTTGACTCAGGTTGTTTTTTTATCGCTTTTCTAATTTATTTATTTATTATTTTATCCTTTAACATTAGGTTGGTTTAAAATTGAGCCTCATAATTTTTTATTATTATCTCATGATCTAGTTCATTTGTTTGACAAGTATATCCTAGTTGACTCTGTTTATTTTTTAGCTTCTTTTTCATTGAGCTTTTTCTTTTTTTAAAATTTTCTTTCTATGAGATTATTTATCTCTATCTCATTACTTAAGTCGTGGATTTGACAGATTGACCTGAGTTGATTATATTTTTGGGTCATTTTTTAATTGATTTCTTTTTAATTTCATCCTCCAATAACTCAATCTTTCTTCTTCTTTTTTTTTTAGATTTTTTTTAATTTTATCATTGAATATTAGATTGTTGAAAATTGAGTTTCATAATCTTTTTCAATTTCATCCTTCAACATTAGGTTGGATGGAAATTAAACTTCATAGTTTTTTCAATTTGCTTTTTATAGGGTTATCTCAATATCATGATCCATGTTGTGAGTTTGGCAAGTTAATTATGTTAATTTTTTGACTCCTTTTTTAATTCGACTTTGTAATTTTTTTACTTACTTTCAATGGTGTTATCCTAATCGAATGACCCAAGTCAGGAATTTCACAGATTGAGTCGAGTTAATTTGGTTCAGTTTTTTGGGTCGTTTTTTAATTGATTTTTTTAATTTTTTTTGTTTTCGCAGAAAATATTTTTTTTATTTTAATTTAAGCACAATTAATTTTATTGTTAGTATGCATAATAAGATTTTAATTTTATATCAATTGTAAGTTTGAATATATGCTTAAAATGTATGCTAGTATTGTTTTATTATATTTGTATTGAAAACTTGTTTGTCTTGAGTTTTATTTTTAAATGTTTATAGATTTAGACATGCATGCACTTTAGGCTTTCTTTAAATAAATTTTTTTATGTTTTTAATGCTAGATAAACTAAACATTTTTATTTACTGAAATATATTTACAAACTTTCATATAAAGAGGGCACCCTTGTACCATAAAAAAAAAATCATGGGGATATATCGAGGTATTGGCCCTTCACTTTCTTGATTATTAACTTCTATAGTCATTCTTAACAAAAACATAATGAAGAATGTTGAGTATGGCTGGTGTTCTAAAGTCCAAGGACTCGAGACCTCTTTCTCCGGCGCCTGTTTGAAAGAGCCGAATAAGGCTATACTGTCAAATTCATGAAAAGTTGAAAGACTATACTGCTATCTCAAAAACGTTAAGTGTTTTTAGACAGTAGAATCTTCCAAATGGAGTTGTGAACTTGGAACTTCTAGACGAGCTGGGTTTAGCTTACACAGTACTGTGTAGTTTAGGGGTGGGGTGGAGGAGGGGCAGGCAAAAGAAAGGAAAGTTGGATGCATACTGTAAGTTTAAGACTTATTATTATTATTATTAAGTCACCAAGGGGATTAAACTTTCTTCTAAAAAGAATTGAGGAAAAAATGTTGTTGATAAAGGAGTGTTAAAGAACCATCTCAACTCAATAGTTTAAACTGTTAGGTGAGGTTTTCAGAATATGATTTATATTATTCTCTAACACACCCCCTCAAGTGAAAGCCTTTTGAACTTGAAACTTACACAGACCTACATTACCTTATGTTTAATTTTTATCAAATAAATGAGGATGGTGAGATTCAAACTCGTGATCGTTTGGTCATAAAGGCTCTGATACCATGTCAAAAAACCATCTCAACTCAATAATTCAAATTATTAAGTGAGGTTTTAAAATATGATTTATATTATTTTCTAACCTCTAACAAAAAGTTAGTAACATATTTGTACAATATTGAAAGGGAAACGTCTATTACAATTTGTACAATATGCCAACCTTTTTTTTATAATCCCTTTGGATTATAGTCCTCTTCGGGTAGGTAGTAGTTATCAATGGCTCTAGTGCAATTAACAGGGAGAAACACAAGATTACTAGTGGTTTATTTTCTCACAAAATGTTTCTGACACCAATACAAAATCGCAAATCATTTTTCCATCATCGTACTATTATTAACGAGGGATCTAGCCAGTACATGCGCAACCCCATCAGCTAACACTTAATTAATACTCCGAACAAACCCACCAACCTCACCTAATCAAGATGCAAACAATATTAATGAAGAATATAAATAATTGTTCATAATGTTCAATTATAAGCACTGGACTAGCCAGTAGTGGTATAGATAATTAAACCCTAGAATCCAAAGCCATGATGGTGCTGAGATTCATTGGGTTCATGTACTTGGTGTCGCCAGTCACGATAGTGCTGACGATGATTCTGTTAGCTCTCTCAGTTGGGTGGAATGGATCCCAAAATGCAAAGATTTCTCTGTTAGGGCACAAGTTGGAAGCTATTGTGCACAATCCGATCCCATTAAAACGTCCTTGTCCACAGCATGCAACCTGCGATGTCACAAATCCTGCGTATATGTATACCAACCAACATCAGCAACGTTTATTGGTTTAGTCTTACAAGTCAAACCTCTTTAAAATCCAATTACTAAGCAGTAAAATGAATCATTCCTTTTCTTCTATTCTTCTTTGTATTTAGATAAAGCTCTGAACTCAAGTCCTTTTAAGAGAAAGAAATATACGAATACATGCAATTGAGCCACTGCTCATTAATTTGACCAGTGAAATGAAATAATTTGTTAACTAATTTCTATTGTAATTATATTGTTTCATGAAAAATAATGTGTGTGAATATATACACATATTAATTGCTTATGACGTTGGTCCGACACTATATATATATATAGACAACCATGCACGTCAATAAATGGTTAAAAATAAATGTAATGTGAACCATTTCCTTCTCTGCAGTATCAATAACTTGTGTGCAGAGCAAGGGACCAAACTGTGGCTAGTCCGAGTAATGTTGTCTTCTGAGAGGATATTGCATATCATGATTTTTATTTATGTGTATAAAGTATAAACAGATCCTTCCATTAATGTTTTTTTTTCCCTTTGGTCCCCTAAACTTATTGCTACAAGTTTGCTGCATCTGCAATTATTTATGTATATGAACATGTGCTTTTGAGTAATATTTATTCTGATGACTTACCATATGCCTGAGGATTAGTAACGAAATCCATGTTCATTTCATAAGCATTGGCAGCAATAAAAACATCCGATCCAATTTCCATATTGAGTTCAGTTATCATTTGCACAAGCTGTGGGTTGAACAAGGCAGCTGCTCTCTGCAGTTCGACGGCACATTCTCCATTTCTGCTCCTTGTTGCCCTCTCTGCTGGAACACAACCTAATGGTCCGGTCCCCGTCACCAAAATCCTACGTGCTCCCAATTCATATACCCTCTGCATTGCGAAACATTCATTCATATTAGTAGTTAGAAATAATTTCAATGCAAAATAAGAGCATCAAAGAAACTTTTCCACAGTAGGTGAAACAATTTATGCAATGTTGCAGTTTTCATGGCTATCTAGCAAGTAATTAAATTGGACTGTAAACGTGAGAGTAAGAGATATATTCTGTATAGATGGATCTGACCAAAAGGCTTTAATGAGAAAATCTTCTATCAATGAAAATGCCCTTAAAGGCTTTAAATAACATGTCAGAAAGCATCAAATGCTAAATATTGGCCCGCAGAACATTACTCAAATTAACCAATAAACTAACTCATTGTCGGCTTCACAAAGTCTTGAAAAACTTATCTTGCTTCATGAAAGGGAAAATTAATGCACTTGGTGGGTGAATTTAAGCCACAAAAAACCCACAGATGAGGCCCTCTAATATTTCACTGCTGAATGCTTGGGCCTAATCATTCTGTACATTAGACACGAGTTTCTATAAAACTATATGGTACTTAAATTTTGCTCCTACGTACTTCTATTTGAACTTGTTGCTATAGCCTACCTCATGATCTCTTTATAGTGTTTGATTTTTGCACCATAAATTTGAAAAAAAAAAAAAACAAAGTAAATGAGATATTAATTTAAAGTATAATCAATATGGCCAGAAAAGGATATAAAACATATATATTAATTACCACTAGGATTTTGCGGTACTCGGAGATGAGATAGACAACATAATCAGGGAGGGCGAATTGGCGAGATCTTGCAGAAAAGGGCACCAAGTAGTAGTTGTTAACAAAGTCATTGCCACCTAGGGTCATCAGGACAAGTGCTTCATTAACCAGTCGCTGAGCTTGCTCAGGTCCAATAAGTGCACTAACCCTTTGCTGGTATTGTTGAAAGAATTGCAATTGCTGGCCGATTCGGATGATGTTGAGCTGCAATGTAGGATAATTGATCAAATAAGCTTGATATATGAACTTTTTTTTTCCCATCCCCACAATATATATAAACTAAATTAATATCAGGTGTGCTTCAGTTTAGAAGTCACGGTCTTCCTTCTTGAATTGATGGAAAAGGACATTCAATAAAATCTAGAAAGTAAACAATATTAAATAGGTATTGGAAATTACGTGATACATCAAGAATCCGAATTGAAAATGGACTTACAAACTGAACTCCAGTATCATTGAGAATTCCAATTCCAGCAGAGGCAAAGTTGGCTCCGACAAGTAGTTTTTCTCCATTGAGCTCGGGAGCTAAGTATGGCAATGTGGGTTCCGAGCCAATTGCCTCACCTAGTAATATACAGTATTGACATTAAACTAGAGTGCAAGAGATTAATAACATGATATGCATGCGCGCAATCCAATAAAAAATCAGATAGATAAAACAAAAAAAAAAAAACCCTACTAATGAGGTCAGGGATGTTAAGGCCATTGGAGAAACGTCCAGTAGCACGACGAGTTGGATAATCGACGCCATACGGTGGTGCGTCAGCTCGGGCAGTGGTTGCAAGGTAATTATTGTTTCCATTATCAACTAACGAATCACCAAAAACAAAGAAAGCCCTGGCCTCAACTTGAGGAGTAACACCTGCTAGTGTTACCACCAGCCCTAAAATTAGCAAAGAAATGAAACATGGCGAGGTATCCTTGGACATTTTTCCAAGCAACCCTAGCACAGCTCTTATGGGTGCACTGACACTATTGTGATGCGCAAGTAAATGATGAGTGAAGCTACGTATAAATAGTGTTCATCGCTTCATGTTATGAGCCTTTAATCGATGCTACATTAATGACGTGCTCAACCACCAAGCGTCTGATAGATAAAGGCAGCTGTAAAAACCGAAGCCAGCACGTCCAAGTTGTTTCAGTCTGCTATATAGCAGAGCGATAGAATTATCCACCATGCCTTGCACTTGTGCTTGACAACTTGCTACTGCAGTCCATTAATTTTCATACTGTAGTGACAACACAGTTGAGCTGGCAATGGTAATTAGAGTTTCGATGCTCAATAAATATACAACTATATATCAATACTACATGTAATTAAGCACTTCAATTTTTTAAAGAACATTTAAAAACAAATACAGAAATTTATATGAATGAATAAATTCCAAAAACTTCTATGACCTCTCTGGAGATCTCGGAGAAAACGAATACAAATTAAAGGGAAAAAATAGAGTAAAAGTACATCAAAAGAGAGAGAGAGTGAAGACTCCTCTTACTCCTATAACAAATACAAAAACAATATCAGCAAAGGCTTGAGAAGCAGCGTATATGACATTAATTAGTGATCTGCATTATATCTGAAAGCTTTGTTTCTCTTTTTCGGTCAGAACTGAAAGCGGATCCATGTGTTAACCAGCTTACATTCAAGGCAACTTAATTGATGGTGATGGATTAAATGTGACCCGGCTTTGGTCGATAAACACCATCCACACAGCAACGTTAGTGGGGCTATATCCATCATATACACTACAACTAGCATCAGCTAATTAAGTTGTGGGGAAATGAAATATTGTTTCGAGTCGGTAGCTAGAAAAGAAAAGATGGCTTCATCAATCCTTAATTATTTGCTCTCTTTTTTTCTGGCAACATACAATGCCCCGTAGGCCTAGAAAATGTTATATAACTAATTAATATTAAAAGGAAATCACACCTCAGACACGGATTTTTCCAGGAAATGTGGCTTTCCGATCCAATAAGCCATTAATTGACATTAATATTATTGTTGTTCTCTTTTTATTGCAATTTGTTAGGGCCATAACTAGGGAACATATCAATATCCAGTGATGAAGGAGCCATGTGACAAACATTAATAGGGTGGGGATGATTTTATCTACCTCTCCCACATTATCCCACCCGAATTAATCAAAATGAAAAGGCACCATAAAAAAGGTCTAAGCATGATGGATATGATGCTAAGATAACACTAGTAAGAAGCTTTATCAGCTATTAAAAATAGATTATTTATATGTAAAACTGGATCCATAACTAATTAATTTAGACTTTAAAATTTTTTTAAAAAATCTTTTATATAGGTAAATTTCCACATGTACAACCTCACATATAGATATATGTTACACGTGAGCTTATGACGGCAGGGAGTCATAGAAGTCGCCACCTAATTATTTGGTTAGGATCATTAGAAAACTCAGATATATTGGTTTTATTAGAGATTTCAAGGATAAAGAACTAATGGTGGCTAGGAAATGTATTAACACTATTAATGCATCTTACCTAAGGTAAGTTGCTTTGTCACTACCAGAATTCATATATTTTCAACGGAATTTTCTGTCGATATTTGTATTATCATTCTGTCAGCAATTAATTTACCGACGAGGTTACAGATGAAAATGCTTTGTCAGCAAAACTCTCGTTGGTTGTATTTGGTCTGTCGATAATAACAAAAATATTGTATGCAATTCCGTTGGTGATTACATAAAAATATATTTTTAAAAAATCTATTTATCAGAACTAGAAAAATAATTAAATTAATATAAATCAACACTTCATAACACTCAGGAACTAAGTTGCTTGGAAAAAAAGAGAGAAGAAAATCAACTCAAACAAATTTGCAACAAATAAATAACACAAAAAATAAATACCTAAGAAAATGTATTTCATAACCCATAATCTAGCAACAACTAAAAAAAAAAATAATTGATGATCAATAAAATTAAAAAAAAATTCCAACAAAATTCATCTCATATGAAAAAAAATCTTTTAACAACATTCATATAGTTATTAAGAACTAAGAAAATTAAAAATAAGATAAAAAAACAAATATAATACAAAAAAAAAATCTTACTTTAATGTAGTTGCGAGTGAAGCTAAAAAGATAAAAGAAAAAACAAATTCATAAAATATGTTAATTAAAAGAAAAACTGAGAAGAGAAAATAGGAGAAGAGGAGAAAACAAACCTTAGCCTGGAGGAGAAGAGAAGGAGTCGAGGAGAGAAGAGAAAGAAAGAAAGGGATTTTGGTGTTTTTTACATAAGGGAAAGAAGAAGAAGAAGACGTGCGAAGAATGCGTGCGTCACTTGTGAAATGAGAGATTCTAATCTTTTTAGTGAGGCATTTTACCGATAGAGAATTAAAATTTAATATTCTTAATCATTTCATCGGTGATTTCGTCTATTATATTTAATTTAAATTTTTAATTTAATTGAAAATTTTCAGAAACCGCCAAATATCACTAATGACTTTCCAATCCTTCGGTGATTCTGTTTGTAATATTTAATTTAATAAAAAAATTTCAAAAACCAGCCGAATAACACCGACAACTTTTCAATTCATGGGTGATTTCGTCTATAAAGAACATTAATTAATAGTGTAATTAAGAAGTGAACAGTTGCAGAGCTTTCTGAAAAATACCGACGAAATTAATCCATCAGTGATTCCCTTTGTAATTGACATGATAAACAGTGTTCGAGATAAGTAAACAGCTTATCAACAAGTTTACGAACAGATTTTACTGGCGATATTAATACCGTCGGTAAATTATGTCGGTATAAATGACATGTCATCATACTTTTTGGATTTGTTTTAATTCCTTCTTTTCCCACTATAATCCCCTCGGTATATAATGAAGGAATATTTATGTCGATAAAATTCACTGCAATTTACCGACAGAAATATTTCGTTAGTGTTTCCGTTTGTATTTGTCAGCTTTCTGGTAATATGTGGTCTAAATGCGGTTTAAGGTTTTTGAAGAGTTTTTAAATAGTAGTCAATTTATGGCTTAGGGTAAAGATTCATTCGTGTGACTAAATCTAGATTTTCGAATTCATTATGGGCTCGTGTGCCCAAAAACATTCTTATGGAAATGATTCATACAAGTGCCCTGACAGAGCTCACTTATCCTGGAAAGCAGAAGTGTTTTTTATAACTCGAGTATTGTGGTGAAAAATATTCTCAATTAAAAATATTGAATATTTAGAATAATTTTGAGAATTTTCTGGTTAACTCCTGATATTTAGATATCATTCTACTTGTAGTTTCAATATTTATATCATGATATTGACCATTAATTCTCATGAATTAAAAATTTATAAGTTATTGGAATATTGGTCAAATTCTCATAAATTTAGTAAACTGGTTATTAAATTCAAAATGCAAGCTAAAAAAATAAAACATACTATCAACATTGCAAAAAAACAACAGATCATCATCAACATGTAAAATAATCCAAATTCCAAAACTGTCAACCTAGAAAAACCTATATTTGAATTCAAAACATCTTCTTAAACCCTTAACTAGAACCAAATAAAACCCGGCAACCGAGAAACATGTAAGGACTAACAGATGAACATCATAACCTAGCTAACATATTTAGAAAATTCCAAATCAAACTTAGATGCAAACATAACATATTAAAGTAATCATCAACATGTCAACACATTCAAAACATTGCATTTAAAGAATAAAAATCAATCAAATATGCCTCATGGACTTCATTTTCAAGACTGGCAAAAATATATCTTCCAAGTTTGAAATCTTCAAATAGGAATTGATTTCTAATACTCCTTCTTTTTTCTTTTCTCCAAACTCAAAAAAGGCAAGCTGAATCCTTTCCTGAGATCATAAACTTGATTGAATAACTTGAAACTTAATCAAAATTTCTTTACCTTTTTTTTTCTTTCCTCCTTCCTCCTCTGATCTCCTTTCATTTTATAGGATATTTAGAGCTTCCAAATGAGTTTGTTATGGTTCTAGCAAACTAAAATTAGGCTAGTTTCACCACTAATCAATGATTTTTTATTTAAATAATTTTGTAACAAACTTGGAGGTCAATATGAAGTGTTTCTGACCTTTTAATCTTGAAAAAAAGGTTTTAAACCCTTTATAAAAACCCTTATGGAGTTTTGAAATGTGAAAACATGAAAGAGTTGGGTTGTTTTGTGCAAATGAGTTTCAGTTAAGGCTGATTGGGTTGGCCACTTTCATGGCTTCGCTGGAGCAACACTAACATAAACATCGCATGAGATTATCTGATCATGGTAAAGGGGGTGTATACCTTTACATTGGATCCAAACTTGCTCAATTTGGAGGTTTGTAGCTCTACATTTATTCATTTAAAAGTGTCAACCTAATCAGCATATAATCTGAAAATGTAAGGTGGCTGATCATGGACAAGATGTTGCTGAGATCATTGGAACAAATGGGTGATTTCATGGAAATAGGGTTGTAGAAGGAGTGTTTCTCAATAAAATGATGGTCGTTACAGCCTCAAGGGTGGTCGTAAATGCAACATTCACTTACTTGAAAGTGCCTACTTGATCAGCTAAAATTGTTGGAAAAGAAGGTGTATAGTAGCTGAACGACGTCGTTTTGGCTAAACCCTACAAATTAGGATTTGGCAAACTTCAATTAAATCCTTACTTTTCCTATTTCTTTTAATTTTACCCATGATTTCCCCCTGAACTCTTAATTTCATATAATTTCACTCCTACCAAACTCCATTGCCATCCATTGATTTGAGAGCCTTTACAATTTTACCCTTGGCTTTTAATTTGTTCAATTGATTTTAATTAACCACTAAACTTTCAAATTTTTTCAATTTTATCCTTAATTTTAATGATTTCAAACCCTGAAATCTCGTGCTTCTTACAAGTTAGTCCTTGATTTTGAATTCCTTCAATAAAGGCCCTAATTGCTTATTAAACTTCAATATTTATGCAGTTAAGCCCTTGATTCGACCAAATAAACTTTTAAAATTTGCAATTCAGCTCCCACACTTTAAATTATTTTAATTAAAGCTAAATTGACTTCAAGAATTAAGTTTCCTTAGAATTAATTTTTACAAAGTCCATTGGTTCAAATCAGGGGTAAAATCATAAGAAAATTAATGTTTTGGGGTCAATTAAGGGATAAATTGAAAAAAATTCATAGTCAATGACCATTTTGATAAGAGTTGAACTCTCGGATAAAAATGAATCAAAATTAGGGGTGAAATTGAAAAGATTTGAAAGTTTAATAGTCAATTAAGGGCTAAATTGATGAAATTTGTAGCCAATGACCATTTTGAAAATGGTGTCGAACTTTGGGGACCCAATTGGCTGAAATCAGCGGTGAAATTGAAGAGAATTGAAAGTTTAATGGTTAAATAGGGGTTAAATTATAGAAATCCAAACTTAAGGACCAAAATGAAAATGATGTTGAAATCCAGGGCTAAAATGAAAGTTTGTAAGAGGCAAAATTGCTTAAAATTAAAAGTTTGTAGCCAATCAGGGGTGTAATTCAAAGAAATCACAAATCAGAGGACTAAATTAAACTTTACCAAAACAACGCCATTTTGATTATTATTCATCATCTTCTTCAACTTTCACCAAAAAGAATGCTCAGGGAGCTACTTTTCAAGGACATTTAATGCTTCTTCTCTCTATAAAATTTGACAAAACTTGGAGGAAAATAATCACCTAACATTTGATTACAAGCCGATATAGCTTTTTCTGGCCAATTGACACCATAATAGTCGTGGCACCAGCCCAAAGAAGTCAACTCAAGCAGTCTTCAACCGAAAAATTTAACAGATCATGATGGCCATTCTGAGCCAATGATTGAGATCTTTCATGGCTGATTCAAGGGTCAAGATTTGACATTATTAAAAACAAAATGTCCTTCTTCCGCCCTTTATAAATATAGGTGAATTTCATGGCCTGAGAAGGAAGAAAATGGGGTGAAAAGTTGACAAAAAACTAGCCTCCCTCCCTATTTTTTCTTTCTGCCATTAGTGTTCTCTCGACCAACTTCCTCTTTACCTCTCTTCATCGTGCCTTCAGCCTCGACTACCTTACAGAAGGCACTTTCCTCCACCAATAGTCAGGAATATCCTCCACTAACTCACCCTCTTCTCCTCCAACAATCAACTCTAGTCGCCGCTTTACAACTAGCTTTTCTTTTCTTTTCTCTTACAACAACCAACACCAACCACCAATTTTTCCATTAGCGCCACCACTAGCCTCACGTCGGCCTCCCAGACCACCAGTCATGCTTCCTAACATCAAGTGATCCCCTCCTCCCCTTCCTAACATGAGTTTGTTCTGTATAAAGAGGTTAAATTAATTAACATGGTTGATGGGTCGGACCCGTAACCATATGGTCCATGGGTGGACCTGTTTTGATCTAGCTTAGCCCTAAAAAAAGGTATGTTGGGTAGCCAGTCGGCCCAACCTAACTGAGTCGTGCTAGACCTGGTCTAGCCTAATTTATATTTAATAATAATAATAATAATAATAAACACAAAAATCTAAAAAAATTGAAGGGTCATTTCAAATATTTGTGATTTTTTTTGCAAGTTTTTCCAATAATTTTGTATAATATCATGTTGTATATTTACATTTTAAGATACAGATCCGGTATTAAAATACTCAGTTTTCTTCGAAACTTTTCTTAAAAAAAAATGAAACTTAAAAAGAATTAAATTAAATTCCTCTTTAAGAAAAAACAAAAATATTTTTTTCCGTACATACGACCAAATCCTAAAAGTTTTTCGTGTATATTTTAATTAAAAAAATTACATCTTTTTCATGTTTTAAAATGTAAAATGGATATCATAATCAGTTTATGATTATCCGTTAGGATTTGATCAAAATATTAAAAATTATTTGCTAATCATTTTGTTTACTTTATATTTAAAATGTTAGGAATTAACTCATTGCAAAAACTCTAACTTGAGGAGTAGATTCTTTTTATAAAATAAAAGTTCCAAAAGGAACTTATGTTTGAGGGGTTTTCTTAAAATTATATTTAAGGATACAAATAAATATTTTAAAAAGTTTAGGGACCGGTAAAATAAGTATGGAAGGGTATTTTTAAAGTGAGTAGAATATCGGGCTGACTAAATGGGCCGGTGGAGCCCTATTTGTAGCGGATATAGCCTGCTGTTATTGCATTTAGTACCGTCGGGTGTAGGTGCCGTCTCTGAAGATTGTGCGGACTGCGGCCTAATATTGGCCAGAAATGTGAAAAAAACCACAACATTTAGGCCAAAATTAGTGTTTTGTGATTGCATTTGAAGCTTTGCAACATCTTCTTCCATCTATGGCAGCGCATGTAGCTATTGTAATCGCGACAATGTGTAGCCAACAGCACTCTCTTTATTCTTTCTTATTTTATCTCTTTACTGTCATCGATAATCAAGTTGATTTATCCACAATTCTAAGCTTTCCTTTTCTTTTTCTTTTTTCTCATTTCAAATTTGAGGTTAATTTTTGCTTTAGATCCTTTCGTAAAGTTTTTTTTTAATTTCATCAATCAATCCAAAATTATAAATTATCCTTTTAAATTTTTTTTATTTTAAATTTGGTCTTTATTCTTTTGATTGTTATTTTTTTTTAATTTCATCCTTCAATATTAGGTTAGCTGGGAATTGAGCTTTGGTGTTTTTCTTGATGGAGAAATTTTGGTCTTAAGACTCGGGTCACATGTATGAAAAGTTAACCCAGGTTGACATTGGTCCTTTTTTAGGGTTGATTTTTTTTCAATTTCATCCTTCAATGTTAGGTTTTTTGAAAATTAAACTTCACGACTTGCTTTTGTTTTCCTTCTACAGGGTTATCCTGATTTCATGACTTAGGCCACGAGTTTGGCGGGCTATCCCAAATTAACTCGGGTTATTTTTTTAATTTAATTTTCTTTTGATTTCATCCTTCAACATTATGTTGTATTTAGATTTGAGCTTCATATTATTGTTATTATTTGTTTTGCTTTCTATTGGGTTGTCTCATTCATATAATCTAAGTAACGAGTGATATGGTTCAGCCTTGTGATACGATCCAAGGAAGGTCAGATTCGGATTTTGGCGTAAAATATGCAATAGTCCAGGTTTATAGCAACAATCATAATTCTTAATCCGACTGTTGGATTTGAAGTTATGCTCAATAGCGTAAAACTTGACTGTAAAGAATTTTACACCAAAATCTTAATCTGACCTTGCTTGGATTGTATCACAAGGCTAAACCATATCAACGAGATTTGGTGGTCTTGCCCGAGCTTACAGGTTCTTATTTTAATTAATTTTTTCCCTCGATTTCACCCATCTACATTGAGTTTGTTAGAAATTGGACTTTGCAATTTTGTTTTTATTTTTTTTATTGAGTCATCTCAATCTCATAACTAGGGATGACTCGTATCGCTTTTTTTTTCTTTCAATTTTATCCTTCCGCGTTGAGTTGGCTATGAACTTTTTTTTTTGCATATATATTTATATTAACATTGGCTTAAAGTCAAAGCAATATTATATTCAATAATTTTCGGATCACTTGTTTTTCAAAAGTAAATAAGAATAAGTAGGTCTAAGTAGAAGAAAGAAAATTAATAAGGTAACAAAAATAAAGAGAAGGTATTATATTTGTTTAGAGAGAGAGAGAGAGAGAGTTTATCATTTACTCCTTTAGATAAAAATATTCATGTTTTTTAGTCCTTTTTACCATCACTATTAATATTAAAAAAAACTCATTTACACAAAAATATTCATAAAATTTCTGTTCATCGCCATGGTTTTAATTTTTTTTATACATATTGTTGCACGTATGCGACGTCGCAGCGAATCGTCCACCCTCAAGGTATATGTAAGTCTATCTAGAAAATATATGGGACAAGTCATTCTTGTCTTTTATCAATGAAAAATTTAAATGGGAGTCGCCACCTAGTATTTTGATCACTGGGAACCCTAACTGGTTTTAGAAACCGAGTACAGAGACTGGTTGCGTAAAGGAAGGTATTAGCGCCCCAACTACGTCCTACTTAATGTAAGCTGCATTGTTTTGTTGCTTGATAAAATCTAAGGTCTTGTTGTGGTTTTTAATTTTTGGTCTGTCTATGGTTTAAGAAAAGTCCTCTTCTGTAAGGAGATCCTTATCTTATCAGGTAAAAACCTAATTGTTCTATGTCGTCAAAAGAAATGCCTTCTTAATATTAGGAATACGTTTTACGTGTAAATTCATAATCCCTGATACTAAAACAAAACAAAATATTTTTTTGGAATGTTTGAAATATTAGCCAAATTCTTGTGACTTTAATAAACTAGTTATTAAAGCCAAAATGTATGCTAAAATATTTTTTTAAAAAAATTTTCTTTGTTGTATCAAAATACAATATGATTTTTAGCTTTTGACAGACTTAGTCATATGCATGAAAACAAAAATAATTTTTTTTTACGAAAAAACCGGGTATTTTAATACCGGATTTATATTTTTACATTATAAAAATACAAACCAATATTAAGCAAAATTTAGTAGAAAAATACGAGGGAAAATCACATTTCTTTCAAAAGAATTTTTGATTTTTTTTTAATTGCACCGGACCCGCCCAAATCATTTTAAGCTGGTCCGGTACTACCCGACCTCGTAAACAGTGGAGCAGCTCTCCACTGTTCACATGCAACGTGAACAGTGGAGACGAGGAGCAGAAGAAGAAAAAGGAAGAAGAGAGGGGCAGGGAAGCAGACTTGGCGGCGACTCACGATGGCAGAAGGCAGTTGCTGGTGGCGGCTTTTCCAGCCGGCGGTTCCTCCTCTTTTATCCTCTGTTTATTTGTGTTTCTTCTTCTCTTGCTTTTGTTCTCCCGCTTCTCTATTTCTTCTTTTATTCCTGTCGCTGATGGTGTTGCGGTGACTGCGGATGGTGGCAAAGCGGTGCAGGTGGCAGATCGCCCCTGTTCTCCTCTCTCTGTTCTACTCTCTTCTTCTTCTTTCACCTCTGTTTTTTCTCTTCTTCTCTTTTTTGGTCTTTTCCAGCTGCCTTTTTTTATGCTCTCTGTTCCTCTGTATTTATAGGCAAAAAACAGGAGGGTGGGGCCCACTAACCCTAGTCGTGGCGCAGAGGTACGGTGGCCAGGGCGGCCACTGTGCAACCGCCCTATGACTGCTCATGGGGTGCGTCCCCTATGCTTTTTCACCACGTGGTAAACCACAAGTCAAAACTTCAACAAGTGGGGAGTGGTGTCGGCATCTTTTTGAAGCTTTCTGAGAAAGAAAGGGAGTAGAAAAGAAAGGGAGAAAATTCTTCTTCTTCCCCTGCCTCGCGTGTCTAGGAGAAGAAGAAGACCCACAGTGCTGTTCAAAACAACACCGTTTGACGCTTTTTTTTTTTTAAAACAGTGGATGAAATAGCGTCGTTTTGGATAAAACACGTCATTTCATTTGAAAGAGAAAAGGCGCCAAAACATTAAGTTTCAAATCAGTCTCTCTATTTGCGCGCTTTTTTTTATTTGGTCCTTGGTTTCAGATTTCTTCAATTAAGTCTCTAATTGGCCATCAAACTTCAATATTTATGCAATTAAGCCTCTAATTTAACCAAAACAACTCTCAAAAATATAATTTGACCCAGAACTTTAATTTCTTCCAATTAAAGCCCAAATTGACTTAAAAATCAATTTTTCTTGCAATCAAACCCTCCATAAATTCAATTAAACCTTCAATAAAATTTAATTGAGTCCATAAACATCTGATTTTGGACTTTTCTTCCTCAAATTGAATTTTCTTTATTAACAGGGCTCTCATCAGTCAACATAATACTATCAAATTTCAATATTTATATTTTTGAACCTCCTTAACCAAACTCTAGCTATTTTCAGGGCGCTCCGACATCCTCTTCTCATTGCTATTATTTTTTTGATTTTTTTTTTTGTTTTTAGTTTGAATATTTTTTTGATTTTTTGGAAGAGAAAAGGTGAATTTGAAGAATAACCCAAAAATGGATTGTGACACATACCATATGTAATTAAAATGCAAATATAATAATAAAATTACATCAAAACTCAATACATTATTAAATTGAACCTTTGTTATTTTGTTACAGGGGACCTTGATTATATTTCTTTTTCTTTAGAGAAAATGATTTATACCTTTTGGACACTCTTTTAATATTAAAAAGGACTCCTTGGTCAAAAGGTGGATTAAAATTATTATTCATGTCTATATCCTTAATATTTTCCTCCATATATTAAAAAAGATTTGAATGTGACTTTGTTTTGTCCTCTCTCTTTTTTTCAATTTTTTCTTTATTTTTTTTATTTTTTTCTTGAGATACTCCACAATTAACGTTTTTATTTTAATTCATAACTTCAATTTTAATGGTGAGTGCGGTGGAATCAAGAAAACAAGTGTTATCGTGACATTTGTTACCTTTGATATCATAATAAATCAATATTGTGGAAAACATGGAAAAACTGTTTAAGAAAATCAAGATCAAGAAATAAAAAGTTTAATTTGATCAAATTACAAATAAAGGGTTCAATTTTGATTATTTAAGAAGCTACAATATAAGGTCTCGTTTGGCAATGTTGTCTTGTTTCTTTTTCCAAAAGGTTCAAATTTCTAACCCCATATTGTGCTTCGTTTACTTCGATATTTCCTAGTCAATCAACCTGTTCTAGTTTCCCTTTTCCAGAAGAAATATAAGAAAAAGAAATCAGTTTTCTCAAGTTCTGCCGTGGTTGGTACCTCACGGCAAGTAGGTAGAGAGACAGAGAGGAAAATAAATAATTGAAGAGCAAGTCAACATTCTTGCCCACTTCTTACCTTGAAAGCGAGGACTGTGCCGTTAGATGTCAGATGTGTTACACAATTCTATTTTATTTTTTATTTGAGAGCTTAATTAATAATTTAATCCTATTAATATTGTTTTAATATATAATTTATATTATTTTTTAATATACTTTTTCAAGTGAAAATCATTTGATTTTAAAATTTCAACAGAACTATATTACGTAGATTAATTATAATTAATTTTATCAAATAAACAGGAAAGATAAAATTTAAATTCATAACCGTTTGGTCATCAAGCTCTAATATCATATCAAAGAATCAATTCAACTCCAAAACTTAAATTATTTTAAAAAAATTCAATATATAATTTATATAATTTTCTTATATTTTTTGCCTAATCAAAAAAAAAAAGAAGAAGAAGAAGAAGAAGGAAAAGAAAGGTCCTTGTGGTATTATATATTTCATTATAAATGCTACTAAAACACTCTTCTCTGCATTTATATATAATTCCATAGAACACAACATTTTGTTGGTAACAGATAGCGAAAATCTTAAAGTTAACAAGGATTGGTGAAGAAATCGGATGGTTAGGAATCTGGGTTAACGAAAATCTGTAGCTACTAATTAAACGTACATGTCAAAACTTACATTAGCTCGTTTGTTTTCTTATTTTTTTCTCTTTTATAAAGTTCATGTAAGCATTTGTGGTGTCAGCTGCCCAGTAACTGTGACGAACAACCTGGCCATCACTATGGATATACCTCTGCAAGAGTACTTATCAACACTGTTGAAAATTAAGCCATAAATTCTGAGGCTTGAATGGCTACAGGACGTGTTCTTTAATGAGAAGTAGAAAATACCTGGTCAATCTTAAACGCTGCCTGGTCTCAAATGCTCCAAGGAATCACAAAATGTTGAACTAACTAGATATAAATCTTGCACGCAAATTAGGGTTTCTTTATGTGTTTGTGATTGGTGAGCATCACCAACTCAACTTGGGGTCTCTTTATTACACCATGAAAAAGGGGCGTTGCAAATTAACTAATTACGTTTTGATTTCTCTTTTTTGAATCAAGTGGTTATTTATTTAACCTTAAATCTCTGCACGTCCCCTTGCTATATACAACAATTAAAAGGCACTTTAATTAAATAAATTAGCAGTCATCTCTGCTTAACTCTTCTTTCTCCTTCATCTTGAAAACGCAAGGAAATTATGTGATTAGCAACTTGCAGAAGACACGTCTTTCTAGCTAGGGACTAATTACTTGTCCCTTGCGTTAATCAACTTTCAACTATTTATGTCTTCTTTTTCTTTCTCTTTTTCAGCGCTAGGAAGATTGCTGGGTTGACAGCAAGGTGTTCATCGATCAAACACGTAATGCTGTCCTTTTTGCTTACACCAATATATGACGGGCCTACATCAGGATTTACTAAACTTGTGTAATTTTACTTTGTTGAGAATCATAAAGTAGAAGTGAATTAATTAGATGGATATGCATAAAAGGGCATCGAAGAGATTTCGATTATAATTTAATAATCTCAGTCAAACACCAAAGTTCCATGGTGGGGAGTCGTAATAGATGCTGACAAACAATTTTTTATCTTGAACGAACGCGCGCGCTGAGGCATTCAAGATTCGAGAATAGAAGTTTGCGAAATTTAATTTAATAATTTCCTGTTCTTCATTTATTATCCTATGGTTGCTTCAAATCAATTCTCACGTAAACATTTATTTCTAAAACATATAACCACATGGATAGGAGTGCATTGAAGCACACATCAAGGGATTGCTTGGAACCCAATACACATAATCATATGAAAACAAATTACAGCTCCCTAACACTTTGAAATTTCAAACATCAATAGTAAAACACACTCTTTCCTTGGGTTTCATCACCTCAAAGTCCAAGCATATGTATTTGCATTTTATTTTTGTAAGAGAAAATGAAGCTATACTAAGTTTATACGAAAAGAATTTTATTTTTGTTGGTGCTTGTTAGGAGATCTGATCTTGTATTAAAATAGTCACATATCTTATATTTTTTTTCGCCTTGTATACCCATAATTAATAGGGAAAAAAAGGGTGAAATCAAAGGGATTGCAAATTATAATTTCATTTTTCAAAAAAGAAAAAAAGTTGATAGATTTCGGTGTATATATGTTTTAGAGGGTAACAGATCATATTCACATTCGGATCATATTATACCTAGATTAGGTGAAGAAATATAAAATACAAGCCATGTGGCATCACCAAAGCATAGAGAACACACCAATTGAGTGCTACTTGGAGTTTAAAAGAAGGTAGAAGCAAGGGATGGAGAAGACTGCGAAGGAAAGAAAGCTATGGCTATGAAGAACTTAAAGTGAAAACATTAATGAAAAGTTTTATGGTGGCAGATACACATTCAAGTAGTGCAATAAAAAGAGGCCTGCTTGTGTAGTTGGGTAGGTCTGGGTTTTTATAGTGCTTTCAAGTCTTTGTTGTTTGTTCCTTCTCTCTCTCTTTCTCTCTGTCTTTGGTGCAACTCCAAAGCAACACAAAAATTAAACACTAAAATATCACTCCTCTTCTTTGTCAATACACATGTATCTGAATCCAATGTATGTAGGCAATGATGATCTTGATAGTGAATGTGTAAGAGAGGGGGCCTATTAATTTGCAGGTTAATTAACCATCTTCACCAACCTTCCTCCTCACCATAAAGACCCTAAAGAGAGAGATCAGATAAGTCATTTTCTATTATCTGCTCTGGTTTCTGCGGGGGGGTTTGATGCAAGTGATATCTAAAGAAAAAGTCAGATTTGTTATTGTGATAGCTATTCTGTTTTTTTCTAGTAATGGTTTGTTAGTTCCCTCAGTTTCTATCTTTGTTTCATTCTTGGCACTGAAAGAAAGAAACATGGGTTTCCTAGTAAGGAAAAGAGGGTTTCTAGCTCCTCTCGTTCTAGCTCTTCTTCTTGTCCAAAGGTTTAGTGCTGTTGTATCAGCCCTAAATTACACAAGTTACAGGCAAGTCAGCAGCATGAGACTTGAAAGGATTCAAAGGCACTTGGACAAGATTAACAAGCCTCCGGTCACGACCATAGAGGTACTATATATTACAAACCCTTCTTAAATTTACAACAAATTTGTTCATGTTTTGATTTCATCTCATGTGGGGTTTCTTGCTTTGCCATGCTTACAGAGCCCAGATGGAGATATTATAGATTGTGTTCATAAGAGAAAACAGCCTGCTCTAGATCACCCTCTCTTAAGGAATCACAAGATCCAGGTAACTAACCTGAAAAAGCACCTCCTTAATTCCCTCTCTTCCCCTATCCATTTAATTAATGAGTATCTCACATCTGCTAAACTTTTTCCTCTAACATTTATCATTTACTATCTTATAGTTTTCTACGCGAAAAAGCTGAAAGTTCTGGAGTTTCTAACCCTAAATCTTGTTTGTGAAAAGGCATTTCTTGGCTCCATGTACTTTGTCATCTTTCCTTCTCTCCTAAAAAGAATTTATAACTTTATTTTACATGCACTGTTAATTACTTGATTTATGCTAACAACAACAACAACAACAATAGCATTTATAAGGATTATGATAAATATGCTAATGTAATTAACAGAGAGATCCACCAGAAAGGCCCAGAGTGAAAATGTTGAAAGAGGATGACAAAACGAAGAAGAGTAACGTCGAAGAAGGTGTGATAAGAGGTTCATGGCAAATGTGGCATAGGAATGGGACAAGGTGCCCTAAAGGAACTGTTCCGATACGGCGGAGCACGGCCCATGATGTGTTGAGATCCAAGTCTTTGTTCGACTTTGGCAAGAAAAAAGCACCAATCTCTCTTGCTAGACGCAAAGATGCACCCGATGTAGTTAGCGCCAATGGACATGAGGTATCCTATCTCCTCCCCCCCTGAAAGAAATTGCTTTAATTTTGATTTTTTTTTAGTTACCATACATAATTATCTCAATTTGTTGTGTTCAAGTACATACAAAGGAAATATTTTCACTACGTAAGTAGGATGATCTTATGGTGCCCTTCCATCAAACCTTCTCCTGCATAGCTTAATGACAAAAAAAATTATGCTATTTTGGCTTGAAAGTTTATATATTAATTATCAAGTTTTTAATGTATAGATAGCATTTACTCGCACCATAAAAAATGGATCCATGCTCTGAATGCACACACAAAGATACAAGATTCATACTTGATTCAATCATTTTCCTTTTTCAAACGGGAAATTTATTTGCATCTGAGGCAACAGGGTCTCCCCTTAGAATGAACCAAATTTCTAGCCATTTGATGATGGAAGATAGTTTCCCTTCCAAGGGACCCACAGGATTTACCTTGAAGATGGTGCTGCATTTATTTTCTAATCTGAACTTTGATCGATCCTTTTCTCTCTGCTGCTGCCGCTGCTGCTGCATGTGCACCATCGCTCCCAGCATGCAATTGCCTACACTGGATCCTCGCAAGAGGTGTATGGAGCGAAGGCAACAATTAACGTGTGGGACCCATCAATCCAAGTGGTCAACGAGTTTAGTCTATCCCAGATATGGGTGCTCTCGGGATCATTCGACGGCTCAGATCTCAACAGCATAGAAGCTGGGTGGCAGGTACTCCTTCCATTTCCTGTCCCTCGCTGCACACTATCCCACAGTTCTATAATATTTCGATTAAAAACCTTATTATTCTTAATAATAGTATTGTATTTCCAAGGAAAATTAATATATTATATGTTTTTATCAGTGGGATTTTTTGAATTTATGATTTATTCTACTAGTCAGGTCAGTCCGGAGCTTTATGGTGACAGCAGGCCTAGATTGTTTACGTACTGGACAGTAAGATTTCTACCACTCTAATCCTCAATTAGCAATTAATTGATATTTTTTTGTTCTTATTATTAAATGAATATTCAAACATCATGGAATCATTCTTTGGAATAATTAATTAACCATGTGCACGTCCCCTCAAACAATGAACAAAATTGTGTTCATAAACTTTAAAGTCAACCTCATCATCTTGAGCTGGAAAATCTGCTTTGAATCTACAACGTTTCCTCTTGGAAAATGTTTGCAAATACCATACACTAGCTGGATCAAGGTCTTCATGTATGATATACTTTTTTATAAAATAATAATCTCTCCAATAAAATAAAATTAATGATGTTATAAATACTAGGTATTATGAGATCATATCCATTCACAGTATGTTTGAGATTCTCGAAGAAATTAATTTTTACGTATTTATTTTTTTTTAAATGTATCAAAATAATATTTTTTTAGTTTTTTAATATTTATTCTGGATATTAATATATTAATTAATTTTTTAAAAAAACAAAATTAACATGTAATATCAACCACCACCATAATTGGAGTCAACAAAACATGAGCTGTTAAAAGAAAAGAGAAGTGCTAAACACTTCGAGTTAGGCCTTGATAATAATGAAGCGACAGCAACCCTTTTTGGTGGATTGGACATCCTCCTAACTATTTCCTCAACGATAAACAGCTTGCTTTTCTAATTTTCATGTTTTAAAAATAGTTTTTTAAAAAATTAATTTTTTTATTTTTTTATATTAATTTGTTTTTAATGTTTTTAGACTATGCTGATGTATTAATATTAAAAATAATTTTTAAAAAATAAAATTTTTAAATATAAATTTCTTTTAAAAAAAACAAGGTGCTTGCAAGTTCTTATACAAGAGTTGTGGGGCTACAAAATAAGGTCATTAAATCAAGTTAATTGATACGTACGATCAAGAACAGCTGGGTGGGAAAGAAGAAAAAAAAGGTTATACATTAATTTTAATAATGGTATAATTGAGACTTTTCTTCTGTGCAATTAATATTGTTGTTTGTCAGAATGTAGTTGAAGATATTTTCTGATTGGATATGATATGTACTCTTTTTAATTGCATTTTGCAGAGTGATTCATACCAGGCAACAGGATGCTACAACCTTCTCTGCTCAGGATTTGTGCAAACGAATAGCAGAGTAGCCATTGGAGCTGCGATTTCTCCTGTATCATCGTACACAGGAAACCAATATGATATTAGCATCCTCATTTGGAAGGTATAAAAGCATATTCATATATTATTTTTAAATCATTGAGATAATAAAAATAGAACCTAATATTTATAACTTATTGCACAAACTTAATTTCGAGAATAGGACCCGAAGCTAGGTAATTGGTGGATGAGTTTTGGTGACAACACCCTAGTAGGATACTGGCCAGCGGAGCTTTTTACACACCTAGCAAACCATGCCACCATGGTGGAGTGGGGTGGTGAAGTGGTGAACTCGAGGGCTAACGGCGAGCACACATCGACCCAGATGGGCTCCGGCAACTTTGCAGAAGATGGGTTCGGAAAGGCAAGTTATTTTCGGAACCTAGAGATCGTGGACTCTGATAACAGCCTCACCGCAGTCCAGAGCATCTCAACGTTAGCTGAAAACACCAATTGCTACAACATCAAGAGCTCTTACAGCAATGAATGGGGCACGCACTTCTACTATGGAGGCCCTGGGAGCAATCCACTGTGCCCATGATTATGCTTGTCCTTGTCATCGTCTTCTTGAATTGAAAATATATTTCTCTAGGCTCACGTAAATCTCTCGTCCTATCAAATTCTTTGAATATGTAAGTATGGTTGTGCTATTTCCGTTTTTGTTTCTGCTATATCTCCTATGTTTTTGTTTGTCTTGTGAGGAAGGAAGGTGTGTAGTCGTCGAATAGGCAGAAGTTTATAGCATAAACAGGCACGGAAATAGCAGTATTTTGGCTGGCTAGGTATCTCTTATGTCAATCTTTAGTTTTCTTGTATGAAATTGAAAACAGTGTACTATCATTTTTTTGTGGGTTCAATAGCTAAAGGTAACGTTTGTTCTTACAACTCAATTTATCATCATCCCTGCCGGCCGGCCACCTCTGAAGCTGCCGGCCACCTCTGAAGCTGCAGCTAAAAATATTGATGCTTCTGCCTTATTTAGATAGTGTTTAATAATATTATAATAGCAATTGTTTTTTAAAATATTTTTTATTTAAAAATATATTAAATTAATATTTTTTTATTTTTTTAAATTTATTTTTAATATTAAAACATCAAACGATTCAAAAATATCAAAACATAATTTAAAAAAAATAATTTTTTTAAAAAACACAATTTAATTGCAAAAACAAACACTATAAAAGTACAGTCAACTTAAATGTTCATTGAGTTACTAAGAAGAATTAATTTGTTTGAAAAGAGAAAGCTCTTTGTTAGTAATTTCACCAATGATATGAAATAAATTGCATAATTAAATATACATTATTTTTTTTACTTATTTTTTCTTTCCATTTTTTATTACATAAAAAATATTAAAGTTATAAAAAAAGAGATGCAACACATACAAAAGGTTCAAGAAAAGAGAACTCCATTGGCACAAGAATCTCCGCCCGGATGAAACTGTCAAAACTCTTGCGTAGAAGCTCTAGCTAAGGTCTAACTCTGCATATGGATATCGTTCAAAAGTGTTGAGGAATTTTATGTCTGCAAAGCAACAAGGCTCTGTTGGTGGGAGAAACCACTTATGATGGCTTGAAATACTTAAAAGGGATAAAACACACTGTTTTATTTCAATAACAATAAGCTTACAGTAATTAAACAAAAGCTTTTAATACACGTCCTCTCTTTTCTCTCTAGTGTTTCTCTTTTATCTTTCTCACACACTGATAATAACATAAACTTAGTTGCCTATTCATACACAAATTAAAAGTAAGAAAAAATTCTTAATTGGCGGCTTGTAAAGGCTATTGGCGGTTTGTGAATTCAGTTGACAGCTGGTGGCTGGCGGTTTGTGAAGTCGGTTGACAGCTGGCGGCTGGTGGCTAGCGGTGACTGCGAGTGGTGGTTGTCGTCTTTGACTTCCTTGGCTTGAGTTTAATGCAACAAATCCCCCCTTTAAACTCAATCGAGGGATGTCATGCTAAGTATAAACTTCAATATGATAAATATTTCTCCCTTCAATGGCTTTGTAAAGATATCTGCAACTTGATCATTTGTTTTGCAGGATATCAGTTCAACTTCTTTGTTCTTCACATGCTCTCGGATAAAGTGATGACGTGTATCAATGTGTTTACTTCTTTCATGATATACTAGGTTCTTTGCTAATGCAATCGCTGATCGATTATCAATATAAATCTTTGTAGGATTTTCTTGAGGAAATCCCAAATACTTCAGCATATTCCTTAACCATATTAAATGACATACAGCTGAGTTGGCAGCAACATACTCAGCTTCACAGCTTAATAACATTACTATCGATTGCTTCTTGGATAATCACGTGAAAGATGTATCTCCCATGAAAAAGACAAATCCTGTTGTGCTTTTCCTTTCATCCAGATCTCTACCCCAATCACTATCCGAGTAGCCAATAAGATTGAAGGTTTTACTTGAAGTATAAAACATACCTTCATTTATTGTTCCTTTAATGTAGCAAAGAATTCTCTTGGTTGCATTCAAGTGAGACTGGTCTAATGTCTCCATATACCTACTGATAAGTCCAACTTCGTAGAGTATATCTAGCCTGGCTTGGTTGAAAACGGGTCAGAAATAGGGTGAACCGGTCAGAAAACCAATTCTGGACGTTGGGCGGTTCGCTGGTGTTGAACCGGGAATATTCTGGGGAATATTCTCTTGGCTCAGCTTGGAGGTGACTTAGGTGGCTCAACGCGGCTCAAATATGGCGTGTGTGGACTCCAGTCGTCTTCTTCCTCTGGGCGCGTCGTTTGCGCGTGGGCTACAGTTGCAAAGTTTCAGGTGGCGCGTGTGGGCTACCTCCTGCTCCGATGACGTTGATTTTGGCACCAGTGAGTTCGTATGGATAAACCCTACATTGTGAAATGATCAAAACTTGTTTTTGACCACTTTGAAAAATCAGATGTATCCCAACAGCGCCTTTATTACGAACGGGGCTCTGATACCAATTATTGGTAGAGGAAACCTCTGGTGGTGGCTTAAAACACTCAGAGAGGATAAAAACACTGTTTTATTTCAACAACAATAAGCTTACAATAACTAAACAAAAGCTCTTAATACATACCCTCTTTTTTCTTTATAGTGTTTCTCTTATCTTTTCCACACACTGATAATAGCATAAACTTAGTTGTCTATTTATACACAAATTGAAAATAAGAAAAAAATTCTTAATTGGTGACTTGTAAAGGCTGCTGGTGGTTTGTGAAAGCGGTTGATAGCTGGTGGCTGGCGGTTTGAGAAGTCGGTTGACAGCTGGCGGCTAGTGGTGGCTGATGGTGACTGCAAGTGGTGTTTGCCGTCTTTGACTTCCTTGGCTTGAGTTTAATGCAACTGGCTCAAAGATAAATTTCAAATCCTTAGTACAAGTATGTTTCGTGGTATGATTTATGGCAGCTAGCAAATATATATTCAAGAAGCACGTAATTTCTGAATGTTACAGATTAAGGTGGAATGAATGGAGCTTCCTCTACATTTAGAAGCTTTACTTTTCCATCTTCCACATATGAAGACCATCTACACAAACAAGTCAAATGTCTTCTGAAAAAATAATTCATGATCAAAACACAGATAAGTGGAGTATTGGATGATGAAAGATAATATGTATATAAACGGACACAAAAATACAAGTGATATCGTGCAAAGGGATTTTCAACCTTGTGATAGCGACAACGACCCTCTTTTCTAAGTGTTTTTAGAGAGAGAACAAAGGTTTAAAACATGTTTGAGATGTCAAGGAGCAGCCATCTAATATTATGTTCGAGCAACTTTAAGTATTGACAATGACACCACCTGCAAGGTAAACAAATTCCAATATTTGTAAATAACCTTAGAAATTAAAAAATAATCACAGGTTTATCTCTAAAATACTTACCATTAGGATGCAGAACTTAACCAGTTAGGTATGAGGAACAATCATCAGATGTCAGGAAGACAAAAGAGGGTGCAATCTCATATGGCTGCCCTGCCCTGCCCATTGGAATCCCAGACCCAAAGCTTTGAACCTTCTAAACAGGCAAAGAAGCCGGTTGCAATGGCGTCCAAAGTGGACCTGGGGCCTCAGCATTTACTCCAATCCCTTCGTTTATAAGCTTCAGAGCCAGAGCTCTTGTAATAGATATAATGGCACTCTTAGTAGAGCTATAATCAAGCAACCCTGCACTCACTCCATGGTCGTTTTGATAATACAGCTTCCTTCTTTCATGTGCTTCAAACAATCCCTGCATACCAATTGGGAATAAGATCAAAAGAATTAAGATTTCTTGACTGGTTAATTACTCTCAAATACCTGCATCTTCATTATTAGAACTTCCTCTCTGGATGGAAGAATTACTCAAAGCAGTTTTTCTTACTTGGTCCAGAAGAAGTGACCATAAATGTTGGTTCTTAACAGCCTCTCAAGCCAAACCTCGGTAACCTTTTCTAGTGTTGTGCTATAATGTTGCACGACTGTGCTGTTCACCAGAATATCTATCTGCCCATATTTGCTCATAACTTGATCAAAAACTCTCTTGTAAATTATCTTCATTGCTAACATCAGTAGCTATGGCAATAGGTCTTTTGCATCACTTGTCTTTGCCTTCAGTATCATCTTCAGGGCATCATTCTTGTTTCAATCCTCTATGCTTTCGACATATGTAAACGCCACAGTTGCACCCTCTAATGCAAAATGATAGCATACAAATTTTCCTATTATGGAATCACCTCCTGTTATCATAGCAACCTTTCCCTGTCAAAAAATTGAGATATATATTAGGTTTTAATTTGTTGTTTGATTGGAAAAAAAATAAACGGATTAAAAGCCAATGACGAATAAAATGAAAAAGGAGAAGAAAAATGGTGCACATAAAGTTTGTTAGAAGGGTTGATGTAGTCAGGGTATATGTGTTGTGGAAGTCGGTGCATGAGATATTCTTTGCCTGTTTGTTGTCATTGAGTCTGTGATGAAAACTGAAACTGCTCCTCCTTAGTTGTCATCCTTTGCCACTGTCATTGGATACTTGTTCTAGTCTAAAAAGTGTTAAGCCTAAGGTGGGAAAACAGATAACAGTACAGGGAAATGTAAGAAACTTCAGTCTTGAAACAGAGGCTGCAAACTTTGTGCGGCCAACATCCAAGTACCAGCAGCCTTGGGAGATAAAAATTGGGAGACATCACTATAAATGACAGCTTTCATTAGACTCTGTTATCTGATCCATTGAGAATAATGATTTGACTCTGCTGAGCAACAGGAAAATTGTGCTTAAAGACTATTTTGATACTTTAACAACGAAGCTTGTTCAAAATGGTTCAAGTACAGTACAGCAGAATCTCCAACATATTTTGAACCATTTCTGTATAAGTTCATTAAAGAAATCAAGGGAACCTAGCAACAGCATAAGCGGGCAAAAAAGAAAAAGAGTCAATAGTATTTAGATGAACACAATGGAAAAACAATTTCTAAATTCAGATTGGCAAAATTTAAAACAATCTAACCAGAGCATTTTATGCAACGGGGATAAGGGTGTTAGGGACAGGGGACACTGTTTTCATGAGCTGTGTCCTTTCGCTTTCTGCATTGTGCATCGTTCAGTTCATGTTTCATAGAATCAATTGACTGAAAACAGACGAAGTCCATCAAAACTTGAGTGTATGTTCGATAAGCAGGGAATAAAATGAACCACACGCATCATATGCATGGAATATGTAGCGGGCGTGTAACAATACTGAATCATAATTCAACATTCAGAGACCATCAGACCGCATAATTGTGTCAGCCTATCAATGCAATTATGCAGCTAACATTGTTTATCTTGTCTTGAGTTTAGAAAACAGAACTGCATTAGTGGCCCAAATTAGTGTTTCCAAGTTGCACCTATAGGTTTTCAAAATTCTTTTTTTCCCTACTTGTAAACTCTTCAGCAAAGATGTATGAAACCATTGAAATTAGAACATTTCTTTAAAGAAAGTAGACCAAACTCCATACAAATATTTATCACAACTCCTCAAATACTAAATAAACAAAAAAAATCGAAAAGTTTCCCAAACAATATCTTTCCCTGTGGTTCAATTACCAAAAAGATTCCAGTCATTAACTTTGAAATTAAAAACAGCAAGCTTAAAAACCTCAGCCATTGGCAAGAACCCAGATTGCGCAGCCGGGGCAGGTAAACCAGCACCAACAGTCGCAGCACTTTCACTCAAAGGACTTATCAAAATGGGTTCATAGCCAACAACGAGAACATCAGTGCCAACATTCTTAAGTCGAAGATTGGCCAAATAAACCTGCACAACATTCTGGGCTTCCCTTCCTTGTCGTGCTTTAGAAATCCCCATCTGCCCAATTGCTGTTGTAACAACAACTGAAACATTCCCAATTGGAACCTCAACCACGCCTGACTGCTCAACTAGAGTAAACCCTTGAGCGTCTTGCTCATTCGCAAGGTCTTGAAGAAACCAAACGGCACTTCCATTATCATTCACATCAGGCTTCAAATCTAAGAGCTCGAAAATCAAGCTTTCATCACGACTTGGATCCACAAATGCCTCTTGATGATCAGGAACTTGTCGAATGTTGCTCACATCCTACAAAAACAAAAACATTTAGTTTTTTTGACAGAGAAAAGAAATATATATATATATATATATATATATATATATATATATATAAGAAACTGACCTGGAATCTGACAGGGAAGGTGCTGGAAATTGAGCCGCCGTAGAGAGGGCGTTCGGTGCAAATATCCTCCGGCATTCTTTTTATGATTAACTGATCCTGAGGATGGGACCAGAACAGTTGCGAAACTTCACGGTTTGTGTTTGGTTTTATATAGGGAGTTCAAGGGGCGTACAATCGACGCCACATCTGCTTTATTTATAAGCTAAAACGATTTTCTGAGATTATTTTTATTTTTTGAAATTATAATAATAGCATATATATTTAAAACTTAATGCAGCAAGTACGTCACCTCTGCTTTATTAATTAATTATTAAGTAAAACACTTAAAAGGCGAAGAATTTTTCCTTGTAGAGAAAACTTAAGACTCTTTTTTTTCAATTTGGATATCAACCTTTTATTTTGGTCACTTAATTTCTCCATATTAAAAATCAATTAATTTTAATTTCTTAAATAGAATTAAAAAAATAAAAACCAAGATTAAAAAAGTGCCAAATATAGGTGACATGTCAAAAGTTTACATACAAAATACATTTAGTTTCTCTATTTTAAAAAATAACTCAATTTATATAATTTAAATTCTTTTAAATTTCAAAAATTTAATTTTGGTATAAAAACTTATTTTTATTATTTTTTGTTCCTAGTTAGAGAGATAATAAAGAGATTAATGGAGTCAGGCAATGAGAGAAAAAATCATCATTTGTGCCAATTCTAAACACTAAAATGATTGTTCTTGATGTCCATAGATTCTATGTGATATAAAGGTTTTAATACTAGTTGTTTAGAGCATCAATGTTGCTTAAAAAAACAAGTCTAAATCAAGGAAGAAAAATCTAACCTAATTTTATTTTGGGCTTTTTTAACCCTTTTTTGCATGTGTTTGTGTTGATGGATTAGTTTGTAGATGTTCTAAAGGTGTTGGTGGGGTATTTTTGAGTTGAAATAACTTAAAGATTGGGTATTTTGAGCAAGAAAAACATTAGCTCAATTTTTCGGTCACCACCATGATGGTTGAAATATGGGCTCCAAATTAACACATCGTTTGCCTTGGCATGCCATGTATCATCGCACGCGAGCCTAGGCTAAAAGACCCACATGCCTAGGCTCGTTCTTAAATGGCTCAGGCGCGTTGGGCCATAAGCATGCACTCCTAGGTTTTTTTTTTAATATTTTAATTTTATATTTAGGTTAAATATAGATTTAAATTGATTTCTTTTCTAATTCAATCATTCAATATTTGAAATGATTTTCTAAAATAATTTATAATATTATAATTTTTTTATTTCATCACCCTTTAATTTTTTAATCTTTTAAATTTAATTCTCATTATCTTGATTGTTATTTGTTTTGTTTGAGATAAATTTTTAAATTTACTTTTATTTATTTTCTCTAAGATTTTTCATCGATTTTGAAAATGACTCGGATTTCTCCAATCTTTTTATTTGTTGTTCTTTGCTGGATTTACTTTAGCTAATCAATATTAAATTGATTGGTAATTGATCTTTTTTTTTTCAGTCCGAGTCTAAGATTTAATGAGTTGTGAGTGTGAGACCTTCACCCAAGTTTACTTTTCTTTTATTCGTTTTCTTTTTTATTTTTATGTTGATATTTTTTTAATTTTATCATTTAATATTTATATCATTAATGATTAGGCTCTTTTTTTATGCTTTCTATATGATTTTTTAACCGTTCTTTTTTTTTCCTGTAGGTTCCCATGTTTTTTTTAGGTTGGTCTATGTATCAATCTTTTTTTCTTGTTTGTATCTATATTCCAGGTCATATTTTTGTTCAAAGCACACTTTTGTTGTATGATTTTTTTTCAATAAAAAAAATTCTAGCTCGCAGCATAGCGCAAGCCCACAAATCTAAGTTTATAAGCTAAATGGTTTGTTAGTGTAAAAAATTCTTAATTCTTAGTAATCAAAAGCTTTTTTTCTCAATATTGGTGTTCTTTAAAGTTTCAAGAATCTTAATCATATCCCCTCATTAAATTAACTAGGTTTTGGTGGCAAAACAAGCTTAGGGCTATAAGTAATTTCTTGATTTCATGTTTTTGATAATATCGGGCCGGAAGTCAAGCACTAAGCAATCATACTGATCGCTAATACTTACCATCACTATTAATGGTCTAATCATTCTCGATGACTTCCACACAGCGTTGGACACCACTTTTACTAAAAAACGAAAAGTAATGGGTTTTGGATTTGATTAAATTTCTTATTTCTAAAATATGTGATTCTCTACTCACACTCGGAGCTCAACAACAGCCATTGATGCAAGGATATGACGATGTTTGCGTTCGATAACCCTATTTTATTGGGGTGTATAAATGCAAGAGTGTTGATAAATGGTATTATTTTATCGAAAAAAATCACGCATAGAAAAGAATTCCCTCCCCCCACATTATCGACTCAAATATTGGAGATGGAAGTATTAAATTGGGTTTTGACAAAAGAGAAAAAATTTGTAAGTAAATGTTGTGTTTCATTTTTGTGCTGCAAAAAAAATACCTAGGTGAATCGAGAATAATCATCCACAATTGTCAAAAAATACTTTGCACCAGAAAAAGAAGGAATTTTGTAGGGCCCTAAATATCACAATATATTAACTCAAAAGATCTAACAGATGAAAGTGAACTAGTAGAAAAGGGAAGTCGGCATTGTTTGGAAAGTGCACAAACTTCACAAGCATTTTTTAATTTGAAAGGGAAATGGAGTAAAGTTTTTGCCATAAAATCTAATCTAGAGGAAGATAGATGCCCTAATCGGCGATGCCATAAGTCGGTGGAGGAGATGATATGAGAACAAGATGGTCGGCTAGCAATGGCAGCGGAGGATTTGATTGTAGGTCTCGGTATGGTTGATGCCAATGCGGTTAAGTAATAAAGTCTGCCTCGTTGTTTACCCAAACCAATCGTCGTCAAGTTCTGCAAAATACACCAATAAGGAAAAAAGGTTACGGAATAATTGAGACCTCTTGTAAATTTACTCACAGACATCAAATCCACCTTAAAAGATGGCACACCAAGCACATTTTTAAGAGAAATAACAGAGTTCAAAGGTAAAGTTCCAGTAGATGTGATTGGGGCCTGTTCTCCACTTGGCATAATAATTGGCGGTAAAACAGTGTTCTGATGATTGTTAATAAGCAAATTCAGAGAATAGATAATATGATCAGTTGCACCAATATCGAGGACCAATTGATAGAGGCGCAACGATATTTGTGACAAACCTGAACAAGTACTAGCATCATTGGCCTTAGGATTGGAGGATTGATTCGTCCCCTTATTGTTCACAATAGATAATATCTGCTGAAATTGTATATCAAAGAGTCCATTCATCATGGACTGCATTTCCTGTAGTGTTGGTCCTTCCTTAACATGATTGGCTGAAGACTGAGCAGAATTTTCAAACTGAGAACGACTGCCTCTGCGATTAAATCGAGGTGATTTATGTTTTGGATGACCTTGTGGATACCCATGCAACTTCCAACATGTGTCTCGTACATGATAATCATTGTCACAGTATGAGCAGTGCAATGGCTTACGATTAGAGGAATTGGAGCGGGAAGAACCATGTCCTGGTCGAACAGCCAAGGGTGTGGGTTCATTTCTTTGAACTGTCATGGCTGCAGTTTCAGTTGTCTCACGTATGTCGCATAAGCTGCGCTGTTTTTCTTCTTTGAACGATGGAAGAGTAAGCCTGGTGAACATCAGGTAACAGATTCATCAATAAGATTTGCCCTCTGATTGCTTTGTAGGATTCATTTAGACCCACGAGGAATTGCATCAACTGGCGTCGTTTATGATCTACCCCACAAGAGCAAACGGTTCCGTTATAGGAACCCAGTTCATCCTATAATCCTTTTAGCTTCGTATAGTAGGCTGCAACAGTCATCTGAGCTTGGGAAAGACAAGCGATATCCCTCTCAATCTGAAAAATACGAGGGGCATTATTATGAGAAAAATGATCCCAAAGGTCTTCCCAAACCTCTTGGGCTGTAGTTGAATAGATCACACTATCTGCAAGATCTGGTGTGATTGAATTAAGGATCCATGATAGAATCATATCATTGCACTTTCTCCATGAAGCATGAGCATCTGGTTGGCTCTTGGCATATGGCATTGCTATTGTACCATCTATAAAACCAATTTAGAATTGGCATTTAAAGAGATGGTCATGGATCGGCACCAAGTTGAATAATTATCACCGTTGAGAGGCTTGGAAACAAGCACCCATCCTGGATGGTCAAAATGGTAGAGGAAAAAGGGATCGAAGGCATTGTTCCTGCCTTCTTTTGAAGATTGCTCACTCTTCATGATGATAAGTAGCGGCAAAGCAAAAGAGAATTGAGACAGTAAAAAAACAGAGAGCTAGGGCATGTCAACCTTGCTCTGATACCATGTGAGAAAAAGGGAAAAAAAATATTTGCCTAAATAATTTCATTGAATCATAGAACGGAACTTTATACAAGAGTTGTTTCCTATAATTATGCTAAGCTATTCTGGAAATCTATATTGCAATATGAAAAGAAATATTTTACAACACATGATTACATATTTGTTTCCTTAACACTATTGAATTACCTTTCTTATAACTAGTGAGTTAACTTGTTTTTCCAGCAGTACCTAATCATTTGATTCTGTGTAAATAAAATGACGCGTCATTAACTATTTTTTTTTATAAAAAAAATTAGTCATCCACCCATATAAAAAAAGAAATTAAAGCTCAGATACGCAACTTGGGCTGAAAAGCCCATGTGTTTGGGCTAATTTTTTAATATCTAAACAAGTTAGGCAATCAGGCCCATATATTTAGGTTCCTTTTAGTTTAGTTTTTAAAATTTTTCTATCTTGTATTTGTGTTAAAGAAAATGATAAAAATAATAATTATTGAATCAAATTAAGTTTATAAGTTAGGTTGTAGGTTTAACAGCTTAACCCATAACATCTGAGCTATTATTATTTTTTTAATGTGTTTTCTATTCCTCAATTTAAAAGAAAAATATATTTTTACCCTTTGTTATCGATTATTATTATTTTTTTAATTTAAACCTATAAAAATATAATTTCACCATTTATTATTAATGATTTACTTTTGTTATCTCAACCCCACATGCCTATTACAGTTTTTTTTTCCTTGTAAGAAAATTCATACAAAAAAATTACCATGCACTTTATCATTTTATAATTAAATAAAAAATAATCTCTAGAATAAAAAACATTATTGAAGATGATGTGCATAACTTGCATTATAAATTTGTTTTGTTGACTCAAGTTCACTTAATATATTTTTTTTAAAAATAAATGTTGTTTTATACTAATTTAATCCTTTAATATTGAGTTAATTCAGGATCAAACTTTTTAATTTACTTTTTTCTTCTAAATTATCCCCGTAAATTTCTCAAATCAACTCCAGTAGATCAAATATTTTTTTTCATTTCAATATTAAATAAAAATATCGTCATTTCTTAAAAAAAAATCATATTACCAATACTTAAATAATTTTTTAGGCTTAAGTTTTTTTTTCCTCTAACCCATTAAATAACACAAGCCAATAAGCTAATTACATATAATCTAAATGATATGGTGTTTTCATTGTGCATTGCCTTTATTGTTTATTATCTTATGATGGATTGTGTAATATTTTATATTTTTTTAATTTGATTCTTAATTTTTTTTGGGCGATTTAGTTCTAATTAAAAAATAATTGATTTTGAATTTTTATGAAAATGTAAAATTGAAAAAGAGGAGACCAAAATAAAAAACACAGCAAATATGAGTGGCGTACTATAAGTTTTGAAAAAGATGCATTTTGATCCTCCAACTTAAACAATCAAATAAATTATATAATTTCAATCCCTTAAAATTTTTCCAATTCCATTTTGATAGAAAGATTTATTTTTGTTATTTTTTTATCCTAAAGTTTTTAATTTTGACTTAAAGTTTCTGAACTATAAAAATATATTGAAAAAACTTATATATACATATATATATATATATATATATATATAGATATTATAAAAATAAAAAATATTTTACCAAGAGCGTGTTTGTTTACTACAAAAGCATGGAATTCATGTCTCCACAGCCACAACCCACAGCCTCCCTGTTCTCTCAGTAAACAAAAAAAAAAAAAAAAAAATTGCAGGAATGCAAGAAGAAGGAGAGATGGTGACACCAGGAGAAGTATTAGGCAAAGCAACAGAACTAAAAGCAGGAAAAGGAGCCTACATAGGATCATATCGCGACACTGATATACAATACGTCTTCTCTTCTCTCACTGGTCTCCGCCGCACTCTATCTCCTTCTCCTGACTCTCCTGACCAGGTACTTCTTTTCCCCCTTTTGTTTTGTTAAAGTTCTAAGCTTTACTATCATTTTGATTATAGATAGTTGGTTCTTGAAATTAGAAAACAAAAAAATTGGAACTTTTTTTTTCTATATGGCTACTGTGTATTGGGATTGGCTTTTTTTGTTGTTGCTTTTTTTAGGGAATTTGAGAAATTTAGATGTTTCGGTGTATTGGGTATTAGGTTCTCTCCATTTTTCTTTTTGGGTTTTTGCTAGTTTCATGAAGTTTGCAGTATTTGTTTTTATTTTTTTTAGTGGTGTTAGGGTAGGGAATGTAAGATGTTGAAAGTGATGGGTTTTAGTTGTTAGGGATGAATAAAAAAAAGGTTTGTTCTTTATGCTTACTTTGGTTGCCCAGAAGGGAGAAGGTGGGATAAAGGGATAAATTATCTGAGTTATGCAATGCAACGAAAGGAAATCACTAAAATGCAAAAGGAGCCTAAAAATCTGTTTAAGAAACTTTTTTTCTTCTCTATGTCCATATAAAGCTCAATATTCTGTGAAAGAGGTTATCTAATTGACTAATTTCTAGTACTGGAAATTTGTATCGATTGATGCCAGGAGCAAAATTGTAAATTGATGTGTTATGCTGAGAAATGTCTTACGATGTATTGACATGCTATGTCAGCTGATGCAATTTCTCTAGTTTTCGAATGTTGTAATTAAGCATATGGTAATCTTGGTATGTTTGGTATTGTTGTTGAGAATTGGAATCGTTGCAGAGACCAACTGTTGAAGTTACTGGACACAAGGCCCATGGTGCTGTTCCGGAGCCTGGATCTGTTGTCATTGCCAGAGTAAAACTTACTCATTTATCCTCTTATTTTTTATTTATTAAGCTTTGTTATCTTTGTTTAATTTTTTGAATTGTGATTTTGATAGGTTACTAAAGTGATGGCAAAAACAGCTTCGGCTGATATTATGTGTGTTGGTCCTAAGTCTGTGCAAGAGAAGTTTACTGGCATAATTAGGTAAGATGACATTGTGGTTTGTTATCTTATTTTGCTTAGTTGCCTCTTTTATTTGTGTTAGCTTAGCATGCTATAATGAGAAGTTAATAGCACATAAAAATTGAGGATAACTTCTTCTCTTAACAGACAACAAGATGTAAGAGCAACTGAGATTGACAAAGTGGATATGCATTTATCATTTCGGCCTGGTGACATTGTCAAAGCTCTTGTTGTATCCTTTATGCTTGAAGTTCTTATACTATTCTGCTATAAAGATCATTGCGTTCACATGAATTGTGGTGTTAAATGCCACAATTTTGTATTCCAATTCCCAATAAGCTTGATGTAACAAAATAAAAAGTTTTTCCTTGATGCAATGCTGTTAACAAGCTATCACTTGGAGATGCACGAGCTTATTATCTTTCAACTGCGAAGAATGAATTAGGTGTTGTGTCCGCAGAGAGCGCAGCTGGTAAGCTTCTACTAGATTTATTGTTCTAGAAAGTATTCATATTTAGGCGTTTGAAGTACAAATGAGACATATTCCTGACTGTTGCATTTAACTGTCTGTGCTACCCAGTACACACTTCTGCTTTTCAAAACTCAGTGGTGCTTGTGTACCTGTATTCCATTAATGTGAACATCTAGTCATTTTTCTCCCTATTTCTATTGTATTTCTCTATATTCCGGTTTCTTTCCCCTCTTGCTGAATTCATAGTTTATGGGTATATCAATCAAACAAAGTTACCATCATGTGAGAAGATGAGTGATAAACCACTCTTCAACCCTGTTAGCTTGAATAAGTGGACTCTGATGGTTGTTGTTTAGCGTTCTCTTGTACTGATGTGTGTTTTAGATTTTCGTGCCATTGCACTCTGATTGAGATGCAATTTTTGCCTTCTTGTGATATTATGGATGGGTAAGATGCCGTTCCTTCACCAAATCCTTTCTCTGTAACCAGGGCTTACTTCAAGTTCTTCTTGTTTACTCCTGTGTTTCCACCTTAGATGCATGCATCAACCACCTTTGATTCACTATTAAATTCTATCTTAGCAACTGTAGAGATGCTTTAACTTTTGTTTTTTTGACATATTCCTTGGAAGTGAGCCCAGGCCAGGTTAATTTGGTTTTGAGATTGTTATACTGTAAATTATCTGGTATGGAACAGGACAAGGGTGCTAATTATCTAATGAAAACAAAATTCTTTGAACTCCAATCTCAAGTTTTGGTGGCGTCTGATGTCTTGAAGTGACTTAAAAATCACATAAAATACAGCCAGTTCACTTTTATATTTGGAAAAAAAAAAGTGCCATTTTTATACTACTCTGGTAAAGTTATTCTACTTTTTACCAGAAGAAGAGATAATCGTAATACGTAATACAGTTACTGTAAAGTGTCGCCTTCAAGTCAAGCTAGTAATATCTATGGCATTGGTAATAATAGGGTGCCATGTCTGATTTGAAGTCTTCTTCTATAGTTGGGCTGCCAATGCCATCTCTGTTGACCAGAAAATACAAAAACATTCATGATTGAACTCACTGCTTAACTACTTGTATGTTTTATATTGCATATTCTTCTAGCATGGCTCTGGGTTTTTAACCTTCTTAAGAAACAAATCAGATAGGTTAATGCATTGATTTTCTTTGATGTTTTGGTGATTGCTGTAGGTGCAACAATGGTTCCCATAAGTTGGACAGAGATGCAATGCCCATTGACAGGCCAAATTGAGCAAAGAAAAGTCGCCAAGGTTGGAAGTTGAATACACTGAGTAATCAAATAGCGTTAGATGTAACTTCTACCGAATTTTTCTCATAGAGGAAGTGCGATTAGAATTTGCAACTAGTGAGGACAGCAGTGATTTTTGTGTTTGGTTCAAGATATATTGTTCTGGTTTAGGGATTGCCCCATCTGCCAAATCACATGGTGTGGTGTTGACATTTAGAAGAATAGACAATTTGCCAGATCTCCTTACGCTGAGCCATTGTTATCAATGTAACAATTCACCAAACCAGTCTTCATTTTTATTTTATATTATGTTGCTCTATGCTTTTGTTGTCTCCTCAATGCAGATGAAAATCTTGCAATTTTTTTTTATAATAACTTGTCGTAATTGCAGAGGTGATCTTTCAATCCACAAGGACTTGTTAAATCATGAATTTTTCTCAGCTTCTGATGCAATTGGCTTCTTCCATCTGAAATTCAAACCCAGTATTCTGCAAATAGCTGATTCTTAGACTAATATCATGTTGTAAGCTTGAGCTTTTTATGCTGTTCGGCTCGAGGTACAGTTACCAAAAGAATAAGAAAACAAGCTTCTGCTTAGACCGCATGAATGAAGGAATCAGGCAGTATTCTGTGGAGAAAGGAACAGAAATAATATACAAGGCAAACAGGTTGAACATGCAAGGTAATATGCGTCTCATGCTTCTCTTAGCTGCCAAAGCAAAGGAGATGCATCCCTTGCTTGAAAGCAAATTTGGCACAATTTGCTCCATTCTTTTCTCCAAGGGAACTTGGAAGTTTTATTACCCCGCTATATGGTGTTTGAGATAGCAAATGAATGCAACTGATTTTGTCGAATGATATGTTTCAGACGATGAAATCATTGGTATGACGATACCATGCAAGTGTAGGAGTGGGATCCTTTCGATGGAAAAGATGATGATGGATTTGGATAGAGAGACGCAATTTGATGGATAAATATAAAGACTCAATTGAGAGACACAAGTTCGAACATTTGGAAACTAATATTTCATTCTATCTTGGAAAAAGAAAAAAGGAAACCACTACAATCAGTCTACCTTAGAAAATTTGAAAAAGAGAGGATAAATCTGCTTTAAAAGGGAACAAAACAAGAACCCACCCAATCCAAATCACATATATAAACTTCACAAATATCATCATGATTTTCTTCTTTTATTTACACCACAATTTGAGACACACAGTGTCAGTCCTTAACAAGCTCGAGTTTTTCCCCTCTAAACTACCAACCAGAACATCAGTTGCTGCTGACACATTTATAACTGAACTAAAACACAATGCCTTGTCTTCCCCTCCTCCTTCAACCACTGCCAACTCTCTCTTCTTCCTCTCCTACCATTCTCTTTCTCCAAAATCCACACCACGTCCCTTCTGTAAGCTCTCTTAAAAAACCCAAGAAGATTCTCCGCTCAAAACCTCTTAAAATCCCACCTTTTGCCCTCACAGAATCATCAGACTCTCCTCAATCTATTGACCCTTCTCCACAACCCCTCCTTCAAGAGCTCTCTGTAAGCACCCACATACGCATTTAGATATATTTTGCATGTACTGTCATGTTTTACATTTTCCGAAATTGTATATTGTTCTAGTGATTTTTGTTGTGTTTTTGTCTTGTGGGGTTGCAGGACTGCTTTGATCTTCCGCCAGATTATTTCCAACAATTACCACGTGATCTTCGATTAGATGTGAATTGAATTTGTGATTTTCTTTTTTAACGTACTTTAGTTGTCTTTTTTGTTTGTTAGATGTTGTTTTATTGGTCAATTGAGAGAATTTGTGTTGGTGTTATATTTGTGTTTGTAGTTAAATGATGCAGCTTTTGATCTTTCGAATGGACCGGTTCTTGATGAGGTTAGTTGTTTTGTTTTCACACATTTTCTTTTTAATTAGAAATGAGTAGGCACAGCATGCCAAATGGCAAGACTCCAATCTACTAGGCCATTGAGCTCAAAGAATCTTTATAAAAACCATTATGGGTACATAGTAAAGCTTCCATGGTTATGTTTAGGATGATCTTGTATGCTGGGATAGAGTGCTAATATTAGTAGAGTGTAAAAGTTTAGAGGTTGCCTAGTGTGATTTGTATAATTCATTTGACTTTCGTAGTTCCTATCATTTTTTTTCTACCAGTTTGTTGCAATAAGAACTGCAGGTGTATATCACCATTTTGCTGTCACCTAATTCTCATTTCAGGCGTCCTCTATGTTTGCCTATGTTTGTAATGTTGTTGACTACAATGAAAAGAATTTTTCGCTGAAACTACTTCTGGATGTAACTTTTTAGTGCGGTAAAGAGCTGGGAGAACTCTTGTTAAATCTCTCTCGAGCATGGGAGCTGGGTGACACATCAACTTCCCAAGCTTTAGCGAGCAATTTGCCTATGCTGGAGAGCTCTTTAACAAACAATGCTAAATCAGGCAAGAATAGGAGCATTCATAACTGACATTGGTTGGATGGTTTAGAGTTGTTTTCAGAATCTGAAGCTTGTACCTCATTTTATGCTTGTTTAGCATTTGGCAAACGTTTGGTATCTGCTGGAAGGAGGTTCCAATCCATGGGACAGTATGGTCAGGGTGAACTGCAGAAGGTACTTCATTGAACTTTAAAACTCATCTTGTGCTTTCATTATTGTTATCATATTATTACTACGCAAAATGTATATTGAAAATCCTTTTGTTGTGGATACAGTATGTGGGATAACAATCAACTGCCATATTAACTGCACTATTTTTTACTTAGTCCGAATGGACTTAGATACTTTCACTTGGTAAATTGCTTGTCTGAGTTCAATCTTTTGCTCCATCTGGAGTCCCTTGATGAAAGAAAAATAGTAATATTCTAGTTGCTGTTGGAAATCTTTGTTAAAAGAACTAGGAATTGGTTTATGTCAATTGTAGTATACCGCATCTCAGATGTATCATCTATACGTTGCAAGCTCATCAACAATGTCATTCCTTTCTACATGTGACATTAGTTACACTGGAGACTGTGTTTCTGAAGCAAGGCAATTGATTTATTACCACTCAACCATTATAGATTGCACAAACAATGATCACAACGGGAAAGCTTCTTTCTGCAAGTTCAATACCAATGGAAACTGATGAGGAATTGAAGAAAGAAACAAAAGTCTTCAAGGTAGCTGATAACCCCCTGTTTATTGAGATGTTACCTCAAAGAGATGTAGTGCACATGAAATATATAATTAGCAATTTTAATCCCATCTGCAGTTTGGAGAACTACAGGTTGAAATAACACCACAGAGAGCTAATATTGGGGCTGTCATTGGACTTGTATTTGGGTAAATATTCCATATAAATTGTCATTTCCATTTTTCAACATTTTATTTTACAACAAAGAGGAGAAACATTTTTTAAACATCCAATTTTGAAATGTAGGATTGTTTCATGGGAACTAGCTCAAGGCATTCAAAGCATTCCAGAAAGTTCATTGGAGTATGCAAACGACAATGCTTTACTTCTGGCTAAGGTGTTAGAAAAATGCACCATGGATTTTAATTCCCTCTGTTCCTCTTAGAACCTATTAATAATCAAGGCGTGCTAAAACCTGAAATTTTCTGGATGCAGTCTCTACGAGGAGCTCTACTTGCCCTTTGCTACTCATCAGCCTTTCTGTCTGCTTGTACCACTGTGGCACTTTTCTTACTTGCAAGACAACTCAAGTCAAAGGAAGATTGAGGCTTTTCGGATTATTTTACCTCGCCTTTTAATGTTCTTGTATTGATGTGGCTAGAAGTCATCAGTTCCACCTAAAGTGATTACATCAAGGTTTTAGTATTTTGTCTAACAATGAAAGTACAGAACTGGTCAAGTATGATGTCATAATTGCCTAATCCTTTTTTTATTATTTTTTATGACCTACCTTTGGAAACTGTACTAGGTCATGAGTTAAAGAAGTTTTATTGTTTGCTTTTTGCCGTTTGCTTTTGTTATGTAGAAGTTTCAAGGACTTTGATATACAGGTTTACAATATAGCTGTACAGCCATTATTTATATGTTCACACCTGCCTTTTATTTTTGTAATTGATACATGCGTTGTGTTCTCTTTCATCATCAAACAATTCTCTTTGGTCTGAATTTCTAGTCAATTTTCTTTTTGTTTTTGGAACTTCATTCCTTCAACTCAAAGTTATAGAGGGACGGATGGTTGGGATGTCGAACTTGTGCAAGGATTTTTTTTTTTCATTTATCGAATTGATCCTTAGTTTTAATTTTTGTTACAGGCCTGAACATTAGCAAGTGAATGACTATTGGTTTGCAGAATAATTTTAATCTCTCAAGTACCAGGTCCTTGCCAGATATTGGCAAGGCCGTGACACGGTAGTTTTACAAATTAAAGCATTCATGCTCTCTTGAGCTAAACATCAGACCTGAAATTTCCCCATAATTGATGCTGAGTACAGCAAATTCTCCGTCTCTATACTTAAGTATCTGACGGATAGATGAGCATGCACGAGGTCACGTCTGTAAGACAGATGGTTTAGAAATGAAAAGTTTAATTTTTAAATGTTCCAATTCTCTTTTATCATATTGATTATGAACTTCAATGGCAGTTAGGGAAGTTATTGCACTAATAGATGCGGCAATTAGCTGGCCAATGCTTAGAATAATGCATTTGCGGAAAGCCATCCAGGAAAATGACAGGAAATTAATTTGCAGAAGTTGAAATCAAGGAGTGTATGGGGTAAAATTAAAGAACTAAGTTCCATGAAACCTTAATTTTTTTTTTCTTTTTTATTTCTACAATTGATTAGTCCCTGAAATCTACAGGACCCGAAAGATCCATGTTAGTTAACCTAATCTTCTCTTTATGACCATAGTGAACATGCTTAGTTTGCATTATTGTTCTTAGTGTATTGACAGGGACAAATAAGAAGCTGTGAGTTGGCTGACATTTCAAGCCTTAGACTTCATGTGGTTCTTGTTTTTTTTGTAAATTTATTAAATAGGCTTCAGATTTTGAAGAGACCATTTGCGGGAAGAATTATGGAATAATGTTGTTTCAATCTGACCAGGCATAAACTTGCATCCAGGACATTTCTTGTCAAATTGGCTTCTCACAGATTCTTTGGACTCCCTGCATTTGTTTATCATGTAAAATTCAGATTCTTCAGATCACCAAAAGGCATGCTGCCACAGGCTGATTAGGTGTAACCTTGAGGTAAGAGTTTTTTTAGTAATCTGGAGTTATAGTTGCCAATTGATTATTTCTGCTATAGTCTTGCTGATCCAATATTAAAAGAGGGAAGGGTTAATCGCTTAATTTATTTTCTTGAGGTAGCCCCAACTTCATTGAGTAGCCATGTACTTTCCTTGCCATTGACCTTGCATTGTTCTGATTTCCATTTGTCAAATATTTCGTTGTCTACTTGCTATGTTTGCAGCTCTTAAATCATTTGTCATCTTATGCTAAACTTGTTGAATCTTCATTGAGATCCACTTAGTATTGAGAATCTATCTCAACATATGAAGATATGCATATTATTCCAACATGTTTTAGTTAGCACTACAGCTTGATCATTTCTGTTATAAATTCAAAATCCAAAGTGATGAGCACTAAGAGGAAGAAAACCATTCAATTGAAGGACATGACTTCAACATATCTGTGAGATATGTTACATCTTTTAGTTTTGTTTCCCTGTATTGATAAATGGCCCATCTTATGTAAGCAATTACTTGATAGTCTTTAAATCTTCATAAATCATCATATTCTACTATTTTGATTTAGAAAATCAATCTGTATTTAGAATCTTTTAAATGTATGTTGGCTGAAAATATTGTTTGGTATATTTGTAATCATAAGCTTCTTTTCACACAACTACTACTGCATGATGATTTGTATGAGATACACTTTGAGTGTACAGATCATGTATCTAAAACATAATTCATAGACACAGAAAAAAAAAACTATGACAGTTATTTTCTGTCGAGAAGAAACAGTGGAAAATCTTCTGCACTCTATTAGGCTGAGATTAGTGATTGGTTGCAGTTTTGTTGTTTCAATGTTATGTTCTAAGTGGATATATGCACTTGAAGATCCATGCAATTAATTCTTGGAAAAATAGCTACTATCCAAACTATAAATTAACTGCTGCATGAAATGCTTTCAAGTACAATTATGTGATCTGTTCTAGATCTTGACTCGAATAATTTAGCCAAAAACCAAAGACAATATTGTCTTGAGTGTTGACAATTAACAAAACCTTTCCTTGTCTATGCATCATCTCTCACGTCACTGAGGACCACAGTAACTTGATCGATTTGCTGCAGCCTCACGAAATATATAAGCCTTTAAAAATCCTTGACAATAAATAAACAGATTAACTACTACAAGCAATTCAATAAATTAAGGTAAGTAATTGTACCTGCTGTCCACTACGTACATGAATCTCCTCCAAATCTGAAATGCTTGATTGTTTATCACATATGTTATCAACCCCATTAATTTGGCTTTCTCTTTAAGCAAGTGAATGTTATTGGTAATGAATTGTTCTAGTGGTGTGTGCTATATTATATAGTTTATTATTTCAATCAAGTTTGAATCTTCTTATCGGTTTCTTTGGGTTTGGTGCCTCCCCACTGAATTATAGATGCAAATTATAGACACAACTTGGCTCAACATTAATGCACAATATGACATTTATGTTTGACTTTAGGTATGGAGTGATAAAACTCTTTTTTTTTGGTTACATTAAACTCAAGAAAGAATGGACTTTTGTTATCCTGGTTTTCTGTACCTTGTACTAGCTAGGACAAGAATGAACATAAAGAAAGAAAAGAAAAGGTAATTTGATGAAGTTAAATTTTATTCTATGGGCTTGAAAGTTAAGTCGAGGTTTAGGATAAGATTATTAATCTTCTAGTTTTGATAATCTAGTCCATCTTTTCTTGGTGAAATGATTATAGATTATGTTCAATACCTACAAAAGTTCTCTTTCTTAAAATTTTAGGACTCTCTGATAATTAAATCAATATCATAGACATAAAAAGACAATTCTTTTTTAGAAGAAAGCTCTAGAAATAGATATATGTCATTCGTAGTAGAGAAAAATCGAATATGCCTTCTGCAGGTTACATTGGTTCCTTTTATAGCTCTTGAGTTCCCCTTCTTTTATGGAAGAGAAAGAGGTTCACATCTCAACTAAATATCTATGTCTCGTTAATATAAAATATATTTGACTCATTAGAGTGAAATATCTCTAACTGTGGGTCTGGTGGCTCGCTAAACCCACACAAGCCTAGGCTCGGCGTTTGGCTCGCTAGAGCCACACCTGTTTGGGATCAATAAAGCGATGGTGGGTTTGGCGGTTTGCTAAACCCACACAAGCTTGGGCCCAGCACTTGGCTGAACTTGAAGATGGTGGGTCTGACAGTTCGCCAAACTATGTATATTTGGGCTTAATGCTTGGTTTAATTTAAGGATAATAGGTTTGGTGGTTCGCCAGACCCACACAAGTTTAGACTTAGCACTTGATTGACCCTGGAGACGATGGGTTTGGAAGTTTGAAAGTTTGCCAGACCCATACATATTTGGGCTCAACACTTGGCTGAGCCTAGAGATGATGGGTTATCACTCTAAAATTTGTTTATTTGTTCAGAAAAGAGGACTTGGGAAAAACAAAAAAGTGTTAATCCATTAACAGCCCTCCAAATGTGTATAATACACACATATTTTAAAAATCTCACGCCAACAACAAATGAGAGTCGTTTTACCTTCTCTAAAAGACTTTGTGTGTCCTATACATGATTGTTGGGATCTTCAGGCCTACGTGACTTGTCTTTATTAGAATAAGGTGTCCTTTGAAAAACAAAATGGTGGCTTACATTAAATATGATAATTAAGTGAACTTCTAAAGATTTGTAATGATATGAAAAATCGTTCATCCAACGGTGGGAGTAAAAAGATTTTTTTTCTTAACCCTGGTCGTTCTTGCTTATGACTTTTCTTTTACTTTCACTCTTTGTGCTTTTTGAAAATTTGCTCCCACAAAAAGACCTTAAAATATCTTTGTCACCTTTATTCTTGATCCAAAAAAGGAAAAACTATTTCAAACATCTTTTTCATTGGAACCTTTTTCCTTATCTTTCTTTTACTCGAAACAAAAATGGACTCCAAAATCATCAAAGTTTTCTCTAAAAAGAGAAGTGTTTCATCCTCTAACGAGAATTCAAGTTTCAATCAGAACCTGAAAGAAGTGATAGGAGACATGAGTCCTTTAGATTTAGACCTTGGGTGAGAGAAGATGCCACATTGGCGGCCTCCTCTGGTGAGGAAGAGAGAAGATTTCGTCGTAGGAGTTCATCTTCTACCCTTTTTAAAGACTTTTAAGAGAGAGAAAGAGAAAGGTTACATCAGACTACAAAAGACGATGTCCCTAGAAATACATGTGTTGCAAATATGGAATTCATGATTTGTCACCAACCTGACGAGTATGTGGACAAAGTGCTTCACTTTGATGAGCGCATCAGCTAACTAACCTTAGGCACCTCCCAAGGTTATTTCACAATTTTCATCCATTTCTGCATGTACGCAATGTGATACTCCTTTCCTCTTCAAGGATTCGTGAGGGATGTGCGTAGCTACTACCAGCTAGGTCCAAGCCAGTTGCATAAACGAGTGGACAATCATGTTCGCTTTCAAAAAATGATGTAGAATGGTTTTTTGAGCATCCATTTTTTTATCATATTATTAAATAAAAAATAATTCCAGAAAAAACATAATTGTTGAGAATTATGCTTCATAATTTATTTTGATTTATTTTTTGTAGAGTTATTGTAGTCTTAAAAAAAATGACTTCATATTGATTTGGTGCTCGGGTTTGCAAGCATGTATTTTTTTATCATATAATTAAATAAAATTAGTTAAAAAAACATAAAGATATTAAACTCAATGGAGTTCATGATCTAGGTTGTGAGTTTGACAAGTTAACCTAGATTGACCTCAGTTGATATAATGTCTTATCATCTCAATATTTTTTTATTTATGAAAAGATGTTATCTTGAAATATTTTTAAAATCAAATTATATTTTTATCAATCATTTAAGTTTTCTATAACCTGCCAAAATGACTAGGTCACGTTAAAATAAATTCTATATAATTTAATTTAAAAAATTTAATTTAAAACTTGAACTATAAAGAAAATATGATCACGAGGTTTCTAGTTAGAGTTACAAGTTGAGTTTAATAACCTTGTGAAAGATTTTTTTTCTTTTGAGCATTATTTTTTTACATCAAAAATGTTTTTGGTCCCACTGCAATGGAGCGCAGGGAATTATCTAGTCTTGCATGATTTACACTACGCTCTCTGTATATATGTTCTCATACCCAACCCTCCTTTCTTCCATAACCTTTTGGCTCATCTCTCTCTCTCTCTCTCTCTCTCCACTTCCACCATGGCCTGCTCAGCCTCAGACCTAGCTCCTCTCCTCTCCACAACTGTGAACTCCACAGAAGCTGCCAACTACTTATGCTCCCAGTTCAGCAGCATAGCCAACCAGCTCTCAGACACAACATATGCAGTCAACAACACTTATCTCCTTTTCTCTGCCTACCTGGTCTTTGCTATGCAACTTGGCTTTGCCATGCTTTGTGCTGGCTCTGTGAGGGCCAAGAACACCATGAACATAATGCTCACTAATGTTCTTGATGCTGCTGCTGGTGGCCTTTCTTACTATCTCTTTGGCTATGCTTTTTCCTTCGGCTCTCCTAGCAACGGTTTCATTGGCCGCCATTTCTTTGGTTTGAGAGAGTTTCCTTCTTCTCAAGCCGACTATAGTTTCTTCCTTTATCAATGGGCTTTTGCTATAGCTGCTGCTGGCATCACTAGTGGCTCCATCGCTGAGAGAACCCAATTCGTTGCTTACCTCATATACTCCTCCTTTTTAACTGGCTTTGTTTACCCGGTTGTTTCCCATTGGTTTTGGTCCGGTGATGGTTGGGCCAGTCCGGTTAAATCTGATAATAATCTTTTATTCGGTTCGGGTGCAATTGACTTTGCCGGTTCAGGTGTGGTTCACATGGTTGGAGGAATAGCTGGTTTGTGGGGTGCTCTCATCGAAGGCCCACGTATTGGCCGGTTTGACAGGAGCGGTCGGTCCGTGGTATTACGCGGTCATAGTGCTTCGCTCGTGGTGCTCGGTTCGTTTTTGTTGTGGTTCGGGTGGTACGGGTTCAACCCCGGCTCGTTTTTGACAATTTTGAAGAGTTATGATGATAGTGGAGGGTATTACGGTCAGTGGAGTGCTGTAGGAAGGACAGCTGTCACTACAACACTGGCCGGGTGCACAGCAGCCCTTACTACCTTGTTTGGCAAAAGATTAATAGTTGGTCATTGGAATGTCCTCGATGTTTGCAATGGTTTATTAGGAGGTTTTGCTGCAATCACCGCAGGGTGTTCAGTGGTAGAACCATGGGCTGCAATCATCTGTGGCTTTGTTGCATCTTGGGTTTTAATTGGGTGCAATAAGCTGGCAGAGAAACTAAAGTATGACGACCCGTTAGAGGCGGCCCAATTGCATGGCGGATGCGGCGCGTGGGGGTTACTGTTCACCGGATTGTTCGCGAAGGAGGCGTTTGTGAATGAGGTGTATCCGAACAAAGTGGGACGGCCATACGGGCTGTTCATGGGTGGTGGTAGGAAGCTATTGGCGGCCCAGATTATCCAGATCCTGGTGATATCAGGGTGGGTCACGATGACAATGGGTCCATTGTTCTACGGGCTAAAGAAGCTGAATTTGTTAAGGATCTCAAGCGAGGATGAGATGGCAGGCATGGATTTGACAAGGCATGGTGGCTTTGCTTATGCATACCATGATGATGATGATCAATCAGGGAAGCCTTCTTCCTTTATAATGAGAAGAGTTGAGCCTACTGGTGAAAACACACCTCATCGAAACTCACCACCCATTAGTGCGTGACCAAAATTTATGTATTACAATTTCCAGAAAGAGAAAAAAAAAAAAAAAGAGAGTTCATCTTGATATAATAGAAGGGAGTGTTCTTCTATTTTTGGGTGAATGAGAAAAAATAATTGGACTGCCCATAGGAGTGATACGAATGGGTGGTGACATTAGAGTGCTGTTGCTGATTTCCGGTGAAAGAGAATGGTGAGGAGTTTCATCATGTAGTATTTAAAAGTGTAGTAATGATTGTTTTTAATTTTAAAATATATTAAAATAATATTTTTTTTATTTTAAAAAAATTATTTTTAATATTAGTACATCAAAGTGATCTAAAAACATCAAAAACATATTAATTTAAAATAAAATATTTTTTTAAAAAAACACTTCTCAAATGCAATGTGAAACACTAACTATACAAAACGAGATTTAATTTATTTTAGTGTACTTTTTATATATATATATTTATATCTCGAGAATACATCTTAAACGCGATACATAAATAAGTGACTATTTTAAAAATTAAATAATAAAAAGAACTTGTTAACTCGAGATCCTTAACAATCACATACTTACACGTGTCTTGTTCGAACAATACCATATAACTCATGCCAACCAGTCTAACTAATAGCTATCAAGACATCCCATGTCTTTAAAAGAAATAGAGAATAGATCCTCGTCTTTGGTTTTTTGAAAGAATGGCCATGATCCGGCCCCTTGTCTTTCTTTGAATCTATGTGCTACTCCACAAATTGCAATACATTTTGCATATTTCTTCCCTGTTAATTGATGTTTGCTGTGAGGATGCTGCTAGCTGATGTTGTCTGCCCTTGAACTATTATCATAACAATTTCCAATAAAAAGTCCAGAAAAAGGAGCTGTCAACTGAACTCTACTTCCATTGTCCATCGCACGGTGCTGTTGCCTTCGTTCACTTGTCACCGTAGAGTTTATGCTGATTAGCCAGCCAGCCAGCCAGCCATGTTGGGTGCTGCCGGCCAAATCTTAGGTAAAATGTGTCCAGTCTTTATAAATTTTGTATTAACATCTTTCACTGGTTTTAATTATCAGTTTGTAAAAGTATAGTTATCACGCTTCCTCACGGTTTGACCTGGTAAAGAGCTTAGGTTCACACAAGTTATCTAATTAAAACAAATATATATATATATATATATATATTATATAATTTTGAGAGTGCTGCTTAACTAGTCAAGTTTTAGATTTATTTTTTAAAAATCATCAATTTAAGTTTCATAAACTTTAGGGCTACTAGAGACTTACATGGCGCCCTAGAGACTTACATGGTTGTTAACTTTAGGACTCGTAAGATTAGTCGAGATGCGCACAAGTTAGCTCAAACATCCACATTAATAAAAATATATATAAAAAAAGTCAACCTATCGTGTCATCCGAGATAGGTTAATATCAAAATCAATGTAAATTAAAACTTAACTTAAATCAAACTTTTGAATCAACTTATTATGTTTGACCGGATTGAATAACTATATTATATATTATAAGATATAGATACATGATTAATGCTTGCCGATTAATCAACACATTTGGTCTCTTCTCTTAGAATATAATGGTGAGTGGACTTGTCAATCTTTAACCAGAAATTAATGATCCCAAATTATTGCATTTTGTTGATGAAAAATCCAATTTAATGTTGATCAAATATAAGAATACTGAATACACAACATATATATAAGATATAGATACTGATTCATGTCAGATAAATTTATTTTAAACATTTCTATATAAATTATATAATTTTTGCATCTATAAATTTCTAGAGATGGAAGCAATTTTTAATAGAATGATGACCACCACGACTTTTATGACCATAATTTTTTTTTGTTAATTTTTTTTGAGATACATGTAAGTTGGCTTGAATATTTATGTTAATAAAAAAAAAAATTCTCTCTTTCTATCCTCTATCATTCTTCTTTCTTTCTCTTCATTTGCTATTTTTCCTACTTCATCAATTGTTTTCCTTTTCTAAAGAAAAAAAATTCCCAAATACAAGATATGAGTCATAAAAAAATTCTCCTCTCAATATATATATATATATATATTGATGTTCAACAAAAATTGCCAAGTAAAAAAAAAGGCTGCATTTTCCACTCACTCTCAATTTTGATCCTTTTATTTTGTATTTTTTTTGTCAAAAAAATTAAATTTCTTTTCATAAAATCTATTATCAATTTAATATCAGAATGTTTTGTTGACATTACGATAAAAAATAATTAAAAATAAATTATCAAGTACAATCTTTAATAAATATAATTTTTTTTTATGGACCGGGGTGGATTGTCTTCAGCAGCCCTGGCTCCTTGGGCTCCCTTGATAGGCTCTTTTTTGTTTCCTATTCATTAGAACTCTACCATGAAAAGAATGTTATTACTTGTTGATGACTTCTTGACTATTATTATTTGTTTCCACTACGTCGTGCTCCTTTCTTTATTGACGGTGTAACATCGTGCGATGTATAAATGCATGGTGCTGTTGCCTCGTTGTTCCAGATCTGATGAATTCTAAAGCCTTGTTTTTGTAGCCAGACTTCATCTTCCATATCATACTTGGCTCAGCTTGGAGCATACATAGTGTGGGATTTACGTTAAGATGGGAAGAATTGAAGACCTGGAAGGTGCTGATGGCGCCTCTTTTGAACAGCTTGTGGAAGAAATAAGAGAAGCTGCCGACTGGGATGAAACAAAGACAGAAGATTTGCTAACGGAAAAGATTGTGGCAGAATTTGTTAGCTTCCACGTTAAGAAGGCCGAGAAAGAATCGGCAGCTAGGAGATTAGAAGGACGGGATGCTGAAACAGCAGAGAAGAGAAGGACGATGCCGGACATATCACCTTCAAAATCACATGTTAATAGCTTGGCTAAAAAGAGGCTGCAGCAAGGGTTGCTTGAAAGAGACAGCAAAAAAGAAGAAGAAGCTGGGAAATTGAACAAACAAGAGGGTAGAAATTAAGCAATTGTCTCATAGTAGATGAGTAGCGACTATAGTTTTAGAAATCTTAATATTCAAGTTAATTGGTAGGGATGATGGAATTGCAAGAAAGCACAACGTTTTTCATGGTAGAAAAGTGATAGTTACTGTGTTTTTGTCCCAACCAGTGGAAGAGATTAAATAATATCATGTGTGTTTGGAATTGTGTTTTGGAAGCGTTTTTGAAAAAAATTAAAAAAAAAATTTTGCTTTAAATTAATATTTTTTAATATTTTCAAATTATTTTGATATGCTGATATCAAAAATAATTTTAAAAAAATAAAAAAAAATTTATTTTGGAATAAAAACACTTTAAAAAACAACCACTACCACACTTTCAAACACACCCGGAAAGGATACCCCTCTTTGTGTAGCCTCTTAATTACATTTAATTACATGGGAGACCTATTGTCTCTAGATTTTCTCTAGGCTACTAGTATATATTAGTCGTTTACCTGTGTTCTATCGTGAGTCCGATCTTTTTTCCGCGACTTGGGTGTAGATATCCCACCATGTCAAGTTAATTGATTTTATTTTAATTAAATGATAAAAAAGATATGATAACAAATTAACCAAATTTTTCAAACAAAAGTTTTCACTTGGGATAAAAAGTATTTTTTCAAAAGGAGATAAACGATGTAACTCAATTCTCAGCCTATTAAATACAGAAAAACAAAGTTGGGTAAAAAAAAGGCACTGAAAAAATCATGTTGAGTTAACTCAAGTTAATATGATAAATTTGTAACTTTGATAATTCTATCAAATCCTCAACTTAGGTCATGAGACTGAAATAAGCCGATAAAAACAAAAATGAAGAAAATCACAAAGCCTATTTTTTTTATATAAAAAAAAATCAATGTCAGCCCATGTTTAACTTTTCAAACCAATGACCTAAGTCATGAAACTGTAAAAACATCATGCATAGAAAAACCATGAAAACTCAATTCATAATCAATCGAATGTTGAAGGATGAAATTGAAGAAAACAATCAATTAAACAAAAAGATTTAAAAAATTAAAATTAAAATAATAAGGATCAAAATTGAAATACAAAAAGTATTTTATCTTTGATTGAATGATGAAATTAAAAAGAAAAACAATTTCACAAAAGAACAAAAAAATTGTATGAAAAATAAGGAAAAATAAAAATTTCCCTCAACTGTATTAAAGTCAACTTGTGTTAATTTTTGAAACTAGTGACCCTGGTTATGAGCCCGGATCTTCTCAATAAATCAAATGTTAAAGGAAAAAATTAAAAAATAAATTAAATGGGGACCTTAAAAAACACTAAAGTCAACTCGTGTTAATCTTCGAAACTCGTGACCCTGGCCATAAGCCCAAGACTAACTCCATATAAGGTAAACCCTAAAAAATAACAAAGCAAAATTCTAAATCAATAAAATATTAATGAATGCAATTTAAAAAAAATACAATAAAAAAAGAAAAGGATCAAAAACAAAAGAAATAAAAATTAAAAATGATGGGAATTAAATATGATATAAAAATAATTTAAAATCAAATGTTAAGGAATGAAATTAAAAAAAATCAATTAGGAAAAGAATTAAAAAAAATAAAAAACAATCAAAAGAATGAGGATCAAATTTGATATAAAAATTAAATGAAACTCAAATGACGAGGAATGAAATTAAAGAAAAAAATCAATTAAAAAAAACAACAAACAACAATCAAAAAAATGAGAATCAAATTGAAAAAAAAATGATACCTTTATATTTTGGCAAAGAATAGATGGAGGAGAAGAAAAAAGCATACTGGAGCCAAACAATTGCGTTGTCGTGTGCATGCGCCACACCATCAAGAAAAAATGGTATAAGGTTTTCAACTTCATCACAGAAGATAGGACGACACCTCACACGCCGCCTGAATGGCTCGGATATCACCTACTTGCTGGTGTGTGCATTACACGCGTCATCTACTCTTTATTTTTAAATAATATTTATAATTATTAAAAGACCAAAGTTAACTTGATAATTACTAAAAAATTCCAATTTTAAATGATAAAAAAGCCCCTGAATGACAATTTAAAAATATTTGCTTTTAAAATAATTTAGTCTTTACATTGGGCTTTGAAAATGTAAAATGACCAAATTATCTCTAATTAATCTGTTGAAAAATCTTGCTTTTAAATGAAATAGAGTCTTTACATTGTGCATTTAAAAGATTAAAAATTGAATTGTTCATAAATAATTTACTAATGGTTCTTGCAAAAAAAATATTGTTTTACTCCAATAACAATAACAAGTTTATTGATTTTTTGTTGGAATGATTAAATATTAATTATACTATTACAGTAAATAATGGTCTTTGTCTATCCAGGGACACAAGTTATTCGATGGTTGATACCTTTTTATTTATATTTTTCTTCTTTTTATTCACTCGTGGGGTATTTTTAGTCTCCTCCTTTACACATAATTGTTGCATTTTATTTTTAGTCGAGAAATTATATGGTGTTTAATAAGTAATTAATAACATCTTATTATTTATATCTCGAGATCCATCTTCAAGAAAAAAATAGATATAAATAAGAAAAAAATTTCTAAATATTAATAAAAAATAAAACTTAAGACTAAAAAAAAATTATAAGCATATCTTTATTAAGAACTTCTCTCTCTCCATCTATTTTTTTTCTTCAAGGGAGGCCTCACGATGTAACTAATACCCCACTGCCATGTTGAGATTTATTGGGATGGCCTGCTTAGAATTTTGTTAAGCTTATAGAAGTGTTGGGGTACTCGTAGATAAGCCTTTGATGATTATGGATCAAATCTTAACGTTTATCTTTTTTCTAAAAACAGTTTAATCAGATGCTCTAATATTTGCAAGCTCCTCCTCCTCCTCCTTCTCCTCCTCCTCCTGGCCTGCTTAGAATTTTGTTAAGCTTATAGAAGGGTTGGGCTCCTCGTAGATAAATCTTTGGTGATTATGGATCAAATCTTAATGTTCATCTTTTCTTTAAAAACAATTTAATCAGATGCTCTAATATTTGCAACCTTCTCCTCCTCCTCCTCCTCCTCCCCCCGAATTGTTAAGTCTGGGTTGGGCCCCCGTAGATAAATCTTTGGTGATTATGGATCAAATCTTAATGTTCATCTTTTCTTTAAAAACAGTTTAATCAAATGCTCTAATATTTGCATCCTCCTCCTCCTCCTCCTCCTCCTCCTCCTCCTCCCCCCCCTCCCCCCCCACAAATACTATTTGCTTTTAAAACTTTATTTTTGTTGTTAATAAGAGTGACAAGATATTAAGCATTCTAAACCATTCTGCAGAAATTCATGCAATCCTAGTAAAGAAATATCACATGACTAGTAGATGCTGCTGAAAGTATGGAAAAAATTGATATATACACGGAGATGCATGCTTTTTTCCATCATATAAAGCTATATATTATTTTACAGACATGCATGAATGTCAATCCTACACATGTCCTAAGTCTATTCCCTCTTTTTCCCAAATCTCTGGCACTCAAACCGTTCCTCTCTTGCTAATTTTACCAACAATATGTGATCGATCACCCAACAATATTCTATAAGAGGAGGAGCCCGAAGCAATGTCCTAGTTTCTTCCTTACCAGTTCCATCAACACCACATTAAGGTCTAAATTCCCACTTTCATTTTATCCCTTTCTCAAGAATATAGCCCTGATTTTTGTTACAAGATGAGATTTTATAATTCCTCTAAAAATCTTCATCATCATCCCCCCACGCTATTACTGATCTTGTACGCGCTGTTCTTAACTTCAAGCATCCCATTTGCTTCATCCGAAATCAAAGACACATATATTTTTGATGATTCTCGTCCCATTATCATGTTTGAGCAATTTGGTTTCACAGAAGGTGGTCAGGTAGCCATTTCCATAAAAGATGTCTCTTGGAAATCAAGAAGTCGAAAGGCAGAACTTAACCCTTCTTCCATGGGATTTTTCCTGGCTAGAGACTCTTCCTTCTCAGCAATATTCATGAATGACTCACTGCAAAGTAAAGATGAAAGCTTTTGTGTTCTGTCTAGCCGGTATGTAAAGCTCTTGTTCAATTTCAATGACCTTAGCATGAATACATCAGCTTATAATGGCTCTGCATCTATTGATGAGGCTGATGAATATAGCTTGGTATTTGGAAATTGCCAGCCAGAATTTGAAGTGTCAATGTATGTACATACCGAGATGTATAACTTACAAGATGGTGCAAAAAATTTCCTTCCTATAGGACAAACCTTTCTGCCAAAAATTTTTCTCTCCATGTTTCTCATTTATACTTGCTTTTTTGGGATATGGAGTTTTGTTTGCTTCAAACAAAGACCAACAGTTGACATGATCCACCTAATAATGGGGGCGTTGCTCTTTGTCAAGGCACTTAAAATGATATGTGCGTCTGAGGACAAAATGTATGTGAGCAAAACTGGTACTCCTCATGGCTGGGATGTAGCGTTCTATATTTTTGGATTCTTCAAGGGCATAATGTTATTCACTGTGATCATCCTTATAGGCACTGGTTGGTCATTCTTGAAACCATACCTTCAAGAACGCGAAAAGAATGTTTTGATGATAGTAATTCCCTTGCAAGTTCTTGAAAACATAGCTTATGTTGTTATCAGTGAAACTGGGCCAGCAACTAAGGATTGGTGGACCTGGAACCAAATCTTCTTGTTGATCGATGTCATATGCTGCTGCGCTGTGTTTTTCCCGATCGTTTGGTCGATTCGAAATCTGAAAGAGGCATCAAAATCGGATGGAAAGGCTGCTAGGAACCTACAGAAGTTAACCCTTTTCAAGAATTTCTACATTTGTCTGGTGATGTATTTGTATTTCACTAGAGTTGTCGTTTCTTCTATGGAGGGTATGTTGGATTATAGATATGAAGGGTTTACGTATGTTCTTTCTGAAGGTGCAAGCCTGGCTTTCTATGTGTTCATATTCTACAATTTTCAGCCCACGGAAAGGAACCCATACTTGGTGATTGATGAAGAGGAAGAGCTTGCTGCAGAACAAATATTGCAAGATGATGACTCCTTTGAACTATAAGGTATTGTTTGGTTAAATGGAAGAGATGAAGACAATAGAATCAGAGAAGAGAAAACATATTTCCATGTTCGTTTTCAATGCACACAAATTTTAGAACATTGCACAAAATTTTTTTAATCATTCAAATGCATTCTTAAAATTAATCCATGAATTTCCAAAAGTTTCTATATTAATATTTTGAAAATCAAGATCACAACTAGGTTGATGTTGTAATTAGAGTACTATACTGCATTTGTTCACCAATATAAGCCATATATATTCACTCATTTGGGTGAGATTATAATAATATTTGTCGGTTCAGATTAAATTATTATATTTAAATTTGATAATCATAAAATGTGTTAAATAAGTTCACTAACCATTATAAGTTATGTAACATTAACAAAATGTTAATAGAAATTGTGCTTTTACTGTACATCACCTAACATAATACTATTTGTTTCATTGGTGTGTGTGTTTTTTTTTTTTTTGTAATTTCAATTTCTTTTAATAGTTGGTTTGTTGGGGGTTAAACTTCATAATCTGTTTCAATTTGCTTTCTATAGAATTATCGCAATCTCATGATCTAAGTCATGAGTTTGACGGATTAATCCGATTGATTTGGGCTTTTTTTTTAATCGAATTTTCTACTTATTTCATCATTCAACATTTTATTCATTAAAAATTAGATTTCATAATTTATTATGATTTGCTTTTTATGAGGTTATTCTGGTCTTATAATCTAAGTCACATGTTTGACAGGTTAACTCAAGTCATTTCTTTAATTTTTTTTAATTTGATTTTTTTTTTCAATTCATTGGATTGTTCGGAAATTGTGCTTCATAATTTATTTTAATTTACTTTATATATGAAGATCTTAGCTTCAAGACTCAGGTCGAGAGTTTAGAAGGTGAACTTGAGCTGTATTTTGATTTGCTTTTTATGAGATTATCTTAGTCTCATGACCTAGGTTACGAGAATGGGAGGTTAATCCGAGTTAACTCGGGTTGGTTTTTTTGTCCTTCTATTATTGAGTTTTTTTTTTCAATTTCATCATTCAATATTGGGTTGATTGAGAATTGGATTTCTTAATTTTTTTTCAATTTGCTTTCCATGATGTTATCTTGATCTCATGACCAGGGTTGTAAATTTCACAGATTAATTTGGGCCGACTCAAGTCATTAGCTTTTTATTCTTTTTTAAATTAAATTTTTTCTCAACTCCATCATTCAATATTAGATTGATTGAGAATTAGCTTTTATAATTTATTTTTATTTGCTTTATATTGAGTTTATCACGGTCTCATGATTAATGTTGTGGATTTCGCAAATTAATTCGGGTTGACCTAAGTTGATCAAATATATTATCGTCTCAATATTTATTAAAAAAAATATATGTCATTTTAATTTTTTTTTAGTCAAACTATGTTTTTATCCGTTATCTAAGTTGTATTTAGATTTATCAAGTTAATTATATTATATCAAGTGAATTTGTATATAATTTATTTTACTAGAAATATATTAATAAATTATAAATATCTTTTTATATTTAAAAAGATAATAATTTAACCGTAGCATAACAGCATAGGCGTAGCAGGTGATTGAGGTCATGCTAGGCCGTGGCTTTGGTCCTTTGTTTGTAGCCTTTGACCCATTTCTTAGACAATGCAAAGGGCGACAAGTTTGTGTCTTAAGATACACACTTTATCCTCCAATATTTAAGAGCTGCGTTGAAATGCAAAGTCTTTTTGTCCAGCTGTTCAATTTGCTTTGCTTCTAAGGAATTTTGGTTTTGGCTTTTCCATGAGAGAAAGCCAACCAATCCTCTTTGACGACGATCAAAAGCTATATTCTCCGACTATAGCTTTTTTCCAATAATTTTGGCTTGTTTATTTTTGTATTTTAAAAATGTTTTTTTAAAAAATTAAATTTATTTTATTTTAAATTAATAATGTTTTTTATTTTTAAATCATTTTAATATATAATATCAAAAATAATTTTTAAAAATTAAAAAAATATAATTTTAATGTATTTAAAATAATACTTTGAAAAACAATCGTTGTTACATTTCCAAACACTTTATAAAGTTAATGATAACTTTTATGTATACTAAATCAGCATTTTTTATTACTACCACAACAACAACAACTATAATAATAAAAGATACAGCTAAAAGATACAGCTGCACATCAACTATTTACTGGGAGTGTGGCTGTAGTTGGTTTTTAAAGTGTTTTTCATTCAGAAAAGTATGCCAATAATATTTTTTTATTTTTTAAAAATTATTTTTGAGATTAACACATCAAAATGATTTGAAAACATAAAAAACATATTAATTCAAAGCAAAAAAAAATTCAAATTTTTTCGGAAGCGCTTTCCTAACGCAGAAACAAACGGCCTCTAATTAGTAGATGATCCAGTGGTAAGAGCTTGGGATCAGGGAGTTTGCTTTTCCTGTGGTCTCATGTTCGAGCCATGTGGTTGCCAATATGATAACTACTGGAGGTTTACATGATCGTTAAATTTAGAGCCCGTGAAATTAGTCGAGGTACGCGCAAACTAATCCAGACACCCATATTAATTAAAAAAAAAGAAGAAGATACAGCTGAACTTATATCCATAATCACGGTTATTACCACAACGCAACCTTCAAACCAAACAAAATTTAATGATGTTTTTTATTTGTTCGAAGGTTGATGAGTAGAGGTACACACTGCATTTTGTCCAATATGGAACTTCAAGCATCACAATGAGATCCTAAGGTGACTTGCTAAATTATTCCCTTACCTTTAATAATTTGATGAACCATGCATACGCAACTAAATAAAAAGCCCTATTTATTTTTGTATTTTTAAAAAATTAAAAAAAAATTATTTTTTTACCTTAATTTTTTTATATTTTAAAATCATTTTAATATATTTATATTAAAAATAAATTAAAAAATATTATTTTAATATAATTTCAAGTAAAAATTATTTTGAAAAACAATCGTGTTATAAGAATATCAATCATACTGAAACAATGCTTAGATTTAAAACAAAAACAAACTATATATATATGGGAAATCTCCATTCTTTAAAACTCAAATATAATGTTTTTTTTTTCAAGAAAAAAAAAAATTCGGTGGGAGTTTTCACATGCGTGCTCTTTGTACAAACCTCATAATAATAAGGAAAGCCTCAATCTTCCCCGTAATATAATACGCAATTTTCAATTTTATGCCAAAACAAAAAATTATATCAATTGACGTTTGTGAATTTCTTTCCTTTAAAAATGTATTTATAATTATTTTTTAAAATATTTTTATTTAAAAATATATCAAAATAATATTTTTTTATTTTTAAAAAATTATTTTTGAAATCAGCACATCAAAACGATATAAAATTACTAAAAAAATATTAATTATTTTTAAAGAAAGTTATAAAGTGTGCAATTCAATTATTTTGTGCAAGAAAAAGGTGTCTTTTAAAGAAAGTTTGGCCGAAATTACTAATGCACATGGACAGAAGTACCGTATAAAAAAATATCTAAAAATATTGATGAAATAATCCATTTTCTTTTCTTCTTCTTTTTTTTTAAAAAAAACAGAGAAAAGTATAAAGTGTGCAAAAAATTATTATTTTTTATTATAGTATATTAAAAAGATATTAAAAAAAACCTGAATCTACCATCGATCCAAGTCATTAGTTTTAAAGTACTGCTGAACGATTTTTTTATTGTGGCGAATATAATCATTTAATGTGTTGGCAGATTATTTAAAACTCCACGATATCAAATCACCAAATAGCTATTTATAATATGTTAATGTATGTGTTTTTTTGAAGAAATAAATATTTTTTATTGAGTTTAGGAAAGAATCTTAATCAAAAGGAATGATTTTTTTTATTTTTCTATTCAATATTATTATATGTTTCTAGTTTTTCTATTTTATTTTTCTTATTTTATATTATTAAATATTTTGTACGTCTCACCCTTTTAGTCTTTGAAGAGTTTAAATTATAATAAACATTATTTGTTTTTTAGATTTTTAACTTGTAATAAATCACGTTATTTTTTATTTTTTATCTTTAATCATGTAATATGTGTTTTATTAATTTCTTTTTGAGCTAGCTAGAGAGTAAATTTGCACTTTAAATATTAATTATTGAACCCACTTAATCTCTTATTATATTGCAAAACAATCCGTGTGTGTAGTGTGTACAAGCCTAAAAAAAAATAAAGCTCCCACCCAAAATAAAAATAAATATAAATATAAATAAATAAAAAATAATGTGTGTACTTCATGATAAATCATTAGGGTACGTACTTGTGTGTTATGGAGAGGGGGTGCACAGCGAGAGTCATTTGGCTTTCGAGTCAGCCATCACTAAAGTCATCATTTATCTTATCTTAGGGTTTAAATTAACCCTTAATCCCTGTGCTTTTCATGTTGTGGGGTTAGCATGTCCATATATATTCCCTCAAAAAGTGATTTTAATTAAGCCTTTAAGGTACGATAATTATTAATTAAATTGTAGGACCAATCCCCATTCGGATCGAGTATATATGCCATGTTTTCCACATCGATCTAAGAGCTCATTACAACGTGTACGTTTGTTTATATGGAGTATATATAACACATCTTCCAAAATCACTATTTCTTTTTCTTTTTCTAAAAGAGGAGGAGGAGGAGGTGGTGGAGGGGGAGGGGGAGGCGGAGGAGGAGGAGGGGGAGCCCCTTGTGCCCATGTCGATGGCCATCGTAAGCTCCATGCACGACGACTAGGTAAACTTCCTACATCAAGAAGCTAGGAGTACGTGTCTATATATCTATGTATGTGTATGTTTAGAGCTTCGAGTGATCGAGTGTCCACCCATTGTAAATTAATAGATCATTAAAAGAATTTTTATTTTTGTATTTTAAAAATATTTTTGTTTTTAAATTATTTTTTTATTTTTTTAATTAATTATTTTTTTTTTTTATTGTTTTGATATGTTAATATAAAAAATAATTTTTAAAAAACAAAAAAAATATTTTAATTTATTTATAAAAAAAACACTTTAAAAAATAACTATTATCATTCTATCAAACACTCTAAATAATAAAAACCCAAAATAAAATCAAATGTTTGCATTAATTAGAGAGATGAGAGCTGAGCTCTTTTTGCAGGTTAACTTCTATTTGATCCAAAAAGAAAGTGCTCTCTCTCATCATCTCATGAAAAAGAAGAGAGAACATTGTGCGTACTCAGGTTCGTGGCTTAGCGGTTCTGGTAGGGAATTTTTTATCTTTGCATTTTAGATTTGAATTTTTATGTATATGTCTATCACCCCTGCGATGTTTTACTTATTTACTGGGCTTGCAGGATGTTTAATTGATCCGGGAATTAGTCGTGGTGCGTGTAAGCTGATCCGGACATCCCTGGTTATCAAAAAAAAAAAAACAGAGAGAGATAATATTGTGCTGTGATATTCTTCTTAACTTATGTCGAGCCTACTATGTTTATATTTATTGCCCTTCTTTTTCCCATTTTTTTAAAGAAAGGTCAAAATACTTAGTTTGGAAATCAATCACGCATTACTCCCGTTTAAAAAAAGAAACGAAAAATCATTAGACAAAAAGGCAAAGAAGAGTGAGTGTAAAGATAAGAAATTAAAATCATCAGACTGAAGAAAAAAAAAAGTAAGTATTCATACGGCATGCATCCTCACCTTGAAAATTAATTGTCTCGGCGTCCGTACAAACATGTCTGATGGAAAATTTGGAAAAATCTTGTTAGCCATCAAGAGTTTGGCTTGGTAGAGATCGACGCCCTTGAGAGCTCATGTGATGAAGTAAGTGTATCTGGATTGTTTTTGGTAAAAATAACTATTGCTTTGATCAAAGACTTCAACGTCGATAACATTGGAAAAAGAAAAGAAAAAGAGAGCGGAACAAATCACGAAACTCAAAGTCTATTAATCTAATATCAAATGATAAAATTAAAAAAAAAATAATTTGTAAAAATCAAGTAATATTTGAAACTAGTGGCATGGGTCATGAGACTGCAATTAACTCGAAGGCAGACACAAAAAAATAACGAAGCAAAGTCCTCAATCATAAAACAATGAGGACCAAATCTAGTAAAAAAACTATATAAAAGAAAATAATTAGGGATTAAATTGAAAAACCAAGTAAATTTAGAAAATGATAGAAAATTAGCAATTAAAAGAACAACAGTCAAAATCGAATATAAAAATTAAATGAAATAAAAGTTGAGGGAGAAAATTAAAAAAACAAACAAATGAAGAAACTGGTAAAAAAAAACAACACTTAAAAGAATGAGCATCAATTTAGATAAAAAAAAATGAAATAAAATTATGAGGGACGAAATTGAAAAAAAATCAAAAGACATAAAAATGAACACAAATAGCAATTAAAATAACAAGGGCCAAAATTGAAATAAATACAAACTAAAGGACAATTAAATTTTGGAATGTCAGACACAGATCCCTAAGGAAAGAGAGAGAAAAGAGGGGGAGGAGAAAAAACCTGTCGCGGATTGAACTGCATGCTCCACACCAATGATTATGCCTCAATATGACGTTTGAAGAGACATGACAGTTAACCATTTTTGGCAATGGAACTCCACCTGAAAGGTACGAGCAGCGTCTACTTGTTGGATTGTGCGCAGCACACGCCAACAACTTTTTATTTTTAATAATATTTATTATTTGTCAAAAGATTGATTTACTGCTCATACAAACTAAGAATCATGAGAAAAAAAAACCATTGACAACATGTTATGTTTTTTTCTCTTTCAAGAGTAGTTTAGTCTTTTAATTATTTTTAAAAAGGGGAAAAGACTATGAAGTCCCTGCTAGCCAAATTTTTTGTTTGCATTCTAAGGGTAAATTAGTAATTCTACTATGCAAAAAAAAAATGAAGAGGCCAATTTACCCCATTCAAATTGTAAATGTCAATTAAACCCCGTGAAAAACCATATCTCCCTTTATTTTGCTCTCAACTGACTTGCACCGTGGAGAGAATAAACAATAATTCACTATAGCAATCCATAGTGAATTGAGTCTTGCTCCATAGTGTTTGACTAAGGCCCTTTTGTCTTTTTTTTTTATATAATACTCCTTTTTAGAATCCAAACCTTGAATCGGGTTGCTAAAATTGAAAAAAAATTTTATGAATTGTACATTTTTGTTAGTAATTAGACTAAAAAAAATTAATATTTTTATTTTATGCTTATTTTATAAAGTGTTTCGGCATAAAATAAGAAATGACGATGCTAATCAACGAGCATCACAAAAGGCTCTATTACAAGGTCTAAAATTAAGAGAATCCAAAAGGAATTGATTGGAATAATTTTGGATATTTAGGTTAACAAGTTGCAAAAATATCATATTTGACTTCTATGTACTATTTGGTCCATATCTAGAGTTATATGAGGATTTTTGTTGCAATTTCAATTGAATTGAAAATTATGTATCTAAAGTTTTTCATCCATATATGGTAAGCCTAATAATTCATCCAAATAAAAAGGAATGATGTGTTTGAAGTCAGGCTAGAAGTTGTTGTAAAAGTATTGCTATTTGTTTCCTTATGATTTATAGATTTCTTATTTAGTAAGGATTTTTTTTGTACAAGAAAATCCTAAGTGACAATAATTAGGATTATTTTGACAAGAGTTTCAATGTCATCAATTTGAATTTCCTTTTGTTCCGTGGATCTTCTCATTGACAAGATTTCCTTATTATTTATGAACATTAGAAAAGGTTTGGCAACGTTTCCTTAGCATTCATGGATATTTTAAGAGGTTTTATGGATTTTTTCTCTAATGCATATTTTTAGGCTAATAAACATAATTTATAATTTGACCTTTGGATCGGACTAAAATTTTATCAAAAGATTTTAGAGGCCTTTTTTATATATGGTTAAAATCTCACAATGATCGGACATCAGGAAGACCTTGTGATAAGGTCTAGAAACTACTATGCGCGATTTGTATTTATGATTCTTTTTTCTATTTTATTTAAAACTCTTTTATTATTATTTTTAGATTTATTTAGGAAGTTTTTAATTATTATAAATATGATTATTTATTTTGTATTTAGGTTTTGATAGAATTTGATTTAAGAATAATCTATTGTGTGTGAGAGAGGAAATTCTTAATTTAATTCTTCATTGAACTATTATGACTCATCAAAGAATTAACCAAGCTTCATAGTATCTTCTATACCTCTCATTCATATCTTTTTATAGGTGTTGAGTGAGGGTTTGATTTATATAGTCTTGTTGTCACGATGCAGGTGATCATTATGTCAAACTCAATTACAAGTTTAAATTTAGATTTCTTGAAAAATATTAATTTAATTGTGGATTTCTGGATATTTATATCTATGAGGTTCACATCAAACTATCTCTCCAATACATAAATGCGGGTGAGAGTTCACGTTCTCATAATCTTGATAAAATCAAGTCCACCATGTAACATCTATAAGTAACTCGGTATCAAGATAGATATTGGTCTTATAATATATGAAGGAATGCTAAGTTGGTCCATGAGAATCCCTTGTATCGACTGTCCAGATCCACAAAGAAACCAGAACTACCTTGTTTTTCCTTTATTATTTCTTGGGTAATTGGTGCGAAGTGAGAAATAAATAAGCCAATTGAAATTGGAATATCTCTATATTCTTTTTTGTATGGTTTTTAAGATGAGATATAAGATCCATAAAGGAGAAAATACGAGGGAATGAGTAACTTGAAAGTAGAGATTAAAGATTTTATATTTAATATTTGTTTTACTATTTCAGGATTTGAATTGGTATTTCTTATAAAAGAAGTAAGAATTCCTGTTTAAGCTACTTTAGCAATTAAGTCTTGGAATATACTAGATAGGTGGCCCGTGCTATGTTACGGGCCGGATCAAACTTTTTTCATGCTAAAAATAGATATTCAAGTGACAATAATCTAAGACAACCCAAGTTAAATTAATTACAACTTGGCCTAATAACCTAATATCAAAAATGAAAAACAAACTTCAAAAAATACAATGTCGAAGAAGAAAACCTGAGTTAGCTTAGGGTAACTTGATAAACTAACAACCCGCAATATGAGACTTAGATAAAAAAAAGAATTTCAAAAAGATGACCTAGTAAAAAAACTAAAGTTCAATAGAAAAAACATAAAAAAAAACCCTGAGCCAATCTAGCTTAATTTTACTAACCTACTCTCAAAATAACCAAATAGTACGAGAAGTAAAAAAATGACAAAGTTCAAGGGGAAATAACTTAATGCAAAATAATAAAATTGAAAAAAAAATATCATAAAAATCGAGGGAAAAAATCTATGTTAACTCGGATTAATTCGACTAACCCACCACACGTAACATGAGATTGGGATAAATAAAAATAGACCTCTAAAAGAAGAGCCTAACAAAAAAAAGCCCAAGTTAAATATAAAAAACATATTAAAATGCAAGTTAACCTAGGTTTTCTTGACCAACTCATTCTTGAAATAACAAAACAGAAAGAGAAGCAAAAAAATAATAAAGCTCAAAGGTAAATAATTTAATAAAAATGATGAAATTAAAAAAAATATAAAGTAAAAAATATTAAGAAAAAAACAAAGTCAACTTGAGTTAACTCGATTGACCCGCCACTCATGACATGAGATGTGGATAAAAAAAATTAGACTTTCAAAAACAAAACTTAGCAAAAAAGACCGAAGTTAAATAAAAAAACATTGAGTAAGAAAATGCGAGCTAATCGGGGTTAACTTGATTAACTTGTACTCGAGATAACCCAACATAAAGAAAAGTGAAAAAATCACATAGCTTAAGGGCTAATAATTTAACGTCAAAGTATGAAATTGTTAAAAAGAATCAATTACATAAAAAATGATGGAAAAAAAATCTGAGACAACCATGATTAATTTGACTAATCTATTTCCCCAGGATATGAGAACATGATAACTCAACAAAAAGAAAAACACAAAAAACAATGAAGCTAAGGGCTTAATAATCAAATGTTAAATATTGAATTGTAAAACAATTTAAAACTTACACGATGCAAACAAAATACGGTATAAAACAAATAAAAGAAAATAATCAAGGGCTAAATTGAAAACAAAAACTAAGAAAAGGATTTAAAAAAAGGTTATTGAAAGAACAAGGATCAAAACTAGATAAAAAAATAAATGAAATTAAATATTGAGGGACAAAATTGAAAGAAAAAAAGATAAATCAAGAAAAAGATAAGAATATAACAATTAAAAGAATAAGAAAAAAATGAATTAAAAAGACAAAGGCAATAAAATTAAAATGGATGAAATTGCAAAAAAAATAAATATATAAAACACATAAATAGAGAAATTACAAGTAGAGGGACCAAATAAGATAAAAATCAAATTGAATAAAATACCCAAGGAAGAAATTGAAAAAAATCCAAACTTCAAAAAACATCAAAAGCCAAATAAAGAGTAATTAAATGAAGGATGACCAAAATCAATAAGATTACAAATCGGAGGAGATGATTGTTTTTTGAAAGTTCAGGTGTGTTTTTCTAAGAAATGAGAGAGAAAAGAGAGAAGAAAAAAAGACATTCACCGCAGCTCAACTGGACATCTTTCGTGAACACGCAACGCATCGTCAAAAAAAGGACAACGCGCCGCTCCCAACGTAGTAGTGAAAGCAGGATTTTAGGCACCACACAATACCTCAGTGCCACCTGAATGATGCAAAGGCCATGACGCATTGATGCGTGAGTTGCCTGCATCAGTAACTGTTTTTAATAACATTTAAAATTACCAAGCCGCCCCTACAAAACCTAAAAACAACAACAAAACTAGTCGAAAAAGACCAAAATGCCCTCACAAATAGCCTTTGTTTTTTCTAATCACAAGAATTCCCTCATTTTACTGTTTAAAAAAAGAAAAAGAAAAAGATGCCTCTTTATGCATGTATATTTTTTATTCTCTTCCAAAGGCATTACTATAACTTTATTGTTTATTAAAAAAAAATTAAACAAGCCCCTCACCTAAAGATTATTTTTTTTGTTTTTGAGGGCAAAATAGTCATTACATTATATATAAAAAATATTTTCGGACCATTTTATCCCTAATCAATTTTGCAATAACAAATATATCTCATGAAAAAGATATTTTTACCTCTAATTGCAGGCTTATTCAATTATTTTTATAAGAGTAAAATCATATTTATACTGTTTCAATCCATAATTTTTGTGTGCCTAGAGCTATAATAAAACTAAGCTTGTTTATTGAATTTTTGTAATTTTACATGGCCCAAAACCAAAATGTTTTACACGAAATAAATGCTCCTACTAAGATACCGTGGATATAATAGTACAAAAATTAGTGAAATGCTGTTTTTATTTATTTGAGAACAAGATTGTCTTTCTTTTTAAATTACTTTAAGGTTAAAACGGCTTTATAGGATTTTATTTTCAATGCAATACCTTTTTGCCTTGATTTCAAGGGCTTGGTAATAATTTCATAATATGTTGTTTTGTTGTTATTATTTATTCATAAGGGAATTTTAATATTTGTACAAATAAAAAAAGTTGTTAATGCATGTCAAACATGTGTTGGCCACTCCATTGCTTTTGGTCGGCTTGTGCGGTTACCTCCAGTTGTCTTAGTCTTGCTTTCGCCACATCATTTGATTCATTTTGACGTCCATTCCTTCCTAGATGACTCGTGTATGGTGGTTCTATCTAGTTTGGCACATATTTATTTCCTTTTTCCCCTTCTTTTCTCTCTCATTCACCTTGAATTGCGTGTTGTCCCTTGAAAAAATCATGCTAACCTTTCAAATTGTTTCCCCTTTAGATTTGGTCCCTCTTCTCTTGGTTGTAATTTTTAAATTTGAAAAATTTATTTTAACTTGAAGATTATTTTCAATTTTATTATTTTTTAATTTTTTTTCATCTTTTAGATTTGGTTCCTATTCTTTTGATTGCTGTTTTTTTTATTTTAGTTATTTCTAAAATTGAATTTTTTTTTGCGATTTCATCATCCTTCAACTTTTTTTTCCTATCAGGTTTTATCCTTGTTTTTTTAATTGCTAATTTTATGCTTCGACAAGTTTTTTATATTGATTTGTTTTAAATTTTATAATTCAATATTAAATTAGTTGAGGATTGACCTTCTTAATTAAGTCTGGGTTTGAGATTTCACGGGTTGTTATATTTTTCTTTACAATTTCATTCTTCAACATTAAAGTGGTTGATAATTGACCTTCTCGAATAAGCCTAAGTATGAGATTTCACGGGTTGAAATTTTAGAATATTAACTCAAATGTAGGAGATTCACTCATGTTGTTTTTTGTTTTTACGCTATTAAATTAGGATTGCCTCTTTTATACTATTAAATTAAATTAATTGAACTTATCTTTTACTTCTCTTATGTTATTTTGGAATATTATCCTACCATCGCCTTAACAATTTTCTTCTTGCCTCCAAACAAAGTTTCCTTAGCCCGCGCCGTTGTGTCGGCCATCGATGTAGGTTTACTAAAGTTATTTTTTTGTTTTTTTAATTCTATATTTTTATTTGCTTTCGACCTTTAATATTTGGTTCATTATAATTGGATTTTTGAATTTATTTTAGTATGTGTTCCATAGTTTTATCACTATCTCATATTCTATATCACAAGTTTCACAAGTTAACCATGATTAACTCGGATTAATCAGATATGTCAACGTTTCAATATTTTTTAGAAAAATCTTTTGTCTAATATGTAAACAATTAAGTATTTTAAAAATGTTTCAGCTAGCATATATTAAATTTTTTACTTCCTAATATTTTTACAAATTTCTTAAGGTTAAAAAAAAAAATCCAGTGCTTTGCATATCATGAGTTAAAAAACTAATATTCACCTAAGACAAATTAAATTTGGCATTAACTTCTTGAAATGTGCTCAAAATCCAACCAAAATTTTCCACCGCCACATGACCTACTAGAACACAAATCAAACCCGCCCGCCCCTCTTTTGCTAGCATCACCACCAGCATCACTATCACCCTCCCGCCACCACCATCACCACCACCAAAGTCCACCATCCATTATTAAAATTAGAAAAATTCACCCTAGATCATAAAACACACCCACACAACTACCTAGTCCTTCCCCTTAGGTCCCTTTTCACACACAAAAACATACCCATATTGCCAACTCAGACACGCACAAAAACTTTCATCTTTTTCTCTCTCTTTATTTATTTGTTTTTTAATGCGCCCGCCTACTCTTGTTTACTCCAAACCCAATCAAAACCTCTTCATCGCAATATTTCCTCAACTCGCTCCGATCCAACTCAACCAAGCTCACCTTACCAACTCGGAGATCTTTCTTTCCTTCAAGAATGGCAATCCCTCCGAGATTGATAGCATCATCATCATCATCATCATCTTGCACTACAACATCAACCAACAACAGTAGCATTCACATTGAAGAGGGTCTTGCTAGTAAATTCTGGATCAAGTTTAGGAGAGAGTCTGTTTTTTCTATGTACACCCCTTTTATCATCTCTTTGGCTTCTGGCACTCTCAAGATTGATTCTTTTAGGCAATATCTCTCTCAAGATTCCCACTTTCTCAAATCTTTTGCTCATGCGTGAGTACCCTTTTCTCCTTTTCTTGGTTTTTAAGCTATTTTGATTGTTGTCTTTTTTTGGACGTTTTTATTTATGTGATATAGAGATTGAAATATATATATTTTTCATTCCTACTCTTATGAGGGTTCTTGGTTGGTTGGTGGAAGAGTGGGGTAATGATTTATAATTTATAGTAAGTATTTAGCTAACTAAGAGAAAGAGATTAGTGAGTTTTGGAGATCTTAATGAAAGAGTTTGTTGAAGTATCAAATAGGGTTTCCTGGTTGGTTAAATAGTGAAGTGAAGAGAAGATGATTTATGGTTAAGTTTAGGTCATTAGGAGGGAGAAGAGAGATTGTTTATTTAGTAATATTTTTCCTTTTTTATTGTTTCTGCAATTAAGCTATTTGTTTGGTAGCTGAGAAAGTGCGGGAAAAAGGAGAAATTTTGGTTTGATTATGCAGGGATAATGTTATCTTTTGTTGCTTGATTTGGATTCCTTGAATGTCCTTGTTATGGAGTAGTAGAAAGGATGAAAAAGGTAGTGGCTTGTACTAATTTAGATGTGTTATCTGTGAAAGGAAATGAAGCAACTAGTTTTTCGATGAAGTGGAATGTGATTTTTATATGGTTCTGGAATCATATTTGAATGTTTCGGTTTTTGTTTTACGTTCTGTGTGTGTTAATTTTCTTAGCATTTTTATTAGAAAATTTGGCAAAATAAAATGATTGGAGTAAGGGGTTTAATTAAGGTTGGAGAATTTCTTATAACCCTTACCAAGGAAATGACTTATGATGATCTTCGCATATAATATGAAGAACCTAATTTAAATCTTAAGCCTCTATTTGGTTGCTGAGAACGGTGGAGGGAAAAAGCAGCCATGTAAAACTTGTTTTCTTTATTTGGAAACAGAGCTGCTAATTCCAGCACTTTTCTAATTTAATTAGAAAATTATATTAATTTTCTGTGGAAACAAGAGCAGCATAAAATATATAAATAAAAGTCCTTCCATCTTTTCTTGTGTCAGTGCTCAGCTACTAATTTGAGGTTTAAATTGTTATTTTTTGGAAAAAAAAGAAAAGAATTACTAGTTACATCACCTGAGGTGAGTTACACAATTGAGTTATGGACACTGTTTTATTTTCCGCTTTCATGTTTTGACTGCACCAATAGAGTTATGTTACTTTTTAGGCATTTGATTTTTTTTTATTTGTCGTCATTGGATTTAGGTTTGAATTGGCAGAAGAGTGTGCTGATGATGATGAAGCAAAGCTAGCAACCTCAGAGTTGAGGAAGGGTGTGTTAGAGGAGCTAAAAATGCAAAATTCATTCGTTCAGGTTAGATAAATGCATAAGAAGAACTTTTTCTTTCTACTTACTGTTTGGTTATTTTATTTTGGTTGAGAAAAAAAAGGGTTAACAATGTGTTTTTTAACCTTTGATTGAGCAATTTTTTTTTTTTTTTTCATTTTTTTCAAATTCTCTTCCTCTGGGCTTCTCCTAGTGAAATGCTTTAAGCGTCTTTTCCTTCTGTTGATATCTGAGAACACGTAAGGATCATTTGCTTGCTGCCTTGATCAACCTTGCTTAAAAGAGCTTTCTTGGGGAGGCTGTTTCATTTTTTTCCTTGAGTTCTGACATTCATGACTTTAATTTGGATATTTTATGTCACATTATAAAATGGTTGACATGGGACTTGATTTAGTTGATTTTAAATGAATCTTTTCATCCATGAACTTATTGTTTTTCCCCTTCTTTGTACACTTGATTGTTGAGCATCATAAACGATGTGGAATGAATGGATAATAAATGACTATGCTTATTCGGCATTAAGTTTTGTACATGAGCGGGTTTTATCATGTTTATTGGATGATAGAGCCCCTCAAAAACCAAATTTAGGTGGAAAATATGTTCAAAGCTTTCTAAGCATATTTTAAACCCAAACTCAAAATGGGTAAAAAGGAAAAAAAAAAGAACTACGATAATATTGACTTGGAGTTATTCTGTTCAATGTTTGTGGTAATTGATCATTTTCTGTCTAAAACTAGTCCGGCAGTCTATTGGAATTGCAGAGAGGATTTTTTACAGTAATTTTATGATTGATGTTGATATGAAACAACCATCAATTATTTAAATCTCATGAAAAAAATTGTTTATGCATAAGACTGTAGTGAAATCAGGATTTAAGTTGTCAAAATCATAAAATAGGGATCTTATGGGATTTTTGTAGGATTTTAAGCCTGCTGAAATGATTGAGCTTCTTTCTTGTAACGAGGTTTCCTTTTTGTTTTTCTTGTTTTATTTTGTGTTTGATTTCAATCTTGGAGGCTTTGTTGGCATTTGGTACTTTAGTGTTTTTTTTTGGTTTGTTTTTTTTGGGAGAAGTTGGAATCTTTCTTCATTGTTATTTAATTTATGGGATTTGATACCTTTACTGTGGATTTGATATTTGTTATTAATTACTAGGTTATTAATTAATTAGATTCTAAATACTTTTTAATGCCTTAATAATTCCCGTTTATTTTCTAGAATGGATGGGTTAAACCATCCTTAATTGAAAGGCTTGCTAATGTTGAATGCTGAGATTATTTTCTTGATTATAAAAGATGATGCAAAAGTATATTTTGATCTACATGCTCAAATTGTATCAATTATTTCCAGTGCTCGACAAACTTAGTGTCACTATTAATGATTTATATATGAGTTCTTAAAGACTTTCACATGTTTATTAATTACATGATTAATTACTCCCTAATTCTATTCACATAAGCTTGATTATCCTAAAACAATGATTTTTTCCCCTTATCTATGTGCTTTTCACTCTATTATCAATTGGATTTCACCTATAGAATGTTTTTTGTAATTATTATTTAAAAATATGTTTTTTTTTTTTTTTTTTTTTTTTTTTTTTTTGTATTTGAGACTACTTATGGTTTGTTAAATCGAAAGACTTTATAGGTTCCGATCTTACAATACAATTTTTGAACCCTACAATGATCCTAGTTAAAATCCCAACTTTAATAACCTAGGATGTTGACATTACTGTTGAAATATAAAGGGAATGAAAAATAAACCTGGGAACATTCAACAAGCTAGATTGAAATGTGCACAATGGTTGCTTACCTTGTGCTATGTTTAGATCAAAAACTTATTGTTGGTGGCATATATCATGTGTCAATGACTGTTATCATGAATGGTATTTCTAAAAATGCTACACTGATAAAATCATTATGCTGCTATGAAATGTTGCATAATCAAGCTAGGCAGTGCACAGTTTAAAATGGGTTTCCCTGCAAAGGCATTCACTTGGATATGCATATACTATTTTATAATTATTCCTGATTATCGAACTCAGTGAAAATGTTGCTTAAATGGTTTTCTAACCTTGTCAAGAAAATGTATTTTTTGGGAGATCAATAAATAAACCTAATTCCAAATATTGTACCCCTTTCTTAGCTATCACTAGAGTATAAAGTTGCGTTGTGCCATAATGTTTCATTCCACACCATTAATTGTCATGAGATCTTACAGTTTAGCCAGTGATTCTCTAGTCTGGCAAATTGTTTTTTAATGAGAAATATGTAGTTGATTCTATTTATTGGTTGTGGACTTGTGATTTATAGCCAAGAAATTTAAGTGACTATAAGAATTGTTGTTCAATCTATCTTGCTGTAATGTGGTTCTGTCAGCATGCATTTTGTATCTTTACTTTTGCTTGCTCCTTCCAGGAAGCTCATTTCCATCAGCAGGGTCACGTAGGAGAAAAATTCTTCAACACTGGAATCTTAAGGAACACTGTTCTGTTTTAACCCTTGTGATGTCCATTTGTCATACTAATGCTACTAAAATCATATTATTTGACTTTATATAATTATATTAGATATAGCAAGGAGAAATAAAGAGGTTACTGTGCAACTTTTGCAGCAAACTAAAGTTCTGATGAGTTTGATGGAAATGACACCTTATCTTAGTCACCACTTCTTGTGTCTTGAAGATTCATCCTCTTAACTCTTCAGAGCTACTTAGATCAGCCGTAAAATCTGTTTTAATGTAAAACTCTGTAATTATAAATCAGCTTTACACAGCTATCTAATATTTAATTTATAATCCTGCAAGCATGTGGATTTGTGTCTTACATGAAATAGTTCTTTCAGTGCTCTGAATGCTTGAATTATCCAGGAATGGGGTACAGACCCAGGTAAAGAGAGCACTGTCAATTCTGCAACTGTTAAATACACAGATTTCTTGTTGGCTACAGCATCTGGGAAGGTTGAAGGAGTGAAAGGTCCTGGTAAACTTGCAACTCCATTCGAAAGAACAAAAGTTGCAGCCTATACTCTGGCTGCCATGACACCTTGCATGCGGCTGTATTCGTTTCTTGGCAAGGAGCTCCAGGCACTTCTAGATCCAGAGGATGACAGGCACCCTTACAAGAAGTGGATTGACAGTTATTCATCTGAGAGTTTTCAGGTAATTTATAGTTTTGCCAGTGGTATTTTGCATTGTGTTTTTAATGGTCCACCTGATTACATTTTATTGACTGCAGTCTGAGAGGAAACTGTATTACATAAATGGCCTACTTTACCCCCAACATCTCAATTATTGTACTCTTTGAAATCTAGGCATCAGCTCTGCAAACCGAAGACTTGCTGGATAAACTTAGTGTCTCCTTGACAAGCGAGGAGCTTGACATCATTGAAAAGCTTTATCACCAAGCCATGAAACTTGAAATAGATTTCTTCCTTGCGCAGCCACTTGCTCAGCCAACTGTAGCTCCCCTTACAAAAGGGCATAACCTTGCAGAAGATCGGCTTGTCATATTTTCTGATTTTGATTTGACATGCACTGTCGTTGACTCTTCTGCCATTTTGGCAGAGATTGCAATAGTAACAGCACCAAAATCTGATGTGGTTCAAAGTGAGGCTCAAATTGCTCGGATGTCATCAGCTGATCTGAGAAACACATGGGATCTTCTTTCTGGACAGTACACTGAAGAGTACGAGCAATGTATTGAAAGCATTATGCCATCTAAAAAAGGTATAATTCTTTATGAAAATTCTTGCAAGATAGAAATTGGAATCTGTTAACTGTTTGGGGATGGGAAATGGTCTGTTGCTGAAGATCTTAGTATAATATTAAATCCTCAGGTTGGTTTTGACTTTCTGTTTTTTTGCAGTGGAGTTCAACTATGAAGCTCTTTGTAAAGCTCTTGAACAACTTTTAGACTTTGAGAGAAGGGTAAATTCTAGAGTGATTGAGTCTGAAGTTCTTAAGGGTTTGAATCTTGAAGATGTAAAACGAGCTGGTGAACGTTTGATTCTTCAGGATGGCTGCACGAGTTTCTTTCAGAAAATTGTGAATAATGAAAATTTGAACACTAATGTCCATGTGCTCTCATACTGCTGGTGTGGTGATCTCATCAGATCAGCTTTTTCTTCAGGTATGTTCCGGCCAGGTCAGAACCTCGAGTAAAGAATTTGGAGGTGTTCCACCCTTCAGTATTTTTTGCAATGAAGTGGCTGCTCTGAAAATTCAAACTGATACAGTGCACTGTAGCATCGAATATGCACACACATGCATATATGTATATATTCTCCTTTAGAGTATCTAGTTTTCTACTTTTCACATTACTTACTTGAACAATGACCTCTTAATCACTTTACATTCTTATTGTCCTACCATATTTTACCCTCCATCGATGACACCTAACTTTAGATGTCAAAGTAGTATGTGATACAGGATAGCTTAATCCTTAGTTGCGTAGTCTACATTTTCTCTGTGCAAAATTGGTCAAGTATCTTCCTTTAAAATGGGTTGTTGTGTTGGATTTTGTTTCTTGTTTTCCTATTTTGCAAATCCAACTTTTTAAGGATGTATTTTTACTGGGAGAGATCTGCTCCAGAATGGTGTATTGCAATGAACTTCATTCTTAGGTAACCATGTAGAACTGAAGAGACAGCCTTTGTAACAATCCTTTACTACAATGGTTTATCTTCTTCACTTAAGATTTTATGCATTGAAATTATGTTTCTGTGGAAAAAATTGTGTAGCAAGTAGATCAAATATACATCTAAAATGTGTGCACAAAATTGTTTAATTGGAACAAAGAATTTGATGGCACTAATCAAAGTATAATAGCCGGATACAGAAGTCAGTCCTTGTATATTAGTGATGATTTTACCTAGAAACATCCTCTTTTAAATATGCTTTAGATAAAGGTTTGCAACACAACATGCGTGAAAGATTACTGGGTATTGCTACACTTGGTTAGCATAAACTCTCCGTTAAGTTGATGGAAAAGTTACTATCATCTAGGAGAAATGTCTTTCAGAAAACCTTGATTACAATAGATAAACCATTGCTTCTAACTCGATCTCTTGTGCCATACACCTATCTGGGAGTTCATAAATATTATTTTGGGGGCAAACCTGTGGCCAAGCCATGCCATACCCCAAGTTGCCAAGGCTTAGCACAGTTACAACATGCCTTTCTGAGGCTTAGCATGGCTCTGACATGCATAGCCATGATTTTCCCACAAGATCTCTTTCAGGATAAAAAGATGTGGGGTGAGCCTCCATAGTTACTTGGTCACACATTTACATGACACTCATGACAGTTATGCATGCATGCACAGAGACTGATGCAAGACTAATCATGACTTGCTATTAACTACTGAAGCTGCCTCACAGGATCTGTAGTCATACTGGTTATGTGTTCTTATCTTCTGATCTGATGGTCCCTTGTATTCCTTGAACTGGAAAAATGTTTTCTTAGGGTCAAAGGCTGCAATTTTTTATTTTTCATTACAATATTGGGTTTTTGGATGTGGTGATTGATTCCAAAATTCATTACTAATGCATTTTGGTGCGTTGAAACTCTTATATACAGCTCCCTCCCTCCCTCTCTCTCTGCGCCTTTTCTTTTCATCTCTCTTTTTAGATAAAGTGTAGTATTTTTCCCTGTTTCTCTTTAAGACTAATGGATAATTTGCCCCATACTCAGAGTTTGCTTTGTTGTTGTACAGGGGGTTTGGATGTGAATGTACATGCGAATGAGTTAATTTTCGATGAATCAATCTCCACAGGGGAGATTGTTAAGAAGGTGGAATCTCCCTTGGACAAAGCTCAAGCTTTCAATGATATTTTAAAGAATTACAGCAATGACAGAAAGAACTTGACTGTTTACATTGGAGATTCAGTTGGTGACTTGCTTTGTCTACTTAAAGCAGATATTGGTATTGTAGTTGGATCAAGTGCAAGTTTAAGGAAAGTGGGAAGTCAATTTGGTGTTTCTTTTGTACCATTGTTCCCTGGCTTGGTGAGAAAACAGAAAGAATCTGGCGGAGAAAGCTCTCCTAATTGGAAAGGGCTATCGGGCATACTGTATACAGTCTCTAGTTGGGCTGAAATACATGCCTTCATTTTGGGGTGGTAGAATCATTTTTGTTCGCACACTCCTGCGTGTTAGTTAGGGAAAATCAAGGAAATATTTGTTACATAATGGAACACCAATACAAGATGATGGCTAATTTTATTAGGGGCCACAGATCTGCTGCTGTTTGTTTTTTTTTTTGGTTTCTCCACAGAGTCTTCCGTTCAGAAATGCAATGGATTCTTTTGGGTGGATATAATGCTGTGAACTTGGTGTTTAGAATCTCCTGTACTTTTGTTGCCAACCTCACCAATTCTTTCGTTGCCCCTTGTAGTTGGTACTGGTTCTATACCAAAGTTTCATATGATTATTTTTTCCAGCTTGTTCATATGGTACCCAAGTCTATACATTGCTGGTATCTTTTGCTTTTCATAGATCATCATTGTTCTGTATTTGGCAAGGGTGCCATTTCTGAGAAGATATCCACGCAGCTCCTCTCTTTCGACTTTTAAAAGACCAATTTGGTTTACCCTCTATTCAATGATGAGGCATTTTATATGCATGCCTCTCTTTTTATTGATTCTGTTCTCTTGGCCTGCCAAATTACAATGAGTGCAAGAACTCCTAAAACATGTTGCTTGGCTGTTATTTCATGTTACTTTCCTCAAACAGGTACAGCATTAATCTTGCAATCATTCAATCACATGTGGTGGTGGTGGTTAATGGCGTTGATTCAACGCCTGTCCAAGTGACCATCCAGTGCTCAACCCGTGAAAACCACAAGACAATAACTAATCCAAGCACTTGGTTCTTGAGTTGCTATACCCCTAAAAACCACATCTTTACAAGTGGTATTTCTTCCATGTGTGATAAACACAACTATTTAATCCGGTTTGGTATAGCAACCTGATCCGGTTGACTTGTTTACTGACCAAGTCGGTGTAAAAATAGATCTAACTTCGAGTTAGCCTGATTTAATCTGATAAAATATGTTTTTATTTTTAAATGCTTTCGTAAAATATTATCATCTTCATCTTTTAATCTATTCAAAATATGTTTTGACTTCTAAATATTTTTGCAAAACATTATCGTTTTGATATTTTTTAAAATAATAAAATAATATTATTTTTATTTAATCTGAATTGGCTCACCCAATCTATTAACTTACACTTTGTACCGAGGTGGAAGAACTATAAAGATACATTTCCTGCATGTATCCATTACGAATTATTCCAATTTCCAATACATATTGAAATAAAGAAATATAAGTTGAATCTCATTCTGAATCACCAAGAGTTGCCATGGAAAGATATAGATATGAAATAAAATCTACTCACAAATTTGTTCCTTTATAATATATAAATAAATACATCGTACTTAGAGATGTGATTCAACAAAAATTAAGAGAAAGAAAGCCAATTTGACAACCAACCACTTGGAGATATAGATTTCACCAAAAAGCATCCTTTCTTGTTTGTCTCCAAGAACACTAGTAACCTTTAAATCTCTTCTTTATTTTTTTTTTATTTTAAAAACTATCAACACCAAATTGTCTAGATGAAGGGTTAAAATTTATTTCTAAAATTTAAAATTAATTCCATAAAAAAAATTTAAATTCACGAGTTAGGTTGATGATCTATTTGAAATTGTGATAGCGATGGTGATTAAAAGTGTTTTTCATTTTAAAATGCATCAAAATGAGGTTTTTATTTTATTTTTTAAAACATATAAATCTTTGTTTGGTGGATGGGGCCGGGGCATATCTGTATTTGTGATATTGTATGTTTACATGTATAAGAATATATCATGCTTGTTTCTGCGTCTTAAAAATATTTTTAAAAAATTAAGATTTTTTTTATTTTAAATTAATATATTTTTTTTATATTTTTAACTTGTTTTGATGTGCAAAATATATTTTAAGAAATAAAAAAAAAATATATTATTTTAATATATTTTTTTAAAAAATCTTTAAAAAATAACCACTATAATAATATATACCAAACTGCCTCTAGGATCCATTGTTAATACAATAATGTGTTAATTACTGTAGTTTAGTGTAGTTTAGATCATTATTAGCCTTAATAAATCTTTCTTGTAAGTGGGGTTGGTGTTTAATTAAGATTCCTCTTATCAATGAGCTTTGCTAAACGTGTTAAAGTATGCATGATTTACGCATTATTAATAAGAGTTTCAAATCCCAAAAGTATATTTAAATATCTCTTTCACAGATTCAACTTCTTTGGGTTAAGGTTTTTGTCTTCATGTGTGATTACATTAGATTAAATGTCGTGTGACACAAATCTCCACATCAACTTCTGACAAAATTACATATGAAAATTAGAAATCGACAAAAAATGAGAAAGAAATATAAAGGAAATTCAGATTTAATCAACTATATGTTAAAAAAAATCTTAAAAAAAACACAGAAAATTATCTAGATTATCTCCCTTCACCGTAACAATTGTAACCCAACCATCTAGTAGGTGGTACAATAGTAAAAGTTTAGAACTAAGAAGTTTGCTCCTTCTATGATCTCAGGTTCGAGTCCTGTGATTGCTAATATAATTGTTACTGAAAGTTTACATGGTCGTTAACTTCAAGGCCCATGAGATTAGTCAAGGTACACGCAAGCTAACCCAAACATTCACATTAATAATAAAAAAAACAATTATAACCCATAACTGAATTTATGAACCAAATTTATTTCAATTGACTCGTATAATTTGAGTTCATCTTGATAGCTAGAAGCAATCACAAATTAAGGTCATGTAACTTACCTTAATTTCGAAGCAAATTTGGATTCTTCAAAGGAAATGGTTGCGCATGAAGAATCCATACGCAGCTGCAATGGCTACAAACAAAATAGAAGTATACATGCATGCTTTTGATAGGCATTTGCGTCCTTGCACAAATTCTATTAGGTTTTACGGTGTATTGGAGAGTGTGGTAGTGGATGTTTTTCAAAGTGTTTTTTTTCTTGAAAATATATCAAAATAATATTTTTATTCAAAAAATTATTTTTGATATCAACGTTCAAAACAATTCAAAAATATAAAAAATTTTAATTTTATCCGGCTCTGTTTGGAACGCAATGCCAAATGAGGTTTTAGTGAGTAAAATCCATGCAAAATTAAACATATTAATCTGTTGAATAACATTTAATTCCCAGTAAAATGTTCAAAAATCATTGAAAATGATAATATATATATGACTTTTTTTTTCTTTTTTAAGAAATTAAACACATGACTTACAAGTAATATTTGATTATTAAAATGGACTGATTTAAGAGGAAGCTGGATATCAATCAAAACACCATAATCACCATTTAATTCCCAATTTTCCATACTTTTGAGATATGGAACACACAGTACTTAATTTAATGCCCACATCAACCACTGAATGGATGCATCAAAACTTGGTTGGATTTCCACTTGGAATCAGACCTGAATTATGCAAAGCTAATTCCCTCTTAATTTATTAGTTAAATTTTAATTATAATCTATGCCATCCAATGAATTCATTGCTGACTTCTCGACTAGTAGATGTAACCTAGTCAGAACCCACTTCTGATTAGTGACAAATTTTTGTAAATAAAATTATGTATTTTAATGTCATTATAATTTGACAAAGATGGATTCAAGATCGATGACTAGTGTTGCCAACGGTTTTCCAGGTTAATGAAATAGAAAGATTATTTATTTTTACTATCTTCATGTGGGTTTCTTAATTTTATAATCTAAGTTACTAATTGACTTATGTATTTTAATGTCATTATAATTTGTGAAGGGACCTTTTTTTATGCCCACTTATTCATTTAACTCAAGTTTTTTTTTTTTTTTTGACTCCAGGTCTCGATCAAGAGACGAGTCAGTCGAGTTCTGAATAATCTTCGAATTTAATAACAATGATTAAAATGTGAAAAACTAATTATATTATCTTGATTTAAGAGTGTTTTGGTAAGTTAGCATAGTTAAAAAAAGTATTTTGTAAAGTAACACAGACGGAAAAATATTTAGGGATCTAACACAGTTGAGAGTGTCACAGATGGTATCTGTGATTCCTATAATAGACTCATCCTGAGGCAATCTATTCTGCTATCAACTCCCTGACCAAAAAAACAGCAATTCACACAATTTAAATAACCAGTTTCCAGCATCAAAATACAATTTACATAAGCAACACATAACATATTTAATTATAAATAAAAAAAATTTAGCCTGACGATTAACACAACACAATGTTTTACTAAAAATTAAATTAACTATACATGCATATATTCACAATTCTCATAACATATAATAACATGTAACTATATCTAATTATTGTCTGGAGTATCACCACAACTCGTCCAACTCGAGGATGGTTCTGGAGCATCACCACAACTTGTCCAACTCGAGAACAGGTCTGTAATATCCATGTAGATGTGAGGAAGACCAATATCATTTCAAGCAAGTTGACCTGTCCAACTGGAGAACATGTCTGCAATATCCATGTAGATGTGAGGAAGACCAATATCATTTCAAACAAGTTGATCACATAACATTCTTGAAAATTCGTTAAGGGACATGTCTGACATAACAGTTAAGAATTTATAGCTTCCTCCATTATAAGCGATACCATTATCAGTATTAATAATGATACCATCATAGAAGCATAACATCTTTAAATTATTAGACATTCTGTCAAACAACACAACACAACACGATTCTAATTTATTAAAATCTTTGGGTTAATTAAAGTGCATCAATTGTATAAAAAACCCAAATTAATCAGCGAACACCTATATTCATCAAATTCCGCTACCATAACAAAATTATCAATCAAACTCGTGTATTTCATAGCTAGCATTATTATTTTATATGCAATTCGGTATAATTCATAATTTAACTTAAATCAACACTAACTCTTTCATTATATAATTTTGTTAATTCACAATCAACAATAACAAAAAAAAAAACATTGATTATTTAATAAAATAACCTACCACCGACTAAAAATATTTGTAATTAACATACTCCATAATTTAACCTAAATCAACACTAACATTTCAAACACATAATTTTGTTAATTAACAATCAACAGCAACTTAAAATAATTGATTATTTAACAAAATAACTTAATTATATCTAATTAACAACTTAAATTACATCTAATTAACCTAATTCTTAATTCAAAACCCTAACATTCAATAAAATCAAATTAACACTAGTTGAGAGGAAGTGTTCAATATACTTCTAAATGTTAAATGTGGATGGTGAGAGTGATTGGTGGCGGCTGTATTGGCCAGAAAAATAAGAACTTGCCATTGGTAGAGAGAGAAAGAGAAAGGTTGTTGCGGGTAGAGCTAGAGAGAGATGATTGTTTTTTCAGGGGTGAGGAGAGAGAAATCCAAGAAGTGGTGAGGGTTAAGGGGTATTGGCTATTGAGGGAGGGAGGGAGAGAGAGGGTGTTGAATTTTAAAATTCAAATGAAATTATAATGTTATTTATCTACTCGCGTGTCGCATATGTCACCTATGAAATATGAGTCGTATATATTATCTCTTAATTTTTTAATTAGACAATATTATTTTATTATTTTTTTAACATGCTAAATTAAAAAAAAAAAAAAAAACTCTTGATTCAATGTACCGGCCAATTGTACATATGTCGAGTTCAGCACTACATTTCAATTAGCATCAAAAGCTAGCTAGCTAGATTTGATATTTTAGATGCAGGACCTGTCTAGGCCTCACATCTACCCGACAACACTCTAACTCATGTTGGTTTTTTAAGGTTAAAAAGTAAAAAAACTCCAAAGGCCATTCTCACCCTCAAAACCAAATCAATACCCATAATATAAACTGTTTTGATTTTATAATCTTTCTAATATTAATAAAAAAAATTAAATTAAATTAAAACATGGATATCCAGATTAAGTTAAATCAATACACTCTTGAAACATCTTCTATAATATTTTCAAAGGGACATAAAATTTTGGAATGATGTTGAAATTTGATTTTTTTTTGGAATTAAATTATAGTTGACCTGAACTAAAATTTTTTAAAATCCGGTCAAATCAAGTTAGAGTTATGTGATTATTAATATATTGGTTACTGGAAGTTTACATAATTATTAATTTCAGGATCAGTGAGATTAGTCGAGATACATACAAGCTAGGCTGAATACTCATAATAATAATAATAATAATAATAAAAAATTTCGGTCAAAACATGATTAAAAAGTTTGGACCAAACAAAGGTATTGTTACAGCTCGATGCCTTAATTTTCAACGTCAAAACCAATACGTGTATTCATGCCATTTCGCGTTGAAATTAAATCAATATTAAAATTAAATTAAATTAAAAAAATACACCAAAGCCCGTCATTGTTTTAATGTAGAGACTCATGGTCTTTACAATGTAGAGCCTGTCAAGTTTCTTGGCGCAGTTAAATAATATAAATATAAATGCTCTTAGAAACAAAAAAAAAAAAAACAGGGTAAGTGAGGTTTATGTATTTTTAAATAGTAAAATAACTTCATTATTCTTAAAATAAAAAACTTTAAAAAAGATGTTTGGGGTATTTTTATTTTTTTTCATCATATTTATTTAGTTATAATCTATTTGAATTAGCACCAAATTAATCTTTTAACAAATAAAATATTTATAAAAAGAAGACGTTGGTGACACGTGCAATGCAAGTGTCAACAAGTGGACGCCGCATGCCCCAACAAGTAGATGCCGCTTGCACCATTTAGTATGCGTGCAGTGATATTCAGTATCCAAAAACACCCATCCACTGTGTCTGTTGATGCATAAAATGGTGGTGCAGCTCATGTAGTGGCACGTGTAGTGATAATCACGATAGTTCAGCAGTGATTAAATATTTTTCTCCTTTTTTTTTTTTCTTTCTCCTCTCCTTGAAATCCGCATTGGTTCTTTCAGAATTTATAATTGTCCTTGTCAACCTATTTATTTGTCTTTCAATTTTGATCCTTATTCTTTTTATTGGTTTTTTTTGTTTTGGATTAATTTTTTAATTGGTTTTTATTTTAATTGCATCCCTTATTATTTAGTTTTATTTGATTTTTATATCAAATATGATATTCATTCTTTTGATTGTTGTTTTTTTTTTTTACTTTCTTGATTTTTTTTTAATTTTTTCCCTCAATATTTTTATTTAATTTAATTTTTTTATTCAATTCTGGTCCTTATTATTTTGATTTTTACTTTTTTATCATTTTCTTAATTTATTTTATTTTTCAATTTTGTCTCTCGTTATTTTCTTTCATTAGTTTTTATACCAGATTTGATCTTCATTGTTTTGATTGCTAATTTTTTTTTACTATTGAGAATTTTGCTTCATGTTTTTTATTTATTTATTTATTTTTTGTCTCTTATGAGATCATTTTCGATTTCATGATCTGAGTCACCGATTTTGAAAATTAGCCTTATTTAACTTTGTATTGTTTTTTCAAGTTTTTTTTTTAATTTTTTTTTAATTTCATCTTTGACATTATATTATAGAACCTTAAGCTTTTGAGGTCCTTTTTTCAATGACATTATATTATAAAAATATCTAGTTCATATCAAAATCTACTAGAGATTTCATCTATAATTATACTTGTATACTAATTGTGTCTACCTCACTTAATCCAACTTCATTAATTAATAGCACCAAACTTGACAAAAAAAAATGATTAAGTTAATGGTGGCTAATATTCTAGCCTCAAATTCGGTTTTAATTTTTTTTTCATGATAAAAAAGTATTTTTAGATCAACTTTTTATTTTTCTGAACCATCTTAAAATATACATCTCATGTCAATATTTTAATATATTCTAAGTAATATTTTTTTTAATATTATTCCAAAATCCTAACTTAAGAAGTGGGAATTGGAAGAATTGATCTATAATCACTTCTATTTTTTTTTCTTTATTTATTAATTAATGATGGTTGAGTTTTTTTCTTTTCTTTTCCCTTAATGACCCCACAATTAGATGGTTCACCTAGATTCCCACCATGGTATAACTATAGGTTCATTTACTTTATGAGATATTCCATTCACTATAATATTATATCATAGTTGTCCCTCACTCGTACGTGGCCTACATATTTCTTTTACTTCTATTTTATTTCTTGTATCATCCGCCTTAAACCCAAGAGCCAAGAAACCTCATCACCTTAGCCTTGGTGTATATAATAACCAAGAACTTGATGAAAATGCTGGCATCTTCTTTTTCTTGATCAAATTTCCTTTTCATTTTGTTTTTCCATCAGGGTTTATCATTATCGAAGGAGGAGATCATCATGGTAGTTTTGAGGAGGAGGAAGAGGAGGAGGAGGAGGAGGAGGAGATTGTTTGAAGGATTACTTGCTGATAACAATGGAGTAGCCTTGGAGCCGTGGCCTTAAGATACAAAAGAGAGATGATGACCAGAGGGAATGGAACCTCTAGGCAAGTCTAATTCTTGGCTTTGAATTATCCTCTCCTTTTTCGTTTCTTCTTGTTTTTTCCATGTTTGGTTGCCAAGAAAATGGAAGAGAGTACAAATAATAAAAACATATATGGAATCTTAACTCCCGATTAGATTCCAATATTTCATTTCTTGAAGTTGTTATCTTACGTCTTTCGGGCGACCAAACAAATTCTCTCCCACTTTCTCAGCGCTTCTGTATCCTTAAACACCGAAAAGGGAACCATTAATTAATCATTTTAGAACATAGATCTTCACCTTATTTCTTAATCGTTGTGGTCTTTGACAATATTTAAAATTGCAGACTTCGCAGCGCAGCTTGGTTTTTGTCGTTCAATCACCCATCTATTACTTTATGTGTTTGCACCTGTTCATCTACTGTTGTTATCAGTAGCTAGCAAGAAACCGATTACTGCATAGAAATTGTCTCAAACGAGTTAGTGAACAGCAGTTAAAACTCCAAACATATACGAGCTAAATAGGTTATGAAAATGCTAGCTAGGGTTCATCACAAGGAACAAAGGTTCAATTAAAAAAAGTCATGAAGGAACAATAGCACATGATTGATTATTGTAGGTAGACATTATTGGCATGGGCCATGTCACCATATATATGGTGCTTTCAGAATTTATATTGCCAGACATTAGCTGTCCTTCATGATTGTCACCAGCGTAGAATTACAGGTAAAAGGGAAATGTCAAAGCATTTATAGTGACACAGTGACATGTCCACCATGCTCACGCAACATCGGAGCCTGTCTACCTCGAAGAAGTCTTAATTAGTGCATGCAAATCTAGGAAAGTTTCAAGTAAAGCTATGGAACACGCACGATCATGTCAAATATCATGTTATGTAACTTCTGAGAATGTACGTTGAGATAGTTTTCACTCAATTTCAGTACTAATTGTGCTATAATATTTGGTGAGCGTACATGCCACCCATAGCCGAATTTGGGAAATGCTCATCTCATTCGGTTGCATCTACTTTCATCTTCTCTTATCCTGTCCAGTCAAATTTACTCACCAAACAAATCATAAATCTCACAATCTTGATGGAGATCTAAACCGTGATCCATTCCAAACACAAGTGAGGCCGGCAAGCTCTTCGTGCCTGCAAAGCTAGAGTACTGGAGGCGGAGGGAGAAGCAGAATTTGTTCCAAATACATGAGAAAGAAGATAATGTAGTAAAATACTCTAAAATATGAGAACTTCCTGAAATTGCAGACGTTAGGCATCAGAAATGCATATTCTCCAAATTTGTACTATAACTAGCAAACAAGCAACCTCAGATATACATGTCCAATCCATGTCCTTGTGATCTAAACTAAGAGGAATTAATCTCAAGATTTACCTTTCAGACTATGATCAGCTTTGCTTGTGGTTAATTAGACGAAGTGTTGCTTTCCATCTTTTCACGATCTTAACCTCAAATAAAGATGCTCACACAGATGGTAAGGTAACTTCATATTGAAGATATCCATGTCCCTTCAATGGACCATGCAATCTTTGCAGCCACCTTTCTTTCGATGAAAAAAGTCACATTATAGCGGTATAAACAAAGTTTGTAGCTTTCTGCAACTTTAAAGTTAAATTAACAGGAGTTGTCATGAACTATACAACCTTTAGGATAAGGATGATGATTCAACAAAGTCCCACCTTTCAAAATCTGCTTTTCCTTTTTCTTTTTTTTTAAATTTTTCTGGGCTAGTCGCCATGTGTCTTGATTAGTGGAAAATGACAACCAAAAAGTAATTCTATATCAATTAGCATTTTTCTATTGGTTAATGAGTCATCAAGGACTCAAGGAAAAGTAAATATAATCATTAATAATGGTGGGTTAGTTCAATGACAGTTCACTAAAATTGAAGAAGATTCAAACATCAAATAAGCAAACGCAACACTAGAAAGTAGAAACCTTCCACTATCAATTAATTACGATCTTGTTTCTGCCTTTTCCGATAACCTCCTCCATTCTCTAGTGCCAAAGTTGATATCATATTCAGATTTCTATGGTGGATTGGCTTGCTGCCATGTCTGCAGAATCAAAAAGCTTGGTATACGTTCAGAAACTGTGGTTGGTTCGAAAGACCCAAAAGGAATCCCTTTTAAAAGCATGTTACAGAATTTTATTTTTTTTAATTTTAATTATTTGCTTCAAAAGGCAAATGCATCTGTGCATATTAAACAGTCCATCGGTGCAGGCATGGCAAGAAACAATAGCAAGTGATGGACTAATGACTCGTTGATGGTCTAAGTTCAGAATGTAATATAATTTAATTAATCTGGTTAATTAAAGAAATTGACTCCAGCACTGTTTTTATATATGCACACAGAATGAAGATCAATCAGTTTGAAAAGGGGACAACAGACCTGACCAATGGTTACGGTTTAGGGCTCGACCATAAACATAATTATTAGCTGTGAATCTTTTTATAAACATAATTATTTGACTCATTATTAACCATCTATTTTACTTTTAAAGAAAAAGAAACCCATGTAAAAGGATTAATTTAAATAATCACATATTAACAAGAACATAAATAATAGAAGAATATAATAATAATTAAATAGGTTTTGTACTTAAAAACATCCTTAAACCACACAACATCCATTCATAGCAATAATCATAAACACCATCCAAATAAGAAACAAATCTCAATGTCATGGTAAAAGTTAAGCTTTCTTAAGACATAGAATAAGTTACTAATTACTCATAATCAATAACATAATTATAATTTTTCTATACTAAATACACATACATACATACATACATACATACATATTAACTGTCACAAATTTTGGACCACTTCAATGAAACACTTTGTAGCAGTTTCTCTTCTTTTTAGGAAAAAATGCTTTGACGAGAAAAAGGTAGGAATACCATGAAATAGAGCAGCTCAGCACAAAGGCAGAGCTAAGTGTACATGATTCATAGTAGAACAACAAATTACAAATTTAAGTCACTAATAAACTGTTTATCATTCAAAATCAATTGAAAAATCTTGGTACTTCTAACATATTATTACCTTGAGAAGGTGAAAAATTCAACCATTTACATCACCAAATTTCATTAGTTGGATCATACAAAATTGGGTGTGTGCCTTACTGTCAAGTCCAATCAAACTGTTCCTGAAAGAATATTACAAGACCTGGGAAGAGGAAAATCTCTATACTGTTACAAATCAATTGCAATGTTGAGTAGATTACAAATCAAAGGGAACGTACACTTACATCAACATTTTAAGCCACCGGTCAAAATAAGAAACATTCGTTCCTAGCTCGTGCTGTGTCCCGGTCTTCAAAGCCTTTCAAAAATGATCTGATTGCAAGATGTTCTGAAGCATACGTCATGAAAGATGCTAAAACCAGGCCTCCAGCAACCATCAACCCTAACCTGCAAAGAAATCACATACTAGTTAATTTCACTCCCTTCACATGGAGGGCTACTAACTGACATCTCAATAGAAAACCTGATAATGCAAATTACCTCAAAAATAGAGCAGTAACACCAAAAATATAAGGTAGTGAAGGGGCACCAACAGCCAACAAAGCCATCCCTAAACCATAGTACCATGCAGCAACATCGCAAGTTGACCCCTGCCGATGACCTGCGGCAGAAACAGGCATTATAAACTAATTTAAATTCAAAACGAAAGCACTTGGCACGGATATGTAACCAAAGTCTACAAACCTTTTCTAGAATCATAAGCCAAAGATTCAGAATGAGGAGAAAGTGATGCAGCTTGAGTTGCCATCCTCTTTCCCCATAGATAGATCAAGTGGAGAAAGCCTCCAAATAAAAGGAAGAAGATTGTGAATGTCCACTCATACATCAAGAGCAAACCAGTCCAGGGCATCACTTGCCGAGGCACAATTGAAAGACCAAACCCAAGGGCGATCAAAAGAGCCATAAAACACATGAAGATGGAAACTCCACCCAAATACGCTGGCACCTTGGACTGTGCGTCATTGGAGAACTGTTTAGCATCACAATAAAAATTGTAACTTGCGCCAATCAAGTCAACAAGTAGTGCAGCTACATAGGCCAATTCACTATTGACCATCAAACTTAGAAGAGAGGTACGAGGGAACTAACTTGATAGGTGGAATTGCCAGCAGATGATGAAGAAATACCAGTGTAAGCAAGTGCTCCGTTTGATCTTATTTTGTAATAGAGGTGCCTAATATGATCACATAATGAACCTCTACAGAATGCTCTTGTCTGTACCAATGATTGCATTAGAGAAGAATATAGATCCCCTCAATTACCATTTGAGGGAAAACAATTGTAGAACAGCTTACCTGAAGAAAAGAGCGGTAGTAACAGAGAAGTACAAGACATAATGGTAACAAGAAAAGAACTTTGACAAGAAGTTCATCTTTTGGATTTTTGCCACCTCCGGTTCCAGGAAGGGACTCATCAAGCTGTTCCCTGACTCTCTGCAACATTACCAGAGTTATTTAATCTGCAATTATTTACACTCCAAGAGTGTGGTTGGAATTGAGTTTTCATAGTCACGGTTTTGAAAAAGCAGCAAGAGAAATACAAGCTAATTTGATTAAAGAAAGAATTAATACCTGCCAGACATCAACAGGTTTTAAAAGCCAAGATGTCCACCAGTCCCAAGGTTTGAGGGGCCCAAGTGTATAGTGAATAACATGGAGTTCATTCTCATCTACCATCCACTGCATTGAAATATAGAAGTTAACACCATTTAACAATCAAATGATGAGCAAATATAAATTAAACATTACCCAAGAATTATCAATTTATTGTTTGAACAAAGGACCCTAGAGGATATCGAATGAAAAATTTATCAGAAGCACAGCACACACCACAATCAAATGTGCAAACCATGAACCAAGGACTTTGTAGCTCAATATCTGTTCTCCCTTACAGCTAGTCAAAAGACTTAAAGTCCCATTCAAAGTTAGTTAAACCAGGCAGATTTAATGTGAATTAGCATGTTGAAATTGTTAGATTTACAAAAATTGACAAGAAAGCAGAGGTTGAGCATATGATACTCTGCTCCCCTTATTAGAGAAAAAGCAAAAGAAAGAAGCATCAGCAGTTATAGAGGCAGTCAATCTGCACTATCAGCATAAATAAGAATCATCTTATTCTCTGTTCACATAGTACCTTGTTAGCAAGCATGTAAAGACCAACATCTGCATTGTATAAAGTAGAGAGCCGCTCCATATCAGGTACAGGTCTACTTTTCCGTACTTCCTCAGGTAAACCAGGTTGGAAAACATGTGCATTTGGAAATTCTTCATAATAGGAGTTGAGAAACCCCTGATCTCCTGTTATTGGAAAAAAACATATGAGACAGAATATCAGAAAAATAAACAGCTGGATGACAATATCCATACAGAATGAAAGAAAGAGGATAGAGAATTTGGTAAAGGTAATAAAATCAACTAGACTGCACAGATAATTTTCTAGTAGAAGTCAATGCGAGGTAATGTATAATTTAACTACTAAATTTAATTTCACTAAAATTAGCTCAAGCCTTGATTGAAAGAGAATTGTAAGAGTTATGAGTAATATTTATTAACTGATGAGAAAGCACAACTAGGCACATAAATTATCAAAGACCGCCTAACTTAGTGGTATCAACATTGTTAGACAGAGCTAAGTTTCCTTCAAAATCATTAGATCAAATACAGCAATTGAGTGTATTCTTTGATAAAAAAAAATCACAATAATCCAAAGTTTTAACACCCAACCAACAGCAATGAACACAATTGTATTTACATGAAAGAAGCAGGCATTGATGAAAAGTAGGCACTTGATTATAATTACAAATGATAAGAAAGAGACACTTCACCTCCCGTGTAAGAGGGCAAAGTGGTTACTTTGCTCATCATGTTATTGAAAACTGTTTCAGATGGTTCCACCACCATGACTCCTGAATTTAACCTTTCTGAATGCTTCAGATTGGCACAGAATTTCGCACACTTGAAAAGATCCTCAATGCTTTTGACCACAATAGTATCCGCATCAAGATATACAACTGCATGAAAAAGTCACCAGGAGGTAATCAGCACAATTACTAAAATATATGTTGTTTGGCTCGTGTCAATCTAAAAGAAAAGAAATGGGGAAAACCAGAACCACAATTTTGAGTTCTCAGAGCCCACAGAAAAGCATAAGTATAAAGCCTGAGATTTCTTACCATGCAAGAAAATCAGATTTGAGATTTTTAAATTTTAACAAAACCTGAGACAACTAAAACAACATGACCATTTAATTATGCTTCTCTCTTTTGGAGATGAGTGGACCTAAGAGATTGTGAAACTTTACGTTTATAATAGATAACACTCAGAAAAAATGTTTAGCATTTATTCTCCAAGAACACACAAATGGTGGTAAAACACAAACTTGAAAAGATCCCATCACAATCCACCACCGTTTTAGATGGATGGAGAAAAACTCTTCTTTTATCCCTACTTTCATTGGAAAAACTTACCATTATAAAAATATAAACCCCAAACAACAAATGCAAGTACAATCTAAGCAATGAACAATATTATGATTGGCGTCGAAACTTAAAAAACAAAAAGGGTAGAAATTATACCTTTTTTGTAGTTAGTCATGTTAAAGATTTTTAGTTTAGTATATACACCCCAAAACCTCTTCGGCCGAACTTGATTAGGATTCGCCAATAAGCTGATTTTCTCCACTATCCACCCATCAGCCTGCACAACAATGTTCATTCGAAACCCCAAAACAAAACAACAAAAAAAATTAAACAACTTAAAAAAAAAAAGAAGCAAAACCTAAATCTAACGCAACCAAGAATTCTAAAAGATAAATAAAAAACAAATCCCACCATCTTTTTTTCTTGAAGTAATCAACTTTATTAATCAAAATAGAGTTATAACAACGTAAAGCTAAAAACTTCATACTCTACCTTATTTAAATCGTTTTTCCTTATTACTCACCAAATCAAATACATTAACTAAAAAACGATTTCCTTTATTTTATTCACTTTCTCCACCAGGAATGGATCCACTCTTTACTTAATTAATTCACCAAAATCCCATTTTCAAAGCTGAATTATCTCAGAAACCAAACAAATATAAAATAATAAAGAAAGAAAAATTACCAGTAAAAGCTTCTTGGCATAATCAGAGACACCATCAGAGACTAAAACGACAATATCTTTGGTGGATCCAGTATCTCTAATTGATTTCCCCAAAACCCTAACTCCCAATAAAAACTCATCTCCGTATAACAACGTAACGTAAGCCTCCTCTGTTCTCTGCGATCTCTGAATCGAAGCAGCGAGACATGTATAGCTTATTAGATTCAACGAGAACAGTGTAAATAGAGCAACTAGTTTTAATAACTTCATTGATAATTTACGATTTTGTGTGTGCTTGGATTGGGGATTTTCTTCTCTCTCCAGAAAGTTTTGAAAAATCAGGGATTTTTACGAGGAAGAAAAGGGAGTGATCAGAGAATTTTAAAAGGGTTTTGAATTATTTTTCTTTTTGGTTTAATTTTATCGGCGTCGTTTTTGACTTTTTATTATTATTATTATTTGACCGGCCCTGGCGGTCTCTAAAAGTGATGGGTTCTTACACGATGTGGCATGATGCATAGATATCTGCCCATGTTTGCTGTTGATGTTAAAGCATGGTTACCGGATTTGAGTCGGGTTAGCCTGCAATACAGTTCGCGTCATGGATCAGGGGAATTAAATTGAATTAATTTGAATTTAAAAGGATATATGTTATTGTTTTAAAAATATATAATTTTTATTAACCTTGTATAATTTAGATCTCGCATCAACAAGGGAAATCCGAACCAAGTTTTATAATTAGATATCAAGTTGAAAACATATGCTTTGCAAGATTTATATATATATATATATATATATATATATATATATATATAAAAGACATATAGCATGACCATGAAATTTTAATTTGATAGGAAACAAAATCTTTAAAATCTTCTATTAAAATATTATTTTGATCTAATCATCAAATTTACTAGAATGCAAGCTAGAACTTTTTAAAATTCCTTGAAACCCAAAAAAATCTTAGTAATTAAGGAAATAGAACAATAAAAATAATTGTATCAAAAATAATGAAAAAAGTGTCTATAGAACAAAAATACAGCAAATAAATAATATGTCGATAAAGTTCATCATAATCTATTAACGAAAAAATTTCATCGATGTTTCTGTTTGTATTTGCCAAGTTTTCTATAGTGTATGTAAAATTTCTTGTGAATTGATATAGTTTTACTATATACAATATAGATTAGTCCCTGAGGAGTAATGATAACAAATTATCCACATCCCTGTGATTTGTTAAGGATCGAACACAAAATAGTGTTCAAATTACCATCATCGGTATGTCAGCTACTTAGCATCCATATTTCTTCTGCATGTTATAACGAATACTTGGTGCAAATATCACACTATTTTTTAGCTTTGTACTTAGCAGGGGAAAGAGAGGGTGAGTTATATTCGATCTTTGAAGACTATTCTGTGTTCAAAGATGATTTTCACATCTTCTTTTGGCTGCTGCTCTTCCTTTGATGGAATTTTAATTCATTCTTCGAAGAAAAAGTGGACGAGTGTAAATGAACAATTATAAGAACAACAGGAAGTATTTTGTTACAAGCACGTAACTTTTGGGCTTGTGTTAAATAAGAGAAAGATAGGGTGAGCTAGTTATATTCGACAGAATGAAATTTTCTGTAAAGGTAAGTCATCTTTTTGATTGATTCCAAGAATATTTTACTTGGATGCAGCAATTGTCTTGATGATATTAGATTTGGTGTTCTTAAGGTTATTCTTTTCACACATGGTTGGTTGAATTTTATGTTCTAGATTGTATGTTGGTTTCTTTGGCTTAACTAATACTGTTGTAGTATCTTTTATATATATATATATATATATATATATATATATATATGGAATGTTTGAAAGTGTGGTGGCAATTACTTTTCAAAATGTTTTTCACTTCGAAAAATATCAAAAAAATATTTTTTTTTTTTAAAAATTATTTTTTATATTAGTACATTAATATGATCCAAAAATATTAAAAACAAACTAATTTTAAATAAATATTTAAAAAAAAAAATTCGACCCGCAAACGCAATAGCAAATGAGGGCTTAACTAGACTTGATGCTTGGTTGAAAATCCTAGCATGGGATTAGAACCAATCTAAAACCAAGTTCTCCAATTTACAGAAAAATGAAAACAAGACTTCACTATTGAATGTTATTAAACTCAAAAGACTTTATTAGTAGAATCAGTAATCTTTTCTTTAAATGGAAGCAAAGCCGCTAACCTAGATGGATAGAGTGCTGAACTTTTTTATGGCTTCTTGGGGGATATTAGGTGGAAGAAGTGAGTGAGGCTATTGTAAACTTAATTTTTCCACACTGGAAGTTGCTCTCTGCTGTAATTATCACATCTATTATTTGATTCCAAGAGTTTAAAACGCTCACAAAGTCACAGATTCCAGGCCTATATCATGCCGTACCACCATTAATTTATAAATGCATCTCAAAGATGAGGAGCGTGATTGATCCAAATTATGTTTTCTGAAAGAATGTAGTAAAATCACTTGTTCTTCTCCTGTGGTGCTACCAAAGAGATCTGGAATTTCCATACTACAGTTGATTAGTGTTCAAAGATCGGTAGCCAATTGGGATTTCGAGTTCGAGTTAGAGTTCGCTAAGAAGTTCTTGCAAAAGAGAAGCTTTGGATCAGTTGCTCTGGGATTTTCCTGGTGCAATTACATTTATTACATCTAGCTTGAAAGAAACAAGAAGAAGAAAGCCAATTGGGATTTCGAGTTCGAGTTCGCTAAGAAGTTCTTGCAAAAGAGAAGCTTTGGACAGTTGTTCTGAGATTTTCCTGGTGCAATTAATTACATTTATTACATCTAGCTTGAAAGAAACAAGAAGAAGAAAATCATAGCAATGAGATCACCAGCATTTGTTCTCTAGTCAAGCGCAGATCATCCAATCTGTCCAGTAAACAAAAAGAAAAGGACACAGCAAGAGAACATGAGGTTTCAACGACCGAAGTAAAAATACTTCCTTGGCCGATTTTCCAGTAACTTCTTGCCAATTTTGTAGGCAGCATACGTGTCAGTAACTGCACACATAACCTGTTGCCTATTTAGCGAATTATCCAGCCAGTTGATCAAAGAAAGGATGGAATTTCTCGGTTCAAGATACCCAAGAACCTCGAGATTACTAGCCAAATCCCTGGCCCCGTACGTGCCAAGAGCAGGGTCGCCACGAAGACTCCCTGCCAACTCACTCAACTCCACTAAATTGGAGATTTCTAGCCCATATTCGTTCCGAAGCTTTACAAGGTCATCTCTCTTTCGAACACCGACGAAAACAATGTCCTTGTTAGCCAGCAACGCTGACAGTTTCTTCAACATATGCACGTAATCGACGTTATCTCTGTCAAGCCTGAACAATATGCATCTGTATTGAGTGCACAGTTTCACTAGAGCAATTCTTTTCTCAACAACATGTGCATTTAAATCTCTGCTAAATTTTGGCTCCAGGGAGTACTCCGTGTCGAACCCCACGACCTTGTCACCCGCCGCATCACGAAATAGTAGGTTGAAGCTAAGATCTATGTCATCCTTTTCAGACACCAGCGTTGTGGATAGATCATTGCCATCGGTCATAGGAATAAGAAACGTATCCATTGTTGCAGTGAAAAATATAAAGAAACGATCGATCGAGTGGCTTCGTAACCGTAACTCTGTCTTTGTTTATAAAGGCACAAGGAGAAGAGAGTGAAAGGAGTATTTTATATATATATATATATATATATATATATATAGACACACACACACACACAAAAAAAAGATAACTACCAATTAAATAAATAAATTAACCGTCCACTAACTTCTAAGCCAATTTATTTTTCGTTTTAAAATATTTTTTTTATTTTTTCTTTGCTTCAAAAGCAATTTTCTTAATATTTTTAGAATGTCTTGATATGCTTTTATTAAAAAAATTATTTTAATTTATTTTTAAATAAAAAAATATTTTAAAAGATAACTACTACCATATTCTTAAATATTATTTTAAAATATTTTTTTCATACAAAGAAATAATGACCAAGGGTGGAGGCAATGCAAATACTTGGGTGGGCTCTAGCTGAGGTCAAGATTTTATCAATATTTTTTGACTAGTTTTATGTAAAAAATTTTGTAATTCTCGATTGAGTTATCAGAAAATTCTGAAAATTTACGTGGAGCCTTCTAATATGATGCTGATTAGAAATTCATAAATTTGATTAAAAAAATCACAATTTGGCCAGTTTTACGTTATTGGATGTAATTTTCAATCCGACAATCAGATTGAGCTGAAATTTTACGAGCGATCTTAAAATATATTCAATAAAATCTACTGAAAATTTTAGTATGAACAGAGTTTGGTAGTGCTAACAAAAAAAAAAGATTATTTGCCATTAAAAAATAAAACAAATTAATTTTTCCTTCCTTTTATATGTTGCCGACTGGGCAGAAGCAGAATAGAAAAAGAAAGAAAAGAAAGGCAAGAGAGGAAAGTAAGGAAAAAACATAAAAAAAATCCAAGGAAAAAAAAATAAGAAAAGTGAGAGAATAACCTTATAAACTTACAAAGTCCAACTTATAAAACATTAACCTAAGGAAGAATCAAGTGAAGAAAGGAGGAATTGAGAGAAGAAAAAAATTTAATTACTTTATTTTTCAGTTGACATGAGATTGTTATTTTATTCCGGTTGAGGGGTTGTTACGATATCGATTCAGATTCGATTATAGATGAATTATATTTCACAAAACATCGAAGGATGTAACTTCAATAGTGAGTTTACTTTTACTTTCACTTCAATTTAAGTACTTTCAAATTTATTTTTTAATATTTTGGGTAGTGTATTTGAATTAAAACTTTATTGTTAACTTTAAAAATTCATGTATAAAATTAATAATTTATCTTAAAAAAATTATGTATTCATTTAATAGCCCAGGGACAAGAAAAATTCTTGGCTCCGCCCTCGATAACGATCAATTAAAAAACAATAATAATTAAAAAAAACTAACAACCCACTAACTCGCGAGGATTTGTTTCTTACAAAAATAACTATCAATTTAAAAATATCTGAAGCCATTGAAATTTAAGTTGATGATCCAAGTTTTTCTAGCATGAAGAGTCGTGTTATCCATAATTCAAGAAGAGCCCAACACGAGAAGTTCAACGGTCTCTTCTTTAATAATTATCACATTTTCCTGTGGTTAATTAGGAAAAATGGAAAATCGAAGCAGATGCATGGAATGAAGGAGAGAAAACCTCGAGGGCATGCATGCCCATTAATCGAGTAATCATTAAGGTTACGCCTAGCTAGGGGATTAATGTCATTAAACATTTCAAGTTGATTTATCAAATTCTCTTGCTTAATTAGCCCTATAAAGAATAATTGTAAATATCTAATATGTGAGTAATTAAGTTAGTCCAAGTGAGTGTTCGTCGATTAAAGTCTGCTTGAGAGTATGGTTGTTATTACTTTTTAAAGTATTTTTCGTGCTGAAATGTATTAAAATGATGTTTTTTTATTTTTTAAATTATTTTTTAGATCATCGCATCAAAATGATCCAAAACATACCAAAAAATTAATTTTTAGCAAAACAAATTTTAAATTTTAGAGTAACGTGGTTTGCATCACGTTCTCAAACACTTCTTCTGGTAATGCAGACGGAAGCTATAAGGACGGCAACAAGCACAAGAGATTTGATGAGGAAAAATAATTGTTTTAAATTCATATATAGTTTTATTTTTTGAAAATAAATATAATAATGTTTGTCTTCTCAATTAAAAATTTATAAGACATTTAAATTTATCAGAAAACCCTATATTTACTTGGAAACAAATCAGAATCTAAGAGCATTAAACAATTAACATAAAATCTGAAATAAATAATAAATTCGAAAAAATCAAGAAAAAATAATATAATTAGTCCAAATATATATCATTTCCTGTGTCTAATTTATCGTCTATCATGAGATGAAAAGAGAAATGTTTTGGTGACAGTGTAGCTGAAATTTTAATGATTTCCCGACCAGCTAGCCCAGCGAGAGAGAAATAAAATAAGAACTTCAAGCAGACGTCCTTGCCTGAGGTACTTGCTTTTATTTTAGAAAAGTTTGTTTTAAAATTAATGTTAATTTTTTATTTAATTTTATATCATTTTTTTTTATAGTGAATTCTATTTAGAATTTAATTATTATACTCAAAACTGTTTTAAATATGAAATTTCATTAAAATTTCCGAATTAAATATCAAATGGCATCTAAATTGCATCCAAACAGCATGCATAGGAACCATTTTAAATATTCAATCTTCTAATAGACTCACTCCAATTTTTTTTTATGAATGCGTTGACTAGTTATTTGACCCGTGATTAGCTGCGTGTTAGATATTTTTATTTTTTATAAAAAATATATTTTTTTTTTATGCATTTCTGTAATTTAAAAAATTTAAGTTCAAATAAAAAAAATTGTGTATACATGTAATCAAATAAATTAAGAACTATGTGTGCAAATAAATAAATAAAAAGTCATTAATAATACTTAAAAATAAAACTTGAAGAATCAAGAGACAGATATAGATCAAGATATTTAATCTCGAAAGACGGGATATCTATCCAGTTGTGTTTGCTAAATTTGTTTATTAAAATAATTATTTTATTCAAGCAAACAATAATAAAAATAAAGACACAAATTATATTGATTGAATAAAATAAAAGGAAAAAAATACATTATGCAAGGTTGCACATATTAGAAATATTATCTGAAAACAAATAAAGTTCATTCATACAAAAGATTAAAAAAAAATTATAGATGAATAAAAAAACTCATCAAAGTTAAATGCATAACTAAAAAAAATAATTGTCATTTAAAAGAATTTCTCTAAATAAAATGAAAAAAAAAGAGATACTAATCTAAATATAATTAGTTAAAAGAATTTAGAGAAAAAAACTATTAATTAAAAAAATTAAAAACAAAATTAAAAAAAAAAGAAGCAAATGTCAAGTACGGCTAGCCTGGCAAGGCAGACCAACTCGTCTGGTCCATTTTGTTAGAGTAGGCCCGCGCGACTGTGCCTTTTTTTTTACAACTGAAACGGATGACATGTTATCCGCCGGCCCCAAATTTAAAAAAAAAATAGATAATGCATCGTCTACTTTGCTCGATTTCAACTACTATGGTAGTCGAAAAATCAAGACTTAAGTTTTTTTACCTGAAACCCAGTTTTTTCAACTCATTTTTGACCTAAACTACCTATCTATAGCCTCAAAAACCCAAAAACTAAAAATCAACTCAAAACTAAAAATCAACTTGAGCTATGATCTATGTTTTCATAAACTTTAAAAGTAAAAAAAAAAATACTCAATATGAACTTCCCTTATCAAATGAAACCATTTGATACAAATATCGTCTGTTTTGGTGGCCTAAATGGATGTTAACGACATGTTTCTTTCTCTCCCACCAGAATCTAAGGACGCATCTCTCTCATCTCTTAACCAATGACTAAAAAATCATAAAAATAAAAATATTTTTACTAAAATTTAATTTGAAAAATTTTTGAGTTAGAAAGTTCGGCTCACATGGTTGGGCTGGGTCTATCTATGCTAAAACAACATTTAGATGTCTTAATGTTTTCAAAAGAAAAAATACAATATTTTGTTCTTAAAACGTGTTTGTCAAGCATGGTCTTAAAGCATTTTTTTAAGTCTATGATTTATAGTTAAGGCATGTTTGTGCCATACTGATTTCCTCACAATGTTTTTTTTTTTTTTTTTATGCTTTTACCAAACAAACCCTCAAATAAATTCTGAAAATGCTGAAAATATTTACGGAACATTTTAAAATTTTTTATGGGTTACTCGCATGTTTTTCAACTATTTTATTTTAATATTTGGTCTGTAAACTTACACTGTAAAATACTGACCCAGTATTAACTATACTTGTTTTTTCTACAAAATTAAAAAAAAAACAAAAAAAATCTTTATTTGAAAAAAATATAAAAATATATTTTTATTTGTGTGCATATGGCAAAATTCTGAAAAACTTTTCATACATATTTTTTATTAAAAAAATAAAAATTATATCTTTATCATACTTTGAAAAATTCCAAAATTAATTAATGGGTATTAGATCATTTTGTGATTATCTATTAGTATTTTATCCAAATTTCAAAAACACCACATAAATCATTTTGTTTAAATTTGCTAAAATATTTATCTTTTCTCTGAGTTCAAGTGTGTTTGCTTGGTCTTTGAAGAAGCAACAATCGGTGGCTCAATCATCTGTTGAAGCTAATATGTCGCAGCTAGTTTAGCCACTCCGCAAGCTATTTGGTTAAGTAGAATTATGAAGGATGTAGTAGGAAAGCAAGAAAATCCAACAACATTGTTTGTGACAATAAATCAGCTATAACAATGGAAAGGAATCCAGTTTTTCATAGCAGAACCAAGCATATTACACTTAACCATCATTTCATAGCAGAACCAAGGAGTGACAGGTTTCTGTAGTGTTTTTATCTTCCATGTTCATGCTATTCTGCACAAATTTTTATGTTGTTTTCACCATACAAAAGCTAATAACTTAGAAAACAGTGAATCATCCAGCCAATTGGTCAAAGCAAGGATCGTATTTCTCGGGTGGCGATATAAATGAATCCGAGGACAAGTAGTCAAGTTCCTGTGCCAAGAGCAGGCTTGCCGATAACAGTTACTGCAAATTCGCTCCGCTCCACTGCATTAATTAGAACTTTCTCTGGGTAGCTATATAACTGTGTGTGTGCATGTCATAAATGAACCTATTAAATAGTGTATAGCTTGATCTCCGCAATGACAATGGTTTCTGTATGTACGTAGGTTATCCTTGAGGTTGTGGTCTGTGCATGTTTTACTGACTTTTCCCATTCTAGAGCATGGGATGATGAGGATATTCTATCGATGTTATTTCCCTCTTGTATTCATGCCTAGTGTTTCGCTGAATGTATAGAACAGTTCTTTTGTCACAGAAAAAAAAAGGGCATCAAAGAGAGAAGAAGAAGACGGAAATTTACGTGGTTCGCCACATGAGTGACTACTCCACGGGGGAAAACATCTGAAAGCTTCCACTATGGAGATATTTGATGTTACAGTACACATCTACCAACCCCCCCTCCAAAATCATTCTTTGATCTGTACAGAAATTGAGGGAGGAGGGAAGGGGTGATGCAACCAAACTTGAGGGGGCTATATGCCTTTTCATTTATGATTTTGATTCTAGTAGTTGTCTCAATTTGCAGCAAAGCATGGACATCGATTGTGATTGATTTGCCTTCTCCATCCTGACAACAAATTGTTGTTTTCCCTGTAACCCAGAACAGAATATGCATGCGAGGATTCTGAGATTCGGTATGAAAAGAAATCAGACGGAGACGACGTTTCAGAAACTAACTGGGCAGAAAATGTTCCTTGGCACATCTTCTGCGAGATTTATTGCCTTGTTGTTCTGTTTTCATTTCAGCTTCAGCGAAGGCGATTCAAGTGAGAAAATGGCTCGGGATTTGCTTTAGGAGCAGCTTTAGCAGCCACTTCTGGAACTCCAAAAACATTCCAAAATCTTAACGTTTCATCTCCTGCTGCTGTTGCCACTGTGCAACCATCCGGACTCTGTAGGTAAAACAACAAAGTTGGTAAATTAAAGCCAAAAAACAAAGATCATTAAGAAATCAATTTCAATCCTCAAATTATTTATTAGTACCTGAGCCATGTAAAGGACTCTAGAAGTATGGCCAGTGAGCTCTGCCATTTTCACCATTGATGGATATTTCCAAACAGTGAGTTGATTCTGAGTAAACCCATGAGAGCTAAGTAGTTCCCTTTCATTCTTGTTCCACAAAAGAGAACAAACCTGAGATCCGGTATCAATCGAGTTCAAGCAGGCACCTGTATGTGTATTCCAAAACTTAATACTCCTATCTCCTCCACCTCCTCCAGAGGCTAGCAAATTACCTTGGAAAGGACACCATGCCAGGGCTTTCACTGCTGAAGTATGGTCCTCAAGCCTGTGAAGCCACTGTGTTGCTGAGTTTGATAATGCTGTAGATCTATCCCATATATGAATTAGATTATCATTGCCTCCACTTGCTAATTGTTGACCTGAAGCGGACCATTTAAGCCCACAAACCTCCTGTGTATGCCCTCTGTAAGTCTCAACAATGTGTGATCTAATTCTCACGTCATTGTTAATGATTAGACCATCCATTCCTCCTGTTGTCAGGATGTGATTGTTCCATGCCAATGACCCAACTCGCGATCTGTGGCCTCCTTTCAATGTTCTTAGCTGTAGGAAAAACACCGAAACAAATACTATAAGCAAACAGTAACAAGAGAAACTTCACCAAAAAGGACATTGAAAGGAGGTATGGGCTTATTACCTGTCTATTGGAAGCAGAATCCCATAACTGTATGTGAGAATTGTTCAAGCCTATGGCAATATGGCGTCCATCTGGAGCCCAATTGACACTGGTAACGGGTCCATCTTCATCATCAACCGTGACCAATTCTGAGGTAGAACCGTCTGAAGCATCCCACAAATAGACAGTGCTTCCAAGAGCTATGGCTAAAACATTGCTGCTGCCCCAATCCAATAAGTTGAGGTAGAAATCATCCACAAGATCCGGTGCATCCAATGTCCTCTCAGAAGTCTGAGGAATATGTCGGCGAGGCTTGGCGGTTTTGGGCTGGTGGTGGTGAAGAGAGTGGTCTTGAGGCATCAACTCAACAGGTGCAGGAGGCTTGTTCTTGAAAGCTAGAATTCGAGTTCGGTTCATGTTCAAGGATTCAGCAAGTTGCTTCCTGTAAGCCTCTCTTGACGGTGAGTTCACTGTTGGATTCTCTTTCCCTTTTCTCCCTTCTGTTAACATGAAATGGGCATAATCCATATCCATGGCTGACCGGTTTGGAATAAACCTATCCAGCTGTTAAAGAATCCAATGCACGAAACAAATTATAAGAACCCAATTCATAATTGAATCATTATAAGATATCATCAAGAAAACCGAATGCAAAATCTTACGTTTTCTTTAGAGTTCATTCTGGGAAGAAACTGCTGTTGAAGAGGGAAACGAGATTGTGCTTTCAAGCTTGAAGAAGAGTTAATAGACCCTGCATCCATAATGTTAACAACAACCAAAAACAAATAATAGACAGAGAAACAGTAAAATTAATCAAAAATAAAGGAACCCAACAAGATTTTTCCTTCTGCAAAACAGAGATGTTAGTGATCAAAGAGACCCAACAAAATAATAAAAAAAAAAAGTAAAGCCAGAGAGAGAAGAAGGGCGATGTGTTGTTGATCTTTAAAGAGAGATTGACTTGATTGGGAATTTTCAAACGGAGTTGATGGGTTTAAATAGTGATTAGAGTGCGATTTTTCAAAGATGATGAACAAGTAAAGAAATGGGGAAGAATATAGAGAATAGGGTTTTGCAACGGCTACTTTTTTCTTTAAGAGCCGTTGTAAATTTGATTTGACCAAACTGTCCGTTTAGGGGAGACGCAATTGGAGACTTAAGAACAATTCTTGGGCTATGATGTAAAAGGGCTTAGGGCCCAATTACTTGAGGAAGGAAACTATGAAGCCCAATATTGCGTAGGCCTAAAAAATGGAAGAGTCCTCCTAATAAAGGGATGCAATATTGAAATATAAGGCGTTGCCATAATTTGGAGTTTTTTTATTATACATCTTATTTATTGAAATAATATTTTATTTTAATTTTATTATTTAAAATTAATTTTTTTATTAATTTATTATATTCTTGTAATATGAGTTATGAATTTGAAAAATTAACTCAATTAATTTAAATTTTTTAATTAATTTTATTTTTCAATCTTATCTTTTTATATTGAGTTGATTGAAAATTAATTTTTATAAAGTGTTTCAGTATATTTTTTATTAGGTTATCTCAGCTTTACGATCCAAAAACAATACTTAACGTGTTAACTCGAGTTAATTAGAATTTTTTTAATTGAATTTTTATTAAATTTTTTTATTTAATATTAAATTGATTAAAAATTTAATTTTATAATTTATTTTAATTTATTTTTAATAAAATTATACATTCATTCTATAATGAAACCACCTTCAAAAATTTATCTAGCCCCCAAATAACATCATCAAAATGATTAGCGATAGCACATAACACAGGCTTTCAGTAAGTAAGCTAAATGAATAATTATTTCGTATCACAAGTTTTATTTTATTTTTCAAGATTTTTAAGACAAAAAAAAAACTTGCTACTCTTGATTTACTATTTTCTAATCGTAAAAATAGGCAGACCATTTTTTTATTTCCTAAAATTTTGGTAATTGTTTGCTGGTTTCTATAATTTTTTGAAAATGAGAAACTTAAATAAATAAATTTTTTTGTTTCACATTAATTTTTTTAAAATAAAAAACTTCAAAATGATATTAAATAACACCCCAAACATTTATGAACATAATTCTAATTTTGAAAGAACAATACAAGATTCAATCGATAGTTAAATAGGTTTGTTTCTTTTCTTAATTTTTAAATTTAAATATTAACACCATCACGTAAAAAATTTATTAAATTTCTTTAAATACTTACAATAAGACAGAAGGATGTATATCCTTAAGATTAATCTAAAAAATATCTATTCTTAATTAACAATATATATAAAGCTAAAATGTGTGGTGTTTTTACTGCTTACAAAAACATTATTCATCTTTTTATATTTTAATGTGGATTACAATAGTGTAATTTAAAAAAAAAAATTCAATCTGATCCTTGAATTTGGTTTTTGCACAACTGAATCTTTTTTAGACCAAATTAGAGTCCAATTATATTTTTTTTAAAAGGAGGATTGAATTGAAAGAAAAGATACTCAAGTGAAAAAAACCAAGTAATATAGGTGGTGTATTGAAAATTTTGGTCAAAAAATCATTTGAGCCCTCATGTATTTTAGCTATTAGGTGACCAATCCCTTGAATTTACAAATTTTAACTTTGACACTGAAATTCATTTTACTCATTTTTTTAGTTTTTTTTTTGTTGTTGTTGGAAGAGAGAAGAGAACGCCAGATTCCAGCTTGAAGAGAGAAAGTGTCTGACGATAAGGAATTCGGGCACCAAAATGATCATTGTTTGTGTCAAATGATTTAATGTGATGATATGAGCAAAGATTACATGTTTTTTTTTTACATTAAAAACATATAAAAAATCAGATCTGAACTTGAAATTATTTTTGTTTGAGATGTATTTCGGGTTTTAGGGCAGTTTTTTATTTTTTATGTGGTCATTGATTGGTTTAATAAGGTCTATAGGGTGTTTTCTAAGTTTTGTTTTATCAAAATGGGTTGAAAATGATTTTTTGAGTAAAAACACAAAAGACCTTGTTTTTCTAGTCATCACAGTGACCGAATTCTAAGGATGAGCAGATATGTCCTCTGCTAATATAGGCAACACGTCCTTTTTTTTCTAATACATGGGGAGGACGATGCACCATCTGTCTCATTAAACGTTGTTTTAAAAAAATTTAGGACCGCGCAGGAGCCATTGCTTGATTAGGTTGGGCGCTAGGCCCAATTCTTTTGTTTTTAATTTTGATTTTAAAAAATAATGCATTAGTTGATATTTTGTTTTCAACTAAATGTAGAGTTTATGTTTTAATTCATTTGTGATGTTTTTTTAATAATATTGGTTGTTTTTATTTTTTAACGAGGTATGTATGATTTATCTATGATTTTTTTCTTAATTTTATAAAAATTAATTTTTTTATTTTGATTTTTCATAATGTTTTTCATATGTGTAACCTTGTATTTATTTTTATGTTTTTATTCAATAAATTTTATATGCGTGTCGGTTTTTACTATAAATTTATTTTGATAGAGAAATTCATCAAACACAATAAGGTAAATTACATGTGTTACAATGTTAAATATTTTGACAATCACTTGTCGCTTAATTATTTACAGTATCTCAGTATTATGTTGATCTTCTATTTTGTGATTGTATTTCTTTTATCATGTAGTTAAATAAAAAATAGTTTTGAAACAAATATAATGTCACTAGAGTCCATAACCTAGTTCATAGTTTTGACGTGCTAGCCCGGGTTATCCAGTTCATAGATTTGATAAGTTCATCCATAAAAAATTTTGGTTCGTTAATTATTTTTAATAGTTTTTTCTTGATTATATCCTAAAGAAAAAAAAAATCTATGTTATATAATATGAGACAGAATGGTAATTCTTTGTGTTGCATAACGCCAAATATGTGGCAGAATGGTTACCAATTAGAAAATCTTAATATTGTATTAATGGACGTCTTCGATCGTGAGTTTGCCAAAAGGTTTCCTCCGATAGCATTTTTTAGATTCAACAATGAAGTTATTATTTCGACCAGAGGAAATGATGATATCTCAATATTGGATTATTTAATAAATAAATTACATAATTTATTTATTTTTATTTTATTTAGGGTTATTACTATAGTAAATAATTTTTTTTATTTTTAGATTGGTATTCAATTCTATAACCATATATTTTATCATATAATTAAAAAAATATTTTATAAAAATTAAATTATTAAACTCAATATTTTTTTTTACATTCTACAAGATTTATCTATTTATCCACCTGCAGTAAAATACGAGCCAATAAACTGGCATAAATTGATTTTGCAAAAAAGAATATCATATAAGAATTAAGCTAGATGAGCAGTTTATTGAGCACTTAGCACCACTCTTTAGCTAAATTGCATCAAATGTTAATTCAATTCCCTTTCGTCATTTCTTAAGTCCCATAGAATTGATCTGATAGAATCTGACCTATTTTCTCAATTGAGTAAAGGGTATAAAATAAATCAGATTAATTTTTCAATCAAAAATATTTTGTGAAATCTTCAGTCTTTTCCTCTTTTGCTACCCCTTACAGCTTTTGAATCAATAGAGAATCTTTTCTTCTCTATATGTATGAACCAATATTATTACATTCTAATTTCTTCCTAACACCTCCCAAGAAAAATCCTGAATTGGATCCCAAATTAACGGGTTAATGTGAGCTTATCCATGCGGTTATGCACTCTTCGAATAGGAATCCATTTTCTAAAAGATCCTGGCTTTCGTGCTTTGGTGGGTCTTTGAGATCCTTTTAATAACTTATGTTGTGTTGAAATGATATCTATATGATTTGATTGATTGCGTATGTAAATTCAAAAAATTCAAGGACTAACCACTGACTCATAAATAAATAAAAAAAGAGAATAGATTCGCGGGTTCAAAGCTTTCTATTCTAATATCTAATATTAGAATAGAACTTATGCTTGATAGAAATATTTGATCGTATAGAGTTGACGAATGAAGCGAATTCATTAAAAATTCACAGACGAAAAAAAAAAAAGAGCATTCATTTCCCTTTTATATCTTATATCTATAGTATTTTTGCCCTGGTGGGTCTCTTTTTCATTTAATAAAAATTTGGGATCTTGGATTATTAATTGGTGGAATACTAGTAAATCCGAAACTTTTTTAAATGATATTCAAGAAAAGAGTATTTTAGAAAAATTAATAGAATTTGAGAAGCTCTTCCTGTTGCATGAAATAATAAAGAAATACCCCGAAACACATTTACAAAAGTTTCATATCGGAATCCATAAAGAAACGATCCAATTGATCAAGATGCACAACTCATATCGTATAGATATGATTTTGCACTTCTCGACAAATATAATTTGTTTCGTTATTCTAAGTGGTTATTCTTTTTTAGTTAATGAAAAACTTTTTATTCTTAATTCTTGGGTTCAAGAATTTATATTTAACTTAAGCGACATGATAAAAGCCCTTTCTATTCTTTTATTAACTGACTTATGTATATAGAACCGCAACAATACATGAAAAATTGGACGTTGCTTTTCGAACTCATTTCTTTTTTCATTTTAAAACAATTTGATTTTATTTTTATTTTTTTCTTTGCTTCAAATTATTATTTTTTCATGTTTTCGTATCATTTTGATGTGATGATGTTAAAACTAATTTTTTTTAAAATAAAAAAACATAGTTTAATACATTTTCAAGCAAAAATCACTTCGAAAAGCAACCGCTACCATAAATATCAAACAGGCTCTCAACAAAAACAAAAAAAACTTTGGCCACAAAAAAATAGAAAAACCAAAAGTAATATCAAACAAATACTAAACATCAACCTAGTTACTTTTCATATATGCAATCCTAAATTTAACATCCCATCCATCCCCATGATTCCTCTTCTTCTTTTTGTTCTTGGTGAGGCACCGATTTTCCCATGATGAAAAAAATGATCTGTAGTGGTGGTGGCGGCGGCTGCTTTGGCATAAAGCCACGTGGGACACCTAATCTTGCACCCTCTAATTGATTCTGAAATGGGCAAAAATATATTGCAAAAAAGATGAACCAGTATACATATGCTTGTAAGGTAATGTGAGAGAATGTCCCATGGCAATAATAATGGGGGAACTTCGAGCCCTTTCCCTAGGAAGCTGCCCTTGGCACATGGCCTCCAGCCCCTACACCATGTGTTTGTGGGGCATATTGAGTTGAATTATTACCTTTTAATTGCTAGAACTTTAGGACCTTCCTACGCTTTGGAGGCTAATATTCTAAATCATGTAATAATGGCTAGGAGCCAGATAGGTGCATGTGCAGACATGGAAAGAGGCAGCAATCATGTTTTGGCATTTGGTAGGCGAAGGCAATGATTGTCGAGGCTATCACCTTTGCAGAGAAACATTTCCCCCACGAGACCCACCATCGTAGAGAAGTTCCATTTTCTTCTTCCCTCGACCTTGTAACATGGGGGAGAGATTCTCCTGTGCCAAATAAATCCTGATGAGGTAAATAGAATGATAATACCCTAATAATATAAGCAAAAATAATTGAATTTGATGCTTGCCTGACTCTGTAATGATGCATGGAGAACCAGCTCTAGAATGGCCAGAGTGGTTTAACTTGAATTGTTCGTATACCACATCCATCTCCTGCTGTTTTCCCTGAGTTTTAGCAGGGGAAAAAAGGGGTGGGAGCACAGAAGTACGAATTTGATAATGATGCAATATTCATCATCTTATTTATAAGTAATTCATGAACATTTACAAATTATAAGTATTAATGTTTTGATTTTCAAGTCATATAAATTGATGTTTTGGATGGGTAAAAAAAAATCCATAAAATTTCTTGAGTCTGTTCTTTACTCATTTCTTTAACTCTAGAGCTAAAGTTTGATATTTATAAAGAGATATTAAGTGTAATTTCTTTGAATTTATTAAATCTTGTTTAAGAGTGTACCTAAATAAAGTAATGTTGTTGAACTAAACATATTATTACATTACACGTTTATTATGATAGTAATTAGTCATATTATTATTACATTACATGTTTATGAACTAAACATATTTTTCCTACCTTTTCTATTTTTATTTGTGAATTTCTGAAGAACAATAACCGAGTGTGCTCAGTAAACAGTGAAATGCAAACCTTGCCTACAGTAGTCAAAGGTCATGATGAGCAATCTAGCTCAGAGCATAAAGTACAATCTTAAAATATACCATATTTCAGATTAACAGAAGATAAGTACAATTCAGTTTCAGTTAAATGTCCACGAGAATGAAATAAATTATCATTACTTACTAGGTTATTAATTACCTAGCTGGGTTGACCATGAAGATGAATCGATAATATAATCAACAGGCAAAGAATAACCAGCTACTATCACTGAAGGCACATTCTTTCCATGTTTTAGTGTCTGGTGGATTTCCAGTGAGTCCAAACCTTCACACTCATTAAGTGCAGATAATTAGCTGGTTCTGATCCCAAGATCCCACGTAAACAGATTAAACTAATAATCATTGTTCATTAATTATGGCGAGCTGGCTGGTTAACTTCTTCCTCTCTCATACAACATCCTCTTGCCACACCAATCCTCTCTGTTCCACAGAGCCAGAAATGTCACACAACTAGAAGGAAACAAACTCAAAAGAACAAAAAAAATGCAAACCCTTTTGCTGTTCTTCGACATTTGCATTGCTTTCTCTCTTGTTTTTGTTGAGGGAGTTCAAGGTGTGCAGTATGATGAATTGTCAACTTTGTTGTTGATCAAATCTAGCCTGATTGATCCGTCAAATAAACTTATGGGTTGGGAAATGCCAGGCAATGCAGCTGGGAATCGGTCTCCCCATTGTAACTGGACTGGAGTACGGTGCAGCACCAAGGGGTTTGTAGAGAGGCTTGACCTTTCCAACATGAATCTCAGTGGCATTGTATCATATCATATTCAGGAGTTGCATAGTCTTTCTTTTCTCAACATCTCTTGTAATGGGTTTGATTCTTCGTTGCCAAAATCACTAGGAACTCTCACCTCATTGAAGACCGTTGATGTAAGTCAGAACAACTTCATTGGCAGCTTCCCCACTGGTCTAGGAATGGCCTCTGGATTGACTTCAGTCAATGCATCAAGCAACAACTTCTCAGGCTATCTTCCTGAAGATCTTGGCAATGCAACATCACTCGAAAGCTTAGATTTTCGCGGGAGCTTCTTCGTAGGCTCCATTCCTAGTTCTTTCAAGTATCTGCAGAAACTGAAGTTTCTCGGCCTTTCTGGTAATAATCTGACCGGAAGGATTCCAAGAGAGATAGGCCAACTTGCTTCTCTAGAGACCATCATTCTTGGATACAATGAGTTCGAAGGTGAAATCCCAGCAGAGATTGGAAACCTCACCAGTCTTCAGTATCTTGACTTGGCAGTCGGCAGACTCAGTGGCCAGATTCCTGCTGAATTGGGTAGGCTAAAGCAACTTGCAACAGTTTATCTGTACAAGAACAATTTCACAGGAAAGATTCCACCAGAACTTGGTAATGCTACATCCCTTGTATTCCTGGATCTTTCGGATAATCAGATTTCAGGAGAGATCCCAGTGGAGGTAGCGGAACTGAAGAATCTGCAGCTCTTGAATTTGATGCGCAATCAACTGAAGGGTACAATTCCTACCAAGCTTGGTGAATTAACCAAATTGGAGGTGCTTGAGCTATGGAAGAATTTTCTGACTGGTCCTTTGCCTGAGAATCTAGGACAGAACTCACCTTTGCAATGGTTAGATGTGTCATCAAATTCATTGTCAGGTGAGATTCCACCAGGTTTGTGTCATTCTGGCAATCTCACTAAAGTCATTCTCTTCAACAATTCCTTCTCTGGCCCAATTCCCACAAGTCTCTCAACCTGTAAGTCATTAGTACGTGTTCGCATGCAAAATAATCTTATTTCTGGGACAATTCCAGTTGGTCTTGGAAGTCTTCCAATACTTCAAAGGCTGGAATTGGCTAACAACAATCTAACTGGCCAAATACCAGACGACATTGCTTTGTCCACATCACTTTCTTTCATTGATGTCTCTGGAAACCACCTTGAATCATCTCTCCCATATAGCATTCTCTCCGTTCCAAACCTTCAGATATTCATGGCCTCCAACAACAACTTTGAAGGCCAAATCCCAGACCAATTCCAAGATTGCCCATCACTATCACTTCTTGACCTTTCAAGCAACCATTTCTCTGGAAAAATCCCAGAGAGCATTGCTTCATGTGAAAAGCTGGTGAATCTGAACCTGCAAAACAATCAATTTACTGGGGAGATCCCAAAAGCAATCTCAACAATGCCCACATTGGCCATTCTTGACCTGTCCAACAATTCTCTTGTTGGTCGGATCCCAGCGAACTTTGGGACCTCACCAGCCTTGGAAATGGTAAACTTGTCATTCAATAAACTTGAGGGTCCGGTTCCCTCCAATGGAATGCTGACGACCATAAATCCTAATGATCTTATTGGCAATGCTGGTCTTTGTGGCGGCGTACTTCCACCCTGCTCTACTACTTCCTCTGCATCAAAGCAACAAGAGAATCTGCGCATCAAGCATGTCATAACAGGATTCATCATCGGAGTCTCAATCATCTTAACTCTAGGAATCGCATTTTTCACTGGGAGATGGCTTTATAAAAGATGGTATTTGTACAACAGTTTCTTTGATGACTGGCATAACAAGAGCAACAAGGAATGGCCTTGGACATTAGTAGCATTCCAGCGAATAAGTTTCACCAGTAGTGATATACTAGCTTCCATTAAGGAATCCAATATCATCGGCATGGGAGGGACGGGCATTGTTTACAAGGCTGAGGCTCATCGGCCACATGCAATTGTAGCCGTGAAGAAGCTTTGGAGAACAGAAACAGACCTCGAGAATGGCGATGATCTATTCAGAGAAGTGAGTCTCTTAGGGAGGCTTCGGCATAGAAACATTGTGCGTCTATTAGGGTATCTTCATAATGAAACAGATGTAATGATGGTTTATGAGTACATGCCTAATGGAAACCTTGGAACAGCTTTACACGGTAAAGAAGCTGGAAATTTGTTGGTGGACTGGGTCTCACGCTACAACATAGCAGTTGGAGTTGCACAGGGGCTGAACTACCTCCACCATGATTGTCACCCACCAGTCATCCACCGTGATATCAAGTCCAACAACATCCTGCTTGATGCAAACCTAGAGGCAAGGATAGCGGATTTCGGTTTGGCAAGGATGATGAGTCATAAGAATGAGACAGTATCAATAGTGGCTGGATCTTATGGTTATATTGCACCTGGTAAGTTGCTTGTCTATTCTTCAGACATCCTGTCTGAGCATGAACCATAAATTATTTCATCAAAGAAGATTGCCATACACTCATCTCATATCCATCCATTCACATGCTAGGCCTAGGGTTGCAAGACCAAGAGTAAGAAAAACTCAAATTGCATATTGCTAATCTGGACTGCAACTGATGTTTTTATTTTCTCGTGACAGAATATGGATATACTCTGAAGGTTGACGAAAAGAGCGATATATATAGTTTTGGGGTTGTGCTTTTGGAGCTTCTGACAGGAAAAATGCCACTAGACCCTGCATTTGAAGAATCTGTTGATATTGTTGAATGGGCTCGAAGAAAGATCAGAAACAACAGAGCATTAGAAGAAGCACTAGACCACAGCATAGCAGGACAATACAAACATGTGCAGGAAGAGATGCTTCTTGTTCTCCGCATCGCGATTCTCTGCACCGCTAAACTACCCAAGGACAGACCATCTATGAGGGATGTCATAACAATGCTTGGAGAGGCAAAGCCTCGAAGGAAGAGCACTTGTCATAACAACGTACAAAATCCTAGAGAAGAGAGGCCAATCTTTAGCACCTCACCTGTAACAGGCCTTCTGTAGGAAGAATAAGAATATCCTCAGGCTTCTGCTCTTGTGCAACTCCTTTTTCTTTTTTATGTAAATCTTTTTACTTCCACTCCAAAATTTGTTCCATGAGTTTAGTTGCAGATATAATCTACATGAATGTTCATACTTTCATTTGGTCTTTAAGGAATAAAATAAGCAGATGTCAAATCACTGCAAATTGTTATTAAAATGTTCATAACTGCTCAGATTCTTTCTTAAGCCTTCAAAATAGATCCATTCCGGTGTATCATGTAAATCCAGAATTCAAATCCCATCATAAGCTTATTCTGCAATCATTGGTATTTGCATTAAAATGTTCTTTACAAGCCTAAACTAAAATTTCAATGGTGAAAGACTACATGTCTATAAAATTTTTGCAACTCTTAGAGCTCATCCCTGTATTCATAGCACTGGCTTTTATGCTTACAATCATATGGAAGGGGAATGAGGTGAAGCAAAAAGTTAACCATTCTAATATGTTGCCTGTTGCTGAAAAATCAAAGTTACAATTCAAAGAAGGCGAGGAGCCAAAAGTCCTCTAACCTAAAAGATTGAGATCGCTAACAGTTGAGAAGGGAGAAAATAGCGGGTCATCTTCTCAACCCTAGCCTGCTTCCTGTGATATTTCAAATGTCAGAAAGACAATGTTAAATGAAGTTATTAATTGGAGCGGAAACCTACATTCCATACTCGAACAAGCAAACTAAACTCGTAATAAAAATTGGCCCTTCATCCTAGGTAGATACACCTAAAAGAGCAGGTCCTGCTCCGTTGCCTTGATCTAGAAAGCTGCTAGACAATGCCTGAAAATACAAGGATAGGATAAGTCCATGTATACACAAATGCAGGCAGTAAACTGAAAGCACGGACACTAAAGAAAATCATTTCGTTGCAAAGATGAAATGAAAATAACCAATTTTTATAACAGGTGCAAATCTAGAAGTCTATGAGTCTAACCAACTTCTAAAGAAGCATGCATCACTTTTCTGTTTCATGCAGAGACCATCAAACTTTTACATGTTTACTTTTAACTTCGGAATTCCAGATTATTTCAATCCCAGGATTAATGTGTCTTAATGCAGACTGCTGAAACTCGAGGCTTTCTTTCTATGCTATTTTCAAGGAGTTGGGGATTTCTATGGAAATGAAGTAATTTTTCCAAATCATTCTGCATCTCAAAGAAATACCTATCTATACCCTGGAGCAGCTCTAATGTGGAAACAACAGAGCATCTTCAAAGTAAATAATTTTAGTCACACATTCTTACATTTGCAATCCTCCCCTCCCCTCAAGAAGAAACAAGGGGGGGAGTTGAAACCTACCTCTGTATAATTAGCTTTGGAAAGGGAAAAGGGCTCTTTCTCCCGAATGCCACCATTATCATCAACCATCCTTTCTAAATCCTGAAAGAAAATGAAGTTTTATCTTAATTAGCATTAAAAATACAGTGATAACAACAAACAGAATCAACTTTTATATTAAAAGGCTCAAGTGACACCAATAAAACCTACACTGCAAAGCAGTAACATAAAAAGGTTTGTTGAGATGATCCAATTATTTTTAATCAGAATAACTTGAAAAATTAACATAGAAAAATTGGGTAAATTTTTTAGTTTAACAGATGAAGTTTAGTGAGATGATCAACTTGCACTTCACTATGAGTAGGATTTTAAGTTGATTTTTAATGTAAAAGGAACAAAATAATTATGTTATGAATATGTTTTTTATGTATCATATTTTTTTTAATTGAGCAACGAAAAAATATTGTTTATTCTTTAAATGATAAATTAAAAAATATATGAACTAATAAATCCAAAAAAAGGTAACATTGATTTAATATTAAAGCAAGAAGATATTCGTCATAATAGAAATAAAAGATCGATGCATATGCAAATGTTTTACACTGACTACTCTTTTATTTTAAACGTTTTTATTTATTTTATCTTAGCGGGTAATTGTAGTTGCTGATAACAAATTATTTTTATTTTTATAAAAACATCATCCAAATATAACTAATTCATATAAAATATAAACAGAAAACAATCTGTGAAATTAAACTAATCTTTTCAAAGTATCATGCAACTATAAAAAATAAAAATTAAAAAGCAATCACTATTTAAAAATAAAATTAATTCAATTTATTTCAAAAATAAGAGTTAGGGCATAAATTGCTATTTAAATGGAAAACATTAATGAAAAGAATAATAATAAAAAAAGAACGAGGCCAAGCGCTAATATACAAAAGCTCTAGCCCTCCTTGTTTTTTTATTTTTCTTTTTTTTTAATCCAGCGACAGGTCTTTTCTAGTCACCTAGTGACTAGAAAATCAGGGTTCTAATTTTTAGACCTCAAAAACCCAATTTTGAAGTCATTTTTACTAGAAAAAACCTCATAACACCATAGAAATCTCCATAAACCACCTACCAAATCCGAAACACCCTAAAATCACTTTAAAATAAAAAATCAATTGAATCCAAAAAATCCAAACGAACCTCATTCAACTTTTTCAAGAAAGATGAAGGCCAAAAACCACCACCATTGAACTTTTCTCATTAAATGAAACCCTTTAATACCAATCTTGGTCGTTTTGGTTGTCAAAACTATGGCAGCCAATAACTCTTTCTTTCGTTGTTTTCTACCAACTTTCTCTCTCCTCTCTCAAACTCAAATATTGAAAAATAAACAATAAAATTTTGAATAAAAAAAATTGCCGTGAATTTGAGATTAACCATATATTTTCTTTGTGTTCTACATTTCAATCCTGTGTCTTTTAATTTGATCTTTATACCACAATATTAAACTTAATCTCATCTAATTAGATTGTACTTCAATTGAAAGAATTAGAGTTCGAGGACAAAAGTTGAAAAAATAAAGGGACGAAAATATATATGAAAAAAAAGGTGAACAGTGAAGAGCCATATTAAACCCCAGTTCTTTTAGTTTTTTGGTTAATAATTATCTGAAAAGGCAGCCTGATATAAATGCTTTGATATTAGAATTCTCAAATTTTTCAACTCAAGAAGGGCAAGGCAGAGATTTAAATGATTGATAGTTGGAGACTGAACAAGGAAACAATGCTGTCTACAGTAAGTAGAGAAGCTTAAACTGTTTTAGGGTAACATCTTTTACCTTGCCAGATAAAATCTCAAATTCAAGCAATTCTTCAACAATCTTTTCAAGAACTCGTCGATTTTTCTGAAGCATACCCTTTGCTTTAAGATATGCTAAATCGTAAAGCTGCAGAATATCTCAATCCAAACCACAACTACTTCAGTAAATGATGTTTACACTGCTGCCATGTAAAGGAAAAAAGTATAAGCATTCACCACAGGAAGCATGACAAACATACCTTTTCAACTTTAGCTGCCATCTCATACTCATGGCTGTTCCCCGCGCTTAAAAATGTAACCTACATCAATGGCAAAAAAAATAAATCCAACAAGGAAATAGCACTATGGCAACCTTTTTTCTAATAGTAGTACCATACAATCTAGATGCTTCTAGATCAGCCAAGAATAATATGAACACTGTCCTCTTTTTTTTTTTTCTTTTTTGCATTGTGAGAGGTGATCATATGTACAAGCAAACATAAAGGCCACATCGTGGGAGCACAAGCCATGTTTGTTTGTTTGTGCCTCTTATCCCAGGGTAACATGGCAAATACATTACTCTAGTAACAAAACAAGGTCTGCAGTGATTAATTTGAGCAACAACTTAAATTTCTGTCCACCAATATATTCATGGTTGTAGAATAGGGAATACCCCTTTGTTACTGTAGTAAATTGCAGGACTGTCATCAGGCCCCCACCCATACTGAATCACCATCCTTGTAGCTATCTGTTGCAATTAGCAAATAGACAATGATGCATGCTTTACTCAGATGGACTTATAAAATATGTTGATACTATTAACTTATGAATACTGACCTCCTGAGCCTGTTTCAATTCTGAAGAACAAAGAAAATTTTCTTCCCCAAACGGAAGTAGTAGTTGGGATGATATATATGAGCCAAAACAAAATACAAGCTTCTTTTCAAGGTATGATCTTGATTCTGAATTCCCATTCAAGGAACCTTCATTTTTTGCCTTGCTAATCTTTGTACATCCAATACCCTGCAAAAAGAACAGGAAAATTTTTTCACAGCTTCTCTATTCATAAGTTCTCGAAAGAGTTTCACTGCTAGCATTCATCTGAACCATACCTAAGCATGGAACAGCTAGTACAATTTTCAGCTTCTTAAGACAACAAATAAATTGAATGTGGAAGGATCATAGGGATAAAGAACCAGGCAAATTGCCATGCAATCAAAGACACTGTACAGCCTTAGCTTAGGCACGATGTGTTGTACATTTCTTGGAGACGTTGTACAAACTTGGCTTAGGCTTAAAATTCATGACCTTTCATCATTTTAATTTATAAGGAGAATGACATTGTTGCTTCAAATCAATTGACATTGATTATCGGAGTTAACATGCACTCAGTCACACGAAGATATGAAATGACTCACCTGCCAAGAACATGGCTCCAGCCATAGATTATCAACCACATCAAAGTTCGGTAAAAGAAGGGCAATCAGACCACGGCCAGCAGCCCAAACAGCATGTGGAAATTTGGTCTCCCTTGTCCACTGCCATGCACCATATCCAATTAATTCAAACCTTCATGGCAGTATAAAGAAACAACATTTCTACATGGTTGTAAGCATGATCCAAAACAAGAGATACTGACTTATCTCAAGCAAAATTTATAGTAAAATTCATGTGTTTCTTGTTTCCTACAAAATCAAAAGGAAGAAGAAAAAGAAGGGAATGCTTGTTGATCTTTGCTTCTTTTATTAAGACCAAGCTGCCCTCTTTGTGATACCATCAAGTTGCTTTTGAGTATTGACATAGCAGGGTAAGAAGCACCCCCTTGTTTATAACATGGATAACTTCTCTAAAACAGACTGGTTATACTTTTAAAGTTTGAGGTGTTGAACCATTCACAGAAGAAAGCCTAATCTAGTAAACTGAAAGCCCCTATACTGTAGATGGCCATGCAAGCTTATAAACTGCCAGGAAGTGTTGAGGCTTATACACCACATAAGTCGTACAAAACTTCATTCACTGCTGATTGGAGATGCAACTACTTAACAGAAGTTTAGAAAAATCATCAGTATCTTTTTCATGGAACGAACTGAAATTCCTTACTGTTCATCTAATAGAAATATCACAGGGATTGAACTCTGTTTATAGCACAAGTTTTAAGCTTAATTTATGAAAATATAAAATGCATTCAGAAATTATTGATTCTTTCATAATGTCTTTTGCACAATCAGGTTAGGACATGGGATAAGTTGCCTAATGCATGTGGAACAGTAAAGGTAAGCAGTGAGCAAAGAAATGGAAAACAGGAAATCACAAGTTATTCAATAATTTACTTTTAAAATATATTTAAATGGATTCAGGAAATTTCAGATCAAAAGGCAAAATAAATTGCTGGTGCGTGGAAAAAAGCAAAGGAGGTATTTATTGACTAAATTCATGGACGAGGAAAAGACATTACCAAAGGAAAGACAGTTGCTTATCAAAAGCTTAACCTTCAAAAGCCTACAAAATTACTTACATCAAGTGGAGGATTCAGAAGTTCTATTCCATTGCTTATCTGACCATATGGCTCCATTAGATCAACCACGTTCTGCAAATCCTCTTTACTCAATGTTAGTCCCAAATGATTCACCATCATCCTGCTCATCTTCTTTGCAATTTTTGTTTTCCGAACCCAATCTGGAACCAAACAGCTGAAAGTCTACAAAAAGCATCAAGTACCATCCCCATATCAGTGAGAAAATCATTAAAAAAAAACCGAGCAAAGACCACATTACAAACCTGTTAACTAAAAATGCTTATAAGGCAAATTAAATAAATATCAAACTTGAAGGTGAAAAAAAAAGGAAAAACAAGTTACTAATATGTGAAGAGAACCAAACAAAACATGAATTTGTTCATATACTAGAGCTATATGTGACTCAATAATAAACAGGAGCAAACAAATTAATAATCTCTAGTGACAGGATTATACATATGTATAAAGATGAAATAATGGAGATTATTTCTTTACCGCAAACCAACTGCAATAGCTCATGAGTTCATCTGTGTCAAGAAACTTGCTCTTGAAGGCACTACCTTCCAAAGCAACAGGAACAAGTTTTAATTCTACTGGTCTTAAAAGAGCTGTCTTCTCAGCAACCTGAAAAAGGTAAAAGTTGATATTTAAGACAAGCTCAGTAGAATTCAAATGAAAGAAGGAAAAGTAAGTACTGAGAAGTGCAAAAATTCATCAAACAAACTGGTTTTCAAGAAGGCAACTTTCTGTAACACTATAAATTAGGATTGATGATTAAAAGTGAAGCAAAAGGTCATAATTCAAAAAAAAAAAAAAAACATTCCTCATGCAGAGGGTCCAAACATGAATACATGTATCCAAAAGACCTATGGTGAGAAAAAAAGTTCTCCGGAACAGGGACAAATTATGAGAACTTCAAAGGCCAAGCAAATCAACCACAATAAAATCCATAAGCAAATTAGTGGACTCCCACTGCACTTCTTTATCCATCACAATAACTGCTTATATGCATTAGCAAGCAAGCAAACACACACACAACACTGATCAGGAATGACCTTTCTCCAGTCTACAAAATCAATAAGGTCTTCATCCATGGTTTCTTTAGCAGATAAGTGTAAAATCTTCTCCCTCTCTGCTTGTGTTGGCTGTTGAAGATAAAATACTCTATCCATCCGTCCAGGTCGCTGCAAGGCTTCATCAATTTGATTTATATTTCTAGTTGTAGCCATCAGAACAACGCCATCTTGTTTCTGAAACCTGGAAGAGTACAACGCATACTTTGATGTAACAAAGATGCTGACAATATAAAACTTGGCTATCTTTTTAATGGCCCAAAAAAAAATAGAATCATCATCTTGCAAAATCACAAAGAGTAGGATTTCCACTTGGAGATCTCAGATTCTAACCCTGGAAGGCTGGGGTGGGATTTATGGATGGGGGAGGGCTACCCCCAACTGTTTATCCCAGGGATCATTGGGCCTCTTGTTGAACCAAAAAAAAAATCAGGTTAAAAGTTGTAATGTGCTTAAAGGTAACATGAATATACAAATAGATGGTATAACTATGATAGCATTCCACACCCATCTAAATCAAATCATAGTTATGTTGCAATATGCAAAGCAAAATGCACCAACTATAGGCCATTAACAGGAATGAGAGACTAAAATGTGATAGAATCCTATTGATGAACATGGAGAAGATATATGAAGATGCATCTAAATATTGGTATCCTAACAATGAGATGGGAAATGCTGGTAAGAGGAGAAACAAGAGATGATCATTAACATATGTGATAGCAGATACCGTGTTCTGATGTGTTGATAATAACTAAAGGCCATTACCAATTACAATCTTCCAGAACCTATTAAAGGCAGTCTTGCCTTCAGCATATTTGCATTGTGGTTGCAAACTCAAGAATTTCACCATTACACCAAGCAGAAATTGGCCAGCAGATCTTACTCTTAAATGGAAAGGTTACCAAAGCTAAAGGACTAAATTGATGTGAAATTATGCAAGAAAGACTAACTCGAGCAAATCAACAAGAGAAAAAGGCTTGCAGGATCAATTGAAGAAAGAAGAAGCTGGGTGCTCGAGAGGATAGTGAGCATTCTGAGTCCTCAAGTTCAGAAGCAAAACTAAAATTTTTAAAAATGGACATCCTTGCAAAAGAGATTTCCTACACCTAACAGTGATTCCATCAAATTCTCATTAAACTCATTGCAGTTGTTTTTCAGTTCATGGTTACCACCAAAATATGTCAGTCACAGATATCTCTGCATCAATTGCTTCCAGGAAAAGAAACGGCCAAAATCACAAAATAAGAACAGAAATGAAATGCTCTGTAAAAGGGATAGATTCAAGAGGCATTCAACAGACAACTACGATTAAAACCATAATGACATTTTTTCTTGCTACTTGGTAGAGGAAATTTAAATTTCATGTTCAATGAAGTTGCGCAAATACAAAGCCAAGACCACCCTCCCTCATGGCTCCTGAGCCAGGAAGGAAATAAAAAGAGCTGCACATGTTCAAAGTTTCTTGCAGGTTGCCAGTCATTCAATTAAAGATGCAAAGCACAGGTGTCCGTGACCATTTGCCTCCTTACACGTGCAGAGAAAAAGATGCAGCAATTAGGCATATTAAAAGGCATGAGATCACACCAACAAAATAGGAAATGGAAGAGATGTTTGAAATCTATCACTGAGTGCTGTATGGAAGAGCTTGCTTTACATAAGAAAATACTAATTCAAAGCATACTGCAGAGTTTTTCTCAAATAGAGTGAGAAGCTGAAAATTACCCATCAAGCTCCACCAGAAGTTGATTAATGAAAGCCTCATGATCCTGCTTTTTAGTATGTATGAACTTACCACGGACACCAGCAAAAAGGTCAAAATCCTCCACAAAAATTATTACAGGGGCCTACAAATGACATTATATAATCAGCAAAACAGATTTCTCTGTATCATTCAAGAACTAAAAACTGGAAATCAAATATCTAACACGGGAAAACTCAAGTAGATATGAAGCAAAACCCATATTTTGCTTGTTATGAAGTATCACCTAAATTTTTTGATAGAAAATAGCAAATCCAAGATTTGCAAGACTTACAAGATCAGCAAAATCTTGAGCAATTTATGAAGAATATTTACTGCATGATAAAGACACAGAAGTCACAGGAAAAGAAAAGGGAAAGGAGAAAGTTATTGTGTTAATTTGCATCTAAATTTTCTCTTCAAGACTTGTTTATAAAACAGTTTTTTATTTTCAAAAAACATCAAGGATTCAAAAACCTGTCCATCCTTTGTAAAGGCACACTCAACAAGTAAAAGCTTTATTGATTCAAAAGGTATTAAAGGATAACCAACTACCTTTCCCTACAATTACAACAAAACTAAGAAGAATTAATAAAGTAGTGAAAGAGATGTAATTTGTCAAATTTCCAGACATTAATATAATCTTCATGCTAAAGTAGGTAATGAGAGAGAGTAATCCCATAAATTTGCTTAAGCCCAAAGTATAAATTGGAATTGACCGTCCAAATAAAATTTATCTTTGATAGGGAGATCAATATGGCAATAGCAAATAATGTAACTTTTAACAACTGTTCAGTTTTGAACCAAGCATTCATTGAATAAATCAACATGCTCTGAGAACTACAATTGATCCGTGATTCCCCAATTAAACAAAAATTAGTCAAAGAAGATAACCAGGAAGGCTTATAGGACAAACCAAATCCCTAGCTGTCTGGAACAGTTCCCTGACATTGGATGCACTTTGGCCAACCCATAGCCCAGCCTCCAATTGCTGGGCTTCAACTTTTACAACCGGTACCCTAGCTTCTGCAGCGATAGCCAGTGCCAGAGATGTTTTTCCCGTTCCCCTCTCACCTACAATAAGAACTCCCTGCAACAATGAACTACCTCACAAGCTGGTATAACCACATTACACATGAACATCTACCTTGCAGCACAAATTAGTAATTTGAAATATTGTGTATGCTGAACAGATTACACTACATGTTGAACAGGCAAACAAATGGAAGTTGAACATGCAAGTGTGCTGAAATAGTTATTATGAATGTTTCAAATCTTGTATTCTGGTAAGTAGCTCAGCTGAAAAGTACAAGAATCAGAAGAGGAAAGAAATTAAATTTTTGTAGTCATTTCCCATGAATTCCACTTATCAAACTATAGACCTACATCTAATATTGATGTGAGAAGTAAATGTCTCCATGAACCTGTAATCGCTATCTTGTGCAAAATCAATACTTAAAGTCCAGTTTTAATTCAGAATCTTGTTTGATTGACTCATGAACATCAGTGCCATTCCTTTTTAAACCTATGAGTCAAGGCATCATGTTTTATATTGCTTGTGTACTTCTGTTTTAGCTTCAATTTATATTGCTCAAGTGTTGGGCAACAAACAAAACTAGAAACATATTAATGATGCATAGCTGACCAAGGCATTCATAATACCAAAAATAAAATAAAAAACAACAGAATGTCAGTAATATCTTGAGAATAACATACTCGAGGTGCACGGGCACCCATTTCTTGAAAAGCACTAGGATTTTGTAGAAATGCAACAACTTCATTGATTTCCTCTCTCATAGACTCAACACTAGAAAAATCCTTCAATGGTATAGGAGGATTCTTTACCCTCTGCAAAACAAACATGGATATAAAATTTGTCAGGGAAAATAGCTCTCTATAATTAAATTATTTAAAAAAAAAAAAGATTGTTTAAGTGGCAAGTATAAACCTTCATTCCATCAAATGCAGTGCTAATAGGATCAATCCCAGCTTTTTTCTTACGTTTGATGGTCCTCAACTTGTACTTAACATAGTATTTCTGCGAGTTAACATAAAACAGTAATGCTATTCAGTCAGCTCACATCTAGACTTTTAATCAAGAGTGGATGTGCTATGGAGCAACTAAGTTCCAAAGGTCATCCAAAATCAACCAATAATTTCCATACCATTCCCTTCGCTCAATAGAAGAGAGACCAGGAAAAAGTATTTCACTAACAGGGATAAAACGTCCATTGGTATTGACCATGAGTGTAGTTAAAATCATCACAACTAACATTACTTAATAAACAGAAATTAGAAGATTGCCAGTGCAGATGTTAATTTAAGAACCTAAAAATCCTAAACAATTATAAGAACCAGGTAAGGGTCTAAGCAATACCACTCTGCGTAACTTCAGGAAGTTCGGATCTCTGCTACGTAAAGGTCCAAAACCTAAAAGTCTTGGAACTTTTCTCTTCAGAAACCGGAAGGCATGGAACAAAATATATCCATATATAAACAATCTAATGGCAAACCAAAAAAACCATTGCATATCATCAGTTTTTCTGGACTTAAAATTTATTTCTGCCTCAGATTGCCATTTCAAGTACCACGTTGAGCCAACAGTTTGATCTATTTCCTCTGGCCATGCCATCCCCAACTGCATCCTCACCTGTGATAGGACAGTAACTATAAAACTATCAAGAGAATAACAGCACTGGATAAATACAAACAAAAGGTGGCAAGTGATGAGTTCATATAATTGATACCGGGAATGGAACGATGAGCTCCAGCATGGGGAACACAATCACCATCATTATGTCATCATTTATATTTCTAACTTTCTCTACAACCCAATCTCTCCCATATGAAACAATTCTACTCTTCCATAATCCATTTAAGCATTGACCAGTCAGCCTTAATGCCATGAGAAACTGTTGACCCAAATCCAACTCTGATAAAGGGATCCACATCAGATGAACACTAGTTGGAATGCCACTGGCAAGCATTTTCATGTACAGCCCATCAAACCCTCCAAAATCTTCATAGAGAATTTCAAATTCCTAGAACAAAACAAAGAGGGTTAAATGAATTTCAATAGTGGGTCACAAGGAATAAATGGCATAGAGAATAAACAGAAATAACCTTAATATCAACAAAATATTCCTTGTCATCCCCCTTCAGTGCAATGTACATGGCACCCCAGTCATGCCTAATTCGAGCATGCTCCACTAATTTCTTGGAGACAGCATATGGAACAGCTATTGGTTCCATTTCCCACCTGTTTTTTTCTTCACTGTACCATGTTTTTGATACTACTCTATCGCGACCTAGAAGAACTTGTTCCTGCAATAATATTTAGTGAATGGTTCATAACACAAACTAACAAAAAGAAATGCATCCAGTTTTAGATAAAGCAACAATCTACAACGTTAATCCAAAACAAGTGACAAAATGTAAATGGAAAAATTTAGTACATATAGCTTTACATAAAACACAGACTATCGATGAAGTACAGTTTTCTGCTACCAAGGGAAAAAAATAGAGAGTTTTTATCATTTAACATGCTCTATTGATAAGGTTCAAACCTAAAACCAACATCAGATTTCAGATCTTAAAGCATGAGAGAACCAGTTGTCAATGACACAATTGACATAGTGAGGAAAACATGAAACAAGTCAATTTCCTACTCCATACTATTCAAATGAAAGCTCTCAATACAAATACAAGGTTCTATAGAATTATAAATATCTTTTACTCTCTAAAGTCTCAACCATGTCAGTGACCTACAATATTGCGAGGACAAGAGAATTACAGAGTCTTTCAGTAAACTCAATTGCTTTCTTCAATTATCTTTAGTTGGATGTGCCATATGATCCAGACCTATCTCAATATATATTACACACTACTTGGTTGATGACAAACTACCTGTTTTTGGGCCACATATTCTTTACCAAAATCCGCATCTTCCAACAATTTTCTTTTCAGTTCTGCCTTAGCTTCTTCACGCCATTTTTTCCAGCTATGGTACAGGTGAAGGTGAACTGCTTTAGGAACTACAACCTCCTTATCTCCAAACATCCACTTCAATTCAACTTCTGGATAGCCCTTCACAATCTCATCTGCTGATGTCTTCACAACCAAATGCTTTTCATCACCGAACCTCTTCATCTTTTTTCTTATAAGAGCCTCAGTATCTTTCTGCAGCTTCTGTGAATCTTTAAGGCCTTGTCTTATACGTGCAGCAAAATCAATCGAATCTTGATCAAATAATAGCCCAAGGCCTTCAACTTCTACAACATTAGGCAGAATCATTTGCTCCAATAATTTTCTTTGTGCAGTTTCCAGTTCTTTCTGAATGTCAGATCTTGGAAGCTTGGTAATAGAGCTCTTTTTCTGACTGCAAGCGAGTTAAACATTGCTCAAAGAAGTAATTAACTTTATAACATATTTATGGAAAGAGAATTTAACAAACACATGATATGAAGCCCGTGAAAACACACTAGTCCCAGAATGTAAAAGAGGAAGGACAGAGAGGGAGAATCTAGGTGCACACTTGCATTAACTTGTAAGTTGAAATATCTATTTCCAGCTCTAAAATAACAAACCAAGATAATGTGTGATAAGGGATGCAGCATAACATATCAGAAGATAGGTTAAAGAATGCTCAGTCAACAGTGTTCATGCATGGAGATTACTACAGTTTCTTCTGGTCATGCACCAATACGATTGCTGAATAAAACATTAACAAACCATAATGCTCAAACCAACTTAATTTTTAAAAATCATGAACAAGACATCAATTTCCCTTTCATCATTCTTTCCAAAATCCATATGACCATGGTATGTCTAAGTGCATAATACATCCAAGTACGCAATTTAACATCTTCCTAACCGCATTAAAGATTGCATAGTCTTTCATCTAACTTCCCCCCTAAGCTTGTTGGTAGCAAAATATAAGCTTGTCACTATTTACGGTACAAGTTGGTTGGTAGATTTTACATCTTATGATTACTACAATCACATTCTAGTGACCATACCTGCAGCATTCCAAGAGAGAACCATTAACTTAAGACAAAAGGAATGGAACACCAAAACATTGAGCAGAATACTATTATCATTCAATCAGAACATTAATATGGCACTTATTCTTGCTGTCTTGATTCTTCCTAGAATAAAATCAATTTTAATAATAGCAAAACTCAAAATGCATCTACTTATAGAGTTACCTGTCTGTACTCTTTTGCCTCATTTCCTGGCTAAACCTCTTCACCAATTCCTCACACTCTCTCTCAATAAAGCAAAGTTCCCTAACCCCAACACTCAATGCCATCGTCTCCCTCCTCAAAATCTCTCCCCCAATCTCTCCAATTCTCTCCCATACACTAGTGTACTCCTCATCCATCACTCTCATTCTCTCCTCCAACGCCTCCATTCTTTCTTTATCACCCTCTTCCCTCAAATTATCAAACTCTTTCTTTTCCTTTTCCACCTCTTCCACAATCTCCTCTGAGCGATTTTCCATCTTCCCTTTTTCCTTCCTCAACTGCCTCACTTCCAAATACATCCCCTCCATAATTTCCCTCTGCAACTCCTCTTTCCTTCCTTTTACCGCTTTTAACACCAACTTCACCTCCTCTACACTGCCATTTCCTTTCCTAACCTCCTCTATACGCTTCAACAACCTCGAAACCTCCTCCAGCAAACTTTTAGTATAATTTGAAAACTCATGCTCCTTCAAGTTTGATTCTTTATTCATTTTTTTCTCTTTCTTTTTAATTGCAACTTCACTAGCCACCGCGACATCAGCCACAGCAGAAGGTGGCAAAGCACCAAGTGGATAAAACCCAATTGCAATACAAAACAATGTGAGCACTATAGGCCTTGTGATGCATTGAAATACACCTTTTTCGGGTTTTGAAAGGAACTCATTTGAGAAAACTAATTCTTTTTCTTGTTTTAACCTTCTGGGTGAATCCAAAGGCAGGTCTTGACTGCTCTTGGAGCTCTTTGAAGCTCCTTGAAACCCAAAGACACATAAACTATGGGCAAAAGGGAGAGCTTTGTGTCTGTTTCGGTGTAATTTTGTGGTTCTGATTCTGTATTTGATTGGTGATGGAGGGTCTTTGTGTAATGGAAAGAGATGAGAGAGAGACGGAGAGATGAAGGAAGCCATGAGAATTAAAAGAGGAGTGTAGTTGAAAAGAAAAGAAAGAGATTGAGGGTCATTTGGCACTTAGTGTATTTTTTGGCAGGGTTTTAGAAGATGAGGATGTCTGCAAACAAGAAGTGAGAGTGATTAGGGAGATAGGAAGAAGAAGAGAGTCCGGTTCATTGGCTTCCGGTTTTCATTTTAAAACGGAGGGTAAAACAGTAAATCAGAATGTTTTCCTTGAGATTTATTCTTGATTAATAAAATCATTTAATCCCTCTGCCCTTGACATTTTTTTTACTATCTTCTGCACCTTGTTGTTAAACTCGGCCGTCTTGAAGAATTAACTTTGAAAAGTGTAATTTACGGTTTAATTTGCCTTAAGTTTTAGTTAAATTAAAAATAAATATTATCTCGAGTAAAAACTAATTATTTTTAAAAGTTTTTAAATCTGTTTATTTGCTGGAAAGTAGTGTTTTTAAAAAGTAAATTCCGAAAAAGTATTTTTTAATATTTGATAGTGTAATAAAAAATAAGTTGGAAAACACTTTCCAGTGTTTGGTTATGTCATGGAAAATGAGCTGGAAAATAACTTATTAATGTTTTATTTTTCTCAAGTTTATTAAAATAATGAGGAAGTTAAAAAGTTGAATGATAATGAAATTGAAAAAAAATATAATTTCATAAATTATCTCAAATAAAATAAATAATAATCAAAATAATAGAGATCAAATCTAAAAAATAAAAAATTAAAAGATGAAAAAATTAAAATAATAATAATTAATATTTCATAAATTATTTCAAATAAAATAAGTAACAATCAAAAGAATAAGGACCAAATTTGATAGATAAAAAATTTTAATAAAAAAATGATAAGGAAAAAACAAATAGCAATTATAAAAATATGGACCAAAATTAATATAAAAATTAAATTTTAAGAGATGAAATTGAAAAATAAATATTCAAAACAAATTATATATAGCAATCAAAAGTTTGAAGATCAAATTTGATATAATTAGCAAATAATAACATTTCTAAATTTTTCACAACTTCCGGAAAGTGTTTTCCGCCCAAATTTTCAAGGAAAACACTTTCCTGAAAATCAAGTCAAATTTTCTTTTGACCGAAAAGTGTTTTCCATTGACCAACTTTTCTAATGGCAAACAAACACAGGAAAATTGGGAAAGTGATTTCCCGAAAACCACTTTCCGGAAAATAAACACAGCCAAAAAGGAAAACACTTTCCTGAAAAACCAAACCAAATTTTTCTTTGACCGGAAAGTGTTTTCTGTTGACTAACTTTTTTAATGGCAAACAAACACAAAAAAATTTGAAAAGTGATTTTCTAGAAACAACTTTCCGAAAAATAGGCATGGTCTTAGTGATTTAATTAATCGACCAAACTCAATATAAATCTTAACTAAAAAATATATTTAGTAAAAAATACAAAATAATATTATTTAATAAAATAATTTGCTATTTTTTTTGCATGTCTTCTATTATATATTTCTAAATATTTATTCAATGAGGGAAACTTTCTCATCTTTTCCTATACGAGCATATCTTAACACGTAATTATTTTTATAAACCATGGTTATTCAATAGAATATAGCAACTAACTATTAAGAATTATAAGATTTTGATATCAATTAATACAGATAAAAACAACACAATAAAAATAATAAACATAATTACTTGAATATAAAAATATTTATTTTCAAGTAGTTTAGCTTTCTAGGTGGACAGCTCTTTAAATAAACTAAAAAATTAATCTTTAAAAAACTATGCAGCCTTATTATTATAACCATCCTTATTATTATTGAATTTCTATTCAAACATATAATACATATCAACAAATTTAAGATTAAAATTATCTAGATTTATAATTATTTAGACTCCAAAAAAATTAAATCTCGTGATAAATAATCAAATATGAGATTATCAAAACAAAAATAAAAAGAGAAAATAGTAATGCTTAGAAAAGAAACTTGGGTCTAGGTTGATTTTAATTTCACCTAATTATTTACTAGCCATGGACATGAAACTAACTTGGGTCCTCTGTTTGATCCAACGTCTGGTCTCCAAGTTTAACTTTTATGAATTTGTATCATGATTTACAAGTATGGGACTTTTTTGTAATTTTATTTTATTGCAGTCCTATATTTGTAATTTTATTTTATCTGGGAACTATTTTGTAACATAATATAAGTACAAGGATAAAACATCACTAATTATTTTAATTTTTTAAAAGAGAAATTAAAAGCAACTCAAAACTCAAAACCAGCTCTCACCAAAACTCAAAATCATAAAAACCCTACCCAAACACCTAATTGAAAAGGAGACCCAAATTCGCAGAATATCAAACACCACATTCGATTATTCGAGCCCTAATTCTCTCAAGTAAATCACTTACCTGGAAAAATCTTCTCTTAGGTTTTTGTTATTCATCGATTCTGATTCAGTTTCGAATTAAAAATTGCTTACCTTTTATTGTGAAAACAACGAGCATTACTGGGTTTTGTAATAAAACATGAAATTTGAAATTTTGAAGCAATAACCAGCATTATAAGCATAATTCCTTTCTGGATTTTGTTTTGTTTGAGCTGTTTTGCCGTTTCTGTTTCTGGGTTTTGCTTGACTTGTTTATGAAGCTAATTCTCTCTTTCATTTCTTGGCATTACTATTTTTAAAGGGTCTATGTGAGTGAAAATGGAGGACAAACACGAGGAAGTTGAGGACATTGAGAGTGGTTCAAGTGATTCATTTATTGACGACGACGACGACGACGAAGATTCTAATAATGATGATGATAATGAACCTTCTACATCTGGACAAGATGATGGGACCCGTATTCAGGTCTCTCTCTCTCTTTTTCTTCTGTTTTCTTATTACTGTTAAGTGTTAATTACACTGCTGTTGATTGATAGTTTTTAGAGTATGCTATTTGTTTATATGAATGTTACTATTTTTGGATACTAGTATTATAGGTTCGAACTTGTGAAAAAAGAGTCTCGTGGGCATGGATTGTTCAAATGACCAATCTTGAATTAATGAACATTCCATTGAGCGGAAGCCTAAATGAACATGCTTGATAGAAAGGCACGAAGAAGAAGAACGAATGGGTTTAGGTTAACAATGGGCCTGGAAAGAGTAACAATAGTGGTTTACCATGGTAGGCCATGACACCACGTTAATGTAATAAGTGGAGCACATCCATCAGAAAAGGCCATTTGAACTCTTGTAAGTTTAAAACCTGCCAATCTTCTACAGCAAACGGTTTTATTTTTACTTTCATGGTGCAGGAACCTTTGACCGACCAAGAAGTAGAGGAGTTGGTTGCTGAGTTCCTGGAAGTTGAGAGTAAGGTATCCAAATTTTTTTTTGCTTTACTTTACCATTCTGCTCTCTTTTTTTTTTTCAATTTTATTTTAGAAGGTTTACTAAAGCTTACTTTAGGCTGCAGAGGCTCAAGAAGCACTGGAAAAGGAGTCTCTTGCAAAAGTAGAGAGTGATGTGAGAGAGGAGTTGGCACGAAGTCTCCAGGGTGATGATGTTAGTTATGCTGCTTTCTAATTGTTTCCGGAGTTTTTGTTATATCAACTTTGCCTATCATTTATGCATTTCTTTCTTGTCTATGTCTAGCTGGAGGCAGCTGTTGAAGATGAGATGGCAACTTTCAGGGAAGAGTGGGAAAATGTGCTCGATGAGCTCGAGACTGAGAGTTATCATTTGTTGGTCTGCTTCTTTCTTCAATTTGAGTAAAATTTATTGTTCTTAATGCATTTTTTCAGTGAATTTATCTCGAGGCAAACCAGAAAAGGTCATAATTTGCCATATATCCCATAACATTTTTTTAGCAAAAAGCTTCTTTGATACATAACACCTTGCTGCATTTTTCACTGGTTTCTTATCCTTCAATATCCATGATGCGATCCCATTGTTTATGAAGCTTACTCAGGAGGAACTTAAATGCATTCCCTTGTTGTTTCTTCATCAGATTTTGAACTTTATGCATCGGTACATGGGTGCTATTATTGTTTATGTGGCTCTAGCAGATTCCATTTGGCTGGTAGCAGCATGTGCATGGTTCAACTCATGTTTTTTTACCATTTTGCTATGGTTTTGAGATCATCCATACAAGCAATAAATATGTTGAACAGAGTCACCAAAATAGAAAAACTGAGCATTTTAATCAGTAACAAGCAGGTCTGAATCTGTTGTTTGTGATCTGATGGGATGTGAAAACAGATATGGTTTTAAGAACAGTACATTTACGGTTGTAGTGTATGCAAATGAGTTATGATTGCATAGTTACCTAGAAGTGCTGTTTTAGGAGTGTTGGAGTGAAGGAGGAGGAGGCCAAAAGATGTAAAAAAAGGCATGGAGAAAGTAACCACAAATCAAAAGGCAGCTTCCAAAATTTTTTAAACACAGTTGAATTCTCAAATCAGCTGTTTTAGGAATGTTGCATGGACATGGAGACTGCTCGATCCCTGCACACCCTGTACCTTAAAGCAGCTTTGAAGCATCTCTAGGATTAGAATTTTGGAAAGTAGATAGTTAAAATACTTGACCACAAAACTTAGTGCCTGTTTGTTTAAGCTTCTCAAATCATCCCTTTTTGTGCTTTTCAACCTGCTTTTTGTCCAAAAAGCCAGTTTAGAAGCTTAAACAAACGGGACCTTAGTAAAGGAACAAAAGAAACCCAACTTAGGCCTTATTAGGATATAACCAAGGCCTATTCCAAGAAAACAAATTTAAACTTTTGAGTTTAGGATGGATGTTCCTTATTAAGCAAGCCAGACATGCAGCATCAGTTGTAGAAGAGCTACCAGGTCTTAATCATTTTATTAAACTGATCCATTAATCCATGAAGTATGGGCAGTTCTTCAAAATTCATATATTAATGGAACCATTAGGTTTTGAATTGTTAAGGGAGCATAACAATTATTGCGTTCTGGTTTAATAAGAATATTTATGGTGAACCTGACTGTTCAGGCAACATATGATTGCTAGCATAAAATGGGCCATTTTTTTTGTTTTTGTTTATGTGAAGTGAAGTTTTCTGCCCATCTTTGATGATTTCCCATAGGAAAAGAAGTTGTCATGTTATATTTCCATTTTCTGCCCCTAATTCATTTGCTTTGCCTAACAGGAACAACTTGATGGGACTGGTATTGAGCTGCCAAACCTTTATAAGTGGATTGAGAGCCAGGCTCCAAACAGTTGCTGCACTGAAGCTTGGAAAAGAAGGGCACACTGGGTGGGAACTCAGATGACCAAGGAAACGACTGATACAGTAGCTGATGCTGAGAAATATCTTCAAATCCATAGGCCTGTTAGACGGTAAGGTTTTGATTTTTCAGCATGGTGAATTGTACAAGGTTTGAATTCCATTTAAATAATATACTTTCTGGGCTCAGAAAACATGGTAAATTGTTGGAGGAGGGTGCAAGTGGATTTCTGCAGAAAAAAATTGCAATGGATGGAAGTGAGGCTATTGCAGAAAATGGAGAAGTAGATTGGGCCTCTATGAAGAAACTATTCTCAACTAGCAGTTCTGAGGATGTTGCTTCATTTGGCAGCAAGCATTGGGCTTCTGTTTACCTTGCCAACACTCCCCAGGAAGCTGCACTTATGGGACTTAAATTTCCTGGAGTCAATGAGGTGACATTTTTAGTTTGCGTGTATAATTTGCTACCTTATGATATTTCTGCTTTGTTACTTCTGTCTTAAGCATTTTCCAACCTCTCAGCAATTTCATGCTGTGTCATTTGGAATGAAAATCGATTCACAATATTACTGAACAAGGGCTAGTTGTTTTCATCTTATTTTGGCTGATCTGATGTATTGGTTCATTATGTTTTGTCTTGATGCAGATTTTCCAAGCTTAGTATAAACCATCTGTACTTTTAGGATGTCTTTTTTATTTTATGGGCATTTCTTTTCCAATTCTGTTTCTCTGCTCTTATAATTCAAAAGGAAGCAATCTAAACATTGAATCAAGTTTCAAGAAGCATATCGCCTCACCCACTCAGCAAACCTTCTTAGGGTAGGGTAGAAACAGACTCTGACATTTTCAAGTTACTAATTGACTCACAATTACTTGACTGTCAGGATTGGTTGGACTTTTGTTTTGTGGTCTTGTTCTATCTGTTTCAGCTGGCCTTCCTTTGTCTCCATTATGCTAAAGTTCAAACTTAACAATGTCCTCTTTGGTAGAAACTTGCAATAGCTTTGAGATTTACCTTATTTCAGGTTGAGGAGATTGAAGACATTGATGGGAATTCCACTGATCCATTTGTTGCAGAGGCCATAGCAAATGAAAAGGAATTAGTTCTTTCAGAGGAACAGAGAAAAAATTACAGAAAGGTTAGTCGATATTGTTGTATTGAATATTACAATTTTTATTTCCTTAAGTTTTCAGATTAATATTCTGGACATTGAATTACTTGTTTTAGTTTCTTTGGAGCCTTATTTGTGGTGGTATTAACTTGATTAGCTAGTTCATTAGGACATTATGAACTTACATTTTAAAGCCAGATAGGTCAAAATGCTGCTCTCATCAAACTCTATGCAATCTGATGAGGTGATCAGAGTGTCTGTGGATAGTTGCGATTAAAGTTCCCATTAATTGTCATCCCCATTGGTGGTTAAGCTGCAGTGTTTCTACTGGTGCTTGATGGATTGTTGAATTTTTTGTTTTGGTGATTGGGATTCTTTTTGTTTACATTAATTGTCATCCCCATTGGTGGTTAAGCTGCAGTGTTTCTACTGGTGCTTTAGGGATTTGTTGAATTTTTTGCGTTGGTGATTGGATCCTTTTTTTATGTTTAGAACTTTGTGAATGTAATCCTTTGTGCTTAATCCGGAAAATCCAAACCTTCATGGTATCTTGGGATTATCATAGGATAATTTTGCTTTTTTCTTTGAGATGTCATGCTTCAGTTGCTTTCGCGTGAGTTTTGCTGAGGTTTAGTGGGATTGGGCTGCTCTTCTATGATATTCCTTTTACTTTCATGTTTTGGAGGATGAATTTTGTCCAACATGCTTTTGCAATTCTTTTCAGTCAGTTAATGCAATTTTCTTTTATCTAAAAATGTATTGGTAGTCCATCATGCAAATTTGTATGTACTGTAGATTATAGTGATTGTCAAGCTTCTTTGATTCTATGCTCAGATGATAATAAATTGTGTGGTTCTTATATTTGTACTTCAAAAGGTCAAAGAGGAAGATGATGCAAAAATTGATCAGAAACTTCAACTTCGTTTGAAACAAAGGAGACGTCTTAAGAGATGTAAACAGGTGAGATTTTCCATTCTTTGTTTTCTTGTTTGATTTGTCTGTCATTTCCATGTTATCTAAGCCATGGATTCTATGTTTTGTTGTTGAATGATGGGACTCTTGACATGAACTTTGAAGTACGGGAGGGTATCAAATTTTGGTTTTTCAGAGTTTGAAATTGTTCCATATCAAACTAGGTTTGCGTATGTCGATGCTATCATGTTCTTAAAGTTGAACTGTTTCTAATTAAAGTATTATTGTTTGAATTAGGTGTTGGAAATTTAATTGGTTGCGCAGTGTATGCTTCAGCTATTATGTCTTCAATAGCTCAACTGTTTTTTTGCGGGGATGCTACAGAGTATATACTCTCTAGGCAATCCTTCTATATGTGAAGTCATGGTTATTAGTGTAAAACTATATGTTTCTTGAAATAGACTAGTCATGTTCCTTTTTCTTGTACTCTTATTTAATTAGGGTGTCAGCTCAGTCGTCCAGGAAATGGGAACAAACATGACTGAGTCATTGCCTCTGGATGACAATTATCATGAGGTCACATGCCAAGATTTGAAGAAAGACGTGTGTGAAAATTCTGGAGACCTTGATATGGAACAGTTGATGAGTGAGAGCAATTCAGTTTTCCCAGAATCTGATGCCTCTGAACCCAGAAGGTCCAAGCGTCCAAATGAGAGTGAGGACCTAAGCATCAATAATAAGAAGATTCGAACTGTTATCATAGACAGTGACAATGAAGCAGACATTTTGGGGGATAAATCAGTACACGACATTAAAGTTGAAGACCAATCAACTTTGCTAGAAAACATTGGGGACCCTTCTGCTGGCTGCAATCCTTCACAGGGTTCAAGTGAGAAGTTTCAGTGCACTGCCTGTGATAAAGTTGCTGTTGAAGTGCACTCACATCCACTTTTGAAAGTAATTGTTTGCAAAGATTGTAAATTCTTAATGGAGGAAAAAATGCATGTGAAGGTATGAATTTTAATAATGCCTATGCATTCACCCAAGTTGCTTCAAATAGGTTATAAAATGCTCAAGTATATCATTTCCTTCATAGATATGTATGTAAGCAGTTACCTAGGATTATTGTCGTAACCAGGTGTTTTTCTTTTCAGTCATCATAATAATGTTAATGTGTGGATCAACTTACAAGGATTCTCTTTTTACATACATAACGTACTTAGATTCTTTCTCTTAGTTGTGTTTGATGATGTGATATATAGATAAAACAAAACAGAGTTTCCATCAGAAAACAATGAAAGCTAAATAATTTTAACCTTTACGGAATTATAGGTATAACTTTATCCCTAGTTCCTTGAATATCATTTGCCAAGTGATAATAAAAACTCAAGATATGCAAAAAAAACATTTACCTCCATCTTTACATGCCATAGAAGTCTGATGATTGTAAGACTGCTGGTTCTTACAATTGGTTGTGACAAAGCCTAGTATTTGTCTCTTTTCTAGCATGCTTAACAAAAACAACAACAAATTAAAACTTTTATTGCTTGGAGTCTGAAAATTTCTAAAGTATTGAATTTGATTCTGTAGACTGTTACAACTTACTAGGATCATATTGATTTTGCAAAAAGTGAAAAATTTCTAGCACATCATTGTTTGTTGCTTTTGTTGTTTTTAATGCTTTTTATCCTATTAAGTTTTCCACAAAATTTCATTCCTGTGCTGAACTTGTTGCAGGATCCTGACTGTTCTGAGTGTTACTGTGGATGGTGTGGAAGAAACAATGACTTGGTAAGTTGTAAGTCATGCAGAACATTATTCTGCACTGCTTGTATAAAAAGGAACATCGGTGAAGAGTACTTGTATAAGGTTCCAGTTTCTGGTTGGCAATGTTGTTGTTGCTCTCCAAGTCTGCTACAAAGACTTACATCACAGTTAGAGAAAGCCATGGGGTCTGGAGATATAATGGTTTCGAGTTCTGATAGTGATTCAGACTCTTCAGATACAAATGACGGTGTTACAATCAGGTATAGTGTTCATTATGAGACAGATCTTTGGCTGTAGTTTTCTGAATTATTCACTAGATTTTCTCATTCTTTTAGTTTGGTAATTTTTGTTTCCCATATCCTATTCTATCCAAAATTTGTTATGTTTAATCCCAAGCATAATTCTCAAATTATGCTGTATTGTGACAGCTCTAAGAGAAAGAATAAAAAGAAGATTAGAAGAATCATTGATGATGCTGAATTAGGAGAAGAGACCAAGAGAAAAATTGCTATTGAAAAGGTGCTCTGTGTTTTGAATGCTTGATTTGGTCAAATCTGTTATGTCAGTACTGATTATCTATTGTTTACGATCTTATGCAGGAACGTCAAGAACGCTTGAAATCCCTGAAAGTCAAGTTTTCTGACAAATCCAAGATGATGAATTTTGCGAGCTGTAGCGGAAACTTACCCGAAGGTGCTAGTGTTGAAGTGATTGGTGATGCCACAACTGGTTATATTGTGAATGTTGCGAGGGAAAAAGGTGAAGAAGCTGTGAGGATTCCTCCAAGCTTATCATCTAAATTGAAAGCCCATCAGGTTCCATTCTATCCCTGTGCAGTTTCCCATACTTCAGTCTAGTTGTCTTGTTAATTGGTTGCAGCATTCTGTTTCTTGTATCCAAAGTGTAATGACATTGCTTCAAACCTAGCTCACAACCCTTTAGGGTTCTTTGCCCACCACCTTACTTGAAATTAATAATCAGTTCCCAACTTGCTGTCGTATTATTCTAGTGATTATGACACCCAGAACATTTGACACCAGCTGGTGTTAAATAGATGTGTTTAACTTTAAAGTGTAGGAAGTGAGGACCTGGATAGGGGTCTTATTTGAATGTGCTTTCGTATTAATAGTTACATGTCATCACTGATACTGATTTTTCGTTTTTATTTCTATCTTATTATAAATGTATACATATATTTGCTTACCTAAGTTGATTTGACATTGCAGGTGGCAGGGATAAGATTTCTATGGGAAAATATTATACAGTCAATTAGAAAAGTGAAGTCTGGGGATAATGGTCTTGGTTGTATTTTAGCGCATACAATGGGCCTTGGTAAAACTTTTCAGGTATTCTGTTCAGCTTCTCTTTTGAACATTCCACTTCTCATTGGTAATACATTAGGGCGTGTATTGTGAGTTGTATTAAGAATGCTTGTCACTAAATCTGGTAAGTGTTAATTGGCGAGTTCTTGCCAATTTATTTCAACTTTCTAGGTAAGTTATTTGCTTTATTCCTGATGTTTGCAATTAAATGTTAACTCTATCTATTCTAAATTATAGAATTTTGTTCTAAATTAGAGCATAGTGAACAATCAGTTTACTGGTTGTAGTTTTAGTGGCAGTGTTAGTAATAGTAAGAACCTTTTATTGCTAACTGTCATGCCATAATCTAATTGTACGGCATATTGTTATACTCATTTAATCTGGTTGGATAGTTACTTTGCTTGATTTAATGATTTGCATTACAGGTCATAGCTTTTCTGTACACTGCCATGAGAGGTGTTGATCTGGGTTTAAGAACAGCACTAATTGTGACTCCTGTGAATGTGCTGCATAACTGGCGCAAGGAGTTCATGAAGTGGACACCTTCAGAAGTAAAGCCGATCCGTGTTTTCATGCTGGAGGATGTGTCGAGGTTTTGTTGTATACTTTTCCCCTTTTTTTTCTTTGATTGTATAGCAAAAGAAATTGTCAAATTGATTTTACTCATTAAATTTCAAGTGCAGTATTATCAGAATATTTGTTTTTAACTAAGCTACAGTGTAACTCCTTTTATATGAATTATCAATGATAACTTCAGTTCGGAATTTATCCCTTGGAAAGAATGTGGACATTATTGTCAATGAACTAGCAGCAGAAATCATGACTTTTGGGTATTTTCATTGAAAGACAAGATTATTTGATTTTGTAAAATGAATAGAAAATGTACCTGATGTCCAAATATAAGAAACAAAGCCAAGATTGCTAATATCTGTATAGCGTCTAGCAAGTGATCAGGCAATGCCATGTATTCTTTACCTATTTTCGAATCTGTGAGCTGAGTACTTTACTTTTCATGTTTGTTTTATAAGGTTTAACTTGTCAGGATCCATTTTGTTTTCTTAGAGTTTGAGGGCAATTGGAGAAAGAAATTCAATTTTGGTTTCTCATTCGTCAGAAGAAATACAAAAATGGAAAGACTGACATTTAATTAATCTAGGTGTGGCTCTTGTGAACTTTTGATAGGTTAGTTATTCAACAAAATATCCTGAATATGTTACTTAGAAAAAGGGTTTGATCAAGACAGTGTCATTATATCCAGTATATTATTAGATAAAGATTATCTATCTTTCTCTCTTGCTGTGGGGATCTTCCATTCTGAACTTTTTAATTCACTGTTGGGTTTGCTGGCATCAGGGAGAGAAGAGTGGAATTGCTTGCAAAGTGGAGAGCTAAAGGTGGTGTTTTCTTGATAGGCTACTCTGCCTTTCGGAACTTATCTCTTGGAAAGAATGTGAAGGAACGAAATATGGCTAGAGAAATGTGTAGTGCCTTGCAGGTATTTTTGCCTTAACCATTCAACTCAATCTGTGCTTTGAATCACTCAAGACTAACCATGGATCGTGACATGGACACTTAAACTTTGCATTGATGAAATTTGCTTTTCTAATATCAGGATGGACCTGATATACTTGTTTGTGATGAAGCTCACATCATCAAGAACACCAGAGCTGAAACAACCCAGGCACTGAAACTCGTTAAGTGCCAGAGAAGGATAGCATTAACTGGATCACCTCTTCAGAACAATCTAATGGAGTATTATTGTGTAAGTTGGTTGAGATGATTAAAAATTCAGATTTTTTCTATCCACTGGTGTGCTTCTAATAGGATTTATATATCTGAAATAGATGGTTGATTTTGTAAGAGAAGGTTTTCTTGGCAGCAGCCACGAGTTTCGGAACCGGTAAGATTGTCTCTGGCATTTTTCTGGCTGGTTTCTCCTTTCCACTGGTTCCAGTACATCTTAATTGGGTTTTCTCATGCTCGCAGCTTCCAAAATCCTATAGAAAATGGACAACATACTAATTCAACAGTTGATGATGTAAAGATAATGAACCAAAGATCTCATATTCTCTATGAACAATTGAAAGGGTTTGTTCAAAGAATGGACATGAGTGTGGTGAAGAAAGACCTGCCACCTAAAACTGTATTTGTAGTGGCTGTAAAGCTCTCGCCATTACAGAGGAAATTGTACAAGAGATTCCTTGATGTGCATGGTTTCACAAATGGTAGGGCTTCAAATGAAAAGACGAGTAAGAGCTTTTTTGCTGGTTACCAGGCATTGGCTCAGGTTTGTTATTGATTATTATGTCTGTCGTGCTTGTTGTAAGAATGGGTGTGCACTTACAAATAATGATATCATGTCTTTTACACTCTGTTTGATGTTTTTTGAACATGCAAATAGAGATTGTGAAACTTGACCATGTGCATGTGACACTCATTAATGCAACTCAAAAGCAATGCCCTTGTCTGAAAGTCTGTAAAATTGATTTGATTTATCTAGTCTTTGATTCCTTAAATTTTGGAAATTATGTCTATTATTTCACAGTTATCTTTTACAGAGTCAAAACCAAATTACCAAGGTTTTCCTCTCCATTCGTTTCTGTTGAAGAATATTTGTTGAAGTTTTTTTGGCACAGTAAATAGTTTTTCATTGTAAAAGAAAACTTAGAAAACCAAAATTGGCTCTTGTTCAATTTTAATATGCAACTTTGTGTTAACTACTAGGAAAAAATAACAATCAGCTTACGATAGGTCGAAGCAATGTTAATGGGATGTTTGGATCGTGATACATGGTTTGGTAATGTAATGCACACATTTATGCATTCGTGATACATAGGGTAGGTAGTATGCTAATTCATGGTTAGTAGTAGCCAATTAGTTGTTATTTTTTGACCAATTACCTTATTAAATTTTTCTGTCTTAAAAAAATATCATCCTTAATTGTTTTTCTTTCTTTCTAAAAAAAACAATGCAGTATTCTTTTACCTTTTTCTGGAATGTTTTGGGTCTTTATTAAAATTTGGAAAATGAGTAAACAAGTTGTAAGTAAATTATAGGAGTAATGAAACCAAAAAAAGGATTTAATATCTTGCCCATGGATTAGGATTGTAATAGTTTTTCACAATCTTTGCCTGCTATTTCTACCGTTTCCCCTTCAATTCTCTATTTTACAAAATTGGAAACAGTCTCTTCTCAAAGGGGGGCCTTAACTTGATGTTTAGAAATAAAAAAAAGCAGTAGGGGAAAATTATTTTTCTTTTTTCTAAACATTAGGAAGAGTCCCTAAATGTACCCCAATGTACACTAACTAACAACCCCCATGTACCACGAAAGTCATATGTGCTAATTATATTCTCGAATCCCGTACCATGACCTAAATGTCCCAGGAATCTGCTAATATTGTTGATGGGCATTACTCTTTCCTTGAAGATCTTAATGCATATTGTGAACCCTTTGCATGTCTCTGTTACTATGTTTTTCTGCAAAAATAAGCAATGATTCTGGTTAGTTTCTTGCATGTAAGATATTGATATAACAAGTCATCAAATCTTATGTTCCAGATCTTGCACCACCCTCATCCATGAATGTACCATGATCTGGACCGTGCATTCCGAAACATAAAACATGATTGATTTTGTGAATCTGGTAACACTGGGAAGAAGATTGCAGTGAGCATTTAGAAAACTACAGGGTGCATTTTTTGTATTTTCCTGCAAGGTTTAAAACAGGTGAAATAGAAATTTGCTACATTGCGATGGTTATTAATGCAAGAGTTTGTGGAAGGTTTAAGTGAATAGGATTCATGGGTGATAAGAATAGTATGTTGTATTATTTGCTACATTCCCTTGATAGAAATTTGCTACATTGCCATGATTATTGTTGTTGCGAGCTCATTTTGACTCCTGAAAGATTTCGTGAACAGTTGGTTCTTTTACTTGAAAAAAATTATCATCTAATGATTCCAGCAACAAAATATACTTATATTCAGATAATTATAATCTGGTACCTTTTGTCATTGTATTTGTTTGTAGCTTTAATGTCAAAAAGGAAGGCCGAATAAGTTTTCAATGATGCACGTGTAAATTAATTAATCTTTTTGTTCACTGGTTTTAATGAACTTTTAATTGTTCATAGTAGATATGGAACCATCCTGGAATTTTGCAATTGAGGAAAGGGAGAGAATATGTTGGCAATGTTGAAAACTTTCTTGCAGATGACTGCTCTAGTGATGAAAATGTGGACTACAATACAATTGTCGAAGGTACTCCATTTCACCATTTTATCCATATTGCTTGCCAGTTTGACCCATCAGTAGTTGTGCATGCTAGATATATGATGGATGTATTGATTGATTGTGGTCGTGGTCAAAATGCTCTAGAAGACAGTAAATTTCATCAGTTAACCTTGAAGGTTTTTTTTCCCCATCTTTGATGGAAAGTTAATCTTGGAGTTCAGTGTCATGTTTGCTATTATCCTAAACTATTACTGTGTTCAGAATGAGGCAATTCATCATACAGATTTTTTATTTTCAATATGCTGTGTCTTATTTGCTATATGCTGAACTATTACAGTGTTCAAAAGGATGCAATGATTCATAAAAGATAATTTCAAAATTTAATGTTTAGGGTCATATTACATATTCAAAAGGCACTTCAACTGCCCATCTTCTTCTCATTGTTTCTTTAAGATTAACCTCGTAGGCTGCAGTATACGGAGTTTCTAGACACTAGAAACCACCAGTGCAAAGCACAAATAATGCAATTCAAGAATTGCAGAATCAAACCTGTAACCACCTATTCAGATTATACATAAGTGTGTATAATCTGATTACGCATAAAAAAAAAATATGATATGACATTAGCAGTGGCAAATCTCTTTCACCATGAAATTTCTCTAATGTCCTTTTAGCCTTCATGCATGGCTGAGCTGCTTGCACACTAACTTGGACAATTAAATTGGGAAATTCATTCTCTGTCATTTTAGGGCTTATTGGCCTGAATTGCTACTTTGATGTTGAAATGTGATGCGGCGTATAGCGTGGTTAAAAGTTAGGGTTCTCAAGCTCGAAGGTTACAAATCTAAGATGTAGAGAAATTTAGAGAAAACTCCCTAGTGTTTTATTAGAAGTCTTAACTCTTAATAATAATCTTCTTCTCAAAATAAACTAGCATCGCTATTTATATTAGTCCTAAAATCCTTTAGGAGAAATGATTTTTCATGAAAACTTACCTAATTAATAGAATCCATCTAGCATTAGGATTTTTAAATAGTAAAATATTAATTACGTTAAAAGTTCTAAATTAAATAGGAAAAATAATCCAAATACAATAAGGTAAATAAAGGCAATACCGCACAATAAATTTTGAGCTTTATTTGAAGGTCTTCCTAATCTCCAAACATCATGAAATTTTAACGTAATAGGAAATAGTGCCTTTACAATCTTTTGTTAAAATTGCAGTTCAATTCAACGATTGAATTAAAAGTTATGTTTGGTCTACCAAACTATATATTGAACTTTTCTTAAACTCCTTAAAACTTAAAAATCTTAACAACTAATAAAATAATGCAATAAATATTTTTATGCCAAGAATATATAAAAAATTTCCCCACGCTAGTCTCCTCTACTTTTGAAAAACTTGTCCTCGAGTTATTTGTCAAAAATTGAACCTGATCACTCTAGAGAAAAAGATATTTCAAATATAACATTGTAGCTATTTTATTCACGAAGTTGCATGTCTTTGACATGTGAACTTCAAAATTTAATTTATGATGTATACATGCGAAAGAAAAATCCATATCTAATGTTATATTTTTTGTTTCTACGAAGTCCACTTACAGTTCCTTCCCACATTCTTTTACTTAAAACGAGTTCATCATCATTTTTTATTTCAATACTTTAACTGTTGTGTGTAAAGGAACACCAAGATAATCTTCCATAATATCTCTGGAAGAATTATCAGGAATTATAATGTCCTTGTTTGCAAGATTTTCATCCATGATTGAAAGGTCATCATTTGCCATTGGCTTCTCTAATTTAAGGTCAAACGACTGAAACTATTTGTTAGCACCCTTGTAGTCACATTATCTTCAATATGATTTGATAACTTTGAAATTTTGCTTTCACTAAACTTCTCCCTGTTTTTCCTCGTCTTTTGAGAAGGTTGAATATAAAGCAAATAATATAATTTATTTGCTTATGTCCTCAATATAAAATATCTTCATATTCTCGTATAAGTTCCAAAATTAATGATTGTTTTAAACCTTGCCAAGACAAAATTAAAGGCATACCAATATGAGCACTAAAGTTTAAATATTCGAATCACCATTCTTCAGCACCATAAGAAAGTTTGTTTACGACAAGTCTTACTTTTTGATGACAAGGAACCTTGTTGAAATAAAAATAAGCCAACCACTTGAAAAATCTTTTCTTCGAAAATCTCCCATCATAGAATGGAATCTTATCTAATTTAGGTATAGATCTGGGGTTTTGCCTGCCTCAAGGTAAGTGTCCAAGCAAATTGCTCACCTTTTCATGATTATTGTTTGCTTTACCCATTAGTCGAGCTAGATCTGATGTGGTTTGCTTTAAACCTATGTTCCAAACGATCTAGTTTTTGCTTCTGATCCCGCGCAATGCCTCAGAGGGCCTTCACTCCAGCATCGAGGAGTGGGTTGCTATCTTTTCCGTCCATCAAAGAGACCAATCTACTCTGATGCCAATTGATGTGGCATATAGTGTGGTTAAAAGCTAGGGCTCTCAAGCCCTAAGTTTATAGACTTATACTGTAGAAAAATTTAGAGAAAACTCTTTGATGTTTTATTAAAGTCTTAATAATAATATTCTTCTCAAAATAAACTAGACACTTTTATTTATATCAGTCCTTGGAGATTTTTTATGGGAAATGATTTCTAATTAAAACTAAAATCATTTATAGGAAAGGATTTCTAATCAATACTAATTAATAGAATCCATTTAGCATTATGATTCCTAAATAGTAAAATACTAATTAAACTAAAAATTCTAAGCTAAATAGAGAAGATAATCCAAACACAACAAGGTAAATAAAGACAATCTCACACAGTAAATCTTGAGTCTTTTTTGAAGGTCTTCTCGATCTCCAATTATCATGAAATTTAAACTCAATAAGAAAAATGGCCTTCAAAATCTTTTGTTAAAATTGCAGCTCAATCAAACGGTCGGATTAAAAGCTTACTTGATTTACCAAACTGTGTCTTGGACTCTTTTTAAACTCCACAAAACCTAAAAATCTTAACCACTAATGAAATAATACAATAAATATTATCATGCCAAGAATATGAAAAGAAATTTCCCATGTCAAAATGTTAGTCCATTATTATGTTATTAGCGGGTAACATTGTTGTGGGAGCAGATTGAAATCAATTTTTTATGGTTATTACTTTCCCAAAACAATGCCCGTTGGCCTGAATCACCACCTTCATAAGGTTAAGCAAAGAGATACAAAACATGCAGAACTAACTAGCACTTGGGAGATCTAAATGCTTCTGTAGTCGTTATTTTGTATAGCTGCATAGATATTCTCAAGACATTGTTCTAACATGGTACTTTTGTTGATACTTCATGCTTGTGTTAAGAATGCATGGATATCGTTCTTCTTCTCCACCTGGACCCATGTTAGTTCTGCTTGTGATGAGTCTATTATTGATTGCTTTTTGTGCTTGCAGAGAAGTCAAGGAATCCAAATGATTTTATTCAAGGGAAAAACGATGATGGATTCTTTCAAAAGGTATGAACATAAACAAATGCTGAATGATTATTATTCTTTACTCAAATTTTCTGAAATTACTGAATTCCCACCAACTTGTTGATATGTAACATGTTTTTCTTTGTTTCCCCCCTTTCCAGGATTGGTGGAATGATCTTCTACTTGAAAATAATTATAAAGAGGTTGATTACAGCGGCAAAATGGTATTGCTGCTTGACATTTTAGTCATGTCTTCTGATGTGGGTGATAAGACATTGGTTTTTACCCAGAGCATACCCACTTTAGATCTGATAGAGCTTTATCTTTCAAGATTACCTCGACTTGGAAAAAAGGGAAAGTTTTGGAGAAAAGGAAAAGACTGGTATAGGTGCGCATATAGAGCTGTCAACTGCTTTGACTCATGGGTTTTCTGCTTTTTCATGATATAGATTTGAAGTTCTTGATTTGGACTTGAAATGTCTTCATAATTGCAACAAGAAGAATCAGTTTACTTCCTCTCTTCTGTCCTCAACAGGCTAGATGGAAGAACAGAGAGCTCTGAAAGACAGAGGTTGGTTGAGAGGTTCAATGATCCCAAGAATAAACGGGTCAAGTGTACTTTGATTTCTACCAGGGCTGGTTCTCTTGGGATTAATCTCTATGCTGCTAACCGGGTGGTTATTGTTGATGGCTCTTGGAATCCAACGTATGATCTTCAGGCCATATATCGGGCTTGGAGGTGGGTTCCGCCAATTTTTTTTCATTCTACTGAAACATGTCCTCTGATGTCTTGATTGAACCTAACATTTACCATTTTTCAGGTATGGCCAGACTAAGCCAGTGTTTGCTTACAGATTAATGGCACATGGAACCATGGAAGAAAAAATCTATAAGCGTCAGGTGATAGAATAACATCTTGTAGCGTTAAATTGGCCTGATCTCTGAAAGCAATTTTAATGAAGAGAATGATTTAATCAGGTAACAAAGGAGGGACTTGCTGCAAGGGTGGTTGATAGACAACAAGTATATAGGACTATCTCCAGAGAAGAAATGTTGCATCTTTTTGAATTTGGTGATGATGAGAACTCAGACACACTGATTGACATTGGCCAACAGTATAGACAGGCAGATACCAGGAATATTTCTAGCCAAACCGCAAATTCTTTGAAACAGAATGCGTCTCGTTCTCATGGAAGCTGTGCTTCTGATAAGGTGATGGAAAGCTTGCTTGGCAAGCACCGTCAGAGGTGGGGTTATTATTTTATTTTTTATATAAAAAGAACTAATAATTTCTTAGCTTCAATCCTTTTTGGATGCTTACCTTCAACTCTGGAATATGGAACAAGGATCTAGGACTGTCTGATTGAGTATATTTGTAACTGATTTTTGATGTGCAATCTGTATGTTAACATGCCATTATCTTAATTCTTTCAGCAATTGGAGTGGATTTTTGAATCACTCGATAAAATAGTAACTTTTCCTTTCTAGTGGTATTCTCAATCATATATATATTTCGCTTAGTTAAAGCATAGTGTCTGATGTGCTTCCTTGTCTTTAGGTGGATTTTCGATTACCATGAACATGAGACTCTTTTGCAAGAGAATGAAGAGGAAAAACTAACAAAGGAGGAGCAAGACATGGCTTGGGAAGTATATAAGAGATCATTAGAATGGGAAGAAGTGCAGCGAGTTTCCCTTGATGATTCCACTTTTGAGAGAAAGCCACCCATGTCAAATGGTGCATCTTCTGCCCCAGATGCAAACAGCATACCTGTGCCAAGCATGGCCCGTCCTGCATCTGAGGCTTCCAATGGAGCACCTTCCCAGAGCATTTCAAGGAGTCGGATGGTGCAGCGGAAATGTACTAATCTCTCACATTTGCTGACCCTTAGAAGTCAGGGAACGAAAGCTGGGTGCACTACTATATGTGGGGAATGTGCCCAGGAGATAAGCTGGGAAGATTTGAAACGGGAGGGTAAGGCAGCACGGTAAAGACACCATCCCCTGTATTTTGTTCATATACACTATATCTAGTGTAATCTATTTTGATAGTAAAGGGAAGCAGCTGAAAGTTTAAATTCATTTGTTTTGGTAGTAATATTGGCGGGCTCATTCTGGCTAATCTTTCCTGTCTGTTTTTGTTTTTGAAGGGAGGGGGTTGTACAGAGATATGGGATTTTGGGATGGTTGTAGATAAATTGGAGGGAAAGTGTAAATCTCAACTCATATGATCCCTTTTTGATGTAGTTATTGTTACGGAAGCTGTTATCGTCAAGAATGTAATTCCACTAATCCTTTCAAGATATGGAGATACATGCTCCTTTGTGTTCTTTTCAAATGCGCAACTTAGATTACTGTGCAAGGGCCTTGGTAACCATGCACTGATTACATCTCAGTATTAGGATTAGCTTGTTTTCTTGATCATGGTTATTCACGACATGCATGTGATGAAAAACATCAGTCAATCTAGAGTTTAGCTTGATGGGTCAACCTAGTAACTCGTCGACTCAAGGCATTTTAGAACTTGGAACTGGTTCTTTTTATATGTATAAAAAAAAATCATGGTTTGGGTTGATTCACCGTCTTGGAGGTCAACTAGTTGATTTAGGTTAGGTTGATTCAAGAGTTGGGTACTAGTGTTTTGAGTCTTGACAATTATAGAAGTGTATTGTGCTTTGATCTCGTTGAAATGTTTGTATATTTATGAATAGAACTGACGATATTTCACTACCAAATTTTTAATGTAGACTTGATTGAGCTAGTATATACGATTTCTTGAATATTGTTATTCTTTTCAAAATCAACACCTTTCATGAATAATATCAACATCGATGTGGGGAACCCTAATGGTAGATCCTAAAAAAAAGTTTTGGTAGAGAATGCATGAGAGGTTCATCGGTGAGAGAGAGAAGGGAGAGATGTTTGATCCTGTGTGAATTAAGACAAAATATTTAGCATTTAATTGACATGTTCATAGCTTAAAGAAGTCATTTTCAGCACAATATTAAGTCATATTCAGGACTGATCCCATTTTATTTGAATTAAAACAAAATTATAGATTATTTTATAAGGATAAATCTAACTCCATTAAGGATAGAATGTTAGATATAGATTTGGTTATTTCACCTACTTTGTTTATTTTTAATTCGTAAAGGTATCTTATTAAGACTAAATTCCTTTCTAAATCAGTTTTTAAACAGGCCATCCACATCTAAACTAGTGTGCTTATATATATATATATATATATATATATATATATATTGATATATATATATATATAAATCTAATTGAAGTATAACGGCCCGTTTGTTTTCTAAAAAATGATTTCTGGAACCTATTTTCCAAATTTTCCTGTGTTTGTTTGCCATTAGAAAAGTTGGTTAACGGAAAATACGTTCTAGTCAAAGAAAAATTTGACTTGGTTTTCAAGAAAGTGTTTTCTTTTTATTTTGGGCGAAAAATACTTTGCGAAAGTTGTGAAAAATTTAGAAATGTCATATTATTTACTGATTATATCAAATTTGGTCTTCAAACTTTTGATTGCTTTATATATTTAGTTTTGAATATTTGTTTTTCAATTTCATCCCTTAGAATTTAATTTTTATATTAATTTTGGTCCTTATTTTTATAATTACTATTTATTTTTCCCTTATAATTTTTTAATTGAAATTTTGTATCTATCAAATTTTATCTCATTCTTTTAATTGTTACTTATTTTATTTCAAATTATTTATGAAATGTTTATTATTATTATTTTAATTTTTTCATCTTTCAATTTTTTTATTTTTTAGATTTGATCTCTATTATTTTGATTATTATTTATTTTATTTGAGATAATTTATGAAATTATATATTTTTTTAATTTTATTCTCATTCAACTTTTTAATTTGTAAGATTTGTTCCTCATTATTTTAATAAACTTGAAAAAAAATAAAACATTAATAAGTTATTTTCCAGTTCATTTTCCATGACATAACTAAACACTGGAAAGTGTTGTCCAACTTATTTTCCATTATATTACCAAATATCAGAAAATAATTCACTTTCCAAAAGAAAACTATTTTCCAATAAATAAACGAGACCTAGGTTTTATGCTTGCGTGATACCTGGAGAAAATTTAAAAAAAAGTTTTTATTCTTGGCCTAAGTTTTATTTCAAACTTTTTTTTATTAAAATAATCTTGTTTTAAGTTTTTTCTTTTGAAAAAAATTATATATTAGATTGTGGAGAATGAATAGTAAATATATGTTAAATTTCTTGAGAATAAATATTTCGGCAATAGTTGTTTATATATATATATATATATATATATATATATATATATATATATATATAAAAGTTGGGCCAAATAAAGAAAAGAAGAAGAAAATTAGGCTTGTATTAGATTTGGTTTAGAGGTTAAACTTTGCACTAAACTTTATTAACGTGCAGCTCAGACCTCCGTGATCTTGGTATTGGAGGTTTAATTTTGTATATATTTATGAAAAACATAGCTTAATTCTAAGCATAAATCTCCCATAAGAAATTATCTAGGCAATCAATGCCTTAATTAACATATAATTGGTGTTAAGAGTCATCAACATCATAAATGAAGAGAAGAGATGGGATAAGACACTTTTCTGATCCCAAGCTTCAAAATTTACCAACCAAAACACACTGAAGTGCTTGAAATGACTAGATTAGCATGGCTTGAATATTTTTATGTTTTCTAGACAATCAAACTCTCAAACAAAACAAGAAATGGATAGTTTATGCATGGTGGTGCTGCCTTCTCTTTTGGCAAAATTTATTTAACAAAATCATGATGAGGGAGAGAATTATTGACCTTTTTATATGCGGGGGGACATTACAGCCTATAGCCTTGAAGCTAACCATGAAGTCCAAACTATTTTGGTGGATGAGAAAAAAATGGCCTCACCTCATTTCCTGTTGTGCATTAAGGTGCCTCTTTTAGGCCCTTTTCTTGCCTTCGTTTTCTTCTCAGGCTTGCGTGGAGGAGGAGGTACGTAGACCAGAGACTCTTGATCACTGACTGAGGTACGTGGATAACAGGGAGGAGGAGGTGAAGTGAGTGGAAGGGAAGACAATGGATGAAACCCTGAAGCATTCTTTTCTACCCACATAGAAGCACCATATAGTCTACATGGAGGAGGTGAAAGGTGAGTATCAAGAATGATTATACCATTCTTGATCAACTGTTTTCTATGAAAATTTCTATGACAACCACAAGCTTCACAGATGAAAGCTTCTTTAGTACCTTGATCACCTTTCGGAGTGAACTCTCCACAACCATCAACAGCAGAGCCACCAGTTAACATGGCATGGTTACGCCAACACTCTCTATACTCGATGATTGTTCTTGATTCTTCATTGAGTGGCCTGGATTTTGAATCAGCATTAGCCATAAGAGAGAGTTTGGAGGGAGGAGGGCTGGAGGGGCAGCTAGCTGTGTTAATATGTTAGCTTTTTTCTACGTTACTTGCAAACTGTCATAACTTATAGTTGTAGAGTGTACTTGTTTTCATTTGTCTACATTATGTGTGGTTGGTGCTACTGGCTGCATGGTTTAGAAAAGGGGAAGGTTTGGTGAGGGACAAAGGAATCAAGATGCATCTGTCAAGATCATTGAGAGATAGCTTTTGAAAATTTCTTCGGTTTAATTTTGCAAGTTGTTAGAAGGGATCATCAACTTGCGGTGTTAAATTTATAAACACCACCCAGCATTGGTGCATTTATTTCCCTCTCATTAAGGCTTTCTTTGACAATGCAGCAATCTGTCACTGTAAATCAATTTATACTCGAGCATGCAAGGGTTCATAGGAGAAGCAAAACAAGCCAAGCAAAGAATACTGGAAATGATGTTCAAGTTCTACAACAGGCTGCGATTATCTATCCTGCCAAAACACAGCAATAAAGATATTTCCAAATATATATACTAATGGGCTGCGATCCTCATCTTTATCCATTGCAGCAAACAGGTTTGCAAATATATATAATAACAAGCATGGACAATTAGAAAAAACCTGACAAGCACCATGACTTGTTTCAAGTTATTTCCAACATTTGTTTTGGCTAAGAAGAGATGGACACGCTCTCATTATCATCTCATAAATATGATTGACTGCCCACAGAGCTAAGATGGCAGACTTTGCCATTGCCATTCTTCTTCTTGTTATTACGCCCACCCCAAGTAATGGAAATTTCACATCCGAAACCGAAACATGTAAACAACCCTCCACCTTCTGTCCTCCGTCTATGCTTCTTACGTCTACTTTTCGATTGCATCTTCCGAAGATCACTATCATGAATTGGAGGAAGTTCAGTTCTCCATCTCTCGAGTTTTGTTCTTAGGCCTTCGATACTATCATTTTCGGTCCAATCCTCAACAACTGAGCTCATTGCGCCATCTGTATCGTGTTGAACAGCATTTGCTGGTGTTTTAATCAATCCTTTAGCGATTGCTGCTGCTACAACAGACGCGGAAGGCCCCACATCAGAGCAAAGTGATCCATTGATCAAGCTACCATTGCCATTGCCATTTCCATTTCCATTTCCATTGCCATTGCCATTATCTCGTTTTACCACCGAAGAATTAATCAACGAGCCACCAAGTGACCTGACACCACTCTCTTTTATGCCAGATTTATCGGAGATGGTCTGGTCAGTTTGGTCACTCTGCGTGCGACGCAACTTTGCACTCTTTTCTTCAAGGCTTTGACCGATGGCTTTCGCATCAATGAGGTCATCGAAGCCTACTGCAGACACACTAAGTTCAGTGTATAAAGGCATGCTGCGCATTGTAGTGTCCAGCAGCTGCACCCCCAAGTTGAGGATACCTTGAGGCCGTCCTGATGGGCGACGAACCTGAAGCGCAACGAAGCGCATTTTGTTGTTGTTGTTATGGGAAGGAAACAAGTTGCTTATCAGAACATTTACAGATCCAATCTGAACATCGCGTAGCCATGCTGCAGCGTAGACTTCAATCATGATAGAAGAGTTTTCAGCATTTATGAATGTGTCATCAACGCGGAACACAAACTTTTCATTCCATTGAGGATTGGTGTGGCCATTTTGGTCAACCTTGGTAGACAGTTTCCTTCCTGGATGCACCCAAACTATTGCATAGGTACGCATAGATTTGGATACAGGAGCCAGATCTTGGCCTGATATAACATTGATTTCTAAAAGCTGAAAAGGATGCGCATTATAAGTCATGTTGCTTGATTACTATGGCGATCGTGGGGCTAGTGTTGGCTGGGGGCAGCAACGGTGGCCTCTTCTCTAAACTTGCTCTGCGCCAGCTTAGAAGGGACACAATGATCATGGATGAAATTGGAGAGACAATTGAAGGAGTTTTGTTGGGTTGAGATTCATGGGATGCAGCGAAATGAAAGGGGAATGTGGTTGTGTAAGTCTATTTTTAGACCTTGATTGTGTTACACTGTGACTAAGAAATGCTTGCGAGTTTGGCTCCCTCTCCAAAACATTTAGACAACAATTCTGACAATTTTTTATCAGTCAATGATGAATAGCTAAAAACAGTAAGATAATTCAGCCTGAAGTGCTCAGAACTTTCTAACCCCCCATATTTAACGAAAAGTTAAAACAAGAGGTGCCATATTTATCACCGAAGAAAACTATCTGTCCGTTGCTCATCTGAGTCAATGACAGTTCAGCTTAATTTTCAATCTTCTGGACCATTTGATGGACATTAAAACTCCATATTTAACAAATCTAAGATAAAACCTGATTTGAAGGATGTGATCATTTCTATTTTATACTCATCATGCAGCTCCTAGTTTAGCAGAACCTTTTACTTGGTGCAAGACATGGCTTGGGAAGTATATAAGAGATCATTAGGATGGGAAGAAGTGCAGTGTGCTTCCCTCATGATTCTAAATTTGAGTGAAAACCACCCATATCAAATGGGGCCCATTTTGCTCTAGACGGGCTGATAACAGCAGCCTGGCTACCTGTGTCAAGCATCCCCCATATCTGAAACTTCCGACCTTGCTACTTCCAAAGGCATAGGAAGGACAGCTAAAGAACATTGCCCCACGTTTCTGTTCATGTTTTGAACATCTGATGTAATCGAGTTTGCTTCTAAAGAGAAGCAGCAGCTAGCTCAAATTCTTTCTTTTTGGTAGATAATGTTTGTCGCCACGTTCCTGCCCATTGCCTAATGTTTTTGACTCCTGTGGTAGTGGTGGTTATACCAGAGAGACGTTGGGCTGTGTAAATCTGAGGTCATGACACGACCCTTGGTGATGTAATTGTTATGAAAGTTATTTTAGTAAAATATTCCACGAATTTCTAACACTAATCCTGTCGAAAAACAAGTCTTAACACTTTCCCTTCCCAAATACATTCATCCGATGTAGTAAAGTTTAGACTGTGGCTTATGATTGAGTTGGAGGTACCTTTCAAACTTCAGTGTGGTAAACCTTTCTTTTCATAGACATGGCCAGGCTAATGTGATAAAACACATCCATCATCTTCACAATCATAACTAACAAGTGCATAGCACGGTATCACTAAATTTACTGGTCCCCACTCCCCGGACCCCTTTCACATAAGGATTGACAAATTCTTCACATTTCGTGGAAAATGACACTCCATGATCAAACCTGGCTGCACCTCAACACATTTTTTGCTGCCTCTACATTTTACAAAGAATACCCTACAGGTAGCAAGTTGCCATCAGAAGGTAAATCACACACTGGAAGGTAATGAGTGGACTTCATTACATTAAAGGCAAAAACTAAATCTTTCTTGCCTTTGTCACAAGCGAAGCGTGCTAATAGTGAAGTGCTGTGGAAAACGTCGCCAGGTGACGCATTCTGCAAATGCAGACGCTATCCCTCTGCGAACCAACCCTCTATCAACAAGTATAGACAAAGAATAGCAGGAAGGCTAGTAAGCCAACAAGTCTTTGTATGGCCCTTGGCTAGCATATTTCATCTCCCACCCAGTTATATTTTTCCTTCGGTCCAGATGGCCCCTCCTCGCCATAAAGCTCTGTTGGAAACAAGTCAACGAGGTTCTCCACTGAAAATCGAACAAAAAATGGGAGATGATCAAGTATCTTATCTATTTCAGATCGCGAATCATACACAATGGTTGGGCCCCATTCTCTCATATACTGCAACCAGCATGGTTCTGTAACAACTCCATCGCCAAGATATTCAGCTGCAACAAGTTGATACTTTAAGCTCGAATCCACATAATATTTGCTCCGAGCAACATCATTTCTCACTCCAATTCCAAGCTTTGTTGATCCTTGAAGGTAAGTCCCAGGGTGTGGGAAACTAGCATGACCATGTTTTGAGGAGTAAACAACTGGCCTATTACCTTCAATGAATTCCAAATCTGAAGCATCCACCCATCGACCCCCACTGTGTTCTGAGAAGAAGACTTGCCATAGTTCTCCAGTGAAGTTGCTTACACGAAGGGTGTAGTGCTCCCAGTCACCCACATGTTGTCCTATCTTGGTCATTGGTATAGTCATAAGACCAATTTTAAGGGTGGCTGGTCCATTGAAAGGACAAAATATCCACATAGCAATATCAGTAAAAGTCCCCCCAAATGCTGGCTTTGCATGAACATAAAGCTCAGCACTCTCTAAATCTCCGGCTATGACATCATTTCTGGCAGCATCATCAACTGGCAAATCTATCCAATATTCACCATCATTTTCCCCTCCACTGGGCAAGTTTGAGCCCCTAAGATCAATAGGTTCACACTTCTGCCCGCAATTTTGGTACAGAAGGGCTCCATTTTTGAAGAACCATTGCACTGACGAGGGCAAGCAATCTTCGTCCGGATGGAAAAACACAGTAGGGCCATAGTGCTTAATTAGTGCATGAACCTGGTCCAGATTTGGCATTGCAGGCTGAGAGTGGTCAAGATTCTTCAAGCATGCAATATCTGTTAGTACCTCATCAGAACTCAAGTAAGCATTGCAGTAGAATGTCCCAACAGAAACACCTTTAGCAAACATTCCCCTTCTGTGGGGTCTTGTGTTCCAAACCTCAAACGGATTGGAAGATTTTGAATCCGAGGAAATTATTCGATCGCTGGTTTCACATCTTTCAGTAAGATCAGCTCGAACACATCTAACTTCTTCAACTTTAGGCTCCTCTGGATTGTTAGTGACCACAATGCCCATAGCCTTGTAACCTTCTGGGGGATTTGGCAGCCAAAAGTAACCACCACCACCATTCTTCTCTGAATTCGAACCCCAAATCAAGGAGTAGTTAAGCGGCTTTCTAAGAGGAGAGTCTACCTCTGAGTCATGGATATGGCCAACTTCAGGCTTGTGGGCATTGGAGTCACAGCCTACAAGAACGTATCCTCTCAGAGGCTGGTCATTGGACTGACAATAGTAACCAAGGCAGTGAAAACCTTCAGGGATCCCAACAGGCCGATAAAATGATACCCCTTTTGATTTTCCACGTAGTAGACCACAGCTCCAAACACTCTCAAATTTGGTAATCTTGGCGACTTCTATTTCTCCTAAATTTATTCTTCCAGCAGCGAATCCTTGACCTGAGAAAAATGAATGCGTTATCATTTCTACTTACAAACAGATATTCTAAGATTCCAGAAAGTATAGAGAGTAAAACAATATTTACCATAGCTGCAGTAAATATGAATTACGAATTTATGCATTGATTAAACCTACAAGAATTGTTTATTTCAATTTAAAAGAGTTGAGAAAACATGCAACAACACTTCAACTTACCTCTTTTTTAAAATAATAAAAAAAAGTTTAGAAAAAGAATAGCTATCCATTCATAATTAATTCAATAAAAAAAGAATCTAGCAATTCCATGTTTTGAAAGTTTCGAGCAAGCTTCAACTTTCAAGGCATTCCAGGTTATCAAAGCTTTGACCCAAGTTCAAGCATGTGCCAGATAAACTTATCCATAATAAAAAAAGAATAATAATGTCAGATCACGATTCTAGCTCTAATCCTTATAATCCTTAGACCAAGTATAATTACATTCCTTCACATGGTAATCAAGTTGCTAGGTAATTGTTTGATACATGTAACTGGCTAGATATAAAAAGAAACAATTGAGAGGAAAACAAAAGGGAAACTTCTGAGTTCTGACTGGAAGGAAGGGAAAAAAAAAAAAAAAGAGGAAACTTCTGAGATTTACAAAAGGTTTAGGCATTTAGCACACAAAGTTGACCATTGGTGAAACAATGAAAGACTGCAAAACTGAGTCAAAAATCAGAAGAAAGAAAGGATCACCAAAAAAAAGAGAGGGAGAGTAAGGCATATACAAAGCATATTCCGATCATCAATTAACAGTTTAACATCCAAAACCATAATTAATTAGCCAAAAAAATAGAAATGAAGAGCTGAGTTCTCTTCCTAGAGAAACATAGTCAAACAAATAGCTAATCTTTTTATAAAAAAAGAACAAGAAAAGAAAGTAGCTTGTGTATGGAAGTATTGATACCTTGAGGCCATTTAGGAAGAGGTGCAGGCAAAGAGAAAGGTTGAGGGTCTGGCAAGTAGAAATCATCATCATAAAAATCTTGGTTGCTCCAACAAAAGCACTCACAGTACCCACCAAACATATCTTGTTTCCTTTTTCAAGTAGTCTTGTTCAACTTCTTACAACTAAACCAACAGCTCTTTCTCCAACAAGATTCTCAAAAACCCACCAATACCCACAATTTGTTTTGATCTTTCGCCTCTTGATCCAGTAGTCTCTCTTTCTAAAAACCACTGTGCTCGTGTATCCAAGAGAAAACAGAGAAAGAAAGAGAGGCAGGGTCTGGGGCCTTCGAAAACTCTCTCTCACCCTCAAAGAAGCATTTAAAAAACTGACCCGTGATTGAATTTATTAAAGCGAGAGAGAGAGAGAGAGTCTTTAATTCGTCTTATAGAGAAGAGGAGGAGAGCGGTTGAGTTGAGTGAAAGGAGAGGAAGTTGATGTCTTGATTATGTTCGTGGTCTTGCCTCCTTACCTTTGTTTGTTGGGTTTTGGGTTAGGTTTACTTTTCTATTTTTTTGGAGGGTAGCATTTCTGTTTCTTTTCGTTTTAGTTAACTGTAACTTAGTCCTTATAGTTTATTAAAAATATTTAATTAGTCCTTATAGTTTATTAAAAATAATTAATTAGTCCTTATAAGATAATTAATAGTCCTTTTGACCGAACCAATGTTAATTGTCCTCGTTAGAACGTGGTTGTTTTGAGTAAAACATTTAATATATAAAAATTGTCTTACATGAACAATATACTAGAATAAGTAATGATTTAAAAAAATTAGTGATAATAAAATGATGATAACGATGTATTTATTTTGATATCTTAATAATCATGATATTAAAGATAAATATAATAATAGTGATGATCATGATGATGACGGGTTGTGATGATAATAAAAATAATTATAGAAATGGATTAATAATAATAGCAAAGATAATAATGATAGAAATAAGCAAGGGAGATTGAAAGGACTCGAGCCCGTGCAAAAAAATAATAATTTAAATTTTTTTTGAACAATTTAAAATTTTCAGGCCAAAACTTGTAAAATTTATGTCTTGACCTCAAGAAATTGTTTGTGAAGTTATAGTGATAATGATTAAAATAGTAGAATAATATTGTGAATAAATTATTATTTATTAAATAATTTACATAATTTTATAAGTTAAAAACATTTTTCAATAAATAAATTGAGTTTAGAGAGTAACTGAAATAATTTACAATAAAAACACCAAAAAACCCATGAAAAGTATCCTCTTAAAAATTCTTTCACGTGAAACAAATGTGTTTTCTTAATTGTGTTTTTTTATTTTTCAAAACACTTTGTTGTCAAAGTTTTTCATCTTACTTACATCTCTTTTCTTATTTCATTTTTCAAGAAATCAATTTAAAAAATATAAAATTGATAAAATGAGGACTAATCGATCGGTTTTACTAAACAATGAGGACTAGGTTATACTTTACTCTCTCTTTCCCTTTCCTTTATCTTTGAACAGAGCACGGTCCCTAAACTTTGAAGAATACGGAGTAGCAGTGCTTGCTCTCCTACTCTCCTTCTTTAGAGCGTGACGTTTACGTATTGCCTCCTTTCCTCCTTAATTTATTTTTATTTTAATATCTACTACATTGCAAGTCATATATTACAAGTAATATTGCTAATTCAATACAAATCTAGAAAACATTTTGTTTTGTTCTCTATTTTTTTATTTTTCTCAATTTTTTTGATTTTTTAAAAATATGTTATAAAATGAAGGGTAAAAAATCAATTACGACAAACACAATAAGAAATCTAAAATAAAAATCATTATATAATTAAAAAAATTAAATCAAATAATTATACTTTAATTCATTCAATTAATTGTACATGCTCGTACTATTGAGGCCACGAGATCCTTAAATAATATGGATAATCCACATTAATATACTGCTACACTTTAGGCGCGTGTTACAAGCAGGCCAGCAAGGGTATGCTACGTGTTATCGCACGCGCTTAGGATGCGTGGATGTGCACTTTAACGTGTGTTCTTCACGTCTTTTGCACACCAAAAAAATATGCCTCGGAGAGAAATTAGAGAGTGCTACGTGTATCATAACTATGGTGCCACATCTTTCCCCGTCCACGTAGCAGTGACTCCTATTTGTCCCTTTAGATATTATTTAACACAGTGAAGAAGTCTCTTGAAATTTCGTTGGGCACAAAAATGAGATGCAATTTGAAGAGAAAAAAAATCAAGCAATGAAAACCAATAAATATTTAATTGTGGAGGATTAAATTAGATTTTTTTAATAAAAAAACAGAAAATAGGGCTAGGCACGGAAGTATAGGGCAACTCACGTGTCTAGGTTTTTTTTTTTATGAGATATTGACTGTTTTCTCATGATAAAAAATTTATTTTAATTATTTTTCTTACTCAAAATACCTACAAAACAACTTACATGCTTATAAAAATTACTTATGCCTTCAAACAATCTAAAAATTAATTCACAGTGAAATATTTCTTATAAATCCACAGTGCAAAAGTTACCGTGTTTATGCCACACCTTTTATATTTTTTTATAATTATAATAATAAAAGGGGATTTTAGATATAATTGGTCCAAAATACTTTATTGATATGTTGAAAAAATAAAATTCTAATCTTGAGAGGTGTAGCTCAACTGGTCAGGTCCTGGATTTGCTTCCTAGAGGTCACCGGTTCAAGTCTCACAAATCTCAGGGCCACTGGAGACTTATACGATTGTTAACTCCAAGGCCCGTGAGATTAATTGAGGTGCACGTAATCTGGTCCGAACACCTACATTAATTAAAAAAAATCCAGTAAAAAAAAAATTGGTTATCATTCATCAACTATTAAATCCGAACATCATCAATATATGAAGGGCTGGAATTAAATAAGAATTTTGATGTATAGAGTTAAAATGCGACATTATTTTAATAGAAGGATATAATAACATTTCCTCTACTAAGTAGAAAGGGACCGCCTGCCTATAATGATGCTTGAAAATAGATTATTCAAGCAAATGGTAGTCGATGATTGTCTAATGACCCAACATTCCTTCTCGTGTCCTGCACAGAGTTAGGTGTCCTTGCTAGGTTTTTTCTGTCTCTTGTAAACCTTCAAATCATTGCCTTCTTCATCTCCTGTTTGGAATTGTGTTATTAGGTCAAATTTTATTTTTTTAAATTGATTTGAAGTGTTGATATTAAAAATAATTTTTAAAAAATTAAAATATTATTTTAATATATTTATAAAAAAACACTTTTAAAAATACTATTACATAAACACCCACCTCCTCCATCTTTACTGTGGATTGATCCTCGGGCCATGCAATTGCATACTCTTTTAGGTGTGCAGCAAGAGTGCAGCCCAGTAATCCCTTTTCAAACACTTAAAATATTTCTCTTAACTGAAAAAAAAGGATTTTTTTTTATTAATACAAATATTCCGGTAATCTTATATATACATCAATTAATTTTATAGATCCTAAAGTTAATAATTATGTAAATTTTAAATGATCCTGAAAAAAGTTGAACTTGTTATTATTAAAAAGTAAATTTAAGATCCGATTACTTAAATTATATTTTAAGATTAAAAAAATAAAGATTTCTTTTTTTTATTATTATCGTGAGGTGTCCGGGTCAGTTTGCGCGCAGCACAATTATTCTCCACGGCCCACTGAGCATCCTGCAAGCCCAGTGAGTAGGTAAGGCACCACGGGGGTGACAAACATGCACATAGATGATCGAACTGGAAATAAAGACGGAACAAGTCACATGATTCACCACTATACTAGATTCTTAAGTGCAAAAAAAAAAATAATAATAAAGATTTCTAGATTGATTAGTGGTTGCCATGAATATCTAGTCCGCCGACATGCTCATCCAAAAAGCATATTCCACCACTTGCACGGCGACCAAATGTTTACTTCTAATTCATTTTATGTGCAAAGTTGACTGGATACCTCGCCCAAAACCTCAAGAGGTTGGACTTGGTGCAAACAGGAGGAAGGGACGAGGCTATTACTATCAGTACAAATATCAAAGGTTGGTGTGGGGTTTTACGAGATTCGGATTTTGGATACAAGATGGCTGTTCAATTACCGAGGGTAGATCAGTCGGTGAGATTATTATTTCAAGTATTTTTTTTAAGGGTAATTTGTTAATTTAAAAATCTATTAATTAAGTTACATAAGCTGTCTAAAAAACTAACAATTAATAAAATAAAATTTGGTTTACTGGATTGATAACTTTAAAACCTTGTGGGACTAATTAAGTTGCACACAATCTATTTTAAAAACTCGTAACTAACAAAAAAGAAATTACCCTACTCCATTGTTAATTTTAAAATTAATTAAATTGTATGCAAGATTTACTATTAAAAAAGAAGAGAAAAAGTTGGTTGTGCTTCCAATAATTAGGTAACGTTTCAGAACGCGGTTATGGCTGTGTTCCTAAAAAATTTAAATTTTTTTTTATTAAAATTTAATATTGTTTGTACGTTTTGGATCGTTTTGATGTGCTGATGTCAAAAATAATTTTTAAAAATAAAAAAACATCATTGGCATGTATTTTGACACAAAAAGTTATTTGAAAAGCACCCGCAACCACACTGCCACCCACAGTCTTAATGGGTTTTGTAAGGAAATTTTCGTGACCAAAGAAGCTAGAATTTGACCCTCAAGCTATTTCGGAGAATAATTCGTTCTTGTGAGAACATCTTCTCACCTATGCAAGCGTTGTTAAAGCCTCTAGCTACCAAATTTCACAAGGATAGGGTAATCTTTTGGTATAGTTATCCAAACTTCTTTATAAAATATGTTTTTATCCAAGAAATATATCAAGATATTGCTGCATTAACACCTGATATTGACCACCAGAACGTTAATTAACAATCATATGCACACCAAAAGTCTGGTTGAGAAGTACTTGATGAAGAATCACGGCTGTATATAGCATGGAAAACTTGTTCAAGTAGACTACCCAGAAAAATCACCGACTGGCGACGAAGATATTTCACAACTGGATTAGGATCCACCCTGCGCAAAATCACTCTGCAGACACGAAAGAGCGAGTGCAGTAAATAAGAGGATACAATCTGTAGTGTGCCCGCATGCCTAGAATTACCTATCAGCTGAGCCTTGATGCTGACAGCTTCTCTAAAAATCTCAAAATAGGGTCATCAACCCTGATAATATTAAAATAAAAAATAAAAAATAAAAAATAAAAAATAAAAAAATGGGGTTGCTTGGTCGCTGCCTTTCAGGCATGTCCAAAAGGCAAAAAATTGTCATTCAGAAGGGATGCCCTCCACAGCAAACCGGGCCTTGTCCCAACCACCATGGGACTAGGTCATCCTGTATAAAATCTTAGAAAGCCTAGCAACTGCACATACACAAGGCAGAGTTACTATCTTTAAAAAAATCCCGTAAGCTTATATAACGAGGTTTATAAATACACCGGGTTACTAAATAATTAAATTGATTAAAGATAGAATATAACATCACACAAGAACAAGTTCAGGCAATAGATCATGGGACTCAAGGCCACTCAAGGCTACACTCAAACTGTTTTTGGTATTACGATTATGTTGTGGTTGTAATTTGAAAAAAATTATTTTATAAAAAATGCTTTTAGTTGAGGTTGGTGTGAAAAAATATATGTTTGGTTAAAACTGTGGTTGTAATTAAGGTTGAGCAAAAAGTAGTTTAATGTGTTTGGTTAATAATGCTTTTGAAATTGAGGTTATAAAATAAGTTTAAAAAATATATATAAATATTGATGGTTTTTAATTTAAATATTGTAGATTTAACTATTGTTATTACATCATGAAATAAATAATACTTTATATAAAATAATTTTTACTGTTCCATTAAACTATCTACAATTCCATCATGTATGAAATACATCCGACAAGGGCTGCAGTTTTTTTGGTTTCTTAAGCGCGCAACAACATCAGGTAAAATATAATCAGGAACAAAATTGGGATTGCGATCAAATTCTGCAAATGCTACGTCATCAAGCGATTTATGTCTAATTTATGTAGTGTCATTGAATAAAATTAAACACTAATTTTTTAAATAAAATAAAAAATAATTTTTATTTTTTATTTCACTGGGTCGGACCTGGTCTAATGCATTTTGAGCTTTGAACCAGAATCGTGGAGCTACTACACTGTTCACGTGAACAGTGTAACATGTTATACTGTTCATGCTAATTAATTAGCCAGCTCCACTGTTCATGCTAATTAATTAGCATGAACAGTGTGCAGGAAGTAGCATTCGGTTGCTTTTCTTTCCTCTACGTTTTGGACGCAAAAATATTGTTGGACTCGTGAACAGTAAACTGTTTCTTTCCTTTACCAAACGGGTTGCATCTACGTTTTGTTTAAAACGCAGACGTAACCTCATCACCAAACGCCCTTTAAGTGTTTGTTTGGGGCTATAGTTGCACTGATTTTTCATGAAAAAATATTTTTTAATTTTGTAATTGCTATAATAAAATATCATTTACTTTTAGTTTTGTATAATAGTTTTTTTAAAAAAAGAAAAATTACAAAAGAACGAAGCTAATAACAAAATAACAAAATGAATGATATAAATAGATCAAGTGTAAAGTGATAAATATTTCAAGTGTAAAGAATAAAAAATAATTATCTTTTAAAAAAAAGTGTAAAGAAAAGATAAGGAAAAACTAAAAAAATATATTAAAAAAAAAATGATGACAAATAAGTTAATGTAAAGTTATAAATATGCCAGGTATAGATAAAGAAAGTAAAACAAAGGTTTTTATAAAAAAAAACAAAAAATTACAGATTTACCATAGCTAGAATTCCTGCTATGGCAACAAAATTAGAAAACAAAATTCAATTATATCATTTTTACAGTGAAAGAGGGTTTCCTTTTAGTATAAATACTAGTTATGTAACTCGCGCGCTATGCTACATGTCAGGTAATAATTTTGGTCAAAAAAATAAATATGTAGGTTTTTTCAACATTTGTTTTACAAAAAAAAATCCTAATTATAAATTGAAAAGCCTATTTATGCATTTAATTAAATAAATCAAGAACCATTTATGCCAATAAATAAGAGAATAAGTGTTGATACTTATATTCAACTCACCTTGTTGTGGATTGAATAATTTTTTTTCTAACACAAAAGAATGAATGAATAAGTGTTATCAACAAATTTTTTTACACAGAGTAAAAAATATAATAGTGAATAAAAAAATCAATGTTTATATAAAATAAAATAAAATAAAGATCATATGTGTTAATAAAAACATATAAAATCTCAAATTATTTTATAATATTGTATAAAATGAGACAATGTTACAGTTGCTATGATGAAACATTATTTACTTTTAATTTTGTATAATAATTTTTTAAAAAAAATATAATAAAAGAAAAAAAGAGAAATTACAAAAGAATGAAGATAAGAATAAAAATAATGATATAAGTAATCCAAGTGTAGAGTGATAAATATTCCAAATGTAAAGATTAAAAATAATATTTTTTTTAAAAAAAGGGAAAAAAAAAAAGGAAAAACTAAAACAAATTACATAAGAATTAAGATAGTGAAAAGTTATAAATATATCAATAATAAAAAAATCTAAGAAATTTCTTTTTCTATAAAACCCAAAAAATTACAGATTTACTAAAAAAAATAATTCAATTATACCATTTTTATAGTATTTGTTCAAAAAAAAAAATAATAATTAATTTATACACTACAGGAGAGTGAAAATGATTGGTGCTCAAAATGGATGTTTGCTTGGGTCACACAGGCTACAATACTTCCACGTTATCTGAAGCAGTAGGAGGGAAAATCCATCGGATGACGCGAGTGTCGTTGTCAAGTGTCCTAGTTTTGTGGGGTTGGTTGGCCCAAACTAAGACACATAGCCGCCCCATCAGACTTTTCCCACTTTTAATCATTCAACATTCAGCCTTCCATTTGGACGGCTTGAAAAGACGGCATCTTTTTTAGAGCTACAAATCAAAATGAAAGCGTAAGCACAAGCACAAACGCCCCCTTTCAAAAGTTTTAAATATCAAAAGCATGTTAATGATGTTTTTATTTTTAAAAATCATTTTGACATCAGCACATCAAAACGATCCAAAAGTACAAACCACACTCAATTTTAGCCAAAAAAAACCCAAAAATAATTTGACAGTTTTTTTTTAATAAAAATACAGTAGTGATTATTTTTTTATTTAAAAATATATTGTAATAATATTTTTTTTAATTTTTTTTAATATTATTATATTAAATTGATTTTAAAATATAAAAAAATATTTTTTTTTTGAATTTTAGTCAACCTTCATTTGACCGTAATCTTAAATAGAGACTGAATTTGATTGGTCAGAGTAATTTACTGCACAAGAAATCAAATTTTCTTTTTTATTTGATGATAAAAAGTATTTTTGAATATATTTATATGTTAATTGAAACTAATTTTTTTTTCTATATATTTAATTTTTTTTAATAATAATGGTTTTTAAAGTATTTTTTACTTGAAAATTTATTAAAACAATATTTATTTTTATTTTTAATTTTTTTTTAATATTAACATATTAAAATACTCCAAAAACATAAAAAAATAAATTAATTTAAAGCTAAAATAAATTAATTTTTTTAAAAAAAACATCCAACTACAACTCAAATCCAAACCAAACACCCTAGAGTTAATTATTATTATTTTTATTTTTAGGTGACAAACAATTATTAGATCAACACACATACCAGAACACACAGAGATCGGAAGATAAAAAATGGTTCGAGCACTTGATATTGTCACCGAACTCGGTTCCCCGGTGGCCAGTGAGCCCGTTTCTCTGATCTCGAGATCTGTTTTGTACAATGGGATATGGCTCATGCCCATTTCCTGGTCAGGTACAGGGAGGGCCTGAGCTGTTCTGAATTAGGCCTCTTTCTTTTCTTTGATTTAGGGCTTGCGGTTCTCTCCATGGTTATCACTATCAAATTGTGCATCACCTGCAAATGCTAGACTGCTAGCTCATCCATGCATATTATTTGGCTTTATCAAAATTACAAGCTCCAAACTCTATGTTGCAAGCCCCATTAAATTTGACTGTGATCTTCCATATCCAGACCTTAATTATAAATAAATGCAAGTGATCCCAGGCTGCTGCTTCTTCTTCTTCTTTTCTCCCTATATCCATTCAACATCCCTTCTGGGACTTCAACCTGGATCCTCTAGGTGAAAAGTAGCAAAGTGTCAAGGACTCAAGTCTATTATTATATAGGTATATCACCTTTGGGGCATGGATTAGTTCATATGATCCAAGCACAGGATACATCTGCTGCTGAAAGTCATTGTAAACTACAAAATAGAAAATGTTATTTGTTGGGTATTTATTTGCTTCATTAACGAATCTGAAATCAACATTTTCACTTACCCTCAAGGGAAAGGTGGAGTTGGGGAGAAAAGTCACCTCCTCCTATTAGAATATAAAACAAGAAATTTTGTTTCTCATATATGATGATATACATGCACAAACACATACAAAATTATGGTAATTATTGTAGATATAAGTGTTCATCATAAATGGAAACAGATGAAGAATTGGTTTAGAGAGGTATGAAAATACTGTTTTTAAATGCGTTTATTTATCTTACATAAATATAATTAACATCTCAGGTGTTAATATGTTAGATATAAAAATTAAACTCTTTAAACCTCTGAAAAAATAAAAAAATAAGATAAATAAAAAAAATATGTTTTTTTTGTGTAAGTGTTATATGTGTAGTAATATGTTTATTAGACTTGAAATGTGATAATAAAAATCATGTATGTTAATATTATGACCGTTGATGAAACAATATAACTGTTAATGAAACAATTATATTTTAAATTAATTATGAAAATTAAAAAAATAAATTAAAAAAATAAATTAATCTCACTGGTATATTAAGTTCCGAGTATAATTTTTAGATATTATAAATATCCATATAATAACATTATAAAGCCCGTTAAAAGAGCTCATCCACCATAACTTTTATTTAATTTACTATGCAATAAAAACTCACATTTATAAATATTTAGGTGGGAGTTTTTCTTTCCAATGTGGAATCCACATCCTTTTCTTTCTTATTTAATTATAAACTACACGAACACTTGTTAGCCAATCATGCATATTATTAGGTGCTATCTTGGACAAACTGAGAGCGACTAAGTTCATCTAAATCAGAATATATCACTTTTGATTGGTATTGTCGAGGGTTGAGATTTTGGTTGATTGCCTCACCTAGTGGGCAATTAGATAAGTTAGGTTGGAAAATAAGCTCAAATATTCCCAACTGCCATGCATGGTGGTTCATAGTAGCCTAGCTATATATATAAGGTAGTCTTAATCAATGTTTTATTTTCCTTATTCATTTCCACCAAAACCAATGACACCTAATTAAACAGGATCAACATTGACAAACACCTTCCTCAATGGATTCAACCTCCATATCATTCTCTCTTGTATCTCATATGCTAGTTCTCTCAGCCAGTTTAGGGCTTTTACTACCATGTGTTAAATGTAGCTCAGATTTTAGCACCTTGGTGTACAAGAAATGCTCGAACCAAACGTACAATGATTCCACCGAGTCTCACTCACAAACCCTTTCTTCCCTTTTCCAAGAACTCTTACCACAATCCTCTACTTCCAAGTTCTTCAAAACCACAGCCGGCGACGAAAATGTTGGCATTTCTGCTTTCTTTCAATGCAGAAATGATTTGAGAAACGACGAGTGCTATAACTGTGTAAACACACTTCCCAAGGTATCAAACAGCCTATGTAAACAAGCTCTAGCAGCTAGGGTTCACCTTGATGGGTGCTATTTCAAGTATGAAACCGATGGGCTTGTCGAGGAGACCTCTACGCATGAATTGCTTCATCAAACATGCAGCGAAAAAAAGGTGGTGGGTCATGGTTTCGAAGAGTTGAAGAATGCAGCCTTCGCAGCAATGGAGAGCGGGGTGGTGAGTGAAGGAGGGTTCTATGAGACAAATTATGAGTCTTTGCATGTTATGGCACAGTGTCAGGGTGATTTAAAGGGTTGTGATTGTGGTGAATGTATAAGTTCTGCAATACAAGTAGCTGAAGAGAAATGTGGCGCCTCAATTTCTAGCCAAGTTTATATGGACAAGTGCTTTATGAGCTATACTTACTATCCAGATGGGATACCAGGCAACTCATACCCAGGTAAACTTGGTAGAATAGAGTATAAAATTAAGACAAAAATGTTCATGTTAATTAATTTTCGAATTATAGTATGAATATATGCTAAACTAAAGATAATTTGGCCAGGAAAAGAGAGCAATTATGGAAAAAGTACAGGGAGGACAGTAGCAATCGTTGTGGGAGGGGCAGTAGTCTTGGGAGTTGGATTCATCTTGTTGAAGTTCTTCAAATCTTGTGGCAAGAAAGAGGATATATAGTAAGATCAAATCACAGTAAATCTAAGTAATTAACTATTTTATTTCTATTGCTATGATGATCCAGAGCAGTTTAATTTCCTTGTGCAGAAATTATCTAGATGAAGATCAACTTTGATTTCTTGAAGGATGGGCTATCGATCGAGCTATCTTTTCTGCCTTAATCTAAGAGGAAAACATGTCAGGGTGGTTGAACTTGAAAAGAGAAGGTGGAGGAAGATTAACTTGCGTGCGCCGGTGGGGATTCAATGGTTAGATGAGTCCTTAAACTGGTTTGAAGAAGACTATTTCTTTGAGAAATAAGATTTGTTGTGGAGTATCTAGAGATTTAAATTCATGGAATCTTGATATGGTATTGTTCTATGTCCTTCTCTTAGTATATTATCTCCTTCTTCTTCTTCTTCCTTTTTTTTTAAAAAATTAACTGTGCATGGCTTGATGATTCAGTGACTTTTGATGAGAGAAATGTTTGGTGTAACTTATAAAAAGTAGTTTTTAACTTTGAGTTATGATTTAAGAGTTATTTTTATAAATAATTTATAATAAAAATGAGTTAAAATGACTTTAAATAATAAATATACTTTTGTTGTTTGTTTGTTATTATTCCATTGAATTGTAATAGTTTATTTTGCTGTCCTTTTTTTTTCATTTGATTCAATTAATTGTTAGTTTTTATTGATGTTTTAATTATTATTTTCTTCTTCTTCAATTTATTCATGTTGATGGAACAATGATACCAAAATCAGAACTTTTGCTTTCAAAATAACTCCCATGATCCATTCAAAGACGAAAAAATAAAAATAATAAGATGGATTCCCTCAATCATCACCTTCTTTTTCTCTGTAAAAAAAGAACAGATTCATGTTCTTAAGGGAATACATGGGACCTAGCTTCTTTTCTTTTTTCTTCTTTCACACAACTATGTTCGGATAAAGGGATAAATCCTCATGTACCTACCCTCTAAAAACCTATTTATTTTTATTTAATTTTTGATAATTCTTTTTAAAAAACCAAAAAAACAACAAAAAACTCAAAAATATGTTTTTGATATATTTGCGTCGTTTGCGGCACATTTTCCAAATAATTAAAAAAAAGAGAAAGAAAAAGAAAAATATCTTAGCAAACCATTCAACCTATACCAATCCAGAAATCCACAACTGGAACTGTCATTCTAGCACTCCTTGTTAGTCTCAAAAAAGCAACAACGTCAAACCCAACTTTTCATTTTGTAATCGATCCCCTTCTCACCAAACCCATCAGGCCAACTACCACTCTCCTAGCTAGTGATCGACCATAACCAACATAATCAATAGTAGCCTCGATAACCATCTTCACATTGACAACCCCTCCTCTCTCTCTCTCGGTCACAACTAAAAATTTCACCATGAGCCAATCAATCTCTCTTCACCATTAATGAAATAAGTTCAACATCAACAACTGTCATACCCAACCATAGACCTCAGCCTTTCCTCTAGTTTCTCCAAAACTGGCACCCCACCAATAACCTTCATCACTATCTCCTGCAACTCCTTATCTGTCCAAAAACAGCTTCCATCCAACCTTACCCATATAAAAAAAAATTGGCCTTCTCTCAACCAAACCAACCCATTATCGACTCATTATCAATATACCCACGACAATTATAGGCCATAATCGTAGCCGCATCATGAGTAGTATGCAATCCACCATTGCTTCCTCTCCCACCGTTAGTCATGGCAATGTAGTCGTTTGCCCTTTCTTCTGTCTTCCCTGTGGCAGCGTCATTAGCCTCCCTCCATTCATAACAACCCTAATTTATAGATACTAGAGAGGAGTAGATCTGAAAACAAAAGAATAAAAGTTGCAGTATAGAAAGAGAGAGTCAAATCTAAGAAAAAAAATTAAATCCGATAGATTTGTTTGTGATTTTTTGGGTTTCTTAGGTGGCGGTAGCTCTCACCTCTAGCATAGGAAGAAATAAGAGAAGAAATCACTCCCGATCAACCAGCTCACGCGCTTCCAATGGTGGTGGTGCGCAAGACTCGCGCACCACTACTATTCTTGCAACTCGAAAGCTTCCCAACACTGTTATCGAATTCTCAGCAATTTCTCCAAATTGATTTGTGAATTTTTGTAAATATTAAATGTCTTGTTTTGATCATTTTGAATTTTGGTGATTTGTAAATTGATAATTGTGGGTGTGTGCGAGTAAAATATAGTAAAAAAGAGAATGTGTGTATGCGTGTTTATTTTCTTTTTATTTGCTTTTTTTTTTACTTTGTGTTAAATGAATGACAAAAAAAAAATGGAAAGATAAAAAGAAAAAAATTAAATATTTTTAATTACATGCGATCAAATCTCTAAAAAATACGAAGAAATCATATCGTTTAGTATTTCTATATGAAAATTAAAAAATATAGAGGAGGTCAGAAACTTCCTACAAAACTTAAATGGCAGGGGTGCTGGTTTCAATATCAAGAGTGTTATGCAAACAAATAAGGGAACTTACGTACGAGACCGACTAAACGGATTGGAAATGCAGCTCAGTTGAAAAGAAAGACAGTTCTTCTGGATTGAAAAAGAAACTAGACTCCCCTCCTTCTCAAGAGGGACCAAATTCTTGCATGTCCATTTTGTTATCACAACCTTCTTTTTTGATGTCAAAGACTAGAAGCTATTCGTAAATTCTTATTGGATCTCGATTGTATTTTGGCATGCATTTTAGGATTTAATAATCAATTTATTAAATCCATGAGAATTTAATTAATATTTCAATAATCACTGTATTTTAATTCATGAGAATTAATAGTTAATATTCTGGTATAGAACGTTAGACCTACAAGTGAAACTAATATTTGAAATAGTAGGGGTTGACCAGAAAATTCTTAGAGTTATTATAAATATTCATCAATTTTAATTGAGAGTATTTTTCACTGCAATACATAAATTACGAAAAACCTTTTCATAAGAATTTATTTGGGTACAAAAGTCTATAATAAATTCTTAATACCAGATTTATTATTACGAATAAATCTCAATCCTAAACCACAAATAGACCATCGATCATAAAACTATTAAAACCTTTAAATCACACCAAACCACACAAAGCAATTTACCTCAGATAGGGTACGCTAGGGGTGTTAATAGTTTTCCTAACCACAACTAGTCCCTTACCTTTAAATCTCTGATAAAACCAATATGTCCGGGTTTCTTAGTGATTCTGAATTCCAAATAATTAAGTGACGACTCTAACGGCCTCCCAATGCTGTGCGTCCACGTGTGATAGTGATTTTAAAAAAAAATATTTTAAAAAACAACCGCTAATATAATATCAAACAATATCTAAAAGAGAGATAAATACATATTTATTATAATTGATTGTCTTTATATCTTTACTTTTGTACTTTTATTTATTTAAAGAGTTATAAGCTTATATGATAGTGTGATACAACTATGTTTTTAAAAATTTTTAATTTTTTTATATTTTCAAATTATTTTGACGTGCTGAAATTAAAAATAAATTTTAAAAAATAAAAAATATATATTATTTTAAATAATATTATTTTTAAAAAATGGAATTAAAGCACACTTTTAAAAAGATCCTAGACATTTAGAAAGAGACAAACTAATAAAAGAGCAAAATATTTTAACAAGGAAACTTTAAATTAGAATTTTACGGTAATTATGTATGTATTTTTTTCCTATTTTTTCCATCAGCATCATAAGCCCACTTACTATTTAAGCCCAACATTTCAAGAATATTTGTAAATATACACGCCCTAGTTGCCAGAATAATCTGTATTTCGCAAGGTCTACTGGACAGCTCCAAAAAGAATTTTGAAATCTCGAAAACAAAAAGGAAAAAGAAAAAGAAAACCAAAATCCACGAAGTAGAAAAGACATTTTAGAATCGAAAGCTCAGTTTAGTAAGTTAAAAGTAGAAATTACTTGTTCATTTTCACGTATTTGCATGTTAAATTTAATATTATTATCGACTCTGTAATTTCTTTCTTTCTTTTCTCCTTTTTTTAATGGGTTTTAAGGTTTATAATAATTGTTGTTCTCATTTCTTGGGTTTGGTTACCGAGAAAATGCATGCAAGTTTTCCTCTTTCTCGATGATCATATAGAAATCTCGTATATTGTGTTTTCTTTTTCCGTCGAGTTTCGTTATTCGTTTAATTTCGGCTTGTTTGGTCGTTCCGGGTATTTGTGTTTTGCTTGGTTGCTAAGGAAATTTATATTCCGTCTTGTTGCGGAGAAAACTCATTTCAACACCAAACTTTTGCATTCTTCGTGTTTTTTTTTTCCGTTGTTTTTGTTAAACAAACATGATGCTTCGATTTTCGGGTTTTAATAAATACTGGGAAAAAAATATGGCCATGTTTTTGTTTTTTTTATTTTTATTTTTTGGGTTATAAAGTGAGAAATTCTGGGTATTTTAGTGAATAGAAAAGGGTGTTGTTTGGTTGCTGAGAAAACAGAGGAAAATGTGGGAAAATTTTGATTCTGGGGTTGGGTTTTTTTGCCCTTGGTTTGTGAAAAATGGAAATCTCACATTAATTGAAGCTTTTGAGTGGTTGGATTCGAAGGCTTAGTTGAGGTGAAGGCTTTAATTTTTCATTCTCTGGTTTCACAAAAATCCCAACTCCAAAGGTTCAAATTTGCTTTTGTTTTGCTTAGCAACCAAACAGTGGGTTATGGAAAGCGGAATGGATTCATTTTAGTGGTGGAATGGAATTGAATTGTGAAACTGTGTTTGGTGTAATTTAATTGTTGTTTCGGTTGCTGGGAATTTGAAGGAAATAGAAGGTAATAATTGGTTCGAGTCTCGTTTCACATCTTGGTTACCAAACTGTGTTGAAGGTTGTAATTTAAAATTTGTGAAACGATATCGTATGAGGCCTATGATAGTGCGAGGTTGATAGAAAACTTGAATTTATGCTTAAGTAGGCCCGTGGAGTTTACTTTGAGGTGGTTTTACATAGATGATTTACTTGGCTGTCTCTGCTCCGTCTTTTTTTTCTTTTTTATTTTTATTTTTTGAAAGTTTTGATTTGGAAATTTGTGATTTGAACCAAGTGGAAAGTTTGTTGTTCCTTGTTAGTAGATGTGTCCATCGTGTAGGTTTTTTTTTTTTTAAAGAAAATTAAATAATGACCAGTAATAACCATAAGAATAGAAATTAATGTTGTGCTGTATAGTGTTGAGCAATTTACACAAGTGCCATTACATTTGGAGTTTCAGTTGTAGAATCCTACTCAAAAGGTTATAGTTTTGAACTATGCATAAAGGGGATCGCTTTGTTGTTTCTATTCTAGTTAACCTGTTTCTTTTACTCCACCCATCCACAAATGAAATTGTATTTTTGTTTTTGACTATGTGCATGATTATTTTTAGAGACACCATAAACTAGCAAGACTTATCATGTACAACCAAAGTGCTATGGAGTTTGTATTTTGTTAGGGTTTGAGAATGTGTGATTTGAAGATTTGACTTTGAGAGTTGAGCCATCTTTAGAATAAATAGGTGGTCTTTGAGTAGTTATAGAACTGAAGAGTTGCTCATTCCCTTTAATAGTTATTTATGGCCACCAGAGAGAGAGCTAGCTGTGCCTTCAAGGCAACAAGAGCTCTAGGAATTCGAGATGAAGAGGTGAAGCCAGTGCTGTTAAATCTCTTGAAGCTGTTTGATATGAACTGGGAACTTATTGAAGCAGAAGATTATCGGGCACTCATAGATGCGTATTTTGAGTCGAAGGAAAGTAAGGTAGATTTTGCTCAATCTTTCCTCTACTCTCATTGTTGTTTTTTTTACCGATAAATTTCTCTGGGAAGCCTGTCAGTTTGTCATGCCTGCGAAGACATGATTTACAGTGTTGGTAGCTTTGTTTTGCAGATGATTAAAATCCTCATTCTATGATTTTTTTTTTCTATGAATAGAGGGTATCAGACGAGAAAAGTCTCATGGATCATTCTGTGTATGAAAGACCCTCCAAGAGACCACATCTTGAACAACAGAAAGATCAGATTTCTTCTTCAACAGATAGCCTGAGCCCAGTTGAAAAAGTGATTTTCTCTTCGATGGCTCCTAAAGACTCAACTTGTAAGAGGGCATCACACGCATTTTCTTCTGAACGACTGGCTGTTGAACCTCGCAGTTCTCATCCTCAGAAAGAAAAAATGTCTAGTAATTGTCACACCAGAGAGCTTATTAAGCCGAGAACTAAGCAAAGTGTCAGTGATGAGGCAGATTTTGCAGAACCCCCAGCAGCGGTCCATCCAGGTAATGGTAACTCTCTACTTTTGATAATGCCTGTATTAGAATATGATTGTCTTCTTCATTCATTCAGTGTTCCATGGATGATGGTGTGAATTTTGCAATGTAAAACCTAAATACGTTTTACTTGCATGTACCTTTTAGGGATAAGAGTTGGAAATGGTGGTGATAAGCATCAGGTCTATTTTCTTTTATTGATCTAATATCCTGTTCAACAGTCAACATATTTGGATGACATCTTAGGGTTTAAGCCTTGTTCTGTCATCCTCTATATTAACTTTTAAATCAAGAAATGCAACTCGAGGACGGGCAATATCTTCTATAGAGGTGGCTGTCATTCACCTGGAGAAAAATTACTATGCTCTCCATTTTTTTTTTAATTTTTTTTTAGATATGGTGAATGTAGATGTCCATGTTATGTAAAAAGCTCATTGGTGTTAGTTTGGTGTGATTGTTTAGATTCATTTAACTTATAGCCCTTTTTATTTTGGATCCTTACTGTTAAAATCTGATGCTTGGTAATTAATGGCATCTTTTCTACTGTCATGATCTTATAGTATTAATGCTTTCTTCCTACTAATTTTCACCTTCTGCACCTGTCAATAACTGTTCTTTTTTTATTTTATTTTCCTGACCTATCTTTGCTTGCTAGTTTTTCGAGGTTCTTTTGTTGGTTCAACAAATGAGAATAATTTGGTAACTCGCCTGGGATCTCAATGTGATGCTTCAAGTTCCAAGGATAGGATGTACTGTAATAGCAATGTTCTTATTGCTTCATCGACCTCTGGAGAAGTAAAAATTTCACTGAACTGTGATTCTGCAGTTAGATGTCAAAACTTCAAAGTTCCTGATTTCAATTCAGTTCTTAAGTATTTGGAGGATAAATATCTCAAGACACACAAACTTGTCACACCTGAATTTTCTATGAAGACTTTATTCAAAGATTTATGTGAATGTTATGTGCTAGTGGGTCAACTTCATGATCCACTGCCAAACAACAAAGCTTTGAGAATTGACAATTCCGATATGGTCGTGGACAAGAAGGCTTCAAGTTCTTTTAGATTGCCACATTCTTATAAGAATTTACCAAAGGCTAAGCACAAAGCAACTGCTTGTGATAAGAAGAGGTCTGTTCGTAGTCTCAATGATATAACAAAGGGTGCAGAAAATGTCAAAATTTCATTGGTAGATGAATCTGGCAATGAGGATTTCCCAAAGTTCACTTATATACCACATAATATAATATATCAAAATGCTTACTTGCAAATCTCACTGGCTCGGATAGCGGATGTAGATTGCTGTTCAAGTTGTTCAGGTGATTGCCTTTCTTCTCGGATACCCTGTGCATGTGCTCGTGAAACTGGTGGAGAATTTGCATACACTCCAAAAGGCCTTTTGAAAGATGATTTTCTAACTGCGTGTGTGTGCATGAGACGGACCCCTAAAAAAGACCATTTTGTTTATTGTCAAGACTGTCCATTAGAGAGATCAAACAATGAACCATGCAAGGGTCACCTGCTCAGAAAGTTTATTAAGGAATGCTGGAGAAAATGTGGATGTCACATGACTTGTGGAAATCGAGTGGTTCAACGTGGTATTACATGCGACTTGCAGGTAAGATACACTTTGACATCTCTGATAGTGGTTTTGATGGCAAATTGGCTTTCCATTATATCTTTACTTGCCCATTTGATGTTTGGACATTTGGAAGCAATTTCTGTTAGAATGGCATTATACCATCTTTCTTTTTTAATACAGTAGAAGAAATACTCATCACATAGAAGGAGAAGGATGACATAACGAGACTGGACATCCTTCTGCAACCCTAGCCTTAAAAAAGAACAGAATAAAACTAGTGCAACAAAGCTTCCTAATCCTTTTGTATTTTTGAAATGCTCCTGAAAAACCTGAAGCACAGCAGTAGGGTAAAAAAAAGCAATGTAATTACTAGGAATAGAAAATTCTCATCATGGAAAATTCTTGAATTGCGCTGGTACCAAGCACACTTGTAATAGCATACATCACATTTCTGCAGCAGCATCCATTCTTTGAACCTCTCAAAATCCCTCTGTAAAAGTACCTCTTCCAGGCTATCAGGGCAGAGACAAAATCTTTTGAAAAATAGAGAGAAGCCAACACAAATCCTCCATGCCATTGAACAGTGGAGGCATGGATGGCTCAGGGTTTCATGAAGCCAAAAAAACACATCACATATATGTTTGGAGATAAAACCTTTTGGGGTTAAGGACTGTGGAGCAAGGTTTAGCTGTCCAGTTCATGTCTGTTTCGCATGCTGGAAAGCTTAACTTGGCTATTGAAACCAGCAGTTATCTAGTCCAGTAAGGGCAGCTGGAAGGAATGGTCAGGCTGCTGATACCTATCCATTGTCTGAGTCTTCTAGGGGTTATCTTGCTTCAAGAAGCGTGAATTCTTCTGTTTGCCTACCACTAAAAATAAGGCTGCAAAGGCTGGGAAAAGGATGAATGGATAAATTGGAAAGGGATTGGATATGACATCATATCTCAAAAAGTAGTCTGACTTGTCCTGTCTTTGAACTCCATCTTGCATGCCCTCCTAAGAGCCAGTCAATATTAAGCTAGCGAGGAGAGCTTGGGGTTTTTTTTGGTTTGGGTCTTTTATATAGAGGATATGGACCATTTTTCCTAGTTTCATCATTTTCATCAGAGTCTGAATTTGCTATATCAGTTGCTCCTGCAAAGTTGCTTTGATTACAGAACCATGCATGTCTTTTAAACCTTACAAACTACCTTTGCCTTCCAGATACACTTTTCTAGAGGTAGATTAGGGGATCATGGAGTGTGGGTTGGGATTTTCATGTACAAGGAATATGCAAAAATTGTTTCCTGAAAGTTCTGGTTACGATGCTCCCTTGTCCCTTCTAGAGGAAAGGTGAACAGAGTTAAGGATTTGGGCTCTTCTGACTCTTGATCATATTATATTTTCAATATAATGAAGGGTATAATTCTCACTTCCTTGGGATTATTGAAATTTGCGATGGTGGAACTATGAAGATAATAGAAGGGTAGAGAAGTGGGAAAGTAATAAAGAAGGTGGTTATCTCCTATCCATTGATCTTTTTCCCCTGTCTCCTTCTTGCTTCATCCACAACTTAATTAGCTAGAAGTATTTTAACTATCATTTACCTTCTCTAAAATGCATTTTGCATAGCATCCCTCAGCACCACTCTTAGTCTCTTAGCCAAGACATTGGTCAAAATGTTATTGACACTACTCACTACCCTAGTTGATCTGAAATGTTTGACTTTAGAATGGTTTCTAAGATGGGTTCCAGATTAGCTTATATAACTTGGCTTTTGAAACTTCCATGGTCGAAGGCAAGTGAAGACAAGTTTGTATTTTATTGTTATAGTTACATCACCAGTATTTGCATTAGCATCCTTGCTTTATTAGCTTTAAATAGATTGTACTTTTTATATTGATTTATGTATCAGTGTGTTTGTAGTTGCATGATTTTGTGAGAGGATAGCTTTCAAAGTGAGTAGTCGATGATCTCTTCATGTTTTACTCCTGTCACAGGTGTTCATGACTCCTCAAGGTAAAGGCTGGGGTCTTAGGACACTTCAGGATTTGCCTAAAGGATCCTTCATCTGTGAATATGTTGGGGAAATACTGACCAACACAGAGTTGTATGAACGAAATATTCAGAACAGAGGCAATAACAGACATACTTATCCTGTTACACTTGATGCAGACTGGGGCTCAGAGAAAGTACTGAGGGATGAAGAAGCATTGTGTCTTGATGCAACTTTCAGTGGCAATGTTGCAAGATTTATTAATCATAGGTGATGTTTTCTACTTCACTTGTGTGCATGCATTTATGTGGACTGGTATTTTTTCTTGCTTTCACCCTTCGTTTTCACATTACCCACTTGCCTCTTATTATACCAGGGATTCCAGTTTTAATTTCTAAATATTATTTTATTTCTTTAATTTCATGTAAGAAGGGGTTACATTTTTATATTAATTACTTAATCAAACACTGCTTCTGGTACCCGAAATGACACTTGAAACAGTTACAATCCCTCGATTTAGCATCAGTACTTGTGTAACATTCAATATGAATGGAATAAAAGGAAGACCTAAAAGCTCCATTAAAATGAACAGCAATAGAAGCAGAGCAATGACAAATTTCTTAAAAGACAAAGGTGAGGAGGAAGCAAGCCTCTTGTAAGATAAAAAATGAGATAGAAAAAAAAAGTATTTTTTATGACATATTGTATTCATTCCTCTTTTTTTTTCTTAATTAATTACTTTTTAATGGAAAACATCATATAGAATCCCATTGTTTGTTGGGGTAAACAAAATTTCATAGACTTTTTAATTAATATTTATTCTTTTGATATACATTTTAACCTTTTATTTTGAATCATAATTCAAAGTTATTTTTCATAAATAACTTATTGTAAAATCAATTTAGGTCAAAAGTATGTACGACGAAAAATAACCTGAAGCGATTTTTTAAAACAATAGAGATATAGCTGAAGTTAGAATCAATAAGGTAAAAGTAAAAACTTCAAGTCAAAATTTGTTTGTAATTATATATATATATATATAACTTTTCTTTGAGTCAAAAGTTTTTTTTTTATAAAAAAAAAACAACTAAGCATATCGAACAGAATGTGTGTTGAGTTGAGTTGCTGTGAAATGCATCTTTGGAATGAGAATGTTTTTTACTTGTTCGTTTATTGCTATAACTTTTGTAATAGATGGGGCCCCATTCTTGTAAAACTGTCATAGAATGAAGAAACTTAAGAAACTTCACCAACCCAATGCAATTGACTTAAGTAACTTCGGTGTTTGCTTTCATGATACATATTGCATGAACTTGAGCAACACTGATTTTCTGCTGCAACTCTAGGTTTGCCCTTTAATTTGTTCGAGTTGTGCTCCTCACTTTCCATGTTTTCCATTTCATTTTCTCTATCATATCATTCTCTGTTTCCTCCTTTTGCAGATGTCATGATGGAAATTTGATCGATATTCCAGTTGAAGTGGAGACCCCTGATCATCATTATTACCATGTATGCATTTTTGTGGTATCATTTGCCCATGTCTCTTACATTTTTTCCTTTTTCCTTTTCCTTTATTTTATTTTTTAAAAGTTTCTTTGCAACCCATTTTTGAAGAGCTACATTTGAAGAGCTTGTTTCTCTTCCCCTTGTGCAGCTTGCCTTTTTCACTACAAGGGATGTAACTGCCTCAGAAGAACTGACGTGGGTAAGTGGGTTCTAGTAATAATTGATCTGGCAATACTTGCTTATTTCACAAGTATGTTTATGCAAATTTTTAGCCTTCAAACAACATGTATGGTGAGGCATGTGTTTGTATTGTTTCTATGTTTTGGAAAAAAGAAAGAATCAGTGACACTTGTCATTCCTTACTGATGCACAATAAATAAACATATAAACAGATGAATAGCATGATGAATTAGCAGGAGAATTATTTGCATAGATTTTTTGGGGGGCATTTCTAAAAGAATTTGAAAGAAGCTAAATTCAGTACCAGGAATTTCATCTTGAGAAAAAATATTTCCCTTCCTTTGAGCAATTCTTCCCATCCTTGGCGATGACTGGATTAATATGGCTTTGGTACAGTTCAGTAAGTCGCTGACTTGTACTTATTTTACTTTGCACCTTCTACCTTTTGGGAATCTGGCAAAGTTGAACGAAAATCCAGAAATGAATAGTCATCTTAGTGAAACTGCCCTTAAGCATCTAGGTTTGCCATTTTAATCTTCCTGGTAGAGAGTTGGGCCAAGAAGATTGTTCTTTCTGTCCCACACACTCAGTAAAACACTCTTGATTGGCATTTTTGTTTTACTCCTTGCAGGGGAAATGGCACAATCTGTCCTTGCATAATTGGATGAGTTTCCATTATGTCCTTATATCCTTAATTGTATGAGTTTCCAATATGTCCTAATTTTATCCATATAAAATGATCGAGTTTCCAATATATTCTTATGCTAACCTTTTCTATCCAATTTAACATAACCAGTCTAAAAATGGAAAACTCGGTGGAGGAGGAGGGGGTCAAAAAAGAGAGAAAGGAGAGGGGAGGAGACGGAGGTTTTAAAGAGGGAGAGAAGTTTGGTCCAGTGTGAAAAATTCACGTCCATAAAGATCAAGGTCATTTTCAGTATAATATTAAGTCATGTGCATGACCAATTCAATGAATTTGGATGGAAAAAGTTAACAAAATGATAGATTAGAAACTCAGTCATTTTTAAGGATAAAATTGACTCGGGTAAGATACGAACACAGATTGAAAACTCACCCCATTATACATGGACTGATTGGGCTATTTTCCCATGGTTGCAAGAAAACTCATGTTAGGAAAAGAGTGAAATAGATGCACAATTTCTTGTGTTTTGTGCTGTCCCATTCTTAATATCCAACCAATTTAAAATTGTACAACAGGCAACAGGAGGCCAGTGGTCACTGGTTGCCTCTCCATATTACAGAATGGAAGTGTTTGTCAGCACATTTCCAATGCATCTGAACTTGACAGAATGATCGGTGAATGGTATATAAAGTGTAGGAATTGTCCTTGAGGTGAGAACTATGAACGAATTCTTCGCTTGATGGTTGAGAAAAAGCATCCACTTTCCTAAGATACACCAAACTGTCTTCCACATTAAGCATGCTGCTACAAGCATGAAAGGGTTTTGACTTTCTAGGTATCATGTGACATCCATTTTCTTTTTGTTTATTTTTAATACAAGGTGGTTGACACCAACGCTATGAACTATCCATGCTTGCTGGCTTGAGACTTTGACCATTTTACTCAAAAATATTAAAATAGATAGATATGTGTACTTCTCTATACAAATACTTGGCACTATTGAGTTATTTATGCTGATGCCCTATTCAAATGATGTTTCAAGCCCTAGAAAAAGCTGTCCAAAGCTTGTTTGGTACTGGTAGCCGTTATCTCGAGTAAAGCTTATTTGAACTTCGCATCCTTGTTGCTTTTTTGAAGTATGTGCAAAGTGCTACTTTTGCTTAATTCTTATTTCCATTTTCTGATGACAGATAGGATCTGCTTTCATTGTCGATAGTGTCTGGCTGGGCAGATAAAACATCTAATTTCTTTATTGGAAAAATGGTTTGTGGTTTTATCCAAAGTGTAAACTGTAACATCTCTGGTTAACAGCACAGACAGTCCATTTCTAACTAATGTTTTGGGCTTCCCATTATTATGCAATTTAGAACGCATGTCTCATTAAATACTTTATGTCCCTGTTTCAGCGTGCTCTGCATTTGAGTTTTGATGAATATATCTGCTAAGAAAATCCACATGAAATGTTTTGCAGGATTATGGAATCGACTTTGATGATTATGACCATCCAATAAAGGCATTTCGATGTTCTTGTGGAAGTGCATATTGCAGAGGCATGAATAGTATAGGTTAGGACATTCTAGCTTGATCATGAAGAGGTAAAGGTTACAGTGTGCTTTCAACTTCCTCGACTCCAGCAATAGAAGTATTTTGATATTTGTCTTTTCTGTTCATATAACTAGTATATATTTTTCGTGCAGGCACTTGATTGCAATTGGATGACCGAAGGACAGTGGGAAACATAAACAGTATTTTTTGATACAGGAGCTTGATTGCTCTGAGATAACAGATGACGAGCAGAAAACTATAAGCTTTTGTTAATAGTTTCTTATGGTGTTTGATGATGAAGACCGCACTAAGGTCGTCAATTAATGAATTTTGCTCCCACTGTAGATGCAGCATTTTAACCAGTTCTCCTGTTTACGAAAGGAAGTTTGTGAATATACAGAACACAGGAGATGACCATAGTTCTTTTGTTCGAGTTTTATTTAGCATTTTTGGCCTTATCAATGACAAGGTTATTGAAGCTAGGAGCTCGCCTTTGTCAGTATTCAGGGCAAACAACTGCCCTGGGTGTGGACTTCATGTTCACGGAAGATTTTTAAATAGTGACACATGCATGTGGATTCATTTCAGGTTCCTTGTACATTGCCTATTTCTTGAAGCTTGTCCTCAAACCGAAGAAAGGGAATTTTGGATCGTGGGTTTCCAACTTGTGATACATGAACGGAAATTATTCTTAAACTAGTGAAACTATTGCGTTCTCTCTCTCTCTGAGTTAAACATTTATATAGGACTTCATGATCTCTTGATCATCGCAATTCATAATTTGAAGAATAAGACAGATTGTTGACTGAAGGGGCTGGCACTGGCATTACTGATTCTGTGACAAAAATAGGGGATTTGGGTTTGGCGAGGAAAGCTGAGAAGAACAACAAAAGGAAGCATGTTCCTTGTCGCGTGAGGTTTGCTTGGTATATGGCGCCAGAGTCTGTAGTTGATCCTGTACAGGAGGCTCCCTCTGATACCTGGGCTCTAGGATGCATGGTTTCCGAGATTTCGAGCCTCAAACCACTACTGAAGAGCTTCTGAGAAAGATTGCATAAGAGTATCCTAAGATTTCCAAGGCGGGATGTCTCGCAAGGAAGCCATTGTTCAGGTTGACTGCTAGTTTCTTCTCTCTCTACTTGGTCAGACGATGCAGAAGACAGTCTTAGTGCTGCTGGGTCTGGAGATGTTCTTGCAGTGGAATCTCAAGAACAGGTTTCTCATCTTATACACTGCAGCAGTATTATCCACTGACTCAGCTCCTTCCCTGTTGGTGTATAAAAGTGACATAGATCAACAACTCTTTGTAAAATAGGTGTAGCTGGATATGATTATTCAGAGAAGTCGTTTATTTTTTCTACAGAATTTATAACGCAGACCTTCTGGTCATTGGTTTCAGTGAGCAACAAGAACATGAAATTTATCTTCTTTCTCTGACAGTACCATATCTGCGCTGTTTTTTTCCCTTCAAACAACCCTAAGTTGCTATCAGAGAAGATGGATATCGCAGTTATTTTAGCCATGAATTTCAGCATCATGATCCATGACCTTCTTCTTAGGCTCCATAGTTGACTCAAGGAACGCATGCGATGAAGCAAGAAGCAATGGAAATCCACAAAAAAGTTTCTTACCATTCTCTGCTTTTCTCGTTGAATTACTATTATTCCACTCAAAATTATTATTTGATTAAATAGATAGTGTTCTGTCATGTACCTTCAGTTTACCTTGGCTTTGAATTTTCTAGTTTTTGTCTTGATTGCATTGGTTTAATTTTATTATATTTTATTTCCATAATAATCCACTTATAATATATTTTTAACATCCATTGCTAATGTCCCTCCCACCACCCCACCCTTATCCTCGTTGCCAAACACTATTCACCGACCGTATGGCAATGGGTACTCTATTCACCGACCATCAATATTAAAAATAACAATGGGATATTAAAAATAATAATAGACACTTGAGAGTTGAATTTTTTAATATCCATATTCTATTCATCAAATAAATAATTTATATATTCATTAATTATTAATTGTATTTCGGATCAATAAAAAATAACATAGTTAATATATATATATTTGAAATATTTATATGTATATTAAATGAAAAAAAAATATATATATATATTAAGTGAAAAAACTATGGAGATGCAGGGGATCGAACCCTGTACCTCTCGCATGCAAAGCGAGCGCTCTACCATTTGAGCTACATCCCCAGATGCAACTCGTGGATTCCTTATATCTATACATAAGATAATTATGGGGATTGTAATTTACTGGCATTCTCTCCATTCTTTCACCTTGACATTCTCTCTTTTAGGCTTCAATTTTCCACTCTTTATAATTCTTTGATTATGTTGTCAAATATTTTTCTTATTATTTTTTTTATGATGTTAGATTTTTTTGCTTTTTATTTCTCATCATCTCCTCCTCTTTTTTTTTTTCCTTCCAAAAATCAACTGAAAATTATAATAATTGATTTCTTTAACTAAGAGGTGATTTTCAGACAAGAACATTTTGTTGGGAATTATTTTTTTTTTGAAAAAATCCCTTCATGTTTTTTGTGGAATACTTTCAAATAATTCTAATTTTCTATAGTGGTATAGTTGTTCAATCTAAATAAATTAAATAATCGTTGTAGTATAAAAAATTAATTAAATAGTCCTTTGTCTAGAGGTGATCATGCTTTTAATATAGTGATATTTTGTTTCAAAAAATGCCTTTTCTCCATCAATGTTTTCATATTATCCATCTTTTCTTTTCTTTTTTTGTACTTATTTAAAAAAAATGATAAAAGGATATGAAATGGACAAAAAGGACTGAATTGTAAATGAATTTAAGAGTATACAAGTTAGTATGTATTTTATGAAACTACAAGGACAAGTTAATTACTTTTAATAAATACAGGGACTAGGTTAATCAACTCTTTAATTATTTGTCTTTGTGCACCAACCAAGGTCCTGCCGTGGTCTAAGTTTGCATTTTTAAAAAAATTAATTTTTTTTTTTGTTAAAAATTTATTTTTTTATATGTTTGAATTATTTTAATACGCTAATTTCAAAATTAATTTTTTTTAAAAAAAAATATTATTTTAATATATTTTAAAATAAAAAATATTTTAAAAAACAACCGCAACCACACTCTCAAATAGACTGCCATGGCTTGATGATTATAAAAATATTAAAGCTATAAATTATTTTCATCTTATCAATTATACACTTTCTAAATCAAATTTAGATGTTAATTCAAGATCCTTCGAGGGATATATCCAAGTAATGTTATTAATTAATTGAAAACAATCCAGATCTTGTAATGGATTTGAAGTGAAAAAAACCATCCAAATTATTACCAACAAACTAATAGAGGAATATTTGTGAATTTTCCACCCAAATTATAATTCCGTAATTAGAAAAGAATGTTATGATATATTATATCTTCATCTTATCATTTATTTTATTAAAATTATTTGTTCATATATATATATATATATATTATTATCCTATTTAACTTTTTTCTTTTATTTTTTAAACTAAAGAACCACTTTCATAAAAAATATCAACACATATAATGCAAGTTTAAGAGTTTATAAATTACTTTATATAAATACAATATTTTTAATATACTACCATTTTTATTAATTATCTTATATTTAAAAACACAATAATAAAATTTACTCAATTACTTTATATATTTAAGCAACGTTTATTTTTGTATTTGAGTGCCCTTTAAAAATATGTTTGGTTTGAAAAAATATATTAAATTAATATTTTTTAATATTTTATGATAATTTTAATATGTGTAAAAAATAAAAAAAATATTTTAAAAACAAAAACCAACATGCAATAAAATTTCATACACACTTTTAGAAGTAAAATCAATTATCAAACACTGTTTTTTATTATTGTGTTTTTTATTTTTTTTTTGAAAGCAATGTCTTATCCTACAAAAATATAGTCAATCATAGTTTGTTTTTGTCTTAAGAAGGAATGACCAAGCCACCAATAAAAATTAAAAAAGAAAAAAAAAGTATTATTTAAGACTTGGTAATGGTTTTTTTTTTTTTTTTTATTTAAAAAAATATATTTTAAAAAAAGTTTTTTTTAATATTAATATATTAAAACAATTTAAAATTATAAAAAAATATTTAAAACAAAAAAATTAAAAAATTCTCAAAAACTCTTTGGAAGGAGAAACAGAGTAGACTTGGCGAATTGAGAAGTACCAAAAGAAACAAGAGTTGGCCCCACCATCTGTTTTTTATAGCAGCCATCAAATTCGTACACACCATCACCCATTTTTTCTCTTTGCCTTCTCCAATCTCGACCGTACAAACCACCCATCAATCAACTTCACAAGAAAACAACGGTTGGGAAGTAATGAGACAAAACTTGAAGACATGCCTTTGTATTTGCTGGACAAACTAATTACGTTTTCTCTTCTATGATCGTAAGAGATCAGAGTTTGTTGAAATTTAGAAGACAAAAGTTTGTGTCTTTTTTCAATATTCTTCTTCTTCCAAGCCATTGGGTTCTTATCCAATTGTAGCAAGCTTCAATCTTTATCTTCTCTCAATTATAGGTGAGATTCTTATCAACCCATTTGAGTTCAAGAGTTTTGAACTTTATGTGATATCACCTTCATCTTTTTCTTTTTTTACGATATTGTTTGTTTTTGCTAGTGACAATTGATACCCACCTTTTGTTTTTGTTTTTGTTTCCTTTAGTGATTTTGAGTGTGTTTTTTTTTTATGAGGTTTTGATTGATTGTAAGTTGGGTTGTTAAGCTTCTTTTTTTATGAGGTTTTGGTTGATTGTGAGTTGGGCTGTTAAGCTTCTTCTTTTTTTGTGTTGTGGGGTTACTTTGAATGTTTTGGTAATGGTGTTTTTATGTTGCTAACAATTTTTCTGTTTGATTTGGTTCATCTTTAGTGGTAATTCAATTGGATTCAGGTGGTTGGTATTGGCGTTTTTCTTTTTATGGTGGAAGTATGGTTTTGATGTGTTGAACCTGATGAATATCTCTACCAAAGGATAGAGTTTTCATGGTTTAAGATACAGTGGTAGTTTACTACAGAAAACGGCTTCTAGGGTGTCTGTACGGATGCTATTAGGTTTTGATATAAATCTAAGTGTTCGAATTGGATTGTGTAGGGTGTTTGATTAACAGGACGGTTTCTATGTTTTTGTTGCTCTTTTTTTTCCTAGTTTTCGCAGGTAATTTCTTTCTCAAGCGTTTACGCAATGCAAGATTATCTTCTGAAAAGAATTTCCCTTCTTAAGTCCTTATGCTATTTCATATGGCTTGCAACACCTGTTGAATTAAATTGATGAGATCATGCGACTGGCTGTTTCCATTCCAACCTCATCTCACTGAACTAACTTCCTTCTTGATGTCCTTTAGTAATGGAAAGTAGGCTTTATAATTTTTGAAATGTTGTGGGCTAAAAGCTTCTGTGACCAGAATTAATTTCACCATTTTGGATTTAATGTGCCAGAATCCAATTTCACTGCTAGCGTGCCTTCTATTGTTTCCATAATGGGAAACGTTTAAATTTGTAACTAGTGTTTGTGTTACTGGCACTGGTTTCATTCACTTCCTTTGTTCATCAGTGTTTAGTTGTAAGTCAGCTGAGTAACTTCAGGGTTTCTGAGGCTATGTCCTCATCTTTTCCAGTTCTTCCTACTGCCGTTGAAGAAAAGCATCCCAACTTGCTTTGTTCTTTTCAGGTTTCTTTGGAAAGGGAAATGATGAGAAATTCTGCATCTCAGCAGGCATCGTCATTGAGTCCCGGTAACAGGAGTGTTGGGCCATTGTTTTCATCGTCTTCTAGATTTTCCAATGATATGCATGTCTCTTCAGTTTCACCACAAGGAAGGCAGTCTCATAATTCTCCATTCATTTCTCAGTCACTAAGGGACAGAGGAAATTTTACACCAACCCAAGATTCTCATTCAGAAGTGCAATCCACAGAATTCATTGCTTACTCTGATGGAAATAAGGATCTCTCCTGGCCTGTTGATCCACTTCAGGACTTGCTTGATTTTGCTGAAAATGTCCATGTCCAAAATGGTCAGGTGGAAAGCAGTGCAGGTGTCTTTGCATCCGAGGATCATGCTAAGCGAACAGACTGGCAAGAGTGGGCAGATCAGTTGATCTCTGTTGATGATGAACTGGAACCAAATTGGAGTGAAATTCTGAATGATGTCAACAAGACAGATTCCAGACAGAAGGTTTGTTCCGCTTATAATTATGGTTTTTGTTCCTATGCGGTAATTAACAGCGTACACAGCATAAAGATGTCTCCTTGTTGTCTAATGTTCATATTGTAAAATTTCTCCATCTTATGATTATTCTTTCTTTCTTTCTTACATTCTGTTGTTACTTACATTTCCTTAAAACTTTAAATAATGTACCAGGAGTTGAAGCCATCTCCTAATATCTCAGTGCAACAACCCCCAATTCATCAGCATCAAACTGCTCATAGTGGAGAAGTATGTGCTGTTGCTAATCCACTGTCCGCTGCACCCACAACAAAACCCCGAATGCGCTGGACACCAGAACTTCATGAGGCTTTTGTGGAAGCTGTCAATCAGCTTGGGGGTAGTGAAAGTGAGTGGTCTTACTAGTTATATTGTACCTTTTGTCAGCAAAAATTAAGTGCATCTAGTCATGAATCTTGATCACTTTGATTTTGAATTACAGGAGCTACTCCCAAGGGTGTCTTAAAGCATATGAATGTTGAAGGCTTGACCATCTATCACGTTAAAAGCCACCTGCAGGTATGCAAATCCTCAGCCTTGTATTGTTTCCCCTAAGAATCTAGTTTTATATTTTACTGATTTAGCTTGTATCATCTTTTCTGAATTTCAGAAGTACAGAAGTGCTAGATATAAACCAGAGTCATCTGATGGTAACGCTAACTGACTTCCTTTTCTTTTCTGACATTATCCAAGTTTTGCTAAACTCTCATACGTACTTTATCCAAAACCTTTTGTAGTTGTATGTGTCTTTGTTACCTTCTATTTGTTATTTTTAGATTATGGAAAGGCATGGAAAAACATGTACTGTTGTTATTTTTATTTTTTTCCCTTTTCTATGTGGTTTACAAAACATAACCGTGCTTTTTCATGAACTTCAGAGAAAAAAATGAGTCCCGTTGAAGAAATGAAATCTCTTGACTTGAAGACGTAAGTTATCCTCCACGAATTCAATTTGACATCAACCTTTCTTCATATTGAATGATTTGTAGTTATCAAACTTATCCAATACTAACCTTATTTTAATTTTTAATCATAGTAGTTCATCTATACGACTGCTCTGTGGTTTACTTCTGTAGATTTTTAATGATGTGATGGTTAGAAGCCCTTTTAACTTTTAAGTTCTGACTTTGGTTTCTAATATTTCTCCTTCAGCTGTGGCTGGTGGAATCTCCACGTGCATTTATGATAAGACAATGTACAATGACTAGGTTTTCTCCAAAAGGAGAGCAGAATAAATAGTGTGGTTATGACCAATGTACAGAGAAGGCCTAGATTTATTTATTTTTGGTGCTCAAGTTCCTCATATCAAAATATTTATGACTTGACAACGCAAAACAAACCAAAGGATGTGCCAAACACCCTTTCTCCTCTCAAAACTGTCTTGGAGGAGGAGAAGATATAAATAGGCAGAGGTGAAGGAGTTGGGTGGAAAGGAAATTCACATTTTTTGTCTGGAACATTAGAGATAAAAGCTTTTTCCTTAGTTCTCGATTTACTGAGAACTCCTATATCCTTTGCTGTCTGTGTAGTTGTGAGGGTTTAAACTCGAAAGTAATAAAAACTACCATTTGAACTCTTTCCCTCTGATGTGTCAACCTTTCAAGTCGATTGGGTTTTGTGAACCCTTGAAGAAGGAAGGTGATATTCTTCTCCTTAAGATGCATTAGTATCTAATCAGAGAATATGCATGCGTCATTTTTCCTTCACTCATATGTGAACTGGAGTGGGTTTTTATTATTATTATTATTATTATTATTAACAATGGACTATTAAGCTGAATTTAGGCTGATCTATGCTTCAAAAACAGGAGTATGGGGATCACAGAAGCATTGCGATTGCAAATGGAAGTTCAGAAGCGACTCCACGAACAACTTGAGGTATGCTATTGATATTTGAGCTTTGGTGTATGTGGTTTAGAATTTAGATGGCAATTTCTTTTACCTTTTTGACGAAACTGTTTAGATGTAATGCTAACCAGTAGCTAAGTTGGTAACCAGTAATATTACATTGATGGAGCGGAAATACAACATATGCGTGCATGGTTTTTGTAACTACAGTTCTGCGGTATGTTCTGATAATTATGTTTTATCCTCTTAACAGATCCAGAGAAATTTACAATTGAGGATCGAGGAGCAGGGGAGGTATCTTCAAGAGATGTTTGAGAAACAAAGAAAGATTGAGGATGACAAGTCCAAGGCTCCTTCCTCCTCCCAAGACGACCCTTCCCTTCTACAAGCAAAGTTAGAGCAGTCATCTGCAAATAACAAATTAGAAGCCTCGGAGTTGGACCTTGTCAAAACAAGTAATGAGAGTGCTTTACTAGAAGAAAGTTCCCAGAGTATACGCGGAAAGCAAAAGGCACCAGAGAAAAGAAACGATCAGGTCCTTGATCAAATTGAAGAGGAATCCAGTCCAGCACCAATAAAACGACCAAGAAGAGATGAAACAGCTGAATTGTCTACCGGGGCTGCATCCAATTGAACATGTTTATAACAATAGACAGCTTGCTGCTCCTGGAGATGATGTGGTAAACCCTGAATAAAAGTTTCGTGTCCCATAAGATGAGGCGCAATCAATGAGGACCAGGAAATTTTGGAACTTAAAACATTCATGTTAACTCTGCTCATCCAGCCAAGAATCAAATGCTCCACAATGATTTCTCAACTTGTGACATTTTTCAGTTTAGGGGATTTACTGTATATACTCGTGCTATGGACTTTTACTTTTATGCTCATTCAATTTTAATTATCGAAAGAATTTGTAGCTTACAATCGAACAGTAATTCATGTAAACGGTGACCTTGTTGGTGCATCAATTCAATAGAAGCTCTTGATGGAGTTGGTTATGGAACTGCTAAGAAATTGCAGAAGACCAACTCCATCAGGGGTTTTTTTTCTCTTTCATAAATGCATCTGTTACTGTGAGAAGTTTTTCAACCTACCCGAATCATAAAATGAAGAAGATGGTAATTGTAGACATCATCTGATAGCAGGTCAAGGGAGCCAGAAATTGATAGCTGATCACTACTAACATTGAAAGAACTCAACAAATATGGGGAGATAAAGCAAAAAATGAGCTTCTGATTAGTTGAAAGAGCGCATTGGTTGGAAGAGCCCTTCTGTTATGGTGAACAGACACTCTTTGCAATGGCGGAATGACATCACTGGAAGAGGAGGATCAGAGGGTGATCAGCCAAGTCAACAAGAGTTGATGACTTATTGCAATCCCTTGACTGATACTTGCCAATGATAGCCATTTTTATTTTTTTTTATTCCGTTCTTTTTCTTTTGGCAACAGCCAAGTTGTCTCTTCGGAGACATCAAAATTGCAATGATACAAAAAGATATAAAATACCAAGTTCCCTCGATTTAATGTTTCGAAAAATCGCATGACATATATTTTTATATTTGCTGCGTCTTATGCATATCATTTTGATGATTTGATTTCTATTTAGTCGATTTTACTAATTTAAAATAATTTAGCTTGTCTAATTTGTAAATTGTAATCTATTTTTATTTTTTTCTCTAAAGAATTAGCTTATATTAGTTATATAACCTGTAATGTGCTGTGAATAGGATTTCAAATTAGTTTTTTTTTTTAATTAACATGAGTGTCCGAACCAACATGCGTGTATCTCGACTAATCTCACGAGCCATAAAATTAACGACCATATAAGCCTCCAGTGGCCATCATATTAGCAATCATAAGGCTTGAATCTGAGATCACAGAAAAAAAAAATCTTTTAGTCCCAAACTCTTAATATTGTACCATCTGCTAGATAATTCAAATTAGTTTTTAATGCAAGAGAAGAAGATGTCGAGGTTATAAATGTATTTTCTAGTGTTTTGATATTTTTTAATTGAAAAAATATATTATTTATGCTTAATAAATTAAATTAAAAAATACATGAATTGATGAATTAAAAAAATGTTAGTATTAATAAAATGTTTTTTTTAAAAAAAGTTAATTTATCTACAAAATGACTTCGATCATATGTTGTTGGCTTGTGGATCCACCATTCCAGCTTCTTGTCTACCCGGTATTATCAATGGAGCTCAAGTTGTGTTTTTTTAGGTTTTAATAATTTTAAAAGGAATAATATAAAATATATCATTAAATATTTTTAGTATTATTAATTTTACACCCACAATAATTTAAGGTATAATTGGAATACAAATATGGACAAAAAACCTTGAGAATTGATGAAAGTTTTTAAGTAAGATTTAATAAGAATTTAAAGATGAAACTGGTATAAAAATTAAAAGTTTGTTAAAAAGAAAATGACCTCAATGGCTATATCCTCAAGTCAATAAGTTGAGAATTATGTATATGAATAAATAAATAAATATATAAATAATTATTGATGATACATGAAAATAAAACTTGAAAAATTGAACAAAAAATAAGATATTTATCAGATTGTGTTTGTTAAATTTATTTATTAAAATAATTTTTTATTCAAGCACAATAATAGAAATAGAGACACAAATCAAATTGATAAAAAGAAAAAAAAAACTATACAAAGATGCACATATTAGAAATATTATCTTAAAATAATTTTTTTTTATTTTCAAAACTAAAGTTCATCCATACAAAATATATAAAAAAATATAGATGGATAAGAAAAACTCTTAAAAAAAAATAATATAAAAGTATAGCTTAAAAAAAACTCAAAAACGCACCCAAAAAAACCAAAACAAACCCGAAGTCAAAAATCAACCCGAGCTCAGATCTGTTTTTTCACGAACTTTAAAAGTAAAAAAAAAGAGCACATAATATGAACTCTCCTCGTCAAATGAAATCATTTAGCTGAATCATCGTTTATTTTAGTGGCCTAAATCGGTATTAACGATACTTTTCTTTCTTTACCGTCGAAATCGAGCGATCTCTCTCTCTCCTCTCTTAACTAGAGACTAAAAAATAGCAAAAATAAATTTTTATACTAAAATTAAATTGAAAAGTATTAAGGTACTGAAATTATATAAGTTGCATGATTTTTAAAGTTCAAGGATCAAAGTGTATTTTTTACAAAATTTATGACACGTTATCAACGTTTGATTTTCTTTTCATTTTGATTTCTTTTCTTTTAATCTCACCCTTTCATAATAAACTAAAATTAATCAATTTTTAATTAGTACTGAATCACAGGAAAAAAATTGAATAAGAAATAGAAAAACAAAAATTTATCCACAGCTCATCCACAATGACGTGTGTTTAGATAAGCAATGATAGAGCCTTTACACAGTGAAAACCTAAAAACTGTTAGATTTATACTTAATAATTGTTTGAAGTCGCTAAATGATGAAAATGGAAGACGAAGAAGACACCATACATACATGTGCTGGAACAGCTGGCTGCCTCTTTAAAATTAATATATAAAAAAGAAATAGAGCACGTCTCGGTGCTCTTCCTATTCCAACAACTCCAGGAAAAATATACATATAAAAGTATTTCAGACAAGAATCATGGATGGTCCCACTTCCCAGAGACATCCCCAGCCTTTTTTTCATGGTAGGAACTAGCGAGGAAATACACTAGATGCGTAACGCTCTGCTATGTCGCAAGGTAGGCTGAATTTTTTTAAAATATAAAATATAAAAAAACACTTTGTAACTTAGGTAAGATATAATGACTGGAATATGATAATAATAATTAAAAAAAAAAACAATGGACCGAATTAAAAAATAGAAAGCTGTAATGATGTCAACTCAGGAATAACTCTTTTGAAAATTACGGAGTTCAATTTTCAACAAATCTAATGTTGGGAGATAAAATTTAAAAAATTAGTATAAAAAATTCTTAAAAAAATCAATGTCAATCCAAGTTAACATTTTAAACTCGTGACTAAGATCATGAGACCGGGATCATTCCATCAAAAAAATCATGAAACTCAATTTTTAATCAATCCAATGTTAAAGGATGAAATTGAACTAAAACTTCAATTCTAAAAGACCTAAAAGAAAATGAATATAATTCAAAAGAATAAGAACTAAATTTGAACAAAAATAAAATGACAAGATAATTTTTTTATACCAAAGCAGCGTGAGTCCCGGGGAGAGGAGAGAGAAAAGAGAGAAGAGAAGGAAATAAAAAATGAGTAGTCACGCACCACCAACAATAACATGCGTTGCACTATCAAGAAGATCTTGTTGTGATATTTCCAACACAACTATGAATGACGTGTTCTGTCATCGAAGAAATCTACATGCACTGCTAGAACACGATGGCTAGTCTCCACACGTTAGCCCCTACAACACATACGCTGACCACTTTGCATTGCATGTTTACCCTAGCCCATCATATTTGTTTTACATTCAATTTTGATCCTCGACCACTTAATTATCTTATATGAACATAAATTTATTTTATTTTTCCAAACCGAGCATCAACCGAGGGTCAGATTTTTTCCTAAGACCCCATCTCCAAACAACCAAATCAAACTACCAAGTCAAATCTAAAATAAAATCAATGTAAAGGAACCAAAATAAAAGAAAAAAGTTGAGTTACCGGAAAAAAATCCTAATTGGACCATGTAAATCAGTCCATAACGTTAGCAAACATAAGGAATTAAATATTTTTTAAATCTTCAATTTTGATCCTTGAGTCTCTAATTTTTTTAAATTAATGAAATTTGATTTGATTTAATTTATCAAACCAAGCAAAGTAACATTCTCTAGACACCACGAGGTTCCCATACAATGACATAAAAATAAATCATAAAGACAGATTAAATCAAAAAAATTAAAAAACCAAAATAAATAAAAAAACTGAGGAACAAAATCTTTTTCTCATTCTGCAAATCCATAATGAAAACTCTCCCGTGTCACAATAAATGATTGACGCCTTTTAATTTTTAATTTTTATAAAAACGACCAAGACTTCATAGACAAAACAATATTACAAGAAGACATATATATGTCGCATCTAATGATACTATGTGAGAAATCAAGATTGCCTCTCATGTAAATCTGAAGGGTATAACTTAATTGATTAGGTTTTAAGTTTGCTTTTTAGAGATTATCAGTTTGAGTCTCACAAATCTCAAGGTTATTAGAGACTTATATGATCGTTAACTTCAGGATTCATGCAATTAGCCGAGATATACGTAAACTAGCTCAGACATTCAAATTAGTAAATAAATAAAAGATTCTCTATCGTGTGGTAGAGGTTAATATGAAATTAGTTATGAAAGAAATTCTAAATTCTTTTTAGGATTATTCATCTTGAATTAGATTGTGACATTACAAATAGCCAAGGAATATTGAGTGTTCATTAAACAAAAAAAAAAAAAAAGAAATAAAATATCTAACGCAAACTTTTCTGAAATTCTCTCTCTTTTTCCTTGAGTTTCCATCACACTACTAACTTACTTGGCCAATAAGATCATCTCTGTCCTTGCTTCCTGGGCTATAAAATTGTTGCACAAAACATTCATTTAAGAAAGGGGAAGGAGGGGAACAGATAAAAAAGAAAGAAAGAAAGAATGAAGGCAGTAGATATGTTTACTCAGTCAGGATCTGTAATTGCGAGTGTTATGTTTATTTGGGCTATGTTCAAGCAATATTGTCCATATCAGTTGCAAAACTATTTCGAGAAACACTCCAAAAGAGTCTTCACTTTTGTTTACCCTTTCATTCAAATTACGTTCAATGAATTCGCTGGAGATCGTTTCATGCGTAGTGAAGCTTACTCTGCTATTGAGAACTACCTTGGTTCTAGTTCATCTATGCAGGCTAAGCGGCTCAAGGCTGATGTCGTCAAGAACAGCACCCAGTCCCTTGTTCTTAGCATGGATGATTTTGAAGAGGTTACTGATGAGTTCCAAGGAGTCAAACTGCGGTGGGCTTCCGGGAAACATATTGCCAAGACACCATCATTTTCTTTCTATCCAGCAACGGATGAGAGAATGTACTACACGCTCACTTTCCATAAAAGACACCGGAATCTCATACTCGGGACTTACTTGAGTCATGTCTTGAAAGAGGGTGATGCAATCAAGGTGAAAAACCGGCAAAGGAAGCTTTACACCAACAGTGGATCATACTGGAGGCATGTAGTGTTTGAGCATCCGGCTAGTTTTGAGTCGATTGCAATGGAGGCTGATAAGAAGAAGGAAATCATGGATGATCTCATCACATTCAGCCAGGCAGAAGAGTTCTATGCAAGAATTGGAAGGGCTTGGAAGCGGGGTTATCTTCTTTATGGCCCCCCAGGGACTGGTAAATCCACTATGATCGCAGCCATGGCTAATCTTTTGAACTACGATATCTATGATCTCGAATTGACTTCCGTGAAAGATAACACTGAGCTGAGAAAGCTACTGATCGAGACATCGAGCAAATCCATTATTGTGATCGAGGATATTGACTGTTCTCTTGATCTAACCGGTCAAAGGAAGAAGAAAAAGGAAGAACAGGGAAGGGGAGATGAGAAGGATCCAAAGCTGAAGCTGCCAAAGGAAGAAACAGACAGCAAACAGAGTCAGGTCACTCTTTCTGGGCTTTTGAATTTTATTGATGGACTCTGGTCAGCTTGTAAAGGAGAAAGACTGGTTGTTTTCACAACTAATTTCTTGGAGAAACTTGATCCAGCTCTCATCAGGAAAGGAAGGATGGACAAGCACATAGAATTGTCCTATTGTAGCTTTGAAGCATTCAAGGTTTTGGCTAAGAATTACCTTCGGCTTGAAACACACCACTTGTATTCCAAGATCCAAGAGTTACTGGGAGAGACCAAAATGACTCCCGCTGAAGTGGCGGAGCATTTAATGCCAAAGACTCTTCCCGGAGACAACAAGGTTTGCTTGGAGGGACTAATAGCAGGGCTTGAGAAGGCAAAAGAGGACGCCAGATTGAAAGCTGAAGAAGAAGCAAGAGAAAAGGGTTCATCACCTGAAGAAAAAGCAACAGAAAAGGATTCATCACCTGAAGAAAATGCAAAAGAGCAAGGAAAAGAGAATGGTTTCTGTGATAATGGAAATACAGAAACGAATTGTAAGGAAAAAGAGTAGGGCTTCAGCCACTAAAGATCAACACTGCAGCATTTCAGATTGAAGAAGTTTGGTCTCTTGAGACAGAATTATCACACTTGTATTAGTTCAATGACAGCAACGCCATGTAATTTGCAGTATTTATGAGGGGATTAACAGTCTTAGAGATGTTTTAGATTTCTTCTTAATAATTAAACTCGATTAGATAAAACAGGTGCCAATTTGCAATGTCCTATCTTATGATGCAAGTACATAAATAATATATTTATTATAAATTAATGTGATCTATGGATTAATCCATTAACTGAAAGTTGATTCATTAACTTTATAACTCCAGCTTCTTAATCAGATATAACCAGTGGCCGATTCTATTTTTTAAATGAGAAACAAATTACTAATAAATATTTGATATTATATAGACATGTATTATATGAGAAATTGATTTGAAATGTATGTATTAACTCATATTAAGCTAAATTAATTTAAAAATATTTTTAAAATGAAAAAACTTACATTATAATTGTTCTCTTTAAGTTTTTATATTTTAAAATCTCTTTATAATAACTTCATTATCAATCACATCAAAGATATTTTTCTCGGCATATACAATCAAACTATCATCTATCCATTTATTTCTCATCTTATTCTGCAATTTACTCTTAATAATACGCATAAAAAAAAAAAAAAACTCTTTTCACTTTAGTAGTTGCAACTAGTAGAAGTAATGACAATTTGAAAAGTATATATACCAAGCATATATACTAATTTGAAAACCTCTCTCTAAACTGTCATTCTTTATTTTTACCATTTTCTCCGTAAGACTAGCAATACCTTTAATATCAAAGAAATCATCATCATTGTGTAGATCAATAATATACATATCAAATTGGTAACCAAGTACCATAAGGTTCATTATAAAGAACTCATCGGGATAAAAATGAGCAAGGTGAATAAGCTTATCTTTGTTGAAAGCAGAGAAAGAGTCACTTAGGTTTAAACATAAATAACTTCGTACTCGTCTTAGTGAAATGATCATCCTAATCATAGTTTTTAAACCCGACCCGGTAGTCGATCCGGTCTAATGATCGGGTAACGAGTCAGATGGGTTGAGCCGGGTCAACCAAAAAAAGAATTTTTTTAAACACAACTATTATTTCCTCTCAAAGCAGCAACCTTAGTCTCCATAAACTCAAGATTAACCCAAAAACACAATCAAACTTTGATTCAAACAATCACAATTGGTGGATAAATTTTTCAAACAGCAGATCAAACCCTACCTCAAGCAGATCTGAAATCTCTCTTTTCCCAGCTCTCAAAGCTTAATCAACTTGTTTTCCATTTCATCGATCGAGATCCTGACTTATTCTCTATTTTCTTATTCCTCTTGAGACTGGAAATCTCCCCTCAAAAGCCAAGTGCCAAGGAAAGGAAAACTTGGAAACATCCACTGACAGAATCTAACATAACACATCCATTTTGTTTGACCATTATCATTCTCATCTATACCTTCTTTTTAATTTAGCAGCCCTCATTTTCTAGAGAGCGTACCCTTTGTTTCTACTCTTTCTCTCATCTAAGAAAAACTAAGAATCTCAATAAGAAAAGAAAGAGATTTTCTTTTCTCGGCAAATCTCAGACCAATGAGGATAGCAAAACAAACAACCCCTTTTAACAACTCAAACGGAAGAAAGAATAGAAAGATGAGAGAAGTGATTAGGTTTTTTGTGATTCTGTCTTTATATTATAAATGAGTTGATACTTGATAGTAAAAAACTAAAACGGTAACATTTTATATGTATAAACTAGCTGGGTCTCAGCCAAGTTTACCCGGGTTGACCCGCCGGGTCGACCGGGTTTTTCCAGGCCAATTCCCTTACTGGTTTTTTCATCAACCCGATCCAGCCCCATTCCGCCGTCAACCGGTCCAAGTTGACCCGCTTAGGGCAGGGTTTTAAAACTATAATTCTAACTCATTAAATTGCATGTTTGCATGTCAATGATATTATTAAACAATTAATACAATTATAAAATAATTTACTATTAAACAAAAATAAATTAAGTTACACAATAATTATTAGAACATTACATAGATTTGATTTGACTATCAAACAATCCCAATTATATATATATATAAAGTAAAATTTAAATCAAAATTATATATCAAACATGTGCCAAGCATAAAGTTATTTTCACCTAATGTGGTGAGATATATTTATTAGATTTTTTAAAATTTTGATATGTAAATTTTTTTTATAATAAAACAAGTTATTCATATAGCTTTTGTTTAGTAGACTCTTAGCTAAAAAACATAAGCCCTACAAATTTGATTTTTGTTAGCTATCTATTAAAATTTAGATAGAAGAAGAAGAAAAAGTAAAATAAATTCAATTAGATTTGTTATTTAGAAAATTAAAGAAAAAATACTTACACTGAAAATTCAAGAACTATAGTAATTCTATAATTTCAAAAGTAGATGTGACATATATCATGTCGACATAAATAAATCAAGAAAAAAAAAAAGGGACCAACCTACCTGAACAAAAAAACACAAAACAATTGACAAAAAAATATCAAGAAAATAGAAATGTTGAGCAAGTTATGGTATTTATCTGGCCACGCCATTTTTTGTTTTTTTTTTTGCAAGATATAGACTATTATATTAATATTTTAATATAAAAATAAAGATCATCTCTGTCCTTGCTCCCTGGGCTATAAAATTGTTGCCGCAAAACATTCATTCAAGATAAGGGAAGGAGGGGAACAGATAAAAAAAAGGAAAGAAAGAATGAAGACAGTAGATATGTTTACTCAGTTAGGATCTGTAATTGCGAGTGTCATGTTTTTTTGGGCTATGTTCAAGCAATATTGTCCATATCAGTTGCAAAACTATTTCGAGAAACACTCCAAAAGCGTCTTCACTTTTGTTTACCCTTTCATTCAAATTACGTTCAATGAATTCACTGGAGATCGTTTCATGCGGAGTGAAGCTTACTCTGCTATCGAGAACTACCTTGGTTCTAGTTCATCTATGCAGGCTAAGCGGCTCAAGGCTGATGTCGTCAAGAACAGCACCCAGTCCCTTGTTCTTAGCATGGATGACTTTGAAGAGGTTACTGACGAGTTCCAAGGAGTCAAACTACGGTGGGCTTCTGGGAAACATATTTCCAAGACACAACCATTTTCTTTCTATCCAGTAACGGATGAGAGAATGTACTACACGCTCACTTTCCATAAAAGACACCGGAATCTCATACTCGGGACTTACTTGAGTCATGTCTTGAAAGAGGGTGATGCAATCAAGGTGAAAAACCGGCAAAGGAAGCTTTACACCAACAGTGGATCATGCTGGAGGCATGTAGTGTTCGAGCATCCGGCTAGTTTTGAGACGATTGCAATGGAGGCTGGAAAGAAGAAGGAAATCATGGATGATCTCATCACATTCAGCCAGGCAGAAGAGTTCTATGCAAGAATTGGAAGGGCTTGGAAGCGGGGTTATCTTCTTTATGGCCCCCCAGGGACTGGTAAATCCACTATGATCGCAGCCATGGCTAATCTTCTGAACTACGATATCTATGATCTCGAATTGACTTCCGTGAAAGATAACACTGAGCTGAGAAAGCTACTGATCGAGACATCGAGCAGATCCATTATTGTGATCGAGGATATTGACTGTTCTCTTGATCTAACCGGTCAAAGGAAGAAGAAAAAGGAAGAACAGGGAAGGGGAGATGAGAAGGATCTAAAGCTGAAACTGCCAAAGGAAGAAACAGGTGGCAAACAGAGTCAGGTCACTCTCTCTGGGCTTTTGAATTTTATTGATGGACTTTGGTCAGCTTGTAAAGGAGAAAGACTGGTTGTTTTCACAACTAATTTCTTTGAGAAACTCGATCCAGCTCTCATCAGGAAAGGAAGGATGGACAAGCACATAGAATTGTCATATTGTAGCTTTGAAGCATTCAAGGTTTTGGCTAAGAATTACCTTCGGCTTGAAACACACAACTTGTATGCCAAAATCCAAGAGTTGCTGGGAGAAACCAAAATGACTCCCGCTGAAGTTGCGGAGCATTTAATGCCAAAGACTCTTCCTGGAGACAGCAAGGTTTGCTTGGAGGGACTAATAGCAGGGCTTGAGAAGGCAAAAGAGGACGCCAGATTGAAAGCTGAAGAAGAAGCAAGAGAAAAGGGCTCATCACCTGAAGAAAATGCAAAGGAGCAAGGAATAGAGAATGGTTTGTGTGATAATGGAAATACAGAATTGAATTGTAAGGAAAAAGAGTAGGGCTTCAGCCATTAAAGATCAACACTGCTGAAGAAGTTCGGTCTCTTGAGACAGAATTATAACACTTCTATTAGTTCAGTGACAGCAATGCCATGTAATCTAATTCTTTAATTATATATGACTATAAAACACGATTAAGGACATTTTTCGTCCTGGCTAATAACTAGGAGGAGAAACCTTGAATCATGCTTAGTTAGCTTGCTTCAAACAAAGAGCAATGCAAACTGTTCTTGGCATTGAAATAATTAGACAAGAATATTACTACATGTTTAAAACAAATGACCTGCATAAGAACAGATTACAAAGCAATAACCATGCATACTGTCGAGCGAGATCCAGAGAGACTTACCTTAGTTATGGGAAGGCGGCGGAAGAAATATGTCATTTGGCCAAAAAATCTCGTTCCGCAGACCAAACATCTCACCTGCAGAAACTCAAATACCATTGGTACATTGATACTTTTGAATCCTTTTGCACCAACTCCACCCAGATCAATCCCGGCAAAAAACAATTAGAAAAGCGACAGACATCGAACCAACACCTATCTCAACTCCTCACCAGAGTAGTTATTATCCATTGTAGCATCCAAGCTGTACTTGTAATAATGCATATGGCCAAGCAGTGAAAGACCAAGAAATGTTCGTAGATATTCACAGGAAGAGTTCCGCCCCAAGTGCTGGACTGCGTCCATTCTGATTTTTTGGCTTGACATCAACGAAAAATGCTAGTCTTTTATCCCAGTAATGATGATGATCCCAATAAACATTCTAGCATAATTAAAAATGATTACAGATGCACTAGTTGAAATCTCACCTGCCTTCAATACTTTATTTCAAGGCTAGTTTTTTGGTTTCCTTGTTCTTTTGACTTTCCACTGAAGATCATCTACTTCTGCCAGTTCAGAAAATACAGGTTCTGCATTATACCACTTCTTTTCATAGCTTCCTTATCTCTTTCTGGATCAGAATCACCTACAAGGGCATCTCAAAATCTACCTTTGCCAGATATCTCTCCAATGGCTGATCCCAATTCATTAGTTTTCCAATTGAAGTAACTCTAGTGAAGCATCTCCCCGATAAATAAACATCTTTATAGAATATGTCAAGTAATGTACTAATACGCAGAAAACAAATTAAAATAAATAACAAAGCCCAGTCTCTGATAACCGCAATAAAAAGAAACTAAATCGAAAAAAAAAATAAGAACAAATAATAAACAAGTCAGGATACTAATATGCAGTATTTATGAGGGGATTAACAGTATTAGAGATGTTTTAGATTTCTTCTTAATAATTAAACTCGATTAGATAAAACAGGTGACAATTTGCAATGTCCTATCTTATGATGCAAGTACGTAAATAATATATTTATTATAAATTAATGTGATCTAATGATTAATCCATTAACTAGAAAGATGATTCATTAATTAAGTTCTAATTTCTTAATCAGATAGTATCTAGTGGCGGAGCTAGAATTAAAGCAAATTACTAATAAATGCTAGGATTTTTAAATAAAAAACAAATTACTAATAAATGCTTGATATTATATAAACATGTGTTATAAAAAAATTAATTTAAAACATATACACTAATTTATATCAAATGAAATTAATTTATGAATATTTTTAAAATGAAAAAACTTACATTATAATTATTCTCTTCAAGTTTTCATATTTTAAAATTGTTTTATAATAACTTTATTATCAATTGCATCGAAGATATATTTCTTAACGTATACAACCAAAATTATCATTTATCCGTTTATCTCTCATTCTATTTTGCAATCTACTCTTAATAATATGCATAACGAAAAAAACTCTCTTCACTTTAACAATTGCAACAGATAGAAATAATGATAATTTGATAAGCATATGTACCTTCAATACCAGAGAATTTATCATCATTGTGTATATAAAAAATATACATATCAAGTTGGTTACCAAGTAGTACAAGGTCCACTATAGAGAATTCTTGGGGATAAAAATCAGTAAAGTGAAAAAGTTTTTCTTTGTTAAAAGCAGAGAAAGAGTCACTTGGGTTTAAACATGTAACACAAAGAAATAACTTCATACTCTGGTAAAACGATCATCTTAACTTATTAAGCTGCATGTCAATGATATTATTAAACAATTAACATAATTACACAATAATCTATTGTTAAATAAAAATCAGTTGAGTTACACAATAATTGTTAAGATATCATATAGATTTGATTTGATTATCAAACAATCTCAATTATATTTAATTCTAAAGTAACAAAAAGTGTGTGTGCATATATATATATATATATATATATATATATATATATATATACCTTATATATTTACCTAAGTACAATTTATTTTATTTAATGATAATAAGGTAAATCTTAAATCAAAAATATAAATCAAACATTTGTTAAGCATGAAGTTGTTTTCATCTATTGTTGTGAAATATATTGCATGAAAGGTTTGTTCATATAGAAAAATTATGATAATTAATATTTTACTGTAATATTTTTACACCAGATTTCATATTCGGTTGTATTATTTTCATATATAAAATTAGTAGTGGTGTAAATTAAAGCATGTAACTAATATTTTTTAGATCATTAATTATGTTTTTGAGGTTATATTTTCAAATTAGTAGCTTTCTTTTATAAATAATGGGTAGCAATAATATACAAAAAGTAGAGATTAATAAAAAAAAATTACATCCAAGCTATTTGAGTTTTATTTATAATTATAAACTTGACAATTATTTTTTCAGTCCCTAATTAATAAATAATGAAATAACAAGTGATTAAGTAATCTTAGAATTGCTAACAAAACATATTAAAGCATTATGCGTTTGCGTCTCAAAAATAACAAGTCATTTATATAGTTTTTGTTTGGCACATTTTTAGAGCGTGTTTGACAGTATAATTACGGATGTTTTTTAAATAACTTTTCATGCCAAAATACATGTCAATGATGTTTTTTTTATTTTTTAAAAATTATTTTTGACATCGTAGATGTCAAAAATAATCCTAAAACATACAAACTATATTAAATTTTAATAAAAAAATTTATTTTTAGAAACGCAGCTACAACGCATTTCCAAACGTTCCCTTAGTCTCGTAGCTAAAAAAATATAAGCCTTAAAAATTTAATTTTTGTTAACTATCTATTAAAACTTAGATCTAAATTAAATTCTTAAACTTTCTTGAAAGAAAAGGCAAAATAACCCCCACTAAATTTTTTATTTAAAGAATTGAAAAGGAAACTCACATCATGAAATTCAAAAAAATAAATATAACATATATCATGTCAATACAAATAAATCAAGAAAAAAAATAAAAATAAAAAGAACAGAAAAAAATAACAAGAAAATAGAAAATATTGTTCATATATAAATCCAAGTTGTAGTCCATTTCTAGTCACGTTAATTTTTATTTTTTTTTGCAAGATATAGTCTGTTATATTAATATTTTATTATAAAAAAATTTGAAAAAAAATAATTAAAGAGGCAATTTCCCCCTTCTGGCTCCGCCCATGGATACAACAGCCATATTTATGTCTCCGGCTTATGTCCTAGAGAAACATAGATCTCTTGAAGAATTATCTCGAGATAAAGATTATTTTTAACTTTTATATGTGTCTTTTTAAAGAATTATGTACTTATTTTTTCTATCTTAGAAAGAATAATCAAACGTAATTCAATTATTTTTGCTTTTGGGAATAAAATTGCCTTATTAATGATAAAAACCATAAAAAAAATTTTGTTTTTTTATAACCCGGGGTGTCCGGGCTAGCTTACACGCACCACGACTAATCCCCGAATTCACTGAACAACCTGCAAGTCTAGCATGCATGTAAGGCACCGTAGAGATGACAGACATACACACGAAGGCTCGAATCCAGGGCACATAGGCAGGGCAAAGCCTGCCAAGACCACTGAGCTACAAGCCTCGATATAAAAAAACCCATAAAATTCACTTCTTATAAGATTTACTTTTCTTATCAATAAATTTATTAATTTCCGATGAGCAATATGAATCGCATGATGTTAGAAATTCGACTGTTATCTTTCATAAAAAAAAATAAAAAGAAAAAGAAATTATATGGAGATTTTTTTCATTTTATTTTTTTATTTTAAAAATTACACTTTTGTATTCTATAAATATGACACAAATAAAAACATTATAGTAAACTAAATGTAATTCCAACCCCCCAAAAAAAAAAATATATATATATATATATATATAATTTAATTTTTTATTTTATGATTAAGGGCATAGGCTAAACTGAAGGATAAGGAAGACATGGTGTCATAAAATAAAACCTCAAAAAACCCGAACTGAGAAACCGGAAACAGAAACCAAATCAAAGAAATCGAAAAGGAGGAGGAGGAGGAGGAGGAGGAGGAGGAGGAGGAGGAGGAAGAAGATGTTATTTCAAGTAGGAGGACAAGGGACACGTCCCACCTTCTTCGAGATGGCTGCTGCCCAACAACTCCCCGCCAGTCTCCGTGCTGCCCTTACCTACTCCATTGGTGTAAGCTACTTACACCTCTCATTTTCTATATGATAATTGTTTGCCCGTATCATTTTTCAAGGTTTTAAGGGATGGGAAGCTCATTTTTTTGTGAGTTTTTAATTTGGGTTTTTCTTAATGGTCTCGAATTTGGCAAATGAATCAAGCCTGATTTTACTTTTTTGAAGTGTTAATAGGGTTTTATTTTTTGTGCATTGTAAAATGTAATTACTTAACTTACTTTGATTGAAGAGATTGGTTTGTGCTTATAATATAATTTGAATATCTGCGTGATTTAATATTGTGGATTGTGGTCTCGAAGGTAATGGCATTAAGAAGACCGTTTCTGCATAAGGTGTTGGACTGTGAAGATGAATTCTTTTCGTTGCTTATGTTGGTCCTTGAGACTCATAGCTTGCGTACTACAGGTTTAATTCTTTTTTTTATGAATAGGTTTAATTCCTTCTGCCTATGACCTTACTGTTCTTTCATAATTCCATTTGCCTTTTTTATATATATAAAAAAAAGTTCAGGTGCATTCTAGCTTTAACTTTGCCTTTTTTATTTCTTAATGTTGTTGCCATTGTTACTGAGTGGGTGAGGGAGTGATCGAATATGTAGTCTCATATTTCTTATTTGATTGGAAATTCTAGCCTTCTGGTTTATATGCTCATGTTTAGTGTACTTCAAAATTTTCTTTTTTATTCTATTCAATTGTTTGTCATACATTGAATGTTGAACCTCTACACCTCATGGATTATGATTTGGAGTTACTAATAACTTGCCTTTTGTGTCCCCGTGTATCGAGAACTAAACCCATTTCCTTTTCTTTTTGACATGTGATGTGCCCTATGATATCAGGTAACGTGCTTAATTCCTTTGTCTGTCCCTCCCTGGATTAGTTGGAGTTAATAACCTCTCTTGGAGATATAGAAAGTAAAGATTAGAGAAACTCAATTTTTTTCAAGAATAGATGATGAGGCTGATCCCCATTTGGTTAAACGGGATCAGTGGTGTTTTCCAGTTCACATTGGATGGTGTGTGTGTGTGTGTGTGGAAGCTTTTAACAAGGCTTTGCTGGGTGCATGATGGTGATGGTTTTATTAATCTTGTTTTTTTCATTGCTGTGCTGTATCTCTAAATCTGAGTATATTGTTTCTTTAATTTGGACTACTACCGTTATATTTGTTGCACAAGGATCATTCTTTTGTATTTTATATTCCTCTTCAGATGCTTCTTTTGCTGAATCTCTATATGGATTGCGAAGAAGGGCAGTGAAGATAAGAGTAAAGAAGGAAGATGCACGTCCAAAATCAGGGGATGGAATTCAGCACTCTGGTTTAGAAAAGCACCAAAGAATTCTTTCAGTTGTATTTTTGGTACCATCCTCTGCTTCCTTTAGTTGATAAATTTTTCTTCCCTGAAGTAGTTTTCCTAATAAGATTGTGTAAAGTGTAGGGAAAACCAAGTTTATAAACAATGGTTCACAAACTGCTACCTAGTTTCACTCTATTAATGGCATCATACTAAGTTACAATGCTTTCAACCCATTGTGATGAAGGTTAATGACTTGTGAATTTATTTGTCTGATTAGGTTGTGTTGCCTTATTTTAAGTCAAAATTGCATTCAATATATAACAAAGAAAGGGAAGCCAGGCTCCAAGCAAGTTTGTGGGGAAATGGCGATGAAACAGTTGAAGATGCTGAATATTTTAGTGGAGGGGATGCTTCTCTTGTTTCTGGAGAAACATTGGATGCAGAAGCAACTATTAGAGCACGTTTGACAAAGAAAATTCAGAAAATTGTATTTAGTTGCTACCCATGGCTGCATGCTAGTAGTGAAGGTAATGTTTTGGTTCTTTCTTGATTTGGATAACACTGATTAATTTAGTCTTTTAAGTCAGATGTAAGAGCATGCAATTTAGGAAAGTGGGGATGAGTTAATTCGACATGATGATGTAAAGGTTACATGTCTGTTTCATTCTTCTTGGAACATAAGCATCAATCATGAATTTGTTGTATTCAAGTTTCACCTATTTCGTTAACATTAGCTTATTTCCTCATGTTTCATAATTTCATTATGTGTTGATACTAAATAAATTTAGAAGCGTGAATGCCATTGTAGCTTTTTCATGTTGTGAGGAAATTCTGATGTTAAGCAATCCAATTACGGTGTCTTTTGACAAATTTGTGCCATGTTTCCAGTATTGGGTACTGAAGTCACTCTTTATTTTACTGGTCAATTTGAAGGTTCTTTCCCTTAGCTACTTACTGGACCCTTAGTAAAGCTCTGGACCAACAATGCAGTCTTTTCAAATCTAATCTATAGTATGACAGTGCAGGATCCTGTTCATTAATCTAAATTCTGAAATTTCTATAGTCTGCTGCTATGTGCCAAACTGGTTTCTGTCTTCATGCTTGGTTGGAAGTGGTTTATGCTTGTCAAGATGTCCAATCTGACCTAAAGCGTTGCAATGCAGGAATGTCATTTGCATATCAGCTCTTATATTTGCTGGATGCTACTGGGTTCTATTCGTTTGGACTACATGCACTTGGGATTCATGTTTGTCGAGCTACTGGGCAAGAGCTGGTACTAGATTTGGCCAGAATAGAGAATTTACATTTTATTTTTGTTAACAAGTATTTCATTAGACACAAATTCAACCATTCAAATATAGTGCATGCTGCTATTTTATTGTCCTATAAATACCTTGACAAATTATACATATCCTAGTGCTTTGTTCAATTTTTTTGATGTCAAGGCAGATGGATACTTCTTCTAGAATTTCTAAGATAAGAAGCAATGAACGCGATAGACTTCGTGGCCCCCCATGGCTGAAGGTATAATAATTTAAATTATTTAGTTGCTTTGGGGACTTGATGTGGAACTTTTTGCTATTCAGTATTTGTTTGCAGAAATTGACAGCACAGTTGTATAGCTGGTATTCCATTGTAGAATATTGACTCAACATCGTTAATGTGCAGACATTACAAGGTGCATTGCTGAGCTGTGCATATACAATGCTTGACTATGCACAAACTGGCTTAATTGCAGCAGTGTTCATCTTTAAAGTGAGTGTGGTTTTCCTGCTTCAGGAGTTGTCCACTCTCAATTAGTATTGTCTGCAAAAACTATAAATGCCTGTGGATGTTTAATTCTATGTTATTCTTCTTGTTGTTTCTAACTGCAAGCAATGCCCAATTCTCTCCCCTCCATTCCCTGATCAACATTTACCACTTTCAAGGATCCTTTACAGTTGCAGATTTTTGTGATCATTTGCTCAACACTGCTATCTGTTTCAAAAAGTTTTACCTTTATAGCCATATTTTAACTGGATTCTTTTTACAAAACAATGCTGAAATGTTTTTGACGTCAGCGTTCTGCCTTATTTAACATATTTGTTCTGAACAATATGAAATTTGACACTCCCTAAAGATCCATTGCACTCGTCTCCAAGTTTTGTTCTTGTTTTCAGCATCCTAAGCTCTTAGAACTAAGCTTACATCTTATTATACCATGTTCATTTTAATGTCAAGATAGTTGACTTCATGCAATAGAACTGATTTATTGACCCTGTTTATGTTGTGTCATGCATTAATTTTCATTTTTCTGTTTACATCCTTCCTCTTTCTTCATGATAAGTATAGACTAGCTTTAACATTTTCAGAATGTGAATGACACAGATGATGGAGTGGTGGTACCAATCTGCTGAGGAGAGAATGTCAGCTCCAACAGTGTACCCTCCACCCCCGCCACCTCCACCCCCAAAGGTGAAGAGCTTTTTAATCTTGGATTTCATAATTATTCTCTTGCCAACACACAAACGTACACACTCATGTTAGAGATATGATGTTTTACTGATAGAGAATAAAATGTTGTCTTGCTACTGAGATGAAGTTAATCTTTACTTTTCATGTAACTGTCTTCAATGTTAAATTTGGACAAATTGTCAAATAAATTTCAGCTTTTCATGATCTTGGCAATAGATTCTGTCAGATGTCAAAAACCAAAAGGTTCAAAGCTGCATAATGTTCTCTTGATAATTGAACAGGTTGCCAAAGAGGGGATTCCACTGCCACCTGATAGAACAATCTGCCCATTGTGCTCACAGATGCGTGCAAATCCTTCTGTTGTTACGATCTCGGGATTTGTTTTCTGTTATTCTTGCATATTCAAATACGTATCTCAGGTAAGGCATCTAATTTCACTGCATCAATATCTACTCCAAGCTTGGTTTTTCTCGATTCTCCTACCCTACTTGGCCAAAATCTATTTCTTAATCCCAAGATGCCATTTTGTTGTGATGCCACAGTATAACCGCTGCCCAGTCACATTGATGCCAGCAAACGTTGATCATATAAGGAGGTTGTTCCATGATATGTAGAGACCTAGAGATGCTATAGGAGATAATCCATGTATTTTTCACGAAAGAATCAATGAACAAGACATAGATGCAGACAGCCATTACAAGCAGCAAAATAATGTACAATTTGCACTCATTTTGAACCCCGTTCATTTCGACAGCAATCCGTGTGACGAAGTCCTACCAGGACGGCACTTGACCCATCATAGATGTCACCCATTTAAATTTGTACACTAACAAGTTTTTTTCCCATTCTTATTTGTTCTGCATTTTGTTAATCTGCCGACTTGTATGCTTCATCCAAAACGACACGGATTTGTATCTCAACAATCTCGTGCTAAACAAGGTTTGATTCTGCATCTATTGATTAATTTACAACCGTCTTGTTGGGCTTCATCCATATAATCTTGACACGGATTTGTATTATGTCCACTGTCCTCCGGAAGCTAAAGCGGCTTTGTTTCTCCAGAAACTGCTACCACTAAAAAGAGCACCTTTTCAGCTGCTTTGTTTTTTTAAAAAAAAAAAAAACATGAGGCTCCCTGTTAAAGGGCCTATTTTTCAAAGTGTGGTTTTTTTGAAAATATATAAAAATAATATTTTTTATTTTAAAAATTATTTTAAATATAAATATATCAAAACAATTTAAAAACATTAAAATTAAATTTTTTATAAAGTAAATAAAAAATAATAATTTAAAATAAAAAACAATGGTTATAATTTTTAAAATTTTTTTTTTTAAATTTAAAAAAAATTGAGTGCGGTTTGTACTTTGGATCGTTGGGGGCTCAAAAATGATTTTTAAAAAATAAAAAATATCATTGGCATTTTTCGTGAAGTTAAAAACACCCACAACAAACACACTCTAAGTGTTCTAGGCTGCAATGCAAGAGCTTGCCTGTCTCCCTTATCCAACTATGGTACTTTTGTCAATCAGTTGTCATAAAGTCAGACCTGTTCGGGAGTGACATTTGCGAAAATTTTAAAAAAAAAATTATTTAAAAATTATTTTTTTATATTTTTATATTTTTTTAATATGTTAATATAAAAAATAAATTAAAAAAATCCCGAAAAAAAATTTAAGCATTGGATTCCAAGTTTCAAATTCATTCAATTCAGTTTATCTCAAATGGGAAACGAAGTAACAAGTATTTGAATAATTCCTCTTCCTCAACAAAACTACTGTTATTAACAAGCATCTCAGATTATTGCATACTGCATGCCAAAGTGGGGGCAAAGCCAACACACCTGCTAGACAAATCCACAGAACATGTGCATACATACGTACAGAACATCAAAGCAACAAGCAAAATTGCATGAGGCGCCGCCTCCTACACTTGAGCAATGGCTCCTTCCAAAGCTCTGTCCAATCTTTCCTCGAATGGAATAGAATTCCATTTCATCTTCTCATCCTGCAAAAACTGGAAAGAAATCGTTATTGTTTCATGAAAACTATAAGAATACGAAGCCATGAACATCGATTCAATATTACCTCTACTTTTTTTGTTCTAAGCATTCCTTTGCTGGAAGAGCCTGAATCTGATTCCACAACCCGTCCAGTATGAATCCAGTAGCTTCCAACAGTCCCTGTAAGAGGTGTTTCGACAGGAGTCATACTCCTCGACCGTCTTGGAGTATTAGAAGCAGAATGTTGTTCAAGATCCTCAACTGTCAATGCTCCTAAAATAGGCCTATCTTCATGACTTCTTGGCGAACAACTCCTTGCAGATGGTGAGTTCCCAACAGAACTAGGGCTACCCTTGGACATGGGCGGTGTGGCCAACCAACTTGATAGGCTAGTATCCACTGCAATTTCTTCATCCACCAGCTTCTTCTGCTTGGGATTCTCTTTTGAATCTTTTCTGTACAACTTGAAAATAGTCTCCGGACTAATGTTCTTGTCAAAATCTTGCTCTACATTGACATTTTCCTTGTCTTCATGCTGCCATGGTGAGGTTGCTCTTGCTTTGGCTACTTTCCATTGAGTTAGATTTTCTACTGGATTCAGAACGTTGTCATCAAGCCGACTCCTAACTCGAGCATTTTGATTGGACCCCACTAGCTTAGGCTCCTCCTTAGGTGGTGATTCACCTTTTGGCATGGGACTAGTAACCTCCTTTTCACCAAATTCAGCTCCATACACCTGTTTTCTTGAATCAATTGATAATGAAAACAAAGACTCGGATGACTCTTCTTGAATCAATACTTGAACAGCATCATTCAAATCACTAGCTTCCAAGTCCAAGTCTTCATAATCTTCTTCGTCAACACGATTTTGATATCTGTTATTTGGAGGATAACATCCGACATTTGATGCAACCACGTTAGTAACTGATTTGTTCACGTTTGATGGCTCTTCTTCTTTGTTTTCGGACTCTCTCTCTTCTTCTTTGTACTCTACTACGTTGTTGATAACTTCTTCATCAGTTGATAAACCCTCGTAGGCTTCGACATTCAAATTAAAAGTCAATTTCTTTTTCTCATTGCAGCTCATTTGCTCCTCAAGATTCTCTCTAACAGCATCAACGAATAAAACAAATTAATGCATAAATTAAAAAAAAAAAAAAACTAAAACCACAAATCCAATGAACTAAATCAAACTAACCAAGATCTCAAGCCAAAAACAATGAATAGCTTACTTTGATTCCAAAATGGGCTCAATGGGCACCTGAGGAACTCCCTCTTGCTTTGTGGGTTCATGAACTTTCGAAGGTTCAGTAGCTCCATCATCCTGCAACAAACCAAGGGATCAGTAGCTGTTGTCAACGAGAAACTAACTGCTAAATGCTAAAATTGAAAAAAAAAAGAAAAAAGAAAACATAAAGGATGAAGCTTGAAAATGGACTCACATGAGGTTTAGATGGAGTTACATTCACCAAATGTCTACATTTTCTATGCTTACAAGCAGTGAAACAAGCGAAAAGGGAGCACCCCATTATTAGGCACTATTGACCTGACTTGTATGTAAAAGTTTCTTGCTTTTGTTTTTCAAAAGAAAGGAGAAAGGTAGTCTTCATGAGAGTGAGAGATGTTTTGTATAAGGAGGTTAGGAGGTGGAGAAGAAAACGGTGAGGGAAATTTGAGGAATCTGATTCCAGGGGCTTGAAAATTTGACCGTTAGGATTCTCTTTTTTAAAAAAATATTATGGATTCATCCAGTATTATTATTGGTGGGTGGTGCTGAACTCAAGAGGGAGTCACTCCCTTCAATGATAATAGATTTAAATATACAAAGAGTAAAAAAAAAAGACTAATTATTTTATTGCCACCTTTTCTTTGCTTATGGGATACAATTAAAAAATAAAATAAAAGTATCGGTGAATCATAGAAGCAGCCTTAGAAATCGTTTAGAACGCCGTGCAAACTGTTTTTGAAAATTTTAATTTTTTTTAAAAAAATTTAATATGATTTGTATGTTTTGAATCGTTTTAACGTACTGATATTAAAAATAATTTTTTAAAAATAAAAAAATATTATTGATATGCATTTCAGCACGAAAAGTTATTTAAAAAGCAATCGCTATCACACTGTCAAACATATTTTTATTGTATTATGGATTGCTTTTAAAAAAAAATTAGACTTTCTATTGATATTAATACAATCTTTAATATGGATTGCTTTTTTAAAAAAAATTAAACTTCCTATTGAGATTAATACAATCTTTAAAATTTAACTAGTCCAGGATTTTTTTTATCCTAATTTTTTTATACAAAAAACTTGTATTATGGGTTATCTCAAATCTTTTTTTTTTATTTTTCTTTGTTAAATTTAGCTTTTTAAAGAAATTTTATTTTTTAATTAAATCAAATTAATTCATTAAATATAAGCATGAGATATTCATTTCATGATATTTTATCTAGTTTGCTTTCTAAGTTGTTACTTTAATGGGGTGTGCAACCTTTTTGATGTCGTGGAGCAATCTTTTCATAGTGTTAATAAAACAATCTTGGTAAGTTTTTTTTATGATGAGGCGGTGTCCACAGAGAAGCGACAGTAAGTCTCCAACGGATTTTTCTTTCTTCTCCTTCTAGGTATGATATTAACAGTTTATTTTTTTATATATTTAATTATTGCTATTTTTTAGTTATCTATTATCGTTGCTTTTTTATTATATTATTAAATTAACCGAGCTTATTCGATCTAATAAAATCAATGACTCGATTCTTATTTTAAAAAAAAATTATCTAAGTATTTTTTTTATATTAAAAAAAATTTGATCCATACCATAACATAATTTGGGGACCAATCTAGTATATAGGCTATAGCAATTTAATGGATAATTCATCTAGACAATAAAAATAAAAATAAATCCATTTAGTCACAAATGAGGAGGGATAAAAAGATTTTTTTAATCCTTTCTTGGTTTCTACCCTTCTTTTCAAAGAGAAAAAATAAAAACATTTAATCATTCACTTTTAATCCCTCTTTCGTCAAGTTTTACCTCTTGAAAAACACACTCAAAAAGGATTTTTCAAAAAATTACAATTGAGTACTCTGGGGGTGGTGTCTCGGCTCTTAGGAGGTAGAAAGGGGCTCCGACCAGCCCAAGCTCCGAAAATCTTCAAGAAACAAGTAGGAGCTAGCATCAAAACGGAGGTCGTGTGACATTTCTTCTCATATAGGTTGTTAAATTAAAACATAGTAAAATATAATTTAATCTCTATATAGGGTTGAATCAGAAAAAACAATTTTACAAGAAAAAAAAAAAGGAAAATGTATCTATTTAGACCCTGTTTGAGGATGCAATTGAACCGGCTTTTTGTTAAATTTTAAATTTAATTTATATTTCAAGTTAATTTTTTAGTGTTTTGAAACGCTGATGTCAAAAATAAATTTTAAAAATAAAAATAAAAATATTATTTTGATGTATTTACAAGCGAAAAACAATTTAAAAAGCAACCTCAATCACACTTTCAAATAAACTCTTATTCTTATGCATTAAATCTATCTTGAAATATTACTTGTTATATTGAAAATATTAAAAAATAAAAATTTATTTTGTAAATACATCCATGTTGAATCTAGGGTATGGAAGGATGGATTGAGAGGAGTATAAATATGGTAAAATGAAAGGATGAATAATGCATTTATCTAGTAGTTTGCTAATAACAGGGGAAGGGATCAAAATAAATCCATTCAAATTGAAAGGTTCAGTTGCAAACAAGGAAGGATAATTCATTTATCTTTAAATATTCTATGAATTAAATTTCATAATGCTATCTAAAATGGAAAAGAAACATGCATGTATACATAATCACATATATAATGTTAGATAAAATAAATTATTTTATTAATTACAAAATCTTCTAAACTATCAAAAAAATAAAAATAAAAATAGATAATGGATCATCAAAGTAAGATTTCAAACCCAAGGGATTAATTTAGGGTTAGCATCCAGTGGAATTTAGTAAATTCATTTTAAACACTTTATTAAGACACAGTGCATCATCAAGGTAAAATTTCAACCATGAAGGGTTAACTTGATGGGTAAAAAAGTTTGCTTTTTTCGTTTTTAATTAGGGGATGTTTGGAAGTGTAGTAATGATTATTTTTCAAAGTATTTTTTACTAAAAAAATATATCAAAATAATATTTTTTTTATTTTTTTAAAATTATTTTTTATATTAGCAAATCATAACGATTTAAAAACATAAAAATATTTAATTTAAGTTAAAAAAAAATAAAGAAGAGGGGGCTTTGTCGAGTCCATGTTTGGGAGAATTCATTAAATTTCTTTAAATGCTTGAAAGAACTTAATAGATAATGTATCATCAAAGTAAGATTTCAAACCCAATGAATTAATTTAGGGTTAGCATCCAATGGAATTTATGAACACTTTATTAAGACACATTGTATCATCAAGGTAAAATTTCAAGGTTAACTTAATGGGTAAAAAAGTTTGCTTTCTTTTTTTAACTTTAACGGTATTGGAGAGTATGGTTGCGGTTATTTTTCAAAGTGTTTTTTACTCGAAAATGCATCAACATAATATATTTTTATTTTAAAAAAAATATTTTTTATATCAACACATCAAAGCGATCATAAAAATATAAAAAATTAAATTAAATTAAAAAATAAAAATTTTCAACTTTTACCTAATCCAATTTAAAACACAATACCAAACAGGAGTTTTGTTGGGAGAATTCATTAAATTTCTTTAAATGCTTGAAAGAACTTCATTTTGATTGATATGTAAGTTATTAACAATACACTTATTATCAAAATATAAAATTAAAATAATTAATATTCTTTTTCGTAGTTTTATTACTAAATACACTGCTAAGTATACTTTTAGCATGCACTTTTTTTCTATCCACAATTATAGCCCAAGCCACAATCTCACATACAAACCTAACACATACTTACGGTGCTTAAGATATTATTTTCAAGTATTTTTTATATTATCTTATTAAAATAATTTAGAAATATAAAATAAAAAAAATCAATTTTTATTTTTAAAAAACACATACAACCCCAACGTCAAACAACTCTAATTCATTCTAAGCTAATTTGATTGCCCTCGTCTCAGAGCTTGTTTGGCTTTGCGATTGAACCTGTGTTTGATCAAATTTTAATTTTTTTTTGCTAAAATTGAGTGTGGTTTGCACTTTTTGGATCGTTTTGATGTGCTAATGTCAGAAATGATTTTTAAAAAATAAAAAAACATCATTGGCATGTATTTCGGCATGAAAAGCTATTTGAAAAGTAACCACTACCACACTGCCAAATACACTTTTAATGGCCTTTAACCTTGCAATGCTTGCAAAATGTACCTCTTCTTCATGAATAAGAAAGATTAGCACAAATTTTTGAGGGGTATAATTTAACTTATTAAATTCTGAGTTTGGTTTTTAGAAATCACCGGTTTAAAATTTACAAACTTCATGATCACTAGAAACTTATATGATTGTTAATTTTAGAGTTTTAAAAAATTAATCGAGATGCGCGTAAGTTAGCTTGAATATTAACAATTAAAAAAAAATACTAGCAACAAAAACTAGGTTGTGTAACATTTATTCTCGTGTTGATTGTTAGATTAAAACAGAGTTAATATAATAATGTAACCTCTGTATTGATAACCTAATGTAAATTCACTTTTATTTTTTAAAAAAATATATTTCAATCCCCCAATTGTACTCCCGCAAGCCTCTTGGATTCTTACTCACCATCTTTGAATTGTCTATAAAAAATGGATAATTAAAATTGTGACTGCCCATCAATTTAATTTGCATTTTGGTATTCTGATTGGACTTGTAGTTGGTTCAAATGTAATTTTAAAAAAACTATTTAGTTATGAAAATGGGTAATATAATCCATTTTAAATAGATATGTTTTTCGTGATAAAAATTTAAGGGAGTATTTGGGAGTGTGGTAATAGTTATTTTTCAAAGTATTTTTTACTTTGAAATACATTAAAGTAATATATTTTTTTATTTTTTAAATTTATTTTTAATATCTATATATAAAAATAAAAAAAAATAAAAATTTAAAGAAGCATTTAGAAATGTAATAGTAATTGCTTTTCAAAGTCTTTTTTTTAGAAATGTATTAAAATAATATATTTTTTATTTTTAAAATTTTATTTTTAATATCCATATATAAAAAAATTAAAATAAATAAAAAAATTAATTTAAACCACCTTCCAAAATTACCAATTAAATTATGGATTTATTCATTAAAAAAAAACCTCGGTTGCCTCCTGATGAGAAAACCAATTTCTCATGATCCAAGAGAAGAGAAGGAGAGAAGACGAATGACTCGAGAGAACATCTCAACTGATGGCCGACCGACTACCTCGGTAAAGGCCCGTGAACTACTTTGGAATTTGCTGGAATCTAAATCCATATGATGGGGCCCTACTGTGTATTCATGATCAGAGCAATGAACGGTTCTGATTAGAGAGAGAGCACAGCCTTAAGAAGCGCATCACCACAAGTTCCTACTTTAGTGCTTATAACGATCTATTAAAAGCCAAACGAGATGATCTTCTTCGTTAATTATGTGCCTAATTAATTATTCTTAGCTCTTTGCTTGTCTGCTACTTTACTAATCTTATTTACTTTTTGGAGCCGTGGGAATACTTAACTACTCGCTCTAGCAATGAGCCACGTGTTTCAAAACACTTGTCAAGTTCTAATATTACCATCAAGCCACGATACCATTATCTGTATCTCAACAAACACCCCGTGACAAGGGATTTCTACTGCTTTTTTTTTTTTCCCCCTGGGGGAGTGAAAAATGATTTGGATTCAAGATATTTTTATGATAAAATAAAATAAAATAAAATAAAATAAAATAAAATTCAATATGTCTAAATCCAAAACCATGAAGCTTTTTGACAAAATAATTTGAGGTTAAATCAAATAATTTAGAGGATGTAAAGGAGAAATTGACTCTTCAAAAAGTTATACGATATTAAATTTATCCCTAGTTAAATTAACTTGATAAATTTATGATTATTCAAATGTAATTTAAACTAATTTTAATATTAACCTAGTCAGATTTTAGATGACTTAAGAGGTTGGTTTGAGACTCAATTAAATCTTAGTCCAAATTTATAGGGTAAAATCCAAGATTTTTTTTAAATAAAATAATATTATTTTTATAAAAAAATAATTAATTTGAATTAACTAAGATGATCCAAAAATCTAGCGAGTAATGAGTAAGATTTGATATTTCTTAGAAAATCTTAAATTTAAATATTTGAAAAAGAAGATGAGATTCAAGAACATAAATAACCGATTTTCAATGATTTAGTTTAAAAAAATATTTAGAAGTGTAGTTGTGGTTATTTTTTAAAGTATTTTTACTCAAAAATATATTGAAATAAATTTTTTTATTTTTAAAAAATTATTTTAATATCATCACATCAAAACAATCCAAAAAAATAAATAAAAAAATTAAATATTTTAAAAATATTATTTGAAATGCAATTACAAACTATACTTAAAACTCGTGTATTTTTTGGGGAAAAAAAACATAATTTAAGAAAAAAACAATCCGTACATATTGAATGGACCAAACACAAATTCTTTGATCTTTAAGCTAATGAGAAGACATATGTGATAAATGCATGGAAATAATTAGCTGTGAATAATGCTCAAAACACAGCATCAATAGCATCATCATGTGCATGATAATTACATGTAGCCAATAAAATGAAAAGGCAGCAATCTCCTGTTGTTGATGGGACAAGTCACTCAATCATATATATATATATATATATATATATATTTAAAAATATATATTTTAAAATACATTTTAAATCAAAAAAATATTTTTAATATTGTTTTCTTACATTATATCATTTTGGTTTTAAGAAAATTAAATTAACTTATCAACTAAAAAATGGATCCATCCATGCAAATCAAGTGTTGAATTAATGGAGTCAAACCTCGAGCCAGATTTTATAATAATGCGAAGCTCTCCCATTAATGGCACTGTAGTTCATTGGTAATAGTCTTTCAAGTATTTACTAAGAGATTACCTATTCAATTCTTAATAAAAATAATATTGATATAAATATTAAGAATTTAATTTATTTATATTTTATATAAAATATTATTAAAGTTAGCCTCTTTTTTCTATCATGGTGATTAAATTAATATTTCTTATCACGAAAGATACATGAATCCTTTCTCTCTTTTTTTTTTAAATACTAATAACTAATTATACATATATATAAAAATATCTTCACATATATATATATATATAATAATTTAAATATTGACAGCTGTTGATAATCCATCCATGACCATGAGGTACTTCTACCACTGCTGCTAGACTTGGACAGTGGCTGGCTGCAGAAACTGAACCAAAGGGTGACACAACAATCTAGCACTTCTGAAAGAAAGAATGAGTGCATGCACCGAACCACAACCATCTGTGTGCGTGTGTGGTCTAAAAAGTTAGTCAGTGTGAGGGAAGGGAAAGGAAAGGAAGGGAAGGCATGTCTGTTTGTTTCTTGGGAAACGGAAAAATGAAATTTTAGTGGTCAGTTTCCCAATGTACTTTTCAACTCTCTTTCTCTGACAATTCTCTCACTTTTCTTCCTCTTATGGCTTTGATCAGCAAAAATGGCCCTTTTCTTTGATATTTTATTACTATCATTCAGATTGTTTGAGTTTTGTGTTGTTCTTGTAAGACTGCATATACTGTTTTGGGATTTCTGCGAAGTGTTTTTTTTTTCTTGTGGAAAACTATTTTTGCAGTGTTTTATCTCAGCATGGCATGTGTCTGTGTGCATGGTTTTTCTAATAGGAACTCATCCCAGCTGTTTGTGACTTTCTTCTGTTTTTCCTTTATTATCCAAATGTAAGCATTTCATTTTTTTTTCCTTCCTTGAAACCATTGGCTAACCAAGAGGAATGGAAACAAAACAGTAGTAATAATTAATGGCTCTGATATGATGTCTACCATTTTTCTCTATTTTTTCAGCATGTTCTTAAATAAGAAAGAACTTGTGTTGAAATGGGGTTACGTTGGATTTTAATTCTTTAGAATTTATGCCTGTCTTTTAGCCCAAATGTGTTTTTTTCTCAGTTTTTCAAATATTTTTGTGCGAATATTAATCAGTGTTCTTATTTATTTTGCAGTTGGAAGGGGTATAGAAGTGGACAGGAAAGTTAGAAAAAGTTACGAAACTGTGAATATGAATGGCTGAGACTTGGGAGGGACAGCTCTTTTTTAAACTTTGTGCTTTCTTGTAGGACTTTTAGACAAAGCCCATACCCGAGTTTTCGTGCACAAGAAATTAAAGAAAGAAAAAGAAAGAAGAAAGAAACTTGCCGTGAGCAGGAAAAGTTTGGTTTAGTAGTACACTTTCATGCGAATCATTTGTTTGAAGTAGTTGGTTGGTATGCCACAGCAAAGGTTTCACGTATCCTTTGGGGCTCTCTAGTTTTGGACCCAAAAAAAAAATGAATACGGAGCCTTTGAACCAGAAATCTCTTGAGAGAGTGGTGTCACAGAAAGCTTTACAAATTGGCAGTTCATTTCCATGTCAAATTTGTGTGGTGGGTTTTCTTAGTGGAGTTTGTCTCACCTCTTTGTTTTTGGCTGCTCTTACTTCACTGGGGACTTTTGAGTTTGGTGGCATTTCATTTTCTTCCATCTCTCTGGGAAATTCTCCTTTGAATTCTTCAAGTTCTGGGTTTTTCAGTGAGTATAAGCTAACCCTGTTTGTTCTTCAACTGCTGTTTGTTTCTGGCACTGTCATTTGTAAAATTCCTGCAAGTTTTAATTGGTTTTGGATTTATGAACAGGGTTTTTAGTCCAAAAAGTTTTACTGTTAAATTCTCAAGTCTTGACTGGTTGGTAAAGTTGATCAGAGTAATTTTGATTGGTTTTTGGTGAAGACAAGGCAGAAATTCATGCATGAAAAGTAAAGCCAGGAATGATCAAAGGGTGCATGTGAAGCAACATAAACTTCAAGTGACTTGTTAGATACTTTTGTTGGTTACTTCTCCACTTGACCTTGATCAGAGCTTCTAGATCACTGTTTACTAGTGTTTAACATAATTAGTCCAACCACTCGTTCTCTAGTATACTTGGAATTGAGGCCAATAACCCTACTGTTCTTGAGGTAATGATTGATAAGTTTTGATGCTTTGGAAATAATTATGCTCTTCAAAAGTTGGCCTTCATGACGAAGTGAAGTATCTAACTTAATTCTGTTTTAGTCAGTCTTCTTAACAATCGCTGTCAAGTGCATCCCTGAGCTGTTGATGAATTGTGGATCGCATGTAATTTAATGCTTTAATTTTATAACTAAAAGTACTTGGATGGATTTAATTGCAGATACAGTTACAAGTGCAGACTGCAAATTTAAAAGAAATGAAATCTTTACAGAGAGGTGGGTTGACTCAAAGAGAAGTGAAAATGGGGTTGATGATGAGAGAGTTTCATTATTACATTCAGCTTGGAGTGCCTTACTATCCGAATCAGTAGATGGCGAAATTGCATTCTGGCAAAGTTCTGGACTTGGCAAATCTGCCGTGCCAAATGCCCCTCATTTGGAGAACTGCAAGTTGAGTGAACAAATAAATGAACATCTTGATAAGCGTGCTGAGAATGAGAGGCTTCCTCCTTGGACAACTTGGAAGGGATTATTAAACGCACACCCTACGTCTATGCCCACTGAGCAACTGAGGTACTTTAGGCATCAAGCAATGCCTGAAGGTGCTTATCCTCCCTGGGTATGTTTCTGGTGTACTTGATCAGAATGTCATTATAACTGAACAATTCCATTCATCTTTGGCGAACATTTAATTCTGGAAATGATGGTCAACATTGTTTGGATTCGAGAGAGATGGAGCGAGGTGAAGTAGAGAGAATTTAAAGATATCATTTGCTGAATAATTTGATCAGTAGAGAAGAGAGATTTCAAGTTGGAACATGATTGATTATTCTAAATTCCATTTTACCTTTCGAAATCCTGCTTGAGTTCTATAATCAAACAAGGACACAGATCATAGCATGGTCAAACAACAGGCGATGATCATAGAATAATGATCTATAAAAACTGTCCACACATTGCATTCCTCTCACTTCGTTCATGATTAGTGATCTATAATATTGCATCCTACAAATATTTTGTTTCTATTTCAAAGTTTTCCATTCTTTCCATCGTAATTTTACTTAATAATGTTGTCAGGTTTTAGCTTCATTGCTTATTGTTATGATTCCCAGATTACAGGATCGGATGAAGAAAACTATCCTCTTACTAGGAAAGTGCAGCGTGACATATGGCTCCATCAGCATCCTGAGAACTGCAGGGATCCTAATATAAGATTTCTGGTTGCTGAGTGGGAGAGGTTACCTGGTTTTGGTATTGGAGCCCAGCTAGCTGGAATGTGTGGGCTTCTTGCTATTGCAATCAATGAGAAAAGAGTCCTTGTTACCAGCTACTATAATCGAGCTGACCATGATGATTGTAAAGGTACGAGTGAAGAATCAAATCATTCATGTTTCTTCTGATTCTTTGTTAATGAATAGAAGTTGTTCTAATTGATAATTATTTCCAAGTTGTATTACATGGATAAGGATATGATTGTGTGTAAAAGCATCCTCAAATGAGTTACTTGTTCCTTGCATAAAATGTTATGAATTTGCCCATTCAATGTTTAATGATAAATGTCTCCCCCCAAGGAAACTCAAAGCCTCAAGGGGCAAGTGTTGTTTCTAAGTTCTAATCACCTTGTTTTTACCTGGTGTTATTACATGTCAAGAATGTGTTCTTTGGTGTGAAGCTTTAGAGATAACTAAAGGTAAGAGTTGGAAGATAACAATGTTGTTATTGATAAACAACCGTCAACACTTTGTTCTTATAGGTTCTTTGCGCTCCAGTTGGTCTTGCTACTTTTTTCCAGAAACATCCCAAGAATGTCGAGATCATGCTTTTGAGCTAATGGGTAATAAAGAAGCATTGGAAAGGGGAATTGTAACTACAAAAGACAATTACACATCAAAAGAAATATGGACAGGACGGACTCCAAGGCAAGTGATCATTGCATTTGTAATTAGAATTAACCCTTGGAGATAATTGTTGCTCTTATTCCCAAATGATTGCACAATTTGTATAACAGGGTATGGGGCGAACCGTGGAGGTTCCTGCAACCAACAACAGAAATAAATGGGAGTTTGGTTGCGTCTCATCGTAAAATGGATCGAAGATGGTGGAGAGCACAGGTAAAACTTAAAATTTACCGAGAAGGGAGTGAGACCTGCACTTTCATGCTGTTCCTTATAATTGTTAGCATTCTCAGATTTTACTTTCTTACCAACAGAATTTAAATGCAAATTTGGAACCTTAGCAATTCCATCTTGTTACCATGGAGTTGCAAATTGCAACTTTTCTCTTATTATATAATTCTCATTTTACTACTTTGCGGCTAGAGAAAATAGTTTATGATGTTAATTCAGATGCAACAAATGTCAGTGAGAGATGATTAGCCACCATCATATAGAAATGGGAGTATGAGGGTGATGGAGGCCATGGGCAGCGAGCAAATTTCCTGTATGTGGTGCCTTGCTTCTGCTTTTATTTTACGTATGGATTGTTAGAATTAAAGCCTGCTGGCCTCCATGTTCTGGCACCTCAACCAACATGCCATTTGTGCCTTGTATATGCTTTCATGATGTTTAGCAGCAGTTTTGACACCCACTCCTCTCATGGAACATGCATCCCTCTCCCTCTCAGTTAATGTCAGGCAGATGCTTTTATATTTATACAAGTTTGCAAATGAGACATTGTATAGCTGTCATCAGGCAATACGCTACTTGATGAGATTTCAAACTCAGTATATGTGCGGTTTGATGAATGTTGCCCGAAATGCTGCTTTTGGGAAGGAAGTTGCAAAGATGTTTCTTACAAGTCTCGGCAAGGAATGGCCAAAGGTTTTGTTGATCTTTAATCTCGTGCATTTACCTGTTATAGAGAAGATTAATCTGAAGTCTTGAACCTCAGTTAGCTGCATTGTTAATCTTCACTATATCACCTAAAATGAACTATTTTTCCAAATGATTCTCACAAGGAACCTGTTCTAATAGGATTTTGGGAACAAGAGAAGTTCAGATATTGAAGAATTTGTATGGTCCAATCACAGACCATGGATTCCTAGGCCATTGTTGAGCATGCATGTAAGAATGGGAGACAAGGCATGTGAGATGAAGGTAGTTGAGTTTGAAGGTTACATGCATCTTGCTGACCGGATCAGACAGCGTTTCCCACACCTCAAGAGCGTTTGGCTATCAACTGAAATGCAGGTTTGCGCCTGATACTTGATGCGTTTTTTGTATCTTATTTTCTTACACACACTACCCTTATCATTATCAACGATCTGATACATTTTCAGGAAGTTATCAACAAGTCGAAGCTATACACGAACTGGAATTTCTACTACACGAATGTAACACGCCAAGTTGGGAACGCGACAATGGCTGCATATGAGGCAAGTCTGGGCAGGAAAACCAGCACAAACTATCCCCTTGTTAATTTCTTGATGGCAGCAGAAGCCGACTTTTTCGTCGGAGCATTGGGTTCAACATGGTGCTTTCTCATAGATGGTATGAGGAATACTGGCGGGAAAGTAATGTCTGGTTACTTGAGCGTTAACAAAGATCGGTTCTGGTAGGTAATTATCTATCCAAAGTAGGTTTGTAAGTAAAAATGGAATGAGTTCATCTGTAAATGAGTTTTCATCTTTGCACCATAATGTTCCACTTGTACGATGTACAAATAGTAGTGTGATGAAATAATGTAGTGTTTGTCTGAACAAGGACGCAAATTTCTGCACTTCAATTAACTCTAAAACCTTGTTTGTTTATTTTTAAAATTTAATTTTTTTTTATTATTTTTGGAATATTTGGATGAGTTGAAGGTAAAATTAAATTTTAAAAAATATTATTTTGATATATTCTTGAGTAAAAAACATTTAATGCCAAACTTGTTTGGAATATAGTAACATTTTAAAATGTTTTTTATTTAAAAATATATTAAAATAATATTTTTTATTTTATATATTTATTTTTTTTTATCGACATTTGGTTAAAAAATATTAATTAAAAAAAAAAAACACCTAGGAAGTCTATTCAAGGGCACCCATGGAAAGCCTGTAGCTTGTGTAAATAATTATTGTGGGCTACCAAACACGAAGTCTCAACAAGAAAACAAAAACAAAGATAGCTTTCTGGGCGTAGCCATCAATGGAGGACTGGTGGGAATTTAAAGGAACTCACAAATACCTCACCGCTTCCAAATTAATATATATATATATATATATATATATATATATTTCCTTGAACGACAAGGATCCCGGCCGTCGAAGAGGGACAAGCAGTAAATGACTCTGATTCATGCGTCATTTAGATTTTAGAGCATTGACAAGTCACTTGCAAGTTAAAACCCAGAATCCGGCATGGACTCCTTGAACAAAATCAAATTCCTGCAGGCTGCTGCCATCCTGGGACCTACAGGCTACAACTGTTGTCTGGCAATAGCAACGGCATCCACAATGGTGGTCTAGGGTGCTGACATTGAGGCATGGAAGAGACTGGCGCATGTAGAAAGCTCACGACAGCCTTTTCTCACACCATCTCCTCGCCAGTGGCCGTAAAATGATGATTGTGGAATTTTGTTGGGTTGTGGTCACATTATCAAGCTGGGTGGCCAGTAATTCATGTCCAAAAGTAGTGATCTTCTGCACTTGAACTAGGGCAATTTTTTTAAATTTTTTTTTGGATATAGCAATTTGTTGCAAAGGTTCCCAACAAGAAATTTAAATATTCACCGATCCACAATCTGAGATGCAGAATTCATCAGATTCAGCTATAATCATTCTTCAGAAAAATCAAGATAAAACTGTGCTCTGAACTATTTCAGTATATTCGTCAGAATTCAGAAAAGGGAAAGAAAATTAGTGGAAGATATAATGACAGAATGGGTTCGCATACTCCTTTCTTGTCTTCTCCCTCCAAAGTCCAGCCTGTAAAAAGGATGATGCAGCCGTCTAGAAAGCCCAAGTTGCTATAAAACTATTCATGGCGGGCAAGGGCTGTTTGGGATGCGTCCAAACGGTATTTTATAAAATTTTATTTATTTTTGTTTAAAATTAATTTTTAATATTTTTTTATTGTTTTGATGTATTGATATTAAAAATATTTTTTTAAAAAAATAAAAAATATATTATTTTAATGATTTTTCAAGAAAAAATATTTTAAAAGGTATCTACCATTGCACTCTTAAAAACCTCATAAATCTCCCCCAAGTCAAGGTCATAAATATATAACACATACCTACTAACTATAATTCACGCTGGATTAGAATAATTTTTTCAACATAAAAACATAAATATACAAGTTTTTTCAATGTTTTTTTTTCTTAAAAAAGATTTAATTGTAAATCAAAAGTCTTACACATATATTTAATTAAATAAATTGAGAATTATCTACACTAATAATGAAAAAGAATTGAGAAATATATATAAATCAAGATATTTAATCTCGCAATATGAATCATGTACTCGATTTTGTTTAATAACTTTATTTATTAAAAATATTTTTTTAATCAAACAATAATATAAATAGACACACATTAAAGCAATTTTTTTAGATAAAATAGACACACATGAAAGCAATTGAATAAAATAAAAATAAATCATTCAAGGTTGTAGATACTATAAAACAAATGTTATTATTTTATGTGAAAACTAAGTAAAACTAAATAATATTTAACCAAAGCCTAAATTAGAAATTTAAGAGATAGATGTGAATGCATATATATGATCTCGAAATAAAGTTTATAAACTTGATTGTATCTAATAACTTTATTTTTTAAAATAAAAAAAAGGAGCATGCATAGGAAAGTGATCAAATAAAATCAACGGAAAAAGGTTTTTTAAGTAAGGTTACACAAAAAGAATGTCTTTTAATATCAAAAAAAATATATTGAAAACTTATTTTTAAACTAAATAAAAATTAAATCATATTCTATTAAAAAAAACATCACAAAAATTTGTGAAAATTAAAAAAACAAATCCAATAAAAACTTAATATTGAATCATGAAATTAAAAGGAAAAAAAAAACAAAGAAAAATCAATAGACTAAAAAAAGAGCCTCATGCGTGCTGGCTAGCCTGGGTGGTCCAACACGACTAGGCTTAAAAAAAACTTATGTGCGTGAGTTTTTTAGCCCAGACCCGCGTATCTAAACCGACTTGTATATATATATTTTTTTATTTTTTATAGTTGTTGGCCACTTAATGTTTTGAAAAAAAAAATATAAGTGTGCAACACGTGCTTCTCCCAAGAATTCAACCAAACTGGAAAATAGGGTAAAGATTGTTTTACTTAAAAATTCATTTTTCAAGCCAATTTTTTATTCAAAATATCTATAAAATACCTTAAACACCCTAATAAACTTATATATGAATTTAAAAAACCCAAAAACTAATCTAGAAATTTAAAATAAAAAACCTCCCTAAACTTGGATATGTCATCTAAGGTGATGGGAAGGCCAAAAAAACACCTAGGTTAGACTCCTTTTATCGAATGAACTTCATTAATACCAATATCAATCATGGTTGAATCGATTGAATTGAGACTTTTTCATCTTTCAAATTAAGAATTAAAAAAAATTGAATTAAAATTAAAATTTTAAAAAAAAACTGAAAAAGAGTTAAAAATATGAGAATCAAAGTAAACTTTAAAGTTGTCATCTATTTTTCTTGTCTTTAATTTTCTATCTTTCAATCCTATCCTTGTTTAACAAATCAGAGTCAATTGTTAATCAATTTAACCATAAAAAGACTAAATTAAGATGAAAAACTTCTATGACCAAATAAAAAGAAATATTGAATTATGTGGGAACTGTAACGTGGAACCACAGTAAACTTGATAAGCTTCAGGAAAAGATCATATCAACCCAGAGGAAGGAATGACAAATTGACAATCACAAAAAAGGTAAACTTGATAAGCTGAGGCTTAGATAGATACAAAGATTGATGTCTGAAAAAATAAAGAGGGGAGTGGGGAAGGGGAAGGGGAATGAGAGTGAGCTATATATTAAAGGCGAAGGAGATCTTGTTCCTCTCCAATTTCACATCACATAAAAATACAACAGTCTTCCTAATGAAGTAATCACCTAACAAATATCCTGGGATTCATCCACTGCTTCATTCAAACGAAGATTGGTCAATGTGCGAAGCAGAGCCTTGCCCATGCAAAATGATTTTCAAGTGGCAAAGAACCTTGGACTATTTGGTCCATTTATTCTTCCACATCTTCACTCAAATGTTGTGCCCGCCCTTCCTCACCTCTGGCTGCAGCTTGTTTCCTGTGTTTCTTGTTCTTGGCTTTCTTGGCTTTCATGCGGCGTTTCTTCTCAGTGGCATCAACCCAAGTATAGTCTGCTGGTATGAGGAAAGGATCAATCTCATCCTTGTACCGGTGACTATCACTATCACTTGATTGCCCACCTCGACTCCCCCTCATCCATGAAATCCACGATGAAGCCCCTTCAGATTCCTTGGACTTCGACTCCTGGAAATGGGCTGGGCTGGAGAGAGGTGTTGAGAATTCTTCTGATGGCTGTAGCTCCTCAAATTTTGTAAAAGTAACAAGCACCCGAATAGTTGGGACAATAGGGATGGCAACCTGCAGTAAAGAAAATGAAATATTAATCATGCTCCCAACGGTTAAATAATTGAATGCAAAAGGTATGGATCTATTCATTTCGTGCATGCACTAATTTCTTTCTGATATAATTCACATCATATCAGTTCAAAGAAATTTTTCAACAAAAAACAAAAAGGAGAAAAATTCTGAAGCAAATTATTTCAGATTCATTTTGTTAGCTTGCCATCAGTTATAAATGCACTTGGCCATGCAATAACATGAATCCGAGTCCCATAAAATATTCTGTAATTTAGATCTTGAACATTTACCAATGACTTAATACAAAGGTATCAAAGTCCAGTAAACATCGGCTAACATGTAGAAGGCACCATTACATTACCACAAGCTTAAGTGCCAACTTAATCCCTTCTACACATAGCTTGTGGTTTTGAGATGACAGATTAAAAATCATGAGAGAAAACACTTTTTTTTATCAATGGAAAGCACAACAACAATAAATAAATCAGGCAGATCCACTGGCCACATCAGAAATACAAATGCAAAAAAGATGATTTCTGAAATGTCAAAGTCAGCATAATAACCCATCTTTGACCAAAGCACTTCACTTTTGCCTGTTTGCAAAGTATCTGACATGAAGCGCCTAAAAAGAGATTTTATTATGAACTAAAAAAAATGTGCAAGATGCATCAATTAGAATGACATAATTGTGATAATTATTAATTCTAAAAAGGATCATTAAAAGCCGAACACCTGCGTAGTAAGAGCACTAGAAGCACTCCTGGACAAAGGATATAAGACAGGAAACGATGAGAAAGAAAATCATATAAAGGCAAATGATTGTTAGATTACTTCAATACAAAACTATTGAAATCTATTTTCTGATTTCATAAATGTAAAGAACTAATTCAATCATAAATTCTAGGTTAGATCTCTATCAGGTCAGCTAGTTCTAACTTTCCCTTTTACTATCTGAAAGCTTAACTGAGTACAATCTAACTCAAGTCTCCTCAAGTTTTATTTTTATCTTCCAAAAAACAAAAAAAACTTTGCCATGGTAGTCAACTGGTACTTCCTCAGCCTCAAGCCACAAGGAATAGCACATCTTTTTTAACAAGATTTTTATTTCAGTTTTTTTTTTTAAAAAAAAAAGGAAAAATGGAGACTTCCCTGAAAGGTAGTCGATATTGCTTAAATCACTCTGGTCCAATTAACTAACATGAATGAGCTTGGCAAAAAATTAAACCAGATAAGCCAGTAAAGGGAAATTAAAGCATGGAGAAAAGGCCAAAATGCTTAAAGGAAAACCAATAGAGATTTTTCTGTGAGCCAAAAGTGATTATCCACTAAGATTTTCAGCAAAAGGAATGCCAAGTCCATTTGAAAAGTTCCAACAATTGAGTTGTTGAACAATGGTTTCGTGCTATTCCTGTTGAATCCTAGAACAAAAGAGCAGATTGCAACCAAGAATCTTAAAAAACTTATGGCCCAAAATTCTCACAAATCATCTCCTCCTACCAGACAAAACAAAAGGGAAACAAAGAAAGAAAGCACCAAGGGTAAAAGAAATCCTTGTACTATCTGAAACAAAAGCTAATTTGCTTAGTATCATGACGGAAGCAGAGAATAACGTGTAAATATGGGAGGAGAAAATGTAAATTGACTAAACAAAAGATATAAATGACAGTGCAGGATGTGCAACCAATAAAACAAAGCAAGAGGAGATTTGAGGAATCTGATTTACCTTGACAGGAAATGTTCCCAGGGGAAGTTTTGTTGTCAAAAGCTCTCTGAGTCTCCTAATAGCCTTGACTTTGTTGGCTAATATGTCAAGTAAAGGCAGGAGCTCCTCAGTTTTCAAGGGAAAATCTGGTGTGAGCCACAAGACAGGTCTCAAACCCTTCTTGTACTCACTCTCATGCTTAGATTCACTACTGGGCCCTTTCTTCTTCTTCTTCTTGCTGCTTTTATCTTTTCCTTTCTTGGCATCAGCCATATCCTCCCTAGCAGATTCAGATGATTTTTGATGATCAACAGGTTTCTGGGTGCCACCTTCTGGTGCTAATTTTGAAAATTTTTTCAAGATCTTTGAATCTTCAGGATCATCACTAGTGTTCTTTGAACCTTTGTTCTTCCAACCAAACCAACTCTTCTTCTCCTTAATGGAACCATTAGAGTCGCCATTTTCAAAGATTCCTCCAGAGCCATTTTCTTGGTACTCAACACCAGGTTCCTCATCATCACCAACACCATCCGAATTCCCCGTACGAAGTGCAGAATCTAACTGTTTCCTCTCCTCAGCAGTCAACACATCATCAAACTCATCATTTTCAGCAGCATTTCCTAATCTCTCTTCATCATCCACCGCAAAAAGCTCCTCATCAGTCATAGCACCAGGAACCCGTCTTGACTTCACACTGACCATAACATGAAGCATGTCATAAACTTTGGCCTTCCAATTTCCAACCATTTCTGTCCTCTCTTGCCGCCTCCAATTCAAATGTGGAACAAGCTCTGCTTGAGTGACGTCAATGCCTGGCCTATACATATTAGTTTGAGACATCAAAGCCACTTCATGGGCAACTTCTGCTTCGGTTGGTTGGGCACCAGCCCCCTCCAAAGCATTTGTAACCTCCTTTTCCTTATGGGCAAGAACAACCAAAGAACCTGGTGCCAAAGATATATTGCCATCCTCTGAAGAGTATCCCTCCCCGAGAAATAGAAATGTTTGATCTGACCTCTGAATGCGAAAACCATCAAAGCCAGCAAGAGTCATATCAGCACGGAGGTTAGAACCACGCTTCCAAATGCGGTAAGTATCTGACGGGGCAATACGACCAATAAATGGGATGACAGAACTCTCAAAATGAAAAGTTATCTCCATATAAAAATCATGAATACGAGCTGCTGAAGCAACAATCCGCGGGAGCCTTCGACACCATTTTGCCCAAGCAAGAGGCTGGTAATGCCGAGCAATTATCATGGCGATTGTCTCCTCTCTCGTGCAAACTGCTTCTTGAAGTGCACTCCAGCCATTCTCATTCTGCAGACTCCAATCAGCACCGGCTGCCATTAAAATCTCAGCGGAGATTGGATCCCGCAGCCTGACAGCAAGGTGCAAAGGAGTTTCTCTGCCAGGAACATCCCGGCGGTCAATGACAGCAGAGACAGAATCCGCCTGTTGCTCAGCAACAAGAGACTCTTCTTCAGTATTGACTTCACCAGCCTTGGCAAGACGTGGGAGGGCTGAGATAACTTGCCTAAGGGTAGCATAATCTCGGCGTGCAACTGCCAAATGGGCAGGACTATGAGCAAACTTGGACAAATCTTCCATAGGTTTTCTCTCCTGTTCTATTTCTCTTTCAATATCTAAGCTATAAAGTTTGTTCCATTTCAATCTCTATTTCTCTTCCAAAAATTCTAGGGTTTCATTTCACCCTGCACAGTTAGGGTTTTGCACGGTTCAACCTTCTTCTTCTTCTTCTCCAACAATAAACTTGTAGCTCTTTCAAGGAGAACCAAAATAACCCAATTGAAAGAGATCAACAAAATTATCAAAATTTAGAATACAAAAGATAATCCTGGCTCATTTTCTTGCCCAAATGTCTTCCATTTTCTTAGCTTCCAAAACACCAAAGCCCACTTCAGTAAAACTCCATTATACTGTCATCAATCTTTCAAAAAGCTCAAATCTGGAATAATTTAAAATAAAATAATTAGACCCCAAATTTAATTAAAAATTTCTAGGTTACCAGCTAAAAAAACTAAAAATTTCTGCTAAACGTGAAAGATCAATATCCTCTGTGTTTGGCTATGAAAAAAAAAAGATTCCTTTTTTTTTCTTTTGCTTACTGAAACCTAACACAATCAATCAAATATATAACCGTTTTTTAACGAACTCAATTTTATTTTCACTTTCCAACAATAATAAAAAAAATTAATAAAATTACAAAAAACTAAAAAATCCAGTCTTGTTTCGTTTTCTCAGTAACCAAACAGTAAAACTACACTCTTTTCACAACCAAAGAGTATAATTACCTGAAAATCTCGAAATCACAACAGAAGAAGAACCGCCAAACACGACCCGATCTCTTCTTTGAGTTTTCCGCTTCAAAATCTTTCAAATACAAACAGCGAGCAAGCGAGAGAGAGAGAGAGAGAGAACTTTTCGCTTCAAATTCTTTCAAATAGAAACTGCGAGCAAGCGAGAGAGAGAAGTAAGAAGAACCGGACGATTGATATTGATGCGATCTATAGGTTACGATCGACTCTGCCAAACAGTGTTAACTCAGTAGCTTGACGTGACCCTTACTCGGTCACGAACTCAGTTAGATCTCTTTCTCTCTGATTCCTTTCTTTTGCTTTGGTTCTTTTAACAGTCTCTCTATGCGCTCTCTCTCTTTTCTCTATCTGCAAAATTTTTTTCTTCAGGATGTGAGAATAATACATCATTGCCCTTGATGTGTTAAAATATTACGATTATGCCATTGCTACCTGTCTCCACTTGGCTGCCTGGTCCTTCACTGGATTTTCATCAGTTGATTGGTGGGTCACTTCAGTAGTTTGGATTCTACTCTTACTTGTACTGTTTTTTAGAGTGAGAGTACAGAAATGGGCTTGACGTTTTAAATATTTACGGTTTTGTGCCACTGTTAAGTTGTACTAATGTTACTGTTTGAGAGATCCAATGATGCTTGATGCTGACACTGCATTCTGAAGGACAGCAGTGAAAATGAGATTTATTTATTTTTTACTAATAGTTTTATAAATGAGATATATGTAGAAAAATCATATGTGTTTCTAGTATGATAGAAAAATAAATTATATAGTAAAAAAAAAAAAGTTAGAAAAGAATGAGGGATTTGATAAGAAATTAATATGAAAATAAATATTTATTATATTTGTTTGTTCATAGAATTATAAGATTTCATTTTATATTGATGCAAGATTATAAATTATTTTATAGTTGAACCGAAATTTAGAGATTTTAAATTTGTTTAGGTTTAAATATATTTTTTAAAAAATTATTTTTTAGCTTTAAATTATTTTTGTGCGGGGGCAAAAAAAAAAAATTTATCAAAAATAATAATATCCTATTTTTTTTTGTTTGTTTTTTTTTTTGGTGCTCTGGTGGTGTTTTTTTATATATATAAACATGTTTGGCAACTCTCTTTAGGTTTTAAACTCTTAGTTTCTAATTTCTTGTTTTTATTTAATTTTTATCCTTTCTTAAAATCCTTTTTAGTGTCGGTAATAAATATCATTGATTTTTTTTTACTATCATATCAATGAAATTTAATAAATATACTCAAATAATAATTACGGTGCTCTGCTTTTCCATAAAATATTGGTTCTAACCGAAAACAAAACATCTTGCTTTCAAACTTATGAATTTATATATTCTCTCTGTATCCATTAAATTTTTTTGTGGCATATAATAATCAATATCATAGTATTTTTAACTATAACTAAAATTTCAAGTAAAAGCAGCACAAAAACAAATTAAAAAAATATATCATTATAACAAGAGAATATTGACTATTCAGTAAAGATAGTCATGATGCCATAAAATTATTTTTAAAATCTAATTCTATTTAATTCAAAAATAATAAAAATAAATAAAAAATTAATGATTTAAATTCGAAAGAGAAATGGATTCTTTCATCAAAAACCTCATTTTATTATTTTAAAAAAACATATCTTTTTTATTAGCTGCATAGTTTTTTTAATAAAAACTCAATACTATTAATATATATATATATAAGAATTTTAATGATTTAAACTGAAGAGGAAAGAAACTATAATTTTGAATAAAAAAATCTCTTTCTTTATTCTTGTATTTCTTTTTTGTTTTTTTGTTTTGACATAAAACATGTCTTTTTATTAAAAAAAAAATCAAACTAAAAGTTATCATGTTCTAGAAAGTAGAGTTCAATTAAAAAACATATGTCTTGATAATTTATACGTGGTTATATGAAAAAATAATAAATATTTTATTATTATTAAATATTCATGTGGTTTATTTGTTTTAAAAACCTTGCATGTTAGTTTTCTATACAATAATTCACAAAGTAATTATTAATAAAACCATAAAAAAACTCTAATCTAATTTGAAAATCATCTTGATATTTTTTAAAAAAAATTCTAAAATATAATAAAAAATAGTTGAATAAAAAAAATATGAAGGGATAAAACAATCAAGCTTATGGGCACTTGAGATTGAAAGGATGACTCAATTGTGCATGTGTTTGCAAGGTTAGATGTTCATAGGCCTTGACAATAAGATCTGTGCTTGGCTCGTGAAAAAAGTTCAGGCCTGCATGTTTTGTTTTTAGAAAATATTAATTGCATTTTAGTTTTTTTTTTAATAAATAAATAAATGACATGTTATATGCGCTACAATAATTAATTTATGACCACTTTTGGAGGCATGACATTCAGGTTCTAGGATATTTGAATCCTAAAAATTTAAATTTCAATTTATTTTAATCTAAAAACATCTTAAAAAATCCTACGAAAACAATAATCTTATTATAATTTTAAAATATCCTTTAATCAAATCTAATAAAATAAATTTTTTCAAGTTTAAATTTATTTTCCTCGACATGATACCACCTCCATTAAACTCTCATCTTCAAGATTAATGCATTAACATGAAGACCAAATTTTTTATGATTGAATATTTACTCGTTAAAATCTTTTTCTCTCATTTTTCTTTTCAAAAACTTTATCTCTTCTCTCTCAACATGCATGAACTAAATGCAAAGAAAATGAATTTTTATGATCTAAATATAAAAATAAAATAACAAAGACCATATAGAAAAAAAAATTAGGAACAAATATATTTTTTTTTCACGCTTTATTATGAACAATAAAAATTGAACAATTGATTAAATAGTGCAATCAATAGTGCACTTGAGTATGGATCCATATCTCTTTTAGCTTTTTTTTTTACAACGAAGGTTAGTAAGTTGGTTTGGTTCATCACTAAACCACATTGATTTAAGTTGTCACATTATAGTTTTCTATAAGTGATCCATGGCTTTATTGTTGAATAAATTATTAATTTTAGTCTTGATATAGATGTGATTGCTAGTTAATAATATTTTATAGGTGATTTAGCCATTTTTTTTAATATTTTGTTAATAATAATAACAATAATAATAATAATGACATTCTTTTCTGTTTTCTTAGGGGCTTTAAGTATTGTTTTTAATTAATATGAGTGTTCGGGTTAGTTTATATATAGCTTAACTAATTTTATGAATCCTGAAATTAACGATTATGTAAATCTTCAATAATCATCATATTAACAATAATTTATGAGCACTTTTTTTTAAGGAACTAATTTCTCACTTTCTTAAAAAATTAAAGGTTTAGAGCTTGTTTGTTTTTGCGTTTTAAAAATGTTTTTGAATAAAATTATTATTTTTATTTTTTTCTTTACTTCAAATTAATTATTTTTTTTGTTTTCTAATAATTTTGATGTACTAATGTCAAAAATAATTTTTTAAAATTAAAAAATTATTATTTTGATGTATTTTTAAGTGAAAATATTCTGAAAATCAATCACTATCACACTCTTAAACATCCCCTTATAATTTAGACATCTTACCCTTTCTCAGGTACAATAATTGGAAGTGTTTGAGAATGTGATAGTTGTTTCTTTTTAAATTATTTTTTGTTTAGAAATCTATTAAAATAATATTTTTTTAAAAAATATTTTTAATATCAACACATTAAAATAATTAAAAAATATATATTTTTTTAAAATTTAAAAAATACAATTTCAACTGCAACTGGACAACCGTATCAAACTAAATGTGGGGTGCTCTCCTTTGATGGAACCCACACACGCTCGGCTCTCCAAACTAATGTCCATGGTCCCCTCACACCCATGTGGCCATGGCTCGCTAAAGTCGCAACCTTTTGTTTGATGAAAGCCCCCACAAAGTTAGCCAGCCCTTCCAAGCTAAAAATATAAAGACCACGGCATTTCTCTTCTCTCTCAATTCCTCCCTGTAGACAATTTTTTTTTTTTGAATTTGAGGAAACTTTATTTTCTTGAAAAGTGTATTTTGTGGGTTTAGGTGAGAGAGTAAAATTCCGGCTGTCCTAGGCTCTTACAAGAGGTGCACGCCCTGACTCGAACTCGAGATCTGCTGTACAAATCTCAAATTCTTTGCCATCAAGCTGCACCTCTCGAGACATGTTAATTGGTTTTTCAATTTTTTTTTTGAAACATCTTGTTTTACAAGGTCACTGTCAAATTTTGTGGCCAGTAAAAAAGTGGTAAAATGAGGTACAATCCTGGCAACTTTCACCATTGATAACGAGCGAACAGATATGGAGATCTAGTGATATGACTGTAAGAAGAATAACCCTGGTTCTCGAGGCAACAAGCAATGCAATGATCTCAAAAATCTCTTGCATTCTTGGAAAAATGGGATTTTTTTAAAGATAAACTCGTGCCTGTATTTGTATTGTCTATAGCCATGGCGGAACTCCTGCACTCTATTCGTGACGCCAGAGAGTGCTTGAGAGGAATAATAGTAATAGCAGAAGACGACGTTAGAAGAAGCATGATGCATTATCTATAGTCATAATTGTGTTTAGGCTATATATAGTGCTAGGGTTACCTCATAAAAGATTTGTCCATCCCACTCCTGGACTGCAAGCTGGGTTTAGGTCCAATCATTTTGAAGAAATTAGTTGGACCATGGCTGGGTATGTAGCTAAGCAATTTAGGGTTTGTCTATTATGTTTTTTTGAAATAACTTTTTATTTAAAAATATATTAAAATAATTTTTTTTAGATTTTTTTATGTTTTTTATATTAATATATCAAAACCATAAAAAAATATTATTTTAATATTTTTTTAAATAAAAAACAAAGCATAGAATCCTCAAAATTTGCTTCCTTTCGTTAGGGTGCTAATTATAACAGATAAAAAAACAGCTGATGATTAAGACGTTGATTAACACTAACTAGACAAGAAAATCCAATTTTATTTCCCATGATTCAATCGAAAAGTTGTTGTCGGGAGAATCCATAGCTTTCATCTTCGGCCCCTTGAGAACTACATGTAACTAACAAAAACAGTATTAAGATCTTAAGGGTGTGAGGAGCTGCGGATATTTTGTTTCATAGGAGTTGCCTAGGCTTTTTATGTGATGAGACACTGAGCCATCAACTCAGTAGGGTCATTAGTTGTTAAAAGAAGACACCAGCTTCTCATGTGAAAGTCATTTTGTCTCCAAAATCGAATAAATTCGAACACCAATGCATAGCTCAACAGCGTTCTTACAAACAGGAAGAAGATACAAGGAGGATGTCTGGTAATTTTTTTTTGTTTTGTTAAAGTTGATTGATCTCTGGGCACGAAAAGAAATCTTCAAGATCTTTGAAGTTACCAGAAAAGAAGATTTCAGAAATTCTTTCATGCATCTTTTTATCGAAATTTCATGCTGGGAACTCGTTTAAGAAGTGCTATGATTTGGAAAGATTAAAAAAAAATTACCCACTAGCAAGAAGCTGCCTCCAAGAGCCGTAGTTCTCTTTGGGGCCAGTGTTGTATCATATGCATTATTGAACAATTCCATGAAGGACTGATTAGTCTATGATTGAACGGATCCAGAACTGAAACTGGTGGCTCCTACAAGAAAGAAACTGTTCGATGGACCTGACTAATCATACTATCCAGACCCACAACACTTATCAAAATGTTCAACATCAACTGTCATGCTCATCTTCCATTTCTATTCGCGGTATTCAGAATGGGGACCGAGGCGAAGGAGAAGACCAGAAAATTACTGCTTGGTGTGAGCAAGCAATCCCCTTCTTCTTCAAAGCTATTTAAAAAACAAAGATGAACAACTTGCATTGAATTGTAATTCGAAAAACTCAAAGGTCATTCTTCGAGATATAGGTCCTGTGTTGTGACTACAGTATAAGAAATGCCTCGTCTGCATCTCGAGTTTTTACCTTATCCAAATAGGTCTCACAAATGAGGCTCTGCCAGAGAGTAAAATCTGGGGAGCAAATATGATTCCAGCCTAGAAATGGGCAAGGATTCATTAACACGGGCATCGAAAGAAAGAAATCATTTGAATTGATCCGGTAAAATGATTGCATTGCATCTTGGTACAAAAATTATGATGAGCTTTTGATGGACTTTGCACAATTACATCCCAGTTTATCAATAGAAGCCATCAATCCAAATAATTGGAGGATTCAAGATTTCCGAGCAAATAGTTCACACGTGATTATATTATTCATTGACGCAGCAGAGCTCCCAGCAGCTAATACTGGAACAACGTTATATATGGGTTCTTTCCCAACTTGAACCCTCTGGTCCATCTCGGCAAGTTCATTCATGGAATTTTTTAATGCGAGTGACAATGTCTCCAGTGGAATACCGCTGGTTGTTGGGAAGTAGGTCCTTAAATTCTATAAAAGAAAATGGCCGTGTGAGATTATTAAAGCGAAAAGTTATGAAGGTGGTAAAGGAAAATGAAAACAGCACAGTTTTCTCTGGTGTATGTGTGAAAGCGTTGTGCTTTTGCAGTCTATTGTATTTGTACAAGCATTCCCTGGTGGTGATTCCAGGGGAGCTTCAAAAGTTCAAAAAGAACAGTATCATTGCAACATTAGCAAGGCTTTGCAATATATGATTGAATATAGTAAAGAGCCAAATATCAGAAGTGATCAGAATTAAGGAACAATCAACTGTTTTAGAAAAGAGTACAGGAAACTCACCATTGTGTCTTCCCAAGAAAAACCGTTCTCCATAATCACTTTATCAAGAAGATAAACACAAAATCTTAAAACTCTTTCCATATGCCCCTTCGAGACAGAATTTTGATGATCCACGTCTTCATCATTGACACCAAGAGACTCAGAGCAGATCTTCACAACAATATTTTCTGTAATAGACAAAATAATTGCACATATCTTCCCACTAACAACACATTTCTGAATGCAAGAATCATGCCACTGTGCATGCTGAAATCCCCAGCGATTAGCAACTGTAAAAGAGGACGGGTTTTGAACGCTTGTAACTGCTGTTTCTGCATCTTCTGGGACAAAAAGAATGGGTTTAACTTCTACAAATGCCCTACAGTAACCAGAGAGGCAATGGTAAGCATTTCAATAGAGAAGCTCATCCAGGTAAATTTCAGCAAGTCAAATCCGCACACTATAGTATTGACAAGTGTCAAATAACTGGTGTTATAGTAAATGCTCCAGGTGCCACACATGACATTCTCTAAATACTTTGTTAGATACTAAGATATTCTTGTGTAACTATGTTAAAATCCAATAAAAATATTCTTATTGGCATACAACAATTATCATTTAACATATACATGCAGGATATTTGACATTCAATTTAGTTGTTTTTATTCTATTGCCAAATACAATTAGTAAAGTTATCCAAACTTAATACACAAACACACATGCATGGCATTCCTTCCTCAAATACACAAGATACATACAAACTGTTGAAATCCAATACAAAGTTATGTCAATTTAAGTTTATAAAAAGTATACTTGCAAGCTGATATGCTCTCTTTTATTTTCACTCTTCAGGGTACTCTATTTTTCTCGAACAGTTTCAAGGACCAAATTACTTGATCACCATATGCTCAGATTCCAATAGATACCATCTCACATATTTATGTATTCAAATAACTTATCCTAATTCATATTTTTTGTCTCACCAATTTCATCTGGTACACTATCCCATTTACTATTATCTGTCACTTTTATTTTGTTCTTCTATTTGTGAATCTAAAATTTTCTACAATATTTTTTTTAATTTATGTTGAGTTGGTAAAAATAGTTGGCAAACAAATATAAACAACGCAAACATCTGCCCAGTGGCTAATATGTTTGGTCAGGTTTCCAAATTCAAAGATGTGCATACAAATATGAAATAGCATGACTATGAGATGGTAGATAGAGGCATAGAGATTCCCATTTAGAAGGTCATAAAGGAAAATCAGATGTACAGAAGAATTACCTTTTTGGAAGATCAGGCACAAGAACATATAGAAATATTGGATCAAGAATTTTGCACTTGCTTCCTTTATCTAATTGCAGCAGTCTCATTTGCTTTAAGAAAGAGTCCTGCTTCTCCTGGATCTTAAGTCTTTCTGGCAGCGGAGTATCTGCTGAACAGTAAATGGTCAAAACAATAGCAGAGGTAGATACTGAGCAGTTAAAGACATTTGCCAATGCTTCACTGTTTCCTAGTGCTTGTTCCAGCTCAGCAGAGGGACCTCCATTGCATAGCATCATAGTGGGCGGGTCCAACCCCAACTGTCCAGCCATGTGTAGTATCTCCTTATGCAAGGTTGCCTGAGAGCAAACAGTAAAATAAAAAGATTCAAATCTACATGCGATTATGCGATTATTTCAAGCAGGGTGATAGCAAAAGTACTCAATATAATTATACACATACAGGGAAATGACAATTTTGTTCATCTACAAATATAGTCATCGTGTTTAAGACTAAATTGCCTGTTTGGGAGTGTGGTTGCGGTTGTTTTTCAAAGTGCTTTTCGTGTCAAAATGCATTGATGTTTTTTCATTTTTAAAAAATTATTTTTGAGATCAGCGCATCAAAACGATCCAAAACACAAAAAAAAAACTTTAAGCAAAAAAAAATCTTAAATTTTTGGGGAACGCGGTGCAACTGAGCAAAGCAATATCAACAGTGCAATCATTGTCTAATCAGGTATGTTCATGATCAGAGCACATATAAGCCACCTGTCAAGATTTCCCTGCTATCATAAAATCCAATTTCTCGCAATTGGCAATATCTGTCTAAATATTTCTTGCTAACAGAAAACTTGAATCTTAGTTTTTAACAAGTAAAATTTTCCTTCTATGTGCTATTCAAACTACTTCCACCACCATTTGAGAAAGAAAAATGAAATCAGGGAGCAGGAAGTGTGACACTACCAACACAACCAAATAACTGATAATTCAAAAGAAGTAGTTTACAGTACCTGGCTATATGGCCCGATGCAACTGGGTGCCCAAGAGGAAATACTTTGCACATGCAACACATTTTTGCTGTTATCATTTGCCACTAGAACTTCAATATAAGCTCTCCCCAAACTCGCTTGCAACAAAGGTAGTTCTATTGTGCTGCGAGATGGAACACCAAAAGGGCACTTTTCCTGGGTAATGAATCTCACATATGTCTCATTTACTGTAGCAAACTCATTCATATCAGCAACGTAAAGATGAATATATAGGACATGCTCCCAGCCAAAACCATATCCTGCAAGCTGTGATTCAATGTGCTTCAGAACAACTGCTAGATCTTCATGGGAACCTGCCAATAAAAAGCGGTCCAAAACCCTTGAGAAATTGTAGAGTAAAAAGGGAAAGGTGAAAGAAGCTATGGGCATGGGTTAAGATATATGCTTCTGGGGAGTGATGAGGGAAAATGCATCATTCTTCTAATGTTTACCTGCTGAAGTTTTGCATGAATCTTGCAACCAGCAACAAATGGAAAATATATTATCCTTCTTTGTTTTAGAGATGTAAATTCTATCATCTCTAACTTCAACTAAATTAGTTGTTTCAGAATTAGACTGGCATGTAGCCTGGCTTCTTTGTGGGAAATCTCCTTGCACTACAAACACAGAACCCTTTTTTTCCAGAGAGGAATCACTGGCTTTGTCATTATCTAATGAAATGACTGTGTCCTTATTTTCCAAATGAAATGCCAAAGGATGAATGACCCCAACTGAAGCTATAGAGCCTGGAGAGTGTAGTACAGTTTGAAATTCATCGAGCACAATTCTGGCATTCTGAGAATTTGAAACAGTAACAGAAATGATAAAACTTGGTAGGAAAAATAAAAAAAAGAACACGAATTCTGTTAAAAGTTAAAACACAAGCTATCTTAAGATAAAAATAAAACAAAAATATGTTGCATTGCAATAGCATGAACAACTTTCCCTTTGAAAACAGGGATCATAAACCAGAAACTATTATTTTTTGAGAGAAACGACAAAAAATGAGTAAAATGTCACCAAAAGCACCACACACCCCCGTCTTATTATCATACAATAAGTTTTCCAGACATGATGAAGAAGAAGAAAAGGATGGAGGGAATGGGATTGGGAATCAATATTACACCTAAAAAATACAAGGCATACTTACTACGAAAAGAGGACAGTCAAGCGTCAGTGTTTCATATTCTCCTCCTTCACCACATACATTTATCCCATACAACCTACCAAAAGAATGTCAAAATGAGCAATGTTGGTATCAAGTTGTGCTTAAACAATGGAAAAATACTACAAGGAAGAAGAAAAGGAAAGCGAAACAAACACTTCCACGGAATTAAAAACAAGAAACCATCCACCGAGACAAGAATTAACCTTAAGCCTTGAAACTGTTATGTAAAGACAAAAAATACAAATATATATACATATACTTACAGTTTGATACATGAAGCTATCTAACTCAGCAACCGAATCATCAGCAGGCATCAAATCTGCCAATGCAACAATCTATGAAAATTAGCAATTCGAAAAATAAAAACCCATCGAAAAAAAAAAGATAAGTAGAAAAAAGACAGAAATAATAAAAGAAGGTGGTATGTTCGGTGGGTGAGAAAGTGTTGGTTTCTCAGGAAACAAACAAGAGAGAGAGGAGGGAGAGAGAGACCTCATGGCCATATTGGATGGACTTCATCATGGCATAACAACTATCCTTGCCGCCGCTTACTAGAGCTACCACCTTCATCTTCGTTTTCACTGTTGGGGCTAAAGAGGAGGGTTGATGGTTAGTCTTGTTTCTTTGACTTCTGTTCTTCTTGACAAACTCTTAGCCATTTGGAGACGCTTCTCACTCATCCTTTCGGGGTATGTCTTTAGCTCATCTCATCTGTCTTCGAAACCAGTATTTCCTTTTTTTCAAGAAAAAAAAAGAAACAATTATTCCCTCGTTTGCATTATTATTTCTATTATAAAAATAAATAAATGCCATTAAATATCTCCTAACGTCATCTCAACTCAACTTTCAAGGGGATAGAATCAATATTCCCTCATTGATGCTAGACTTCCTAGTGATCTAATAAGAGTCATCATGCAGAATATAGAATCATACACTTAGTGTGATGTTGAATGAAAGTACAACTCAGAAATTCAGTTCTAACAGAGGTATAAGACAAGGAGACCCGCTATCCCCATATATCTCAAAAAAAACTATTCTCGCCTTGTGGGCGGATAGTGGAGGGAGAAGTTGGTTCTTCAAATCACTAAAGATATGGGGAAGATTTCTATTTAGGTTTTGCTGCCTTTACTTTACCGAGACAAGTAACTAAGAGAGTTACATATAGTTACTTATTTTAGACAATATCATACAAAGACAAAATATATTTCAAAAGTTGGAAAGCTAGTAATCGGTGTCTTAGCGGGGGAAGATGGCTTTCAAATCACTAAAGATATGGGGAAATATTTGGGTGCCTTTCTTCACCAAAAGTAACTCCCTTTTATATGTCTGATTGCAACCGGGAAGATAACTCTCTGAACCGCTTTTCCCCTTACATCCGATGCAAGTCTGTGTATCCCCAAAGATAGATAGAGAAAATATGCAGGAGATTCATATGGGGTCAACAAGAAGGTAGAGACAAAATCCATCTTGTGAATTGGAACAAGATGTGTCGGCCGAAGGAAGAAGGCGGGATGGGGTTAAATAAAATGAAGTCAATGAATATAGCCTTTTTAATGAAATTGGCTTGGGGAATGATGAAGGAGAATCATCTTTGGGTAAAAGTTCTAAAGGACAAGTATATGAGCACTAGGAGAAGGGAAGGTAATCCGGTGGCAATACCGTCTGACTCAGTGTTGTGGAAGGCCATTTGTAAAGAATGGGACACGGTGAACCAGAATGCAACCTGGAATGTAGGGAATGGCAAACAGATTTTATTTTGGAGAGACAGTTGGTTAGAGAGTTATGGGCCTATCATTAATCATTTAGAGAGGGAGGTGCAGGTAGAGACTCTTGATTATACGGTGGCTGATATGGTGGACGATAGGGGCAATTGGAAATGGGATGTGTTTGCCCATCTAATTCCTATGCAAATTGTGATGAGCATTGTTGGATACACTCCACCAATGCAAGATGGAATAGACGACACGGTGGGTTGGGATCATTCTTCAAATGGAAAGCTTACAGTCCGAACTGCTTATATGGTTTTAGAGGAAAGGGGGGAGATGGATCATGACCCTATTTGGAGGTTGATTAGAAAGTGGCAAGGCATGGAGCGTATCAAAGTGTTTCTTTGGACGGTAGCCCATAATTCTATTATGACCAATGACCTGAGATATTGGAGACATTTAACAGCTAATAGATTTTGTGATCATTGTGGTACTGAAGAGGAAACATTAACCCATGCGTTGCGCGATTGCCCTAAAGCTCGTAAAATTTGGGAGGTGTTCGTAAAGGTAGAGAATAGAGAGTTATTCTTCAGTCAAAATTGGTATGCATGGTTGGTATCAAATATGTCCTCCAGAAATAGAAATACGGATCATGGGGCTTGGTCGTTGGAATTCGGAATAGCTCTATGGTATATTTGGAAAGAAAGGTGCAATAGAGTTTTTGAAGCAGATCAGGGTAATTGGTTTAGGGCTATTCTTGCTATAAAAAGAATGGTCCGGGATACTGAGTTTACTCAAAGGCATGGTAATGATGAGGGAAGAAGCAATGAAGGAAGATACTCAGGTTGGGTGGAAATACCCACAAGAAGAGCGGATCAAGCTAAACGTGGATGGATGCAGCAAAAGAAATCCAGGAGTGGCAGGTGCTGGAGGAGTGATTAGAGACCATTTAGGAGCGTGGATAGGGGGTTTTGCAAGGAATATTGGTATTTGTTCGTCAGTTAATGCAGAGTTATGGGCAGTCTATGTTGGGCTTCAACTTGCATGGGATAGAGGGTTTAGGAAGGTGGATTTGGAATCCGATTCCAAAGTTGTAGTGGGTCTCATTAATGGGGATAGTGTGAGAGTGGACAGGAATTATAATATAATTATGCAGATTAAATGTATGTTAGGGAGGGATTGGGAAGTAACAACTTATCATGTGTATAGGGAGGCCAATTGTGTGGCCGATTGGTTGGCAAATTATGGGCTAACTAGGGATTTATTAGACAGGGGATCAGATGTGTTAGAAGAACCACCGTCGGGGCTTTATCCCTTATTGTATTATGACCTGATTGGGTCTACTGTTACTCGTTCAATTTAGAAAGGCTTATTAGCCCCGATTATTACCAAAAAAAAAACTTTCAAGGGGATCAATTTCCTTCTGAATAAAACTCAAAATATTATTATTATTATTATTATAAATAGATGTATTTAGAGTGCGATTTAATTTCAGAGCACAAAAAAAACTTGAAAATACTCTGGACTATTTTAAAAATAAAATAAAATGGAAGAAGCTTTTCTCAAAAAAAAAAAACAAATTGAACTTAAACCTAAAGCATATATGGTATTTGGGAAAATAGATTTGAATTTTAGTTTTCCCCATTAAAAAAAAAGGAAAATTACTTTTGCTTAGTTTTTTTTTTTTCATCTAATTATATCCATTACCTCCGAGTCAAAAAATTTCACCAATCAAAAAGAGGATCTGTTCAAAATATACCGAGCTGCACTCTCTTCTATCGCATACATAAAAGTAAAATCTATATTTATGTGGAAAGACTAAATACAACTCTTAGCATATTTAATAATTTCTACCCAAAAGACATCCGAAAAGAAGACTTAATATTGACCCAAAAAACTAGTAAAAAATAATTGTTATCATGGAATAAAAAAATCTAAAAGTGAAGAGAAAATGAGGTGATGAGGACATCATTTCTATGTTCCGAACAGCACTGTATAAATTTATTTTTTATATATTTTCCCATCATTTTCGTATATTAATATTAAAAATATATTTTTTTAAATATAATTTAATACATTTCAAAATAAAATATACTTTAAAAAATAATCACCGAACATCTTACTCTTCTATTATTATTATTTTTATATTTTTAAATTATTTTGATATGATATTATTAAAAATAATTTTATAAAAAAATATTATTTTAATACATTTCAAAATAAAAAACACTTCAAAAAACAACAACAACCGCCACCACCACCCCAAACACCCTATTCTTCCATTACTAAATTATCTGTTAACCTTTCAAAACCAGTTGAGGTACTGATAACATAAATCAATTCCTCAATTACTTTATTTTGAATCATAATCCACCAATTCATGGGTGGTATCTCCAACATCCAATGACTACAACGCAGATAAAATAAAACACATCATTCCACCATTTTAAGAAGCTGATTGACAGCATTTGATGGTTCTAAGTTCCCTACACTTCACATCTCAACCATTACATGTTCTTGAGGAGGGCTAAAGACACAACCCCATGAACGAGCGAACCAAACGAGAACGATAGGCCTGACGAAGGAGGATCCTGGGGATTGATGGATGGATGGATAGAGGAAAGAAGAACACCATGCTTAATTTTGTGCACACCAAATGCGGAGGAAAACTAAGAATATATATGGTAACCGATAAATTGACAATCCAAAAATTGATAAGCAAAGGAAGCCTACCCCAGCACCACCCAATTGATTACCGTACAGGAAACATATTAAAATAACCAACCACTAAATTAGAAGACCTCGACAGGGATTATATCTTACAGATTGATAAAATAAATAAAAAATGCAGTAAATGTTCTGAGCTACTTCAACCTGGACTTGATTAATCAACTCTTGGAAACTACCTCTCCTTTACAGGAAGGAAGTTCAGCTTCATGAACCACGGCTCTAGAGTAGTAATTCTCCTTGTTGTTTGTCGAATTATGCACACAAAAGCTTGAATATGTCCCCCCCGCTGGCATTTGAAACAAAAATGCATTCCATCCCGCCAAACTTGGACTCTCTTTAAAAAGGTTAAAGAATGATCCTCTGAGTTTACTGTTTTCCTGTCTCACGGTCTCTGTAGAAGAAGAATCTAGAGCTTTTTGTGCAAGCACCTTCAGCAAAAGCAAGCTCGTGAATATAAAGCGGAAATTCCAGCACTAGACCGGGCATTGAAAAATGAGAAAAAGAAGAATGCTTCATTTGTGAAGGTTCATGCTAAATCTCCATGCCCCACCATGCATGTGTAGATGATGTTGTAATTGTATGGAAGGCGAAAGCAAGCATTATTCTCACATGTAGGCTTGAGAGTCATTTGAAGAATGAAAAATACAAAAAAGTATGGATGAAGTTTGCCAGAGCTGCATAGAATATGCAAAGCTGCATGAAGGATATTTGACCCTCTTATATAGCAGAAATTACACAATCTAGTAGAACGATCAAATGGTCAGAAAATCCAGCCAAGGGACGATGCTCTGCATAAAGCTCACAATGCATGAGCATTGCTGGACTCAAATGCTAAAACTTCATTACCTCAGAGGGTATGTAACAATTTCTAACTTGTGCCACTAAGAAAAAGAGCACAGGGGCTAGACAAGAATAAAAAGACAACACAACAAATAGAATCAGCATGACAAAAACTGAACTGGTTTACCTAATTGAACTCAGAATGGAGCCTCAAGTGATTCATCCCAAACTTCTGCACTGCCATTAGAAGCATCTTCAACATCTTCTTCCATTGAAAGCCTAATATATTCTCTATGCGCAAAACGATCCCACTCTGTCAATGTTGGATTCTCACGCTCCTGGTTTGTTGCAATACCATCAAAGCTATTTTACTAATGCTAAGTTCAAATTTCATATTGAGCACAGAGCATAAAATAGGTGTTAAATTACCTGACGAATGAGAAATGGATCGCGTGTTTCAAAGGCCATAAATTTATTAAGGTTGAAAAGGATGTTGAAAACACTCCCTGAAAGTTTACAACCTTTTAGGTCATGGAGGGTGATATAGCCATCATCCTGCAGCAAGAAAACTTGGATAGTAAGCAACCAAAACATTTCCAGATGGTGGTGTGATGGGAACAACAAGGAAATAAATTGGCACTTGATGACTAATCATGTTCGCTTATGCTATCCCATTGGGACTTAATTAAATTTGATTAGAGACAGTAATGAGGCGGGAACAAAAATTTAGAACATCATTAGATGTAGTTTTCCTTGAACATGCTTCCATGTGCACTTTAAATACACTGAAGGACAGAGGAACTACCATTAAAATTACAGAAGAGCAAAGGGCAAACCTCTGGTCCAATCATGTCAATTATCTGGCACAATATATCTTCAAAAAGCACAGGCTCTTGAGCCATGCATTCCATCCGATGCAACTGCTCCTCATAAAAGAATTGCATCTCATTCCGTGTCAGAATTCCATTTCCATCCAAATCTATGCACTTGAACCTAAGAAGAAATCGAACATCATGACTCATGAGCAGTTGATCAATAAACCAAAACACTCCTTTGAAAAAACATATGTTGCCAAGTACATACAGACTAACACCCAAGAGAAGCAATAAAGAACCATTATAAGACAGATTCTACAACAATAAAATAAGAATGATTTTTTTTATCTGCTTTGCTAGTATATCTGACAAAGAATAATGGCCAGTAACGAACTTGGAAACTTCTCTAACACTCTGGCCCTGCCTATCACTCTCCCTCCTTGATCATGTCTTGGAAGTTTCGCCAATTCAGAAAAAAATTCCCAAATGGTTTCAATTTTTCTTTTCTTTTCAGCTAGAACAAAAGCACACAGCCCAGGTAACATTTTGAACAAGGAATATATCAGAAAACTTAATAATGCTTTATTATTAATGATTAAACAGCTTTAATGGTGAAGTAAACATCTAAATGAAACAAATAAAAAACGAATATTCCAAAACATGCAAATACCAGTATTTCATCAGTGCACAGTTTTAGTTCAAATCCTTGACTCTATAGAATAAGACATGTAAACATACCAATACTCAAGACTAGGCTCAGATGACTTGTCTTCCTCTGAAAGTATGAAATACACAAAATCTTCATATCCCATCTTTCCTTCAACCTTACTAGTAAATTTTCTTGCAACCTGTAAGGCATTTAAATCATAAAATGTTCAAGGAGCACAGAAAATTTATTGCCGTAAAATTGTAGGGTATTTTGACCCAAAAGACAAGCATCATTTGAGTGCCACCAACCTGGGAAAATATTCTATCAACAATCCGGTAGGTAAGTGCATGATTCCCATATCTAATAAGGTTCTCTTTGTCGATAAGAAAATCATGATCTGTGTCCAGCTCCCAAAACTTGCAGTATATCACATAAAAGTGCTCATAAGAAAAGTACCTGCATATGGAATCATAAGCAAAATAATTAAATTGTTAAGAATTTGATACAAAATGTTAAAAGCATAAGTTCCAATCCAATTCTGTAAAACTAATTCTGATTGTCTGAAACATTAATGTTTCATATTTTTACAAGTTTATGATTGCCACAAGGTCCCTTTCTGGAAAATCTAGGTCGCATTTGCACAGCTGCACTTACCTCAAAACTTTATTTATGTCCTCTTCTTCATCTGCATGCTGCATTGCATCAATTAAATTCCCACGTTTCAGCTCCCTGAGGGTAAGATGACCATTCCCAGATCTATTTATGTAGTAAAAAATTCTGTATATTACAGTTTCAGCTGCCAATTGCAAAACAAAAATCATGTTAAAAATTACACGGCATTAAATGCACAGCTATAAGAATGCAAGATCCACACTACAAAAAACTTAAATACTAGAGAGGCCTATAATGGCCTATTCAGGTTGTCAATCTCTTGCTGTACTCCATTTTCAGTCAATGTAAACAACCAATCAAACAGGCAACAGAAATTAAACATTTACACACTTAATTAACCAGAAAATAAAATTCAATTGATTGACCCACCAATTACAAGCTACTCTCAAATGAACACCAAGCCAGTCAACTAAAAAAAACATCTGGCAGAGTTTACACATCACAACAACTGAAATAAGGAACAAAGCAAGAGTTTCTTTGCCTTTCCTTAATTCCTAAGGTCATGCTCTAAACACAGAAACCAGTTGGAAGTATATAAGAAAAATAAGGAACAGAACTTTAAATCTTACTCCTATAACATAGCTTTTAATCCCTGTGTATTACAATAATGTGCAATGGGTTATACCCAAATCCATAATGAGCTAGGCAGATATCTCCAGGACTAAGTACATCATAGTAGCTAATCCAACACCAGATAATTTCACCACTAAAAAGCACATGCATCATTCAGCAACTTTACTGGTGATTTTACTTTCAAACACGTTTTTCTTTTTTGCAACAAGAGTTAGAAAATACACGTCACTACATTCCAGGTGCTTTAGAGCCCATAAATACTGAGCTGTGCCATCTAGTTCCTAATTAAATTTTATTGCAGCTCATCATTCAAATGAACCATCTATAAATTGGAAATTATGTAAACACCTTGCTCCAGGGCAAAAAAAATAGCAGCATTCTTGAAACTACGAAGGGTAGCTTTTGAAACACTTGGCACTAGGTCCATGCCAGCAGCTTGGTGATAGATCCATTTGGTAAAATAAATCTAAAAATGCTCCATTTCCAAGGGGCAATCACACACCATAAATGGAATCTCTTCAAAATAACCCCAAGTTCAAGTTTAGATGCTTTGCTATTGCTTGTTAACCAGAAAACAGCACCTCATTCATTTTCAGGATAACAAATTTTAAGTACTTCCAATCAGAATCAGTTATGTTTAGAAATATTCAAAGATAATGCAGAACATTTCAATACCATCAATAACAAGTGCTAAGTTTTGCAATATTCAAGAACGCATTATAGTGGTCAAAGCTTCTCACAAGGTAAAGAAATCAGAAATATGAGTAATTGCTTTGAATTGGAAAGAATTGAAAGTAGATCATAGGCTTTAACGTACCATATCTTTCCTGAAACTCAGGTGTGCTCTGTAAAAACTCCAATCCAGGATGAGTTGCCAGTAATTCTCGAAGCACAGGTTTAAAGTTTTCCTGTTATCAATCAAAAATCATTTTAAACATGAAGTGAAACAATAATCACAATAATGAATCACCCCTGAAACAGCAGCAATCCAATGACAACAAGATCCAGAAATGATTATCCTAACACACACAAACACCTCTACCTGGGTGAGGTATTTGAGATCTGGTTGCTTTAAAATTGTGAATATTTGGGTAGCTAAATCCAATGTCAACATGTTGCCATTTATCCAATAATTGAGAAAAGCATCCCTGCACATAAATTATGAAGAAGTTAAGTGACACGATAAGGCAAACATTGTTTTGGGAGGCAGCAGCTCCTAAAATGAAACACTATGCACCCTAGAATTACACAATCAAACCTGAAATGTTGATTTATTCCTTAAATGTTGCATAGTTTTTTTAAAAAAACAAAAAACAAAAAGCTACAACGCAGCATGAAATACCCCTTCTGTCAAGGTAAAGGGTCTGTGCTAATTTCATATCCGTAAAGGCCTTGTTGTGGCCTAAGGGTTTAAATTTGACTTTTGGTGAATATTTAAGCAAGGGACAAAAGGAAATATTCAAACAAAGCCTTAATTTGGTGGGATAAAGGCAAAGATTATTCGTTGTAGGGAGTTGATTTAGGTTTTCCACGCTGTTTTCAGTTCCAGCAGAGGCTGCACCATGTTTAGTTGGTCAGGGGAAGTTCTGTAATTTTACAGAATTGCTGGAATGTCAATAGCAGAGACTATTTATTTTATTTTCTGGTTAAGATGCTATATTTAGTCCTTAAATAAGTGAAGACTTTTTATGTTTCTAGGAATCCTTATATTTTCCTACATAGGAATCCAAGCCCAGTTGGGATTACTAATAATTCAAACCTAAATGAATATATACATATATGCTTGTAGTCTTTCAATTGGAGTAGGATGAATTTATTACAAAAAAAGAAGCTTTTTTACTTATTAAATTGAGTGTGATGCTTTCATTGAGTGATTCCTTAAACCCTAGGTGTGAGGTTATGATCCTTATTCAAAGAGTGAGTCTTTGAATCTACTAGTGCGAGGCTACTGTTTTTCTCTAAGTTTCCAGATCTGTTTTTCTGTTTCTAATGCCCTTAAACACCATAATCTAAGCCCTAACCCTAAGCACAACCAACTACAAATCTCCCCTGGACGTGTCCAGCATCACGCCTGAACAAAGAAAGGAAAAGTAATTGCTTTTTGAAAGTTCTATGAAACAATTTGGATATCTGTCAAAGAACACTCTAAAGAGCCCCCTCAAGGGTATACCACAAAGAATCCAAAAAGATCATCACATGCCAGGACATTTGCCTGGAGAGAAACAAACCTTGAATTCTCGCACTCTATTCCAAACACCATAAAACCAGCGACTGTCCTCAAAATCTTATAACCCCTCCTCCCAAAATCCACAAAATACACCAAGAAGAAGTCCACCCTACTTGGCAAAATCCGTTGTTTGCCACAATAACAAAAGGTATGTTTCACATCTCCCAGAACTCTACTCCATCCCCAAACACCATAAAAGATAGCACCTCTCCTCAAAATCTTATAATCCTCCCCCCTCCTTAAATCCACAAAATGCATCAAGAACAAATCCACCCTACTTGGTAAAATCCATCATATGCCACAATCAGCAAAAAAACATGGTGCACCTATCCTGATCCACTAATGTAATAAAAGACATCATGAGTTGAGGACCTTGAGGTAAATATTAAACTTTAAGAAATTACATTAACCAAATATTAAAAAAAAAACCCCTTTTGATCAAATATTTCAACTGTTTACCAAGACAAATTACTGAAAGACTTGAAAAATTCAGGGTTGTGACTTCAACTGTAACTGCAATTTAAAAATGATATTCGTTTTATAAAGATCAATCTACCTTAAAATGACCAGTTTCTAAAAGTCAAAGACGAATGCACTTGTGTGCGTGCGTGTGAGAGAGAGAAAGAGAGAGAGAGAACTGCAAGATGAATTTTAAGTGAATAAAAAAGCTACAGAAATTCACATACTAAAAAACCTAATAACAAATTATTAGCTATCAGTCCAATTGGCAGTCTAAAAACTGTATGGCAATCCTTGTTGACCGGCATATAACATGTTAAATTGGTTCATCAATACAATGGAAGGGGGATGGAGGATTTTGAAGGGAGGAGCAATAGACAATGTACTACAGAATTCCTACTGGTAAAACAATAACCAGTTCTTGCATAGTGACTTGGCAAATCATGGGGACAAGAGGGACATGAGAGCTTGGCCATAATATGCCAAAATCAAGGAATTTAATTCTAGGGCTACTATCAAACTAGAAAAGAGAATGGTTGGTGAAGTAGGGAACTTGTTTTCTATTCCGGTCTCTGATCCTAAAGATAGGGAAGTATGATAGAGACAGAAAAGTCTTTCTCCATGTTTCTACCATAAACTCTCAAACACCACTCAAAATGAAAACTTCTGTCCCCATCAATCTATTTGTCCAAACTTCCATGACAAATTAACCGTCTTTTAAGTCTTAAAATTATAGTTGCAAAGTCTGATAAAAGTTACAGAAGGAGATCACAAGAGAAAAATTTCCAACACAGTAGGAATCATCAGGTATCGAAGAGAAATGCCGGTATAATGACAACTAAATCAGGTTAGGACTGTAAAGTATTTACAATGTGAAACATGATTATCATTTTCATAGGTTCAATAAACTATGGTTAAAATAAAAATTATCCCTGAAACCACTTTCTCTCACTCTCTCTAAGACAAAAGGCACATACCTTGTCACAAAATTGGTGCTATTAACATCAATCCTTCTAAACAGAACTGTTGAAAAGAATGACGGCAGCTTGCATACTTCCTTAGTGATTGATTTGAAATCTAAAGATACCAAAGAAACAACAAGATGATTAGTTCATGAAATATTGCAGATGTAGATGTTTTATTATTGATCTCACCATGTATCTGCAGTCCATCCGAATGGCCATAGAAAAAGTGATTCATCCGAATCAAGCATTGTTCCTTTAGCTCATTTGGCACTGGACGACCATTTTGAAAATAAAACTACAGCATCACAAGTACACATATTAAAACACATCATCAATGTCACTCAACAAAAACTTGGTAGACAAAACATGAAGAAAATGGTAGAAGTAAAAAATAGTGGACTGGAGAACTTTGTTGATTCAATTATGTTTCAGTTTCATTCCATGATTCATTATCTCTTTTCAGCATAAATGAGGAATTCTTCCTTCTAGATACTATTCCATATTGGGCCAACGCAACAGAAAATCTATCTTTTTAAAAAAAAATGTTTAGGGTTCGTCAAACCTGTGGTATCAACTCCTTTATTGGCTCACTGACTACTTTTAGAGGAGAACCTAAATTTGAAGGGCCAACCCTTTGTTTTGTCACACGAGGAGAACCAGTTGAACTTCGGGGGGAAAGAGGTGGTGTACTCCCCGCAGGAAACATGGATGGTAAGGAACTGCCGGTGGCAGCATTTGCACTAGATGAATTTCCAGATATATTCAAGGGAGCACCTGTCTTGGCATCATTAACCAGGGATGTCACCTAGACAAATAAGAGGGGAGAAAAAAGAAATAAGCGATCATATTATATAAACCCTTTTATTTGAAGAAACATCATCTATAGTAACTTGCAAAAGAACTGATCCACAAAAAAAAATAAACGAGGACAAGAATTTTAAAACTTTTCTTCTATAACCAAATAAAAGAACAAGTCTCTGTAAAATAACTCATCAATTGTGTTTCCTTCAAGAACAGAAAGTACACAAGATGTTATGATGACATTGTCATCCACAACAGGGACAGTGAATTAAAACAATACTTGCAATAAAATGTGTTGTGAATAATGAACTACGTCTCCCAACCTAAACTTGAACTAGAAGAGGAGGGGGATTAAAAAGAAATCAAAAAGAAACTGAATTATTTCCCCTTTCAAATTTACATATCAAACTCTTACTTTTATTAGACTTGTCTTTCACTTTTCTATTAGACTATTGTCCTGGTGCCAAAACCCATATAGGTATCCAGCATTGTTGTTGAGCTGCTTTTCTCAAACTTAGAGAGAAAAATAAATTCCTCTTTAAAGACATATCAACATAAGACATACAAACATTCATATGAGCATAATAACACAGGAATGCAATTGCATCAGCATTGAGGTATTTATGAATATGCACCAGAACTTTATGCATAATTCGACCTAGAACCGCAGTACTTTGAAGCATTAGCATGTTCATTAAAAACTTTTAAAATTTGAAAAGTTATTTGGATATCAAAAACCAAAGTTTCTTCTGCAATGCAAAAGGAAATCATCAACTAAGTCTGTAAATACTCATAGATGCTGGGGAGCACTAATACAAGCTGTTTAAATGGGAAAGTGCAACAATCATGCATTCATATAGTCTCTTCTAGATTAAAGAGTAAATTTTATAGAACCACGGTTGAGTATGCGATGTTCTACTGTAAAGGAGTGTTACACAGTGATGAAGTTGCAAGTTCATAAAAAGAGGACATTGACATTGAGATTTTAAGATGATGTGTTAAATCACAACAAAGGAAAGGATAGTAAACATGGAAGGGGCTAAGCATGGAGCTAGATGTATTCCAGCTCTCCTCTCTCTCCCTCAAACTTACTATATTCCAGCTCCGACCCTGGAGGTGGCACCAAATGAGGAGTTTAAGGAACACATGGATGCTCCGGTTAGAAAGAGCGACTAGTTGAAACAGTTGGAATAAGCAAGGAGAGAACCGGATCAAAAAATTATATTTCAATACAAATAAATGAAGCTAAATGCTCTCCAAATTTCACCTCAATGGTTCAACTAATTTGAGAGTTATTACCACAGTTGTCGATAGGAAGAGAAGTAATTTCTTCCACAGAAAACTGTGACTTCGCCAACATTACTAGTTAATTGTAGTTTCACATCTCAAAATCCCTTGGCAGTCAGAAAAATCAAACGGAAAGCTTGATACGGAACATGAGATGCATTTCAAAATTCTTATCAACATCCAGCACTCACTCACGAGGAAAGACATCTTTAACGTAAAGGTGGGCAGAATATTTCCAAACAACAGCAACAACACTACCTTCCTATTGAAGCCCAAATTGGAACCTCGTCCCACAGAACTCATTAAATACCAAATCAAGTGAATCTCTATTTCCATCTCCAGTTGATTTCAACATTAAAATCAATAATCAGCTAGCAATTACAAAAAAAAAATCGAAATGAACACGAAACAGCTACAAATTTTGAAAACGCACCAGCTTATTGGCATCAGGAAGGGAGAGCCACTGATCGAAGAGTTTTTGGGCAAAGTCAGGGTAAGATTTGAAATCTAAAGCAGCAATCTCTGGTAGCTGAAGCAACTCCGCATCTAACATCGCAACATCGCTCGTCGTCGTTTCCATAATTACTAAAATCAAACCAAAACATAGATCGACAAACCCTAGATTCTAATCATTATTAACCAACCTTCAATTACTAGTCCAATTTATCAATCTTCGATTCGGCCAATTTACTAAGCAACACTAGATCTTTACAAAAACACGAGATTTTCTTCTTGTTTTTTCGAGTGAATAGAATGGATGCGATTCAAAGGGCTGAAAATTTTGCACCGCGAGAGATTTTTTGGGGGGCAAAGGAGAGAAAGAGAGAGTTCTTGATTATTTTTTAAAAAATATATTACTTAGTATTTAAACTGGTTGCCATTAAGGAATAACGACACGTGTCAGTTTTGTCACGTGATTGAAAACTCGTGCTGCTTGGCTGATTTATTTCTTCAATTTTAGGTAATTTTCTAGATAAAAAAAGGTTTAGGTAATTAGAAATTACTCGATTTAGTCCTCAAGCTAAATAATATTTTGTCAATTAGATTCTAAGAGGTTCCAATATTTCTAATTGAGTACATCTATCCATATCCATATCCATCATAGATCTTGCCTGGTGTGCATTGCTTTAAGCAGATAAAAATAGTACTTAATAGAGTTTGACTTTTATTTATTTAAAAATTCAAATGATTTTGGAGACAACGACTTAATTAATATTCACTCCATGGTCTAAATATTAAATTGCGATTTCCTTTTTCTTGTAATTCTTTTTTTCAATATATATAAATAGAGTTTGACTTTTATTTATTCAAAATTTCAAATGATTTTGGAGAAAACAACTTAATTAAATTCACTCCATGATTTAAATATTAAAATGAGATTATTTTCCCATGTAGTTTTAGATTCAAGTCATGTGGTTGCTAATATAATAGTCACTGAAGACTTATATGTTCGTTAACTTCAGGGCTTATGGAATTAGTCGAGGTACACACAAGCTGATTCAAACATTCACGTTAATAAAAAAAATAAGAGTCTTTCCTTTTCTTGTAATTCTTTTTTTCAATATAGATATATATTGAAGAACATGGAAACAATGAGGGTGAGTTATTGAGGTAGTGGCATTTAGATTCAAATTCAACATGTGACTTTTTCATGAAGTAGGTTTGTGATGGTTCAAAATTCTTAATTGATTCTATTTCTCCACGTCCATTGATGGATTTCATCTAAAGTGTGTATTCTTTATGTTGTAAAGTCAAAGTCCTTTTAAGGGATTGGATTTTTTTTTTTGAAAAATCTAAGATGATTTTGAACAAAAAGATTCAATTGAGATTTCTTACAACTTTAAGAACTTGTTCGTGAGAAATTTTTTGAAAACTTAATTGAGATTCACTTAAAGATGTGAAAACTTGGTTGAGGTTTTGTGACTTTTTTTTATAAAAAAAACAAAGTTTATTTAAAAAACAGTGTACATAATATAAAGAATATTAAAAGACTTCGCAACTCATTGAAAAAACACTGTAGCTTCAAAATTAAAAATATTATTTACTTGAATAGTAAAATAGTGGTTTTGCTTTTATATTTATGTAGTATTTGAGATTGTGGTAATGTTTGTTTTTTAAAATATATTTTTCTTGGAAATTTATTAAAAAATATTTTAAAAAAATCAAATTTTTTTAAAAGCATTTTTTGACATAAAAAAACACTCTTTAGATAAATTTAATATTAGCTTATAAGAGCATTTAAGTGTTTTCACGTGTCCATTGGTCATTGTTAAATTAATCAGGGATAAACAAATTTTTTAAAATTTTAAATTCACACTGAAATGATCAAAATACCATTATAAAAAAAAAATAATTAGCATTAAGGGATATTGTTGTATTTCCACACACACACACACACACACACACACACACACATATATATATATATATTATAAAGTAAACCGAGAAGCAATTTGGTATTTGATCATATGTAAAAAAAATAAAAAACTAAAAGGAACATTGAAATAACTAAAATGCTCTTAAAAGCAAAAAAATTAAAACTTAAGTTAAGGGTTTTTTTTTTGTATTTTCATAATAATTTTTCATTATTATAAAGTTAACTTAGGAAATGTGGTATTTGACTAAATATGTATAAAAAAGAAAAAGGTATTGACCACCCGACGCGCTTCCTAACACATGTGACGTCTCTTAACATAAAAAAATATCCTCTCACCATATAACTAGAAGCACAACAATGCCTTTTGAATGTGCAGTTGGGCATGTCAGTTTTAGCAGTATAGTTTGTCGCAATAGATTTTTTTTTATCATTTTTTCTTTCTCCTTCTCGAAAATTACAACTTGACTCTCCTGATTATTGGTTTTTCAACTTTAATCCTTATTTTTTTTATTTATAATTTTTGTTCTTAGCCATTTTATAAAAAAATTATTTATTTTTAATTTTATCATTCTTTTTCAATTTACTATATTTTTTTTCTTTAAATTCGATCTTTATTCTTTTGATTTCTAATGTTTTTTCCTTAGCCCTTTTATAACTTTTATGGGTTTTTAATTTTATTCTTCAATCCAAATTGATAGTAATGTTTTCTAATTTGATCCTCGTTATTCTGATTTTTCTATTAACCCTTTTATAAAAGTTATTACTCTTTTCAATTTCACCCTTCAATTATTTTTTTATATTGGTTTTGATCCTCATTCTTTTGATATTTTAGGTTCTTTTGCTAAATTAATTTTTCTTTTGAATTTCACTCTTCAATCAAATATAAAATTTATTTTGGCCCTCATTCTTTTAATTGCTATTTTTAATTATTTTGTATAATTGAAATTTTTTTTTCAATTTTATTATTCAATATTTAATTGATTGAGAATTAAACTTCGTGGTTTTTCTAGATAAGGTACTGTAGGTCTAATGAACTGGGTTATAGATTTGAAAAGTTAACACGTTTTTTTTATAAATAATTTATAATTCTCGTTATTTTTTTATTGGATTATTTCAATCTCATGATCTCGGCCGTAGGTTTGGCGAGATATACTGGGTTGGCTCGGCCTTGACTACCACAGTTATTTATGCTGGCTCAAGTTGGCCAATATTATTTTTTATGTCTTTTTTACTATATTTTATTCTTCTATATCTAATAAGATATGAATTGAGATATATCGCTTGTCCTTTTTTGAAAAAATATTTTCTTTTCAAGTTTTTCTTAATCATTTTTTTTTTAAATTTGATGTTTTTATTGTTACTTTATATTTTTCGTTGTCCACTCACCAGGTCATGTTTAAAACCAGAAAAGAAACTGATTAAATAGAAAAAAAAACATTAAATGTTGATTTCACGATCTCTTAAAATTGTTGCTCCATTAAACAATAAATTAACAAAAAATAATTTCAATAATCAATAACAAGCTACATCTTTCTTTTCTTTTTCTTTCTTTCTTTTTTTTTAGTGGAAAGTGGAAACAACTATATTGCTTGTTATTTTGTTACAGGATTTTGGTTCCTTTAGAAATTGCGATGTGTTTTGCAGGAGCTCTTTTTGTGGAAGTGTTCTTTTAAGAGGTAAAAAATATCTTGTAATTTTATTGAGAGAAAGCTATGATTTTTTCAGGATTCACAAGAAGTAATTAGTGATATTTTATTAATTATTTTATATAATTTATTTTAGAAAAAAACAAACACAAGTAGGAAAAAAATAAAACTCATTACTTGTAAAAAGTGATGAAAATATTTTTTACGTAGAATTTCTCTCTTCTACTTGTATTTATCTATTTGTTTTAAATGAATCTCATAAAATAACTAATAGAATGTCACTAGCTACTTCATGAACATCGTAAAACTTTTCAGTTTTCAATGATGATATTATTATTTTAATAACATAAATTACTTATTAATAAATTACATTAAATTTATTTGTGTTTATGTATGTATATTCCATAGGGCTTTGCATATTGAAAAAAAAAGCCCTCTTTTGTTCCATGTACTTCTCCTTAAACCTTAAAAGTCTATTTGATATTTTGGTAGCGGTTATTTTTCAGAGTATTTTTCGCTTGAAAATACATCAAAATAATAATTTTTAACATCAGCACATCAAATGATGTCGAGAAAATGTTTTATCACTTAGTTAATGCTTGGTCTGACAAGATAAAATTCAATTTCATTGATTTAAAAAAATGAGAGCTTCAGGCATAGAATGTGAAGCTTAAACAAATGTTTGGTTTCTTTTTGCTAATATTAAGGGTTGATTTGCATGGGTAGGGGAAGAGTTCATGTCTTTTTTTATAACTTAATCTTTTTTTATTCGATCCTTTCACATTGCTTTTATTTAGAATTTAAGTTAATAGTTTATTTTGGTTGCTTATATATAAAGATCTCGCAATATCAACGAAAAACTCTAACACTTAATTGATGATGGATTTGGAAAAATAAAATAAAATTTTATTGATGTAAAACTATTAAGCTTAAAGGATCAAAATTTAAATTAAAACAAATATGGTGGGATAAAGTCAATGGATAGGGTGACTTGACTTACTTGTGTATCACATGTGCTGGTATATGGAGAAAGTCGTCAGGTTCTAGCACCGTATGCAACTTTCTTTGATGGTGGAACATTGGCTTCCTTATAATATAATTACTTCCTTATAATATAATTAAATGAAATCAACTTATTAATCTGATTAAATTTATAACTAAGTTATTGATTTTTATTTATTTTTATATAAATAACTATATACAAGGCTTGAACATCTATTTTTTATGTAAAAAAAAATTAATCATTCTCTACGACACCTATCTACATGCAAAGCACATCACTATAAAAATAATTGCTTATACAAGAATTTGAGGGTATTTTTTAGTATAATAATAATTGTTTTTCAAAATGTTTCACTTAAAAATACATCAAAATAATATATTTTTTATTTTTTTAACATTATTTTTAATATCAATATATCAAAACAATCTAAAAACAAAAAAATACTTAATTTTAAACAAAAAATTAAAAAATAAAAATTCTAAAAAAACTCGATTCAACAGTAAAAATAATAAAAATTAATTTTAGACATGATGTTAGTTTTAAAAAACTAATTTTAAACAAGATCTTAGTTTTGCCTCTGGAAGGGAACTTGCCAAATCCAAAAACGTAGAGGACAAATTCTTGAAAAACGAGAACAAAGAGTAAGATTTGGAATGTCCAATCATCTGAGAACTTATTATTTTCTTCTTGGTTGCTTCACAGAACTACGTCGAAACAAGATGTACGACACCCGGGTGTTGCACATGCAGATTTCTTAGAAAGGCAAAATGCAACATAATTTTATCAAAACGAAAAAGCTTGAATAAATATGCGTTACATGCAAAGAAACAAGAACACATGTATTGTCTCATCATAAATAAAAAGCACCATCTTTTACTAAAAGTAATGTAATAATGTTCATTGCTTCCTCTTCTGTGTGCCAATGGAAAGATTCTCAAAGCTTCGAAGATGGCCCTCACGGGTGCCTTTTGTAGGGGTTCCATGAGAAACTGATGCCATTTTGGACTCAACTCCAGAACGGTTTTGTTGGGTGGTAGGCAGGCGATTAGTATTCGAAAACAGCCAACTTGATCTACTCTCATTAGCCGAAACAGCAGTGCCTATTCTGCTGCTTGAAGCAACAGCCTTTCTTGACATACTTCCATTGTGAGAGAAAGAAGTGCGGCCTCTATCCAAATCAGATCGCTGGAGAAGATGAAAACATATTTATAGCAGAATTTAACATCACCAACCAGGAATTCTAGAGTTTTTGTATCTACATCCTCAAAGTGGTAATGTTACACGTTAGGAAAAGGTATTAAGTGTAGCATTTTCTGGATGCCATTACTTACCACTTCCTTTGATGGTGAAACATTCTCCGATGGCCTGTGCTTCGAGCGATCAACATTAACATTGGAAGCACTTCTTCTACCCAACACTTCAACCACACCCAAATATCTATCATGCATCTCTTTTCCCACTAGTTAAAACAAGTAAATAGAAGCAAAAAAGTCATTTCATATTCCGCAAAAAGGAAGTTGAAGAAGTCCAATTTAAGGAACAAAGCCTCAATGCTAATCACTATAAATTTTAATCTAGCTAATAATGGCAAGTTTATCATGTAATTAAGAAATCATGTTTTTATTTCAACACAGTCATGCACATAAGTTTTTATAAACAAAACTAGCTTAACATTCCTCTCTATACCTTCCTAACTCGACAAGGAACACACCTGGAGCCTTTTCTGTTTTTTCAGTAGATGGTCGAAGTTTTGATCCTGCCTTTGCACTAGGCTGCTGAAACATACAAAATATATTATAAATATCAAACAAAGAAAAAGTCAACACTATAAAAGTGACGAACATTAACCTTTTGTCTAGAATTGGAACCAATTTGAGGATACTTCAGTATTGTCCAGTCATATATATAATCAAATTGATAGCCTGCACAAATAATCCATGTCAGGATTTGCATTGCTTAGGAACCAGGCAAGGCCAAACTACTTTTATAGCCTGCACAAAATCTGTTATTCTAATGATTAAGGCCACTGGAGTCACACTCTCGAATGCGAGGGGTAGCAGTCATTACCAACAGGAAGAGACAAGAAAAAATAGGAAATGACTTGTCAATCAAAGCATTCCTTGCCCATGCTATATTAAGGGAAGATAAACTAAATTAATAAATACAATCTCCATGTTTTACCTTCTCTGAGAAATAAGTCACGAAAAAGCCTCTTCAAATATGAATAATCCGGTTTGTCTTCAAATCGTAATGATCGACAATAATGAAAGTATGATATGAACTCTGATGGATATGATTTGCAAAGAACCTGTCAAAAGATTATTGGAACTTTAAGCAATTCTGTCTTTTTTATTTTTATTTTTGCGACAAGATAAACATTGGCAAGAGAAAAGAAAAGAAAAGAAAGCAGGGTTTAAGAGATCAATTAACACATTCTTCCATATTAAAATAAAACAAACATAACATGAAATGGTATGCTTTAGTAGAAGAAGGTGTCATGTCAAAACGCAGTATTACCTCTATAGGAGTTAAGGTCTTCTTTTCACTGATTTTATCATACTTCTGCTTTTTTGTCCCTGCTTTAAGACCCTGCCACGGAAGGCTGATGCCAACAGTTCATGAAACTTAGAATATGATGCAAATCAACAACTTGTATTTGATCCTATGAAAGACTCTAAAAGCAAAAATTAAATAGGACTAACATAACATTTATTATATGTTCAACCTTCCCCTGAGGAAATACATAAGCACATAACCGAGAGATTCCAAATCATCTCTTCTACTTTGTTCTGTTAACCAAGCAACACAATAATTAGATGCATAAATTAATCTAAAACTCTGCCAAGTAATAAAATCAACAATTGATATAAGACTTTACTTACCAACTCCAAGGTGAGTGTTAACACTAGCATATCGAGCTGTGCCGGTAAGATTTTTATTTTCCCTGAGAAGATACAACAAATTCACAATTTTATAGCAATATATTACAAGTCTAGTAATAATGCCCAATGGTGGTTTGCATGGGAATGCAAACCAGTATTTTGGTAAATCATTTCAACATTGAAAAAAAGAAAATGAAAACCCTAATGATTTCTGTTTGTCATTGAATTGATGTGTTGTATTAATTAAAGCAAGAATTAGTTATGCACCAAAGTAAAATTAAATATAAGAAAAATCAATCCCAGTACAACTAATTTTGAGCAGAGTTTGATAGAGATGGTAACATCCAATCCAATCAGTTTATCTGAATGCTCACCAAAATTTTCACTTAAGCACTTTCCAAACGAGTAACCAGCCTATCCCTCTACCTTTTGAATAGTATGTTGTATGAACAAATTCAATAAATAGATAAATAAGATAGATTGGGGTGGGGTGGGGGGGGGGGACAAATACACTACACAATACAATAGATACTCAAGGAATGACTATAAATAGTTACTCTAAAGGAGAAAGAGAGATTTAAAAATATTATTTTTTAGCCCAAGTGAAAATATTCTTTAATACTTTTGGTCTTTTAGTAGGCTCGTATGCTCCTTTTGCTTTCATCTTTGTATTTGTTTCTCTCCTCAAGATGGACCCATGGAGTAACTATTGATTACTTTTGGAGTACTATAAAATTTCTCTACAAAAGAGAGGGAACACAATGTAAAGGAAAAGCATAGTAACTGGAAGTACCTGTATGGTATGTGCTTATGAGTTTGAGAATCCCTATACTTCTTTGCAAGGCCATAATCAATAATATAAACCTGGCATAATTACTAACAATGAAATAACCACCAACTGCAGAAATAAGTAAAGAAGATGTTCTCACTCTCAATAAAATCAGGACTTCCGCTAGGGAACCAAATTCCAATTGGACTTCATAATTCTCTTCAGAAAATAAAGACAAATCAATTTGAGAAATACCAAATATCTAAGGGTGTTTAATTATATTTTAACAATCTCATCAACTAATTTATATTTATTCTAATAGTAGCACCATATTATTATGGCTTCACTATGCCCAACAGTAAGTGAAAATATTTATCATTTAGTTAGGATATTCATAATAGATATCTCTCGATTACAACTACAATTTTTTTTGTTATTTTACTGTTATATCTAATATCCTAAGCACGAAAATGCATCACAATAATGAAGTTTGAAAAAAAAAGAATGAAAAAAAAAGTCTTGGAAAATTGCAAAGAGGTAAATTCCATAGTTGACAACATCCCACTAAGATATTTAAATTACAAAACTATGGTTTAAATAAGACTCTCTAATGTTTTTAACTGAACCAAGATCCACTCCAGAATTTTAAAATTTGAAATTGCAACTGAAGATAAAGTCACATGAACTGCAGCATATTAACATACCTGATTGGCTTTACGTCCCAAACCCATAAGAAAGTTATCAGGCTTTATGTCACGGTGAAGAAAGCCCCTTGAGTGCATATATTCAACCCTGTTAATCTAAAATAAACAACTAAGAAAATTAATGATCTAATCAAAGAGGAAGCTCATTGAGCCAAGGGAAATAACTTCCTCCAAGAGAAGTAGACACATACCAATTGATCTGCAAGCATCAACACTGTTTTCAGAGAAAGCTTCCGATTGCAGTAGTTGAATAAGTCTTCAAGACTTGGCCCAAGAAGGTCAATAACCATGATGCTGTACTCACCGTCAACACCAAACCACTTGAGTTGAGGAATTCCCACTGCATAAAAAATAAATGAGATAATCATTCAATTATAGTGCAAAAATGACATCTATCACTTTATTATAGCTTATTGTACCACATTAAGAATAACAAGAAGGAAAGACAGTGAGGACTTACTTCCTCCTTGAAGAAGCATGTAAATTTTAGACTCATAGTGAAGCTGAGGGTGCTTGCTCCTTACAGGTTCCTTAAAATTAACAGGAAAAAGGAAATATATGCTGAGAGCTTGAGAAAGAAAAATGTGTTCTTAGATAAAACTTAAGATAAATCAATAGATGGATCTCAATTTGTTTTCTTGATATTCAATTACATACACTTCATCAATACAATTACGTGACTTAATTTTTCCTTTAAAAAACAATGCCTTCTTGACGACGGTAAAGAAGAATCTTATAAAGGTTAGGACTGGCTGAAATTCTCTACCAAATTAATGCATGTCACAGTTCAAAAGTTTGTTCATGCCATAGCAAGAACTTATGCAGCTACATCACCTTCCATGCAAGAATTCTTGCGTTTGTATGCATTTTTTTCTTTTACATAATTCTTGCATTCAAGTAGTAATGGCACTACCAAAATAAACTCAAATCAAACTGAACCAAGCATACTCTTTCAGAAAAAGAAAAAGGAAAAATATTCCAATTCAAGGCACATTGCACATCTCATGGCCATTCAAGAGGCATTGATCAGAGAGAATCATCAGTCCTTAATTTCTTACATTGCATACCCCTCTTTAGCAGTCAACGCCCAATACATTAAATTCCAATAAAGAAGATTAAAATAAGGTAAAATTTCAAACAAAAAATGAACGTTATTCAAATACCAGCTTTATGCCAACTTCCTCTCCATTCTGCACATCAATCCCTGTACAAATTAAAGCCATAAGCGATATTCATTAGTTTCTTTCAAAACAAAATTGCAATTACATAATATAATGAGAAGAAGAAGAATAAGAAGAACTGACCAAGAAAAATCTCCCCGAAAGATCCTCCACCGATCTTTCTACCCAGTTTGAATTTTCCCCCAACAATATGATCCATAATTTATGAAACCAATTGAAATGCTCTACAAGCCAAAAATTTTCTGAATGCCAAAACTTTGGAAAACAATCAATAAAATAAATCCAAAAGAAAAGAAGAAATATTTAGCATGTATCAATCAATGTAGAACAATTTACTGAAAAAGGAAGAAGAAAGAAACATATATAATCATCAATGTCTAAGATCATGAAATCAAAAACATTTGATTGGAAAGAAAAGCTAGCATGCTTCGAATTTAAAGAAAAAAAAGCAATGGGCAAAACTCATAGGTGAAAAAGAGATTGAGAGCTCTGTAGAGTAGAGTTTTGTTTTTGGACAATCACCATAAAAGATCCCTTTTGATGATGATGACAAAAAATCAAGAAACTCTCTCTCTCCTTTTCTTTTCTGTCAATTCATGGCTAAAAGATTTCAAAAAAAAAGAATAAAAAATTCATGGTTAAGAGAAGGAGGCAGGCTAAAAACACTCGCAACAGCTCCTGACGCGTGTCTATATTTTTTCTATTGAAAAAAAGGGTCTTTTTCCATATGTCATATAACAACAGGGACCAGATAGTAAGTTTCAAGATTTTCTTTTTTGCTACTAGAGATGGAAGCGCCTTTTATTTCTCAAAACAAGTGAAGCGTAAGAAATAGAAGGAATCATCTCTGCTACAGTTACAGGTACTGTTATTTCCACTTGCAAAGTTCAGTTCTTTTCCATGTGGGTTCCTTTTGTTTCACGTGAAAGCTCAAAACTTGGAAGAGGCCTATGATTTTAATAAAGATTTGAAGTAAATATCTATGATCACCATGGACTATGAAAGCTGTTTTATTTTATGGAATCCATAGATGGTATCTTATTCCATTGTCACGGTTGCTTTAAAATGATATTGATTTGTTATTGATGAGAGACATTTGATAATTTAGTATACAATTATTGATTCCTAGGGCAAAATGCTAGTAATTTGAAGGGTTGAGATTGAGTTAACGGGCCAGAGGAGAGAGGATTAGGGTTTCCTTGTTTTTGGTATAAATAGGGGTTTTGACTTTAGTTTTCGGTGGGAGCTCTCTGGTTTTGAAAATATTGGGGATTCGTTTTCCCTGAGGGCTTCCTGGTGGTTCTCTTGGTGGAAAAGATTGCAATTCAAAGGCCTGGTTTTTTTCTTTTTGTTTAGCCATTGTGAGCTGAGAAAAGGGTGAAATAAATAAAGAGAAAGGCAAGGAGTCTATACCCTATAGGGGCTGTTTGTCTTGAGTTTTCTCCTTGAAGTTATAATTCCTACCCTGCTTTGCTTAGTTCTTGAGCTTGCATTTCATGTACTTTGATATAAAAGTTTGGTGGTATATTCATGTTTTGCTGGGTTTGTCTCTGTGGATTTGGATTGATTGGAATGCTTATAATACCTGCTGAGCCCTGTATGGAGGTTGAAACCAAGTTTTGTTAATCTTGCGTAATCAATGGGTGATAAGCACCTTTTTTTTAGAGGCATGGGTTTTGCTAGTCCCCTGTAAATCCGCAGGGAACAACTGACTAAGGTCTGCGATCTTTTCTTTCTTTTTTTTTTGGAAACTAAATTTTTTTGCTGGAATGCTTGGCTGTCATGTTAATCATCAAATAAGTCTAGCTTTAGGATTTTGTTCATGCATGTTTGTTTGAAGCTCTGGGATGGACTGAGTTCTGAATGTCATGACCACTTTGCTAAGCCCCTAAAACCAGGTTTATATCCTCAGTCAATTTCCTCCACATGTCTAGGTAGTTTTATAAATAGAGAAGTCTCTTTTTTTTCTTGAACATGGAGCTGTTTTACTGTTATTGGGCTTTTGACTAATTTTTTTTCCCTATTTTCGAAACAGTTGTCTTCAATTTTTTCTCTTTGATTTTTCTTTTTATTTCCTTGTTGTACCTGTGACCTAGTGACTTCAGTTCACAAAATGTATATCAATATACCCATCTATTTGTAATTGCCATTCTGCTACTTTATGGCAGTTTCCTGTCACCTCAGCAGAGATGAGAAAAGAATCTATGATTTTGAAAGGAAACAGTTTGAGTCTTTTGAATGAATTTGAGCTCATTCTGGAGTCTGATCCTCTCATGTAAGAATTTTACAAACACATGTCCATAAACGTTTGATTATTTCTTGCCTTTTCACACTATGAATATGCATTTTTACGTTGTTGATATTCTTGAATATAGTGATGAAGTAGGATTTATTCACCCATCCCAATTTGTCACATTAAATAAAGAAGCGAGCAGCTCCTTGGAACATGAAGATGCAAATTTTTGGAGCAGGGATCATAAGCTTGCAATTTCAACAGATGTTCTCCTTCCTTTGTATAAGGAGGTCAAAGATGTGTTTATGCATGCAATTAGCCAATATAAGAGGCATGAGAATCTATCTGATGCATCTTGGGATGAGGGTAATCTTGAAAGTGAGGTCATGAAGCACAGCAAGGCGCTTTTATTGTTAAGCTGTGACTTTGGGACTGCATGGAATTTCAGGTATTTCCAGCTTTCTGCTCAAGTTTATATTGATATGTTTGTGTGTGCATCTGTATCTCCATTCATTTAATTATTTTCATTCTTGCTTATTCTTACCATGAACCCATGACCATGATGTTTGTTCCTCGTATTTGTCATGCAGGAAGTTAATTGTGTCAAAGAAGCAGCATATGTTGATATTTTTGGATGAACTTTTCTTGTCGGCCCTAGTCCTTTCATACTCTCCCAAAAGTGAAAAGGCATGGTGCCACAGGTAACATATATAAGCTATTCTTTTTCGTTTTTAATATGATGATACTTTTTATTTTGTGTTTTTGATTTTCCACCAAGCTCTATATGTAATTCAACAGTTATCAACTGTTTCACCGTCACGTGTATTTAGGCATAATTCTTTTCAAGCATAAAACCCAACTCTTATGGATGTATAAATAAATTGGCAGGCGGTGGGTGATCAAGATGATTGCTGGAAAATGTTCAACTATGCAAGATATTGTAGGGAAAGAATCTGAGCTAGTGGAGAAAATAGCTGAGGTTTAAATTCAGTTCAGGATGTTGATATTATTAATAGATGAAGGTTTATATGATATTTAATAGTAGAAACTATTATATTCTTTTCTGTTGCATTTTAGTTTGTTTCTTCTAACCCTTCCCAGAGACATCAGAAATAATCTTCCTATAACGGCTCTTGATTGGGTTTCCTGTAAAATTGTGGTCAAACTAATGATTTTTGGCACATAACAGTTGATGAGACATCCCATAAACTATGTGATGAGGAATGCACCAGTGAGGTGTGGTCGTAATATGATTTCCTGCCCACTTGTTTTGCAGAGATCAAAAATGAATTATCGTGCATGGAATCATCGTTGCTGGTTAGTTTCATACATGACAACAGAACAGGTCACTAAGTGTTTGCTTTGTATCAATGCTTTAGAATGTAGCTGTAGCAAAACATTTTCGGGCCAACCTTGCCCCCTTAAATGTGCATTGTAATACTGTATGCTAGCCTTCATAGCTTAGATTATCACTAGAGTAAGCTATGTTGGCTCTTTTTCCTGGTTTTGAATGGTTTCCTGCTGAGTTGTTTTTGTTAGATTTGTAAACTATAAATTTTTAGTTGTTGTACGTGGTTTTTTTGAATTATATATGAATCCACTTTGCCTGCAGGTGCTGCATGAGTTGAAGAAATCCAGAAACTGGGCTGGATTACATGTTGCTGATAATTCTTGCTTTCATTATCGCACTGTGAGTTTTCCTCTTCAAACTTTTGAGCCTGATATTGAAGAGTTCAAAAGAAAGATAAACCCCTGAAAAAGCAATAAAACATTTTTTTTAGGGGGGGACTATCATAGCTCTTCTAATGAAATCCAATGCCTATTTGAATAAAAAAACAATGTAGAAATTTATTGATGGATTTTTTGGGGGGGCCCTTCTAATGAAATCCAATGCCTCTTTGAAAAAAAAAACAATGTAGAAATTTATTGATGAGTTTTCATTAAATGCAGCGGCTGATGCTCAGGATCAGGGAGGATCACTGCCATAAACTAGAAGATGGAACATCTGATGGAAATGATGAAATTTATCGAATCTGGCAGGTATAACGTTTCTGCACGCTGTTCATCAATCACTGCTCATTTTATGAAGGCTTGTCTGCTCTGTTTCTGTGTTTCTAGTGCACTTATGATCATATGTAGCTAATTCTTGGTACCTTTCCAAGTACATCAGCTCATCAGCAACTCTTCTGAGTTTTATGAATATGGGAATGGGAATATTATAACCTTTTCTTTTTATGTTAGATTACATTTGCCTCAAATAAACCTAGCACTTTCCTTTGATTTTCTTGGTGATTTGACTGCATTGTTGTAGTCTTACGCAAAAAAATGGGTCAAGATGTTGGAGACAAGCTCTGTTTCTTTTATTGGACATGTGTTAAGAAGATGGTGCCGTGGAGATCAAGGAAACAAAACCCCAGTTATCAGGATTAGCTTTCTAACGTGGGGAAGGCTAAGATTTCTTGTATGCTTGATGATTAGCTTCTGTTAGTGGATAAGCATTAGGCTTTGTTAGAGAGTTAATTAGCTTTCTGTTAGTGTGTTGCATGGATAAGCATTAGGCTTTGTAGGTCCTTTAATTTCGGTATTGAAGTCACAAAATGGGTTTGTATATAACTCATGCATGAGAATAAAGAGAACAAGCATTATTAGCCCGTCATATCTGTGGTTTGTTCTCACTCTGAGAGAATGATCTTTTCCATTAAAATTCCATAGCTTTGATTGGGACCTATCAAAATGCGGATAACAAAATAACATTATTGAAGCAAAATCCTTCTTTTGAGGAAAATCCTAGTGCAAACAATTCATAAAATGTTTTTATTCCACTTTTAACCGGGTTTTTTTGATATTTTGATTGTTATACTGTGGGTATATGACAGGAGGAGCTTGATTGGAATGAAGCATTGATTAAGTGTTATGTAGGAAGAGAGGTACATCTAACAAAACGTTGCCCCACAGGTTTAAGAAATTCATTATTGATTCACTTGTCGTAGATGTTTTATCTTTTCTTTCTCCCCTCAAGTAAAACGAAGATATCCAATTTCTGCGAATTCTTAATGGTTCCTAAACACCAGTGGTCAACTTCCAGCCACACTTCACTTTGTATCTTCTTATACATAATTTTATCTTTTTCAGGCTTTGTGGCTTCATCGTCGTTTCCTCGTCTTTTCTTGGATAAGGCATTTCACAACTAATCTTGGTGACACATCTAACTACCGTGTATGTAAATCCAGCATAAATGCTGACATTGGTATCTTTATGGATAATGAGTTGCATCTCGCAAATTCCTGCTCAACAATACCCGATAATGAGTTTGAGGATTTTCAAGCACAGGCAATATATTCCGCAACTTACATATTATGGCTGACAAAGGTAGTAAGTAGCGTGTATCTTCACTTTCACATTTTGCAACTTTTAAATGGCCTCTCTCAAATTGGTTGAGTTCTAACACGACTTTGTTCTTTCACCAGCAAATCTCCGATTCCCAGGGAATTGAGCTCCAAGAAAAGCCAAATCTTGGAAGCCTGAAGACCGTGCTGAATATGGCATGTCCTGAAAGATCGTTTCTTTCGGACATCTCAACAGGGATAACTGGGAAGTGTGACGAGGGTTTGAAGGAGAACAGATATCTACTTCGATAGATAAATCTGTTACACAGTGTTTGGACCATATTCTTTGTACGTTGCCCAGATGGTAACTGTTGTACGCTCAAGTTGGGACTTGAATCCAGAGTTTTAACCCTTTTTGCTTCACGAGTATATTGGCGTGAAGCATGTGAATCCTCAAGTCTTGAACTGTAGTCTGTGCTCCGTCTTCCCGACCTAGCAACTTCAGGGAAAAACTGAATTATTGTAGGCCGGCACGCTATATAAAATGCGGGAGTGCAAAACCCAGCCAGATTGCCAACTATTGCCTTCCAGGCTTCCATATGTGATCATAACTACGGCAAATCCTGCTATGCCTTCTCCTAAACGGGAAGCCATTCCAAACGCGATGCCTTTTTTTGTGTTAATCTTTTCAGAGTTCTGTGTCTTTGGGAGAGGTTTTCATTGGATTTTGGAAACCACGTAATGCCATTACCAAACTAACATCCAAACTCAATGACGGAGACTATGTTTGGAAACGTTGCCAAAAATTTTAATTTTTTTTTAAAATTGAATATTTGTGTTTTGTATTCGTTTTGTGTCTGATTTTAAAAATGATTTTAAAAATAAAAAAACATCATTGGCATGTTTTTGGCAAAATTATTTGAAAACCCCAGTCACACGTTTAATACGACTGCTGTTGTTGTATCCCCCCCCTTTTTTTTTAAAACAAAGATCGACTCCTGTTTATCTTATTTTAAAACAAAAAAAAGTCATTTAAAAAGAAAAATTGTTTTGCTTTTGAAACAGAACAGTATTCTTGATTTTAGACAAAACCACAGTCACCTATTATGTGATTCATTTTTTTTTTATTAAATTAGTAACTTTTTTCATTTTTTTTTAAATTACACATCAAATATACTTGTGGTTTCTGTTTTTTCCAAAACCTTTCCATCTCCTGAGCCAAGGCATTGTGGATTGGGGGTGGTGGGAGACCGAAGAAAATGTAATGACATGATGTTTACGATTATATTTAAGAATATCATGTTTTTTAATAAAAAATTATTTAAAAATATATTAATTTTTTAAAATTTTTTTAATATTAACATATCAAAATAATTTAAAAATATAAAAAATATTTGAATAAAAAATTTTAAATTTTTAAAAAATATGCAAATTATAACTATAACAACTCAAGTAACATGTAACCTTTTCTTTTTCTTTTTTTAATACCATAAACAAAAACAACCATCTGTATCCTTTGGGGCTCTGGGACATCTACGACCAATCATCGTAAGATCTTGCATCCATGCTGTCCCTTATCCATAACGTACGCACTGTAATCCCATTGACAAACTACATCCTTAAAATTGCTGTGCAAGACTCAGATGTCCGAAACACATTCACAGACAATCGCCAAAACTTCAAGTTTCTCTCTTTTTCCTTGTAAATTTACAGGTACTCTCTATACTTCTCTGCCTGGCTAGTTCTTTTGCAAAATGATAATTCATGAACATTGAACGAAACCATTGACATGACAACATTTTCCACTGAGCTTATCTCTCACAATTATAGCTTTCCCTTCACTAGCAAACATCTAAAACCTTCTTTACTTTCACTTCAAAGCAATGTAGTTAGCTGCATAAACCCTAACCATAATGCCACTATCCACCACCTAGGAAACCAACCAAAAGTAAGGAGTGTTTTACCTGAAACAAAACCAGCCCTTGCTTTATCTTATGATTTCGAAGAAACCCATTTGATGAGATTGCTTAATAGGTCTTGTAAAGCAGGCAAGTACAGTGAGTCCCTCTACTTTCTTGAGTGTATGGTTGCTAAAGATTACCAACCTGATGTTATTTTGTGTACTAAGCTCATTAAAGGGTTTTTTAATTCAAGAAATATAGACAAGGCTACTAGGGTGATGGGCATTTTGGAGAAGTATGGTAAACCTGATGTTTTTGCTTATAATGCAGTCATTAGTGGGTTTTGTAAGGCTAATCGGATTGAAAGTGCAAAAACAGTGCTTGATACGATGAAAAGAAAGGGATTTTCGCCGGATGTTGTAACTCATAATATAATGATTGGGACTTTTTGTAGCAAGGGAAAGATTGATTTGGCTTTAAAAGTTTTTGAAGAATTGTTGAAAGATAACAATTGTAAGCCAACTCTTATTACCTACACGATTTTGATAGAGGCGTACATTCTTGAAGGTGGAATTGATGAAGCTTTGAAGCTTTTGGATGAGATGTTATCAAGAGGGCTTGAACCAGATACATTTACTTACAATGTAATAACTAGGGGGCTGTGCAAAGAGGGGAAGGTTGATCGAGCTTTTGAGTTTGTTAGGACCTTGAATTCTAGGGGTTGTAAACCAGATGTGATTACATATAATATATTGTTACGAGCATTGTTGAATCAAGGGAAATGGGATGAAGGGGAGAAATGGATGAGTGAGATATTTTCAAGAGGTTGTGAGCCTAATGTTGTTACATATAGCATCTTGATTAGCTCTCTGTGTCGTGATGGGAAAATTGAGGAATCAGTGAACTTGGTGAAGGTTATGAAGGAGAAGGGTTTGACTCCGGATGCTTATTGTTATGATCCATTGATTGCTGCTTTCTGTAGAGAGGGAAAATTGGATATGGCAATTGAGTTCTTGGATTGCATGATCTCTGATGGTTTTTTGCCAGATATTGTGAACTACAATACAATAATGGCCGCTCTTTGTAAGAACGGAAATGGTGATCATGCTGTGGAAATATTTGGAAAGCTAGATGAAGTGGGTTGTCCTCCAAATGTCAGTTCTTATAACACAATGTTAAGTGCATTGTGGAGTTCTGGAGACAGATATAGAGCCTTGGGAATGATATCACAGATGCTTAGCAAAGGAATTGACCCAGATGTGATAACTTATAATTCACTCATTTCGTGTTTGTGCAGAGATGGAATGGTGGATGAAGCTATTGGGCTGTTGGCAGACATGCTAAGTGGAAGGTTCCAGCCAAATATAGTCAGCTATAAAACTGTTCTTCTTGGGTTATGCAAAGCACATAGAATTGATGATGCTATCGAAGTGCTAGCAGCAATGATTGAAAATGGTTGCCAGCCAAATGAAACTACTTACACGTTGTTGATTGAAGGTATTGGTTTCTCTGGATCAAGAGCTCAAGCAATGGAGTTGGCTAATTCTCTTTACATTATGAATGCTATTTCTGAAGATTCATTCAAACGTTTGAACAAGACCTTCCCTTTGCTTGATGTTTACAAAGGCTTCATTTATTCGAACTAGTTTCTGTTGTTCTTGGATGGCTAATGACCATATCAGATGTTCTGAAATCTGGTCTGTGTCTTCTTTGTATGGCCTTAAACTTACAAGGAACAAAAGGCAATAAGGATTTCTGCAACGAGACACCTGACGTGTTGCATATTTTCATGGTATTTTGAGGAAAAAGCATTTGTCACTGGTTTGTTGAGACATAACATTAGAATCCACAGTCGCAGAAGTGACCTATCAGGTACAACATAAGAGCTTGAGCCTTAAGGTGATCTTCTGTATTCTTTGGACTAACCTGCCACATTCTACCTTTAACGCCAGTAATTTGAAGAGAAGACTCATGTCTTGAAGAAAGAATACAAGAGAGCAATACTGTAAATTGTAACATGTGTAGATTTCTCTTTCTGTACTCAACAGGGGATTTTTACAGAATGTGCTGGTTACAAGCTTAAGCATTTGTTCTTCGAACTTGTACCTGATTTTTCTTATTATCCTATCAGGAGGAAACTCGATAGGTTCCTAGTCCTTGTTTCTATTTTACCCATTTAAATAACATGTTTTTATACATGATGAGCAATTTCTTCTGACCAAGTACCTTCACGTTTTCTTCTTCTTCTTCTTCTTCTTCTTCTTCTTCTTGTGGGGGAGGGGTGGGGGGACTAGAACTACATGGATTGATATGATTCTGATGATTAGTGATGGGGAAAAAAACTTATTTACAGGCATTATTGCATTGCCAATAAAGGCTAGTTTTCAGCAAATCCAAAGCCTAAATTTCGCGTGCCTTACTTTCTAATCAAAATGTACTCTCGACAAAAAGCACCGCCATTCAATTGGATTCCTAGAGCAATGACAAACCAGTGGCCTGCAGTATGCTTTAGAGGATCGTTGCTTCTTCTCTGTTGGTTATTCATTTGCCTAATAGAAGACCGGTTACTTGTGGTAAAAGGGAGCAGACAACTGCTTGCTTATTGGATATTGACAGTCTTCATTTTTTTTCCTTTTCTTTTTTAAGTATTGTCAACTGGAAGATGTTAAATCATTTGTTGACTACAAGCCAAGAAAGACTTTGTACTTACTGAAGAAGGATGGATGCGATGTCGAAGCAGAAAACAAATTTTGCTTACATAAAGAGTGGATGCCTGGATATGTTTTTGAGGATACTGAAGATTTGAGGCTGAACACTGTTGAAAAGATGGCATCTATTCTAGGAAAACTGTTGTGATCAATCATTATGCTTTGGTGTTGGTGACTGTCACTGTCAGTCTTGCTGAGATTCTATGGTTTTCTCTTGCATTTCCATTTTCAATGTAGTGCTTTAGTGATGTTGTGATTTACAAATGAATTTTGTAACAAGTTTTGATAGCAATAAGAGTTCCCTATTATAGTGAAGCGCATGCCAAGAATTTTGCCAATCCATGTTGTGAGGAATCGATAGCATTCATTGTTTTTGTGTGTTTGATATTGCCAGCTTTTATAATTGTGATTTAAAAAAAATTGTTTTATAAAAAGTATTTTTTGTTGAGATTGATTTGATATTTATATATATTTGGTTAAAATTACAGTTAAAATTGATGATTGAATAAAAAATAATTTAATATGTTTGGTTAAATATGCTTTTCAAATTGAGATTATAAAATAACTAAAAAAGATATATATTAATATTGATGGTTTTTAATTTAAATATTGTAGATTTAATTACCACTGTTACATTATAAAATAAATAACACTTTATATCAAATATTTTTTATTGTTCCATTAACTTATTTACAATTTCATCATGTATAAAATTCATCCGATAAGAACTACAATTTCCATAGTTTTTTGAACGTGCAACAAAATCAGGTAAAATATCATCAGAAATAAAATTAAAATTGCGATCTCCTTCTAATTTATATAGTCTCATTGAATAATATTAAACACTAGTTTTATAAATAAAATACAAATAAAAAAATTAAAAAAAATTTTATCGGATCGAGCGTGTACAATAAACATTAAAAATATTGTTCAAGGGAGAAGTAAAGACTGGCGAGTGAATTTAATTCACTCGGCACTGTGCACCTCAAGAAGTGAACAGCGCAATGAATTAATTCATGGCAGGAAAGGAGAAGCAAATTAATATTGCTTTCTGCTAACCAGCGTTCCGAACGTGAATTGTGGTAGATTCCACACAGTAAATAATGTTTTGTATTTTACTAAAGCAAATGTAGAAACAACCACGTAAACAAAAACAAACGTAGTCTTATCAATTCATCATCTATTTTTTTTATACATGCATTCAGAGCATAGCCAAGATCAACTTGAAATGTTAGGTGCGGTCCTGCAGATGATAAATTTTATTTTCTGAAGGAATCTAATTTTTTTTTTTTATTTGTTATTGAACAATAACATCACCAAGAATTTGTCCCGTGCAGTGTAAAATCATGTTGGACTGTTCTGTAATTGATTATCAATTCGATAAGCTAGGGCTGTATATCTTCTTTAGTTTTGGCTTGTGAAAGATGGTGAAATCCCAATGGCGACTGTCAAATTTGCATCAGGTTGCTCAATTAGCAACTGAACACGATGATTCCACACGAGAAGACAGATTGTTCATGGACATTATTACATGCTAAAATTAAAGGAGGATACTCTTTGTGATTGTATCAATCGTCCATATACCAGCATGAAAGATACTCATTGAGTCACAGCACTAGATATTAGCAAAATCATCAAGGTTTTGTTCCCTTTTGTTGATATGCTTTATCACCTTTGAACTGTGAGCAGAATTGGTTTTTGTGATGTTGAAATTTCTTTTATGGCACACCAGCTTTTGCAAGCACACCCACTTCAGCAAGTACATAAACATTATACATGTAATGTAAATTGAATACATGCTCACACATTCTGTGCTCGCTTGTCTAACAATTTTGAACCTGCAGATGAACCAGGCTGTTAGCATTCAAGGAGTGGATGTGCAGCTCTGTGGAGTCAATTTTCTAGAATTTTTGGTACACATAATTTCTCAAGTTATTTCATCTTATGACCATGTTGTTTCAGCCGTGTTAATTCATCTTATTTTCTTAATTTTTGGTACACATAATTTTCTTTCCTTGAAAGCCTCGTGTTGTACTTCCATAAAAGAAAGAAATAAAGCACAGAAAAAAGGAGGCAATGCATCTAAACATCTTTGTGCGGATGAACAACTCAAATTGCTTGAGAGCTACATATTATGTTTCCATTGTGCAAATGAGCTGTTTAGAATAATAAGACGTATCACGTAATTTTACAACTGCTTAGTTTAACATCAATATAAAGGGGCTTAAAAAAAAGGGTAAAAAGGTACCACCAACACACCCATCTAAGGTGGCATGTTGCTTCGCGCGTCACAAGATGTCATCACACTTACTTGTGCAATATGCTCTTCTTCGAAAGCTTTGGTTTCTTATGATTGTGGTTCTGCCACGGTTAAAAGAAACAAGATTTCAACTTGAGAAAACGCCAGAGGTAATGGAAGAAGATGTACTGATTAAAAAAAAAACAAGAAAATATACCTTGTGTCTATCTACTGCTCCATAATCTGTCCTCTCCTTCCAGTTGCTCTTCCGTAATTTGATGGGCCGATTTCCAACATATTTACCTGAAATCAAGGTTAAGAACAGCATCAACATGCTAACACAGCTCAATCCATTAAGATTTTAATATTAAAGGACAAAAAAATATTAGTTAATTTCATCACTAGGAAAAAGGAATTAAAAAACTGAAGGAAGATCAATTCAAGATCTACCTGAATTCAATAACCAAGGATCGACAATGCCCAGTGATCACCAGGTACTTACAAAAGATTAACTAGTTTGATTTCAAATATGACATCTCCTTTTCCCAATACAGAAGCTGGGTGATAAAATTCTAAATTATTAAGCAAGATACAACGTCTTCTCCTCGTTAAATGTTTTGTTCAGTGGCTGAAAGCTGATCACTTACCCATTGCAAAGTTAAAAGTTACTAAACAACCACCCTTCAAGGTTAACAAAGCCACTGAGGTCAGAGGTGTCTATAAAATGGCCCAAACACCCCCACCCCTTTTCTCTTCCTCATAACATAAACAGAGACAACTGCTCAGACCAAAAAAAAATTGAGAGACTAGCTGACTCACCATTCATCTCCTTAAGTGCAGCAGCTAGGTCAGTAGGGTTGGCAAAGCTAACAAATCCATAGCCCTTGGTCTTGCCACTCCGCTTATCCCTGACAACCTATTATGTGAGAAAGCACAACAGCATATGCATATAAGGTAACCGTTACAGCTTCCAAAAAAAATAGAAATAAAAACCAAAAGTAAAGGGCAAGAAACAGAAACACCCAAAACATGATAGCAAATGCATGCTGGGTGCCAATGCACAGGCACACAGAAGAAACATGCATTTTCAACATAATCACAGCCCAATTCCCCAGCCAACCACGGGCATTGCAGATGAAGTAACAAGGACTAAACTGAAACAAGCAGAGGCAGAGCATCATGAATAAAGTCCCCAGGAACATGACTAAGATTAGTAGGTTATTTCAACAGCCAAACTTCTATGAAAAACCTCCTTTTTAGACTCATACCACAACAGAATTTCAGAAAATTGAAGTCCTTATGGAGTTCATTGCAAGTAAATGCAAAAAATCTACATTGAATACAACTAGCCAGGCCTAAATCAGTCCAGATACTGCTCATTTCAGATGAATCTCTGAAAGACTTTATTAGATTGCTCCATCATACTAATAAGACAATAAATTCCACATAAATCAGTTCAAGAGAAAAATAGCGAAGCAGATACAGGTTGCTTGGTAACTGAACCAAAACTACTAAAACCAGGCACTCTGGAGAACCTAGTCAGATCTATTGACAGTACCAGACCTTCAAAAAGTCATCATCTTATCAAGATCAACTCAAACAGAAAAACATCTAGGGAAAAGCACCTGCATGCTTAGAGGTTATGGAAATTTGGAAATTTTGTGGTGAGCAAAAGATCCTGAAACTCAGGTTTCTAACGAAATCAGCACATGGAGCCCACTTAAAAATTTTAATGGGTTACTAACCTGACTCCAACTTGTTCAGATCAAGAAAACCAGCAATACGACTCACTTAGTCTGTGAGTTATGTGAAAAATAACCTACACAAGCTCCAGATGTCAATTCCAGCTGTCCACATCCAATATTTAATGATCAAACCTGACTTTGTCTATCCTGGATATATCGCACCCAGAAAACAAAATATTTAAAAAACAACGGGTTTAAAATCCTTGCTATCAACATATGACCTAACATATTGACTCTGTAATTTTAGAACAAAACAGGAAAAAAAATCTTAGATTATTGCATCAATTTGCAACTTGAAGGTAATTCACATGATCAAGATGTCCAAGCAATATGTAGATTGTAGACAAAGCCTACCTTAGTACACAGAAAAATACACCTCTGTGCGCTTCAAAGAAAAATCTGAACAGGAAATGGCAAGGTTTCACAGACAAGGCAAACAATACAAAAGAAATCAAGAAATGGAGTGAGACAGCAACTTACTCTGGCCAAGTTAAAAGAAGGAAACCTCGAAAATGCTTTTGAAAGAACATCATCATTCACCTCATTACCGAGATCACCACAAAATACGCGGTAGTCATCTGTAAACAGCACAATTAGAACACCTTAGATAAGAAACACATGAAATACAGTGAAGAGTGAACAAAATCAATATCAACGAAATAAACATTTTATAAGAATGTTTACTTTATTAAAAAGCTCAAAAAAACAAGATTGGGTTAACATACTTTCAGGCCATTCTGCAAGAGTTGGATCCTCCCATGTCAGGCCAGCAGCTTTACGAGGAACTGCTTTCTTTTTAGTTTCTGCTTTATGTTCAATCTCACTACTCGCAAGGGCTGCTTTTACACCCTCAAGTGCTTCAGGTGTAATCGTTTGTGCATCCCTTTGAAATAATTGTTGCGCCTGTTCAAAGACACTACAAAATCATTCACCCTGAAAAGCAAGAACACAAACAAATGTACTTGCGGATACATAATAAGACAGTCTAATCAAATCATTAAAATAAAAGAAAACATCAAACCAAAATCAATCCATGGATATCGCAGCCAGATTAAAAAGATAAATTATCATTTCAAATTTTCGTTTTTCCAACAATATCGATTCTGAACCAATTAAAATATAATCTATCTTATAATCACAAATTCACATCTCAATTTTCACATTACCACAAAAAACCCAATTAAACCCTAAAATTACCCAATTTCCCCGAAACCCAAAAAAACCCACTTCAAAATACACTACAACAAACTTTACACAAAACAAATAACAATTTCACAACCATGACCAAATCACTCAATATCAAAGAACCTTAACCAACATCAATAAAAAAAAAATTCCCAAATACAGCAAATACATATACAATTGCTGACCTGCTGGTACTGGGGGAGAGAGTAAACGGGTCCAATCGGGGCAGGCGGGTAAACGGGCGCCATAACGGTAGGAGGTGAGGTGACATATGGTTTTGGGTAAGGGTCCGATTGCTGTAGGTGAAAAGGGGTAGGGAAATACGTGCCGTTTGCTGCTGTTGCAGATGTTGCGGATGCTGCGTATGTGAATTGCTGTGAAGTTGATGAAGATGGAGGGATCGACATTGGTCTTAGGGATTGAGCGAACTGGTTGTCGTTTGTATGTATTCACGGGATTGATAGAGCTGGAGGATTTTTGTGTTGGTTGGATTTGAGAAAAGGAAACTTCGGGGGATTTACTTGCTTTATTTATTTATTTGATGACGTGGATTTCTAACTGGCTAAAGTCATGATCGGTCCTTCAACTCTTAAAAATCACAAGTTAAGAAATATTAACATATACTAGAATTATCTTGACATTTCACTATTACAGTGGCATTTCAGTCTGGCGATGAATAATTAAAATGACAAATATAGACTTAATTAAGAATTAGGCACCTTGAAATGCCATTAACATATGACCTAACAATTAAATGATAAATATTAGGTCATACTAAAATTATCTTGACATTTCTAAAGCCTTAGATTATTGCATCAATTTGTAACTTTTTAGATAATTTTTTTTTAATTTTATCATTTAATATTAAATTAATTAAAAATTAAATTTTATAATTTGTTTGAGTTTATATTCTATGAGGTTATCTTGATTTTATGACTTGGATTATGTGATTTTATGTATCATTTTTTTAATTGATTTTTTTTAATTTTATTATTATTAATTAAGAATTGAGTTTTATAATTTATTTTAATTTGTTTTCTATAAGATTATCTTGATCTCATGATCCATGTTTGATAGGTAACATAGTTTGACTTGGCTTATTTTTTTAGTTGATTTTTTTTTTTATCATTCAATATTAGGTTGATTGAGAATTGAGTTTAATAAAAAAATAATTTATTTTCTATTGAATTATTAGTCTTATGAACTAGTATTGAATTCTGGTTAACCCAAGTTGATTTATATATATATATATAGTATATATATATATATAAAATATCATCTTGATTTTTTTAGTTAAATTATATTTTTTTTACATTTTATTGAATTATACTTTATTGATATACTTTTTTTAACCTATTAATTTGACTAGTTCATATCAGGTCAAACCTCTTATAATTTAATTTTTTAAAAAAATATATATTAATAATATCTTTTTATATATAAAAAAATTATTTCAACCTTTAGTGCAAAAAAACAATTATCTAGTACCACCCAAATGGTTTTTTTATTAGAGAAATCTAATATATATAATTCTCACAAATAATTTATGTGCAGGATTGCGGGGTACGGGTTAATTCATACACCAACGGTTTTAGAGACCATTTTATATTATTATTATTATTATTTTGCATTGTATATCATAAATAATTTGTAGAAGTAAACCTTGATTTGTAGAAGTAAAAATAATAGCAAAAACAATCACAATATAGACGCATGTACGGCTCTACTTCTAGCAAGTGGTGCTGACCAAGGAGTTAAAAGCACTACAAGAATCTACATCTAAGTTGACAGTATAATCTGACAAGTTTGTTCAATTGGTTAGCTGAGCCGAGCGTGTCTTTGTTTTTCTCTGCATTTCTCGACACATCTAACACGAAATTTTAACTACATGAGTTATCACGTCAAGAGCTCAGAAGGCATGGTGATTTTCAGACGATGATCTTTATTTCAGGACTGGCTACTCTGAAAAGTTGTTTCTGACTGGTTATGGGTTTTCTTGATCTTCGAAATAATGCAGTGAGGTAAGCCTGCTTAAGCTTCCCTCCAAAATCATGGCGTAGCTTCTTCTACTTACCGCCTGGCTCTTCTATTCTTTCTTTCATTTTTAAGGCGTGTCAAAGCATTTCCACTGGGGACAAACCATTGATCGGAAGTTCAACCCATGGTAGCAAAAACCGGCGAAACAACCTCCGCGAGGACAGAAACGTTGTACTTGGTTTTGGAGGGGTGCGCCAGGCCACTGCAGCAGTGGAACGCAGAGGCGACGCTCGAGAACGCCAGCAGCAAGCTGCTGTTACAGGCCCTCACCCTAGAAAAATAAATTTAATATCGTGTGGGCCATTGGCCCACGTATCAGATATTAAACTGATAAGAACAGATACTACACTTGATCTTAGCCAAAAGGCCGAGAAAGGTATGAGTGTTTTCTTGTGCACGAGCTGGTTTTTATACTTGCGTTTTTGGTCCAGCCCTTCACTTCTTTGTCGATGTGGGACGTCAAAAACAGGCCTCGAAGCAGGACAATAAAGTGCAGCCTCGTTCCCTGTACTCAGCGTGGTGGGTTTTTCAACACCACTATTATTCTTATTTCTCCATGACACAAAATACAGACTTGACAAGTTAAGATTTTATCATTGCCAAATCTCAGCAGGTGGTCTTCCCAAGCCCCAGAGAGCGTTACCTAGCTCTGCTTTGAAACTGTGAAGAGGGGGCCGAAGCTTGAGCTATTATGGTATCAATGATCTACTCTTGGATCCATTCATCTGTATTAACAAGATGCTCGTGGGATTCATTCAGAATTGTGATCGTAGTGCTGCAAGATCGATAATCTTTTTATCTCACAAACATCATTTTTCAACGAAGGGCCAAGAATTTCATAGTCCCAGTTCAAGATAGACGAATACAAGGCGTATGTTTAGCAGATAGGAACAGGTAGAAAAGAAGAGGGGGCTGAAGCTTGAGCTATTATGGCATCAATGATCTACTCTTTGCTCTATTCATCTGTATTAACAAGATGCTCGTGGGATTCATTCAGAATTGTGATCGTAGTGCTGCAAGATCGATAAACTTTTTATCTCACAAACATCATTTTTCAACGAAGGGCCAAGAATTTCATAGTCCCAGTTCAAGATAGACGAATACAAGGCGTATGTTTAGCAGATAGAACAGGTAGAAAAGAAGAGGGGGCTGAAGCTTGAGCTATTATGGCATCAATGATCTACTCTTTGCTCTATTCATCTGTATTAACAAGATGCTCGTGGGATTAATTCAGAATTGTGATCGTGGTGCTGCAAGATCGATTAACTTCCTTCTCCCAAACATCATTTTTCTACTTAGGGTCAAGGCTGCGCAGTCCCCGAATTATTTGGTTGTGTTCCACAGATGGGAAGAAGTGGAACTCTAGCCAGATCACTAGCTCAACATCTAATTTAAACTAGAATTGGGCAGGGGCCGCGACTTGCGCAGCCCCCTCTACCACAAATTTTGACGTAGGCTCTCCCTCTTGGGGAGACCTTAAACCAGCACCCCTCCGATGTGCAATGGAGGTCACTGATCTAGACCATGGGCATTCTTGATCACCCATTGATCCCGTCCAGGTAAGTATGTTTAACGTCGCTGTGGGTTCCTTATTTATACACGGCCAACTCGTCTGGCCTCTTGTTTTTCCTCCATGTGGGATAGTTAAGTAGAACGCGAAGCTAGGTCTCCATTCGACCCTGCTGCACCTTGACAAATCTTTCTTGCTCCCAAGTTTGATTTATTGACTGGGAATCAAAACTAACAGTAAGATTTTACGTGGAACTGGAGACTTGATTTCGAGTTGTGAAGCTAAACACTGCTTCTCCACAAATACAGAATGGAGGACCAGACTAGCCTATCATCTCTCTCAGGGATCAAGTGTCAACGAATTAATGGAAGATATATGTTCCTAAGCTTTACAGGATTATTGTAATGAATTGTCACATTCTGGCAGAGTAAAAAACAAAAAAAAAAATTTATCCGCCCGTTTTCAACGTGGTGCGAAGCTTAATAATTAAATAGTTATATTTTAAAAAAAATTAATAGCTTTCTATGAATTTATATGTGGTTTTCAACGTGGCATCCAAATCTTAATAATTAAATAGTTATATTTTTTAAAAAAAATTAATTAATAGTACAGTGTACTATGAATTTGTATAAGTTTTATATATAAATAACTTTTATTAAAAAATATGTATTATAGAATAATATAAATTATAATTTAAAATCTTATTTAAGGGTTTAAGTTTTTTATTTGAGATGGTTATTTGATAAATAAATTTGATTTTTATTACGAAATTCACAACTTCTACCAATATTTCTTCTTTGACATCTTCTTTTTTGTTTTGTTTTTTTTATTTTTTTATTTTTTTATAAGGAAATTCATAACTTCTACCAATATGCCATGACATCCCAGTCCTAGCTTGTGTTTTTGATCATGATCATGTTGCTTAATTTGGATAGAATTTATTTTTATAAAAAACTAGCTGCGGTTGCGGTTGCAGTTTCAAAATACTTTTTGCTTAAAAATATATTAAAATGATGTTTTTTTAATTTAAAAAAAATTATTTTTGAGATCAGCCTATTAAAACGATTCAAAAATATATAAAAAAATTAACAAAAAAATTAAATTTTATAAAAACACGGGTTTGACCGCGTTTCCAATCAGTCATATAGTCAGTCAATCTATCTATCTATAAAATTTGAGAATTAGATCCATCATACGAGGATAAATGGAATAGCTTAGAACCTGCAGGTACATTAAAATGAGGTATTGTAAAATCGCATCTACCATGAATTGTGTGAAATCTTGCAATTATCCAAGAAACTTCATATTAATATTATGTTTATCATAGTCCTTTTAATGCGGTTTAACATTAGTTGAGACAAATTATTAATATTATCTCAGATATTTTGGTAAGATTTAAAGAATTATTGATTTTTTTCTAGATTGTTTTTTTGTAGGTTTTTTTTTAATATAAATATTTAAATTAATTTACGTGTATCTTGATTAATTTTACAAGTCTTAAAATTAATGATAATATAAGTTTTTAATCGTTATTATATTAATAATCAGAAAGTTATGTGAGAAGTTTGATATGGATGATATATTTAGCAGTTGAATAAACACGAGCTTTACAATTGAATATATAATATCTGTATCTCTGCAGGAGGAAGACCCGTTTAACAATTGTACAAGTATTACATTTTTTTTTATAATTAACAAAAATATTAAAAGATGTAGGTTTTCACTGTATTCCCGTGCCATGTATATACAAACAAAGAGCATTAATGCTCTATTTTGTTTTATTTTATTTTAGTTATCCAATATTTTTTTTCTTCGATTGCATTATTTTATAATCAAATTAATGACTTAATTTCTTATAGTTTATTGTAGCAAGGCACAATTAAAAATTAAAAGATCAGAGTGTAAAACATTATAAAATAACGTGGTTTATGTAAAACTCATACGGGAAAAATGTTCCCTGTTTTCCTTTCTCTTATGTGACAAGCCTTTTAGTTTTTCGAAGTTTTATTTTAATTTAAAATTTTATTTCTTTTATTTTTCTAATTTATAATTTAAAAAAAATTGCCAAAAAGTAACAAAAAATAGAAAAAGTTATTGTTGGTCACATTTGGAGCACGAAAAAATTTATTTTCATGTTAACAAGTTTTATTGAGGTGTTTGTTATTATTTATCTTGCCTGTAAAAATAGATTAGGGTTGAGAGGGGATTTTATTTCCAATTTAATTTTGTATTTTTAGAAAATCTAAGGGGTGTTTTGAGTTCATTTATTGACATTAAAAAGATATTTAATAGGTATTTTTAGGTGGAAATATGTTGAAAAAAAAGATTTTGAATAGAAAGCCTTAACCTGATTTTTAATTGTTTTCTAGTGGTCGAAAACTGTACAAGAAAAGGACATTTCTTTTATTTTTATTTTTAAAAAAACAAAATAAACAATATGTTGTTTGTTTTTTAACTAGATATAAAAAACTAAGAAAAAACCAGTCATGTAAGCCTGATTTTTTTTTTAAATGGGCTAGGCGGTAGCCTTTTTTAACTTTAATTTTTTATATTTTAAATTTAAATTATATATATATATATAGGATGCCCAACCTAGGGGGTATTCAATTTTGATTTGCTAGGGTAATGAAGGCAAAAGACACCCCAAAGTGGAGATTCTGAGGGAGAACCCTGCTGGGAAAGCTCCTTTTAAGGAGTTAGTTGCTTTATTCTCAGTTTAAGGCCGGGACACAAGGAAGAATTCGTGGTCTATGTGTGACCTCTGACGATGCTCCCATCATGAATAAAAATGGATGATAGAAAGGAAATAATCCAAATCCCAGAAGACCTCCCCCTAAACTAGAAAAAAAAAAAACTCAAGTGCCACGAAATACTGACAATTCCGTTTATATATTTCATACCAAAATATCCATTTTTGTTAGTTTGATAATAATTGTATTTTCGGAGTAGTTTGTGTATCAATTGACACCAAGTTCCTGTTTATTTTTGCGTTTCAGAAACGTTTTTAAAAAAATTAATTTTTATTTTATTTTTTTTTACTTTAAATTAATAATTTTTGGTATTTTTAGATCATTTTGATACGCTGATTTCAAAAATATTTTTTAAAAACTAAATATATATATTATTTTGATATATTTCTAATTGAAAAATACTTTGAAAAGCAACGTATTTTTTTTGTGTTTTTATATCATTTTGATATGCTGATTTCAAAAATAATTTTTAAAAACTAAATATATATATTATTTTGATATATTTCTAATTGAAAAATATTTTGAAAAGCAACAATAACCACACTTCCAAATATATCCTAAAATTTTGGATGACTTCGAGGAAAATCACAGTCCATGGTCTCAAATTTAAATCTATTTTTAAAAAAAAAGAAAACCTTCTTGACCAATAGAATACCCTATTTGAATTACTAAAATCATAGTTTTAAAATTCGGTCTGGCAGGTCAACCCGGGACCGAGCTGACCTGGGTTGAAATCGGACCAGGTTGATAAAAAAATAGGAAAACTCATGATACGGTGTGACTCGGCCGACCCGACAAGTTGATCTTGTCAAAAACCCGGTTGCAACCCGTTGACTTTTGTTTTTTTACTAAAATGATGCCGTTTTAAATTTTTTTAAAAAATAAAAATTGATCCAACTGACCTGATGACCTGATCAAGATTTGATGATCAGGTCAAAACCAATAACCCAGATGTTGAACCGGATTGAATTTAAAAACTATGACTGAAATAGTACACTCGACGCTGTTATATACGTCCATTAAAAAAAAATGAAAAAAATGGTTATATATGATATGTCTAGTACCAGGCTATAATTGTTTTTTCTTTTCTTTTATCGCACCTAACTAAAGTTTGTTTGTTGGTTATGAACATGTTGTTGGCCGGCGGGCCACAGTTAGGTTTGAAAAGTAAATCTTTTTGTTTTGAAAAACAATTTACTTTTTAATTCTTTTATTTTATTTTTTATTTTCAAATTCTTTTTATGTAATAATGTTAAAAATAACTTTTAAAAAATAATATAATATTATTTTAATATATTTTAAAATAAAAAATACTTTAAGAAATAACTCTCAAACAATGACTTCCCGAAATGTTAACAGTAATGAATCTAATCAAATGAGGACTTTTTGAGAGGGAGAGGGAGAGAGTGAGAGCTCGTGGTTTCTTTTCCTTGCTAGGCATCGATAATGCACGTCCATATTGGTGAACTCGGCTAAATAAAATGTTTATTTAGAGCAACTTCAAGGGTGTGATAAATAGAAAGCTAAAAATTATTTATTTTTTTTACTCTTTCATCCTTGTTTTATATGCTTTAAAAAGAGTGCTAAATAAAATGGTAAAATATATTTTTTTCTATAAATATTATTTTTACATATCTTTTAAAAAAGTTAAAACTAATAAAATGAGACTAACACAAAAATAAACCAGTTAAATGTATCTATATGAAAACAAATTATATCAAACTCATTGAAAAAAATTAAAACACTTATTTCTCTCCCTCAAATACAATCACTTTTCAAATAGTTTTTTTCATTAGAATATACATAATAAAAAAAGTTATATTTATGCTATTTTATTAATTTATTTCTTCAAAATAGCACTTTGTGTTGTGACCTTGCCTTCTTGCTATTGTAATATAGAACCAAATATGTGATATGGAATTTTAAATCCTTGAATAATTCTGACATCAATTATGATCATATCAATAATTTAAATAATTTTACAAATCTCAGGGTCGTTGGAAGTTTACATGATCGTTAATTTCAGGATTTATAGGATTAGTTGAGCTGTGTCCAAGCTGACCCGGACATCCATGTTAATAAATAATAATAATTTAAAAATAAATTACCATGCGTGACAATTATAATTGATGAAATATATATAATAATTATAACGAGTGAATAAAATTATGAATGAGAAATATATATTTTTAATTAAAATTATATTTTTTTAATCTTTGTAATTTTCTCTGTTTTGACAACAAAATGATCTTTTTATCAACAGCATGTTTCATTAAAAAACAATAATTTAAAAAATTATTTGGGGAAAAATATGGTGATTTAGGCTAAAATGGAAAAAATATATTTAATAAGAAACATATTTATTTTATCTTCATGAAAACATGCTTTTTAAATAGAAGGATTATTGTTTAAGAAAAACTTATCATCATTACCAAGATATGTTTTAATTAGAAAAATTAAAAAAACATGGAGCGGTCATTTTTACTCGTGTATATAAAAAAAATACGAGAATAATATTTTTGAGAAAAATTTTAAAAAATTACAAAAAAAAATAGATGTTTTATTCTTAGTCAATATTAATGAGTAAAATATTAAAAAAAATGTACAAGTATTATCAAAGGACGTTTGTAGCCTCCCTTGATTTTTTTATGGTTAATGGTGGAAAACATATTGTCAATCTTTTTATTTTTTTTTGAATAAAACATATAATATATTGTTTGTTTATTTAGTTTTCAGCCAGCAGAGAGGTGGTAAAAAGTTCAATAAAAAGTTGAGTTGAGTTTTTTTTATTTAAAAAATCATATTTGATCCTTTTTCATCTAAAAATACCTATTAAACACGTTAAGAAGTTTAATAAACCGATTTCTAATAAAAAAAACACCGTTAAGACCGTAAAAAATACAAAACTAAACTAATTTTTTTAAAATCTCGATCAATTTTTTTTAGCAAAATAAAAACTTAAAAATACCTCAATAATATTACTACAGTAAAAAGAAACACATTGACACTAAAATTAGGATTTGTTTTTTATCAGAAAGTGCTCAGCTAACTATTTTTCCTCCCATCTCCAATACCTCACCAATTTTCTCTTTTATCTCAAATTCTAAGGACCGTAATGTAGAATAAATAAAATTTAGGGTTAAAAAATTAAAACCTTAAAACACAAACATTAAAAAATAAAAAAATAAAAAGTAGAAAACCAAAGTAAACTTTTATGCACCTCACTAAACAGCAAACACAAGAGTTGACTCTTTGTTTTCGAGTTTGTTTGACTGTTATTGAATTGTTGTTTTATTTTTTTTTATAAACAAATTTAGCTTGAAGTTAATTTTTTTAATGTTTTTATATTGTTTTAATATATTAATGGAAAATATAAAAAGATATTGTTTTTAAATATAATATATTTTAAAACATAGCTTGTATCGCAATGTTGCATTTCTTTTCGAAGTTGGCCCCACTAGAGAACATGCATTACGTTTAAAAGTTGGCCCCGGACTCGCATGTCGCATTCCCGTGGCTTGAAAATTACCATACCTACATGTTTATTGCCTCGATAATGTCAACAAGATTATATATCTAATCATAGCGTGAGAGCTCCATACGTGGCCCCACCACGCACAGCCGAAGCCAAAAAAATCCATGGCATCCCAAGACTGCACAGCAAAGCATTTTTGCTCCTTTTCAGGAAAACTGCTTATAACTTCACGGGGGGCGCCTGTTGATTCTCTTCTCTTCTTGGAGTTTGAGCTCACGAAACAACACCCCGCTGTGATTTTCTTCCCTTTTGATCCGTCTGTCCCCTCTAGCCCACGGTCTCGTCTCCCCGTTAGTTATGCCATGGCACCCAGGAAACTCCTCAACTTAGAAATAAAATATATATATATATATATTTGGATAGGAAAAAATCTTATTTCTCAAAAAATGTACTTTGTAGGTCTAAAAAAATAAATAAAATCCTGAATGTCTCGGGCTCTTATAAAAAAATATATGTTATGACTTGAATTTAAAATATATTGTATAGATTTTAAATTTTTTACGATCACGTTATACTCTTAAAGACATACATATTAAATACATGGTTAATTGACAGGTTAATTTAAAATTTATTTAATTCCAGCTTTTGGTCGAGTTTTAAATAATCAAAACCTAGTTTTATAACTTCACGGGGGCCGCCTGTTGATTCTCTTCTCTTCTTGGAGTTTGAGCTCACGAAACAACACCCCGCTGTGATTTTCTTCCCTTTTGATCCGTCTGTCCCCTCTAGCCCCACGGTCTGGTCTCCCCGTTACTTATGCCATGGCACCCAGGAAACTCCTCAACTTAGAAATCATATATATATATATATATATATATATATATATATATATATATATATCCATATATATATATATATATATATGGATATGAGGAAATCTTATTTCTCAATGAAGTACTTTGTGGATCTAAAAAAATAAGTAAAATTCTAGCTGTGTTTAATTTTTATAAAAAATCTATGTTCTGACTCGAATTTAAAATTTGCTGTGTAGATTTTAAATTCTTTACCATCACGCTACACCTCTTGAAAACATATATATTAAATACATGGTTAATTGGCAGGTTAATTTAAAATTTATTTAATTCCAGGTTTTGGTCGAGTTTTAAATAATGAAAACCTAGTTTTGTAATTAGGTTAAACTCACAATATATTTTTTTATATTTTTAAAATAAATTAAAAAATATAAAAGTAATTTATAAATATTTAACATCATATGTTTTTTTAATAATCTATTTTCAAATTAAATATTTTTTTAATTTTTTCATGTAAAATAATTATATTTATGTGGAATGTTTCTCAATTTTTTTTATTTGAGATAACTATTTCTAATTTTCTATAGTCTTTTCTAGCTACTCCTTGACCTCTTGCAAATCCCATTTAACGACTAGACAATGCATGGGAGAATGTTTGGTATGTTAGATAAATATCTACGGACATAATAATTATTTTATAAAATTATTTAAAATATTTTTATACAGTATAAAAATTAATCTTTATACTGTATAAAAATATTTTAAATAATTTTATAAAATAGTTATAAAACTATTCTAGGAAAGAAGTTTTTTAAATGATCCTAATATATGTTCTGGTCACGTCATGTTGCATGTAATATATTTAAACATTCATACAACCATAAATGTACATGAATTAAATAATATATTTATTATATTAAAGACAGTGTTTATGTAAATTAATTATCTCAAGACCAGCTATTGTTAAAATAAAAAAAAAGATGATAGAAGTTTCTAAAATTATAAAATTTCTTAAAATGCGGCAGTCACCACAATTAAGTTACAAGATATAATGATCAATAACAAGATATTTTAGAGGTATTAGAAGTTGTGGTTGAATTGTATTTTTTTTAATTTTTAAAATATTTTAATGTATTAATATTAAAAATAAATTTTTTTAAAAATAAAAAAATATTTTAATATATTTCTAAATAAAAAAATATTTTTTTTAAAATATTTTACTACACTTTCAAATATCTTCATACAAAATAATCTATTTTTTTAATTGTATTTAGTTTCGTGGAGCGATTGTCCAATCTCATTCTATATATCCTATAATTTCATGTGTGTATTACTTACACGACACCTAAGACATAAAAAACCTTTAATTGTGAAGACAGAGACAAGAATGAGTTTCTATCTCTATTTTTAGATTAATTTTTATTTTTTTAAATAAATTTCTTTTTAAACATTTCATAATATATATGTATGTATGTATATGTATATGTATATGTATATGCACATGTACGTGTCTGATCACATAGAATTCTGGTTTTGTGTTAGGTTTCTAGAAACTTCAATACATCATTTTCTTTCCTCTAATAGAAAATTTATTATCCAAGTAAAAAAAAAAATCCTAAAATTATCTTCCAGATTTACCCTTGTCTCCACTAGATAATTCAATGAGCGCTTGATTTTTTTTTTTGTTATTAAAAAAAGGTTGAATATAAAACAAATGGATTTTGTTTTTGATTTGATTGATCACTGAAACTGAAACCTGAAGGAAAGGCGTGTTTGTGTGGGTCTTGTTTGTAATATTTTCTTTCTAGTATGCCCATCAAATAATAATAAATTCCCGTTGAAAACAAAACGCGTGTTTTGCTTTCATTCTTTAGGATTTAGGGTTAGGGTTAGATCTGTAACAAATCAGATTGTGAATTCCTGTTTCTTCCCTTTGAATTTAGGGTTTCAAATTTAATTTTTGTTTTATTTTAATGATTTTGACCTTTTGTTTGGAAATTCGGGTGTAGTCGGAGAACGTCTGTGTGTGTGTGTGGAGTTTCCAGCTGCTTTGACTGAATTGGGAATTACAATTCTGGGTCAAGATCATGTAAGCCCTAATTTGATTTTTTTTACTAATTATTTATAAATATCTTGCTTGAATTCTATGATTTTTCTATGAATTGAATATCTCAGGAGTTTATTTTTATTATTTTTTTTGTGTTTGGCTATTGAGTTTGATTTTATTAATGATTTTATGGATTAAGTATTACAGATTTTCTTATAGAAAATTGTGATTTACGATTTTTTCAGTATCATAAATTTGATCCTGTGTATACCTTTTGTTTTAATTGTAAAATTAAGTTAATATTTTTTTTGAAGTAGAATTGTGGAATTGAGGAGGGGAAGTTGAGGCTTCCGTGTTTAAGATAGTTCATCCATTAGTCTGGATATGTGATGCTTGAGAAATATAAATTTGCTCGTGTCAAGAAGTTATGATCCTTTGAGAATGTGAGTTGGTGTTTGAACGGCAAGGAGTGATAACATAATCTGCGCTGTGTTTTCTGATAAGAAACTATAAATGAATCTGTTACAGGCTATAGTAATTTTCTGGAAGCCCAGGAAAATTTAATGCAATGAAATGAGGCTATTGTCAAATTGGACTTTCGGTTGTTGGCTGTTAGTAACATGCTTTGTAATTAATCTGTTGATTATTTTTGTTTACAGTCATAATGGGAACTGAACTCATTAGAGTTCATGTTAAGGAGGAGAATGATGATATCCCATCAGTTCCACCTGGTTTCGAGTCTTTTGCAGCTTTCACCTTAAAAAGGGTGCAAGATGGTGAAAAACAAGAAAGTAATGTAACCAGTTGTTCAGCCACTACAAGCGCTTCTGAATCACAGTCAGTCAAGATGGACACAGAGTTTGAGGATGAAGCAAAAGTTACGAGGTCCCTTCGACGCAGACCCTGGATAAAGTTTGAACATTTGGATAGCTGTTCAGAGGACGAGTCTGATTCTGTGAAGCTTAATCAAGTTAGTTTTTAGTATCATTTTCATCGTTATCTCTTTGAAAATGATGAGCAATGTCATGCATATCTAGCATTTGAATTTCTATTTTCCGTTGCAAGTTCTTTATGTCTACTCTGGATGCCTTATATCCCATTTCCTTATAGCAGAATCTCTCCTTAAGGTCTCGCCTTCCCAAGGGAGTGATCCGTGGATGTCCACAATGCAGTAATTGCCAAAAGGTTATTTTATTTTCTTCTCCTTTTTTTTTCTTGCATACTTGGATTAGCCTTTCATGCAGTCTGGTTTAATTAGCTTGATTCCCCTGTAGCAATTTCCATGTTATTGTCTAGACAACCATCATTATGTAGCATCCACAATAATTTCATTTTCAAGTTAATGGTTGGCACTGCCCCTACATATATGGCTGCACTACTAAAGGGTGGATTCTTACTGTAATGTAGCTTCCTGTGGTTGCTAGTTGCAAGGGTCCTAGAGGATCGGAACTGTGTCTGATCTGATGTTGTGTTTTGATATACTCCTTCATGTCTTTTATCATCTGTTCCAATGTTTTTTGGTTGATAATTGAATATCTGGTACAGGTCAGTGCAAGATGGCATCCAGAAAGTGCTCGTAAGCTTGATATTGAGGATGCTCCTGTATTCTACCCAACTGAAGAGGTCTACATTTTTTCTTGTTATATGTTGCTTGTCTTAATTTCAAAAAAGACATTCTTCATATTCTGGTTTCGATGTGCAAATCTGTGATTTACTTACGTTCAATTATAAGGATCTGTGAATGTGCATGCAATTGTTTTTCCAGGAGTTCGAAGATACTTTGAAATATATTGCTAGCATACGGCCTAAAGCTGAACAATATGGAATCTGTCGCATTGTTCCTCCTCCTTCTTGGAAACCTCCCTGTCCCCTTAAGGAAAAAACTATTTGGGAGGGCTCTACGTTTGCAACTCGTGTCCAGAGGGTTGACAAACTGCAGAACCGGGACTCTATGAGAAAGAGGTCAACGATGTCTAATCATACAAGGAAGAAAAGGAGAAGATGCATGAGCATGGCAGTAGATTGTGGTACAGATATTGGAAGCATCTCAGGGTCAAATGATGCTGGTGTTTGTGAAGCTGAGAGATTTGGGTTTGAACCTGGCCCACTGTTTACTTTGGATACATTTCAGAAATATGCTGATGATTTCAAGGCCCAGTATTTCAGGAAGAATGAGAATACTATTAATAAGGGAGGCGATATGACAATGTTTCAGAAGACTTGTGAACCAACATTGGATAATATTGAGGGTGAATATTGGCGAATTGTAGAGAAAGCAACTGAAGAAATTGAGGTGTGTTTTGTGAGTGGGTATGAGCTATTTGAATGTTGATTTTCTTTTTGTTGATTAATTCACTTATTTGTGTTGCCGTTCTTTACAGTGTCACTTGTCTCCCTTGTTTGCATGCAATGTGAGTTGCAAAGTGAACTAGAGTTGTTATATTTGCTTTGTCTATTGCAGGTCCTTTATGGGGCTGATCTGGAAACTGGGGTTTTTGGCAGTGGGTTTCCAAAAACATCTAATGAAGTTAGTTCTGCAACAAATGATCGTTATACAAAATCAGGCTGGAACCTGAATAACTTTCCGAGGCTTCCTGGATCCATTCTTTCCTTTGAAAGTGGGGATATATCTGGTGTTTTGGTGCCATGGCTGTATATAGGGATGTGCTTCTCCTCCTTCTGTTGGGTAAGACCTTATGTCTACTGTTTTATAGATTATACAAAAAGCCTAGCTTCAGTCCAAAATAAATAAATAATCATAGGTAAACAAATATATTGTTCTGTTATGTTTCTTGATGAATGTGTATGGAGTGTACTTTTTATTGGTAGCTTGTATAACTGAGCCTTGACGTCTCCATCTCCAATGATGGATAATCAGTTCAGTTTTAGGTTTTACAACTTTCATTTTTGCAGTTTTTATAATAACAGCTCTTATTTGTCTTATGAACAGGCTTTGGCATAGTTTATGCATTTGTTTTAGAGCCTGATTACTTATTCTTGTGTTTCCTTTTTCTTTCACATGGTTGAGAACAGCATGTTGAAGATCATCACCTATATTCACTGAATTACATGCATTGGGGCGCACAAAAGATGTGGTATGGTGTGCCAGGGAAGGATGCCATTAAATTGGAAGAGACCATGAGAAAGCATTTACCTGATCTTTTTGAAGAACAACCCGACTTGCTTCATAAGCTGGTGAGTAAAAGTTCTTGCACTGTGCTACCATGTTAGAATCAGCTTAGTAATCTTTATGGTGAGATTTATAAATCTCAAGTGACATGGAACTCAGGCAGGAAACTTCAATTTCGAAAGTGCTCTATTCCATGGAATGCCGGATGCCTTATGTTTTTGTTCCTGAAATTCTGCGATCATTGGCACTTCGTTCCTGGCTTTCAGTTGTGTCAGTTACAGAGGCTTCATTTTTAGATGACCTAGGATAGCATGGATAGAATTGATTATTAACAGATCGTAGCTTTCCTCCTATTTTATAATGACAACCATGCCTTGAACTTGTTTTTCCCTTGCAGGTGACTCAGCTTTCCCCCAACATACTAAGATCTGAAGGAGTGCCTGTCTATCGGTGTGTTCAGAATTCCGGAGAGTTTGTGCTAACCTTTCCTCGAGCATATCATTCGGGGTTTAATTGTGGTTTCAATTGTGCGGAGGCAGTGAATGTAGCTCCAGTTGACTGGTTGCCCCATGGACAGACTGCTATAGAGCTGTACTGTGAGCAGAGACGGAGGACTTCCATCTCCCATGATAAACTGTTGCTTGGGGCAGCAAGGGAGGCAGTGAGAGCACATTGGGAACTGAATTTACTTGAGAGGTATACCTTGGATAACTTAAGATGGAAAGACGTGTGTGGAAAAAATGGGATATTAGCAAAAGCATTCAAGGTAAACTTTAGTTTGTCTCTATGAGACTATCCAGCTGATTTTCATTCTACAGTTTGAAATATATTTTGTCACAATGTCAGTTGTTTCAAGTCAAATCGATGGCTGTTTGAAATTTTGCTCGGCTTGCCTGGGTTCAAGGTAGTAATTCAAACACGCCACTAGAAAAATATTGGAGTTGTAGGATGCTGCCATTAAATTGGTATTGGCATATGTAGATTGTGATGCCTGTTCTAAGCTTCAAGATGCCATCTCAACTCTATTATTTGGTAAAACTTTTATGCAACGTGGCTGTGTACTGTTGACAGAACAGGCAGCTGATTTTGATTTCCATTATTACAATGAACGGGGAAGTTATTACTTGGTTTACTTTTCAGTTTTCACTATTTTTTTTCTTTTTGTCTTGCTTGTTTTGGTGTGTGCTGCAGGTATCTTATCATTGACTTGTTAATATGCTTTTTTTCAGAAATCCTAGATGTTAAATTTGAAACTTGAAAGTGTGTCATTATGTTAGCAATAAAAGTTCTCACTGGAAAACTTTGGTGTTATTCCTTTTCCCTATTGACTTTGGATGTTCTTGGTTCAGGAACGTGTGGAGACAGAGCGTGTGAGGAGACAATTTCTCTGCAACTCTTCCCCAACATTGAAGATGGAGAGTGATTTTGATGCCACAAGTGAGAGGGAATGCAGTGTCTGCCTTTTTGATTTGCATCTGTCTGCAGCAGGGTGTCATTGCTCTCCAGATAAGTTTGCATGCTTGACTCATGCAAAGCAGTTGTGTTCATGTGCTTGGGGTGCCAAATTTTTCCTGTTTCGCTATGATATCAGTGAATTAAATATCCTCCTGGAGGCATTGGAAGGAAAATTGAGTGCAGTGTACCGATGGGCAAGACTAGATCTTGGACTCGCCCTGACGAGTTTTGTTTCCAAAGACAACATGCAAGATGTTAAATTATCTTATTCTCCAATAAGAACAGCAACTGAACCGGTGAGATCACACACACCAGCAGATCCTTGTAGAGATTTACCAGGGAGAGCAATATCTAGTGATATTAGAATGAATTCATCTGGGATCTGTAGTCAGATAGCATTGGAAGAAGAGAAGAAACCACCTGAAGGCACTCCTTCAAAAGATGTGAGGGCATCATCTGTATCTCATAGTTCTTTTCAAGTTATTGAGAGGGACAATGACAATTTGAAGCTAAACCAAAAAGGTTCTAGTCTTTTGTCTACCAATTTAAGAACGCTAGTTTGCCTGTTGTCTCAAGAAGACACATCTTATGCTGCAGGCCTGGCTTCAGAGAAATGTGAAGGGAAGAAGCCTTCAACTTTGGGTAATGACAATGTTATTCTTCTTAGTGATGATGAAGTTGATGAACAGAAGCCAATTTTAGAAAGGGCAAAAGAAAATGTTTCCGGGAAGCTATCAATTTTGCATTATAGTTCATGTAATGATAATAAAGATTCAATCTTAACTGTTCCTGTGGTTGATGGAGCAGTTAAGAGTGAAAAGAATGTCAGTTCGTTACCTGATGAACAAAAAAATAATTCTTCATCTGGTCCTGTGGTGCAAGTGAAGGATGGCTATCATCAAGATGGTGGAAAGGTTTTGGAATTTAATCAACAGAATGTTTCTTGCCACACAGGTCCTAGCACAGCAGGATTTGGTAGGAATGTTCAGAATTCCTCAACTAATAGAGATACCAGTAAGGATAACGGAATGAAAGATGTTGGGAGTCAGCATCCACAGCCATGTGGCATTGGAAAGCTTAACAATGCGGACAAGATGGGAGGAAATGCCACCTCAACTTCATTGGACAGCTCAAGAATTATGGCAGGTAGCCCATCTTCCTCGCAAAATAACTTGGAGAGACACTACCGCCAGAAGGGTCCCCGCATTGCCAAGGTAGTGCGAAGGATCAATTGCAATGTTGAACCTCTGGAATTTGGGGTTGTGCTTTCTGGAAAGTCATGGTGCAACAGCCAAGCAATTTTTCCCAAAGGTATCTTGCATATGTGTTTTATACAAAGATCATAAAGTTAAAGAATAGTCATGCTAAGGAATAGGAAGAGACCTGTATTTATGCATATTTGTTCTATTTGATGCAGGATTTAGAAGTCGAGTTAGGTACATAAGTGTTCTAGATCCAGCAAATATGTGTTACTATGTCTCCGAAATACTGGATGCAGGGCGAAACGGTCCTCTATTTATGGTAATACCAATTTTTCCTTTGGTCAGGATTTAATACTATAGTATCTTATCATCCATCATTTTGATTGTTGCAAAATACACTACTTATTTATTTATCTTTGAATATCCTGAGAGGTCATCATTACCTTTTTTCTTTTGATCCTTATTGGAATTCTAAGCAACTAAAGAAATTTGGAATGAATTTTAAGATTGTTGCTTAGTACTTGTCAGATGCATCTGATGGCTGCTCTTGTTCTCTAATACACTAAATTTTACTGATCATTGTTATGTAATTTTAACAGTGTTTGAATTCTGACATATAATCCCCTTGTATATAGCAAGCATTAGCAGGGGTAATGTCTCGTAAAAAATTTAAGTTGCTGGCATCATAAATTACCTTTCCTCCTAAAGAGTTGTGATATAACTCTCCTTGTTTATGATGATTGGTTTTGTAGCTGGTTTGAGGGTAGAAGTGATATTAATGAAGTACATTGAATAACCCAACCAGGAATTGGTCCAATTATAAATAACTCCATGCCGTGCTGAAAGTTGAGTGATGGGTGCCCATATTTGAATAAAAAGATTGGGTACGGCAATGGAATCTTGAATCTTGTGGATGGTTTAGATTTAGACAGTCGAAGTTCTTCGCATACAGTAGTTTTGAAATACTTCTAACCTGTGATTGAGACTGTCATTGGTCATTGCATTTAGATAGATTTTTCACGTCTGATCTGTTGTGCTCTGGTATTTTCAGGTTTCCTTGGAGCATTGGCCAAATGAGGTATTTTTTCATGTTTCAGCAGCCAGATGCTGGGAAATGGTTAGAGAGAGAGTGAATCAGGAGATCACAAAGCAGCATAAATCTGGAAGAATGAATCTTCCTCCCTTACAACCTCCTGGAAGTCTTGATGGCTTTGAAATGTTTGGGTTTTCTTCACCAGCAATTGTGCAGGTAAATTTCCAGTGTGCTGATTTCCCCAGTTTATTGGTTTTTTTAAAATAATAGCAAGGCAAAACTATCCCTTTGCCCCATGTGTTTGTGGCAAATGGTCTTCTTATTTGTGTTTCAAATTTAGCTGGTTGGTGCCAAAATTTGACAAAATGTTGGCCAATTGGCTCGAGTCAATAATTGCCACAAATTAAGCTTTGGAAGGGTCCACATTGCAATTTTCAGAAATTTAGGGACTGAACTGAACTTTTTTCTGAAAAATTCCAGTAGCCTCAACATTGGGATCTTTGCCATCTGGCCACCATCGAGGTGATATGGTGTTTAGAATGGTGGTGAGTGTGAACAACATGTGTTCATTAAGAGGGAAATTTTTCAAAAAAGAAAAATCAAATTAACTAGTATGTTTACAAGTGCAATTTAGTTCTTTTCTAAGGGCCTCTTTTTAATGAAAATTATTGATTGGGGTAAATTGACAAACATTTTATCAATTTGGTGTTATTTAATAGACTAAGTTTGAAACACAAGGGTAAGAGGACTTTTTTTGCCTAATAAAAGCCATGTACTGTTGGTCCTTTATAACATGTAAACATCGTGTAACTGCTCCCGTGTGTTTAATTTTCTAAAAAAAATGAAAGAAACTAAGCTTCTTTAATACACAACAAATATACCTTAAATTCATAGGTTTTGTTTATATATATATATATATATATATATAGCATCCGAGTAAAAAAAAAATGTCTCCTCATGGCAAGAGTTAGATAAGCTTTCCAAAGACACTGATAAACCTATTATATTCAATCATGTTGTATCAAACCTGGCCTAAGTTGCTTTATCTTTGGAACGGTAAAAAAACCTTGTTCATGTTTTAATATACATGGTTCCACACTGCTTACAATTCTGAATTTTGATTTTGTTTTTCTCAGCTTTATTTGTGCCAAATGCTTTTTACATTGAATATAATTCAGCTCCCCCCCCCCCCTTTTTCCTATAAACAGGCCATAGAAGCATTAGACAGGAATCGAGTTTGTACAGATTATTGGGACTCCAGGCCATATTCACGGCCACAAGGACAGATTCCGCAACATTCTCAATCCATAGTCAATGCAGGGCATTCCCAGGGAACACACGAGGACCAGAATATTAGTAAAGCCCCCGGGAGCCAGTTATTACCAGTTGAAGCTGATACGATACTTAGAGGTCTATTCAAGAAGGCAAGCCCAGAAGAATTGATCGCACTGAGTCGTATTTTAAGTGGCAATAAGCCAACAGCTAATCCTGGTCTAATAGCACAGCTTCTTAATGAAGAGATTTGCCACCGTCCTAGATGATTCATTAATTTGGTCTCATGAGGATTGAGACTGAATTCCATCGCAATTTTTTGACACTGTAAATTCCGAGTTCTCGGCTCTTATGTTTCTCATACGTCGTCATTCAAGCCGCCCATTCTTTTAGTAAGAGGAAAAGAAATGAACTAACAGAAAAAAGGAAATTTATCCTGCATAATTCTTCTTTGTAGGGTTATTTGTAGAAGAGAATCTGGGAATTTGCTAGAGTGGACACTCCCATGTTGTTATATGGCGTCCACAATTGGGGGAAGCATTCCGTCTCTAGAATTCCTTTTCTTGGTTCCTAACACACATTCTTTTAGTGTACTGCTCATGGAGCTTTTGACAAGTATAAATCAATCATTCTTGCTGTCTGAAAGGTGGAACGCTTGCAGATTCATGGTGGTTATACTTTTATGTGTTGACTCGTTCTTTAGGCTGATATAGCTTTCGTGCTAGAGATATTTACAAGGGTGCTCACGTAACTTGGAATTAAAAACCTGTTGGTCCTAATACTAGTAGAAATAGAGTGCGGATGGCTAGGAAATTCGGATCGCTGATCCGAGTGGATTGACCTCTGGTGTACTGGTAAGTAAGATGGATGGTTTTCTTGGCTAATGCCATCGATGCAAAGACTGGGTGACCTGACATGGTTGGTTCCAATCATAGAGGACTCGTTGAAGCAGTGCAAAACTCTTGGGTATTCAATGGCTGTTAAATATAAATTGAAAAGGAGAGATGTTTTTTCAATATATATATATATATAAAAGAAAAACTATTAATGATCCAATGAAGTTTTAACAATCTAATTACTCATAGTAATTTTCGTGTCCTCTATTTTTACCCTTTTTTCTTGTGAAATTGCATTATTAATAATAAAAATAAATGATCCCACAACCAACTTTACATCGAGATGACTGATTTAAAACCCAACTTGGAGCAAGGGCTGAGTTGTGAGTTGAAATGATTGATCTGGTTTGATATTTTTTTAAAAAAAAAAAATTTAAAACTTGACTAATTTTTTTATAAAAAAAATTAATGGGTTTTGGCTAGGTTCTATAGCAAGTCAAACCCGAAGGTTTGATCAGGTCAAGTTAATCTTTTATTTATTTTTTCTTAAACTTGAACCGGTCTAGACCATGGGTTGGTTGGGTGCTAGATCAACCCACTAGGTTGGTTTGAGTTTTACAATTAAAGTTATTATACTATCATTAATTTCAACACTTAATATAAAATAAAGTAAAAATATTTAATTATTTTTTAAAATATTTAAGTTTGACAATAATACATATTAATAATAATTTTTTTTATTTTATTTTTTTATATCTTATTCACTATCAACCAAATATGACATAAAAATAATCACTCTAATTTATACACTACTATTAAATATATTTTATTTTCATTTTGTCAATCTTTTTTATCATCACTGTGCTTCTCTTTTGTCTTGAAACAATAAGAAACTCGTATCCAGACAATGTTAAAAGGTAGCCTTCATTAGGGTAACATCAAGAGAGGGGGAAAATGGGCCCAAGCCTCAAGGGAACATAGTTATAAGTGAATAAATAATGGGCCCGATGGTGGGCATGGGCTCAAAAACCTTTTAAGCCCTCTCTGCCTACCCTGCGCCAGCTGCAATGCCCTTGTCACCCTAGCTAGATTCATTTGCCCCCTCGAATCGTCTTCAAGGTTTTATAGCTCGTAGTGTTAGATGGAGAATGGCAAATACTCTGTACTTTTTCAGATGTAATTATGCCTTTTATGAATGTAATGATAAAAACTTTGAGTCTACTTAAATTCTATTGGCAAAAAATTTAGTTTGAATGTATAAAAATTGATGTGAAGATATGTTTAAATTGCCTAAAAATTAAGTTGGATATTCATAAAGTACACTTTCATTGTTATTATTATTACAACAAATATTTTTTTAATCCCATTAATTGACTAATTTGAAGCAAATGTGATGTCTGGATAGCACGAGTTCGCAACTTCCTACATCCTTAAAACTATATCACAGAAATCTTAAGAGGTGTAGCTCAATTGGTCAAGTTCTAGATTTATTCTCTAAATATCAATAATTTAAGTCCCACAAACCTCAAGGTCATTGAAGACTTACATAATTGTTAACTTCAGAGCCCGTGAGATTAGTCGGGATGTATGTAAGTTGGCCTAGACACCCATATCAATAATAATAAAAAAGACTATATCACATGAAAGTAATTATTAGTAAATTTCTAATTTCAAAGTGGAGGGCATATTTTTCATCATTTGATAAAATAACACTATTTTAATAACAACGTGAGCATATACGACCCCAAATGCTCATAAGATGGTTTAATCATGGAGAGCCTCCACCTTCGTATTGAATCTTGACAAGGGATTCTTGAAAGTGATCATATATAATAAATGTAAATGTATATATATTATGTAGGGAGGAACTAGAAATTTAAGTTTGGGAGTCAAAATCAAGATATATTGATACAGATAAAAACAAAATTAAATTTCATTTTAATAAGTTGAATAATTATAACAAAATAAAATTTTAATTTTTTTATATGTAGTGTTCTATTATATTCCAATAAACATTAAAAATTAAAGATGTTCAATATAGACATAAAAACAAAGGAAATAAATAGGTAAAAAAACTCTAAACCAAGTCATCCTTGATGATCTTTTATTGAGTAAAACTCATCAACAATCATATTTGCTATGAAGTTTATAACAATCTCTTTTTCTATGTTGACAACTATTATTTATTTTATTATAGAACTTTGTTTTCACCAACTTCATTGTGAGAAAACTCTTTATGTAGTTGTTGTAGATATATGAATAGTTATTATTAGTCAAGTTAATCTATCAATTAAATGATAGACTTTTGATATTCTATAAGATTTCATTTATTTACACACACAACTCCGAAAAAGTAGTTAATTTCTGAAACTTTGGATGTTTGAGTACATCAAGCTGATAATGTTGCAATTGAAATTTCAAATGAAGTTTTTCTTGTTCACCAAAATCTTTGGGATAAAATTTTCAATGAAATTACATACATCATAAATATTGAATGAGTTATAAGAATCATGAGGACATAATTTTGAACTTAAAATAAAAAGCTCAACTGTTTGAACATAAAATTTAATATTCAACTCTTGTAATTGAAAATCAATTGCATCTACAAATATATCATCTCTAAAATGATGTTATAAAATTATGAGAACTTCACTTTAATAATGATACTTGTCACGAGCTCTTGTATAATGTGCTTTAAAATCAAGAATATCAATATCATTTTGTATACAAAATTCTTAGACACTATGAAGTAAATGCTCCTTAACTTTTGAATTAATGAATTTGTAGTTAAAACTAAACTTATAGTATTGACAAAATCTTGATCTAAATAATAAAAGTCAAATTTGAAAAAAAAATGATGGACAAGTTTTACTTCTTCAGAGGCATCAACAAGAGTTAATTATCATTTGTTCTTTTTTTTTTTCATTTTTAGCTTAATCAATAATGATACAAAACCTTGAATTCTCAATATCATCATGAATCACTTTTCTTACATTGACACTCACAATTTCCTATTTAATTTTACTAGAAGTATATTTAGCATTCTGATGGGGGAGCGTTTTCTAGAACAAGCCTACCAAGTTTCATACAAACGATTGTTTTCCTTTTATGTGAGAAGTTGAATCTTGTTTGTCAAAGCTCCATCAAATTACAAGGATTTTTGAACATTATTTCCATTGCAAAAACCCTAAATTAATCTATAAATTAAACCAGCTAAACTCTAATTAAAAAACCCCAGATTATATACCCATAAATCTCAAAAACCCTAAATGCATTAATTGGGTAAGAAAAGTTATCGGGTTTGAGTGAGCCGTGAGGAGGCTGCTGTCAGTGCGTTGGTTGAATAGGTGGCTTTCGGAGTTGAGAGAAGAAGAAGGTGAAGAAAATGTAGAAAAAACAGGGTTTGGGCCTCCGGGGCATGAGAAGTTGAAGGAAAATGAAGAAAAAGGAGGGCTGACACAGTGCTTAGAAAATTGAAAGTGAAAACCGAAAAGTGCACTGGTTGGTTGACTTATTATTTTAAAAAACAAAAGTCAAAAGTATATTTAGTGTCTAAGTAGAAATCGTTTATATATAGGTTTTTAGTTTTTATTCCAAGTGCTGGGGTGCCATGGCACCTCCAGCTTTTAGCTGTAGGGTTCGTTCGTTTGTTTATGTAATTGGGATGTGTTTTGCTCTAATAATTATGTTAGGTTAATAAAATAATTATATAGTTTTGCATATATCTTATTAAAAACTCTATCTTGTATCCTAGTTAAGAAAAAGTTAGAATTTGTAGCTTTAATTTATTTTTTTTAAACTACAATTATAAAAACTACTACAATCAGGGGCGGAGATAGGGGTTGGCAGGCCCCGACTCCTGCAAGAATTTTTTTTCCCGCCCCTCCCTTAATAGTATTTATAGTTTTAGCTTAAATAGTAAAACAACTGAAATCTAAGCCACTCTTAATTTTATTTTTTCATTTCCGTCCCTGGCTATAATATCAAACCCATACTTAGGTGTGTTTGGTATTGAGGTTGCTGTTATGGTTGTGGTTTTAAAAAAGTTGTTTTATAAAAAGTATTTTTAGTTGAGGTTGATTTGGAAAAATATATGTTTGGTTAAAACTGTGGTTAAAATTGAAGTTGAACAAAAAAATAGTTTAATATATTTGGTTAAAAAAATGTTTTTCAAATTGAGGTTATAAAATAATTAATATATATATATATATATTAATATTAATGATTTTTAATTTAAATATTGTAGATTTAACTACTGTTAATATATCATAAAATAAATAAAATTGATATCAAATATTTTTTATTATTCCATTAAAGTATATACAATGTTATCACATACGAAATCTATGCAACAAGGACTATATTTTCCATTATTTTTTAAGCACGCAACAACAAAAACTGAATTTTTTGTTACGTCATCAAGCGATATCCTTCTAATTTTTGGAATAAAACACAATTAAAATAAAAATAAAAACTGAATTTTTTTTAACTGGGTCAGACCCGGCAAGAACATAATTGGAATTGCGATCAAATTCCATAAATACTACGTTGTCATGCGATATCTTTCTAATTTATGTAGTGTTACTAAATAATATTAAATACTAGTTTTTTGAGTAAAACTCAATTTTTTAAAAAAAAATTTACAATTTCATTACGTACAAAATTTATTCGACAAGAACTATAGTTTCCATGATTTTTTGAGCATGCAATAAAATTAGATAAAATATTATCAGAAATAAAATTGAGATTACAGTACGAGTAAATTTCATTCACCTTAAACTATTTTAAAAAAAAACAAAAAAAATTTACTGTTCACGTGAACAGTGCGAGTGAATTAATTCACTCGCATTGGTTTTTTTAAAAAACTGTTCAAGTGAACAGTGCGACAGTGGAGCAAGGCTCCACTGTTCATAGTGGAGCCATGCTCCACTGTTGTGGTTCCTCCCACACAAGAAGTAACAAAACTTGTGGCACCATTTTTGTTTTTAATGGGTCCTACTATTATAAATTACTTTTTTATTTTAACCAAACGATATTATATATGATTATGAGTGAACCTCACCTACAATCACGTTATCAAACAGACACGAAGAAAAGGACTTTTTGACAAAGACAAAACTTGCTTGAATTCATCGTTGGATGCTGATTTTTAACAGATCCATTATGCACACCGAAATGGATAAAGTTTTACATGTATGAAAATGCCTCGTTTTATATAGGGCTTGGATTTTTAGTGAACACTGAACACTTGGCATATGCTTTGCTATGCCGCGGGTTCATATTTTTATAAAAAAATAATATTTAGATGAGGTAAACATGATTTAAAAAATAAGAGCAATTAATAATTCAAGTTATAACACCCACTGAGATTACTAACATTGTTTTACTTTAATTAAACAATAAAATAAACGACAATGATATTAAGTACGTAGATAATTTTTTTTAAAAAGATCATAATATCTTGAAAAAACAAAACAATGGGAGCATGAAATTGAATAAAAAAAAGGATAAAATATTGGGCTGATTCATCAAATACTGAAGAAAAGAATAGGGGGGAAAATAATTACACCAAAATATCTAAAATAAAAAAATTATAATTAAAATAATGAGAGTGAAAATTGAAATAAAAAATAAATTAGAGGGAAATTATTTTTTTTATTGGAGGTTTAAATTAAAAAAATAACTAAAACAAAAGAAAAAAAATTAAAAAATTAAAAAAAAAACACAACATAAACTTGGTTTGAAAGGTAAGATTAAAAACCAATAAACATTTTATAAAAGAGTTAAGAAAAAATAAATAAATCCAGAGAATAATGACAAAAAAATATATATGAAAAATTAAAATTGAAGCACTAAATCGAAAACAAATAACACCTGTATACAAAAGGGAAAAGGATGGAAAAAAATTAAAATAAAAAGAACACAAATTTTTATTTGAAGGGTTAAATTCAAGAGAAAAATAAATAAATAAAAAACAATTGAGGATGAAATTGAAAACAATAACACACAATAAACCTAGATTGAAGGTGAAATTAAAAAAAAAATTTATATAAAAAGGTCAAGTAAAAAAAAATCAAAAGAATAAGGATCAAATTGAAAAATATAATATATTACAAATTGAAATCGAATGACTAAATTGAAAAGAAACAAAACTCTTATTAAAGAGTCAAGGACAAAAATAAAAAATCTAAAGAATAAAGATCAAATTGAAAAATATAATATATTACAAATTGAAGTAGAATGACTAAATTGAAAAGAAACAAAACTATTATTAAAGAGTCAAGGACAAAAATAAAAAATCTAAAGAAGAATGATCAAATCACAAATAGCAAAGAATAAAGAAGACCAATCAACAATTTGTAAGGGAGGAGAGAGAAAAAAAGAAGAAAAAAAAAGGGTTTATTAGCAACAAACCACCCACCATTGATGACTCTCTTCACACCAGCTGAAAGAGGATGCATTGGTACATTTAATTACATAGTAGATTGTTAGGTTTAATCATGGGAAGGCGTTGCAAGCGCTGTTTAAAGTGTGTGGGTGAATCCCACGTGGTAGCAAGTACAACGCACATGCTAACAACTTTTTAAAATCTAATATTATTTTATTATGGTAAAATACAATAATATCCTTGATAAAACATAAAAACAACAAAATAACTAGTGTGAAAAGATATAAATATCTGTTGACTGAAAGCTTTGATTGTTTTGATTTAAAGGGCCTTTTAGTTATCTACTATAATTTAAATTAGAAAAAATTAATAATACCACTGGACTAAAGTAATATAATTGTTTTTTACTCTAATGGCAATTTAATATTTTTACGGTTTATATAAAATAAAAGACCCTAATAACTTAATAAGAAAGGCCATTTGTTATTTGGATTAGGATAAAATTAGTAATTTTGTTATTATAATCTACTAAAATGTTTTTAGAACTACAATAAAAACACTGTTAAAACCCCTTCTTTTATTTTAGTAGATTTGTTATATATCCGTGTAAACTATACACTGTTTTTTTTAACGATTAAAATTTTTTTTTACTATGTTTTATTTTTTTAACTTTAGGCCAAAAATATTCACTCATTTCTTAATTTTTTAAATTCAAATATTAATATAATCAACAATTAAAAACATTTATTAAATTTATTTTAATATAGCCGATGATGCAAGAGATGTTTTGTTTTTTTTAATATTGGAATAAAAGAATGGTTCCTAATTGACAAGTAATTTTTTTAAAAAATACATCTTATTATTAAATAAAAAAAGATTTTATTCAAGTTTTAAACTTATTATATGCACCTGTAAAGTTATATTTATTTTTGAAAAAAATTCCATTTAAAATTTGAGCCATAGTTTTGGAAAGAAACTTAAAACCAGTAAATAATAAGATCAAAACATTGAGAATCCAATAATATCTCATGAAGATATCCACGTGTCAAGATTTGAAATTTCTTGGTCAAGGAGGCATTGAGGCAATGGCCATCGAAAGAACAAAAGGCACCCTTCGATGCAAGCAAAAACCCATTGCATCCATCGGCCGAGACCATATCCACGTGTCAAGAAGAAAAGCAAAGGAGGAAGATCGAGATACGAAGCAAAGGGTCATTGTTATTGGTTAGAAACATGTAGTACAGAAGTCCACGTGGAGGACGAGTGTGTGGGGACTACGAAGAAGTGCACGTGTCAGCTGTTTAGTGAACCGTGGATTACGGGATATTTTTATGTACGGACAAGCATGGGAGGACAGCTTTTGTATGAGTGACAAAAGACAAAATATATTTGGTGGAAGTGGGCTCCGCCAATCACATCTTAGTGGTCGGTTGGTCAGGTTATGTCTCCTCCAGTGACACAAGCCAGGGACTTTTTTTTTTTTATATATATATATATATAATTGATTTCGGTCCACACAAGAAATCTATCTAAAAAGTATAATATTAAAAAAAATGTAATTTCTTTTTTATCTTTTAAGTATAAAATTAATTTTTTTCCTAAAATAAATAAATAAAATAATTTCTAGCAATAAATAAATAAAAAAATAGAAATAAATTTAATAACATTTTAAAAAAAATTTGAAATTAATAAAAATCTAGAACTCATCCCCGCTCTTTTTTAAATTTAAAGTTTTGTAGAATGTTTGTAAGATATATTTATACACCAAATCAATATATTCCAGTTTCAAAAAAATTATGAATAAGTCAAATAAATTTTCTAATATAAAAAAACATAAATTTTAATTTAGATATTGAATCAAGTTAAAATTTCAGAAGCACAATCTATATTACCTTTTGTCTCTGTTTATTTTCTATGAAAAGAAAATAATTTTTAGAAAAAATGATTTTGCATGGAAAAATAATTTGTGATTAAAACTAATAAAAATTAATATATGCAATTAATAACCTTACTTGTTTAAAGATGGCTCTGCTACATTTATTAGGATTTTTGAAAGACATGAATGATATTTTAAAAAACCTTTAAAGTTTTATGGATCTAATTAGACAACATATGGTTGTTTAGGGTTTTTGAAAAGATTACTTAGAGATTAATTCTTTAAAGTTAGATTATTGCAAACCACAAATCATCTAATTATTTAATTTTTAATAATAAAGTACACGAATTACCATAAAAAAATCTCCTCTACTCTTTTAAAAGAGAGGATTGCTATGTTTTAAGTGCCAACTTCTTCTTTATTTCTTCTTCATTGCCCTTAGATCTACTTTATTAACAAATTATTATTTATTGAAATAATGCTATTTATTTTTTTTCTCACCCTTTAATAATTCAATCTTTCTTCTTTATTTTTTTTCAATTTTATTCTTTAATATTATGTTGTTTAGGGAATTGTGCTTCATTATTTTTTTTTTGTTAGGTTATATATTTGTCTAATGAATTTAGTTTTTTTTTCCTCGATTTTAACCTTCAAAATTAGATTAGTTAGAAGCGTAGCTTCATAATTTGTTTTTGACTTTCTTTCTATGGATTTATCTCGATCTCATAACCTACGCTATGAGTTTAACAAGTTAATCTGAATTAACTCAGGTCGGGTTTTTTGGTCCATTTTTTTCTAATTGATTTTTTTTCAATTTCATCCTTCAAAATTAAGTTGGTTGAAAATTAGGTTTTGTAATATTTTTTTTATTTGGATTCTATGGTATTATCCTCATCTTATGAACCGAGTCACGAGTTTGGTAGGTTAACCTGAGTTGACTTTGTTTAGTTTTTAATAGTTTTTTTAATTGAATATTTTTCATTGGACATCATAATTGTTTTTAATTTTTTTTCCTATGAGGTTATCCTAATATCATAATCTGGATCACGGGTTTGGAAGGTTAACTTAAGTTGACTTAGTTTATTTTTTTTAAATCTTTTTTTTAATTGAATATATATATTTTTTCAATTTCACCATCCAACAAATTTTTTTTTTTAATTTTATCCTTCAATATTATATAGTTTAAGAATTGAGCTTCATAATGTTTTTCAATTTGTTTTCTATAGAGTTATCTTAGTCTCATGAAGTGACATTAATCTTATGACCTAAATCACAAGTTTAATAGGTTAGCCGAGATTGACTTGAGTTATGTTTTTGTCCCTTTTCTAATTCTTTTTTTTTTAATTTCATCATTCAGAAATATTGAGTTAGTTGAAAATTGTTCATAATATTTTTCAATTTTATTTCTATAAGGTTATCTCAATCTCATGACCTGGATTGCAGGTTCGACAAGTTAACCTGGGTTGACACATATAGTTTTTTTTTTGTTCTTTCTCTAATTTTATTTTTTTCAATTTCATCATTCATTATTTTATTGGTTAAGAATTGATCTTTATAATATTTTTATTTTTTTTATAGGATTACTACAGTCTTATGACTTGGGTAACATATTTAATAGGTTAAATTGAGTAGATTCAATATATCGTTGTCTTAATATTTTTAAAAAAAGAAATAGCATCCAATATGCCACAGTTTTAATATTTTAGAAAGATGTTATCCAATTTGCATAATGTATTGAGTTCATGATTACATTTATTTATTTTATTAGAAAACACATTAACAATGCTTAGATGTTTTTCTTTATGTTAAAAAATTGATACGATTTGTAGCATAGCATGGACCATTGATCTACTTGTATTTCTATGATTTGAACTCTTATGTCTTATACATAAAAGTATAAGACATAATATTTTATTTATAGAAAAAACCTAATATCTCTATTAGTGATAAAATATCACCTTTACCTTCTAAAAAAATCACATATTTTATTTCAAGATATTTATTAGAAATGTATATAATGAAGTCCTCACTTGATTTTTCTAGGTCTACAATTATATTATACTCTTGTCCTCAATTTATAAAACTTATTTACAGTCAAGTTATACTTGGTTAATCATGTTTGTTTAATTTATTACTAATTATTCTTCATGCATGTGATTTATTAGGTTTCTAATATGTTTTTCTAAATATAAATTAAAATCCTTATTAAAAATGATTAGATAAATTAAATATTTAACTTATTATTGATTCAATAAATTGATTGATTTATATTTAAATATTAAGTGTAGCATCTATCAATGTGTCATGATCTTTTAAATATTAGAAAAGTCATATGTAATTAATTTGATTTAGTCTTTCAATAAGTGGTTTCTTAATGTAAATATTATCCTTTTATTTAGAATGATTCGAGTATGATATTTGAGCATAGAGTGTGTTTACACTTGTCAATTCATATTTATTCTCAATATTATAGTCATTAATATGTTGAATAAGATTTGAAAGTTTTTTCATCTCTCATTCTACATTGAATTTGAGAACATATGAAATGTTTTTTTTTAATCAACTTGATGAATTCTTTTTTAATTACTTAAATACTTTCATATCATTTATATTACACTAAATATCAGCTCATTTGTTATCAAAACATAATTTTTTTTATATAAAATAACTTAATTATCTCAAGTCTAAGTATCACTTAAACAATAATCATTTGAATCTTTTTATAGATAGAAATAACTTTTTTTTATATTAAATCCTCATGCATGGCCAATGATATACATGGTTTAAAGGATCTTCAATGAGTTGATATACATGGTTTAAAGGATCTTCAATGAGTTGCATGGATAAATATTTTGCTCACCTAGATGTTATGCGGAGCTGTTGTGGTTGTGATTTGAAAAAAATTGTTTTATAAAAATTATTTTTAGTTGAGATTGGTTTGGAAAAATATATATTTAGTTAAAACTGTAGTTGAAATTAAGGTTGAACAAAAAGTAGTTTAATGTGTTTGGTTAAAAGAATGTTTTTCAAATTGAGGTTATAAGTAATTAATATATATATATATATATATATATATATATATTGATATATTTATATATATAGAAATAATTTAAATATTGTAGATTTAACTACTACTATTACATCATGAAATAAATAATACTTTATATAAAATATTTTTTATTGTTCCATTAAACTATCTACAATTCCATTACGTATAAAATTCATCCGACAAGAACTACAGTTTCCATGATTTTTTGAGCGTGCAATAAAATTAGGTAAAATATTATCAGGAATAAAATTGAGATTACAATACGAGTAAATTTAATTCACCTTAAACTAATTTTTTTAAAAAACAAAAAAAAATTATTGTTCACGTTCACGTGAAACACACGAGTGAAATCAATTCACTGTACTGGTTTTTCAAAACAAAAAAAACTGTTCACGTGAACAGTGCAAGTGAATTAAAATTCACTGCGCTATTCACTTTAATGTGCAGTGCGACAGTGAAGCATGACTCCACTATTAAGTGATTCCTCCCCCACGAGAAGCAGAAAAATATGCTTTTACAAAACATGTGGCACAACCATATTTTTTGTGGGTCCTACCAGCATAAACTTGTGTTTTTTCTTTAACCAAATGGTAATATCTGTGGCTACGGGTGAACCTAACCCGCATCCACATTACCAAATAGTCTCTAAAGCCTATTTGGGAGTGTGGTTGTTGTTGCTTTTTAAAGTGTTTTTCACTCATAAATGTATTAAAATAATTTTTTTTATTTTTTAAAAATTATTTTTGATATCAACACATCAAAATAATCTAAAAATATTAAAAATTATTAATTTGAAGTAAAGAAAAAAATAAAATAAATTTAATTTTTAAAAAATATTTTTAAAATGCAAAAATAAACAAGAAATTTAAATAGTTAAGAACGCGAGTGAGAGTAGGAGTCTAAACAGATGCTGAAATTGTTGAGTTGGGAAGTCTTAATTTTGAGCTATGGGATTCGAACAAACATTATGAATCTCTTTGGAGAAAAACTGCAATAATTAATTGGTGCAAGCTTAGTGACTGGAATACCAGATTTTTTCATCTCATGGCTTCTCTTTTTTTTTATAGGAAAAAATACTTTGATTATATAGTTGTTATTGACACTAAATTCTTGGACTCATTGGGTATTAAATCCAAGGTAGCAAACCTTTACAACAACTCATTCAACAGTAACTTCAGGCCAAGGCCATTCATGGAGGTGTAGGGTTTAAGGCTATTAATAATGTTTTTTTTTATTTTTTTTTATAGATGGAAGTGACGTCGGAGGAAATCAAATGGTTACGTGGAGTTATCAGGGATCCAACGCTACTGGGCCAGATGGATTTAATTTTAATTTATATAAAAAGGCATGGCCAATTATTGGAGACGAAATGTTTTTACGAGTTTTAGAATTTTTTAAAGAGAGCAAGATGCCAAAAGATATTAACAATGCATGCATTACTTTAATCCTGAAGGTTAAAGGGGCTAATAAGTTCACAGACTTTAGACCTATTAGTCTTGTGAACGAGATATAAAATCAATGCCAAGATCTTGGCATTGAGAATTATGCATGTTATTTATGAGGTGATTAATTAGTGATTGTCAATCTGTTTTTATTTTAGGAAGACAAATTCTTGACAATTCTATGTTAGCCAATAAATTAAATTGTTAATAGTTTGAGACGACAACATGTTTAAAACTTTCTTTTTAAAGTTGATTTTCAAAAAGATTTTTACTCAGCTTCTTGGGATTTTATATGTTAAGCTATGGGTTTTAGAGGCAGGTGGATTTCCTAGATTAGAGAATACATATTAAAAGGATCTTTTATCTTCAATTTATTTTTTTAATATGAGTATGCGGACCAGCTTGTGTGTATCTTGATTAATTCAACGAGTCCTGATTTTATCTCAATTTCTATATAATATAGTCGATGCAGGTTTAACAGTAGATGATCATAGAAAAGTAATGGTTTCTATACATGCGGAGTTCAAATTTCTTCTCACCAATCAATACTACTTCCATACGTGATAGAATGATTTTTTTTTTCAAATAATGTTGGAGCTCTGAGATTATTAAGTTAAATCCTTAACTAGTAGCTCAGGTTTGAAAGTTATCTTTCTTTTGATTGGTGTAAATATTGATTTAAATCTTTTGATTGGTGTAAATATTGATTTAAGTCATATTATTATTATTTGTAAATACCTTGTTATTCTCCTACAAAATCGTGTTTTATTTTTTAAAATTAATTGATAGTCGATTTTAATATAAAAAAAGTCTTTTTTTCTCGACAATAGCCTTTTGATATCAAAGAGCAAACCATATTGATATATGATATTTTCTAAATAATTGTCAATTAGTGCATATATGATCTTAATTCAAGTGAATGAAGTATGAAATGGTGGATATTCTCATAACACTATAAAGATTTTCCCTTTGTGTGTGTGTAGCAAAACATATACTAAGTCCCCAATGGGCGTATCGTTATAGCAAAAGGTTTGAGAGCTGCATAGCAGGTCTCGAGTTCGAGTCAGGGTGTGCACCTCTTGTAAGAGCCTAGGACAGCCGGGGTTTTACTCGCTCATCTGGGCCCACAAAGTACGCTTTTCGGGGGGGTGGGGTTTCCTTGAATCCAAAAAAAAAAAAACATATACTAAGTTAAAATTAAAGATTGGTTATGAAAGAGAAGTGTATTAACTAAGCTCTACAGATCTTTATATAGACCCATGCATAGACATAAATCATGCATTTAAAATCAGGATTTTAGGATCCAAAAATAATTACAAAAAAAAAAAAAGATTTAAGGAAATTTTCAAAGTCTTTTTTTTTTTTTTATCAAGGAACAAAATCTATATATCTACATGTTCAAATCAATGATCTCCCCGCTATCGTGAAGCCCTACGCAAAGTTCACAGCTCAGTACACATTGAAGGAGTGCAGCTTATCGAAAAAGATATAAAATTTACAGTGAAACAGAAATGGGAAAGTAAAAAAATAGAAAGAACTGCTAAAACCTTGTTTACATAAGAACACAGCAAATGTGCAGGCAAGAAAAAAGATTGATATATCTCTAATTTTTAAAAATTTTTTTTTTTATGAATTGATGATGAAGGAAAGACTCGAACATGAGATTTCATCCTTGTAGCTCACACAAGAATACAATTCCGAGCTACAAACTCATTCCCTATCTCTTTCTTTAATCTGCCTGAAGTCCTAATTACAGTATGTTTATGGACTAGTTAAACTGATGCAAGATCGATGATATTGTAGTTACAAATACCAGCCATGTATTCAATATAGAAACCCTTTTCCACCCCCAGACAGATAGAGGTAGATAGATTAAAAAACGAGGGGGAAGCAATCCATCCAAAGAAATTGCTTAAGATCATACGAGTGGTGGATCAGCAATTAATTGACTCGAGGGAAATGCTCATACATTGAATCCCTAACAATGTGATGGATAGTGAACTACATCATGCAAACAAATTAATCAAGTTCTATGGCACCCTAGCTAGCTAGAATTGATAGCATATAATCTTACCTAACATTTCTCAAAAAAGAAAAACTTACCTAACTCGATGATATATGATTAATACATAAACTTTGACATTATCCTATAGTTTATGGAGGAGAAAATTAATTAATGCCTGCTACTCCACAAAATATTTAACTACTCGAGAAGAAACATGATCTAGATACGTCGGCCGCAAAACAGTAGAATGATCAGTGGTTTCTACACAAGAATGCAAACAACTCCCCATTAAATCACGAGAACATTGCCCCCTGCCTGCATTTATTAATTGATGGAGCAATCCTGCAAAGCTGTGATCCTAAATATATTACTCCCAAGAAGACAATTTTTAAATGTATAAACACTCGTATATTGTTAATCAAGTTCCAATGCATGTCGGCCCAGGTGGATTCCGAAACAGCCACTCAAGATTTAAATTCTACCATTTCTTCATGTGGGCTTATGTATTGAATTACTTAGTAGATTATTGCAGCATGTGTGCTTTTAGCTGGCACCAGCATTACAAAATATGAATCCAAGGTTTTGTCTTTTTGCTTAAATATAGATCCGTTTAGATTTTCTTTAAATGGATACATACCATTAATTTTATCTAGCTAGATGATTATTTTACTGTTCGCAATACATGCTCGTGAACTCATACACCTCTCTAAAATATGTTCTGTCCTCTGCATTAACAATTTCTATTAAAACTAAAGGAAATATTCCGTCTTTGTTTGAGATATATAGAAAATACATCAAACAATACAGTCTTCTACTTCAAGTTGGCAATGCCTCTCCTTCAATATTCATCACCAGATGTCATTAAAATCATAGGTTTCTGATTAATTAAGTTGTTTAGCAGGGGAAAAAATATTTATATGCATATGATACTTGGATAGGGATAGAATAAGTAGAGAAAATCCCAACTTCCTCCAAAGATTAGGGGTGAAATTGTAAGTTAAAGAAGAGACTTGAGAGCACTTTTAATTAACAAGTACTTAGATTGCTTGTTTAGGTACATGTGAATTTTTGAACACAGGTATAACAACACTTGCTTCCATGATTTCGGCTAGCTGCTAGTCTAGTGGGAGTATCAGTATATGATTTATTACCACTACTGCCGCTGCTGATACTACAAGGTCATTACCATGCAGCTGTCCCTTGAAGAGCAAATCAACTGGTACCCACAAATCTCAACATATCCTCTTAGAAATATAAGCAAAGTTCATTTTATAACTGATCTTCTCTTTATAGTAAAAAGAAGGAGCAGGAAATATACCCCATATAGCTAAAAGCTGCTGGTGAATGAACCCACACATATACAGCCTCAATATCGATCCAATCTTCAGCTCCAGGTCCATTGATTCTTTAATTTTGACCACTAACCTGCACTGGAACCAGCTGCTGCTGCTTCTGCGGCTGCTGCTGATTGTGGTGTTGCTGTGACCTTTGGTTTGGGCCTTTTTCTCTTCTTCTCATAGCTAACTCCTCTTGCTTTAGCTTGAAAATCCCTAACCTCCCTTAAGTAAATCCTCACTGCTTTTGCACCAAATGGGTTTCCTTCGGGCCTCCCTCCATGCTCCTCGTAGGCAGCTCTGAGCCTTCCGATGAGTGCATCAAGGCTTCCCCATGCTTGCCGGAGGGGGCAAGGGCATGGTGCGGGTGGATTAGGGAAGCCGAAGAAAGGACAAGTTTGGTTATGGACTTTGGTTTTGCCAAATTGGTCTAGGTACCTTAAAAATTCAAGAACATGGGCTCCGCTGCACATAGGGAGTGATAAAGGAGGCCTGTGGTTTCTAAGGTACTGGCAGAAAGTGTTCCAGTCCCTTCTCTTTTGGTTCTCATAGCGACTTGGAGTGGAAGATGGGGAAGTGGTTGTGGCCAAAGTTGTGGTGTTTGTGGAGGTGGTGGTGGTGGTGGGGCTGGTGATTACAGGGCTTGAATAGGTGGGGTTTGTTGACGGGGAAGCTAAATCCATGTAGATGAAGATCTAGATTAGGGTTTTATTGCTTTCTTTATCGGGATCTTGAAAGGAGCTGATTTTGAAGACACTGTAGGTTGTCCTGCTTCTAGCAGTTTTCCTTCCTCTTGTTTTGCCTCTCTTTGTTGCTTGCTTGTACGGGAAGGTGAGTGAACCCTATTGGAGAGAAGGAGACACAGAGAGTGAAATCACTTCCTTATTTTAGGTGAAAACTGGGCGATACTGTTTCCATTCTTCAAGAGAAAAAAAGGGTGGAAGAAGCTTTGGTTTATGCTCTTTGCAGCTATAAGATTAACTTCTCAAGGTGTTGGTGATGTGAGAATTAAACGAAGCACGAAAGGGATGATCAAAGTGCAAGAATCTGCATGGTTTTTATGAGAGGGGGGGAGAGGTGAGGAGGGGTGGACGCATTTTTTGTTTTGAATAATTTGAAAGCGAGAATTAAGAAACTGTAGCAAACAACTTGAAGGGGAAAAAAATTGAAAGATTCTGCTTGCAGAGAGAGTGAGTGCAGTCAGCAAGAAAGGTTGAAAGACTGCAGTTATTGGGTACAGAGAAAACTTCTGAGTTATGCTTAAAAGAGAGGAGAAGATCAGATCATCAGATTTTCTATCAAGGAAAAGGGCAAGCAACTCAAGTTAAGACTGTAGATAAAGTTAGAAAAGGAGGAAAGAAAGAGAGAGTCAAATAGTTTCATTGGCTCAGATGAATACTGCCCTGCCCTCCCCTCCCCCTCAGCTAGTAATTAAAAGCAAGGAACATGACAAGAGAGAGAGAGAGAGAGAGGGTCTTTGCTTGCTTTGCCATAACAGGACAGGTTTGGCAGTGAGCAGTGGCTGATGGTGACACCCATAGAGTCAGTACACAAAAATATGCTATTACTATTAACATCGATGCGCCACTGTCTTCTCCAAGCGCGTGCCATACAAAACCAGCCCTCTTCCCTTGTATAAAAGCAGAAAAAAGATTTGATGATAGCAGCACAAGTTCATGGAGGAAGACGAGGAATCTTCACAGGCTCACAGCAATTGCTCAGCCACTCACTTCCAAATTCATGCTCTGCTGCTTCAAATCTCCATGAAATCATGTTGTTCTTGCAAATAGCTCCTCTCTTCGTTCCTGGACACAACATTCTAGTCGTTAATTGGTTGTCAACAGTTCGATCGTGTGTTGGTATCCTCTTTTCAAAGGGGAAAAAGATAAAAATTAAAAAAAAAAGATTAAAAAAAAGTGTGTCGTTGCGAGTGTATGACAATTTGGAGTAAGGATAAAGTGTTGTGAGATCACTATGCTGGATGGCTCTAATTCTTTTCTTTTATATATATATATATATATATATATATATATATAAAAGATTGGATGGCTCTTATTCTTTGCTTTCGTATGTTTGTGTCAATGCGTGTGGACTATGTATAATAAACTAAAAGATGCAGGAAAACATTATAGCATTTTCACTGTAGGGTGCGTGAACTATCCACTCACTCGTTTATTTTTTTTATTTTCAAGAGTTTATTAGCGTGTTTTTATATATTTTCTTTGCATGAACTTGCCCGTGTGAAGTATCCCCAAATATTCCAACATTCAATTCCAACATTAAATTAAAAACTTGTTGTTCCTTTCTTATCTTGAAAGAAAAAATCAACAAGGTATTGGAATTTATTTTTTATTTTTTTATATTAAATTCTATACGGATCAATATGATTCATTTATAAGAAAAAAAAAATCGAATGCTATCAAAATTAACCCCTAAAATATACAAAATAAAACTAAAAGTACAGTACAAGTAGAATATTTGCATTTGCTTACCGTTAGTAGGATAAATGTTTCATTTTAATTTTTAACTAGCATTTTAAAATTTTTTTATTCCATTTCTCAGTAACTTTTTATAATATATAATACTAGCTTCTTTTTTTTTTCATATTAAAATTTAACTTGGGATCCTCGTAAACCCGGTAATAGCTATCATTGTCATATATCATATTATATATTTAAATATCTGTTTAATATTATACTAATAATAATTTTTTAAAATAATTTTTTGTTGAGATTTAAATAATATTTAAATAAATTATTTTTAATATCAGCATATTAAAATAAATTAACAATATAAATAATTAATTAAAAAAATTAATTTTCTTAAAACCTACGGCGAGCCGCGTCAGCGACTTGTAAAGAGTCTAAAGACAAGGAAGATATGTCGGCAAAATTTTAACGGAAGAACACGTGTTATTAGGCTAGAATAAACCGAAATTTGGAAACAACTTTATGAAAATAAAATAAAAAAGTTCGCATGTAAGTGGAAAAAAAAGAAGGTTATTCAAAGAAATTACAATTTCCAAAACAATAGCCGTTCAATTGAAATCCATGATATGATCTTCTTTTATCATAAAAAAAAGAAAAAGAAAAAGGAAACAACAAAAACTATCTATATGAAAAAAATACTGAAAACTGAGAACCAGGATTTCACAATTTACAGTGTTAAATAGTCTTTTAGTTTTTTAATACTACAATAAAATCTTCTTTAAATAAATTTATTAAAATAATATTTAAAAAATTATCTTACCATGCCATAATTCTTAAGAAGGTTAGAGTTTTTATGGTAATATCAACAATTATTTATCAATAATTTCGTATTAAAATAGCATGCGTAAGTTTTTTTTTTAAAAAATACAATTAAAAAGCAAGGCCTCAAATAAAAAATAAACGAATAAGAAAATGATTTTCTTAATTAAGAAGATATACTTCCATCACTTATTCAAATCATTAGGATTTTTATGAGCATGTTATTTTTTATTTAATAAGTCATTTTCTAATAAAAAAACATGTTATTGTTAAAATAAGAAATATATATAAATAAGAGAAGACAATTTTGACTAAAAAACTATGTTTTTCTTCATTATTTCTAATGAATATTTACTACAAAACTTTTATATAATTAAACAAAAACAGATTTCGAAAAATAATAAGTGACAGCTTGCGTACCTTTTCACTGGTTGAAAACCAAAAGGGTGACAGGCACCTGGGCATATGGTTGGTGGGGTAAGCTCAAATTGTAGCTACTTGCTAGCTAGCTAGGCATGGTAGTATTTTTCCTATCCTAGATATCTTTTTGATGTCTGGCTTCCTGTAAGAGATCTTCACAGGCCCTTATACCTAGCTTTTTTTTTTTATCATGGGTATTTTGACGAGGATGTGTAAAGATGATGTGCCTTCACACAAAATGTCTTCTTCCCTTTTCTTTTCATATGCAAATTATTGGAGGAACAGCTATACGTGAGTAAATTTGCAATGACAAAGATTCCAATGCTGGAACAGGTGCTAAGATGCTGAGGGCACGACTGTTACCCTCAATCATTAACAATCTTCAAGCTGTTCCTCCCCCCACCACCCAAGCCATGGAGATGTAATTCATAAGAGATGATGCTGTTTCTTTTCGTATTTTTAAATTATTTATTTTTAATGTTTTTATATTATTTTCATATATCAAGAATAAAATGTTAGATAAAAAATCTTCAAAAAACAACAACTATTATTCCGATACCGAACTGCACGCCGCCTTGTGAACAACCGGCAAAAAATATTCGTGGATATAAATACATGGTGTACACATTACCACCTAATTGGGGGATCATCACGGACATGGATGATATGGGGCATATCTGCAGGTTCGTTTCCCTCCTTTACTTTAGCTTTTGGACTGATGCAGCTTGAAATTCTACAGGAGAACATGAATCATACATAAATATGTAGTATCATGCCGTAACACGAACCAGATTCATGCATCAAATTGGCCTCAGCTACTAGTGAGAAAGAAAAAGGTGATCAAGATAATCAACAATTCGAGGCACCTTGTGATTAGAACCTTCTTTCCATCTATAAGTAGTGCATTAGAAAGGTGTTTCTTCGTTCCAAATCTTGAAGAAGGTTTGTCATTTTTGAACTTCAGACGCATTATTTGACCCTGGGTGTGTGGCAGACATTCACCAGAATCTAGGGTGCGTGCTCTGTAAACATTTTACTATCATAATGAAAAACAATTAGCATAAGAGCAATTACATTCTACTTAAGAGTTTTGACTGCAAAAAGGTTCAGGAGTTTAACCTTAATCTTTTCCACGATTGTATGCTAATCACAAAATAATGAACGCTAAGATTTATTGATTCAATTACATTCTACTATCAGATCCAAGAATGTCCCCTACTGATTGCTGTCTTGAGAAGATAATGAGATAGTAATGGTATACAAAATAAAATAATGATTTTTGCATCCTATTATTTGATTGATGGTAAAAAAAAAAAATATATTTTATTTTTAATATGAATTATTGTCAAACTTATATATTTAAAATAATAATTATTGAGTATAGTTAAAATTAATAATAATAATATAATAACTCTAATTATAAAATCTAGATTGGTCCAAAAGGTCAATTCGGAATCTGGTCCACCTAAGACCGAATCGGTCTGATTTTAAGAAGAAAATAAAGAATTGATCTGGCTTGACACAATCAAAAACCTAGGTCAACTTATGACTTTTTGACTCAGGATAAAACTTGTACAAAACTTGAGAAAAAACCTGTTGATTTTTTAAAAAAAAATTAGTCAAAACATCTTTTTATCCTTTAAAAAAATTGGGATGAGCCCGGGTTAACCCTCCCGAGTTGTGACTTGGGTTTTGTCTTACATCCACTCTCATGTCGAGTTTTAAAACTACGATAATAATCACTTTTATCCTTACATATCTTAGATGAACAATTTTAAATTAAAAGTTTTTAGAATAATATTTTAAAAATAAAAAGTAATAAATATTATTTCTGAAGACACGCTCTCTCTAAAACTCTTATTTTAAAAATATAAAAATTCAATTTAAAATCATTCAATGATATTTTTATTTTTATTTTTTTAATGAAATATATTTTTATTCTGAAATAATAAGTAAACGCTGGATAAAGAACAACCCAGTAATTACATATTTAAGAGTTCCAACTTCCATTAAGAGGTCTTACGTTCAAAATATCTAAAAAGGCTGAAATAAAATCTATTAAAACGAAATTCATTGTGTAACTCAAGACTCGTTGGTTCTTGGATACCAAAAAAAAAGAAAAAAACGCCAAGATATAATTATTTTACATTAAGTAAAATTATTTAGTCACAATATATATTTGGGTACACTATCAAAATAATTAAAAGAACTAGGGTTGATTTAAATGTTTATATAAACAGTGAATTAAGTTAATATATTATTTTAATGGTTTGATAACATGTTTGTTAGGTAACTCTGCTGGTTAACGTGTGTTGGGGCCTAAAGTTCACTTTCTTTTTTTTGAGGCGATAGAGAATCTATTTTCCTTTTTTTTTTTTTTAAGAGTGGATTTAAAAATATTATTGGCCAAACACGCGGGTTTACATCGGTCTCAAACACCTAAGTTTTTTTAAGAGCTCCATGATTTTTTTTATTAATCTTTTATTTTTTAAAATTTTATTAATTAATATTGAATTTTTATTGAATTTTATTATCTAGTATTAAATTTATTATGAATTAATTTTTATATTTTTATTATATGATAAAATAAATAATTTCATCTAGAGAAGTCCATAACTTGGAATATTCTTATTGCTACTAAACATACAAATCTTATTGCTACTAAACTTAAATTATATGTGTAAAACTCTCAAAATCAAAGTTTACTAACCCTAAAGGTATAAAATTACATTAAGTTTGAAATTAAAATTATAAAACCAAATTCATGCGTGCCAATGGTGGGCATCCCACATCACAATTATGATCTCTGGCCGCAAATTCATACTGCAAGGGTGTGTTTGGGTGGGAGGTGTGGTAGCTTTTTTTTAAGGTATCATCTTCTTAAAGCACACACTATATTTTTTAAAAGCAAAAAATACATGTTTTTTAGTAAGAAATGTAGTTGCTTTTTGAAAAAAAAACACCACACCTCACACCTCACACCCAAATACTCTCTAAGAAGCCTGGCTTGTAAGAGTTTTGAACAGCGTTTACTGAAGGGTGTTTCATCATTATTAGGCCATTGCATCATTTGCTGGTTTTGCTAGCTCCAAGCCTCAGAAACATCTAATAAAATGGGCCAAGATTGCGCAATGTTTACTGGATATATTATTTTTCTAGCTCCTATATATTCAACTAGTTTATTAGATGATACTTTACGGGTCAAATTAATTATTTTTTTAATGTGAAAAAAATATTTAGGTTATAAAAAAATATTAGATATTTATTATTATTAAACTTAATCTAATTGGTTGACTTAAAATCTTTCAACCTAACCATTTGTCTGGTTTAGATTTAAAATTAATTTGCGTGAAAGTTTTTTTGATGTGACTTAATCAATTTGACGAGTTAAAAAACAACTTAGATGATTGGTAAAAAACATGATTTGGTTTGAAGAAACTTAAGATGACATCTTTAATTTTATCTTAATATTAAGACATCAATATATTAGATTGTCTCGGGCTTATGGCTTAACATGTATAAACCTATGACCTAAATCATGGACTCTACTAGGTTTAACAATTTTATTTTTAAAAATTATTTTTTACTTAATGATAAAATAATAACAATAAAAACTTGTAAAATTGAGTACCAATCAAATACTAATTTATTTGTTTGAGACTGCGATAACCTCATAAAAAATAAACCGAAATAAATTATGAAGACTAATTCAAAATCAACTAAATACTGAAGGATGAGATTGAAAAAAGAAAAAGAAAAGAGGATTCAATCAAAAGAGAGAGAAAAATTAGATGATGGAATTTTAAAAAAAAAGGAAAGGAAAAAAACGGGGCTCGACCTGGCGGGTCAACCTTGAAACCTCTCGACCTAGCAGTTTAAAATTAACTTGTGTAGAAATTGCTCTGAAGTGACCCCGTTGATTTGGCGGGTCCAAAGATAACCCAGATGACCGGTAAAAAGTGTAGTTTGATTTTAAATTTTTTAAGATGATAATTTTTTTTTTAATATTGAGATGATGACATATTGAATCGACTCAACTTCGTTGTTTAACCTACCAAACTCGTGATTTTAGATTATTGACTTTACTAGGCTTAACAATTTTTTTTAACTATTTTCTACTTGATGATATGATAACAAAAATATATATCAATTAAATATCAAGATATTTGTTTGAGATGTCATAACCTTCTCATATAAAGCAACTGAAATAAATTATAAAAATTAATTCAAAATCAATATAATATTAAAGGATGTAATTAAAAGAAACTAAAAAAACACAATTAAAAAAATAATTGGAAGTTAGATTTTTTTATTTTTTGAGAAAAAATAGAGGCAGCTCATTCATTGTTCATATATATGAACAGTATGTATATAATTTCTCATTTTGATTCCCACAGTCATGAATTTTTCTTAGGTTAATCTTTACTTTTTTTTCCCCAAAACAGAATGTCCTTTTTTTTTTTTTTTATAATGTTTCTCTTATATTTTCATCTCAAGTCGCAATGCATGAGGTAATATTAAGCAAAATTGTTTAAAAACTTAAAAAATAATTCAAAAAAAGGCATATAACTAGTTTTCGTGAGTTATTCAGGAATGATATTGATACATTTTAGAATACGGGACTGAAATTGAAAGTTACTGAATTTAGAAGGGTGAGTTTGAAGTTTACCCTGAAATTATTAATCTAGCTTTTATCGTGCATATGTTGAGGGAAGACACAGCTGTAAAAGGGTAGCCTATAACCTTCCACTTCGAGCAAGGAACTAATCTGATTCATTTCGGGTGGTAATTGTTTTTTTATTTTTTAAAAATTATTTTTAATATATAAGATTAAAAAACAATATAAAAAATAATTGAAGAAATTAAGATTTTGTATTAAAATAGAACTCTTCTCTTTTACTGTTAGTACTGTACACAAAACAAATACTACAGCCATTTATATTGTTATTATTGCATCAGAATCCTATTCTACTTCCTATAGTTAAAGCTTGATTTGCTCACAAGCAAGGAAACAAATAACAACCAAATCAATCTACATTAATTGACAGTGGCAGCAACTTTATTCTGCAGATTATTGCCCTTGATTTCCTGAACTGGCTTGATTTTCTTGGATTAGCTTTCCTTTCACAATAAACAATATTTATTTTAAAAAAAAAACAACACAATTTCAAACTGGAATATAAAACCTAGCTAGAAATAGCTTCGAGCTAATAAATAAATAAATAAGTTTGATCATTAATTACTATCAATTTAGTAGCTAAAGATATCATATTTGTTTTTGTGTTTTAAAAATATTTTTGAAAAAAATTTAATTATTATTTTTGTATTTTTAAACCATTTTAATACGCTAGTGTTAAAAATAATTTTAAAAAAATAAAAAATGCATTACTTTGATACATTTCTGAGTGAAAAACACTTTTAAAAACAACCATAACCCCATTCTCAAACACTCTTGAAGAGTTCAATAGTGTTGTTAAAAAAGCATAATACCAAAGTATTAACTTATTTTTTAAGAGTTATTTAATAAATTAAATATTTGAATTGCGGTAATTCTTTAACACACACGTGTGTGTGTAATTTGATTTTAGAAATGATTTTGGTGTTCAATTTCTTTTAATTTTTTTTAATCGAGTAGCTATCTAACTTATAATACAATTTTTTAAACTTAACGGACGTGATGTAGGTTTGTTTTTGTTTCGAGATTCAAAGTTATTTTGGTGTGATGGCTCGAGTAGACAGCTTTGATATCTCTTTCCTTTTCAGAAAACCTATCGTTTCCTCTCTGTGATTTTCCCGTCATCCCTTACCAACGGTCCCTGGCATTTTGAATTCTTTTTTATCTTTATTTTATATATAAAAAATAAAATTGCGATCCGACAAAAAGAAGATCGCCTGTCTTTATTTTTATTATATTATTGTTGTTGTTGTTGTTACGTATAAAGCAGTTTCTATTATTTAGCTTAATTAATAAAGTAATACAGTTGTTTTTTCTCCATGACATGACATGCACATATAGTTATGTAGTAATGTTTGTTTACATCCCATGCTAGAGGCGGTCGAAGTTTGTCCATCAATATTGTTGCTGTGATGATTAGATTAATCCCATGTTTAGTGGGTATTAAGCTTAATTTCTTATTTCTTTTTAAATCGACCTTTTTTTTTAAAAAGAAAACAAAGAGATTAGGACTCGGGATTTCCAACCAAAGCTTTTAAATTAAAACCCTAGCTAGGAAGAGTGTGGTAGGATTTAACAGAAGAGTTACCTCATGTCAAATAATCATCTCAATTTAAAAATTTAAACTGTTAAATGAGATTTCAAAATATAATTTATATAATTTTTTAACACAACCCTTCAAATGAAATCTTTTTGAACTTAATTTTTATCAAATAAAATAAAGGTGGTGAGATTCAAACTCGTGATTACTTAGTCAGTAAGACTCTAATACTATATAAAAGAATTATCTTAACTAAAAATTTAAGCGTTTAAGTGAGGTTTCAAGATATAATTTATATAATTTTTTAATATTTTCTTTGTGTAATTCGAAATCTCTTAAAGAATTAGAAAATAACATAAGGTTACAATTACGAGAGATTATTAGATATTTTGGATATAATACTCTCACAACCATAAAAGTGATATTCATATAGATAGTTATTATAATAAATCTTATATTTATTTGTGTGCACTATTGAGCCTCTTGTTGAACTAAAAAATAATAAGATCCACTTTCATAAAAGATTATTAAGTGTTTCCGATATAGCGATATATCCCCTCTTCATGTGGTATCATAATTATTTATGCAACCAAATCCCAATACTTTGTTTTTCCAGAAAAAAAAAAGGTTTATGCGATAGGTAAGAACTCATGTTCTTGATGAACAGCTACAAGAACATAAACTTTTTAATTATTCACTTGATTTTGAATTACACAATATATAGAAACCAAATCCTAAAATCTCAACCCATTAATTAATTATAAGATTTAAACCTGATAGAAAATTCTAAATCTTTAACCGTTAGACTATATATTACAAAAAGGGATGGAAAAGAACATTAATCAAGACCTGTCTGTGTTGAGAAGGGCGTCGGCTCCTGCTTCTGGGGACTCTCTGTGCATACTTCAATATCTTACTGGGTTCGATTATCATCACTGTGGTTAAATAAATAAATAAATAAATAAAAAGAATAATATATCCCTTCCTAGATAAAAGAGCATACTCTTGTCATACAAAAAGGCAAGTGTATATACTTCCATTCTGAGTAACAAACACATCTCCTGCATTGGAATCTACAGGCTACAAAGAGGATTGCATGGCTGCTATGGAGGTGACATATTATTGGCTCCCTTTGCTAGCTGCTGGAATCGAGAACACATGAAAACGTAACTCATGCACATGACAGATATTAAATAATTGCTAGATGTTTTGCATATGAATTGTTCCATTATATATGTAATATTTTTTTCTAATATTTTTATGGATAGGTTCAGTAATTAGAAAATAGAAATCCCATTTTTTTTTTATCATAATAACTCTAAAAGAAAATATCCTGTAAGAGACTTTTCCATATTTTTCTTATAATCATAGTTAAAAATTTAAACAGTATTCTTCATAATCATAGTTATATGGGCTATATAATATATTGGAAAGTTATGAAATGAATTCTCAAGAAATAAATTATTATTTGCCGAATCCTTTTAAAAAATAAGACTAATTTCGTTCGAGGTTCGTGGTTATCCCTCCCAATAAATACGTTTTCTGAAAATTAAACTTGTATTCTTATCCTTATAAGAATATAAAAATGTCTTAATCGACTTGTCGAGTGAATTGACAGACAACTACAGAAATTTTACAAAAAACTATAAAATAAATTGAACACATTATTACTATATGGATATTAATTGCAATGTATTTTTAGAGATAGTTTAAGATTTCAAAATTATTTCCCTTTCATTATTTTCTCCACATGACACACTCAAATTTTTTTTTTCCTTTCTCAATTTTGCTACTAATGTTATAATACTTTACTCTTTTTTGCTAAAATCAATTTAATTTCCCTTCCATTTCACCCTTTATTCATCAAAATATCAATACTAAAATAAGAGAGATTTTTTTTAAAAAAAACAAAGTTACATATTTATATATATTTCTAATTGAGAAATGGTATACCTACAAGCAAATGACAAAAATATCCCTTACTTACCACTTGCTATGTCTATTTATATAGATTTTTTTACGATTTGTTTGCAAACGTACGTAACGTTTTCCTTTATAATTAAGTACAAAATCTTCATCAAATTGTTTGGTCAATATTGATTATTTTTTTACTCAAAATGAAAGATAAAATTGTAAATTACGTAACTTAACCTCTCTAAACACAATGCCTGTGTACTGTCAAATTAATTAACAACCTCAAAATTAACATCAAAGTAGCTCTAGATTTCTTCAATTGTAAATAAACAAACTAGGAACCTTCAAAGCAATTCCCTGTATCTCTACTTCAATATTTAGGATGAACACATGCCCACGAAATGCTGCCGAGACGGTTTTTGAAATCGAATTTTATTAAATTTTGTAGCAATTAAAACGATGGTTTAAATTTTAAAGGAAAAATATATATTTTATTAGGTAATTTTCTTATATTCATGAATTGATTGTCTTATTTTATTTAATAGCTATGGCATCTCAAGTCGAATCTAGGTAATGTTTTATTAGGTAATGTTACATATTATGGTGGTAATAGTTGTTTTTAAAATGTTTTTTATTTAGAAATGTATTAAAATAATATTTTTTTTATTTTAAAAATTTTATTTTTTACATCAGGACATTAAAATATTAAAACGAAATATAATTATAAAAAATTTAAAATAAAAAATTAAATATTTTCAAAAATGTTTTTTAAACACAAAAACTAACTCACTTTTATATGTACTAGTCCCTTTCCTTCCTAGTGATTTTACACCACCCACATCAAAGTGGTTCATTAGGAGGGATTTTTTTTTTATTTTTGAATTAAAGAACCGGATCGAACAAAATGGTTCAATTTCGTTTTCTATTTTTTCTTTTTTAAAAAAATAACTAGTACATGAATTTTTTAGATGGCTTTTTAAACAATTTAATAAACCTAGGCTCTTTTTAGGCTTTCTATTAAGAAAAATTGGCTTGGTTCAATTTGGCTTTTGAAATATGAAACGACCCAAAAAAATTTTAAAATTTTCTAATTGGTTTTTTCAGTTTGATATCCCAGATTAATTTTTTCAATTAATTTTATAGTTAATTCGGTTATTTTGGTCGCCACCGCTGCACCTGTATTTGAGCTAGCAACATCAAATGATTGTAAGATAACATAGATATGCTCTTAGGCAGAGATCGCTTTTGGACTTGATAAATTCATTGTTTATTACACACTATTTAACCACAAAAAGACTCGATTCAAAGACAATTTAACTATTCAGCCCCATGAACATTTTCACTGAACAACCACCTGTGGCAAGCAATTTCTTCGACTAGATGCCATTATCCTCTTGCACCTCCCCAGTCAAAGCTTGCTGCAATATTAAAACGAGCAGAGCTTGCAAGTTTCAGCTTTTGAATAACCATTAAGCAATAGAAATGGAGAGCAGTGTGATATCGAGTACCTTAAAGCATGAGAGAGTGTACTGCACATCACTTGCTGAAATTTGGTGGTGAAGGGCAACCCTAATGCTGAAAGTGGTAAAAAAGATGAGAGAACAACTCAACATTAGATGGCTATATATACATCTTCTTGCACCATAACCTTAAAATTCGCTATGGCTGCTGGTATAAATAACAGTTGTGAATTCGTGCGATGCAACACTAAATGAAATGTGTGGTCTTTGTTCTATTTTGTTCTTTTGCTAGAGTCATGGATATATTTGGGGTTCAAACGCACCTGATTGGACTCTCTTGCATTATAAGTATACCATGCTGTTCCAAGTTCTTGCACAGCTTTTCTGCTGCGCCCTCTACTACGTCGATATATATCTGGTCAAACAAAATTATAAATGTACACTGTAAATGTACCATGCTGTTCCAGAGGTGTTCTCATATTCGAGCAAATTCTTGTTGGAACTATGAAAAGATACTCAATAAAACAAAGGGAAGCAATAGCAAGAAAGAAGTTTCCAATCCAAGCTGAAGTGAAGAACTGTGACTTGCACATTTGAGAACTTTGGCAATAAAGGTACTTACAATATTGGTTTCCACAGCAGCAACATTCACTCTTAGTCCTTTAATTTGATTCAGCCCCTCTAATGAAGTAAAGTTAAAAAGACATTCAGTAACTCTATATTGCAACGCAATGGAAGGGAAAGGTCAGAAACAATGGCATGTAAGACACATAAATAGCCAGACCATGTACCTGCTAGCATCTTAGCTTTCTTGTGATCATCCTCGAGCTTTGAAACATTCTCTTGTACAGCAACTAAAGCAGCAGCACAAAGGACACCGACTTGTCTCATTCCACCTCCTAAGGTTTTTCTGAGGATTCTAGCCTAAAGAGAACATATGCAAAAAAAAAAGAGTTTGAGACGATTTCTGCCAGAAAACAGAATAGCTGGTGTTATTCCTCAGTGTAAATCTCCATCCCTACCTTGGCAACAAAGCTTTTGGAACCAACAATAACAGAGCCAACTGGTGCACCTAAACCTTTTGACAGACACACCTGGTTCAAAATTTTGGGATTAATGAAGGAGCAGAATTCTTTAATTGAACATGTATCATTTGAGAAAGAAAGTGACTATTAGTTTCTTGGCCACATAATCATACCGAAACTGAATCTGCATCCTGTACAAGCCTACTAACAGGAACTCCAAGTGCCTGAGATATCAATATTTTTGAATCAGATACTGAACACTTTAGCTTGTATATGCTTTTGCCTAGCATGAAAAAAAAAATGGAGCATTTGCTTTATCTCAATCAACAGATGGATGATGGAGCAATGCATGCTCCAACTTACTACAGTATTCATAAATCAGCATATTGAAAATTCTTTTACTCACAACTGATGCATTAAAAATGCGAGCCCCATCAATGTGAAGCTTCAAACCATGCTTTTTAGCTAATTCTCCAACTCTGTCAGTATATTCTACAGACAAGCATCTACCACCGCAGCTGCATTGATTAGAAATCATCCCATAAGACATAACAGCTGAACTAAATAAGTCGAAGGTGCCAAAAAAAACGATGAATCACTTTCCAATGATACTGAAATTTCAGAAAATTAGATAATAAGAAAGAAGACAATCCATATATACAATTGAATCATCTTCTATGTGATAGTAAAATGTTGTAAAGGTAAATTATCCTTGCAAATCATCCAAGACAACTCTGAATTCCTAGGTGCAGAATCATTATGAGCATAAAACAGAACATAACAAGTTATTGTATTTCTCATACATATTCACACTTCTGAGAGGGTTGCAAGATGATATAATATTCACTGTTAATGAATTAACATCTACGAAAGGAGCATTTATATGTCCCAGTTGATTTGCAGCAGGGTTGATTTATTCTTGGTCATAACCTTGATACATAGAATTGTCAAGAGTAAAATCATCTTCCTGCTTACAAAAAAATAAGATGATAAATATCCCAGCAGTGGATATGCTAGTCAGTATCAACTCGGTTGAACAAAAATTCCAAATCTGAGTCAATATAGAAGCAACAACAGAGAACATGAATTCACCAGGACAATCCTGATGCTCCATTAAGTTTCATAGTCACATAATTATTTTTTACTTTCATTTAAAAGTTCCTTCAAATCCAATTCTAGATGAGTAATTCTCTGTTAAAATTCAAAATCCACCCAGTTGCACTATAAGAAACATTTATTGTTTAACATTCGTAGAAGTTACCAACATCAGTTGCAGATGGCAAACCTACTTGTGAGAAGCATCCCGCCTCAAATAAGACTAATAAAGCAAAAGGAAAGTGAAAAAATAAAATAAAAAAACTTTATCAAACCAAATCTATCAACTGTCCCTCTCAGCAAATTACAGGAAGGTGAAGTTCACTCCATTTTTTTAATTTAGGAGATGTGCATCTTCTATCTGCAGTGATACTATCACTGAGCTCCTTAACAATGGCAGACAACCAAGGGAGAAATCAATGTGGTCCTCACATGCAAGGTGATAACAATAAAATACATTCAAGGAATATGCCAACATTAAAATATGAACTCAGCTTCCCAAGCCACAAAAGATTAGTATAATAGAATAACCAGGCCCTCTGAAACAAGTAGGATAAACCATTGTGCAACATAAAAAATACTCACCTGCCTTGTGAATTCTCCAAACAGATAAGTCTAGTAGTTGGATAAACAATCTCCCCTCTTGGATCTCTGATTGCAGCTTCAATTAAATCAATATCCATCGTTCCATCCTCATTATTCTTCACAGTTCGAGGATGAACACCTCCAATTGTTGAGATGCCTCCATTCTCATAAATATGGATATGAGACTTACTTCCAAGTATCACCTCGCTTCCCCTAATGTTACAATGCACAAGCACACTAATAAGGTTACTCATGGTGCCTGATGGAACAAATAGAGCCGCCTCCTTGCCCATGATTTTCGCCATTTCAGTCTCTAACCGCAACGCACTCGGGTCGTGACCCAAAACATCATCATCAACCTCAGCATTTGCCATAGCAGCTCTCATTGCTTCAGTTGGTTTGCTGACAGTGTCAGACCGGAGATCCACCGTTCTTGTCACCATTCTTGCTAAGAAGTACAATGTTACAAAAAAAATATATCAGTCTATGCTACGAGATTCATATCTTCACATACATCTACAAAAATGTGAATTCATGACTTCAAATGAATAATTCCAAACAGATTAATTCTTACAGTGTCGACTTTCTGCAACCATTTTGGTTGATCCACGAAAATATCCTTGTAATCGTTAACAGAGTTTGAAAATATAGAGCAATGCTTGAAATTATCTATTGTGAAGAAAAATTAAATTAACCACAAGACTGCTGGGTTTTAACCCCCTCGTAACCAAAAATAAGGTAACCACAAAACTCACAAGTCATGACAATTTCTACCCCAACAGTCATTTTTACAAGTAACAACGTAGAAATTTATTTAATACAGAACCGAAGTTAAAGATCTGGTCAGAAACCAAATTCAACTAAACTTGATCCTTAATTGAAGTGGGATTTGTCCTAGTCACAGGTAATATTGTTGAGATGCCCTGGTCAAAGCAAAAACTGCGAGGGCTCAGCACAGCGAGTCCAAAGCATCTTGAACTAGTCTTAAGGGAAACTGGAGAAATTTTTTAGCTAAAACCGACGAAAGAATTTGATAAAAGGCAGAGGGAGAGAGAGATGGACTACCCGTGCAACTTCCTATTCTTTTCTGTTCTTAACCCCTAAAAATTTTGAACCTTTAAACTTGATATCAAGAAAGTTTCTCAATTGGACTGACTACCCACTTCCTTAAATTCTGCACACATGCAAGAAATATGAGAATTTCAACAGATAGTACTTGTATTATACACTCTAAGCAGGTATATTTGCGTATATAAATTCAGAGAAGCCAACTCTAACTTGCATGTCAGCATGAACAGACCAAAAGCTACAACAAAAGGCACTAAATTACCTGCAAATCAACTCGATAATCTTTCAGCTATCACACTTTGCAGCACAAAAGTTGAGCCCAAAAGGAACACTTTCATTTAGCCCACAATCCGTGACGTTTTATAGCTCCAAGAAACCATCAAAAGTCGTGCAAGTCATCTTTAAATATATATGTAATTCGTCTAGATTCCAATAAACCCACCTAATACGCCAGCAACTAAATTGCATTATCCTAACTATTGTATGTTAAACTCCACCCGGGGGGGGATATCCCTCCCTTGTGAAATTTATAACATATTATATGTTAAACTATTATTCACATCATGAACAATAACGTCACCGTAATGACATAATATAAATATATTATAAAACATTATAATAACAAAAAATTATATTTTGGTTAATAGAATGTAATTATAACTAAATTGCATTATCTTAATACTAATTGGCAAAATTCATATTAAATACAATCAAATTTTTAAAATTTAACATTAAACAAATTCATCATAAATTAAACATAATTCATGATATGAGATTTTATTGATATTTTAATGCTCAATTACATTAAATCAAACACAAATAAATAGAAAATTAATATAATTAAAAAATACAAAATTCATCAACTTATCAACAACTCAACAAAACATTTAATTCATCATAATTTTACCGCATTCATGCTCTCCCATGAAATCATAAAGCGTAATTAATTATATTATTAATTAATTTCAACAATACACACAAAATCTCTATTTCGACAACTTAACATCAATTAAATGCAGCACATAATTAATTAAAATAAATATTTCATAATTTATTTTTATGTTCAACTATATCAAATTAACACTAATTGATTATATGCTTAACTAATTTCACATTAATTCAACAAACTCTAAATTGAACCCAAACAATTATTGCATTTCAACCAAACAAAACATAAATTTATAGTACTATAATATGTTTACCTTACTTATAGGACTAGAAAAAAAATTAGAGTGGCGGCGGCAATGGTGACGAGAAATAGATTGGTTAATTTTGAACACAAAATCATCCAATAATGCTTACATACCTCTAATGGGTTTGATTTTTGATTGTTAAAGGGATAAAAGAAGCTGTTTGGTGGGTTTTGTAGAGAGAGTGAGGGCATTGATCGGTTTTGGGAGAGATAGGTTGCTGTTGTGTGTTTGTTTTGTGTTCTTTAATGTGGGTTTAAGTTTTCATTAACCTCGCGCTTTTAAAACATGATATGTACTTTGTTGTTTTTTTAGAAAAAGAACAATATTAAAGAATGTTATTTTACCAATTTTTTTAAACGGTACTATTAAGCCAAATCTTTACCTTTATGATGCTAGTTTTTTTTTAAAAAAACTCTTTAAATATATACAATGTAATTCAACAAAATTCCAAGAAATCCACCTAACCCGCCAGGCGCCAGCCACTGTATATGAAACAAACCCTCGTACTTTCTCAGAGCTGATCATATAATTAAAAAGAGAACAGATCACCTTGGAAGTCTTTTTAAATTGCAAAAATCTCGAACAAGAATCCAAAAAACAAACCTAACCCAATAGAAAAGACAAAGAAATCTTTAACTAAATCAGTGCTGCCCGTCTTTACAATGGAGAATGCCAGGATAAAACTCCACCAGCATAGACAGATACATGCATATATGGTTGAACAAATATAAAATAAATTTATTTCTAACATAATTTTAGAATAAATTTATGTAGTTTCTCCCTTCTGACAGTAACTTGATGATGATACTCTTTAACTGGTGGAATGCATGCGCATAATCCAGCAAAACGACAGTTAATTAAGGTAGCTTTCTTGTGTGTTTCTTCTTGTAAATTGTGTGTTTGATATTTTTGCCTTGAATATATAGTTTATTTAATCAGATCACACAACCTAATCCTTTTATCCAGGATTATCATATGAACTGGATTCATATATATTAGTAATTTTTTGATTGGTTGGTGTAATAAATAAATAGACCTTGCATGCATGCATGCTCTTCGAATAATTTACGTACAATAATTCTAATGGTTAATTAAAGGACCATATATGCTTTCTAATTCATTCATTCTTGACTCTTACGTTCAAGTCTAGGAATAAATTTGTCTTTATGCTTAGCGTATATAATATGTAAAGAAATTAAAAAAAAATCTGAAAGTTGACTTGGTGCAAGACTTGAGTTATAAAGAGTTAGTCAATTTAATTTAAAATTAAATTTAATTCAAAAGGTTATCATGACATTGTTTTTTTAAAAAAATAATTAATTAGTTTTAATTAAATCGGACGTTTTTTTAGAACCAGCCACTACAACGAGGGTCGGTACTCAAATCATGTTTAATATAAGTGGTTTCTATAATGTAAAAAATTAATTTAGAAATTGACATAATAAAATAAAAATGTAAATGTTAATTAGTGGGCCAATTTTAATTTGGGACTTAGTAATTGACAATCTCTCTTAAGAAGATCTGGGCCTGTTGTTGCTATTGAGCTATAACTAGTTTATAACCCTGTTTAGGATAAACCTGTTTTAAAAAACAATTAAAAAAATTCAAATTATTTTGTTTTATTTTTTAAAATTATTTTAATATGGTGATATTAAAAATAAATTTAAAAAAATAAAAAATATATATTTTTAAATAAAAACACTTTTAAAAATAATTTCATTTACAAACAAAATCAGCATCATCATTTCAATGTTTGAATTATGACCTTAATTAGCGACAATCGGACCCCGAACTCATAACTTTAATTTCTTACATGGGATTGCGATGTAATTGGCCCATCTAGATATCATCAAACCAGGCTTTAAAGGTAAGACAGCTTAGCCCAAAGCATGTATATTTAGGAGCTAACAGAACAATGCCTAAAAGTGCATTGGATGAGCGGATATGGAAGCTGCTGAAACGAGCCTAGTAACGTTGGGTTGCTGGTCTTTAATGTGTAATGCTCTTGGAAATAAATAAAAATATTATATTTTTTATTTTTTATATTAATACATTAAAATGGCTCAAAAACACACGAAATAATAATAATAATAATAATAATAATTTGAAGCTAAAATATAAAAATTCCTGACACCAATGCCAAACACCACCTGACCCATTGGTTAGTTTTCATTATGATAGAAGAGGCCATTTACCAATATGGCTAAGAGCAACAAAATAAAAGAGAGAAGTCCTTTCTGTGCGAGTGGAATTTGAACCTAAATATCATTAGCTTTTTGATAATGCATGGACCTTCGATATTTAGAAATCCCAAATGGTAAAATTCAAAAATTCTTGAAGCAAAGCTGATGACATAAGAAACAACTGTAATAATCCAGGCCACCATTGTTGAAGCTTGTCACATATTACAGCCGAAGTATCTGCCATCACGTGGAAACTCGTCCCTCACCAACTTCTAAATTGTGGCAGGAACATTTAGAAAAAATCTCACCCAATGGGACACAAGTACACAAGTATGATAAGCTCAAGCCAATGGGGCATAGAACCTATCTGACAAACTCGACCAGACCAGGGTCCATGGCCCTCAGCTACTATTTATTGATTCATTACAAAATCTCTCATCCATTAATTGAATACTCAACACAGGAGAAGTGAGCACAGCATATATCCTTCATTAAAATAAAGGGTTCCTCAGCCTAATAACAGCTACACCGAACAGAAAATGCAATCAGATTAGTTCTTTACCTGGTTCTTTTGGTCATTCAAAACAGAACGAAATGATGGGCTTCCATCTCCAGTTCTGGTAAAAAACAAGAAAGACAGAAAAACTCCCCAACATCCCTGATTAACCACTAAAACAATAATCATATCATTATCAGGCAGCAACATGAGAGATTAACCTTGGAACCGTGCTTCATTCATTCACAGAAATTATTGAAGAATAGAGGAGTATTTTTCATGGGTTCTTCAGCAGTTTCTCTCCCTTGATGAACAATTAGGACACTTTCCCCATCTAATTCTGAACTCGCCTATTCAGAGCTGGTAAGATCCACAACAATGACAGGCAATTTTCCTTCATCCTTCATTTGATTTACTTTATCATCTCCGCCACTGGAAACCTGCATCACATCAGCAGTGGCAAAGCCATCAACTCTTTCTTGTATGCTCTCTCCTTCAATGGCAGCTGAGCTGTCCTTCATAACTTCTGTAATTGTAACAGCATCACCAGCATCCACGCCAACAGAATCATCATTCACCTTATTCTCCACTGCAACGGCAACTTTAGATATAATATCTCCTCTGTTTATTGAGTCCCCTGTTGGAACTGGAACTCCATTTTGGTTATTTATATCTGAACCAGAGGGACAAGTACCAGCAGCTTCATGGCCGCTACCTTGTACAAGTGTTGTCCGCACCTCATCAGAAGGTACATTGTTGGTAAAGCTTGTATCTGTGGCCGGTGCACTGTGCACCTTCTCTGAATCAACATCCATTTGCTGATCTGAAACTTTTTCATCAGATGAACCAACTGGCAAAGAACTTCCAAGTTCATCTGAAGGCATAGGCTCAGAAGGCACATTGTTGGTCAAGCTTGTATCTGTGGCCCGTGCACTGTGCACCTTCTCTGAATCAATATCCATTGGCTGATCTGAAGCTTTTTCATCAGATGAACCTCCTGGCAAAGAACTTCCAAGTTCTTCGGAAGGCATAGGCTCAGACGGTTCAGTGTTCAGTATGGCAGCTTGCTTTGCTGTGGCTTGGGCCAACTCAAGGGCATGATTCTTTGCAGCAATTTCTTCTTGTTGTATGGCTAGTGCTCTGTAATTAATTATGAGTTGTTGTATCCTTTCTAGCTCAGCAACAAGATCTCCATATCTCCTTTGCAAAGTTTGCTCTAGCTCCTTTTGCTTCTGAACTTCCTCCCAAAGACCATTGATCCTGTGTGACGCTGCTAATTGCTCTTGCCTCTGCAAAGCTTGGAAGCACTCCAGTTCTGTTCCAGCGGTGTCCACCTGCTTTAAGGTCACCTCAATTGGAGGCAAAAGTTGCCTTTCTGCCCGTATCTGATCATTCAAAAATCAGCAATTTGGTAACCTAAGAATTGTGATCTTGACAAGCTTTATGGGTGAATGGGAAAAACATAAGATCATACTAGAGATCAGTATTCTTGGGTTCTAAAGTCAGTAAATCTACAGATCTCACTACAAAGTTCCCTGGGATTGGCTTTCAGCCTTTCCTGTGCAGCTTAGGTGAAAGGTGGAAAAGGCCCCTACCTCCTTTTGTCTCACTAATTGTATAACATAGCATTAGAGAGCCATGCCCATATTTTGTGCTCACAGCTAACAGACAATTCTCCTTTAATAGGTTTCAATCTACTTACTTGTATACAGAAAAAACAAAGGAAAAAATACCAAAAACTGAGAAGAAAAAAAACATGATATTGCAGGAAGTTATATTGCATTGGATATCTTAATACAGTGAGCATTAGAGAGCCATGGCCACATTTTGTGCTTAAAGCTAACAAACGAATCTCCTTCCATTGGTTCTAATAGCTAATATTTTATTTCTTATATCCAGAAATAGAAAGGGAATAATATAAAAAACAGAAAAATGAAAGCACGATATCACAGGAAGATATATTGCATAGAGATCTTAATACAGAGATTGGTGCTTCTAAATTTGATGGGGTTGATTATAAAGCAACTGCCAAATAAATTCTTTTGAACCTTTAGACCTCCAACAAAATAATCAAATAATCTCGCAGCAATTTATGTGGCACCATCAAAGGGCTATAACTATATTCTACAACAAAGATAAAATGCAACACTCTTTTAATGTGCTCTTTGAGATCACCAAATTCAGTGACCATAAATTCATTAAAAACATCAATTTGGACAATAGAAACCGTGCGGATACTGGGAACTGAAAAAAGGTTGTGAAAACTCGAACAAACAGAAACCAATACTAATTAACACAGTAATTTACTAATTAAATGGGAAAAAAAGTTCATATAATTTGCCACGAGAGAGAAAATCAATGACAAGTTGCATGTCAAAAGGAAAGAAAATAACAGCCAAAGGAGTGGCAGTAACATAAAGTATGCCTACAGTCCGAACAAAGAACCAGTTGTTGTACCAAATCATACCTGATAACCTTGAGTGAGAACATTGACCTTCTTCTCAAGCCGTAATGCCTTCTCCCTTTCAGCCTCTAACCTTGTTTTCACAATCTCAAATTCATTCTGCAATGCCGCGAGTTTCTCCATGTTTCCAGCAACACTGGAGAGACCATAAGCATTGCGAGTGGGGAAGTACATGAGGTCATTTATGCATGTTTTGTGTGCTTCAATAAATTCATCAAGGGATTCATCTTCATGTCCCATAGCTACACGTATGTACTGAGCTTCCACTTTTATCAAATTATCAGCCTGCAGAGAAGAATGTGATCGTCAGTCAGTGAGCAAATGGACAATCACTCTTCACTACACATGCTTGTAAGGTCCTCAATGACAATAAATTTTTCAATATCACAAATAAAATTAGATTACAAGAGCAAAGGAACATCCAGAAAACTTGCCAATCTGCATTTATTGAATACATATCCAGCACAAATTGTAAATTATTGCCTTGTATGCTGTATCTCAAGATGGAAAAAAAATGACTACCAAGATAAAAACAATGAGAGAATATAAATTAAAATCAGGAAATATATGGGTTTAAAGATACATGGCAAATTCATCTGCATTGACAAGCAAGTAAAAATGCCCATCCATTCACTCATGGTAAATGACATGCAAGTAGAATGCCCAATGCATTCACTCGTGGTAAATAGGTTGTAACATGTATGCCCATGCATTCACCCGTGGTAAATAGGTTGTGGCCACATAGGTGTTACAAAACTCATAAGAGTGAATTGTTAACATTTTTTGGCACATTGTCTCCAAGGAAGGAACTGGCAATGATATCACAAAAGATAAAAGTGTAAACTATGATGTACACAGCATAAAGCGAGTTCAAAAATACTTTTGCAAAAACAATTTGATAGCTGAGTTTTTACCCTAAATCTTTAAATCAGGAAGAACATGTTCAGAATTCAGTGAAGTTACAACAGAAATTAAATTAAGAGGTAGAAGGTGCAAATAGAGCTTCTATGTTCCTAATGTACATATCTTCCATCAGACTTCAAAATTATAGGACCTGCCATGTTGGGGAATCATGAGAAATGCAACGTTGAAATAATGGAAGATGCATGAAAAAATTTCCATACAATGGGAGAACCACATTATATCATCCAAGAAGGTAATTAATTTGAAAGGTGAGTCATCATGTAACATGATGGCCAGCTGCAATACCCATTCCGAAGGTGAATAGCAAAACAACTACATCACAGGGATTAGTATAAAGTTGGAATCAAAATAAATGCACAGATACAAGGTAACAGCACGTATTTAGAACCATCTTTGTATCTTCTCATCAATGATCTGCCACAAGGTCACTCATTTCCTAATCTTCAGCTTCTGTTGAGCCTCTATGTCACTCAAGGTCAAATAATAGAAAATGAGACAAGATCTTCCACAATTTAGCATGTCAAAAAGGCATGGCTTCTTGGCAGACAAAATTTGAAAGGAAAAAGGATATGATTTCAGTTAAGAATGTAGTTCAAAATGAGGCTTTCCATTACTGCAATATAGGGAAGAAAAAATAGCCACTACTGACATTGACTATGACCGAATGTTACTCATGCTTATAACATTAATAAATTAGTCAAATCCTGCTAAGTTGAGATTCTGATAGTTATTAATGAATTTAAAATATATATGTGTGTGTGTGTGTGTGTGGGTGGGTGGGTGTAGAAAGTGTAATCCTTACGCTACACAAAGGGAGAAACTGCCATGGACACCAAAAGTAACATGGAAGGTTTTCCTTGATATAATTATCTTCAAAGAGTCAAAAGGTATAGGAAATATGAATTAGGAACATTAAAATGTGGTATTCATGCAGCTACATACACGACAGACACAACATGCTGAACAACAGTAAATGTTTGACAAGGAGCTAAGTCCATAATCAACTAAATTAAGCACAAGCACATAAGGTCATACGCACACAAACAAACAAAAATAAAGACATTCGAAGCATGACCACAGAAAGAATAATAAAGTTATGAAAAGGAAGAATATGTAATTTAGCAATGACACAATAAACATATACTTGTTTCAGCTCATCTTCTTCAAAGTCCTCTATCATAGGGATAGAAGCAGCAGATCTTTTTGAAGGGTGCTTGGAGCCTTTCTTTTTCTCCTTGCTTGGCTTCTCTTCAAGTGGATACTTTGCATTATCATGTTCTAGTAAGGCTAAAAGCTCCTTTCTTATCATTTCGTCAGCCTGTTCAATTGATGTAGGAGGAACAAAGGAACTCTTATCCCCATCAGCTCTCAGCAAAGAATCTCTAATTAATTCCAATGATGCCATAGGAGGCCGAGGAAGTTCCCTTTGCAGTACTTTTGATCTCTTCCTAAGTAATGCCTGCAGCCGGGCTTCTTCCGCAGCTTTTTCCCTCGCTATTCTATCAGACATATCCTCTTCAATCTTCTCCTCTGGTTCTTCATTGTCTTCTGGAGGCGGTTGGATGACTATCTGGTATTCATTCTTGGGCTGTGGAAGATTACCAAGACCAGAACGCAGATTCCTTCTCAGATCAGCCTGTCTTTGTTGCTCAAGTTTTTCACTATCATGTATATCCATATCTTCATTTATATGGAGTTCATCCCTGATGGGAGTTCCTTTTGGGGTGATCCCAAAAGAATCCCTTGATGGTGTCATACCAATTCTGGGAGTCAGACCAACACCGCCAGGAGTTGCAGAAGGAGTCAGCATTGGGTTTGGCGTCTGAATCTCCCGTTTCTTAGGGGTAACTCCAGAAAAATCTGAAGGGTGCAAATCAGGATTCTCTCCTCCTAATAATGGTGTTTGTGACTCCCTCAACCGTGCTAGGTTTTCAGCTTCCATCATTATAGCGTCACCTTTACCAGCAGGAGTTCTTTGAGGGGTTCGTAGAGGTGTCATTCCTTGCCGTGGTGTTTGGGCATAGTTTGCTAAAAGAGCACGTGTTGCACCGCTCCCTTCCATGAGTTCCTCGCTTCCTGCAAGAAGATCACTAGCATACCCCATCTTCGCAATGTCCTCCAATTCATGATCTGAAATCTGTGGTGCAGGAAGCATCAATTTTGACCTCTTCCTAACCGTTTCTGGATCATTCAGCTTGTTTGCTTGTAGAATAGCTGATGGGGCATCTTGCCTTTCAGCAATTTTATTCTTTGCAGCATCCTGCTTTCTTAACTGTGCTTCAATATCCATCCTTTTTTTCCCTTCAATTTCTTCAATAGTGGTCGGGAACTTAGGCTGTTCCACAGGTCTATCTTCATCAGCAACATCATAAAATCCAGGAGGAGGTCTCTTCTCAAAGGGAATTTCAGAATTATAGTCTATCCCCTTCCTTTTCCTTCTCCGATGCCTATTATCAATACCAGCAGCCTTCAGTTCCCTCCTTTTCTGCAAGGAAGCAAGCCTCCTCGCTTCTTCAAGCTGTTTCTCCCTAGCCTTTCTTTTAGCCTTTTTACCTTTCGTATTTGCTAACCTAGCTCGTGCTTCCGAAAGCATCTCCTTCTCATCCTCATCCATATCAACAGGATCCGGACGTGCAGGCTTAGATTCTGGGTTCGGATCAATCTCACCAGGTCGCAACTTCCGTGGATCATCACCAGGATCATAGTTGTCATCCTTAACACAAGCTGCATCAAGCAGCTTCTCGTAACGCTCAAGGCATTGTGAAGGAGTACGTCCAACAATCGGGGCAATCGTCCTCCACTGCGTGGGCATGAGCTTAGCAAGATGAAGCAATTTCTCATCCTCTTCTCTAGTCCACTCGGTCTGCAAAAATCCCAACATAAAAAAAAAAGATAAAAAATTCACTGTCTTGCATTTATCAATAAAACCACTACAGTTTTCATAATCCATAAATCACTGCAACAGATAAAAATGTTTTTTTCTTCCTAATTTTCTCACAAAACCAATCAAAATTCTAGAGACCCACTTAACCATTTATCAAAAAAAGGACTAGACTATCATTATCCAAAAAATAAAAAACGATCTTTTACTAAATAATCACTCAAAAAACCCTAAAAAATAAATCCCAGTTAACCATTTATTAATAAAAACACTACACTGTCATTATCCATCCAAAAAATAAAATGATAATTTATCTTAAAAAAAAATCAAACCCAGGTACCAAAATCCAAGAAGGGTAAAAATAAATAAAGAAAAGGTAAAGTAGGACAAATACATACCTTTTTAATGGAAGGATCAAGCCACTCATACCAACGAGCTTTACATTGCTTAGCAGATTTACGAACAAGAAGAGAAGAAATACGAGCCCATTGGTTTTTGCCATATTTCATAACAGCCGCCTTTAGAATTTCATCCTCCGTGTTCTTCCATACTCCACCTTTTATCATGATCCTCATCTTGCTTGCCTTTTCTTTTGAATCCCACTAAGCTCTCTTTTAGATTTTCTATGAAAAAGAAGCAGAAGCAGAAGATTTAGGGTCTCTGTGTTTCTCTTTCTGGTCACTGGCAAGCAAGCTAGCAAAGCATGAGATATGCGACTTTGCGCACAAATCTTCTGTTTTTTTTTTTTTTCCTGATTGATAATGAATGAATCTGAGCTGAAGAAGTTTATAATTTATTGGGCCATCCAATTTCGAAGCTTGTTGTATCGGACTTTGGGCGTTTTCTGTTATCCCTTTGGGCTTGCCCATTTTCTTAGATATTTCGATACGTATGATAATACCCACAGGCAAAGGCACTCGGTTATGCCCAGCAAGTCAAATGCGTCTAACAGATTGACCTGTCAACACATAGCGATTTTAAAAAGATTTTTTTAAAAAATAATGTTATTTTAATTTTGTTCGATATAAATTAAGCTGTCAATTCTATAACCCGAGTCTTGAAACGAGTTGTCGGTTAAATAAAAATAATAACAATGTAAATACAGGTGTCTTATAAGATACATTTCTACATCACTTATACGGAATTCCCTTCTTTTTATTTAGAACATGGAATCTTTTTTTTTTATTTAGAGTATGTTTGGTATTACAGTCAAAATATTATTTATTTAAAATTTGAATTTTTTAAAAAAAATTAATTTTTTAATTTTTTTTGAATGGTTTTGATATTCTAATATCAAAAATAAATTTAAAAAAAATTAAAATCTATTTCAATTTATTTCTTAACAAAAAAACACAACATTTACCACGTCCTCGTTCAGGCACCAAACTAAGCTATATCTGAGTTGTGTGGATTCTATGGAATTTCGGTTTGTAAATGTGGTCAGCTAAGAGCACATTTGGGTGGAGCTGTTTCTGCACTAACCACACTTGTAAATAAAAATCGAATCAAATATAAAACCACGCTATTTTAACCAAAATTTTCTTTCTGTATTACCGTTCCATTTTTACAAGGTTCCTCATTTCGTTTACAACTGAATAAACTGGGAAAAAACAAGATACAGGATTAAGGATTTCTGCATGCCCCTTCAACCTCTTGACCGATTCTTTACCGATAATATGATGCCAGGATGTAGAGAATGACTGATGTGGCAGTGGTGATTAGCAGTTCCTACAGGTGAAAACATATTATTATATTAGAGCAGACATCATAGCGTTCAACAGATAGAAATATAGACAGTGAAACACCATCGGATAACTAACATAACCAGTTGAGCATGTATCCAAGAACTAAATAATAATTGCCTGTTTCACACAAGCTAATATTTGATGCATGAAGCAGGTAAAGCAGTGTTGTTATTCTATCCAGCACACAGGCCAAAGAAAAACTGCAGTGAGATCACTTTTATCAGCACAATAGAGCATGCCGAAATCTAGGGGATTTTGCAAAATCAAATAGCAAATGCAAATAAACTAGGTTTTCTAGCCCATATGCACACATGTGAGAGCTAATTGCCATTCCCAGTTTACAAAAGAACCTTAAGAATACAAGTAAGCGATATATGTTGTGTTAAAATCACATAAACCCAAACTGACCCCCAAATGTTTTTTTGCACAAAAAATATCCATACGAAGAACTCCTTTATTCAGGACAATATGTCAAGGTCACTACCTGATTATTGTAAAGAAAAACAGGTATGTAACTGCCAGCCATCTCAATCAAATTCAAAATACCAGTGTAAGCCTGCAAGGTATCAGCCAATGGTTATCAATGACCAATAATCTAAAACCAAACTAAGATTCTAATGTAGAGAAATCAGAGAGGCAAACATAATCCTGTCCAATGGCTTGCAGAAGTCCTTTCCTAAAGATCTTAAAAGGAAAAGGAACAGGAAGTAAACTAAGCATGATTTAACTGGTGATGGTCTTGCCATGAACATTTTCAAAAATTGATTGGACAGAAGCAAGGATTTAGAGGAGGGACAAACATAAAAGGTCTTCTTTAATGGTTTTACAGAATCTTCATCAAATACTTTGAAGCATATAACCCCCCCAAGCCTCCTCACCACAAATCTAGATCAACCACTTGATGGAACCAACTTGACAAATCTTGTTATTGTAAGCTGGTCCATCTCCCATAAAATTCATAATGCAAATGCCAGAGGAAAGTTATTAGTATTATATACATACCGGGGGACTTATGGATTTAGTATTATTTAGTGAGAGCATTGCACTATTGAGGGACGGAAAAGTTTTGGAACATTTCTCTTTTCAATCATAAGAAACTCAGGATTGACTACTTTTATTTGAATGTGTGTTGCATAGCATCCCAATTAGTTCTCCAAGAACTTAGCTTAGGGAACATTTGCACATTAAAGCCACAGACATGTGAACTTATTGACAACCTTTCCAAAACCACACCAAAAAGTAGGGAAGAGTATAATACCAAGGAAGCAAAAGCAACAGAGCCAAACACTAGTGCGAGGGAACGAAGAATCCGTTTTCCCAAGCGCAGTGTTCGTCCCTCGTCTTCACCTTCTTCCTGCAGCCAAAAACATCTCAGGTGTTGGAAAAACTTATTCAGGCATGTCAAAATTATTGAAAGTGCCTCCACGTCTAATGTCCCACAAGACAGAAGAATGCTACTATTATAAATTTCACTCACTGTATATGTTTGTGAAACAGGAGGTTCAAAGGCTTTTAACTTCTCAAAAATTCGATATACAAATGCGAAAGCCAAAAACTGAAGAGGTTTATATTCAGCACTGCGTTTGATAAGAATCCAAGCTGTCTGCAGAAAGACAAGCACAACTTGAGAATGGAATCCAACAAAGAACAAAGAAAGCATCATTGTTATTAAAGACCTGAAAAGTATTCATATACAACAAGCTAACACCTATAACACAACAATTCTTCCTGATGGATTGATCAGAATTACTAGTGCAACTGTTAGCCACTTAACTAGGCCCTCTGTTATTGACATTTTTGGTACACCCAAGACCCAGTATTAGCATGATAAATTTTCATGGACATTTTCTACTCATATATAAAGAGAAAAAAGAACAAAGAAAAGAGCATGTCTCTGAGGGTTGCAGAAAAAACCTGAGAGTAACATTCATTTATATTGCAGAAGGGGTTCAAAGAGCAATTAACCCTCAACATCATGAAAACTTAAATTGACCGAATCAATCACACCAAAAACAAATGTCATTATATGAATTGCAAGTTCATAAAACTAAGCTCGGAGATAAAAAAAAACAATAAGAAAAACAGACAAATAGACAGTAGAATCAACAACCTATAAGTTATGACAGTGCCCACCAACTTCCAAATTGCTGGCATGGATAAATGAAACTAATGACTTCCTTGCCCAAGCATATCACAGGCACTCACAAAATGCAGAGAATTTTCACAAAAGAACATCAATTAATTACTTACAAATGCAACAGATATTGCCAGGTTGATGCGCGTGTCATTTTCACTGGACTTGGAAAACCTGAAACATTTCGAAGACTTAACAGTAATGCTGAAGGAGTGAATATAACATACATGGAAAAAGAAATGGAACTATTCTGAGATATCTACATAGTTCATCAAAGCAAAGTAAATCAGTCTGCATCCTCAGTGTAAATTGCAAAGAAAAACTAAAAGATAAAAACAAATTGCACATAACTTCTATAAAATATACAAAATGCCATCCCAATAAGTTTATGCGTAATGCTGCACAAGGCATTTCCCATTATCTGACAGAGAAGGAGTCCTCACACCTTCACTTTAGAAAGATCTCACCTCTCCGGGCAGCCATAGTATAACTATGCTATAGGTAACTTATTATCAATTTCGTCATTTTCTCCCTAAGGTTTATTCTATGGGTGCTAGCAGAATCATAAACTACAAATAAAGGTCATACAGGACATAAAGATTTAAAGTACACAGCACCACATGAGTCACTTCTGCACCAGATTCTATTTAAAATACTGATATGGAGCAATCACAAGACCTTGGTCCCCATGGTACAATCGGCTGCTTATCAGCATATTTTATGTCCTTTGAGACCTGCATTTTAAAAATATATACAAGGATACTAGGATAATCAATATGATAACAAAATGGATCCTAGAAATGAACTTCAGAACATCAATGAAACATCTTTAAAATAAAGGTATCTAAAAAATATCTATAAATTTTCAAAAATGTTTTGCACAAAAGCATGTAATCAAGAATACAGCTTTGCTACTTGATCTTGTTAGTCCTGATATTCTAATTATGAATTCCATACACCCTTGCGGACGCCAATATGGGTGGGAATAGGTGAAGACAACCACCAGAAGTTGCAAAGCAAAATGTTGCACTGCACAAGGTTCTTGATATATCCCAAGTTAGTTATGTGGTTAAGAAGAGATTGCCAAACCATTTCAAAGCTGACGTGGTAACTGATAAGTTTTTCACTCAGTAAAGAGAAAAGCAATCATGAACTTAGTGTGAGAAAAGCCTGTTTTGGGTTTCTTCCATGAATGTGTAGATTAAACTAGATAGCTTGTGTACTTATTAGGAGCATATTAAGTTCTTCTCGTTGTTTTTCACATGGTCATTAAAGCTGATAAATTTTTTATACTCGGTTACTTATAATATATCAAGTCATTAGAAAAATTAAGTGTATATATATATAGAAACCCACACACTATAAATTTCATTCAATTTTCCCTGGACAGAAGAACGAGGAAACCACCACAAATATCATCTAATATTTCATGTTTAATTCATCAATTCAAAAAGGTTCTAAAAGAATATCAAATCATGAACCATACCTTGAATGAACCATAAGTCACACCCTTCTTCCGATTACTTAACTGAGCCATCATCAATTTATCATATGCCTTCTCTAGCTGAAAGTCATGAATGGTAAAACCACAAGACAAGAACCCCAACACAAGACAAATTACAAAATCCTCATTATAAAGACATATGCTAGTACAAAACAGTTATCAACAGAATATTTTTTCTTTAGAGTGAGATAAAGTAGTAGCATACCTGAGCAGCAGCTACTTCATCACCCTCTATTTGGGCCTCTTTGCGCTTTTTTGCATACGCTGCCTTGACCATATCAAACCCCTCGATGGGATTCACACCAAGAACCTGAAACACCCAAACCCAAAAATAATTCAAACAAAAAGCACCACACCACCATACACAACAATTCCATAACATCAAATCCTTACTGCAAAACCGAGAATTATCAAAGATTACCTCATATGGGTTTAAGTCATTATCTGACCTAGAGCCTCCTGCTGCGGACGCAGAAGCATAAATAAAACATTTATGTTGCCTTTCAACTCTAGGAAATCTGATAAAATTACAACAAAATGCTACCGTTATTATATACCCCAATGCAATTAAACCAATAAGCAAAAACAAAGTGGCATACATATACTTATACACAACTGAATTTATTAATTTTCATTTAAGCCGAGTCTTAAAATACGAAAACCCATTAAACTCACACTTTGGTATAGTTTCTTTTTGTAAAATTTTCTCGGCAACCAAACAGTTCATAAACCTCTGTACCCATTAAGAATCACTGCATAAACTAAGCTCCAAGCAAAAGGTTTAGCTCCTTTATAAAAAACATACTAATATTTGTGACATTTCAATAAGACTCTCTCTTTGGTTACTGAGATTATGCAAAGATCGGGATTTTAACGATAATTCATAGTTACCTGAGAAAAGAAGGGGGGGATTTTAAAACTGAGCTTTTGAGAGTGTAATTCCTCTGGGAAATTTGGCGTTTTGGGCAGTTAAGGACATTTGAGACCGCCAAAGCCATTGATTTCAATGTGGAAGGGAATTGTGGAATTTGAGTTTTAGGGTTTTTTCAAGGGTTTTTGAATTGGAGTGTAGTAGTTTTACAGGTTTATCCGTTAGTGCTTGTTTGTTGGTGTCCAATAGGGGAATTCAATTCAATTCAATTCCTGGGAATCCCTTTTCTTTACCCTTCTTTTGAGTAATTTACAAATGTCTCCCGTGAGGCTTTTTATATGAGAATATAATAGTAGTTATTTTTTAAAATAAAATTATTTAAAAATATATTTAAATAATAATTTTTTAAAAAAATTATTTTAGATATTAGCGTATTAAAATATTTAAAAACATTAAAAAAATATTAATTTAAAATAAATAAAATAATAAAATAAATTAATTTTTTTCAAAAACATTTTTAAAATATAAAAACATTAAAAAACTCCAAGGTCAGTAGTTGTTTTTACAGTTCGTTGTGTGTTTTAAAAAAGTTTTTAAAATAGTTTTTTATTATTTTTTAATTATATTAATATACTGATATTAAAAATATATTTTTAAAATTATTTTTAAATAAAAAATAATTTAAAAAATAATTATTACTAGAATATCAAATATTACACACATATATTCTCAGCTTTTTAATAAGCTCTATGAATTATTTTTATAGTTTTTATGTTTTTTTTTTTAATTTTGGTGTGATACATGGAATATGTGAAGGGTTTTTTGAGCTGGTAATATCAATTTACAAATCGGTATTAGTTTTAATTAAAAACCAAATTGTTGCATAAGTATCATTCTTAAATGAAGTTAATATAAATTGGTTACTATTGAATATATTCAACTAATAAAATCAATGTTCAAATAAATAAATGAAAAAAAAAACTACAGCAATGCAAGAGTAATTGACTAGTTTACTCTTGAACCGAATACTTTTCTTATTAACTTTTTCAATAAATCATAGTTCAATTGATGTTAGTTTCTGTTTTCTCCATGATAAGTGTAATTCAAATCTCTAATTTGTAACAAAAAAATTAAAATTTCAGTTTTTTTCCGGTTATAATTATATATAGGTGTTAGTAGTGTATTAAATAACCTCAAAAGATTAGATAGTTAAAAAGATTTGATTTTTTATTTTCTTTTGAATTCAAACTTTGAGTTTGGTATCAAAAGAAAATTGTTTAAACTTTCTTTGTTTTGTTTTTACATGCAAAAATATTTTTAAAAAAGTAATTTTTACTTGCTTTAAATTAATTTTTTAAATGTTTTTATATCGTTTTGATATACTGGTATTCAAAATAAATTTTAAAAATAAAAAAATATTATTTTAATGCATTTTCAAGTAAAAAAATACTTTAAAAAACAATCGATATCATAATATTAAACAAGCTCTTAATATACCAGATTAATGTAGAAAGTATATTTTTAAAATTGTCTATAAAAAGATTTAGTCTTGCTTAACAAATAAATTGATTAGAAATTAATTTTATTGCATAATTCAAAAAAGTAAGCATACTACTGCATGGATTGTTAGGACTGTTAAATTTATTTATAAAATAAACATGGCAATTAAATTATTGCCATAATTTATAATAGGTGATGGTGGGTATCTAAAATAACATGGGTGGGCTGGCAAGCATTAGGTACTTGTTTGTTGATTAGTGATGAAAGATTTTTATTTTAAAAATAATTACTTATTTAAACAAATTTTTATATGCATGCAAACAACACATTCCTATGTCAATTGCAACGCCACTTTCGATGACTACAATGTCTACAGACCTATCTCTAAAAACTGGTAGAGAATATGAGGCAAATCGTGTTTTTAAAAATTTTATTTTTATTTTTATTAAAATTTAATATATTTTTATATATTTTAGATTGCTTTGATGTGCTGATATCAAAAATAATTTTTAAAAAATAAAAACAAATCATTGATATGCATTCCAACACGAAAAATTATTTGAAAAGTAACAGCAACCATACTGCCAAGCTAGTTCTTTCATGCTTAGAATGGCCGGCCACCATTATCACTAATGAAATGACAAAACATCACAGTAAAAAAAAGTAATATTTTCATCAATAACGTGTATGATACAACAAATTTTCTAGAAAAATATTATGATTAGCATCTCCATCAATGCCTAACATGGCATACAAACTCACACCAATGTTATATAAAAATATTTTCCTTTATCATGAGATAAGTTTACAGATTGGATGTATAAATACACTCCATCATCATATAAGAAAGCAAGTGATATCCTGACCATACAAGTTATAGGCTGTAATTTTTTGAAACATAGACTAAAACAATCTTTTTCGTGCTCTAGCTTTCCCTTCATGCATTTCTTCATTCACATGCACACGCATTTGCTTGCTAACTTATGCATTAAAGGGTCTTCAATTTTAACAAGAGACTTGTTTTGTGGAACGGGTCATGGATTCATGGTCAAACCTAGTCACTCTGCCAATCCATGACATAACCATGAAAAACCTCATTCCTGCCTTGAATTATTAATATAAGTCCAACCCATGAATATTTGTAATGCCTATAAAAAATTTTAACAGGGCCTAATATATCTGACCCGCTCGGATCTAAAAAAATTAAATAAATCAGGTTTACAATTTATAAAATATCAAAAGTTGGGTTGAATATAATTATGAGCTCAAACATAACTTAGCTATATCCATGAATATTTCTACTCAAGAAAATTTATCAGTTTTTGTTGAAAATACCAATTTTTTTATTTGGATGTTTATGGATATAGCTGGTCGGGTAGAGGTTTAGAGTTTAGAGTAATATATAATGTAATATAACACCCCTTCAAATAACAATAAGATTTTTTTTACACAATGTAATATATAATATAGCATGAAATGATATTGTAGTGTCAGTATAACATTGTTTTTTGTACACCAGGCCTTTTATAGTTTGTTTTTTTTTAATTATATTTTACATTCTGAAATTTATAAGTTTATAATACTTTATATCATCATATTGACATGTCAAAAACATCAACAAAAAAATGTTGAACTTTTGTTATAGGATTGCCATTTTATTCATTTAATGACCAAAGCCTTGCAGTATTAATATTATAACTTGTCATCAAATATATAATTACCATTTTCCTTGTATATTAATATTATAACCAGTCATCGAATATTTTTTTTATTCATTTACAAACTATACCATAGCATTAGTAAAAACCGTCTTAAAAGTGAAGTTAGCTATATGGCTTTGTTATTTTTTAAAAAAATTAAAATCTTATAGTTGATTTTTCTCAGGAAGATGGTGAAATTTTCTAGGTTAGAAAAAATTACAAGAAACAATTGTTGTTATGGGCTCTGATCTTTTGTGTGTAACAATTTAAGGTTTTGATTGAAAAAAAAAATAGATGAAGAGAGTGAACGGAAGGGCCTTTAACCTTCAAACAAACCTTAAGTAGTATCCCTTGTATATGTTAGCTTGTGTGATTGTAACTAAACCATATATTTTTTAAATCAATTAGCCCTTTTCAAAGGGTTACGAAGTTAATAAATATAAAAATGTATACGTTGACCAAAAAAAAAACTTAGAAACTTCACATTGTTTATAGATAAAATGCATTTTATTTGTCATTTGAATAAAAATTAAATTAAAAAAAAACTAAATCTGCTTGAAAATTTCCTAGATTATTGTGGATTACAACAACAATCCACAGTGAATTATTTTTTAATTTTCTTAGTTCTTCTATTTTTTTATATATTTTAGTCACTCAATTTATTTATTTGATTCTTTAGCATTATGTTGATTTGTGATTGGTCTTGGTGATTTATTTTTTATACCTGCATATAAGCTCGTGATGTCGAGAAAATATTTCATCGCTCAGTTAATACTCAGTTTGGTAAAATAAAATTCATTTTCATTAATTTAAACTAATTAGAGCATTGGGGATTGAATTCGAAGCTTTAACAAATATCCATCTTGTTTTTTTACTATCAGGGATTGATTTGCACAAATATGAGAAAATTCCACCTGTTTTTTTTTTGTCATTCATTTTTTTTTTCAATTTGATCATTTCACATTTTATTTTTATGGGTATCTCAATCTCATGATATGAGTCGTGGGTTAAACAAGGTTATCTCAAGTCTTTTTTTTTGTTTTTATTTAAATTTTTTTTTCAGTTTTGTACTTCAACATTGGATTGGTTCAGGAATTTAGTTTTTTAAATTATTTTTTTTAATTTTCTATCAGGTTATCTTGTTCTCATGACCCAAGTTGTTGGGTTTGGTTAACTTGCTCGAGTTTACTTGGGTTGTTTTTCTTCTTTCTCCTTTTTGGTTAATTGTTTTTTCCTTGTATCACCCTTCTATGTTGGGGTTAGTTGAGAACTGAGTCGTGTGTTTTTTTTATTTACTTTCTATGAGGTTATCCTGACCTCACAACCCGAGATGCGGTTTGGTCGGCTAGCTCGGGTTGAATCAAGCTGTTTTTTCTTGTCCTTTTTTCTTAAATTGACCCCCCCATTTTGTCCTTTTACATTGGTTTGGCTTGGAACTGGGCTTCAAAAACTTTTTTATGTTTAATTTCTATGAGATTATCTCATTTTCATAATTCATGTTACGGGTTTGACAGTTTAATTCGAGTTGATTTTGAATTTTTTTTCGAATTCTTTATTTAAAATTGAATATTTTTTTAATTCATGTGATTCAATATTTTGTTGGTTGAAATATTTTTTTTTTACTCTTAGAGAAGTTGGAAAATGTATTTTAGATATTATTTTAATGAATTCAATTTAATAAAATACATTATTAAGAGGTTAGATTGTAGAAAACTTTTGAGAATATTGACAAAGAATCTTTTCAAAATATTGTCAAGAGTTATTTAATCAAAAATTTCAATGCTTTTCAAAAGCATTTTTGATCATGTGTTTTAATTCTCTTTTCAAAATATTTGTGATTTAAAACATTATTAAATTAATAATTTTTTATATATTTTTAGAAATTTCTCAATAGTTTTAAAATACTGATATAAAAAATAAAAAAATTATTTTAATATATTTTTAAATAAAAATTCTTTTATAAAAACACTCTATAACACATTACTAAACATACATTTCATGACATTTTAATATATATTAGCAATAAATGGTTCTAAATGAAAATATGAAAAAGTTGGAACGAATAATAATAATAGAGAACTGAAATAACATGATTGTATTTGTAATAATAATGATGATGATGATAATAATAAAAATTAAAATAAAATTTAATATTTTAATTACTCTTTTAAAGGTACGAGGGTATCATGATTAAGACAATTACATCCATACGATGCCATAATAGCAGTGGTAAAGGGAGGGGTTATAAAAATTAAATACTATATTAATAATATGCCCATTAAAATCATAGCTTAATTAGTCAGTTTTAGATTTATTTTTTAATAGTTATGAATTTGATTTTTTTAAAAATAACTAAAAATTTATATAATTATTAACTTTAAAATTTATAAAATTAATTANAATATATACAAACTAATCCGAACTTTCACATTAATAATAATAAAAAAAAGATACCCATTACAATCACACCGCGTGATTTGTGTTACCAATTATTTATATTTTCTATATAATTAAAACATATAGTCAGCCTCTTCATCATCAAAATATAAAGCTGGTGTGGGTCATATTATAATAATATCATGCAAAATTATTGAACTTCGAGACCTCGGATCACGAACAGCAGAGCATGACAGGTAACATCCACTTTAAGATGATTATATTCTTTTTTGTTTTTTTTTATAATAATGGGTATCCGAAGTAGTTTACGAGTATTTTGAGTAACACTTGAATTTCTAAAATTAATAATCAGGTAAGTCTCTAGTAGCCTTGAAATTTATGCCACTCGAACTGATGATTTTTAGAAAACAAATTCATAAGCTAACCAGTTAAACTACATCATTTTGAGTTAAGATGATTATATTTTTTTTATTATTAATATAGGTGTTCGAGTTAACTTGTGCATATCTTAACTAATCTCATGGCTACTAAAGCTAATAACCATGTAAACCTCCAGTAATCTTGAGATAACTCAAACTCATAATTATTAAAAAATAAATTTAAAACTTGTTCAGCTAATCAATTATATAATTAATTGTTCCATTCATGTGATCTCCTAACTTAATACACAAAACCACCTGGTATCTTGGTCGCCCATCGTTTAATATTTTTATTTTAGTGGGCACAAAGCAAGAACTAAGCACTTGTTTAGAATTAAACCATGGCAGTTCTGTGATATTCTTAAATTTAATTGGAACAAATAAAACAATGCAATGATGGGTTAGCAGACGATATTAAATTAGCCCCATGGGGAATCTACTTCAATCAGGTTTGCCCATCGTGCAGCAGGAGGTCATGTTGTTGTCTATGCTATACAATTTTTTTTTTTTTTAAAGATAATGTATTATTTTCCGGCCACCTTTTTGTAGTTAGAATAAAATGGAGATTTGAGAATTTAATAATAATTATGGTTTAAAATATTTTTTATTTTGAAATACATCAAAATAATATTTTTTAAAAATTATTTTTGATATTACTATATCGAAACAATCTATTTAATTTTAAATAAAATAATTTAAATTTTTTAAAAATATAATTTCAACCAAACATTTTCTAATTACTCCACCAAGTTGTCCACGATGTACATAGTTCACAATATGACAATTAACTTCCAACAACACACACTCACGTATCATAGTACCTTCTAAAAAAAAATCCTTAAAAAATCCATTTAATTTTATCATACTTAAAATTCAAAACAATATTCTTTATATCATGCTTTTATCATAAAGTTTTATATTTTTTTAAACCAAAAGCGTAGAATGAAAGAGAGAAAAAAAACTGTATTCTTTCTTGCAATGCATATAAACAATTGTTTGAAATAACAAAAAGAATTATATTTTTTTTACATAAAGAAGTCAATGATAACATCAGACCATGACTAAGAGTCCCTTGTAAAAAAAAATATTAATTTATTAGCTTTGTAGCTCATTATGTAATTTTATTGTTTTTGGATTCTAATTATAATTGGAATGAATAAAAAAATGCATAAACAGAAATTTTATGAATGTTTTTATTTTTATTTTTTAATATTATAACTATTAAATAAAGCAAAAATATGATAAATCATAATTTAATTTTTTAGTTTTGATTACTTATGTTTAATAATATAGTTAAAAACTCTTTAAAGGACTCTAAACAAATTGAAAAAAAATAGATATTATTCTATTTTTTCTCTTCATATTAGTAGTACAAAGGAATAACAAAATTTTAAGAATATTTGTTTGTAAAAAAAGGCTAAAGACAACGAAAGACAATGACGAATCAATCCAATAAAAAAACTACGAATCCGATTTAATAAATTTGATAAATTTAACTTGATGAAACTTTATTATTTTAATTATTTAATTTAATTGACTTGTTTTTAAGTATTTTTATAATTTTGATAGTTAAAATAAAATTTTAATAAAATACTATATAGGTTAGGGGCTATTTAGGAAGTTTATTTATATTATTTAAGGTTTATGTGATATATAAATCTACAAGAAATATAACAACCGGATTAGTCTCGTTTTTTAGAAAAAAAATATATTGTTAGTTTAGTCTCTTTCTCAATTAAATACAATTACTAATAATTATCTTTTCACGAAAAAGAAAAGTTAACACAGCTACTAATAACTAACTTTATAATAAAAAGTATAATTTAGCTAAATCAAATGTTTCAGCACAAAATTCTTATATATATATATATATTTTTGTTGATTATCAATAAATAATTATATAAAAATATTATTTTGATATATTTTTAAATTAAAAAATGTTTTTAAAAAATAATCTCTACCCTATTTTTATGGTGAGATTAGTTAAAGATCTATCAAGTTGATAAATAAAAAAATTAAAATAAATGTTTATTAATTTAATTTTAATTTCAATGACTTGCAAATTTTGATTGTTTTGAGAGTTTTATAAACCTGGGATGCGTCAATATTAATTATTAAGAGTATGATTGATATTGTAGTAGCGATTGTTTTTTAAATGGTTTTTTATTTGAAAATGTATTGAAATAATATCTGTTTATTTTTAAAAATTTATTTTTAATATTAATATTTCAAAATAATATTAAAAAAAATTAAAAATCCTTAAAAAATCCATTTAATTTTATCATACTTAAAATTCAAAACAATATTCTTTATATCATGCTTTTATCATAAAGTTTTATATTTTTTTAAACCAAAAACGTAGAATGAAAGAGAGAAAAAAACTGTATTCTTTCTTGCAATGCATATAAACAATTGTTTGAAATAACAAAAAGAAAAGAAGTCAATGATAACATCAGACCATGACTAAGAGTCCCTTGTAAAAAAAAATATTAATTTATTAGCTTTGTAGCTCATTATGTAATTTTATTGTTTTTGGATTCTAATTACAATTGGAATGAATAAAAAAATGCATAAACAGAAATTTTATGAATTTTTTTATTTTTATTTATATATATATATAGTTGTAGATTATCAATAAATAATTATATAAAAATATTATTTTGATATATTTTCAAATTAAAAAATGTTTTTAAAAAATAATCTCTACCCTATTTTTATGGTGAGATTAGTTAAAGATCTATCAAGTTGAATGATTAAAAAAATTAAAATAAATATTTATTAATTTAATTTTAATTTCAATGACTTGCAAATTTTGATTGTTTTGAGAGTTTTATAAACCTAGGTGTATTAAGAGTATGATTGATATTGTAGTAGTGGTTGTTTTTTAAATTAATTTTTATTTGAAAATGTATTGAAATAACATCTGTTTATTTTAAAAATTTATTTTTAATATTAATATTTTAAAATAATATTAAAAAAATTAAAAATGTTTTTTAAAACACAAAAAGATACATATATAAATCTACACAAAAGAGACTTCATCACGTCAAGGATGTCTTAGTTTGATATATAAATAAAGAAGCGTGAAGAATGATAATTCTAGTAATAACGAGGCATGCGCCAGCTGTGCTAATTAACTACAGGAAGGCGTGGTCGAGGAACCTAACTAAACTTGAGGCATGATCGATGCAAAGAAGAAATTCATGATGCAAGAAAAAAAAACACCTCTAGATATTAAAGTAAAAATGGTGCAAGCTTGTTCTAATTATGTAAGCTATGACGTGTGTAGGCTCTAGCCCGGATCAGTGGCTAAAATGTTATTTTTCTTTTTTTTTTTTTTTTTTTTAAATTAGCATTATAGGTTAAAATTTTTAGTGAAATAACACGGTTTTAATATATCTCAATTCTAAAATAACTAGAAACCTAGTTTCCTTTTCTTCTCCTCCCAGTAAAAAAGACCCCCCCCCCCTCTCTCTCTAAAACCAATGACAAGCCCCCCTTCTCTCTCCAAAAAACCTGTCTATAAAAATTGGTTTTCTCCAAAAAATAACTAGAAACCGCATCTCCTCCGTCTCCAAGCGTCGAAGCATGTTTTTCTTGTCAAAAATCACAACCCTAGCTGCTGCCACCACGCCATCACTATTCCCAGTCAAAAAAGCAAGATAAACATTCTATATTACTAATAATTTTATGGATTTTATATTTAAGCTGTGATTAATATAGTTGTGATTAAATTATTATTTAGGTTTAGTTTGAAATTAGGGTTTATTGATTTTTTGATAAATTAGTTATGAATTAAGTCAACTAAGGTTGATTTTCATGCGATTGAGTATGAAAATAATAGGAATTAAGTTGGATTTTAATTAAATTTGTGTTGCGTTGAATGTTTGGATAACTTATCGAATTTATGGATTTTGTAAAAAAAAAATTAAAATTAGTTATGAATTCATGCAATTATGGTTGATTTCATACAATTTTATTTGAATTGTGTTCAATTGACCGGGTATATTTTTATTTTTCTTCCGTGCAATTTATAACATCTTTATCTTATGTCATTATGTTGATTTTATTGCTCATGATATGAACAATAATATCACTTACAATAACAGAAACAATGTGCTATTAAATGCTAATTTAAACATATCCTTTATAAAAATAAAACAAGTTATATGTCATGAACTTTGATGGAATTATAATGATATTGAAATTGATATAACTTAGATGTTTATTTACACATAGAACTAGCTATAGAGACATTACTAAGAGCTAGATTTGCATTGGTTTACTGCCTACGGATGTGGAGTTGAGAACATTGTTTCACAAATGACCAAAAGCATAGCAAAGTTGGCACCTAAAAGACCATGTACTAGACCACTGCTGCAAGGAAGAGAGACAATTGCCTTGTTTCTAATTCTCTTGATGTCAATTGTTGTTGTTATGACCATTATTCTCACGATAACCATTACCACTATTAAATTTTTTGTGGTTATTGTTGTTGCGCTAGCCACCACAAAAACAACCCTTGTCACAGTAATAATTAAAGCCATTGTTAAAAAAACTAGAAGATTGATGATGTGCAACAAAGGCTGAGAGAGGCTAGGTTGGAGTTGATAGCAGTGGGGCCATAATAGAGTTGCCAATGGATTGAAAGGAACTTTTATAAAGACACTCGTAAGTAAAAAGATGATTATAAAGAGCTAGATAGGAAAAAAGATTAACCTTAATGGATAGACTTGTCACTAAGTCCTTGAATTCACTGTGAAGATCGCGAAACACATATAAGTTGAGATCCTCTGGTGAAATATGCCATCCAGCTGCTGTTAATTCATCAAACAAAGACTTGCTTTCTGCAAATAGATAGTGAAAGAATCATCACCCTGATGAAGGTTTTGGAAGAAACTATGAAGTTGTATAATTCTAGAGTTTGACAAAGAGGCAAATGCTTGTTCAAAAGTGTGTCAAACACAATATAAAGTCTGACAATCAACAATAAGATATAACGTATCCATGGAAAGGAAAGAGAGGAGTGCACTCAAAATAAGTTGATCTTGTTGTTTTCAAAGAAGGGTTAACTTAAAGAGAAGAATCTTCAACATTAGCTATTTAAGGCGAAGGACATGGAAAAGAGCCACCAACAAAGTGAAAAACACCTTGACGAAAAAGATATAGCTTCATATGCATTCGTCAATGGAGATAATTAGTGTTTGTGAGCTTCAAGGAAATTACTTCTTGAGTGTTGGAAGAGGTGCGATAGCTGCAAAACAAGGATCAGTGGCAACAACAACAACAACAACAGTGGAGGGAAGGAAAGAACCGTTGGTCAGTGCAGAAGAGAAGAAGAAAGATAACATCGATGCAGAAGCCACGAATAAGGAAAAGATATCTGTAGTGGGGCCTATGTTGATTGAATTCATAAGGAAAAGAAGAAAGAGTGTTAATATGTTTAAGTTCTGATACCCAATTAAAATAATAATAGAGTTAAATCAATTAGTTTGTTATCATTTTCTATTTATATATGTAATGCTATACAATATAGTAAGGTTAGAGATTATAACACAAGATCAAATCAATACACTATATATGATAAGTATAATTGCTTTAATATGCACTTTATAATTCAACATTTCCTATACTATAGTAACTTTTTATTGAACCTAAAAGAAAAAACCTTCAAAAGCTAGTTGAATGGGTATTTGTTTCATATAAATTAATTTCATTTTTCTCCTTCTATGGGTAATATACTGCAACTGTTACAAGTGTTTTCAAACATATTAAAGATTGTCACCTAATTTCAATAAAAGAAATAAATCAATAAGAAACAAGAGAATAAACATTTATGAAATGCAATAATGCATGTGTAATTAGTCTAAATCTAATTAGGATTGGGATATTCTTATGTTGCTATGAAAGTGATCTATTTTTTTCTTTTAATTTAAGCCTTCTAAGAAAATTGAATGATTAACATCTTGATATCTAACATTTACTTAATTAAATATTAAAACTTAGTTATTTTGAGTTAATAGGCACCTTTTAAAATATACTTGTAATTTTATGATAAAAAATATGGAAATTAAAAAGGAAATTAAAAAATCCTAAAACAAACAATTTTTTTTAACATGGTTATATATTCTCATGCTAAGATTTTTTGTCAAATCATTGCAAGGCAATTTAAAAATTTTAGATTGTTTTCTAGGAGTAAGAGTCTTCTCTTGGATCTTAATAGATGTGTTGTTAAGTTTCTTTTAAAGATTTCCATATATATATATGAAAAAAAAAGTTTCATCAAAATACCTTTTAATGGAAATAATTTTTACTTAGTGGATGAGTGAAAAAAGCAAACTAAAAAATGAAAAAAAAATATTTTGATAAAAAATAAAAGTCTTTGATGATGGTATTTTTATGCTAGTTTTTCATCTCTTTTTACCTCGTAAAATAACTAAAAAGAATGAAAAGTATTGTAAATAAAATAAAACTATTATTATAAATAATTAAAAATATGTGTGTATTAAATAAATTTTGGACTAACTTCATTATTACGAATAAAGCATTTTGTTAAGAGTTTAACACTTATTTACTTTTTTTTATTTATTTCGGGCATTGACATGAAGCTTTTGTGTTATTTTCTATGTTAATTACTGTGTATATCATAAAAAAAGAGTCTTAATTTTTTTTTTCCCTTACAAGTTAAAGTCTTACTAAGGGGTCCAAATTATGAGAAATATTCAATAAGCATACTTTTGAAAAACCTTACATGATTTTATAATTTTGTATAGAATTTGTTTCGATTTATCATATCTTTTGTAAATATTCATTCATAAAATCAAAATATTATATAAAATGTAAGTATTAATTAAAATTAGTTTATTTTTAATTAAATAAATATTAACTAGTAAAATCCTAGTATTATGTTTCTTTCTATAAAATTTATATTAAGACATTGTTTGTTTGTTGAAAAGTATTTTTATAGAAACACTTTTCTTAACTCTCTCATGTTTTGCTATATTATATAAAATTGGTTAATCGAAGAGAAAGAAAAAAGCTTTAAATGAAGAAAAATGTTTTTTATTTTAAAATATTATAAAAAAATTTCCAAGAATGATCTAAAAATTAAAGTGATATAATATTTCATTTTATATATAATACTTTAAAATATAATATTATTAGAAAATAATAAATTAATAATATATTTATATAAAAAATAATATATTAGGATATATTAATATGCAATATAAAAATATATTAATTTTATATGCTAGTGCATGTGGTATTTTAATTTAGATAGTATTATTAAAAGCTATATTTGAAAACAAAACATGTTATATTATACAATAATCATATATTTTAAATCATATAAACTATATTATAAAATTAGGATATCATGAAAAATAAATTTATTTTTTAATGTTCTTCAAACACATAAAAATACTTATATATCTATAATATTGTATCTAAACTATTCATGGTATATGTATAATTACATTTTTTAAAATAAATACATGATATAATAAATTCTTTTTTCATACAATATTATTTTTCATTTCTCTTTTTTTAAGTGTTCAAATATTTAAATTTAATGTTATATATATATATTAATTAGATTAACTTTAAAAAATATTAATAAATAATTTTTCATTTTATGATATAATTAAACATTAAAAATAGTTTTTTTCTACAAAAAAACAAATCTTTAAAAAGTAATATCTAGCTTAAAAAACGTGGTGAATCTGAAGTAGCCGCAAAACTACTCAACCGAATATTCCCCAAACTATTCTCTCTTCCCTATAAAAAAAACATAACAGAAGAGTACGCAGCCAGAATTAAGAGCAAAACCAACTCACGAAACCTCCTTCAGTCCTTCATTCCTTAAGGAAAATGTGTGACGATACCTTAAAGAGCAACTATCATCTCTGTGAAGAGATCGGCCGAGGAAGATTTGGCACGATCTCTCGTTGTTTTTCACCCATCAAGAACGACTTCTTTGCTTGCAAATCTATCGACAAGAATCTCCTTAATGACCCAACTGACCGTGAGTGTCTTCAAAACGAAGCAAAGATTATGTCCCTCTTGTCTCCCCATCCAAACATTGTCCAACTCTTCGATGTCTACGATACTGAAGATTCTCTTGACATGGTATTAGAGCTTTGCCAGCAGTCTACTCTTTATGATCGTTTAATGAAGAGTAGTAATGACGGGTTAAGCGAAGGCAGGTGTGCGTCGATAATGAAACAATTATTGACTGCAATAGCGCATTGCCATAGATTTGGTATTGTTCACAGAGATATTAAGCCGGATAACATATTGTTTGATGAGATGAACCGGGTCAAGTTGGCGGATTTTGGGTCCGCTGATTGGGTTGGGGAGGAGGGGACGTTGAGTGGGGTGGTGGGTACCCCGTATTATGTGGCGCCGGAGGTGGTGATGGGGAGAGATTATAATGAGAAAGTTGATGTGTGGAGTGCTGGTGTCGTTTTGTATGTTTTGTTAGCTGGATTTCCGCCGTTTTATGGGGAGACTGCTGAGGAGATTTTTCAGGCTGTTGTTAGAGGGAATTTGAGGTTTCCTCCTAAGGTTTTTAGAAATGTTTCCCCGGAAGCTAAGGATCTGTTGAGGAAGATGATTTGTAGAGACGTTTCTAGGAGATTTTCAGCTGAGCAAGCTCTATGTAAGCTCTTAATTATTATTTTTTATTTTATTTTGTTTTTGAATTTTGGTAGTCTTTTTATGGATTTAAAGTGGGATTTCTTTTTATTAATGAGTTAAAATACTGAAATAGTTTTTATAATCTTGCAACAGTTTTCCTGTTTATAAACAGGGTTTAAGACCCTTTTTTAGCATAATCCTCTGTTTTTATGTCTGTGAATCATTACTCTTGCTCTGATGCTTTTGATAAATTGAGATTTGTTTTCTTTTGATCACAGAATTACTCAGCTAAAATGCTGAGAAGAGTTTTGTTTTTAACAATTTTCTCATGAATCAAACGGAAAATTTAGCCTTTTCTTGAGTTTGAATCACTGTTTTGATGTATGTGAATCATTAGTCTCACTCTGTTGTGTTCTGTTTGAAATGCAGGGCACCCATGGATCTTGAGTGGAGGAGAGGCAGTCTCAATGGACTAATCTGCCCTTGTAAAATCCAATAAAATACCCCTCATAGCAAGGATTGCTAATAGCTTATCACTGTGTAGTGAGTGTGTACATACAACTGCCTATGAAGCCCACAAGATGCTAACTTTGCCTTATGCAGAACAAAACCCTATGGTGAATACTTCCAGAATTTCAGTTTTTTCCAAGCCAGAGATGGAGGATAGAGGCTGAGAGAGATGGACAAAACAAAAAGTCACCTGACGTTACTCATGAGGCTCTGATGCAAAGGACTGTGGCCTTGTTTTTTTTGTTTTTTGCCTTTGTTTATGCTATGAAGAGAGAGGCTGTAGATAGTTAAGAAGAAAAAGGTTGAGAATCCCGTCTTTCCCCGCCTTTGCTTTTTTTGAGAATTCAAGGAAGTGGGAAAGCTAAAGGAAGTTTGTGCTATTACTGCTTTAATATGATATGCCTACTTACCTTTATACTCAGTTTTGTAGTGAATGAATCGTGTTCTTGTTATGTGTTAAATGTTTCGGAATCTGAGTGTTCATCTTTTGTTTGATTTTGATGGAGGCATAAAGTAAATGCAAGCCGAGTCATGTTTTTGATGGAGGCATATTTCAAGGATATGCTATGGTAGATGCACCACGCCATTACTCCATGCGGAACAAAGTGATTCTACAGAACAAGAATATCTCTTCTGAATTCCAAGGGATGCAAAGGTTCTGGGTTATTATTTTTTTTTTAAAAAAAATTACTAGTTTGAGTGTTATAAATTTTAAAGGGGCTAGAAGCGTGCTTGAATTTTAACTTTAAAATCTTAAGTGATTAGTCCAGATATATCTGCAAACTTTCATGGCTCTTAAGTTCATGCTAACCAGCTGGGTGTGCTGGGTGTGCTTGACATTGTGAAGTCAAAGATTTCTTCCTCTTTCCAATTTCCTGGCTCGAAGGATGGGATTTAAGTTGTGCAATTGTCAAAGCTTACAGTACAAAGCATGTTTTATGCAGTAGAAGCCTAGTAATTGAGAGAATAGGACATGTACCAAATCCACCTGCACTTGAGCATTGAAAATTGACAATGGCTTCTGGCCCCCCGATAATTGATTATACTACGTTAATCTTGGCAGCATCTAGTTAATGTATAGTTTCTCCTACAAGGGCATGTTTGGTTCGCTCATAATTGAGAGCAGAATTAAAATCTCCTTCCAGAGCATTTTCAATATCATATTGTCCCTCGAGTAATGATTATAATTGAACAAGAAACAAGATAATCCTATTTTAATTCAAATAAAATACTCTATTCTGTTGTTACAAATATATTTTTGAAATAAAGTGGAGATTTAGTTTTAACTAGTTACATGCCCCGCGCGATGCCGCGGGTCAATTATTTTTTGCATTTTATAAAAAGCTAAGATCTAAAATTATTAGGTTTTTTTGCAAAGTTATTCCCAAGAGTTTTAGGTTTAGTTGCAACGCCTAATCCAAGAGTAATATTTATAATATTAATAATAACATTAAACTTGCATGGCCGAAATTTAAGTGGGTTTGACTACAATACCAGACCCAATAGCATTGGATGTGGATCTAGCTGCAAGGTCGTGTCATAAATGTGTGATAATTAAATAGATTAGTTAACAAGAAAAAAAATAAAGAAAAAAACCAACAGGGAAAATAAAAACTAATGAAGAAAAGAAAAAAATATGAATTAACTGGGTTAACCCTTCAAACCAGGTTAACCCGGCATACCTTGAATTCGCATCGTGAAAGTTTGATAATTAAAAAGGAAAAAAAAAAAACTAATGGATTAACCTAGAATTAACTGGGCTAACTCGTCAAACCAAATTAACCTGTCAAACCCGGAATCCTTATCATGAAAGTTTGATAACTAAATAGAAAAAAAATTAACATTAACAATTTAAATTAAAAAAAATAATTAAAAAGAAAAAAACCCAAAAGGATGAGCCTTTTCATCTTGGATCGTACCTGCGGTCCACGATCAAATGCATAAAAACAACAAAAAAATTAAAAAGAAGAACTAAAGGCATCAGCGGAGAACTACTTCGAAAAAAATTTAATATTAATGAACTAATTTAATTAAATAAAATTAATTAAAAATAAAAAATAAAAGAAAAAAAAACCTCTAAGAAGAAAAAAACACAAATAGAAAGAAATTTAACATTAACAACTAAACTAAACGAAAAACAAATAATTAAAAAGAAAAAAAATTTCGAGTTAACTTCGTCAAACCAGGTTAACCCGTTAAACCCGGGATCCATGTCATGAATGTCTGGTCACTAAATAAAAAAAGTGAACATTAACAAACTAAACTAAACGAAAAAAATTTAAAAAAAAATTAAAAAAAATCCGGGTTAACTCGTCAAAACATATTAACCCGTTAAACCTATGATCCGTGTCATGAAAATCTGATAACTAAATAAAAAAATTTTAACATTAACAAACTAAATTAATTTAAAAAAAATTATGAAAAAAAAAAAAAAAAAAATTGACGGTCAACCCAGAATAACGGGTTCACCCAGGTGAAACCAGTTAACCCGTGAAACTCGAGATATGTGTCATGAAAGTTTGATAACTAAATAGAAAGAAATTTAACATTAACAAACTAAACTAAATGAAAAAAATTAATGAAAAAGAAAAAAAAGCAAAAAAAATATATTTCTGGGTTAACTTGTCAAATCGGGTTAACCCGTTAAATCCGAAAACGCGTGTCATGAAAGTCCGATAACTAAATAAAAAAATTTAACATTAATAAACCAAATTAAACAAAAAACTTTTGTTAGAAGAAAAAAATAAAGAAAGAAGCCAAAAAAAATCCCGAAAGGCATAAAAAAAACTAAAAAAAAATAAGACAATTTAAAAAAAAGCGGATCGGTGTTTTCTCGTGGACTCGACTGCGGTCCACAATAAAACACCTGATCCGCTTTTTGTATATGTTACAATTAATTAAAAAGAAAAGAAAAAAATTTGGGTTAACTTCGTCAAATCAGGTTAACGTCACAAACCCGGGGATCCGTGTTGTGAAAATTTGATAACTAAATAAAAAAAATTAACATTAACAAACTAAATTAAAGAAAAAATTTTCATTAAAAGTAAAATACACAAAGAAAAAAGCAAAAAAAAAACCATAAAGGCAATAAAAAATAAAAACAGAAAAACAGAAAAAATGGGAAAAAAAGAAAAAAAAAGAAAAAGAAGAAGACAAAAAAAATGGGAAAAAAAACGAAAAAAAAACAGAAAAACAGAAAAAATGGGAAAAAAAGAAAAAAAAAAAGAAAAAGAAGAAGACAAAAAAAAATGAGAAAAAAAAAAAAAAAACAGCTCATCTTTTACTGTGGACTGCACTGTGCAGTCCACAGTAAAAGACTGAGCCTTTTTAGTTTTTTCTTAATTAAAATCAAAATGTGTTTTTTTTTTTTCATTTGGAATTGGACCCCATTCCTTGGCTAACCAAACAGTGCTCAAGATCTGAAAACTGTAAGTAATCCTCCACAAGTTACATTAATTGCTTGATGACAACTCCTCAATTATGAGTGATAGCAACTAATTTAAAATGACATAAAGCATGAGTGCACCGGGCCAAAAACTAGATATTATCAGCATCAAAAAATTTAATAATAATTGCCTTTCAAAATATATTTTGTTAGTAAAAAAATTAAAAATTATTTTTTAAAAATTATTTTCAATATTATGTATCAAAATACTCCAGTATTAAAATATAAAAAAATTAATTTTAATTTTTTTTATGAAACATTGTATGTACCGCAATTCATATTAGTTGGATTAATTCAGTAGTTATCTAGACCCCGCGAGGTCAAAAATATGCATCCCATAAAACAATTAAATATTGCATTGATTGACCCTAAAACTGCATTAAACATTTTAGGGCGGCTGAAGCTATAAATATCCAAAATAATTCTGAAAATAAAAATAAAAACATAAATAAAAATGGATTTTTTTAGCAATGACAAAGCTGACGAGTAGTTGTTTAAAAGTGTGATTGTGATAATTTTTTAAAATATTTTTTATATTAAAATAATATATTTTTATTTTTAAAAAATTATTTTTAAAACTATTATATCAGCACATAAAAAAATTAATTTTTAATAAAAAAAATATTTTTTTGACTTCCAAACGCTCACTAGAAGGAAGGAGATAAACTTAAGGTGGACAGGGATCAAGTGTGAAAGCGTCTTTGATAGCTTATCATGGTTCTTAGTTACGGGAGTCTTTAGAATTCGCATAGGACAAAACAAGTACAGGAAGGGGAGGGAAACGAGGTGTCCTTTTAACCTTTTTCTTTCTTACTTTTTTTTTCTTTTTTGTGTGTAAAGCAATCACTCAACATCATTGGTCTTTTGTTAGGTATGATGATAATAGATATGTAGCGTCTAAAATGATAGGTTATCTACACTTCTAGAGATGTGGCTTCTTCACGTAATCAAATGGTTGGGTTAATTAGGTCCGGGCTTCTTTGGGATTAGATTAATTTTTTAATATAAAAAATAATTAGATGTTGTTAATATATTTTTTTAGAAAAAATTAAAATATGCAAGAATTGATATGATATTAAAGAACAATAAAAATATAGTTTGAATTAGAAAATCATGATGATATTTTTTAAAAAATATTTAAACGATAACCTATTAAATCTAATCGGATCAATTCAGGTTATCCTGTCAAATTCACTATCTAAATCATGAGATCCTAATAATTATGTAGAAAGCAAATAAAAAAATATTAAACTCAATTCTCAGTCAACACAGTGTTGAATGATGAAATTAAAAATAAAATTTAACTAAAAAATTAAATCAAGTCAACTCGGGTTAACATGTCGAACATGGGTCATGAGATTGATATAACCCCACAGAAAGCAAATCGAAACAAAATATAAAACTTAATTCTCAATCAATCAAATATTGAATGATGAAATTGAAAAAAAATAATTAAAAAAATAAGCAAAAAAATAATTTAAGTCGGCACAATTAACTAATAAAACTTGTGATCTGAATCATGAGATCAAAATAACTTAATAGTAAATAAATTAAAATAAATTATGAAATTTTATACCCAATATACTTAATGTTGAAGAATGAATTTTGATTTTATGCTGGATTTTTTTATTCTTAGTATTTTTTTTCTTGTTGGGTTTTTATTTTATTTTCAAAATCCAAAGAAAAAAAACAGAAAATATAAATCTTATTTACAAATTATAAAATCTTGAACACATAAGATCAAAACTTTCATGAAAAAATAAATTAAAAAATCATACTTATGGAAAAATACACAAATTAAATAAAGTATGTTTCATCAATAAATCAATATTCTAATCCTTTATCAATGAAACAAAAAATAATATTTTTTCTCAAAATAAACTGAAAAAAATAAAAAATCACTTTTAACGTTAAATAAATTAATAGTTAGCACAAAAAAAAAACAAAATAACAACAAATTATGTATAAATTAATAAAAAAAATATTTCAATGTCTTCTTCTTTTATTAAGAATTTAGAAATTAAGAAAAATGAGCTCTAATACCCAACTGTTTTATTTTTTTTTTCTTATTGGACATGTATCACGTTTATAATACAATATGTTTTCAGCTTAACTAGTATCTCAAATCAAGAGATTTGAATATGAAGATAGTATATAGTATAGAGATCCCTTTAATCATATTAACAATAAAAGGATTTAATTAATTAAAATTTAATAATAGAAGGATGCCGAACGTAGTTCACCCTCCATATATTAATTGAACTTTATGAGGATATACATATAGCCTTTCGATTCTCATGCCAGGCCAAATACATAGCTGTAAATTCTGAAATGAGAAATTTAAACTTCGCTTGGAATTCAGTATACAAATTTCTGGACGCCAATGCTGAGGTTTTTGGAAGTACGAATATGATTATTTTTTAAAATAATTTTTGTTTAAAAATATATTAAAATAATATATTTTTTTTAAAAAATATTTTTAATATTAGTACATCAAAATAATATAAAAATATCATAAAAATATTAATTTAAAACAAAAAAAATTAATTTATTTTAGAAATACTTTTAAAACACAATAAACAAACATATCAAAGTGGTTATTAGCCTATTTAGAAACGAGATTTTTTTTGAATTCTTTATTTTAGAATTTGAAATATATATCAAATATTATTATTTTTAAAAATTTATTTTTAAAATCAACGTATTAAAAAAATTCAAAACACTAAAGAAATTAATTTAAAACTAAACATATTTAAAAGCTTAAAAAAATATAGTTCCGTATGAAAATGGAAATTAAAGACAACTAATCAGACACCAACATGCCATGTGCGAACGAACTAGTAGGAGTTGGGAAGTTAGGTAGGACCTACCCATGCTGTCCAAAGTTAGTTTCTAGTTCTTTCACGGGACCGCTTTCTCAGCCATCGTTTCGACTTTCGAACAAAAACCTCGGGTGGCCAAGTAGCTTACCAATGTCTCTTTCGTTACTAATTTCTTGTCTAGGCATTTCAGCTGCCAACTGGCAATTGCTATCTTGTTGCTAAACAGGATGATCCTAGGTGATTAATTTCAGTATGGTTTAGTTTTAAATTTTAAAAAATAACTAAACTGAATTAAAAAAAAAAAAAGTTCAGATCAAAATCGATTCAAACACCTCACTGGAGCATTTTAATGGCAGCCTCCATTTGGGATTGCAGCACAAATGAAAGTTGACTAAAATTTAAAAAGAAATTTAATATTTTTCTGTTTATGAATTATTTTAATATGTTTATTTTTAAAATAAATTTTAAAAAATTATAAATATTATTTTAATATATTTTTAATAAAAATATATTTTAAAAAATAATAACAGATATATTAAAACACTCTGGATAGTCAAGACAACATTTTCATCGCAGCCTCCATTTAGGATTGCAGTCCAAACAAAAATCGGCTAAAATTAAAAATATTAAATTAAATTAATATTTTATGTTTTTAAATTATTTTAATATGATATGTTGATATTAAAAATAAATTTTAAAAAATAAAAAAATATATTATTTTAATAAAAAAATATTTAAAAAAATAATAACAAATATATTAAAACACTCTAGGCAGTCAAGACAGATTTCCGATTACGGCAACTCTACTAAGCATCTTTTAAATTTTTTTAAAATGGAGTCAATAATGGCATGATATGCACTTACCATGCCATTCTCTGACCTTTTGTTCATGAGGCAACGTGGAATTTGGCACGTGATGTTTTAGCGAGGATTGTCATTCAAGCCAAGCTTTCAACGCAAGGAAAGTTACTTTAGAAAACCGCTTTACAAACTTTTTTTTATTTCTTTACTATTAACAAAAAAACAAAATCAATCAAGAACACTTTTTAGTTAAAAAGAATTTGGACTTGATTCTTAGAAAAATAAATTTATTTAGAGCGGAAAGTAATTCTAAAAACTTATAAGAAAATTAAAGATATTTTGTTGCTTATTAATTATTAATTATATTAAATTTAATCTTAATCTTTTAATTGATTTGTATTTTGTTTTAATTTTATTTTTTATTTTTTAAAAATTTATTTTTTATACCAATTTTTATTTTTATATTATTTTTTTAATTAAAATTTTTTATTTATTAGATTTGATCTCTATTCTTTGGTTGTTATATATTTTATTTAAAATAATTTATAAAATTATTTTTTTCAATTTAGTTTTTTTTAATTTTTTTTTTTGTCAGATTTGATCTTTATTTTTTTTATTTTTATTTGTTTTATTTAAAATTATTTATGAAATTAATTTTTATAATTTTATGAATTATTTTAAATAAAATAAATAATAATAAAAAATTTAATTTTTTTTTTAAATTCAATTCATCGAAATTCTAAACAGTATATAAATGAGAAAGAATCTTCTTTGCAGGTTACGAGGAAGACAGGAGATAGGTGGAACAGCATATCAAGAAAAGTGACAAAGACCTTGTTGTCCTGTCCTGTACTGCCCCTGACCACATTGTGGTAAAGTTATTTAGGCTTCCTTCCTTCCTTCCTTCGCGGTCATCCCCTTGATGTACGGTGAAGTGATTCAGTTCGATTTGGAATTTGGAACACAAAGGGAACTTGTCCTTTTGACTTTTTAACACTCTGCTTAGTGCTTGCTGTCTTCCACTTCAATTTCTCCTTCTCCGTGTTCCTTTCCATGTGATTTGTCGGTTCCTTTCATATTTGTAACTTTTTTTTTTCTTTTTTTTTCTTGCCGAGGACTCATCTATATATATATATATATATATATATATAGATGATGAAACAGGAACCAAACCGACATGTCTACTTAGATAATTTTTTTATTTCTTTTTTAGCAACATAAATAAATACTTGAAAATGGTGAGAACCAAAATAATAAGAATCCCATTATTGTCCTATACTTGGAATCTAAGAGTATTGTGAGCCAGATTTAAGGTGATAAATAAGTAATTAGCAATATCTTATTAGTTATTATCTAAATTTACCTCAAACTTTAGGTTAAAATATTCTTATTATTTTTTTATGAATCACAAGTCATATTTTTTTTTTTATCTGTCTCTCTTCAAGATGGGTGTAAGTAATAAATACTATTAGCCATAAAACTTTTTAAATTCATAAATTAATTATGTGAAAATGTGAACAGGCACCAACGATTGTTTAAAACAATATGATATCAACTGAAATCCTACAGCATTAATTACAGTCAGAAAAAATAATTGGCATGAGTTAGAGAGTCAATATTCACACCGCCCAGCCGGCTTTGTAATCAAATGGGGGGCTTGAATTATTGGAGAGATGAAAATAGATTAATTCGGAGGAATTAATTCAATATATAACATATTATAAAATCCAATTTGAAATTTAGAATCTAAGCCCGTTGGACAAGCAGCCAGCCGACCCAAAACCAAAACCATAACCATGTGAAAATAATGTTCGATTAGCAGACCTTGAATCTGACGTGGATAAGTGTGTACGGCTCACTTGGTTTGCTTGCTTGATATGATGGCTTTGCCCTAGAACAAGACTCCCTTGAGAACCTTTTTCTTTCATCACATATTAGTTGTTTACTAGAGAAACTGGCAACTACACACAGCTTCATAGCCAGAAAGCCTTCTCTCCCGACCAACAACAGCTTCCAGTCCTTGAAAGGTTCTCTGCTTAAGTCCTCTTGCAAATTTTAGAGAACTTGCCTCTGCAAAGTTTCAGACTTTATAGCTTTTACCACTTTCATCCTCAATCCCCCTCGGCAAGAAATCTCCCGAGCTACGATTTTTTTAAAAGAAAGATTTTTTGTTGTAAATCAAAAGAGACTAAGAGGGCTGAGCCCAGTGCAAGAGCGCAGAGTACCGATTAATAGTGTAACTAGCTTCAAGACATGTTAATAGTGAAAAAAAGAAAAACCATGGCCATTTAAGCCCAGCCCAAACAGCCAAGCTTTTCTCTTCTCTTCCCCTCTTTCTCCCCACACATCCTCTCACACATTCTCCCTCCCACACACTTTCTCCGTCTTCTTTCTCTTTCCTTTTCACCATCACACAAGACACTGTTACCTACCTAGTCACTAGGAATGGGTGCAGTATATGAAAAGAAGAAGCTAAAGGTGGTGCAGGATTGGTAAGTTGGGTGCAGTATATGAAAAGAAGAAGCTAAAGGTGGTGCAGGATTGGTAAGTTTGCAACACGTTGTTAGCCATAGTTAGTTAGCATATTGTTATAGTTAGTTAGAGTAGTCAGTTAGTCGTTATCTTCAGTTACTATAAAACCATGATCAAGGGTATCAGTTGAATACGAAAAATATAGAATACAGTTCATCTCTTCTCCCTATCAAATCCTCTGCTCTTAACCTCACTTCTTCATATGTTAAGAAACCTTAACAATTGTTCAACTCCTCTGTTCTTAACCTCATTTCTTCTTCATTTGTTAAGAAACCTTAACAGACACCTCAATATTTATACTGAATATATCAGTGTTGCATCGCTCATAAAATTTTCTATGCAGAGCAGATCACTTTTCTTGACCAATAGTTTTCTACTCGTACTTCTCCTCCAATGCACCAATATCAAGCATCAACCTCTCCATCAATGATAATGATACCACCCCTTGCTTATATTTTCCCGGGGACTCCTAATAGAAAATCTACCATCAGCTGATAAGCTCCATATTATACTGACTTCTTTTGCAGAAACTCAACACTAAGGTTGAAAGATTCCCTGCAAGCGATAGAGCAACCTCTCTCCATTCTCAGGTTTCATCCCAATTGAAATCTGAGAATTTTGGTCACAGACAAAGCAAACTAGAATTTCCGTAGGACTAGTTCCTTACTATAATACCATTGCTCCTCCACTCCCAATTAAAAAGCGGTTCTAGTTTTCAGTCACCACATACCTGAGAGGCTAGGGACGTATGGATAATTAGGTCCTGGAAATCTCTACTCACGGAGAAAAAAGGCCCATAAACAAAATCCCGGGGAATCCATCTTTCATGGAACGAAACATGCATAATCGAAACCAGAGCGATCACGGAGAACAGCGAGCATTCAAATTTGGTAATGAAACTTCCAGTCATCATGCATCAGCATCCTCATCTTCAGCTATATGTAACACCGCAATGGGGAAGGGGATTTGAACGGAGTATATACCAGGTCACGTCAACACAAGCATGCCATGCAAGATAGTGCCAAATCATCGGCAAGCCACGATTTCTTTAAACCCATGATTCTAGCCAAGGGATTAGAATCATTCCTCCATGCAAAAAGTCCGCAGTCTTCGCTTGGTAATGAGAAAATAACTGGCCTTTTCAGAACCTCACAACAAAAGAAGATGCACACAATGACAACATAGAAAGGGGGGCACCTCTTCAGTCTTTACGGAATATTAGACCAGTCCATTTCCTTGTGTTTTGCAGCTTTCTTCAAATTCAATGGTGGTCTTGAGAATAAAACATAAAAAAAGTTAAAACCAAGTCCATGTTGCTTGCCCAGAATCACGAGTATATTGTTTCGAACTTTCGACATGGTTCGGGGTCTCACAGATGTGCGGAACAATAAGAGCAACATGGAAATAATTCATAGCTGCAATTCTAGCAGCTATAAGTGTACAATCAAGAAGAGAAGGAAACCTCTGCCTTCTACCTTCAAATCCAACTTTATATAAGGAAAACAATCTGTTGCATCAGTTTCTATCCCCCCCCCCCCTCCAATTTATACAATTTCAGCATATAATTATGAAATTAAATGGACCTTGAATTCCTGTCACAGCAATCTCAGCATGTTCATGATCCAACTAAGCTTGATCTCTAAGTGGAAATCCAATAGTCATACTTTAGTGCCAAGGAAGGACTGCAAAACCAGAAGCAAAACAGACAAGACAGCAATTATATGTAAAAAGTAAAATACAGTGACCTGCAAGCACATGTCAAATGCAACAAAGATAAAATACATGTAAGGCAGTTAACATGCTGTTTAATATCATCAAACTTTCAGCATAGCATACTCAACACATGCAAGCCGAATAATTCGAACACTTCTGACTCTCTTACAGAATAATACAAACTTCATGAGTTGAATCATTTTTTCCTACTTAAAAGCATTAATTTTTTTCTTGGAAGGCAGAAATTTTTTTATCCATGACTAAAGAATAAATTTCCCTGAAACTACCCAAATCCTCTTTCCTTGACCCATACCACAAACAAGCCACCTTAAGTACCATTTTCCAACTCCAACTCTACAGTTGCTCCACCAGAACATCTGATAATTCTAAATGGTGGCACATTTATCTCGAATCAACTGGTGTACAGGTGAGAATTCAAATATTAACTGTACATTTATTCTTATTGAAGAAAAGAAGAATTACATTTACAAGTATCAGGATATCCACAAAAGTGTAGAGGAGAAAAACTAGTATTCAAATTGTAAATGATGAACAATTTCTTAGGTTTCTTTTAAATCTTCTGATACATGGGAAAATGGCTGGGATACTGCTTTTAAATACAAACCAAAGCTTTTCCCCTTCTAAAAGTTGTAAAGTTGTCCCAGATAAAAACTGTAAAGGTATACACTCAAATCACTTTCAAAAGGATAACCATGAAAAATGGAAAGCTCTGCCAGAGCATAAAAAAGAATAACACTAATCACTTCTCTTGACTATCTTGACCAAAATATTTGAACAAATAGATGAACTACAAACTTGAAAGGGTACATCATCATACAACTAACATCGAGTACTCTAGTTGTCTATCTAAAAACTCCAATAGGAAAACAGCATCTCATGTCTTTCTAAGTAATGCATTTACCTTGACTCCTGGCGGAGGGTTTCCAGGCTTAGCTGTAGTTGTGCTCCCAAAAAGACCAGCTCCAGTTGAAGTGTTTCCAGCCTTAAACTTTGATTTCTTATCAGCAGGCTTTAATATTTGAAAAGAACACATCAAGGTCTCATCCACGCTCATCATAGCACCAGCATTATCAAACTCCCCGCAGTAATTAGGCGCTGAAAATATAGTTACAAGTTGTCTGTTCGCGAAGAACTCATATCCATCCTCCACGACCTGCAACATACATTTGGAAAGAGCAAATTTCAGTAAAAACTCAAAGTTTGCATAGAATGGACAACCAGACCCAATACCACAGTGGAGTTCAAAAATTTATCGGGAAAGTTTTGGAGAATATTTTCTTGGGTCAATACCGTAGTGGCCAATTGGCTCAAAAGCCACTCCAAAAGTAAGTACAGCTCCCAAAAGGAAGTGAACAATTCAACAAAGGATGGCTCTAGATTGTTTATTTGTAACAGCCCCACAAGTAATAGTGTAAAGGATATGAATTCAACTAGAAGCCTGCCTAAGAGAAAGTGAATTGCTGTGACAGGTCAAACCTGGTGGGCACGGCAAATAAGATCCAAATCCTGCTTCTGAAGAAACTCTGTCACCTTGTCAGGACCAAATGTATATGAAACTCCCCTGTCATTCATCCCCCAACCTTGAACATCTTTACTCGGATCTGACCAGAGAAGATCACAAAGCAAACCTGTGTCTGGGACATCAGTCGGGCGCTGCAAGTTTCGAATCTGATCCAAATGATTTAGTTCTGGAGACAAACCCCCCATGCATGCAGAGAATCTTCTCATCAATTAGCGCAGCCACTGGTAGGCAATTAAAACACTCTGTGAACGTCTTCCATAGCCTAACATTAAACCTTCTCTTACACTCATCATAAAAACCATATATGCGGTTTATAGAAGCACATTCATGGTTTCCCCTCAAGAGGAAAAAGTTTTCTGGGTATTTTATCTTATAAGCAAGGAGAAGACATATTGTCTCCAGGCTTTGCTTGCCTCGATCCACATAGTCCCCCAAAAATAAGTAGTTTGCATGAGGAGGGAAACCACCATATTCAAATAGCCTTAGAAGATCAGAATATTGACCATGGATATCACCTGCATGTCACAAGCAGAGTTCATCAACAATTGAAAGTTCCTTAATAAGGGGGGAAATTCAGTGACACATTAAGATTATAATTCTTTCCTCTGTTAATATTAATTATCCTGATTGTTCTCAGCCAACCAGCTGACTCATCAAGTCCATTGTCTCATGCAAGCATATAACATATTTCAAATCAATGACTTAGAAACCACAAAAGAGTACAATATGCAAAAATCCAACACCAATGCATCATCGTCCAGCAGAAATAAATGGGAGATTTGATCATTCATCAAGCACATAAACCATAGTAAAATGTTCTTAAGGATATGTGTGATACAAGCGTAAGGTTAAAGTTCCCATTGGGAAAGAGGTGAATTATTAAGTGGAGAAACATTAACCCCCAAATTTGTGTTTATGGAAAGTAAAATTTAATCTCTTAAGGAATATTTTTTCTTTTCATTCCCTCTCTTTCCTTTTGTCTCAAAAGACACCAAATTATCCCTCTCTTTCCACTAACAATTTACCCTTCAATTTATTAACACACCAAACATCTTAAAACACTAATCTTTCCACTCTCAACAATTACTTTGCAAAATTTCCCCTTCAACTTTTAGCCTTGCACCAAATGCAATACCATCCATAGATAAGTAAAACGCCAACTCAAAGTCCAAAATGGTTTTAGACCCAGCTCTAGCCAATTAGATTAATAGAATTAGATCAATAAGTGTGCTGTCCCCAAAAAGAAATGGCAATAATTAGGAGTTACAACCAAGACGTTTCATGTCAAAGTAACGGAGAGCGACAAAGACCAAGGCCTGTTAGTTCAATTTTGGGATGGGTAAATGAAACTTCAGGAGATGAAGAGCTACTCCATGGTAAAGCCAAGGCCCAGATGGCCAAAAAGAAATAATTAAGGTATTACAGAAATCACATGCACAGCATTTTCAAGAAGATTGCAGCAAATTCACAGTTTATGAATCGGAAATGCCATGCAGCTTTTTCTCTACACGAAAAATGTCTTTCAGAAGACACTTTAACAAAGAAACTAGAATGTATGGTTAAAAATATTACATAACAGAGAATAAGGGCTCAATTACTCAGCAAACATTGCTAAACATCGAACATGCTCATCAAGAGGGAGGGTGTGATGGTCGGTTTAATACATTGAAAACTCAAGTAATTGAAAAAATTACTTGATCGAAGGGATCAATATAAAGCATCATTCAAAATTCACTAAAATGGTAACTAACAACTACGTAGCGTAAAATACCATGCTACAAAAATAATTAGGAAATTATGTGAATTTTTTACAGAATTTTTAGGTCAAACAACAAAAATCCATAACTATATATTAAAACACACACTCCATAAAAACTTTTGATTGACTAACATATCCTTAATACAATATTAACATTATAATACACACACATACACACCAATATTTACAAGTAATTTCAACCTCATCTCTAATTAAGAAAAAGATGGTTATTGGTAAAATTCTTAGAAAGAAGATTATTATTTCCTAAAAAATAGAGTATTTTTTAGGATGAATCCCAAAATACAGATTAATCCCTTTTTTAATTATATTTTTATTCATGAATCATATAAAAACATAAAATAAGCAACTCAAATTACTCATACACTATATAAGACTATATTAGTACTTTACTTTGACTATCAAAACTCTAAAAAGCTTTAAAATATGCCAATAAAAAACATGAAGTATTAGAATCAGAAAATGATTAAATTACACCAAAATATTAAATTGAATCCTAAGTTAATATTTTATAGTTATTATTTGTTATTGTCTTACGATTATTTTTACTCTTTTGAACAAATGCAAGATTTATTGAAAATATAATTTACAAAATTTGTATTCATTTATATATTGTTAATTTATAATCATGTCACATATAATTAATTGAAAAGAACTTTTCAAAAATAAAAAAGGTTCGTAATAACATAATGTTAAGTGAAAATCTTTCAGTGATTATCATTTTTAAGAGTTATATATATTTATCCTACCTATTAATTATTATTTTTTGCAAGATAATTGAATTGTATAATTAATTTTTATTTAATTACAATTATAAATTATATTTTATGACTAAAAAATTAAACAAAATTAATTAATTATAATCAACAAAATCATATAAGGTTATTTGAATATCAAACATGTTTATTTAATAAACATTCAAATTTGACCATTGATAAATAATTCTAAACAATCTATTAAAAATTAGAAGAAGAAAAAAAAAACTACCATATATTAGTTAAATAATACCCGTGAAAGTGATAGGTATTGGTAATAAAAAGTATATGATTCACATTTTGATAGTATTAAGCCATTTACATTGATTATTACATGAACAATACTTGGGAACAAATATTAACAAGAGCATTAGACTTCTGCATCTAAAATCGAAAAGCAGATAGCGACCTTTCTTTGACATCTAAGAAACTATAAACCTCACAGGTATTCAATCGGTCATTAAATAAAAATACCAAAAGAATAGGACAGGAAATACTAATTAGCATTAAATAGCCATACTAGCAATGATGCAGGTGTTTTAGGGCAAAACTGCCAAGTACTATGTAATAGCTAGTCCGCAATCAAAATCCTGAGCAAGTTCTGCCCCATGTTACCTAGAGAATCGTACATTATGGTATGCAGAACAAGTACACAATTTGCTACCCCCAAAACATGGTACAAAGGGAGCAGGCTTAGTAGGGTCTTCATTTCAAGTCATGGTTCATTTTTTATGGGTGTGCATGTAGCCCCCCCCCCAAAAAAAAAAAAAAAAAAAAAAAACCTTTGATCTTCTCCAGGGTCAGCTGTATATAATTTTTCTTTAAGGGAAGAAATTGAAAAGACTAACCTAAATACGTAATATTTTAGATTTCCATCGAGAATAGATTTCTGCAAATCAGAATATTTCGTTTCTTATTTAAGTATTACTTTTATATTTAAACTCTAACCCGTGTAAATCCACTGTAAACTATTAAAAAAAAAAAAAAGATCCCCTGTTTTCAAGATCAGGATAGCAATTCCAGGGGAGGGAACTAGTTAAGTAACTCTGGTCCTGCCATACAGTACTAATAGGAATACTAACATGCACCAAATGAAGCCCGAGGTCATGGAAGACAAACAGACAAGGTATACAAAACAACTCCATAACAATCGTTTCCCCCCAAAAAAACCTAAAAAGGATATATGAACCCTTAATAGAACAGGAGATAAATTCATACAAGCATATACATTAGCACCAACTAGAAATAACAAAAGAAAGCATGAATCCACATTTCAAATAAAATTCATTAGATCAACCAACGTATGTTGGGCAAATGAATATCCTCATAAAGGATCTTCAAACACATCACAACAAGAGAACACAGGCATGCGATTGTTCCACCAATCAATGAAGAGAGAACTTAGTGCACCCAACCAATCAGACATTGCAATGTCCACAGCACAGTTTTCATAATCATTCCTGCATGGAAAAATGTGATTTTGCCATCTACAAATATATAGAAAACGTGATGCATAACTTAGTTATGGGGGTAATAATTAGAAGGCCCCAAAATTTTGTTACTGTGACAAGAATTTGCATTTCACTGAAAAGGAATCATAATGCAAGCCAGCATTTACGAGTTCAGATTCTTGAAGTAACTTTTTTTTTCTTTCGTACAAGGCTACTGAACCTTAATCAACTATAATATGCATTTTGTCTGTAGTTCTTGATTCAACTGGATTACTCTCTAGACATATTGAGAACTCCTAATCTTGATAAGTTCATGAAATGTAAACTTCAGTTCACAATCTTGCCAAAGTATGTCAATAAGCATTTTAAATCCATCCAAAGCATGCACAAGCCAGTAAGATCCATCTATCAATAAAAATCAAACAAAACAAACATACCAAAAAAGAAGTAATCCAACAAAGCCCCAAGTTGGGCTCACTTAAAGCACAAAAAATAGAAAAGAAGAAGCAATGATGGGTTGCAAGCCACAAACTTGAGAGGACAAAATTAACTCACAAACTAAACAATCATAAAGCTCCCAGTTCACAAGCTACTCCCAAGTACCAAGTGCAATTGGAAAAATTTTCTCCAAAATTTATACAAGCATGAGAAGATAAAGTAGCCAGACATGGCATATCGAGTAAAGCCAACTTCGTCAGGGCTGAAGTAAGTTAGGATTTTTCTCAGTTGTGATGCAATGAACCCCTACTAAATCACAAATAAGTGGCAACCTTCAATTTCAGGTACCACAAATCCAAACCAACTCTCCAAGGATTCATCAAAAGATAACCAAGAATCACCAAAAGGCACTTAAATGAAGCACTCCAGCTGATCCAAAACCACAAATTAGTCAACACCAAATGGGGTTACCATAATTCTTGTAAATTTTGAACCTTTCATTTAAACAAAAACACAAGTCCCAAAACACACTCCAAAATAAGCTATAAAATCACACCCAGTACACAAAAGAATCCTACAAAATCAACAAAATGGAGTTCATCTAAGACGCTCCACATCTTACTAGGGTCATCAAAGACACAATCTTTACTTCAAAAAACAATCCCTCCAAACCTTAGAAAATAAATAAATAAACAAGGTAAAGTGAGTATAGAAACGACAAAAACTCAGACGGGATGCCAAAATAAAAACTTGGGACCTTCTAAATATACTCAAAAACACAAAACGAAAGTAAATTTAAAGAGAGAAAAATACCACAAATCTTGATGGATGCTTCAAGCTCCAGCAAATTAGGCTGTTGCAAGAAAATCTCTCTAGACACCACACAAAGTTGTCGGATCTCAGACTCTGATAACTGAACCTGCTTCCCGGGTTTGCCTCTAACCTCTAATAACCTCTTGATTATATCATCAAGAACTGCTTGCTCCATTTTTTTCTCAAAAAAGTATTACTCTTTTCTTAAATTCTCGTAAAAATCAAGACTTTAACGGTAAGAAGTCAACGGGTATGATTCTTGAGAGATGGAGAGAGTGAAGGAGGATGAGGAGGAGATGGAGGGGAAAGAGAGTGAAGGAATGACAGCATGATGGTCTTTTTGGAGATGAACAGAAATGGCGCAGAAGGCTGTCGTTTTGTATAGGTTGGGGCAGAATTTGTGGATTTCTTTAGGGGCTGGGTTTGTTTCAAAGGAGAAAAAGTGGAAAATTCTTTTGTAGAGAGAGAGAGAGAGAGCAACTGAGCTGACCTAGACTGAAGAGAGAGAGGGAGAGGGTAAAGAGAGTGGGCAGTGCATGTTGTGAGCATTTGCTAAATTTCCTGAGTGGAAAATTTCTTATACTGAGATTGCAAAGAGTGTTTTTCCTTTTCAATTGCTGTCCAGTTCACAGAGATAAAACAAGCGTGCAAAATATTCATCCCATCTATGAAAAAAAAAAAAAAAAATGGTCGGTGATGAATATTTGTTTCTTTTCTTGATTTTCTAGATTTGGATTTTGGAAACAATACTTAAAAAATTTATTAAATTTATATGACCAAATAAATTTGATGTGTTTATAAGAGTATTAGTTTTAAAATATTTTTTACTCGAAAATATATTAAAAAAATATTTTAAAAAAGTTATTTTTAACATCAATATATTAAAATGATTTGGAAACATAAAAAAATTATTTTAAAGTAAATAAACAAAATTAATTTCTTTAAATTTTTTTAAAAATATAAAAACAAATAAGTTTTAAATTTCTGAACTAATTTAAAAATATATTTATTGTAAAAAAATAAATAAACCTCTTGCTTGTTTATAAGTTAAGTTTGTCTTGTAAAAAATTATATTGGTGACTGTAATATTATCAAACATGTTTTTTTATTTATATAATAACTTCTTGTTGTCTAAGACAACAGAAATTCCCACACCCAACACATGGCAGTCTCTTAGACTATTAGGCGTGGGTGGCATTAATCACGTTTTTATTTTTTAATTAATGAAAATCTTTTTTTTTTTATCATAATCTTCTATTTATAAGGAAATTAATTTATTATAGATAATTGATTTGGATTTTCAGTCAGTTTATTAAATAATAAATGCCTACAAGAATTATTTTCAAAATTTACAAATATATTTTAAAAAAACATTTAAAAACAAAATCTGATGGAGGGTCACATGTTATAGCGGCTAGACTCACTTTTCAAAAAAATTAATTTTTTATTTTTTTTTAATATTTTTTTAATTATTTTAATATTATAACATCAAAATCATAAAAAAATATTAATTTAATATTTTTTAAAAATAAATATATTTTTAAAAAGCATTTAAAAACAAAAGTCGGTGGAGATTTGCATGTTATAACGGCTAGACTTCCTTTTTTAAAAAAATTAATTTTTTATTTTTTTAATATTTTAAAATTATTTTAATATTATAACATCAAAATCATCAAAAACATATTAATTTAATATTTTTTTAAAATAAATATATTTTTAAAAAGCATTTAAAACAAAACCTGATATAGGGACGATTTGTTATTACTTGTCGGGCTCACTTTTCAAAAAGTTAGATTATTTTAATATTTTTAAATTATTTTAATATTCTAATATTAAAAATAAATTTTTAAAAATATATATTATTTTAATATATTTTAAAATAAAAATTATTTTAAAAAATAATCAACATATCAAAACAAAACACTATTAAACTTTCAATGAAAGGAACTAATGGTAGCTAAAGTGGGGTCACTTAAAGTTACCATTTGATTTGATATTTTTAGGTTGTTTTAATATATTAAAATTAAAAATAAATATTTTAAAATATATATATTATTTTAATATATTTTTAAATAAAAAACCTTTTAAAAATAACCAATAAAACTACCAAACATAACCAATGGTGGGTCAAGTGGGGCCACTTAAAGTTACTGATGGGCCATGAAGCTAGAGTGTCACATAGCACTCCAAGTTTTTGGTATCGGAAATCCAAGCACATAAACAAACACAGATGCATGTCCAGTTTTTGGTCTTTGGTCGGAGCAGAAAACCTTTGAAAATGACTGCCCGGCAACATCTTGTTTGAGGTCGTTCTATCCTATGTTTTTACAGCTTTCTAGTTTGTTTATTCATGTTTTTTCTCCCTTGCATCTTTGTTGTCAAAGCTTAGGTAATTGTATTGTTTTTACAGTAATAATTATTTTTTAAAGTATTTTTTATTTAAAAATATATTAAAAAAATATTTTAAATTTTTTTGATATCAGCATATCAAAACAATTTAAAATCATAAAAAAATCATTTAAAAAATCAAAATAAATGCAATCTTGAGCTTTGGATGTATTTATTAATAAAGTTAATTGAAGATAGATATACCTACTAGCTATCTCTTTGAAAATAACAATTGCTAGTCAGAAATTGCTTCATTTGCATGGAATCAGTCTCTCCATAGCATTAGGTGAAATGACTGAATCGAAAATTGAATGGTAGATTAGGTGAATTTGAACCAATTATGCTTTGAAGAAGGGGGAAAAAAAAAGAAGAAAAAAGATTTGCACCATTTCTCAACATGTGATTTCATCATCTTCGTTACCTAACGAAATCAAATGGATCAAATTGAATTACTCTATGACGAGTCAAATTCACCTTTCAATTTCCCATCCATTCATAGCTGCTAAGGTTATAATATCCTCACCTTTATAATAATGTTTGAAATTACAATGTAGGGTGTTTTTTAGGTGTTTTTCGCTTGAAAATATATAAAAATATATTTTTTTATGTTAATACATCAAAACAATTAAAAATATATTAATTTAAAGCTAAAAAATTCATTTTTTTTAAATACAGTCTAGACATTAACATTTCAAGATCATGATACTATCATATTACCAAGATTGGGTTAGAGCAGCTAAAAAGAACTTTCCATGCACTGCTCGTACAAGAGGTTGAAAAATTCGAGTAGTGCCTACCACGCCATATAATTATACAAGTTTTTATTATATAATGATAATTATTATAAGAATATTAAGCTTTGATTTTAACATAAAAATGAAGAAAATATTTTAAATATAAAAATGGGGTGTTGTAAAAAAATAAAATTATTGCATTAATTTGTTAACTCAATTGGGATTAATATTTGGGATTTCAAATAATGTTAACTTAATATTATATATATTAATGTTAATGGGAAAGGTCCAATCATGTCCATGCCTAGGTTAGCGATGAAAAGTTCACTGATTGGCTTCCAATTTCGGACAAAAAGACAGAACACAAAATTAATTTTACTAATTTTGGCAATTGGGCATCTTTTTCCTGTAGTTTTAATTAAATACTCGATATCATATTGAATTGCTGCTCGATTTGCGAGAGCAAAGTCAACGGTTAAAAATTATCATAGCCATTTACTAATTGCAATTGATTTTGTTATTATTATTATTATTATTATTTCCAGATGAGCTGTGAATAAGTCACCTTCTTCTTATCAATATGACTTCATTATTAGATTTTTTTTAAAATATATTGGTACGAAAAATATTAAATTGATATTTTTTAGGGTTTTTGGATGATTTTAATATATTAATATTAAAAATTAAAAGAGAAATATTTTTAAAATAAATTTTAATTCATTTTCCTTTTTCCTCTGGAATAATAATTAATTCTAATTAAAATGGAACTTCATCTTGTATAATTCCAGAGTCTATCCTATATTAGAATTCTTTAACGAATGCTACATTTTACACATTTATTAATTTAGCAAGTTTGGGCCTCGAATTATGATGTCCTCCCTTCAAAAGAATAATAAAAAAGAATGTTTTCCTCTCTCTTTTCCCCCCAAATGTCCATTCGTAGCAAGGTGGAGTGAATGGAAGTTCACTTCCGATTCAAGAAATAAGACAAAATTCTCTGTACTAATTTTGGCAAGTGCCAAGCACCCCATTAACCCTTTTTTAATTTTAAGTGTAAACTCTATTTTTATTTTCTAGAGATCATCAGTTCGAGTTTTATAAATTTTAAAGCCATCGAAGACTTATATGGTTATTAACTTCAGGGCCTGTGAGATTAATTAAGATACCGCCAAGTCCGGTTCCGGACATCCACGTTAATCAGTAAAAATAAATAAATAAACTTTTTTTCTCCATAGTGCTGATTAAACAAAGTGGTGTAGTGTATTCTTCCATAAATTTAGTGTTTGATTGAAAAATGAAAATCAATTGAGGATAATAATTTTCATAACAAATAATAACGAGGATTGCACAGGATAAGGAGTAGAAACTATTGGTAAAAAATAAACGTTGTCTATAATGAAGGAGGAGACAATGAGGAATAAAATTATACGGCTGAAGCTTATTTTTAACCATTGAGAGTTGTTGCATGCACCACCCAAAGCACGTGGTGGCCCCAACATGCCAATAGTTTTTTTTTTTAATTTTAAAAATATTATTTAAATATTAAATTACGTTATCATTCTCAATCAAACCTATAATTAACAAAAAAAAAAAGGCTACAAGACTCTAATACCCCTGACCCTAATCACTTACGTTTCTTGGATTCAAGAGCGCGCATGTAATTTAACTGTTTATAAAAAATGAAAATATTAAGATACCCTTACCCATGTTGTGTCGATTCTTTTATCATTAGGGGCATTTTTTTTATTTTACTATAATTAAAAATATTGAATCAACAAAAATACCCCTGACCATATCTATAATGACTAATAAACCGTGTGAAAATATAGAAACACCCTTAGCTCCAAAACAAGCTTTTTTATACAGGCCATAAACATCACTTGATTATTGTAATGAATAATGGATTATCCATAAACCCTTCCTTTTTAGTTATTTATTTTTACCAGTTATATTATTATTATCATTGTTATTACTATTATCATTACCATTAGCATCATTACTAATACTACTGCTACTACTATTACAACCACCACCATTATTATTATTATCATTATCATCACCGCAACCACTATCATTGTCGTCATCATCGTCATAACCACCACCACCACCATTATTATTACTACTACTACTACTACTATTATTAGTGATATTATCAGTAATAATAATATTATTATTATTATTATAAAAATATAAACTTGATTTGAAGGCTATTATTATCATTACTATTATTATTATTATAACCACCACTACCATCGTGTTTTTTTTTGTGGCAATTTTTTTTTTACCATTCAACTATATTCACATTTTGTTTCTTGATATTGGCACGCTCAATATAGATTTTATTTGTGAATAACCATGCTAAATATTTTTTTTTGGGGCCATTTCTATTATATTTTTTATTACCCATCTAATATATTACTATTATATTTAATTACCTATTTTATTTAACTAGAAGGCTACATCCAATACATTTAGATTTATATAATACATTTAATTTATATAATATTTTTATATATTTGATTTTTTATTCCATTTTACTTGAATAGAATTCAAATTTATATTCATTTAGAATTTAGTAAAAAATGTAATTTAGAATTTCTTAGAATTTATTATTCTAAATTAGAATTTAGAATGATTTACTATTATTATTATTACAACAAAAAACATAAACTTGATTTGAAGAATAAAATTAAAGACCATAAAAAACTTTGACAAAAGAATAAAGAAAAAAAAAAGAGATCAAAAGAAAAGGGATCAAATTGAAATTATTATTCTTATTGAAAAAAATCAAAAAACCTGATATGAGGGATAAAATTGAAAATCATAAATACTTTGACAAAAGAGCAAAAGAAAATAAATAAAGAATCAAAAGTAGAAGGATTGAATTGAAAAACTTACATTTACAAATTAAAATTGAAAGATTAAATTGAAATAAATAAAACTTTAACAAAAAAGAAAAATACAAAAATCAAAACTAAAAAGATTAAATTTGAAACATTAACAACAATAAAGACCAACGTTGATTTTCTAGGGTATAAGAGAGAACAAACCAGCCACCTTTTAATTAGATGTCATGAGCTACCAATAAAAAAAAGATATGGAGGGGAACCAAATGAGACGGTGAAAGCTCATTTTACACCACCGGGAGACGCCACATGCAATGCTCAAAGTGCACGGTGTCTTCAATGTGTTGACACGTGCTAGACATGCGTCAATAATTTTTTATATTTAAAAATCATAAATTCAATGGTAAATTACATTACAATCCTCAACCAAATCAATAATTAAAAAAAAATTAAGAGAAAAAGACGTCAATACCCCTATCTCTATGGCATGATTTTTTTGTCCTTTAAGTTATATACGTAATCTTATTATGTTCTAAAAAAAAAACAACAATACCCTAGCCCTACAAAGTTATAATCAATTTTGTCTTCGTTTTCAACCATATTTTTTATTTAAAAAAAAACTGAGAAAAATTTAAAAAGGGGAATGAAATGCTTTAATCTATTCCGACAACTCTAGTTGCTCGTTCTCATATCCAAAACAAATATTTATTTCCTTTGTATAATAATCTATAACATGATATTATATATTTTGTGTGGATATTGTGAATATTCAAATGGATACAAAACTATCATATATCTATTAATTTTGGGGAGTGATAAAATGGAATTAATACCCCATGAAAACAACAGGGTTGAAAGGATGAGATGATTTTTTGTGCCTGGAGTTTGATTTTTCATGTCTTGTTTTAACTTTGTGAGCAGTCGTTTGATTTCATACGTTGATGTGATTTTTTTTGCTCGTTATGAAGTTTATACTAAAATAATGATTTAGAACATTTTTTTTTTAAAAAGATACAATTATTTTTCTTGTTTAAAAAGAATGATTTTATTTAAAATCAACCTGGTTGGTGGTATGATATTTAGAGAGTTTTTTTTTTAAAAAATATTTTTTTCATTAAAATTTAATATTTTTTATGATTTTGAATCGTTTTGATGTCTTGATTTTAAAAATATTTTTTAAAAAATAAAAAAATATTTTTTTAAAATATTTTTAAATAAAAAATACTTTAAATTACATCTCAAATCACTTTTAAACATGACCTTAAAAGGTCCTGTCAATTGAACATTGAAACTTTAATAAAAATAATAAAAAATATATTTTTGATTTGTTATGTGTAATTTATGTCCAACCTAGGATTAGCAAGAACCTTTGACAAGTTCTATTTCTCTGGATATGATTTGAAGGGAGAAGGTTGCTAGAAAACCTCTGCCTCTGCTAGTGGAGGGAGTCATATCTGAGGTGACAATATGTGTTTTTATACACACACAAAACATTATGAATGGAGAGAAAGTTGTCTATAAAAGAAGAGGAGAGAAAAAGCTTTCAATCAGCAACATTTCAACCATAATAAATGTCGATGGAGACGATTTGGTTCTTTTAATAATGCCAAAGAAAGTATATAAGAATTCAAAAAAAATTATTTTCACTTGTTTGATTTTTAGTTTTTAGATTGATTATAGTGTGTTATAAGATTGAAAATGAAGTTTTTAAGATATCTGAGATATTTTATAGTTTTTTAAATGAAAATAAATTGAAATTTAGATTTAAAATCTCGGATTCTAATTTTTAATAACAAAAAATAACTTTATAATAATCATATTTGAATATACTAAGCATAAGTTATTAAAAATTTTTCTCATCAATATTGAATAAAAATAAAATCTATGATATTTTTTTGTTGTGAATTTTTTATACAATTTTTAAAATAAAATTTTCATTTATTTTCACAAATAGTCACATTAAAACTATCTACGCATATATTTTTAATTAAAAATTGCTTTTCGAATCATAATATTTTTTTTTTATAAAAACCCCTTGCTACGAATTAAAAAACACATGTTTTTTTTCAGGTTGCTTTGTTTTTTCTCTACTCTTCACTTTTCTGAAGTCTTTAAGAAAAAAGAGTCATGCACGTGTCATTGTCACGTGACAGAAAGTCTATTACATCAACACGTGTTTCGTTTGGAAGACCTGCAAATTTTCTTTCAGATTCTGCCCTTTCCCGGGAAAAAAAAAAAAAACACCAAAGCGACCCAGTTGGTGAAAAGAGCACATTAGAGATGCGAAGAAGTGGTGGAGGACGAAGGGGCTCTGGGAACTACTCGAACCCGTGCTTGACCATGCACCAACCATGGGCGTCATTGTTGGTCTATGGTATCAAACGCATTGAAGGCAGGTCCTGGGCTGCTCCTATTAGAGGTAACAAAAAAAAATAAAATATTACACTCATAGAATTTATATTTAGTGCAAATTATGAAAACCCATTTGCTATTTTTATTGGTAGTGTGGTTATTGGTAGGAAAGTTATGAGCTTTCGTAGTGTAAATATTGGTACCCAGTTCAAGTTTCGTGTTTTAAAAAATGGATAGTTTGTTTCTTTGGAGTTTGGTGTTATTTGTTTGATGAGAGAGTAGGGAAGAAGAAGGGAAGGACTTGGGACCTTTTTTGGTTATTAGAAGGTTGTGCTTAAGGTTTGGAGTTGTATTTATTTTTATTTTTATTTTTTTTGCTTAAGGGTTTGAACGTCACTGAATATTTTGATAAGATATCAACTTTGAAAGCACTGTTTTGTTTTTATTTGGGCTGTGGTTTCTTTTTGTCTAAAATGGACCCTTGAATGGTTGATTTTCATTTCAAATGGCAAACTTGAAAAGAAAGGTTTTTAGTGTTCAAGGGAAATTGAATGCCTCAATGGTGTTGGATGTTGGCTGCATCTTTGGTTCAATTTTCGGAATGATGCTTCAATTACAAAAGGAAAACGAAGCAATATCTTCTTGTATCGTGCTTTCATCCTACAAAAGAGAAAACTCCAAGATGTACAAGAATGCAAAAAAAAAGAAAGAAAAGAAGACAACACGGAAAAATATATCTTAGTTTATCATGAAATGAAATAGTATTGGGTTGTGGTTCTCAGCATGAGTTGAATGTGACCTGGGTCCGCACCGATGCACTTCCACAACAGAAGAAGTAGTTTTTGAACATCATCGAGGAAAATATCATGTTTCATTTGCTTGAGTAGCATAATCTACATATGCATTTGTCTTATTAGATAGCTCAGAAGTTTGGTCAAGTTTGTCAATGTGGGGCTATAGAAGAGTTACCGGTGAGAAAAGTGAAATCAATCTCATATGTGGGGCTATATGATATTAATATACAATCATTTAATACAATGCTGGAAAGGAATGATATCTTGGAATTGAAACGTTTTTGTATCACATGTCATAGCATGCAATCATAAACAAATTTAAAGTTGAAATCCAGGAATTGCCTTGGGCTTAACTATGGACTCATCAACTACAGTTATATGACATGTTTTAGGAGGAAGTCCAGTAGGCACTCCATCTATTTCAGCATTATGATTTTGTTCCCTTCTTGTTGAAGATGTTATTAAGCGTACAAAAACTTGTATTTTGAAGGTTGCCTTTGGATTCATGCTGCAAGTAAAGTTCCGGAGGAAGATACAATCAAAGCAATGGAAGATTTCTATAGAGAAATTTATGCAGCGAATGGCATCACTGACATAAAGTTTCCAGAACATTATCCTGTTTCAAGACTTTTAGGTATCTGGGCATCGGTGCTTTTGATGTCATGTATTTCTATTTACTTCTCAAAGTCTTAGCATCTAGTTCGATGCTTTCTTTCCCTCTTAACGAGCTCTGTAGATTCATGAAATGATTAGTTTTGGATTTATTGACACCACATCGAGTCATTGTTTGTTTTCAGAATTGTTGGTTCTGTATACTTTTTAATGAGAAAGGAAGTAGTAAGTTAGTCAACTGTTGCTTAAGATCATGCAGTAGGCATACATTTTGTGTCCCCATCTCATGCTTGAGTGAGGAACCTGTGTGACCATTTTCACTAACAGGGGTATTGGTATCTAGCATGGGCATTTCTACACATGGCTAGAGATCCTGGCCAGCCTTGAGTGTTGAAAATGCATCACACTGAATTAATTTTCACCTTGCTGGATTTGTGGCCCTAAGTAGAACTTGATTCAGGTTTATTATGAATAATGTTTGTGCATGACACCATATGCACCCATAACACTTGGAATGATCAGCACCCTCATGAATTTGTTGAAAATGCTCTTTCACTTGTGAATGATCAACACAAGCAGCCTTGGTACACATAGGGTAATCAATTGTCAAATCATATAAGCAAAACATCTTTACAAATTACCATCTGGGGCAGATATTATTGTAGTCTGCTGTCTTATATCAATCATCTGTCTTTACTCAATATCGACATACTGTAGGTTTGTGCTAAATTTCATTTTTTTTTCCATTCTAAAATCATTTCTCCATAAAATATTAAAGAGAACTGTGTTTACTAACTAATATTTCTAAAATAGAACGCAAGGGCTTCAAGCCTTCAATTGGGTTATCTTTAAAGTAATGAATGACGAAGAGATAGAACAACAAGGAATCAAGCAGGGCCTAGTTTTCCAAAATGGACAGGAGAATTCGGAAAACAATTTATAGTAGTTTTCTAGTCCTGCTTTGTAGATTTTGTTTTCCCTGAAACTGTAGAGTTCTCCACAAATAAACATGACTGATGTTTATCCTGAGCTGGAGTTTGAGGCCTCAGCTTATTTTCTGTAGTTTTAGATTTTGAAATGTGAGAGCCAGTGAGCATGTTCGACTGTTGCTTCCTATGTTGTTTCTTGAGTTCAAAATTTTGACAAAATAGGATGTCTTTTTATATTATAGGGTGTGTTGATGTGGTTGGCTGTGTTAGATGTGATGAGCTAGCAAGCTGGGAGGCAGTACCTGAAGGGGTAGGCAACCGTTTTTGACCTTTTGTCCCTGAACATAATCATCAATGATTCTGTTGATTGTGCCGACTAATCTAGATGAGTTTTACTGCTACAGGTGAGACTAGAAGGACAAACAGATTTTTGCTGGCTTTGTGAACAGCCAAAGGTATGATTCTGTGAATGTTTATTTGAAAGTGTGCTTAATGTGCTGATCATTTTCCCTCAATGGATGCAGAAATTGCTAGTTCCTTTTGAGATGCGAGGCTATCAGCGTGTTTATAACTTGGAAAAGAAGGTATATGTGGTGCATTAAATTTAATGCATTGACCTCTGCTTTAATATGTTAACATATCTGTGTTTCACAGATATATGAGGCTGCTGTTAGAGGTCTTGTCAGTGTTGAAGGTCCAATGCCAGTAAAATTTCCCCTTCCAGATCCTCAAGATCCCTTTTCCTTAAAACCAGGCTCTATTTCTGAAGAGTTCTCTGAAAATGAAGCATCCGGAGTGGAGAAGTCAGAGAGTCTCAGTGCAGCAATTGCTGGTGCACGAGCAGCAGCTACACAGTTCAACAAGAAAGGTTAAAACCTTCTAACTATTACCATGAAAAATTGCTATTGCAACTCCACAAGCATGGTCAACCTGACAGCAAATCATTGGAAGAAGATAAAATGCCACAGAGCTACTCATGTGGACTTTCTGATGAGGAATCCTAAGTTCTGAGCCACACAGAGCAACACAATCCCATTCAGTACTACGAAAGCAGTAGTCGCAGTCAAACCTGTGAAGATTTGAAATAGATCCCTGGAACTTCAACTAAGGGTTTTTGTTGTCTTATCAGTGGTGATCTTTTTTTAATTCTGTTCTGTTGTTGCCTGCTTTAGTAATTTTCCAGATTCAATCATGTATGAGAGGGATATGCCTTGGTAAGTCCATGCTCTTAATGCAATTTAATATAGTAAGAAAATCCTGGCAGTTTCAAGTCTGATTTCAGCATCTGATGTCTTTGATCCAAATACAAGTTCAATTCTGGCTGAGATCCTATGTTTGGTTGTGCGTTACTGCCGTAAATAAGCACCGGATGCACATCTTCATCTCCCAATTCATATAAGCATGACAGGATATTCTAATTTGTTTGAATTCTAATTTGTTTGAAAGGATTCTCCATTTTAGATATGTTCTACGACGTATTGTGATGAGTCTGATCTCTTGCCTTTCTAGATTTTTGCCGCAGCTGTAAGAGGGCTGGAACAATCGTGATTTCTGCTCGGAATGAGCTCTGTATGTCCAACCTCCTGTACAAGTGGCAGACAGAAAAAGTTGTGCTATATTGTGGGATTTCATATGCAGGTGGAAGTCTCAGGCTCGGTGGCTAGTGGCTACTTCGCGTTCTCTTATGGCTGCATGCTGATTTAGCTCGCGAGCTCTCCTTGTCTTCTTCTGTTCTTCTGTGTCTCCACACTGTTTTGGGGCCTACTTTTAGAGGTGGTGTTTATTTCATGGTTCACTGCAATCGTATATCTTACATTCAATACTCAGATGTCAACAATGTCATTGTATTTGCAAACTCATAGGATGCGGAAACTTGTACAGATTTGAAATTGCCAGAATTATCTCTCTCTCTCACCCATGGCTTTATATAAAGATTTCTTATGTCACAAGTGCAGAAAATTTGTGATACAGTACCAATATATGTGCTTGTGATTGCCTGTGACGGACCCTTCTTGAGACACAGCCGGTTTAAGATGAATGAAAATCTTGAATAAAATTATAAATAGTCTTTTAAAATATTAAAAAAAAAATATTTTTTAATTCTAACTATTGGGGTCTTGAATAATTTTTATATAACTCAAGTAGTTGTCAGTCTAAACCGGTTCTGTCTTTAGAGGCAAGTCTAATAAGATAACACCCTTTTTAAAATTAAGGATCAATCTAAAATTCTGTTATTTACACGGAGTCAACTAATTAAATGAAGTTATTTAATATTAGGAATCAAGCAATAACACCTATTCATAATATATCATTTCAAGCATTTCTGTTTTTATTAAAACATATAATTTTTATTACATTTTATTAAATATAAATATCAATTTTTTAATTTACAATTATATTTTTTACTCAAAGTCAAAAAATATATTAATAACACCTGTATATTAATTATTTTGCGTTAAAAAAAATATTCTATTTGCAGTGAGGTGAATTCAATAAACACATTAATATTTTTTTTAATATATTTAATTAAATATATGTTTATATATTTATTTTTTTTACTAAAAAAATTATTTAATCCGCAACAAAACGCTGCTCATATAACTAGCTCTAACCTATCTATCCACCTTCATTATAAAAAAATGTTAATTTGACTTAAATCATTTTAGTTGACCAATCCTTATTCAATTAGACACGAACACATGACTTTCCATTTCTTTTTTTATAGTAGAGAGAAACTATTTCGAATATCAATACTATGAGTCAGATTAAAAATTAATTTAATTATAAAAATATATTTGGATGATGTTAAATTTTAAATTGATGATAAAAAATATGAAATACACATAAAAAACTTGATTAACATGTTGAATAAAATTAATAAAAAAAATATATGCTTGAAAGAAAAATGCCAAAAAGAGTGGCCTTTTCTTCCTCACTGCTTCTCTGCTCAGAGTAAATTTCAAGTGATGGATGCAGGGAAAAAAAAAAAATCTTGCGACATCGCATCCTATTCATAATATTCATTTAATTATCTGTCATTTTGTTTAGTGAGTGCAAAATAAAATTTGAATCAAAAGCAAAAAAACTTACTACCATAATTCCTTTGCTTTTTATTTATAACTAAATATAAAAGAAAAAATTCATAAAAAAAATCATGAAGCAAAATGAAAGATAACATTATATTAAAAAGTTATATGTGAACTGTATTTTTAAAAAATTTAATTTTTTTAGGTTAAAATTTAATATATTTTATATATTTTGAATTGTTTTGATGTACTAATATCAAAAATAATTTTTAAAAAATAAAAAATAAAAATATATTTCAACACAAAAAATTAGATGTATGGTCAGTTCATTGCATGAGTATAGTAAGCTAACTTAGTTTAGCTAGCTGTCAGCTATCTTTTCCATTTCCTTTAGCTTCTTTCTGGCTGGGCTTTTATTTGGATTGGATGAAATAAAGTTTAGTCATAAAAAGACTACGAACCCTAAAAAAAATTTAAAAGTTGTTAAAGATTTTATTGGATGCAGGTGTAATGAAGTTTAGGATAAAATTAAAAAGCAATAAAAAAAATTAGAAATCAAATAAAAAACTTAATAGTTATAAAAAAAAACAGAGACTAAATAAATAAAAATAACAAGGGACCGAATTAAGAAAAATAGGAAGCGTGTGCGAACCACGTGCAAGTTTGTGAGAAAACCACCATGTTTGAGCGAGACGTGCTCCATCCTTTTTTTCTTTCTTCTCATCCCCCTTCCCTTTTTTTCCCCTTGATTTTTGTGCAATACCTGAAAAAAAACACGCTACTGTGCCCATCCACGGTCCCATGATTGATTAAATTCGCTGTAGAAGAATTACTTGGAGTAAAAGCATATAATGAAGGGACATCTGATGATTTCTAACCATGGTTTTCATGATTTCTTTGATATTTTTTTTTAAAAGTTTTTGATACATATTCAGATATGATTGATTAAGGATTGGTCAATTGACTTTTTCAAATTAGTAGACTTTCATCACGGGGTTGATGGGATAGTCTCCAAAGTTTAAATAGAAATGCTGGCAAGGTATCGCAATTTCGCAGCTTGCAGGTGTTTTCCTGCCAAGTGTTATATGGAAAGCCTTTGAGCGGTCGTGCTCATACAATGGCTATCTATCTTATCTCTATAGTTTAATTCACCAGTTGCTCTACGCTGAGGATCACTGCCCAAAGGCTATATCTGCTTTCTGTTAGCTATTTGGAGACAAGCAATGTCCCACCTCCACTATGTGCTTAGTGGGAATACCTAATCTCCACTTAGCACAAGTGGAGGCAAACGGTGGGCATAAATCATGGCATGATTTATGCCCTTCACTCCTAGCTTAATGGTATATGTATGCTCAGTGAAGAGCTGTTGTGTCTGTGTGTGTGAAGAACACAGAGAAGAGTGAAAACACAGAGAGAAAAACGTGAGAGAGAGAGCTTGAGTTGAGTAGAGAAGATTTTCTCCTCCTCCTTGTTTTGTTGTTTGTATTGTTTCTAAGCTTGATTAATACAAATCAGTAGCTCCGTGGAGTAGGCAAGTTGCCGAACCACGTAAATTGATGGTCGTTTGAGTTCTGGAATTACCCAACAACTGGTATCAGAGCTTGTTCTTGAAAAAGAGGGTGTTTGATCCAAACTCAAAAATCAAAGTTCTCCAAACGTGTTTTTGACATTACCATCGCGTAGAGGAAGTAGAGACGCATTCACTGGTGAAAATCCGGCGAAGAACCGACGTCCTGCATGACCGCACGCGCCCACACGCGCCGACGACAAGCCGCCCACGCCACGCACCACTCGCGCCACGCTCTCCGCGCGTCGTCTTCACCCGATTGTCTGCAACTGAACCGGGTTGACCCGCCACGCAAAGCCGGTCATCGCCACGCCCGGCAATTTCGCACGATCATCCGCCACGTCATCAGACCAGTCAGCAGACACGTCATCACCTGCCACGTCAGCAAAGAAGTGCGTGCATCCGCCACGTCATCTAAGGTGGGCCCGGATTGCTGACGTGTATGACACGTCATCTAGACACGTCATCATAGTGGGTTTTGATTCAGTGTTTCTCAGACACTATTTCCGCCTGACACGTGGCTTCATCAGCATCGTCTGTTGACCTGAAACTTTGACTGTTAATATCTGAGCCATCCGAAGTCCGATTGGGGTGATCTCAGTGTCGTTTCCAATAGTTTTGGCCGTTCCGGACACATCTGTAAGGTCAGATTTGACATATTCAAATCCGAGACATATTAAAATGGCAGATGAAATAAAAGCTGCGGGAATTGAAAAATTTGATGGAACAGATTTTGGATATTGGAAAATGCAAATTGAAGACTATTTATATGGAAAGAAACTTCATCTTCCTCTATTGGGGAGCAAACCAGAAAATATGCCAGAAGAAGATTGGCAACTTCTTGATAGACAGGTTTTGGGCATTATCCGGCTATCCTTGTCGAGAAGAGTTGCTCACAATATTACAAAAGAAAGATCCACTGCAAGACTAATGGAAGCTTTGTCTGGGATGTATGAGAAGCCCTCAGCAAATAACAAAGTGCACCTGATGAAGAAGTTGTTCAACTTGAAGATGACAGAAAGCACCTCTGTGACATAACATCTCAACAACTTCAATACCATTACAAATCAATTGTCATCTGTTGAGATTGAGTTTGATGATGAGATCCGTGCACTCATTTTGCTAGCTTCACTTCCAAGCAGTTGGGAAGGTATGAGGACAGCTGTGAGCAATTCAGCTGGAAAATCCAAACTGAAATATGATGACATTCGAGACTTGATTTTGGCTGAAGAAGTGCGAAGGAAAGACTCAGGTGAAAGTTCAAGCTCAGGATCAGCTCTCAACATCAACACTCGAGGGAGGAGACATGATAGAGGCTTATCCAGAGGCAGATCAAAATCAAGATATAGAAGTAAAAGCAAGTTTGGACCCAGAAAGCAGGTTGAATGTTGGAATTGTGGCAAACCTGGTCATTTCATGAGGAATTGCACAAAACCGAAAAAACCTGAAGCTGACTCTGCAAATGCTACCACAGATGAGGTGCAAGACGCTTTGATTCTTGCTGTACAAAGTCCAATTGATGATTGGATTCTTGATTCTGGTGCTTCATTCCACTGTACACCACACCATGAGATGATGCAAAACTATGTTGCTGGAGATCACGGTGTAGTCTATCTGGCCGATGGACAACCAATGGAGATTGTGGGTATAGGAGATGTGCAAATCAAGACATTGAATGGATCTACATGGAACTTGCAAAATGTAAGGCATGTTCCTGGACTAAAGAAGAAGTTGATCTCAGTCGGAATTAATCACATCGTTTGAGTTCTGGAATTACCCAACACTTTCCATATAACACTTTCCAGGAAAACACCTGCAAGCTGCGAAATTGTGATTCCCATGTCTAGCTGTCTTTGACTTACAGCAAAATCTCTACCAAACCCCTTGAAATCAGAGCGCTAACTGAGAAGTAGTACCCCTTGAAATTAAATTAGTGTTAATTGGAGGGTTTCATGCACCAGCGGCCACACATATAAAATGGCATGTCGAGTAGTATTCCATGAATAACAAGCAACAATGGGCGGCATAGCTTATTTGCTTTATTTCATTTTGATCCATGAGCTGCTTCTATCATCTCATATCAGTAACACAGGCAAAGCCTCTGCATGGGAAGCTCCTCCTTCTTGGTCTTCCCCTGATGTGATTTCATCAAATGAAATCTCTTATTACAAGTTGAAGGGAGTGTCTAGAAGGACAAAGCCATCACCTCCACCTCCAAGGGTTAATGTTCCTACTCATTACAAAAGTCCTCCACCACGACCACCACCACCACCACCACCATGTTGATGCTAGATATCATTCTTCAAAAGATTGTGTAGCATCCATCGATCATTCACATGGATTTAGTAAGTTTCAAGCTTCAAGGGATTTTTGCTTTCCTTTAGTGTCTATGATGGTATCCGGCAATATATATATATATATATATATATATATATATATATATATATAATTAATGTCATTTGCATAAATACATGTAAGCCGTGGATATCAGATGTAAAAGTAAAAGTGCCTTAACAACTAAGGCCAACGGTTGTGTAACTTCCAAGGATATTGATTTATCTCTATATCTATTGATTTATTTCCATAACTTGACAGAGCTGTCATGGCTTGCAGAAGCAATACCGCCATCCCAGTGACAGGTGACTGTGCCAGAGCTGAGATTATGTTCTCATGCCCCGGGATTGTCATGCTCTTATTCTCAGCCATGTTCCATAGCTCCAACGACTGCAGCCACATTTGAAAAAACAATTGCAGTATATCAAGAAATCTGGCAAAGATATATATTAATAATCCAAATTAATTATTATTATTATTATGCTCTTATTCTCAGTCATGTTCCATAGCTCCAACGACTGCAGCCACATTTGAAAAAACCATTGCAGTATATCAAGAAAAATGGTAAAGATATATATATTAATAATCCAAAATTATTATTATTATGCTCTTATTCTCAGTCATGTTCCATAGCTCCAACGACTGCAGCCACATTTGAAAAAACCATTGCAGTATATCAAGAAATCTGGCAAAAGATATATATTAATAATCCAAAATTTTTTTTATTAATATTTTATCGTCACCCATTTCAGTTTGCTAGTTTGCAAACTGAAGTTGCCATCTTTTTTTGTTATCACAAACAAATTAGTAAATATTGTAATTTGGTTATTGTAAATAAAAATATAGTATAATAATATTCAATATAAAACAAATTATAGATTTATTAATGGAAAACGCTAGATACTGGTAAATGTAAGTTTTTTTAATAGATATAATTATTTTCCAATTTAATTTTTTTATGAAATTTTTGATTTTATGTATTCAAGCTTTTTTGATTTTTAAATAGATTTTTTTTCTCTTTTATAAGAATCTTATTTGGATGTTTAAAACAAAATAAAAAATCAGCTACAAAAATAAAAAATGAAAAATGAAAAAAATAAAAACAATTACATGAATAAAAATTCCTAAAAATATAATAGCAAATCCAGCATAAATAAATTAACTAATTAAAATAGTTTTTTTTTACTTTGTACAAAAAATAGGAATTTTTTAAATAAATTCTCTGTTTTTTTTTTCATTTTATTTTTGAAATTAGAACTTATAGAAATATGTCATGTGTCATTCCTTCTCTTTAAAAGTCAAAGTTACATAAAAATAAAAATTTACTAAAAAATAATAACAAATCCAGCATAAAGGAATAACCATTTAAATAATTCATTTTATTTGTGAAATAAAGTAAGAAAAATTCTAACCTAAATTAAAAATTTTGATAAAACAAATTCTAGCAAAAAAAAAATTAAAATTTTGAAATAATTTTTTAATCTAAAATTGAAACACATAAAAATATAACATATGTTACTCTTTTGCTTTAAAAGTCTTACAATTTGACATAGTTATTAAACTTAAACTAGTTTAGCAAATCAATTCGCTGGCTGAACTAGTCTGGATTAGGTGAAAAACCAGAAAATATAAAAATTCAGCAAAACCTGATTGACTCAGACAAACCCATACAAAACCCGGTTATACATATATAAACTTTACTAACAGCAAAAGAAAAGAAACATGTATTTTGCCCTAATTTCTTTCTTTGCTTTCCTAAAATTTTCAAATCAAGATAATAACCGTGTATTCTTTTAATTTTAATTTTTTTTTGCCCCTGCAATTTTCAAGACTCTGTCCACATAGCAATAAATAGGAAACCATGGGTGATTATAGCAAATAGCAATTAACTATTTATGGTGAGAGTCATTAATCATAGAAGGAAAAGACCGGTGGTTGTTGAAGAACAACCTTTTTGAACAGTGAAGCTTGGGATTCCAATGTGCTGCATTGGTTTTTATATTGGAAAAATTAGTTTATATTTTGCTAATATTTTATATTAAAACAACCATATTAATATATGCTTTGGATTTTTATTCGGGTTGACGGACTAGATCCATAATAACTATACAATTTGGTCAAACAAGCCTTCTCTTGCATGAAAAAAATATGCCCCCAGCAGTACCACGAGCATATAAACTAATATTTATCTAAACAAGCTAGTTTTTGTTTTTATTGAAAACACAGATATTTTCAACTCGGTTATATATATATATATAGCTCTTGCTGAAAATTTTGTAAAAATAATAATTATTTCATACGATTGAAACTCTGAATGATGTTATATAGAGGGCATAAAAACAAGACCAAGCGTGTATTCGAGCTTTTGATATTGTAGTTGGAAAAAACATATTTAAAAAAAATTATAAATTATAATTTTATACCCGTGTACTCTAACCAAGCATAACCCAGGAGTGATTGAAGCCAAGCCCTACATTACAAATGTTAAACATTGAAAGTTCATCTTCAATCTCTAGCCGCTTGACCAAAAAGAAAGGAAACTCATTTTCCCATTAAGATCTTCATGAAAATATACATACAAACATTGAAAGTTCATCTTCCAATTACGAAGTTACATTTCCTCAAAGAACCCATTGAATATGCGAATCACAAACAACAACCATTCAAGAGGCTCAACTAAAAACTGGTACAGTTGAAGAGATTTTCTCTTTTCAATGAAACTCATCAAAATATGCATGAAAGTTACGAAAGTACAAGGTCTTACAATTTGGTAAAGTCCCCCATGTTTGCAGAGGCGTAGTACGTAGTTCCTGTGGGCATAATGGACAGCGTCCCGAAACGAACTATGATATATATATTAATTTGGTCAGTTGACAGGTTCCAACCTCGCATCAATCGTAGTCATCAGTCTTGAAGCCTGTTTCAGCACTCCATCATCAACGAGATCAACCCCATCACATTTTAATTAGAAAAAACCAACAAAGACCAACGCCTAATTAATCGCCCATGCCAAGATCTTCCTACATAATTAAGCTTTTGAACAATCGCTCCTATTTTTTTTTTGTGTGTACAGTCTTTTATAGTAGAGGGTCATAGACCCCATGTCCTGAATTCTTTTATCTTCTTCTCTTGAATTAACTTGTCAACTAGCCTATATATATATATATCAGCCAAGTTGCAGAGAGGGACAAAGACCAGCGTGCTCCTACAGCAGCGCACACACAAAATGGCCCATTGGAGACCTATGAGATCCCATCCTAGTATTTCACCAACGTTGTTTGAGAACCACCACACTGCCCACAGATTTGCTTAAACAAATGAATGAATGAATGATTCTAAACAAAGTAGCTTTCCTGACAACTGTGTGTGTGTGTGTGTGTGTGTGTGATTTCTGAAATTTCAGCCCATTATTGATCACATATATTGGACCCTCACAATTTGAACTAGCAATATAAAATGTAAAAACAAATTATAGAGAAATTATAGAGAAAACTATGATATATTATGAAAGTCAATAATTCATAATAAAACTATCTTCTCTATAACAAAATAGTTTACAATCTACATGGCTATTTAAATACAAGAAAAACATTTTAATTAGTAAAATATTAATTAAATTAAAAATCTAGATATAAATAGGAAAAAAAATTCAAAAAACAACAAGAAAAATAATGAAAATTATGAATCAATAGCTTTCGGATCTAATTTGGCCTAAGAACGAAATCAGCTAGCAAATGAGCTGCTCTTATACAGTTAGATATTCCATAAAATGCTTTGATAAAATTTTAGTTTCATCCAACAGTTAAATCCAAATTTATGTATGTTATAATTGAACTACACATTGGGCTTGTCTAGAACTCATCACAACCTGTAAAGTTCTAACGATTAAGAAAGTGATACAATAAAAATAATCATGCCAAGAATGATGAAAAAGTTACCGACGTCGTCAGACTAAACTCTTGTATCTTGAATAACGACCAGCGCTTTCAATGTTGTTGGGAATGAGAAACAAATATTTTTCCTGGAATATGTTGAAGTCATTGATGTCGATAGCAAAATTAGTATAATATGACATTATCTACTTCTTCTTCTTCTTCTTGTTTTATTTTATTTTATTAATGAGTTATAAAGTCTTGACTTCTCTAAAATTTCTTCTTTATCTTAATTCAACCACTAGAACGACAATGACACTGAGTGGTCAGGTTTCACTATATAGTGCTTCAACCGAGTTATGAAGAAAGGATTATTGATCAGTTGGTCTCTGAAACAAGAAGGCTGCTTCATATCCGATGGGTGCAATTTCTTGTTTACTCAAGTTTATCGTCATCTACACCTTGGTTTACTCGCATGTTTTAGGGATGGCTTTCGGTGCTATTCCTTCTAACAATGGCACTGGTTACAAGTTGAAGAGATTGCATATAAATATGGCATTACGACGACCATCAGCTCCTCCACCACCTCGGCCTGCTCCAAGGCGTGGACCGGGTCACTGAAATTTAAACGCCTATCAAGTTCATTCGTGTAAGGTGTAACCAGAGATTATATCCTCAACAATAAGGTTGTACAGGTACATACAAGTTCATCCTCGCATTCGGTTTAACTCGTGGCAACGTTTTTGGTCTTGAATTCTATTCAAATGATTCAAGAGATGGTTAAAAATAAAAAAAAAGGGTCCAATGATGGAGTTTTGGAGGCCGTGAACTGGTGGCCCATGCTTTCCGGACGATCAGAAAGTTACCAAAAGTGATGCTGGCAAGTGGCGGGTGACACCAAGGTGGTCGACACGCCTATATATATATATATATATATATATATATATATATATATATATATATATGTTCATCCTCTTCTTGTTTTTTTCTTTATTCTTTTCTTTTAAGTTTTAGAAAATCTATCAATACATCATTGTATATTACACGTTTTTTCAATCATATTTCAATTAATTGCAACTTTTAATTAGTTATTACCCTTTTATTAGCTATTTTTATAAAAATTAACAATCACGCATGTAACATATAATCAATAGTTTATATAGTGGATACCCCTTTCAATATTATATATATATATATGGATGTTTTCGTAAATTCATATTAAAATTATCATGTGTTCGAACAGAAAACTATAAATTAACTTTAACAAAAATAACTGACAAAAATATATTAAAGAATAAAAACAAGGTAATTATTATAATTGATTGATTTCTTCATATGTATAAAAGAATAAAATATGTAAGTATGTATAGATAAATTTCTCCATGATATAAAACCATTATATATCGATACCTTACCAAACACTGAATTACTATCACTCTTAATTTGTTTTTAAATTGTGTCCGCTGGACAAGCTAGGTAACTTATAAGTCAACTTCCAAACCATTTCACAGCTGGCAAGTTGACTTCGAAGGCTTCGCAACAATAAATAGAGGCAAGTAGTAAGTATTTCATGAATGTTATGAAGCAATGAAAGTTCATTTCATGAATATCCATGCCATCCTGTTCATCTTAGCAGTTTTTGCATCCACGGCAAAAACTTGTTATGGCAGGGATCTCGGCGTCCATTTCTACAAAATGGAGCTTTCAAGAACGGTGTTGCATCGTATCCCAGATGGTGGTTATAATGAACTTAGGAGGAGAGGAACTGCTCCCGTAACTCAGATCTCTGCTCCGGTGGCCAACCAGCGACATGGTATGGGAGCACCACCAAAGTCACCTCCTGGATTCATGCATTGAAACCAGCTTATGTCATTTTTTTTTAATTTCCTCTCCATTCTGTAATGTTTTTAATGTAAGTTTGCTCTTGCATCTGTAATTAATAAGATAAGCTGATTGCTCTTGCATCTGTAATTAATAAGATAAGCTGATTCCTTTCTACTCGCAGCAATTGATGTTCTTTAGGAATTTCACTAGACAGGTGACCGGAGCTTTGTCTCGGATTGAAATAAAAAGAATGTCTAAGATATTATAATATTTTTAAAAGAATAAGAAAAATTTAAAACCTAAGTTATTAATTCAAATGAGTTTAATAATCGTGGTTAATTTAATAATATAATTAAAAAAAATAATAAGAATAATAATAAAAAAGACTACTAACTTATCTAAAGAAATAAGCGCCTGCAAATAATATGATAAAAAAGACTCTAAATATTTTTAAAATTTTTTAACAATTTTATTTAATAATAAAGCAAAACAAAAATTGAAAACATGTAACTTTATAAAAAAAAAAATAAAAAAAATCTAAAGTTTAATTACCAGAAAAACAAATATTGAAGGATGAACTGAATTTTTTTTTAAAAAGGATAAAAAACCCGACTCAAGTCGGCATGTCATATTTACATCTAAGTTACGAGATCAAGATAACTTCCCATAAAAAAAAATTGAATAAAATAATAAAGATTAACTCTCAAATAAACTAAATAATAAAAAATATATCTAAAAAAATAATTAAAAAAATATATTATTTTAATATATTTTAAAATAAAAATTATTTTTAAAAACAACTTTATCCCAATCCCGACATCAGCATAGCCGCCATTAAAAGATCTTGAAGTAATAAATGTTGAGATCGGTGAGGATGACAGATTTTGGGTAGGGACTCGATGCCAGTTGCTAAAAAAGACTAGTTATTTGCCTTGATGCGAGAATATAATAATATATGCATGTGTTTGCGTGTTCTAATGCAGAGATATATTATTTTAGAAGGATATGCCCTAAAACCATATAATTTAAACCAAACAAAGTGGTTGACTGGTATAATAATCGGGTTATAGATTAGATAGGTTAATCCAAATTAACAAAAAAAAATTACACAAAAAGATATTGCAAATAAAACTAGATTATTTAATAAAAAAAATATTTAAATGTTTTTATATTTTTTTATTAGAAAAAAAATTTAAACATTGTGGGAGTTGGCTTTGCGGGTCCAAAATAAACTCGATAACTGGTAAGAACATAATTTGATTGTATTTTTTTGTCAAGATAATATGTTTTTTAATGTTAAAATAATAGCATATTAGATTGATTTGGGTCAATCTAGGTTAAGTCAAATTCGCAACCCGATTTCTGAGACTATGATAACCCTATAAAAAAATAATCAAAATAAATTATGAAGCCTATTTCCCAATCAACTCAATATTGAAAAATAAAATTAAAAAATAATAATAAGTGAAAAAAGACTTAAAAAAACTGAATTAACTTATCAAACTCGTGACCGCATCATGAGACGGGAACAACCCAAAAAAAATTCAATGTTAAAGTACTCGTGATCCGATTCATGAGACTGAGATAATCTCTTATAAGAAAAAATTTAAAAAACAAACCAATTTAACTGGGGTAAAAATACCAAAATATACTACCTTGATAATAAGACTAAGATATTTCTGCAGAAAAAAATGATGAAAAGAAATGATGCAAGGAACATTATAACTAACTAAGATATTGTTTGGGAAAGCAATTAAACTGTGTATTTTTAAATTTTTATTTTTTATAAAAATATATAAAAATTTAAAATTAACAACTTTGCAATATTATTTTGATATATTGATTTTAAAAAAAATTATTTTAATATATTTTTAAATAAAAATTAATTTAAAAAACAGCATAATCTCAATCCCAACATCAGCATAGCCATTAATAACCTGAAGTAATAAATGTCAAGATTGGTGAGGATGAAAAAAATTATAGGTAGGGACTCTACGCCAGTTACTAAACAAGAGTAGTTATTTAACCATCTAGGTGGTGACCTAGTGGTAAGAGCTTGGGACCAAGAGATTTGCTCCCTTTGTAGTCTCAGGTTCGAGCCCTGTGGTTGCTCATATGATGGCCACTGGAGGTTTACATGGTCGTTAACTTCAGGGCCCGTGGAATTAGTCGAGGTGTGCGCAAGTTAGCCAGGGCACCCACGTTAAACTAAAAAAAAAGAGTAGTTATTTGCCTTGATGCGGGAGTATATGCATGCTCTTATGTAGAGATATATTATTTTAGAAGCATACTCATGCGCCATGCAGTGAGTTTATTTTTTATTTTCATAAAAATTACTGTAAAAAATTATAATATAATAATAATATATTTTTTAATATTAATATTAATTTTTTTCTCAAATTTATTAATTATTTTATTAATAATATTAATTATTGTTGTAACCCATTTTTAGGTCCCCGCAAAATAATAATAATAATAATAATAATAATAATAATAATAATAATAATAAATATACAAATATATAGCCGGAAGAAATTGAAAAAATAATAATAGTAGGAGGAGGCTGGAGCGCACAGAAAATGGTCGGAACAATTGATTAAGGAGGTTAAAAAAATACAAAGATTGAAATTTTGACAATATATACTTGAATGATGAGAGCCCTGTTGGAAAAGAAAATTCAATTTGAGAAGAAAAGTCCAAAATTAGATGTTTATGGACTCAATTAGATTTTATTAAAGGTTTAATTGAATTTATAGAGGGTTTGATTGCAAAAAAAAAATGATTTTTAAGTCAATTTGGGCTTTAATTGGAAGAAATTAAAGTTCTGGGGTCAAATTATTATTTTTTTGAGTTGATTTGGTCAAATCAGGGGCTTAATTGATTAATATTGAAGTTTGATGGCCAATTAGGGACCTAATTGAAGAAATCCGAAACCAAGGACCAAACTGGAAAAGACAACTAATAGAGGGGTTGTAATTAACCAAATCAGGGGCCAAATTGAAAAAATCAGAAGTTTATTGATCAATTGAGGGTCAAATTGCATAAATCAGAGACCAAGGATGAAAGTGAAAAAGGCGGCCAACTATAGGGCCGGCGATTGAAGTTGGAAGGGATGCAATTGAATTGATTCTTAAAATCAAAATTGCATTTGAGGACTTGAATGAACAAAGGATAAATTGAGAACTGATTTGGAAGTTGATGTGTTTTGGCGCCATATTTTATTTAAATGAAACGACGCGTTTTGTCCAAAACAACGCCGTTTCATGTTAAAAAAAAAGAACAAAACAGTGTCATTTTGAGTGACACTGTTCCTCTTTCTCCTTCCACTGGAAGTGCAGTAGGGGAAGATAGAAATTTTTGTCTTTCTCATTTATTTCTTCCCTGCGTGCACACTCCCCCTCATAATGAGAACCCAACAAAGCCGTCCCTGCAAACCACACTCATTGGCCACCTCATCCGGTGCTGTGGCAGGGTTGGAAGGCCCCGCTCCCCATGCGCAGCGATAGGGACGCCCCCACTCCCCTTTGCCCTAAATACTGCTCTCAACACCAGCACTAAAAAAAGAGACGAAAAGAAAACGAGAGGAAAAGAAAAAGAAAGCAGACAGGAGAGAGAGAGAGACAAAGAGAGAGAGAGAGAGAGAGAGAGAGAGAGAGAGAGAGAGAGAGAGAGAGAAGACAAGTTTGAAACAGGGGAGGGTTTGAGGGAGAAATAAACAGAAGAGCAGGGAGTACAAAGAGGGAAACCACTAGACAACGAAAGAAGAGAAAGAAAAATGAAACACTAGAGGAGAGGGGAAGAGCAGTAACCTCTCTCTTCACCGTTTGAAACAGCAACGCTGCTGCTTGGAGTTGCCGTTTGTGAGCCACGACACCGCCATCGGCCTCCACCACAGCACCGCCAGCAAAGCAGCCAGACCAGCAAGACACCGCCTCCTCCATGCCAGGTAACTCTTCTTTCCACTCCACTTTTACTTCATTTTCGGTATAAGTTTCTCTTGCATGCAGAACGAAATATCGTTCTGCATGCAGGAGGATGGGAGGGGGAAGATAATTCCCCCCCTGTTTTTTATCTTTTCTGGGCCAGGCCGGTTCTGGCCCAGCCCTTATGTCTTGGCGAGGTCTGCCTTAGACCCAAAGAAGCAGGGAGAACTGTTGGGCCGAGATCGGCCCAACCCTTTTGGGCCGAGATCAGCCCAGCCCATATAATTATAATTTCATATAATATATATTATAATATTTTATATTATATATATGAAAAAAAATTAAAAAGTCTGAAAAATCCTTAAAAAAAATTTGTTGATTTTTCTGCATATTTTTTTTATCAAAATTGTTTAATACTGGTTTGTATTTTTATACCGTAAAGATACAAATTTAGTATTAAAATATTCGATTTTCGTCAAAACATTGCAAAATTTTTTTTATAGAAAACAAAAAAAAAATTATTGTTTTTCATGCATGCGGCCAAGTATCTCAAAGATAAGAAAAATCATCACGTCATATTTTCATATAACAAAAAAAATCATATTGTTTTTTATACATAAAACTCAAAATATTCAAAAATATGTTTTAGCATGCACTTTGGCTTTAATAACAAGTTTGTTAGAGCCATGAGAACTAGGTCAATATTTCAAAAATTCTAAAAAAATATTTTTGTCTTCTTTTAGTATCTGAGATTACGAATTTATACGTAAAACGTATTCTTGATATTAAAAATGTAGTTTTTTTTTTTTTAGATATATAGATGTTAGAACGATTAGGATTTTACCCAATAAGATAAGTACCTCCTTACTAAGGAGGACTTTTTTTAAACCATAGACGGACCAATAATTAGAAATAATAACACCTTCGCTTTTTATCAGACAATCAAACAATGCAGCTTACCTTAGATAAGACGTATTTGGGGTGCTAATACCTTTCCTTTACGCAATCAGTCTCCGTACCCAATTTCTGAGATCAGTTAGGGTTTCTAATGATCAAAATATTAGGTGGCGACTCCCATTTTATTTTCCACCGATAAAAGACAAGAATTTCTTGTCTCCCCATATTTGCCAGATAGATACATTAGATTGAAGTGGAAAAATCACTGACAGACGCCGCGCGGGTGACGTGCGACAATTATAATAAAAATAATAATATTTATAATACAAATAATACTATTTTTATATGAATATTTAGAATTATAATAAAAAAATAATATTTATAACACAAATAATACTATTTTTTATCTGAACACTTTGAATTATAAGACAAAAAATAATATTTATAACACACATTATTATATTAACACATATGGTTGGCGTGAACGCGCCCGCACCGAACTTGGAGTTGGGCAAGGTTGTCAATTTTGTTTCGTAGATGTTTCGTTTTTTCAATTGGAATGGAGAATGGAATGTTTCAGTTTTGGAGTGCCGTTTGGTTGTATTGTTTATATATATATATATATATATATATATATATATTCAACAAATATAATTCAAATTCATGAAATTATGCAATACAAACACAATATCAAACAAATATAATTTCAAAATTTAAAATATTTCTAAATAATCAAGATTAAATAGATCTTTAATTTAAAGTAATTTAACTTAAACAAAATATCAAAATATTATGAAATTAAAATGTTTTAACACAAATATTTTAAATATAAAGCTAGGTCAATGCTATCAAGGCTAATGAGATCTAAAACATCCATTGTTTTGCTCAAATTCCTACAAAGTATAAACTTGAAAAAAACAACATGAATATAAACCATATATATTAGTGATAAATCTAATTTAAAAAAATTAATATCATTGTTAATGAAAATAATAATAATAATTTTCAATATTATTATTAATATCATTGTTATTGAAAATAGTAATGAAAAATAGATTTTTATTCTTGGGTGGTTTAATTAATTAAATTGAATCAGGTTCAATTTGATTCAATGGCTTTTCAAGATCAAAACGAAACATGTGAAATGAAATCGGAACATTCCGGTCGGAATTTAGTCGAAAAATCCAGAACGGACCGAGATTTGAAATGAGATGCAAATGGTTCTGTTTTTTGAATTGGTATGAAATGTTTCGGCCATTCTGAACGAAAAAAATAGAATTAATAACGTTGGTTGCGCGTGGATGCGTCCAAACCTGACTTGGGTGTGGGCGTGGTTGTGTGCCCCAACCCCAAGGTGGGGTTGGGCTTAGACTTGTCCACGCCCAGTTGGGTCTCGACCCGTCCACACCCAACCTAGAGGGTGGGCTTGGACACGTCCAGCGCAACGTTGGGTTGGGCGTGGACGAGACCACGCCCACCTTGGGTTTGGGCGAGGACGCGTCCAGCCCTAAATTGGGGTTGGGCGTGGCGAATGGGTAACAGCAAAAGGGCAGATTATCTTGGGTCCGTCGTCATATACCCAACTCAATGGGTCTGGCGTGGCCCAATTCTATTGGGTCTTACGTGACCCAATTCTATTGGGTCCTTATGAAGGATTTTAAATATTTTAATTTTTCTTATAATTAAAAGTAGTACTATAAAAAATAGTATTATTTATGTTATAAATATTTTAATTTTTATTATAATTAAAAGTATTAATATCAAAAATAGTTTTATTTGTATAATGAATAGTATTTAAGCTTAAAAAAATATTATTATTGTTATTAAAATTTAAAATATTCGTATAAAAAATAATATTATTTGTGCTATAAATATTATTATTTTATTTATAATTAATATTATTAATACTAAAAATATTATCAATTGTGGTATAAATAATACTATTTTTATTATAAGTAATAATACTATAATAACAATGGGAAACGCCACGTGGTACTAGGGCTGCCCTTGTGGCACGTGGCGGTTGGGCTACCATAGCCAACCAGGCCTTTTGAAATGATCTAAGCGCCAGGTGGCGCTAGAGTTTTCTCAAGCGCCACGTGGTGCTGGGGTTGCCATAGCCAAATCGGTCATTTTGCCTTGACCCAAGCGTCAGGTGGTGATTGGTAAACCCCAAGCACCACTTGACGCTTGGGCATGCCATAACTAATCGATGCTTTTACCAAGACTCAAGCGCCAGATGGCTTTTGGGTCTGCCCCACATATTGGAGCCTCCTAAACACCAGGTGGCTCTCGGGTTTGCCCTGCACATTGGAGCCACCCAAGCGCCAGGTGGCACTTGGGTCTGCCCTGTGTAAGGGCCGAGCAACCCAAACACCAGGTGTCCTTATGTGGGTAGCGTCATTGCCAGGTGCCGCTTCCCATGGCTTGTAGGCCTACCAAAACTTGTGCTGACCATTTTCTTACCAACCATTTCTTCAATGTCAAATGCACCCCAGCAAAAAAATAACCCCATCCCTTCCCTGCTGCCCTTGCAACTCTTTGTGTCAAAGGCTGAGCTGCCATTACATTGCTCCAATTCACAGTGCTTTATATCTATGTAAATAGTAACATGAGCACTTAACCCTTTTACTATATTACATAATGCCCTATAACATGAGATGAATGGAAAATTTTCGGCTGAAGATGAACTGCTCCCATTCAAAGCTTTTGAAGTCAACTCGTCAACAATAGTGATGAATTGGTTAGAGATTGCACTTAGGCTTGCAAGTTGCCTTCGGCATGCTTGTGTCCATTAACTGGAAAATTTATAGTTGTCTAACTCTTTTGGTGAAAAACAAACTGGAATTTTTGTTTAATTTTTTCCCCTTCCAAGTGTTAGAATTAACCAATTAGATAAATTTATAGCATTATTTCTTACTACTAAGGTCTTGTAAGGGTGACATCGGCTCACCCCTTGCTGAAGGAGACTGACATTTCTCGATTGTATCGTGATCTATTGTACCGGGACATGCTGTAAGAACTATCCCTCCCCTTGAGGTTTTATCTGGAGAAGTAACTAGATCTTGTTGGGGATTCCGACTCCCCCATGAGTGGATCGGTGGTGTTCTGATAGTTGTCCATTGGAGGCTAAACACACTGACATAATATTTTAACGTGGTTCGGCAAATCACCTACATCCATGGGAGAGGTCCTTTTATTAGAGATATAGAAATGATACAATAAATACATGGAGAAGGAGGATTACATCCACTCTACTCAACTCCCAGCTCTCACACACTTCTGTTGCAGCTGCTGCAATGGCACCAAAGTTGCTGCCATTGCAGCTCTTCTCCCTTTCTCTTTTATTCTCTTCACACACTCTCTTTCTCTCACGTTTGCTCTCACAAAATTATGCCTTTTTTATAGGCATCAATGGTAAGTTTCTCCAGCACACTTTTCAATCATGGTGGGACAAGAAGGCCTTAAAACATGCCACTAATTGTGGCATTAATGGTGCTTCCACTAAGTTTAGTGGTGGGGTATTGCCACAAAATAGCAATATTCTAACAATCACCCCCTTTGCCATTTGTGTGGGTAATTATCCTCTTGCTTCTTCAGCACAAGCTTGCATTCTACAGCTCTTCCAAGCTTACCATTCTGAGAGCGTCTTCAACACAATATTCCCCTTCGAGTGTATCAATCATGCTTGGTCCGGAATGATTTTTCAAGCCTTACATCAAGGCTTACAACACCCCCTCAAATGGAAATTTCTATTTCCAAGTGCGATATTCATTATCTGAGTATCTCAATATGATCACAAGCTCACCACTCTTCCAAGAGTCTACTCATCCAGGAGTTGCGTCTGCCTTCTGTTCCACCCTAGAAACGACGTCTTACTTCTCCGTGAGTCTCCCACTCTTAGTCTCAAGAGTCTAGGTAGCTCTCCACTTTTAACCATGAGGGCAGCCCATTAAAGGTTGATCCATATCTGTCTTCATACTCTGAGTATTACAATGCCATTACCGAGCTCACCACCTTGACAAGAGTCAACTTGTTCCCAGAACCTGCGCATGCCTTCTGCTCATTCCTAGCAGTCGCATCTTAATGCTCTACAAGTCATCCACTTATTGTCCAAGACAAATGTCTTCTAGCTCATTGATCTTTAGCATGGGGGCAATATCCATGAAAGTCAATCCTGCATTTGTCTCCATACTCATCATAGACACTTCATTGACTATCCATACACCGGTTCACTTATATCCAGCCATCACATTAGCTTTGGGGCGTTCTGAACTTAGGCTCCTATCATGGCCCTCACACCTTCTCTAAGGTGTCTTTGCCCATTGTCATGGGGCGATCTGAACTGGGGCTCCTATCATGGCCCTCACACCTTCTCCTCGGGTGTCTTCGCCTTTCATAGGCAGTCTGAATTAGGGCTCCTATCATGGCCCTCACACCTTCTCCTCGGGTGTCTTCGCCTTTCATAGGCAGTCTGAATTGGGGCTCCTATTATGGCCCTCACACCTTCTCTAGGGTGTCTTCGCCTTTCATAGGCAGTCTGAATTGGGGCTCCTATCATGGCCCTCACACCTTCTCCTCGGGTGTCTTCGCCTTTCATAGGCAGTCTGAATTGGGGCTCCTATTATGGCCCTCACACCTTCTCTAGGGTGTCTTCGCCTGTTGTCATAAGGCGATCTAAACTGGGGCTCATATTGTGGCCCTCACACCTTTTCTAAGGTGTCTTCGCCCGTTGTCATGGGGCGGTCTAAACTTAGGGTCATATCGTGGCCCTCACACCTTCTCTAAGGTGTCTTCGCCTGTTTTCATAAAGCGGTCACCTTTTATCATAAGCGTTTGCACCCCCTCAATTAGGCGATTTTACAACAGCTCATCTTTCCATCCTTGCATGCATTGGAAAGGTCTTCGCTTGTTGCCTTTATCAAGAGCACAAGAGACTTCCTGTTGTATAACCTCTACACAGTCTCTGCTCTGAGCTTCATCTGGGAACTCTTCTTTTTCTTGCACCTGTTGTCTCATTACAGTACCTCATTGGATCCTATGGGTACTCCTGCACAATCTTCGTGTGCCCTCGTGCAATTTATGTTCTCCAGATTCTCCCTATTCCTTGCTTATGTTTGACAGCAGCTCATCCTGTCACAACACTTGTCCAAGTCAAAATAGGGTGCCAATCTTTATCCCCTTACTGTATTTCTCTTTCATTATCAGGGTCTTCATAAATTCTCCCCTCGAGAAATCACAGTCACCGAATCTAACTTCTTTGAAGAAATCACCACTCCATCAGATCCTTGAACATACAAAACTCAATTGGTCCCTTATGCCGTCATCATGCTAGTCTTCAATTGTTTCATTACAAACTGCTATATATACAAAAATAGTACCGTATGGATAATCTTTCCACCAAGCAAGTTCCCAGGAAAGATTGAAGGGGTCACACTGGTCCCGCTTAAAACCCAATCTCCTAGACAGAACTTCTTAGGCCATATCTATCCATCGTACTGTCTTTCCGTATATACAACCATTTGCTAGCTTTGTTGCGGCTTTCCTTTTACAAGTGATCTGGAATATCCTGGTTTTATACCTAATTTCTCAACATCTAGCGAGACTACCAGTTCTTAGAATAGTCAAGATTGGTCTTCGTCAATTTTTACTCTTTACCTCAAATCGTCCACATGATCGGGTGTCCAGAGTGTCCCAATTTTGCTTTCCTTCAAGGCAATTCAAATCTCTCCACTTAACAGTTCAACACACATAATTGGGCAAACATGTGTGACTTCTTTTTCTTTATCACCATCGACCACCATTATAACCTTCAGATACCTTCTAATCGGGCAATCTTTTTTGTTAATTCACCACCACCACTTTCAATCTCAAATCTCAATGATCGGACCGTAGCATTGCATCCGAAACGATTAAATTAACTAGAAACAAGTCTGAAATCGTCTAAATCGCATTTCAGACGACTAAGATTTGATCAAAACAATTCTGGCCTGATAAGCGGCTCGGATTCAATCTCAGATCCGGTTGCACGTAGCATCCGCTACATTAAATCCTATCCCTTGGCTCGTGGCTTAGCTCCAAATCAGCTCGGCTCAACTCAGCTCGGCTCGCGGCTGATGACGTGGCATGTGGGTCCCACTATGCTGCTGTGTCAGCTGACTGGTCGTTGACATGACATGCCTATTGTGCATGCTAACGTCATCCCTGACATGCCTACTGTGCATGCTGACGTCTCAGTTACGTCATGCTGACGTCATCCTTATCCGGGTTAGTTAAGTGGATCGAGTGGTTTGGTATTCGGGTCGGGTCAGCCCATCCGGGCGAAGAAGACGCCTGTGATGTATGGTGTGCTTCTGTGCGCGTGGCCAACAACCTCGCTGGCGCGTGAGGATGTTTCAGATGTTCGATTTCGATGCTGTTTTAACCAATGGCTTTGTCTCTTCCTCCTCTACACAGTGGTATGGTCAAAACATAATTTTGACAACTTTTATTTTTGAGCAAATATCAAACACCACTTTAAACCATATGCTCTGATACCAATTTTTGGGGATTCTGACTCCCCTATACGCGGACCGGTGGTGTTCTGATAATTGTCTATTGGAGGCTAAGCACACTGACATAATATTTTAACGTGGTTTGACAAATCGACTACATCCACGGGAGAGGTCCTTTAATTAGATATAGAGAAAGGATACAATAAATACATGGAGAAGGAGGATTACATCCACTCTACTCAACTACCAGCTCTCACACATTTCTGTTGCAGCTCTTCTCCCTTTCTCTCTTATTCTCTTCACACACTGTCTTTCTCTCACGTTTGCTCTCACAAAATTATGCCTCTTTTATAGGCATCAATGGTAAGCTTTTCCAGCACACTTGTCAATCATGGTGGGACAAGAAGGCCTTAAAACATGCCACTAATTGTGGCACTAATGGTGCTTCCACTAAGCTTAGGGTTGGGGTATTGCCACAAAATGGCAATAACAGATCTAATAGTGGAGTCCATAGCCAGGATCGGCCTAGAGGAGGAGGTGTTGGGGATTCCATCTCCCCTATGCGCGGACCGGTGGTGTTCTGATAGTTGCCTATTGGGGGCTTAGCACGCTGAGACACAATATGTAACGTAGTTCGGCAAAACCGCCTACATCCACGGGAGAGGTCCATATTATTAGAGATAGAGAAATGATACAATACAAATACATGAAGGAGAAGGATCACTTCACTCAACTTAACTCACATCTCACACACTGCTGCATTTGCAGTAGGGCTGCTGCCATTCTCTCTTCTTCTCTTCACTTCACTCTCTACTCTCTCTCAAACTCTGCTCTCTCTTTCGGTGCCTATTTATAGGCAAGAAATGTTCATGTATATCAGTTGGACTAGAAATTTTGATGGTTTACTTGCAAAATTAATGAAAGAAGAGGATAATGTACTTTCATACCTTTCAATTTATAGTTGTATTAACTCTTTTAGTAAAAAACAAACTAGAATTTTTGTTTAATTTTTTCCCCTTTCAAGTGTTAGAATTAACCAATTAGGTAAATTTTAAACATTATTTCTTACTACCAAGGTCTTGTAAGGGTGACATCAGCTCACCCCTTATTGAAGGAGACTGACATTTCTCGATTGTCTGGTGATCCATTGTACCGGAACATGTTGTAAGAACTGCCCCTCCCCTTGAGGTTTTATCTGGAGAAGTAACTAGATCTAATAGTGGAGTCCATAGCCAGGATCAGCCGTCAAGAGGAGGCAGGAGGGATCATTAACTCCGGTACTCCGATGCACCCTTTGAATGAATTGGCTGTATAATCCAAGTAAAATGAAAAAGATGCACATTTTTGCGAAGGTGGGATATCAACTGATAGAGTGATTTCCACCAACTAGTGCAGTATATATAATCCTTTTGGTATGGAATTAAACTAAAAATATATTGGAAATTAGAAATTATTACTAAACTTTCAACAACAAAGAAAAGGAATTTTGTAACATGATGTGTTTGATAATAACCCTTTGTACAGTTGGCCTGGGGTGCAAACGAATCACGTGTAAGTTCTAGATTTTAATCAGTGAATGTGTATCTGCTTCGTTGGCACTCACTCTTGTAAAACATGTATACATTTTTTTTTTGTTTGAGTATCGGTATTACTACCTTAAAAAGAACAAAGAATTTGTAACGTGTAATAAAAGGAAAGAGGCATTTGCTTATGATAAATTATTCAAGAAAGGATAGCAAGGAAATTAAACAACTGAGAATTATTACAGAAACGAAACATTAGGAGATCAAGCCTAGTTGAGAACTAGAAATCACAAGAACCCCTCTAAGGAAATGGAGGAAAGACGATTTAGATCCATCTTAATTTATGGTTCCAGGTGGTGGTGGACGTTGTGGTGAATTTCCTCGTCGTGGAGGATGTGGTGGTCCGATGTAAGCGCGCCTTCCGTTTAGAGTAGGAGGAGATACCCGAGGTGCGGGAATTCTCCTCTTCTGAAACGCACGTAATCCCGTTCTTGAATGCTCCATTTTATTGACATATCGGACGGCATAGCAAGTTCTTGCACCGGGTCCAAAAGCTCCGAAAAATAGCATAATTGCTAACAATATGTAAGGAAGAACCTGCATTGTTATGTGGTGATGGATAGAGAGTGCGTATGCTTTGAAGAAACCCAGTTGTGTTTGTCTGCTATTTATACATGGCAGACGATGGAAGAAGGCTTTGGAGGGGTAACAAGAAGTTCGGTTCCTTTTAATTTGTTGGTGAGAAGTTTCCACATTCAGACTGATGCATCACATGTGATACAACAAATACAAATAATACATAATTCTATTTACTTTAGATTTTTATTATCAAATACTTTTTTTTTAAAAAAAACTGGAAAACCTGAAAATAAAAAAAAACTATAAAAATCCTAAAAAAAACTAGAAAAGAGAAAAAATAACAAAACTAACTTGAAAAATAGTTTCTAAGTCTAATTGAAAAATAGAAAAGAGAAAAAATAACAAAACGATAAAAAAATTAGAAAAAGTAGAAAAAAAAATAACAAAACTAACTTTACCAACATCTTCTAAACTTAATATAAAGATCTTTTCAATTATAGTTACAACAAGTTAATCTTCTTACAGAACTGGGCTATAAAATATTTTTATAAAATTTAAGCATGATTCAATATTTAGATAAAAAATGATAAGAAGATTAGATTATTGTAACTAACAATGATCCAAAAAATCTTTAAATTAAGTTAAAACGACTAAATCTTTTGAAAATTTAATTAACTTTTTATTTTAGAGGAGAAAGCTTTATATTGAGAGTTGTATGTGTTAAACACAAGATATTAAATCTTTTACATAAACACTGAAATTTCTTAACCCGGTAGTTTAAAATGTTATGTGAGATTTTAAGATACACTGATTTTAAAAATAAAAAAATTATTATTTTAATATATTTTTAAATAAAAATTATTTAAAAAAACAACATAATCCCAACATAAGCGTAGCCATTAAAAGAACTTGAAGTAATAAATGTTGAGATCGGTGAGGATGACAAAGATTATAGGTAGGGACTCCATGCCAGTTGCTAAAAAACGAGTAGTTATTTGCCTTGATGCGAGAATATATGCATGTGTTTGCGTGTTCTTATGCCAGAATATATGCATGTGTTTGCATGTAAAAAATATATTAAAAAAACCTAAATATTTATTATTTTTATTTTGGAAAAAAAAACTATCCAACCCATTATGAATTGCGTGTCACTATAATGTATGTGCTTATGTCCAAACTCTTCGACAAAGTAATAGATCTCATAATTTTAACGCGAGTAGAAAAAACATTGACTCATTAGGTCAATTATAAAAAATAAAATAAAATAATGTTGTTTAATAAAAAATAATTAACAGAAATTAATCAAATAACATAATAATTCATATATTTTTTACTAGTTGGTACTCAATTCTATAATTTTAAAATTCAATTTAAAATTAATCCGAGATAAGGTTTGAATTACAAACCAAAAGAATCTACCTCAAATTTATTTTAGAAAAAGAAGAAATGCTTAATGGAAGCAATTTTAACAGTGCCCGACTGACGATCGCTATCGAGACCGAGCATGATTTTGATGCCTGTGCTTAGTTTATATATTTGGAACAACACGGCAATTATAAGAAAAAACTAGAAAGAAAAACTTTCATTCTGATAATTAACTATCGCCACGATAACATATTGATGGCACCCTAGTCGTGTTCATGTATTATCAGTTGGACTAGAAATTTTGATGGTTTCCTCGCAAAATTAATGAAAGAAGAGGATAAAGTACTTTCATACCTTCCAATTTTTCTGCTGTATAATATTTGTCATTTCCTCTCATGTATTCCAGAGGGTATGCTACCTTGAGTTTTCGAGGAAAATCCCAGTTCCTACTGGAAGTTGTTTCCAATGCTGCCTGCTGATCAGCCGTATCAGAGGCCTGAACCATGTGCATGGCACTGGTGGGAGGGGATAGCATTACTAGTCCGTGAAGTAACATGAACACTATCAAGTTTGAAATTTTGTTCTTTTGGGAATTGATATAGAGATTAAAACCTACTCTTTGGACTTATTTATGCAATCTTGGTGTGTGAATCAATAATTTATCTATTAATATGAGCCTAAATACTTAAATTAAACCATTCTTGGTAGTTGAATGGCTGCAAAAAATCAACATTGCAGCAGGACACAGAGCAGGAGGAAATACCCGAGGTTCGGGAATTATCCTCTTCTCAAACGCATGTAATCCCATTCTTGAATGCTCCATTTTATTGACATATCGGACGGCATAGCAAGTTCTTGCACCGGGTCCAAAAGCTCCGAAAAACAGCATAATTGCTAAAGATATGTAAGAAAGAACCTGCATTGTTATGTGGCGATGGATGGATAGAGAGTGTGTAAGCTGTGAAGAAACCCAGTTGTGTTAGTCTGCTATTTATACAAGGCAGATGATGGAAGAAGACTTTGAAGGAGTAACAAGTCCTCGACCAACGGCATTCTTTTTAATTTTTTGGTAAGAAGTTTCCACATTCAGATTGATACATTACATGTGATCCAACAAATACAAATAATACATAATGCTATTTACTTTAGAATTTTATTATCAAATACTTCAAAAAAAAAAAACCTGAAAATAAAAAAAAAAACTAGAAAAATCCTAAAAAAACTAGAAAAAAATGAAAAATATCAAAACCAACTTAAACAACTTCTTCTAAACTTAATTTAAAGATCTTTCGGATCATATTTAGTTACAACAAGCTAATCTTTTTATAATTTTTTATATGAATATTGAATAATGTTTAAATTTTATAACGACATTCTATAAGAAGATGTTATTCAAGTTAGCTTTGTTATTTTTCTACAAGAGGAACGTAACTAGATCCAAAAAATCTCTGAATTAAGTTTTCACGACTAAGTTATTTAAAAATTTAATAAACTCATTTTTTAAGAGGACAAAGCTCCATATACTGACTTCTTTTGGTCTTTCAAAGACGTGTTATTTAGTTAGGCAAATTTTCAATAGATTCCTAAAGATAATTTTCCAAGTTTTTCACAGCTATCAAATTTTCCAATAGATTGCAAAAGATAAAAATTCTCATATAAAATAATATTTTGATGAACATCGATCATGCTTTAGCTTTTCTTTTAACAAGAGAATTTTTATCCACACAATCACTTCATGTATTTCTTGTAAATATTATATTATTATCTCACAAACATGAAACCATACTGATCTAGAGCTCGATCAGTCCCAAATGACAAACAGGCACAAGAAATGTTGCCATGTATAAAAAACTGTATCCTCCTTTGAGTCTTAATTCTAAATTATGGGTTTGAAAGCACTTTTTTTGAATTGAATATTAAGACTTTGAATTGATTTTATCACAATTTTCGTAAATGGAATATTAAGGTTTACACGGCAAGCAAAGAGAGTAAGCTGAACGGCGGTAGAGAGCCACCCTGCGTGTGGACTTTGAGCTGAATATGTTTGTGTGTGGACTACACATAATTACATTTGGGACAGTCTCTATTAATACGAAGGCAAAGTAGGGCTCGCACTATATGGGCCTCCAGCCCTTCTTTCGGCTTCATTTATGGGCTTTTTTGAATATGTTTAGGCTCTAAGATCTTTTAAATATATTTAATGAACGTATTTTGCTGGGAAAAGAAAATGAACTCGGATAGAAGGCCTTTTTTAATGTTTTTTTCCAAGATATTGCAAATAGAACTAGGTTATTTATCCATGCTGTTGGTGAGGTTAAAATTTTCTTCAAGATATTACTAATATTTTTTTCTACTGGAAAAAATTTAAACTTTGTGGGGATTGATTTTGCGGGTCTAAAAAAACTCGATAACCTGTAAAAACATAATTTGATTACAAATTTTTTCTAGGTAATATATTTTTTTAAATATTAAGTTAATAATATAATGGATTGACTTGGGTCAATTCGGGTTAAGTCAAATTCGCAACTTTGAGTTCCGAGATTATGATAATCCCATAAAAAAATAATCAAAACAAATTATAAAATCTAATTCTCAATTAATCCAATATTGAAGGATGATATTTTTAAAGAATAATAATTAAAAAAAACCTAAAAACGACCTTAATTAACTTGTCAAACCAAGGATCGTTATAAGACAAAAAACAACACATTAAATAAAAAATTTCATGTTAAAGGACACATGATCCGATTCATGAAACCGAGATAACATCTTGCAAAAGAAAATTGAAAAAACAACTCAATTTAACTGGGTTAAACTTACCAAAACTCGCTACCTTGATCATATAACCAAGATCTCCCCATAGAAACCATATCAAAATAGATTATGAAGCTCGATTCTAAACTGATTCAATGTTAAATGATGAAATTAGAAAATAAAATTAATTAAAAAATAAAAAATAACTTGAGTCACCTCAGGCTAACTCATTAAACATTATTTCTAGGTCATGAGACCGGAATAACCTAATACAAAGCAAACAAAACAAATAATGAAACTTAATTTTCAATCAATTAAATATTAAATGATAAAATTAAAAAAACAACTAAAAAAATCTGAGTCAAGTGGATTAATCCATCAAATACGTAATCCATGTCACGAGAGTGAGATAATGTAATAAAAACAAGTTTAATATATATAAAACATTCATTAAAATAAATAAATAAATAAAACACTATTCTAATTAATAGTATTTTATAAAAAAACGTTACAGGAAAACCCCTCTCCTGTAAGGTTTTTATTATTATTATTATTATTATTATTATTATTATTATTATTATTTATGATAATGTCTCTCTTCCTCGTTTTCTTCTTTCAACATTTTGTTTGGAAATTAAAATGGATTTAATAGGTGAATTAAGCTAATAAAAACGCTTGTCAACTGGTTTTTGCCTTACAAGTATCTTTTCCAAATTTAATTTAAAACTCAACAGATCAAACTCCATATTACAATTTTCGCGAGGACAAATTTAATAAATAAGTTTGTAATCATTCTCGAGTATTTTTTACTTTAGTATTTAAAATAAATTCTAGATAATATAGCACAGTATAGTAAATGTCTTTTCCAAGTTTAATTTAATACTCAAAAGATCAAACTCTATATTACTATTTTTGCAAGGAAAAATTTAATAACCAAGTTTGTAATCATTCTCGAGTAATTTTGTACTTTAGTACTTAAAAAAAACTAGATAAAATAACATTGTATAAAAAATATTTAAAAAAATAGCACAAATTAAAGAATCATAAATGATATTTGTACAAAAAAATATTTACGACTCTAGCAATTCACAAATATCATCTAGAACTCTCTCATATGCTACAAATAGATTGATATAATTTACAATAAAAAAAAAAAGAAAGAGGAAAAAGAGCAAAAAAAAAATACAATAAAGACATATTAAAGCTTTAATAATGATACTATCAATATTATTGAAAAGATTTTGATAAAACAAATCTAACAATTTCAAAGAACATCACCAATGATGATCGAAATGAGTCACATGAGTTATTCGAAGGCAGATAAACCCCGACGCATTTGGATGACTCGTGTGATCCACTATGATCATTGTTCATGATATTTTTTGATGTTGTTGAATTTATCTTGTTAATATCATTTTAACTGTACCAATTATATCATCATCGGAGTTATCAGAGTTGTGGTGTGTCTTCAAAATCTTTCTCTTTCTTTCTTTTCTTATTTTTTCTTTCTCCTCTTTCTTTTTTTTTAATTGTAAATTATATCAATTTATTATTAAAATTTTTAAAAATAATAAATAACACTTACGACCTGCAACTAATAAATAACACTTACGACATGATCGTATCATATGTGAAGCTATAAATCTACTATTTTTCTAAATATTTCTTATACTTTATTATATTATCCTCTCTTTTTTGTTGCTAAAAACCATAAAAAATAAAAATAAAAAACATTCTCCACCTGCTCTCACCACACTGAAACTGAGCAAACCAGCATCTCGAACAAATAACAACTTCTTTTCAAATAATAATCACTCATCCAAGAAGGCTGCGTATTTGTTGTAAAACACCCACCATCAACCTAAATCACCATTTCAACACTCACTTCCATTACCATACACAACAAATTACCACTCCTAAATGAACAAGAAGTTAACAAAGCAAAAAACAAAAGGAGGGAATTGTAAGGACTATGGACACCACCTATTTCCATATTGGTATGATATTGTCCACTTTGAGCCTAAGCCCTCATGGATTTGCTCTTGGGCTATACCCAAAAGGCCTCATACCAATGGAGATATTTGTCTATCCTTATATACCCATGATCCTCCCCACTTCTAGCCAATGTGGGACTTTGGTCGTATACCCAACAATCCTCCCCTCGAACAAAGGACCACTGAGCCTCCCCTCAAACCGATCATTCATCCGTCCACTCTCTACCAACCAGGATTCTTCATTCTCTACTTCACCGTGTTGGGATCAGGACACGTCCATGAAGCATCCGGAGAGCACTACCTGACTTGAGAGTTCTTGCTCTTTCTAGGTCAACTCCTCTTCACCGTGTTGGGATCAGGACACATCCATGAAGCATCTGGAGCACACCGCCTATCCAATATAGTTGATCCATGAATTACATCGTGATTGGGGGGCCCACCACCTTTTGTTCGGCATTCCGAGGATTCATCCATCATGGCTAACTCCGGGGCCTAGCTCTGATACCACTTGTAAGGACTATGGACACCACCTATCTCCACATTGGTATGATATTGTCCACTTTGAGCCTAAGCCCTCATGGATTTGCTCTTGGGCTATACCCAAAATGCCTCATACCAATGGAGATATTTGTCTATCCTTATATACCCATGATCCTCCCCACTTCTAGCCAATGTGGGACTTTGGTTGTATACCCAACAGGAATTCTTTCCGTACCAAAACTCTCACCTATCAGATCTCCTGGAGAAAGCATATCTGTCAAGCAAGAGCAATGATCTCATCACCCCTAATAGGCGAAGGAGATGCAGAGGAGGGGAGGGGAGGGAAGTCACCTCCCAAAAGGAAGAAGAGTGAGGAAAAAAAAAATAAAAGACCAAACTTTAGAGCAGCTCTGAGTGTTTGTGGTTGTTTACCTCTAAGAATTGTGATCCGAGATTGATGTGTTAGAAGTTAATGTTTCTGGTGTTTTAATATTTAGAAAAAAGTATGTTCTTTCTTCAATGATACATACTATTCCTTGTTTAACTCCTCATAGTTTTAAAATGTGGCCTAGCCCGCCGAATCAATCTGAGATCTGGTTGATCCAGGAGTGGAATCAGGTTGAACTTATAAAAAAATAAAATAAAGAAAGTCAAAACTTGGCTGACCTGATAAATTGACCTAGTGATCTAGCAAAACCCGATCAAAAATCCAGTTACAACATGTTGACTATTTTTTTAAATCAAAACGATGTCATTTTGATTTATAAAAAAAAATTAGAATTGATTTGCGTGACCTGGTCAAAACCTGTAACTCAAGCCTTGGGTCGGGTCAACCACTAGGTCGAGTTTAAAAACTCTACTTTAACTTGTAGAAAACTTTGGGAAGAAAGAACCAAATTGAAATATATTTTTAGGTGCCAAGGCCAAAATGATATTTAGAACTTGTTTGGAAATAAAGCTATCTCGCTGCGTGTTTGTTAAAATAATTTTAAAAAATTGTTTAAAATTAATTTTTCTTGATATTTTTTAATCAATTTGTTAAATGTTCAAAATAAATTTTAAAAAATAAAAAAATATTATTTTTATATATTACTAAACAAATTTTTTTTTAAAAAAATAATCGCTAATATAATATCAAACAATACCTTAATGCCGCCTACCCGGAGATCCATATATTAGAATAAAACGTTGCAAAAAATTCATCATTTTTTTCTTGTTTCGACACCTATTGTAAAAGATAAGAATCCTGATCTGACTAACCCTGAGGGGTGCAGCTCAACTGGTTAGGCCCTAAGTTTTCTCCCATAGAAGTTACTAGTTTAAGTGCCACAAACCTCAGGATTATTGGAGGCTTACTTGCAGGGATGAACAAAAAAACCAAAAAACCAATTAAATCAAGAAAACAAAAAAAAAACTGAAAAAATCAAAATGTGAAAAAACCCGATTAAACCGATTAAAATATTTTAAACAAAATACCCGGTTTGGTTCGGTTTCGGTTTCATAAGCCTGAAATCAAAAAACCAAAACCAAACCCGTTTAAAAATTACTAAAAAACAACATAGTTTTTCGTTTTTAATATAAAATAATTGAACTGAATCGAAATCGAAACCAAACCGAACAGAACCAAAATCGATCGGTTGGTTTTGGTTTTTGTTCTAAAAAAAATTAATTGAAAAAAATAACCTTAAAAAAGACTGAGGCTAATTTTTGAAACCCGTGACCTGAGTCATGAGACCTAATTTATCACATAGAAGAAAAATACAAAACAATCATGAAGCAAAATTTCTAATCACTCAAAATAAAAATAAAAATAAGAAATCAAAACAATAAGGACCAGATCTAGTATAAAAACTAAATGAAAGAAAATAATGAGGGACTAAATTAAAAAATAAATAGCAATAAAAAGAATAAGGACCATATTGGATGAAAACATTAAATGAAATAACATGCTAAGGGATGAAATTGAAAAACAAAATCAAGAAAAAGGATAAAAGTTAAAAAAATAGCAATTAAAAGAATGAAGACTAGATTGGATACAAAAATTGAACGAAATAAAATGATGAGTGATGAAATTGAAAAAAATCAATTTAAAAAAACATTAAAAATAAAACAAATAATAATTAGAATAATGAGAGTCCAAATTAATACAAATACAAACTAATAGGATGCATTTTATTTTTGGAAGGGTTGGTGCGGAATTCGAGGTGATGAGAGAGAAAAGAGGCAGGAAAAAAAGTCTATTGAAGTTTAACCGCTGCTTTGTTGTGCACAAGCGACTAACCACTAGGAAGAGGACAAAGTGACACTTTCAATGTCATCATGAAAGACGATGTTTGATCACTAAGAGACGTGCACACGCGACTGACCATTAGAAAGAGGACGGTGCGACACTTCCAATATCATCACGGAAGGTGATGTTTGATCACCAAGAGACACGCATACACCACCTAGAGAGCGCAAGCATGCACCAACAATATTTTTTTATATTTAATTATATTTATATTTATTAAAAGACTGAATTACCCCTTATTCAAACTAAGAAAACCATGATGAAAGATGAAAAAACCCCTTAACTACAATTTTAATTTGTTTGCTTTTAAGGGCAATGTAGTCATTTTATTGTGCAATCAAAGAGTTCAAAGACTAAAAAGCTATTGAACCACAATTATCTTTTTATTTTTATTTTTAAGAGTATTCAAGTTATTTTACCATGCATCTAAAATGTGAAATGACTTATGTGTCCTCAATTAGTATGATAATGACAAATAAACCTTATATGAAAAAGATTGTTTTGCTCTTAATAACTAATTAAATAATTTTATTCAAAAATGATAGAATGATCATTTTATGTTACAAATATTTTTTAATTAATAGTAGCATGTATTTTAATGTATAGAAACCACTAATCTCTCTTTCTGTCTCTCTCTTTCTTAATATTAAGGCTTGTTATGGGCAACCCGTTCCACTTTAACCAGTCCAAGAGTTGACGAGCAGTTTATCGAGGGTTTTTCTTGTGATGACTGTTTTAGGGTGTGTTTGGAAACTCAGTGCAAACTGTGTTCTCTCAAATTTTGAAAAAAAAATATTTTAAATTTTTTTTTTATGTTTTCAGATTGTTTTGATGTGCTGATGTCAAAAATGATTTTTAAAAAATAAAAAATTTTTTATTTTAATGTATTTCTAAACGAAAAATATTTTGAACCTTCACCGTTACTGCAATCACAAATACACAATTAATCTGCAAGGATTTCAATTCCTATATGGTAGAAATAATTTTTTTATGATTGGCTGTTAAAAAGAATATTTATAATACTTGCAAGGATGCAAATAAATTATAACCTGATATTTTACAAATTAAGCAATAACGATTGTATTTGGGATAACAATTAGAGTTTTTTGAACTCAACAACGCTGTGATTAATTTGTAGAAGTATCAACTATTTTAGAATTGTGCCAATGATATGGATAATTAAGAAATTAAGTCATATATCTATTTTTATTTTTATAAGGAAATTGTTAAGAATGTTGGTATCGATTAAAAAATTAATGAATTTTTATATGATAAAATAATATCGAGTATAAATTCAAAATACTTGAGAGAAATAATAAAAAAAAAAGTATTTCTGAAGGATGTTTTCAATCTCTTTTATTATATTTCAAATGGATATTTATCATCAATACTCCTCAAATTTCTTTTTCTTCTTCTTCTTCTTTTTAAATAAAAATTCTAGTATTTTTTTATTGAAAAAAATTAGTTATAACATAAATGATTGTATTCATCTAACTTTTTTAGATCCTCATTCAAATTTCGCCTCTACTGTAGGATATTGCGGGTATGCTACGGTCATTTAATTTTATGCGTGGAGCTTTGTGCTTATCCTCTCTGTATATTGTACGGATACATGATCCGTCGCTAGACTGAGGATTTAATTAAATTATAATTATTTGACCTAGCTATGAATAAATTTGAATCGCAATTTGAATCGCAATTGGTGAAGAAAAATGACGCAAGGAATAGGTCCAAGAGGACGTTTGTTTACGTGATTGCTTATGTATTTGAAGTAATCACAACAAACATAATATTTGATTACATTAAAAATATAATTTAATTTTAGTGGATTCCATGTAATTTCACATTTTGGACATGAATTTTACAAAGCAGCTCATAGCTGCTTTGTAAAATTCTGTGTTTATGTGCACAGTGCAATTCACTTGCACTGTTTGCGTGAACAGTGCAAGTGAATTGCACTGTTCGAGTGAATTTTTTTTTTCCAGTGTGTTTAGTTTTTGTATTTAAAAAAAGAACTAGTTTAGAATAAATTAAATTTACTCGCATTGTCATGTAAATAATATTTTTTTTCTTGAAAAATTAGTGTAGAGTGAATTAAATTCACTCACACTGTAATATCAAATCAATTTTATTTCTAATAATATTTTATCTAATTTTATTGTACGCTCAAAAAATAATAAAAACTGTAATTCTTGTCGAATGATTTTGTACGTAATGGAATTGTAGATGGTTTAATGGCATAATAAAAAATATTTTATATAAAGTATTATTTATTTCATGAAGTAAAAACAATAGTTAAATCTATAATATTTAAATTAAAAACCATCAATATTAATATATATTTTTTAAAATTATTTTATAACCTCAATTTCAAAAGCATTCTTAACCAAACACTTTAAACTACTTTTTGTTCAACCTCAATTTCAACTACAGTTTTAACCAAACACCTATTTTTTCAAACCAACCTCAACTAAAAGTACTTTTTATAAAACAACTTTTTTCAAACCATAACCACAACAGCTATCGCAATACCAAACACTATTTGTGAATGCAGTCGAGCCTTGTCTTTTTAAATTTTTATTTGTTTTTTTATAAAAAATTAGAATTCCTATTTTTAAGTATTTTATTTTTTATTTTTGATGTATTACTCTTTTTCTTCCTTCCAAATTTTACAGTCTCTTTTGTCCTTCCACAAATAGCCTGGGAGTTCACTGCCATATTATAAGAGGATGGCCATACTCGTTCTTCCTTTTCTTTTACAAGAGGATGGCCACAAATCTAAACGTTGACCACAAGCTATTTCTTCTCAGTGGTCCCATTTTGAATCATCCCTGTATCCCAATATTCTGAATATATAATTTGTTATTGACAATATTATAATTATTTTTCCAGATCTCAATACTAGAAATAAAAATATTTATACCAATTCATGTTTGATCCCTTCTGGATTTATAATATTTTTTTTATTTTTAGTATAAAAAATAATTTTAAAAAAATAATTTTAATATATTTTCAAATAAAAAACAAATTATATCACCATTTTTAAATTCTCAATATTTAAGTCTAGGCAAACGTTTCTACCAACTTTTGTCTTGTGGTAGCCAAAACAAAATTGAAGCTACTAAATTAACCTTTTACAAACATCAACCTAGAATGGACAGAGATTATTGCGTATCTTCTTCACTTGATGAGATTTCTTTATTTTAGCATACCTGTTTTCTCTCAGGATTAAGATTTGAATTTTGTAACATAATATGTTTGATAATCAAACAACCCTCGGCCTGGTGGTGCAAACGAATCACATGTGTGAGTTCTAGATTTTAATCAGTGAATGTATATCTGCTTCGTTGGCACTCACTCTTGTAAAACATAAAAAGATTTTTTTTTTCGTTTGAGTATCGCTATTACCACCTTAAAAAGAACAAAGAAGTTGAAACGTGTGATAAAAGGAAAGAGGCATTTGCTTATGATAAATTATGCAAGATAGGATAGCAAGGAAATTAAACAGCTGAGAATTAATACAGAAACGAAACATTAGGAGATCAAACCTAGTTGAGAACTAGTAATCACAAGAACCCCTCTAAGGAAATGGAGGAAAGACGATTTAGATCCATCTTAATATATGGTTCCAGGTGGTGGTGGAAGTTGTGGTGGTGAACGTGGTGGTGGTGCGATTTGAATGTGCATTCTGTTGGGATCAGGAGCAGATACCCGAGGTGCGGGGATTATCCTCTTCTCAAACGCACGTAATCCCATTCTTGAATGCTCCATTTTATTGAGATATTGGACGGCATAGCAAGTTCTTGCACCGGGTCCAAAAGCTCCGAAAAACAGCATAATTGCTAACATGTAAGTAAGAACCTGCATTGTTATGTGTGGCGATGGATAGCTAGAGAGTGTGTATGCTGTGAAGAAACCCAGTTGTGTTTGTCTGCTATTTATACAAGGCAGATGATAGAAGAAGACTTTGAAGGTGTAACATATCCGGTTCCTTTAGCCGACCAACGGCGTTCCTTTTAGTTGGTGAGATGTTTTCACATTCGGATGGAAACATCACATGCGATTCAACAAACACAAATAATACATAATTCTATTTACTTTAGAATTTTATTACAAAATATTTTTTAAAAAATCTAGAAACCTGAAAATAAAGAAAAAAATGATAAAAAAACAAAAAAATTCAAAATTAAAAAAGAAAAATTAAAAAATAACTCGAATAATATCTAAATAAGTGTAATTTAAAGATCTTTCATATCATAGTTAGCTAGTTATAACAAGCTAACCCTTATAAAACTGGGCCGGTAAAATATCCTCGTGAAGTTTGAGCACGACTCAACAATGGGATAAAAAGTTACTAGTCTTTTTGTTGTTTAGCTAATTACTCTACATTGACTAAGATCTCTTTTTGAGTTTAGCCTTGTTTTTTTGATTAATAAACCAGTTATCAGTTATAGCAGATTCACAATTAACTTATTAGAACCACCAGGAAAAAAATATTTTAGATAATAAACACAACTTATCATCATATAAAATTCAGCCTAAACTACTTAACCTGATCATATTGTGATATCCAGTTCATCGAGGATCCAAAACTTATTACAATTCTTGTTATATAAGATCAAATTAACATCCATCTGAGATTTTTGTATGTAAATGTTATAAAAATTACAAAACGTCTTTTGGAAATTTAATTTACTTTTCTTTTTTAAGAGGACAAAGCTCCATATTGTGAGTTATATGTGTCAAACACAAGATATTAATCCTTTACATAAGCTAAAATTTAATATATATATATATATAGAAACTGACTTCTTTTGGCCTTTCAAAGACGCGTTATTTAGCTAGGCCAATTTTCAAAGGAGTCCAGGTCCGTGGATGGTAAGAAATTATTATTGTCAAAAAAAAGCGCTGGCTGGAAAAGCTGAAATAGCTAGCCCAACGTGCCTCTATTATTGTTGCAAAGAGTTTTGAAGTCATCCCTTCAAACTATTGTAGTTGAGTAGCAAGTTGTCAAATTGCTCTTTGTACTGGCTTGCCAATTTCTTTGTTGATATGTTTGTAGAAATGAATTTAATTACCTGAAAATTAAGTAAATATAACTGAATAAATATTTAATTTTATTAAAATATATAACTGAATATAATTTTAATTTAAAATACTTATATAAAACAATAAAATAATATTTCTCACAGTTCCCGAGTCTTAATAAACAAGGTTTATGTTCAATATTTTAGTTTTTTTTTCAACAAGAGAATTTGAAAAAAACCCCTATTCTATAGGTTTTTTTTATATGCTAATGTCTCTTTTCCTCGTTTTCTTCTTTTAGCATTTTTTTTGGAAATTAAAATGAATTTAATAGGTGAATTAAGCTAATAAAAACGCTGGTCAACTGGTTTTTGCCTTACAAATATACTTTCCAAATTTAATTTAAAACTCAACAGATCAAACTCCATATTACTATTTTTGCAAGGACAAATTTAATAAATAAATTTGGAATCATTCTTGAGTATTTTTTTAGTTTAGTGTTTTAAAAAAACTAAATAAAATAACACATTATAAAAACTTCACCTTCAACTAAGATTGCGTAAAATGCAGAGCCTGCTACTACTGGAGGGCCTGGATTAGAAAGATCAGGATGTGATGCAAATTTCTGAGGATAAGTGCACACTACATGGGTAACGCTGTCAGCAGATGCTTGACCTGCTGCATCCATCCAGCTGCTGCAGTGGGTGCAGATGACAGCGTTTGTCTAGATTTGCTCTTGGGGGTATAGGAACGCTTCACAATAATAGTTCATTCCTGCAACCAAAACAACAGAAAAGGTTTCTCTTTATGAAGGTAGCAATGAATTAAGATCGACAAGGAATCTGATATTGATTATTTGGGTAGCATGTGCGTAATTCGCAACTCATTTATAAGACATGACATTCAAGATACATCTATTGTTCAGAACTTGAGAGCCTCTACATACAGTCGGTAGATATTGCATTGTGATCAATAAGAATAAAAGAAGAATCCTTTTCTATGCATCAAGCTGACACCAAAGAAAGTCGTGGTTGGAGGTGAAGTTTGGATGAGTTCCACAACCTCAGTTTTTAAATTGATTTATTAAAAATTTAATTATATTGTTAGATTTAATTTTAATATAAATTCATCTAATAATTATTTAATTTAACATTAAATTTATATTTTCTCTCTATATTGAAACATAATAGGGTACAATTAGTTAATTTTAATTCAACCACTAGATCGACAATGACAGTACTGAGATTATATCCTCAACAATAAGGTTGTTCATCCTCACATTCGGTTTAACTCGTGGCAACTTTTTCGGCCTTGAATTGTATTAAAATGATTCAGGAGCTCGTTAAAAATAAATAAATGGTCCGGTGATGGAGTTTTGGAGGCCGTAAACTGGTGGCCCATGCTTCCGGACGATCAGAAAGTTACCAAAAGTGATGCTGGCAAGTGGCGGGTGACTCCGAGGCGGTCGACACATCGATATTCATCCTCTTCTTGTTTTTTTCTTCATTCTTTTCTTTTAAGTTTTAGAAAATCTATCAATACATCATTTCAATTAATTGCAACTTTTAATTAGTTATTACCCTTTTATTAACTATTTTTATAACAATTAACAATCACGCATCTAACATATAATCAATAGTTTCAGTGTAAATTCAAATAAAATATACATAAAATACTCTTTTAATTTAAGGGGAGTTGGAGATTTCCCACATCAAGCGCCTCTTTAATATTTTTAAAATCATTCTTCTTAACATTGAAGATATTTATTTTATGTTTTTAATTTTTAGATAATCACCATACTTTTATGATATATTAAGAGAGTTATTTTAATTTACCTTATCTAATAATCCCTCTGCCAATTAATTTCAATAAAACGATCATTTTCACAAAATATGAGTAATATTTTTCATATAAATTGATGGCAATATCCCTTTAGATCAATAGTGAATACCCCTTTCAATATATATATATATATATATATATATATATATATATATATATATATATATATATATATATATTTTTATCAGTTATTTTTGTTAAAATTAATATTTTTTTTTGTTCAAACACATGATAATTTTAATATATAGATATATGGATGTTTTCGTAAATTCATATTAAAATTATCATGCGTTTGAAAAAAACAACTATTAATTTTAACAAAAATAACTGATAAAAATATACAAAGGAATATTAACAAGGTAATTATTATAACTATCACTCTTTGTTCTTAAATTGTTTCCGCTGGACAAGGTAACTTATAAGTCAACTTCCAAACCATTTCACAGCTGGCAAGTTGATTTCAAAGGCTTTGAAACAATAAATAGAGGCAAGGACGTATACGTAGTAAGTATTTCATGAATGTTATGAAGCAATGGAAGTTCATTTCATGAATATCCATGCCATCCTGTTCATCTTCGCAGTTTTTGCACCCACGGCAAAAACTTGTTATGGCAGGGATCTCGGCGTCCATTTCTACAAAATGGAGCTTTCAAGAACGGTTTTGCATCGTATCCCAGATGGTGGTTATAATGAACTTAGGAGGAGAGGAACTGCTCCCGTAACTCAGATCTCTGCTCCGGTGGCCAACCAGCGACATGGTATGGGAGCACCACCAAGGTCACCTCCTGGATTCATGCATTGAAACCAGCTTATGTCGTCTTTTTTTAATTTCCTCTCCATTCTGATTCCTTTCTACTCGCAGCAATTGGTGTTCTTTAGGAATTTCACTAGCGAGGTCATCGGTGCTTCGTCTCGGGTTGGGTTAAATTTATTCTATTATAAAAAAAGTATTTAAGATATAATAATACTTTTCAAAAATTAAGAAAAATTTGAAATCCAGGTTATTAATTCAAATGAATTTAATAATTATAGTTAATTTAATAATATAATTAAAAAAACTAGAAATAATAAAAAACAAGCCATGAGCGCTTGTCAATAATATGATAAGAAAGTCTCAATATTTTTAAAAAATCTTAACAATTTTATTTAATAATAAAGCAAAAAATAAATGAAAACGTATAATCTTATAAAGAGAAAAATAAAAAAAATTCTAAATCTCAATTACCGGCAAGAAAAATATTAAAGGATGAACTGAAAATTATTTTTTAAAAAAAGGAAAAAAAAACGACTCAAGTCGGCATACCACATTCACATCTCTGTTATAAAATCAAAATAACCTCCCACAAGAAAGAGGAAAATGAAAGAAACTGAATAAAATAATGAAGGATAACTTTCAAACAAACTAAATAATAAAAGACAAAATTGAAAAAAAAATATATTAAAAAAGTTGAAAAAATACTTATGTCAATTCACGTTAATTTGACTAACCCGCTACTTCAGATATGAGATCAGTATATGCTTATAAAAAAAAATAAAAAAAATCACAAAAATGAAGATCCAATAACCTAATGATCCTAAATACTTGAACTAAACCATTCTTGGGAGTTGAATGGCTGCAAAAATTCAACATTGCAGCCGACACAGAGCAGGAAGTTTCCTGGAAATGATGGTTGAATTTTAGCTACTCCAGCTTTCCAATTTTCAACTTTAATGTTACTCTTTTTTTCCAAATATTACAGTTTCCTTTGTCCTTCCACAAATAGCTAGGGAGTTCACTGCCATTGAATAGCTTGGAAACCAGAATCGTCCTTCCTTTTCTCTTACAAGAGGATGGCCACAAATCTAAACGTTGACCACAAGGATTGTATATCCTCAACAATAAGGTTGTTCATCCTCACATTCGGTTTAACTCGTGGCAACTTTTTTAGTCTTGAATTTGATGCGGGAAATAAATAATAAAGATTAAAGCAGAAAAAAAAAGAAGTTTTTAGAAAAAAAAACTGAGAATAGAAAGCAAAGAAAGATAAGAGAAGAGAGGGGATTGGAGATATACGAAGTTTGCAATATTTTCATTAATCATCAAAAAACCCTTTCTCAAGATGACATGAAAACATATAAATGGTAAACCCTAAAACATCCTGCTATTGGGTTCGGCTCATCAAATCAAACTGTTTAACATAAATAATAAAATAACAATGAGCATGCTCAAATGGGATAAATAAATAAAATAACAATGAAATAGGTCCAAATAGGCTTAGTTTCCCAACCAAAGCGTGATAGGCTGGGTCATCCTATATCGTCTCTATCCATATACTCATGTAGTTTATGGTATGGATCTGGTATCCCCACCAGAATTCTATTAAAATGATTCAGGAGATCGTTAAAAATAAATAAATGGTACAGTGATGGAGTTTTGGAGGTTGTAAACTGGTGGCCCATGCTTTTTGAACTATCAGAAAGTTACCAAAAGTTACGCTAGCAAGTGGCGGGTGACTCCGAGGCGGTCGACACATCAATATTCTTGTTTTTTACTTTATTCTTTTCTTTGAAGTTTTAGAAAATCTATCAATACATCATTGTATATCACACGTTTTATCAATCACGAGATGATTTAAAACAAATGTACTTGATAGTGTTATAATTATGAACCAGCGCTAGATAAGTAATAAAAATTAAAGGTATGATGGAGCAAATATTTCATGACTGAAAAAAAAGTTGTGTTGGTGATCAAAAACTTAGAGACTGAACAAAATGATTTGTAGCAATCTACAGTGTTTTGTGAGGAAAGATACAGTACTTTCACCATATGATTTAGCTTTTCAGTTAATAAAAAACAAAAAAAAAATACAAAGCTAAATTCTCTACCAACTTAATATTAAAAAAAAACCAACAAAGATAATTTTGGAAGAAAAAAACCCATGAGACAATATGTTGCAGTAATTGACAATGTTTTGTGAGGAAAATTATAGCGTTTTTCCCAATAAAATAAACTAAAAAACTATTTAGAGAAATATTATAGCAATCCACAGTGTTTTGTGAGAAAAACTACAACGCTTTCTTCATATGATTTAGCTTTATTGTAATTATAATTCTTAACCAACTCAATATTAAAAAAAAATCGACAAAGATAATTTTGGATAAAATCATAAAAAAATCACATGGAAAAATATTACAACAATTCACAGTGTTTTAAAGAAAAAAATAACAAAGCTAAATTCTTAATCGGCTCAATATTAAAAAACAATCAACATAGATAATTTTAGAAAAAAAAAACAAACACCAAAAAAAGGGGAAAAAATCATATTGGAAACACTATAGCAATTCACAGTGTTTTGTGATGAAAGCTATAGTGCTTTCCCACATGATTTAGCCTTATTTGTAATGACTTGTAATTGTAATTCACAAATAACTCAATATCAAAAAAATAAAATTGAAAAAGATAATTTGAAAAAAATTATAACAAAAAAAACTATGCGGAGAAACATTGTAGCAATCCATAATGTTTTATGAGCAAAGCTACAATACTTTCCCCACATGATTAAGCTTTATTACAAAGTTAAATTTTAACCAACTCAATATTTTAAAAAAATAAAATGAACGAAAATGATTTTGGAAAAAAATATTACAAAAAAAGAAAACACAAAAGAAACTGGAAAAAAACTATGTGAGGAAAAACTGTATCAATCCATAGTGTTTTTTGAGGAAAAACTTGTATTTACTTGTAATTACAATTCTTAACCAGCTTAATATTTAAAAAATAAAATTGACAAAGATAATTTTAGGGAAAAACATAACGAAAACAGAAAAAAACCATGTGGGAAAAAACATTGTAGTAACCATCAGTAATTTTCGAGGAAAGTTAAAGTGTTTTTCTCACATATTGTAACTCGTAATTTTTAACCAAATTTCAATATTAAAAAATAAAATAAAAAAAGATAATTTCGGAGAAAATCATAAAAAAACCATGCGGAGAAACACTGTAGCAATAAACAATGTTTTAAAGAAAAAAATTACAAAACTAAATTCTCAATCAGCTTCATATTAAAAAAAATCAAAAAATATAATTTTAAAAAATAAAGAAATAAAATAGAAAAACTATGTGAAAAAACACCGCAGCAATCCACAGAATTTTCAAGAAAAAAATTACAAAGCAAAAATTTTAACCAAGTCAATATTTAAAAAGTAAAATCAACAAAAATAATTTTGGAAAAAAAAGAGAAAAAAATAAATGAAAAAAAGAAAAATTAGGAAAGTTGAAAAAAAAGGTAATTTTGAAAAAAAAAGAAGTGGGGAAGAATCACTGTGGATTACTGTTGTAATCCACAGTGAAATGTGTGTGGGGGGGAACAGTTAAAAAAATCGAAAAATATAATTTTAAAAAATAAAAAAATAAAATAGAAAAACTATGTGGAAAAACATCGCAGCAATCCATAGTATTTTCAAGAAAAAAATTACAAAGTAAAAATTTTAACCAGGTGAATATTTAAAAAGTAAAATCAATAAAAATAATTTAAAAAAAAACAAAAAAAAGAAAAATTAGGAAAGTTAAAAAAAATAATTTAAAAAAATTGAAAAAAAAAACGAAAAAAAGGGAAAAGTCAAAAAAAAAGAGGGGGAAGAATCACTGTGGATTCCTTGTTTGTAATCCACGAGGGGAAATGTGTGAGGGAGAAAAAATTACAAAGTAAAAATTTTAACCAGGTGAATATTTAAAAAGTAAAATCAATAAAAATAATTTTGGAAAAAACAAAAAAAAGAAAAATTAGGAAAGTTCAAAAAAAAATAATTTAAAAAAATAAAAAAAAACAAAAAAAAAGGAAAAGTAAAAACAAAAAAAAAAGGGAAGAATCACTGTGGATTACTGTTGTAATCCACAGTGAAATGTGTGTGGGGAACAGTAATTCCCCCACACCATTTAGTATATTAGTTAATATTTCAATTAATTGCAACTTTTAATTTGTTATTACCCTTTTATTAACTATTTTTATAAAAATTAACAATCACGCATCTAACATATATAGTTAATAGTTTCAGTGTAAATTCAAATGAAATATACATAAAGTGCTCTTTTAAGGGGAGTTGGAGATTTTCCCACATCAAGCGCCTCTTTAATGTTTTTAAAATCATTCTTCTTAACATTGAAGGCATTTTATTTAATGTTTTTTAATTTTTAGATAATCACCATACTTTTATGATATATTAAGAGAGTTATTTTAATTTACCTTATCTAATAATCCCTCTGCCAATTAATTTCAATAAAACGATCATTTTCACAAAATATGAGTAATATTTTTCATATAAATTGATGGCAATATCCCTTTAGATCAATAGTGAATACCCCTTTTAAGGTATATTAAGAGATTTATTTTAATTTGCCTTATCTAATAATCCCTCTGCCAATTAATTTCATTAAAACGGCTTCGAAAGGCTTCGAAACAATAACTTACAAGTATTTCATGAATGTTATGAAGCAATGGAACGTTCATTTCATGAATATCCATGCCATCCTGTTCATCTTCGCAGTTTTTGCACCCACGGCAAAAACTTGTTATGGCAGGGATCTCGGCGTCCATTTCTACAAAATGGAGCTTTCAAGAACGGTGTTGCATCCCAGATGGTGGTTATAATGAACTTGGGAGGAGAGGAACTGCTCCCGTAACTCAGATCTCTGCTCCGGTGGCCAACCAGCGACATGGTATGGGAACACCACCATAGTCACCTTCTGGATTCATGCATTAAAACCAGCTTATGTCATCTTTTTTTCCTAAGTTGTAAATAGTTTGCTCTTGAATCTGTAATTAATAAGATAAGCTGATTCCTTTCTAATCGCAGCAATTGATATTCTTTAGGAATTTCAATTGATAGGTGGCTGGTGTTTCATCTCGGGATGAGTCAAATTTTTCATATTATGAAAAAATACATCTAATATATGATAGTAATTTCAAAGGAGTAAAAAAATATCAAAATCCGATGATTAATTTAATAATATAATTAAAAAAAACTAATGATAATAAAAGAAGAAAAAAAGGCCAGTGACTTATCTAAAAAAATAAAAACTTGCCAATATTATGACAAGATAGTCTCTAAATATTATAAAACATCTTAACAATCTTATTTAATAATAAAGCAAAAATTAAAAGAGAATGAAATAACTTTATAAAGAGAAAAATTGAAGCAACTTTAACCTTTTACAAAAATCAACCTAAAATGGATAGAGATTATTGCTTGTCTTGATGAAATTTCTTTGTTTTAGCATGGCTATTTTCTTTAAGGATTAAGATTTGGATTTTGTAATTAGTCAGATCTTGAGTTTATTATTCAATAGTCACGATTTTGAGTCCCCTTCAAATTACTAGAAACTTATATGGTCGTTAATTTTAAGGTCTATAAAATTAGTTGAGATGCAATTAAACTGTCCCGGACACGCATGTTAATAAAAAAAATTGAATTTTGTAGCATGATCTATTTGATAATAAACCTTTGTACAGGTGGCCTGGTGGTGCAAACGAATCACATGTGTAAGTTCTAGATTTTAATCAGTGAATGTATATCTGCTTCGTTGGCACTCACTCTTGTAAAACATAAATAGATCTTGTTTTGTTTGTTTGAGTATCGCTATTACTACCTTAAAAAGAACGGGAAAGTAAAACCTGTAATAAAAGGAAAGAGGCATTTGCTTATGATAAATTATTCAAGATAGGATATATAGCAAGGAAATTAAACAGCTGAGAATTAATACAGAAACGAAACATTAGGAGATCAAACCTAGTTGAGAACTTGAAATCACAAGAATCCCTCTAAGAAAAGGGAGGAAAGACGATTTAGATCCATCTTAATATATGGTTCCAGGTGGTGGTGGACGTTGTCGTGGTAATCGACCGAGCCTTACGTTTACAGTAGGAGGAGATACCCGAGGTGGAATTGTCCTATTCTCAAACGCACGTAATCCCATTCTTGAATGCTCCATTTTATTGACATGTTGGACGGCAGAGCAAGTTCTTGGACGGCAGAGCAAGTTCTTGCACCAGGTCCAAAAGCTCCGAAAAACAGCATAATTGCTAACAATATGTAAGTAAGAACCTGCATTGTTATGTGGTGATGGATAGAGAGTGCGTATGCTTTGAAGAAACCCAGTTGAGTTTGTCTGCTATTTATACATGGCAGATGATGGAAGAAGACTTTGGAGGTGTAACAACAAGTCCGGTTCCTTTTAATTTGTTGGTGAGAAGTTTCCACATTCAGATTGATACATCACATGTGATACAACAAATACAAATAATACATACATAATTCTATTTACTATAGAATTTTATTATCAAATATTAAAAAAAAAAACTGGAAAACCTGAAAATAAAGAAAAAACTACAAAAATCCTAAAAAACTAAAAAATCCAAAATTAAAAAGGAAAAATAACAAAACTAACTTGGAAAATATTTTCTAAGTCTAATTAAATAATTTTTTTAATCATATTTAGTTATAACGAGCTAATCCTTTTATAAAACTGGGCTGATTTGAATATATATATTCTTTTGGTCTTTAAAAGACGCGTTATCTTCACCGGAGTCGACTAGCAAGTTGTCAAATTGCTCTTTGTACTGGTTTGCCAATTTGTTTGTTGATATGTTTGTAGAAATGAATTTAATTACCTGAAAATTAAATCAAATATAACTGAAAATTATTTTAAAAAACAACTTATCCCAATCGCGACATCAGCATAGCCGCCATTCAATGAACTTGAAGTAATAAATGTTGAGATCGGTGAGGATGACAAAGATTATAGGTAGGGACTCTATGCCAGTTGCTAAAAAGGACTAGTTATTTGCCTTGATGCGAGAATATCAAGTTTCCTGGAAAAGATGGCTGAATTTTAGCTCCTCCAGCTTTCCAATTTTCAACTTTAATGTTACTCCTTTTTTAGAAATATTACAGTCTCTTTTGTCCTTCCACAAATAGCCTGGGAGTTCAGTACTGTCATTAAATTGCTTGGAAACCATATTCGTTCTTCCTTTTCTTTTACAGGAGGATGGCCATAAATCTAAACGTGGACCACAAGGATTATATATCTGAATACAAAGCTCATTGCTATTTCTTCTCAGTGGTCCCATTTTGAATCATCACCTGTATCCCAATATTCTGGCTGCAAAGCTTATTGCGTATCTTCCCCGAAATATATAATTTGTTATTGACAATATTATAATTATTAAATAAAAAACAAAAATAATTTTAATATATTTTCAAATAAAAAACAACTTATATCACCGTTTTTAAATTCCCAATATTCAAGTCTAGGCAAACGTTTCTGCCAACTTTTATCTCGTGGTAGCCAAAACAAAATTGAAGCTACTAAATTAACCTTTCACAAACATCAACCTAGAATGGATAGAGATATTTATTGCGTATCTTCTTCACTTGATGAGATTTCTTTATTTTAGCATACCTGTTTTCTCTCAGGATTAAGATTTGAATTTTGTAACATAATCTGTTTGATAATCAAACAACCCTCGGCCTGGTGGTGCAAACGAATCACATGTGTGAGTTCTAGATTTTAATCAGTAAATATATATCTGCTTCGTTGGCACTCACTCTACTAAAACATAAATAGTTTTTTTTTTCGTTTGAGTATCGTTATTAATTACACCTTGAAAAGAACAAGAAATTGAAACGTGTAATAAAAAGAAAGAGGCATTTGCTTATGATAAATTATTCAAGATAGGACAGCGAGGAAATTAAACAGCTGAGAATTAATACAGAAACGAAACATTAGGAGATCAAACCTAGTTGAGAACTAGAAATCACAAGAACCCCTCTAAGAAAATGGAGGAAAGAAGATTTAGATCCATCTTAATATATGGTTCCAGCTCTGGCGCAGTCACCTGTCACTGGGATGGCGGTATTGCTTCTGCAAGCCATGACAGCTCTGTCAAGTTATGGAAATAAATCAATAGATATAGAGATAAATCAATATCCTTGGAAGTTACACAACCGTTGGCCTTAGTTGTTAAGGCACTTTCACTTTTACATCTGATATCCACGGCTTACATGTATTTATACAAATGCATTATATATATATATATATATATATATATATATATATATATATATATATATATATATATATATATATATATTGATTGCCGGATACCATCATAGACACTAAAGGAAAGCAAAAATCCCTTGAAGCTTGAAACTTAAATCCATGTGAATGATCGATGGATGCTACACAATCTTTTGAAGAATGATATCTAGCATCAACATGGTGGTGGTGGTGGTGGTGGAGGAGGATATCGTCGTGGTGGAGGACGTTTGTAATGAATAGGAACATTAACCCTTGGAGATGGAGGTGATGGCTTTGTCCTTCTAGACACCCCCTTCAACTTGTAATTATAAGAGATTTCATTTGATGAAATCACATCAGGGGAAGACCAAGACGGAGCTTCCCATGCAGAGGCTTTGCCTGTGTTACTGATATGAGATGATAGAAGCAGCTCATGGATCAAAATGAAAGAAAGCAAATAAGCTATGCCGCCCATTGTTGCTTGTAATTCATGGAATACTACTCGACATGCCATTTTATATGTGTGGCCGCTGGTGCATGAAACCCTCCAATTAACACTAATTTAATTTCAAGGGGTACTACTTCTCAGTTAGCGCTCTGATTTCAAGGGGTTTGGTAGAGATTTTGCTGTAAGTCAATGACAGCTAGACATGGGAATCACAATTTCGCAGCTTGGAGGTGTTTTCCTGGAAAGTGTTATATGGAAAGCAGATATAGCCTTTGGGCAGTGATCCTCAGCGTCAAGCAACTGGTGAATTAAACTATAGAGATAAGATAGATACCCATTGTGTGAGCACGACCGCTCAAAGGCTTTCCATATAACACTTGGCAGGAAAACACCTGCAAGCTGCGAAATTGCGATACCGTGGCAGCATTTCTACCTAACCTTTGGTGACTGATGTGTTTGGAAACGCGTTCCAATAGATATTTTTAATTATTTTTTTTTAAATTATATATTTTTTATATTTTTAGATTGTTTTAATATATTTATCTTAAAAATAATTTTTAAAAAATAAAAAATATAATTTTAATATTTTTTTAAATAAAGTTTACATTAAAAAATAACCACTTGAATGCGCTTCATTTTACTGACATATCGGATGGCAAAGTAAGTTCTTGCACCGGGTCCAAAAGCTCCGAAAAACAGATAATTGCTAACAATATGTAAGCAAGAACCTGCATTGTTATGTGGCTATGGATCGAAAGTGCGTATGCTGTGAAGAAACCCAGTTGTGTTTGTCTGCTATTTATACAAACTGACTTCTTTTGGTCTTTCAAAGACGTGTTATTTAATTAGGCCAATTTTTCATGGAGTGCAGGTCCTGTTATTGTCAAAAAAAAAAAAAAAGCATTGGCTGGAATTAATGCTGAAATAGCTTTCTGAACTCATCACTTCAACGGCAAGTACAAACTAGTGGAGTTGACTAGGAAGTCGTACAATTGCTCTTTGTACTGGTTTGCCTTTGCCAATTTCTTTGTTGATATGTTGTAGAAATGGATTTAATTACCTGAAAATTAAGCAAATTTAACTGAATAAACATTTAATTCCTTTAAAGTACATGATTTAGTATAACTTTAATTTAAAATACTCATATAAAATAATAAAATAATATTGACCACAGTTACCTAAGTTTTGATGAACATTCATGTTTTAGCTTTTCTTTTAATAAGAGAATTTTTGCCCACGCATTCACTTCACCGTAAACCATACATTTCTTGTAAATATTTTATTATCGTCTCACAAACATGAAACCATATTTAAGAAACTGATCTAGGGCTTGATCAGTCTCAAATTTCAGATATTATATTGGTAAAATTAACCTTAATTAGCTTAAATATTTAATAAAAAAAACCTTCTAAACAATATTATCTGAAGTTTTTTCAAGAAACCATTAATTTTCATTTTGGATTCAAATTAGTTTAAGATGGTAATCATGGGAAGTGAATTCGTTTACAAGCTGATCCTCTACCGTTAAAGTTACTGGTAGATTGCATCTTAGTATTGGAATTCCCATGCATTGAGAAAGTGACTTCATGAGTTGAACAACTTGTATCCACTCAATTTTGGACGTCTTTTTTAAGGTTAACTTTACCAAATCAGAAGCAGTCCCTTTATGAGCTGAGATTTTTCCAATTGAAGGCACAAGAAATGTTGCTAGGTACGTATAAAATCAGAAGCAGTCCCTTTGAGTTAATGGGTTTGAAAGCACTATTTTGAATTGAATATTAAGACTTTGAGTTGATTTTATCACAATTTTCTGAAATTGCATATTAAGGTTTACTGGGCAAGGAAAAAGAGGAAACTGAACGGCGGTAGAAAGCCAACCTGCGTTTGGACTTTGAGCTGAAGTTGTATATTATGTTTGTGTGTGGACCAAACATAATTATATGTGGGCCTCTAGCCCTTCTTTCGGCTTCATTTATGGGCTTGTTTGAATATGTTTAGGCTCTAAGATCTTTTGAATATATTTAGGCCCGTTTGTTTGCTGAAAAATAGTTTCATTTTGGAATGTGAATTTCAGAAAAGTAAATTATTTTCTGATGTTTGGTTGTATAATGGAAAATAAGTTGGAAAATATTTTTCAATATTTGGTTATGTCATGAAAAATGAGCTGGAAAATAACTTATTAATATTTTATTTTTCTCAAGTTTATTAAAATAATGACGAACAAATCTTATAAATTGAAAGGTTAAATGAGAATAAAATTGAAAAAAATATAATTTCATAAATTATCTCAAATAAAATAAATAATAATCAAAATAATAGAGATCAAATCTAAAAAATAAAAAAAATAAAAGATGAAGAAATTAAAATAATAATAATTAAAATTTCATAAATTATTTCAAATAAAATAAGTAACAATCAAAAGAACGAGGACCAAATTTGATAGATAAAAAATTTCAATAAAAAAATGATAAGGAAAAAGCAAATAACAATTATAAAAAAGGGGACCAAAATTAATATAAAAATTAAATTTTAAGAGATGAAATTGAAAAATAATTATTCAAAACAAAATATATATAGCAATCAAAAGTTTGAAGACTAAATTTGATATAATCAGCAAATAATATGACATTTCTAAATTTTTCACAACTTCCGGAAAGTGTTTTCCGCCTAAATTTTTCAGGAAAACACTTTCCTGGAAATCAAGCCAGATTTTTCTTTGATTGAAAAGTGTTTTCCATTGACCAACTTTTCTAATGACAAACAAACACTGGAAAGTTTGGAAAGTAGTTTCCCAGAAAGTGAATTCCGAGAAACAAACATAGCCTTAATGAAGGTATTTTACTGGGAAAAGAAAAATGAACTCAGATAGAAGTCATTTTTAAATGCTTTTGACTAGATATTGCAAATAAAACTAGATCATTTAATTAAAAAAATATTTAGATGTTTCTAATATTTTTTTTATTAGAAGTTTCTAATATTTTTTTATTAGAAAAAAATTTAAACATTGTGAGAGTTGGCTTAGCGGGTCCAAAATAAACTCGATAACATGTAAGAACATAATTTGATTGTAAATTTTTTTTCAAGATAATATGTTTTTTTTAATATTAAAATAATAACACATTAGATTGATTTGGGTCAATCCGGGTTAAGTCAAATTCACGACCCGATTTCTGAGACTATAATAACCCTATAAAAAATAATCAAAATAAATTATGAATTCTATTTTCCAATCAATTCAATATTGAAGAATGAAATTGAAAAAAAAATAAGTGAAAAAAGACTTAAAACATTTGAGTTAACTTATGAAACATGTGACCGCGTCATGAGATGGGGACAACCCAATAAAAAAAAATTTAATGTTGAACTCGTGATCTGATTCATGAGACCAAGATAACCTCTTACAAATAAAATTTAAAAAACAATCCAATTTAACCGGAGTAAAAATACCAAAACATACTACTTTGATCATAAGATCAAGATATTCTCATAGAAAACATATCAAAATGATAAATAAAAATAATGCAAGAAAAAAATATAAATAACTAGGATACTATTTGGAAAAGCATTTAAACCGTGTATTTTTAAATTTTTATAAAATTTAAAATTAATATTTTTTAATATTTTTTTATTATTTTAATGTATTAATTTCAAAAAATAAAAATATTATTTTAATATATTTTCAAATAAAAATTATTTTAAAAAACAACATAATCCCAATCCCAACATCAGCATAGTCATTAAGAACCTGAAGTAATAAATGTTGTGATCGGTGAGGATGACACAAATTATAGGTAGGGCTCTATGCCAGTTGCTAAAAAAGACCAGTTATTTGCCTTGATGCGGGAGTATATGCATGCTCTTATGCAGAGGTATATTATATTAGAAGGATATGCCCTAGAACTTGAGATGAACGGAAAATTTTCAACTGAAGATGGACTAACTGCTCCCATTCAAAGCTTTTGAAGTCAACTCGTCAACAGTAGTGATGAATTGGCTAGAGTTTGCACTTAGGCTTGCAAGTTGCCTTCGGCATGCTTGTGTCCATTGCCTGGAAAATTTATAGTTGTATTAACTCTTTTAGTAAAAAACAAACTGGAATTTTTGTTTAATTTTTTCCCCTTTCAAGTGTTAGAATTAACCAATTAGATAAATTTTTAACATTATTTCTTACTACTAAAGTCTTGTAAGGGTGACATCGGCTCACCCCTTGCTGAAGGAGACTGACATTTCTCGACTGTCTCGTGATCCATTGTACCGGAACATGCTGTAAGAACTGCCCCTCCTCTTGAGGTTTTATCTGGAGAAGTAACTAGATCTAATAGTGGAGTCCATAGCCAGGATCAGCCGCCAAGAGGAGGCAGGAGTGATCATTAACTCCGGTACTCCGATGCACCCTTTGAATCAATTGGCTGTACGTATAATCCAAGTAAAATGAAAAAGATGCACATTTTTGCGAAGGTGGGATATCAACTGATAGAGTGATTTCCTCCAACTAGTGCAGTATAATCCTTTTGGCATGGAATCAAACTAAAAATATATTGGGAATTAGAAATTATTACTAAACTTTCAACAACAAAAAAAAGGAATTTTGTAACATGATGTGTTTGATAATAACCCTTTCTACAGTTGGCCTGGTGGTGCAAACGAATCACATGTGTAAGTTCTAGATTTTAATCAGTGAATGTGTATCTGCTTCGTTGGCACTCACTCTTGTAAAACATATATACATTTTTTTTTTGTTTGAGTATCGCTATTACTACCTTAAAAAGAACAAAGAATTTGTAACGTGTAATAAAAGGAAAGAGGCATTTGATTATGATCATAAATTATTCAAGAAAGGACAGCAAGGAAATTAAACAGCTGAGAATTAACACAGAAACGAAACATTAGGAGATCAAGCCTAGTTGAGAACTAGTAATCACAAGAACCCCTCTAAGAAAATGGAGGAAAGACGATTTAGATCCATCTTAACCTCCCTGTCCACGGCTCATTGTGTTGGGATCAGGAGCTGGAAATCCCCCACCTGCGGGAATATCCCTCTTCTGAAACGCACGTAATCCCGTTCTTGAATGCTCCATTTTATTGACATATCGGACGGCATAGCAAGTTCTTGCACCGGGTCCAAAAGCTCCGAAGAACAGCATAACTGCTAACAATATGTAAGAAAGAACCTGCATTGTTATGTGGCGATGGATGGATAGAGAGTGTGTATGCTGTGAAGAAACCCAGTTGTGTTTGTCTGCTATTTATACAAGGCAGACGAGATGATGGAAGAAGACTTTGAAGGTGTAAACAAGTCCTCGACCAACGGCATTCCTTTTAATTTGTTGGTGAGAAGTTTCCACATTCAGATTGATAAATCACATGTGATACAACAAATACAAATAATATATACATAATTCTATTTATTTAGAATTTTATTATCAAATACTTTTTTTAAAAAAAAACTGGAAAACCTGAAAATAAAATAAAAACTATAAAAATCCTAAAAAAATTAAAAAAAGAAGGAAAATAACAAAACTAACTTGAAAAATATTTTTTAAGTCTAATTTAAAGATCTTTTGGTTCATAGTTATACATGTGTGTGTGTGTGTGTGTGTATTATTTTGGTCTTTCAAAGACGCGTTATTTCCTCAGGTGAGGTCCGTGGATGGCAAGAAATTATTATTGTCAAAAAGAGCGTTGGCTGGAATTAATGCTGAAATAGCCTTTGAAGGCATCCCTTCAACGGCAAGTACAAACAATTGGATTGAGTAGCAAATTGCTCTTTGCATTCGTTTGCCAATTTCTTTGTTGATATGTTTGTAGAAATGAATTTAATTATCTAATTTAATTAAGTAAATATAACTGAATAAATATTTAGTTTTATTAAAATACATGACTTAATATAATTTTAATTTAAAATACTCAAATAAAATAATAAAATAGTATTTTTCACAGTTCCTAGTCTTGATGAACAAGGTTTATGTCAATATTTTAGTTTTTTTTTCAACAAGAGAATTTTATGCCTTATATAATTTTAATTTTTTCATAATTTCTTTGCTTTTTATTTGTCTTGTGTTACCCCATGTCGCCGGTTATTCGATAACATGAGCTCGAAATCTAATTATATTAGAGTTGGCTTGATATGTACTGTTTCATCAAAGAATCCAATTACGACTTGGTCACCACATTCAAAACTTGATCTGGTTTAAAAAAATGATCAAGACCCCGCCGTTTCAAACCCTTGCCTAACTCGATTAGACTCAAGTATTAAATAAAAAAATATAAAAGGAAAAATTCAAAAAAAAAGGTTTTTAGAGCAAAACAAAATGAAAACACCATCTTAGATTAACTCCTGCCAATCTAATCTAACATGTTAAATACATGGTCAGAGTTATTGTATGATTATAACAAGTTAACCTAATTTAGCTATTTATCTCTTCTATTTTCTGGAGTTTGCTTTTTTTTTTTGTTGGACTTTCATTTAGCTTGGGTGAGATGAAGATTAGCCATAACTAAATTAAAATAAAAAAAATCAAAAGTTATTAAAAAAATGATAAAAAAAAATCTCTATCATTTTTTTTTGTCGGTGAGACTTTATGGGGCTCATGTGTGATGAAGTTTGGAATCAAATTAAAAATTTATGAAAAATTAAAGATCAAATAAAAAATTTAATAGTTATCAAACAACCGACACTAAATAAGAGAAATTGCTGAGGAACCGAATTAAAAAAAATAAATAGCGTATGTGAGAAAATCATCATATTTAAGCGACACGTGCAGCTTTCTCCAGACCCGACAGTGTTCTTATTGGCAGTGTGGTTGCGGGTGCTTTTCAAATAGCTTTTCGTGCCGAAATGCATGCCAATGATGTTTTTTTATTTTTTAAAAATCATTTTTGACATCAGCACATCAAAACGATCCAAAAAGTACAAACCGCACTCAATTTTAGCAAAAAAAAAAAAATTCAAATTTGGAGGAAACGCAGGTACAAACGCAGTACCAAACGTTCCCTAATGTTGCCATAATTGTCTTGCCATCCCTCTTCCCATGGCAGCTTGTGTGTTAGTGGAAAAACGACTTGGCTCAGGCATCCCTTTTTTCTTCCTTTTCTTCTCTTCCCTCTATCCTTTTTCTTCCTTGATTTTTGTGCAGTACCTGGAAGAGGAAGAAAACACTACTGTGGCCGTCCCCACGGTCCCATGTATTAACCATGGTTTTAATTGATTTCTTTGATATATATATATATATATATATATATATATATATATATTTTTTTTTTTTTTTTTTTTTTTTTTTGAGTTCCGATTGATCACATATTCAGATATGATTGATTAAGAATCGGTTAATTGACTTTGTCAAATTAATAGACTTTCATCACGGGTACGAGTGTATTTAGGAATGTAATTGTATTTATTTTTTAAAGTTTTTTTATTAGAAAATATATTAAAATAATATTTTGATACATTTCTAAGCAAAAAACACTTTAAACCATCATCACTATTATAATCTCAAACAGGCCTAAATGATCGGGAATGCGGTTGAAACCGTGTTCCCTTAGATTTTTTTTTAAAAAAAAGCTAAAAATTATTTTTTTATGTTTTCAGATCATTTTGATGTATTGATTTTAAAAATAATTTTTAAAAAATAAAAAATATATCATTTTGATGTATTTTTAAAAAAAAAAATATTTTAAACCCCAACTAACGGAATTGAAAGTGTCAAAATTTTAAATAGAAATGCTGGCAAGGTATCCCATAGCCAGGATCAGCCAAGAGGATGTGCTGCAAATTTCTGAGGATAAGTGCACTACATGGGTAACGCTGTCAGCAGATGCTTGACCTGCTGCATCCATCCAGCTGCTGCAGATAACAGCATTTGTCTAGATTTGCTCTCGGGGGTATAGGAACGCTTCACAATAATAGTTTATTATTTAATTTTACCTGAAATTTGCTTTTTTTTTTTTTATATTGGGGCATAATAGAGGTATAATTAGTTCTTCAACTTCCTTTAAAATTGCAGCTGTATTCTCAGTTTATTTTCTTCACGTTGTGAGTTTCTATTTTATTTTTTATTTTTATTTAAAAAAAATAAATTTTAAAAAATAAATCAGAATTAAGTCATGATATAACATATAGCATGAATATAGTTCCTCAATCCCTAAAATTTTATAGTCCTAGATTGTAGAAAAAGAAACTAGGGTGCGGGAGTCCTAAGACTAGAATCCTTAATTATAGAGAAATTATAGCGAGAACTATGATATATTATGAAAGTCAATAATTCATAAAACTATCTTCTCTAAGAATATAGTTTGCAGGGCTATTTAAATACAAGAAAAACATCTTAATTAATAAAATCTTAATTAAATTAAAAATTCAGATAATATATAAATAGGAAAATTTTCAAAAAACAAGAAGAAAAAATAATGAAAATTATGAAACAATAACTTTCAGGCCAAAAAAACGAAATCAACTAGCAAATGAGCTGCTGCCCTTGTACAATTAGATCCTGCCAAGAATAATGAAAAATTACCAACGTCAGACTAACTCTTGTATCTTGAATAACGACCAGTGCTTTCAATGTTGTTTGGAATGAGAAACGAATATTTTTCCAGGAATATGTTGAGGCCATTGATGTCGATAGCAAAATTAGTATAATATTATGACATTATCTTCTTCTTCTTCTTCTATTTTTTTTTTTTTATTAACGAGTTGTAAAGTCTTGACTGCTCTATAATTTCTTCTTTATCTTAATTCAACCACTAGAACGACAATGACAGTACTGAGATTATATCCTCAACAATAAGGTTGTTCATCCTCCCATTCGGTTTAACTCGTGGCAACTTTTTCGGCCTTGAATTGTATTAAAATGATTCAGGAGCTCGTTAAAAATAAATAAATGGTCCGGTGATGGAGTTTCGGAGGCCGTAAACTGGTGGCCCATGCTTCCGGACGATCAGAAAGTTACCAAAAGTGATGCTGGCAAGTGGCGGGTGACTCCGAGGCGGTCGACACATCGATATTCATCCTCTTCTTGTTTTTTTCTTCATTCTTTTCTTTTAAGTTTTAGAAAATCTATCAATACATCATTTCAATTAATTGCAACTTTTAATTAGTTATTACCCTTTTATTAACTATTTTTATAACAATTAACAATCACGCATCTAACATATAATCAATAGTTTCAGTGTAAATTCAAATAAAATATACATAAAATACTCTTTTAATTTAAGGGGAGTTGGAGATTTCCCACATCAAGCGCCTCTTTAATATTTTTAAAATCATTCTTCTTAACATTGAAGATATTTTATTTTATGTTTTTTAATTTTTAGATAATCAACATACTTTTATGATATATTAAGAGAGTTATTTTATTTAATTTACCTTATCTAATAATAATCCCTCTGCCAATTAATTTCAATAAAACGATCATTTTCACAAAATATGAGTAATATTTTTCATATAAATTGATGGCAATATCCCTTTAGATCAATAGTGGATACCCTTTTAACTATCTAGGTAGTGGCCTAGTGGTAAGAGTTTGGGATTAAAAGGTTTGCTCCCTCTGTGGTCTCAGGTTCGAGCCCTGTGGTTACTCATATGATGGCTACTGGAGGCTTACATGATCGTTAACTTCAAGGCCCGTGGGATTAGTCGACGTGGGCGTAAGCTGACCCGAACACCCACGTTAAACTAAAAAAAATAGTGGATACCCCTTTCAATATATATATATATAGATGTTTTTGTAAATTCATATTAAAATTATATATCATGTGTTTGAGCAGAAAACTATTAATTAATTTTAACAAAAATAACTGATAAAAATATATTAAAGAATAAAAACAAGGTAATTATTATAATTGATTGATTTCTTTATATATATAAAAGAATATGATTTATAAATGATGCACTATATTATAAGTAGATATAGATAAATTTCTCCATGATATAAAACCATTATCGATACCTTACCAAACACTGAATTACTATCACTCTTAATTTGTTTTTAAATTGTGTCCGCTGGACAAGCTAGGTAACTTATAAGTCAACTTCCAAACCATTTCACAGCTGGCAAGTTGACTTCAAAGGCTTCGCAACAATAAATAGAGGCAAGTAGTAAGTATTTCATGAATGTTATGAAGCAATGAAAGTTCATTTCATGAATATCCATGCCATCCTGTTCATCTTCGCAGTTTTTGCATCCACGGCAAAAACTTGTTATGGCAGGGATCTCGGCGTCCATTTCTACAAAATGGAGCTTTCAAGAACGGTGTTGCATCGTATCCCAGATGGTGGTTATAATGAACTTAGGAGGAGAGGAACTGCTCCCGTAACTCAGATCTCTGCTCCGGTGGCCAACCAGCGACATGGTATGGGAACACCACCAAAGTCACCTCCTGGATTCATGCATTGAAACCAGCTTATGTCATCTCTTTTTAATTTCCTCTCCATTCTGTAATGTTTTTAATGTAAGTTTGCTCTTGCATCTGTAATTATATAATAAGATAAGCTGATTCCTTTCTACTCGCAGCAATTGATGTTCTTTAGGAATTTCACCAGACAGGTGACCAGAGCTTCATCTCGGGTTAGTAAAAAGAATGTCTAAGCTATTATAATATTTTTTAAAAAATAAAAAAAATCTGAAACCCGGTTATTAATTCAAATGAGCTTAATAATCGTGGTTAATTTAATAATATAATTAAAAAAAACTAATAACAATAATAAAAAAGCCATTGATTTATCTAAAGAAATAAGCACTTGTCAGTAATATGATAAGAAAGTCTCTAAATATTTTTAAAAAATCCTAACAATTTTATTTAATAATAAAGCAAAAAATAAATGAAAACATATAACCTTACAAAGAGAAAAAAAATCTAAAGCTCAATTACCAGCAAAGCTCAATTACCAGCAAGACAAACATTGAAGGATGAACTGAATTTTTTTTATTTAAAAAAGGAATAAAAAAACGACTCAAGTCAGCATGCTACATTCACATCCCGGTCATGAGATCAAGATAATCTCCCACATAAAAAAGGAAAATAAAAGAAACTAAATAAAATAATGAAGGTTAGCTCTCAAACAAACTAAATAATAAGAGGCGAAACTGAAAAAAAAATCTATTAAAAAAGTTGAAAAAAAACTTATGTCAACTCAGATTAATTCGACTAACCTGCTTCTCAGGATATGAGGTAAGTATAAGCCCAAAAAAAATAAAAAAATCACAAAACTCAAGGCCCAATAATCTTATGTCAAATAATGAACTTGAAAAAAATTAATTTAAAAAGCAAAGACCTAAAAAAGACTAAGGTTAAATCAGGTTAATTTTCAAAACACGTGACCTGAGTTATGAGACTAAGATTATCACATACAAGAAAAATACAAAAAAATCATGAAGAAAAATTTCTAATCACCCAAAATAATAAAAATAAAAAAAACAAATAGAAATCAAAGCAATAAGGACTAAATTTGGTATAAAAACTAAATAAAAGAAAATAATAAGGGAATAAATTGAAAATAAATAACAATAAAAAAATAAAGATCATATAGGATTAAAACATTAAATGAAATAAAATGATAAGGGATGAAATTGAAAAAAATAATAAAAAAATAATAAAAATTAAAAAAAATAACAATTAAAAAAATAAGGATCAAATCAAATATAAAAATTCAATACCACCAGAAGACTCACATACGTCACCTAAAGAGCACATAATAAAGACATTTATTTTTTTAATTATATTTATTTATTAAAAGACTAAATTGCTCTTTATTTAAAATGATTATAACTAAAAAACCATGATGAAAAGATGAAAAAACATGTGAACCACATTTTTTTTTGTTTTTAAGAGCAATATAGTTATTTTATTTAAAAATCTCCTGAACCACTAATTTGTATTTTTTTTAAGTATTTAAGTTATTTTACTATATACTATGTAAAATGATTTATCTGTCTTCAATTAGTATGATAATAATAAATGAATCTTATGCAAAAGAGCTAATTAAATGGTTTTATTTAAAAATAATAAAATAATCATTTTACTGTTACAAATATTTTTTTAAGTAATAGTTTCATTTTTTTAATGCACAGAAATCACTAATCACTTTTGGTATTTATTTATTTATTTATTAATATTAAAGCTTGTTATGGGCAACCCGTTCCACTTTAACCGGGCCAAGAATTGACGAGTAGGTCGTCGTAGGCTTTTTCCTGTGATGACTGCTTTAATCTGCAAGGATTTCAATTCCTATATGGTAGAAATTTTTTTTTCATGATTGGCTGTTGAAACGAATATTTAACGAGAAGCAAGTTGATGCTGGCGTTCCTGTTGCTGAATGATGGAAAAGACGCGAGCAATGGTGGGAATGGGATCAAGCAACATGATTTGGTCCCGTATGGCAGAATAAGAGTCATTCAATCCCATTAAAAATTGAAAGATATAATCTCGCTGATAACGATCAGAGATAATCTTCATGGCACCACAGTTACAAGATGGAATAGGATCATAAATTAATGTTTCATCCCAAATGGTTTTCAGCTTACTATAGTAAATACTGACAGTATCATTTTCTTGTGATAGATTGGCTAATGTTTTCTTCAACTGATAAATGCGTGGGCTATTTTGATGTGAAAAACGATCTTGTAGATCAAGCTAGATATCTCGAGCACTGTCAACAAATGCTATGCTAGATCTGATAGAAGTGCTGATGGAGTTCTGAAGCCATGAAACCACCATGTCATTACATCGTTCAAATAAATCGAAAAGAGGGTCTGCTTAGTCAGTTGGTTGGTTGATGGTTCCTGTGATAAATGCCAGTTTATTCTTAGCCTGAAGAGCCCTTTGCATTGCACGAGACCAAGTTGCATAGTTGTTGCCATTAAGTAACTCTGTTACTAGGATTATGGCTGGGCTGTCTCCGGTGTCTAGTCGAAAGGGGTTGCTGTGATTGTTAAGATTCAAATACTGCTGAGTGGTTGTTACATGGGTAGTGTTTGGGTTAATATGTATATTTGGTGAAGATTGATGTTCTGAGAAATCATCCATGGATATTATTCTCTATAGCTCTCATACCATGATATAAACTGAAGAAGATGTGAAAAGATGAAGAAGGAGAGAATTTACATGGAGGACGAAATCTTCACTGTGTATTTCAAAAATAATTCCTTGTCTTGCGTGGTGTTGGCCGAGTGGCATGCATTTGGTGTGTCGTCTAATAGTTTCGGTGTCCCGAGTATTCTTTCTGACGCCGCGTTTACTTCTGCAGAGAAATGCTTAGTGGAAGCAATTTTAACAGTGCCCGAATGACGATCACTATCGAGAGCGAGCATGATTTTGATGCCTGTGCTTGGTGTATATATTTGGAACATCACAGCAAGAATTATTATAAGAAAAAACCAGAAAGAAAAACTTTCATTCTGATAATAAACTATCGCCACTATAACATATTGATGGCACCCTAGAAATGTTCATGTATATCAGTTGGACTAGAAATTTTGATGGTTTACTTGCAAAATTAATGAAAGAAGAGGACAAAGTACTTTCATACCTTTCAATTTTTCCGCTGTATAATATTTGTCATTTCCTCTCATGTTTTCCGGTGGGTATGCTACCTTGAGTTTTCGAGGAAGATTCCAGTTCCTACTGGAAGTTGTTTCCAATGCTGCCTGCTGATCAGCCGTATCAGAGGCCTGAACCATGTGCATGGCACTAGTGGGAGGGGATAGCATTACTAGTCCGTGAAGTAACATGAACACTATCAAGTTTGAAATTTTGTTCATTTGAGAATTGATATAGAGATTAAAACCTAATCTTTGGACTTATTTATGCAATCTTGGTGTGTGAATCAATAATTTATCTATTAATATGAGCCTAAATACTTAAATTAAACCATTCTTGGTAGTTGAATGGCTGCAAAAATTCAACATTGCAGCCGACACGGAGCAGGAAGTTTCCTGGAAATGGTGGTTGAATTTTAGCTCCTCCAGCTTTCCCATTTTCAACTTTAATGTTACTCTGTTTTTCCAAATATTACAGTTTCTTTTGTCCTTCCACAGATAGCTAGGGAGTTCACTGCCATTAAATAGCTTGGAAACCAGAATCGTTATTCCTTTTGTCTTACAAGAGGATGGCCACAAATCTAAACGTTGACCACAAGGATTGTATATCTGAACACAAGCTATTTCTTCTCATTCCCATTTTGAATCATGATTGAGCTCACCTGTATCCCAATATTCTTGCTGCAAGGCTTCCAGGATACGTTTTGTAATAAATAGCTCGTTTACCTCGCCGAAATATGTAATTTGTTATTGACAATATTATAATTATGTTTCCTGATTTCAATACTAGAAATAAAAATATATATACCGATTCATGTTATCCCATCCGGAGTTATAATATTTTTTATTTTTTTTTAATGTATTAATATTAAAATTAAATTTTAAAAAATTAAAAAAAATATTTTAATACATTTCTAAATAAAAAACAACTTATATCACACTCTCTAAATTCTCAATATTCAAGTCTAAGCCAACAAATAATTTTGAAACTCGGTTCAGGACCCGACCAATCCAGGACTGGAACCAAGCCAGGTTTAAAAAAATAGAAAAAGTCAAAACCCATGGTGACTCAAGGGGTTGACCCAGTCAAAAACCTAGTTACAACCTGTTGACTTTGACTTTTTTAAAAAAAAATAAAATGATGTTTTTTTTTATTTTTTAAAAAAATTAAAATTAACTCGAGTGACCTGGTCAAAACTCGAAACCTGAACCTTGAACCGGGCCTGTCACTTGACCGGGTTTAAAAACTCTGGACAAGCGTTTCTACGGACTTTTGTCTTGTGGTAGCCACAACAAAATGGAAGCTACTAAATTAACCTTTTACAAACATCAACCTAAAATGGACAGAGATTATTGCGTATCTTCTTCTCTTGATGAGATTTCTTTGTTTTAGCATAGCTATTTTCTCTAAGGATTAACATTTGAATTTTGTAACATAATCTGTTTGATAGTCAAACAACGCTCTGTACAGTTGGCCTGGTGGTATCGCTTGTGTAAGTTCTAGATTTTAATCAGTGAATGTATATCTGCTTCGTTGGCACTCACTCTTGTAAAACATAAATAGATCTTGTTTTGTTTGTTTGAGTATCGCTATTACTACCTTAAAAAGAACGGGAAATTGAAACGTGTAATAAAAGGAAAGAGGCATTTGCTTATGATAAATTATTCAATACAGGATAGCGAGGAAATTAAACAGCTGAGAATTAATACAGAAAACGAAACATTAGGAGATCAAACCTAGTTGAGAACTAGTAATCACAGGAACCCCTCTAAGAAAATGGATGTCGTCGTGATGGACCTGATGGTGGTACTAAATGACCGTGCCTTAAGTTTAGAGTAGGAGGAGATACCCAAGGTGCGGGAATTGTCCTCTTCTGAAACGCACGTAATCCCGTTCTTGAATGCTCCATTTTATTGACATATCGGACGGCATAGCAAGTTCTTGCACCGGGTCCAAAAGCTCCGAAAAACAGCATAATTGCTAACAATATGTAAGAAAGAACCTGCATTGTTATGTGGCGATGGATGGATAGAGAGTGTGTATGCTGTGAAGAAACCCAGTTGTGGTTGTCTGCTATTTATACAAGGCAGACGAGATGATGGAAGAAGACTTTGAAGGTGTAAACAAGTCCTCGACCAACGGCATTCCTTTTAATTTGTTGGTGAGAAGTTTCCACATTCAGATTGATACATCACATGTGATACAACAAATACAAATAATATATACATAATTCTATTTGTTTAGAATTTTATTATCAAATACTTTTTAAAAAAAAAACTGGAAAACCTGAAAATAAAATAAAAACTAGAAAAATCCTAAAAAAAACTAGAAAAGAGAAAAAAAATAACAAAACTAACTTGAAAAATAGTTTCCAAGTCTAATTTAAAGATTTTTTTGGTTCATAGTTAGTTACAATGAGCTAACCCTGTAATAAAATTGGGCGGTAGGTAAAATTTAAATATAATTTAATAGTCAATATATATATATATATATATATATATATGTGTGTGTGTGTGTGTGTGTGTGTGTGTGTGTGTGTGTTCTTTTGGTCTTTCAAAGACGCGTTATTTCCTCAGGTCAGGTCCGTGGATGGCAAGAAATTATTTGTTGGAATTTGCCATTATTAGGCAACCTACCATTAACAAATGGCATACGTGAGAGAGCACAATGAGCAAGAGAGGGGTGAGAATGTCAAGAGTGCAGAGAGAAAGTGAAGAGCTGCAATAGCAGCAGCTGCAAGTGCAGCAATGAGAGTTGAGAGTAGAGTTTGAGTAAAGTGATCCTCCTCCTTCATGTATTTGTTTTGTATCCTTTCTCTAATCTCTAATAAAATGGACTCTCTCCCGTGGATGTAGACGGTTTTGCCGAACCACGTTAAATATTGTGTCAGTGAGCTTTACCCTCCGTTGAGCAACTATCAGTACATCACCGGTCGGAATTCCCTAACATTATTATTGTCAAAAAAAGCGTTGGCTGGAATTAGTGCTGGAATAGAATTTGAACTGGTTTGCCAATTTCTTTGTTGATATGTTTGTAGAAATGAATTTAATTACCTAAAAATTAAGTAAATATAACTGAATAAATATTTAATTTTATTAAAATACATGACTGAATATAATTTTAATTTAAAATACTCATATAATATAACAAAATAGTATTTTTCACAGTTCCGGAGTCTTAATAAACAAGGCTTATGCCCATTGTTTTAGTGCTTTTTTTTCAACTAGAGAATTTTATGCCCTATATAATTTTAATTTTTTCATGGTTCCTTTGTTTTTTATTGGTCTAGTATTACCCCATGTCGTTGGCCATTGGATGACATGAGTTCTTGTTTTAGAAGTGGCTCAATATTATTTCATTAAAGGATTCAATCGGGATCCAGTCGCTCCATTTAAAACCTAATTTGGTTTAAAAAAATAATCAAAGCCATGTCATTTCAAACCCCTGCCTAACTCGAACAGGTTAAGTGTTAAATAACAAAATATCAAAGGAAAAATTAAAAAAAAACAATTTATAGAACAAAACAAAAAGAAAACACCATATTAGATCAACCACTGCCAACCTAATCTAACATGATAAATGCATGGTCAGGATAATTGCATGACTATAATAAGTTAATCTAGTTTAGCTAGCTATCTCTTCTATTTTCTTTAGTTTTTTTTTTTAATTTTTGTTGGACATTCATTTAGCTTGGACGAGATGGAGATTGGTAAAAGAAAAAAAACAGGAATTAAAATAAAAATAACATAAGAGTTATTAAAGAAACAATGAACGAATAAAAAAAAATATTTATCATTTCCTTTCTTATCAGTAAGATTTTATTGGGTTAGAGTTTAAAAATTAATTTTTTTAAAAACACGTTCCAGTACATAGAGTTTAAATAAAAATGCTGGTGAGGTATCACATAGCCGGGATCAGCCAAGAGGAGGCAGGAATGATCATTAGCTCCGGTGCTCCCTTTGAATCAATTGACTGTATAATCCAAGTAAAATGAAAAAGATGCACATTTTTGCAAACGTGGGATATCAATTGATAGAGTGATCTCCTCCAACTAGTGCAGTATAATCCTTTTGGTACGGGATCAAACTAATTAAAAATATATTGGAAATTAGAAATGATTGTCATTAATGCAATGACAACTATATTCAAAGTCATCCCATTACATTCAAAACTAGATAGAAAATAAAATTATTACTAAACTTTCAACAACAACAACATCAATTAGAAGATACAAACACAACGGGGCAACACAAGTTTTCGATCGTAGTGTTGGAGAATCCTTACACTTGATTTCTTGGGTCCACCAAATGATCATGTCTGCATCTAAAAATTCAAATTGAAATCTAGGTAGGTCGAAGGATCATCCATGTATCTCTGCTTCAATCGGTTGTTATATGTCTCATGAAAATGAAAACTAAAATCATCAAATTCAATTCAAGAAAATAATAATTCATAAAAGAAAATAGTTGAACGAACACACTACAAAGTGTTGAGCGCGGTTGTCGATGAACTGTTACACCCCCTTTTGGCTGTCTTCACTCTGCACGTGCGTCTCAACAAAAAGCTCCATTAGAATCGGTTCACGTCCAAGAGTTGTAGCCCATAAGAAAAAAAGTGTTACAAGTTAAATATATTTATAAATAAAAACAAATTAATTAAATATAAATGTAATTAAAATTAATTTTATCATCCACTTCACATACGAAACGAAATGAACAGAGTCGTCGATATGTGTGGTAACCAAGCCATGAGTTTGCCGGCTCTGGTTCCCTGCACCAGACTACGAGCGTCATGTGGAACGCTCGGACGTCATGTGCAGAATATATTTCCCCATGTATCCTCCAGAATGTATGGCAGCATGAAATCATTTCAAATAGTCACGTCATTCTAGCTTGGTAAAGCGTTTTCTCTAACATAGTTTTTAGCCTTTTTTTGCGTCTTATATCAAAAATCACACAACCTACATGATACAAATATATTCTATATGAGTTACTAACAACTGAAATTTCAATATTTAAAATAAAAAATAATTATTGTATTGTTTGCGTTGTTACCTAGTTGTAGCATGATTCTCTCAAATCCTCCTGCAACTTTGTCATTTTCTCTATCCCACTCAAATTTATCCATGCATTAACAATTTATAAAAAATAAATCAATAATCTAAATAAAGTAAATGAATTTACAAAAAAAAAAATATAGTAAAATTTTTAAGTTAATGTTTACCTTAAATTTTGTAAATCATGCATCGACATGAGGATTCCAATCAGGATGTTTGAAAATCTAACTCCATTGAAATAATAGAATCTTCATCAACGATTTAAATCCTGATGTTATTACCCAGGTGACCTCAATTTTTGTGAACCTGAAAATCAATAAAATTAATGAAATATTAGTTGTTCATAAATTGTTTAACATAAACAAACTCAAAGCAAAAGAAACTTACATTAAAAGGTCATCCTTCCAATGCGCCTCGTACTTACGGGTGAATTGATCCCACTGTGAAGGGATACCGCCTCTATGTTGTGGAACCGCACTCAAAGAGATAGTGTCGGGAATTGACGTAGGTACCTCTTCTTGGGCGACAATACCACATAGTTGTCATCATGGTTACTAGAAGAACTAGTTGCGATCATGTGCTCAAATCATGAGTACATGATCGCAGATTTTCTGATAGTGAATATTGTTTTAAGATATTGAAGTTTGTTTTTCCTGACCCAACAATTAAGATCTCATTAACCCAATAAGCTAGGCAGAAGCATGCATGAAACTAACATTTTATTAAGACAAAAAACAGAGTTCATTTTATATAATAAACCTATAAACTTATTGTTCTGTATGCTTGTTGATTGTTGGATTTCTTTTACGAGTCATTAACTCAACTATTTAGCATATTTTGAATTTAATAAATAGAAAAATAAATGTCAAGTTTCTAATTAATATGCTTTTCTTTTAGGGTTTTGTTTTTTATTATTTACCGTTCCTCTGCATTTCTCTTCCTCTTGAGCTGGCTCTTTGTTTTTTATTAGCTTTTTTTCCTTTAGTTTCCTGGCCACCATTCAAATTTTAAAGAATGATATAAAGCCCATTATTAGTCCAGATATTTATATTGGCCTGAAGAAATTCTAAATAAATTACTTTGGTTTTTTAGCATATTGATGTTAATGCTTGTGTTATTTTTACTTAAATAAAAAAACAGATATAAACCTATAATACAGATAATTATATTTTATAGTGATATACAAGGTATGATGAACTTTTTTATATTATATTCAGTTTATAAAGAAAAGAAAGAGCAAAATACAGAAAAGTCTGTTTTATTTTTTATATGTATTGCTATCAAACCTATAGTAAATTATTTCTTATTTTTTATTTTTATTTTTAATGTGAATTTAAAAAAGTTATTTATCCAATAAATTGTAATTTTTGAATGCCTCGTTTTGTAGAAATGGATGGCAGTATCCCTGCCTCGACAAGTTCTTGCGGTTCCAAGAAACATTGCGAAGAGCAACACCATTGCAAGCATGTAAAAACGAGCCTCCATTGCTTCCTATTTCGTGATTAAAAGGATAATATTATTTGTGCACGTACCAATCCTATTTATATAAAAATATGGAAGACTTTGTCACAAACAATTTTATATATATATATATATATATATATATATATCTTAATTTCAATTTCTTGATATTTGAGTACAATCCCCTTTAATTACTTACCAATCTAACGAAGTCAAGTAGTTGTACCTATCAAACTCATTGATTTTATTTTTTTTGGTGAAAGTTTTGTCAACGACGCATGGGCCTATGGGCTAGACACAATTACATTTGGGCCAATCTCTGTTAATATGAAGGCATAGTAGGGATCGCACTATATGGGCCTCTAGCCTTTCTTTCGGCCTCATTTATGGGCTTATTTGAGTATGTTTATGCTTTAAGTTCTTTTAAATATATATATATAATGAAGGTATTTTGCGGGGAAAGGAAAAATGAACTCAGACAGAAGGGGCATTTTTTAATGCTTTTGCCAAGATATAACTTGATTATTTAAACACGTTAGGGTGTGGTTCGGGTTAAAAATTTTCATGAATATAAAAAAAATATTTAAACGTTGTTAATGGTTTTTTTTTATTGAAAAATAATTTAAACCTTGTGAGGGTTAATTTTGAGGGTTCAAAAGTAACCTAATAACTTGTAGAAATATAATTTGGCTAAAAAAAATAAAATTAAGATAACATTGTTTTTAATATTAAGATAATAACATATTGGATTGACTTGAGTCAATTCAGGTTAACAAGTCAAATTCACCACCCTAGTTTTAAGATTATGATAATCCTATAAAAAACAAATTATAAAGTTTAATTCTCAATCAACTCAATATTAAAAGATGAAATTGAAAAGAAAACTTAAAAAAAGAACATAGTTAACTTGTCAAACTCGTGACCGCGTCATGAGACGAGACAACCCAATAAAAAAAAATTCAATGTTGAAGGACTCATGATCCGGGTTATGAGATCGTTATAATCTCTTAGAAAAAAAGTTGAAAAAACAACCTGATTTAATCAAAGTAAAAATACCAAAACTTGTGAGCTTGATCATAAAACCAAGATATTTCTATAGAAAGCAAATTATAATAGATTATGAAGTTCGATTCTCAACTGATTCAATATTTAATGATGAAATTGAAAAAAAAATCAATTAAAAAAATAACTTAAATAAACTCGGGTTAACTCATTAAACATTATTCATAGGTAACAACGAAGGAATAACCTAATAGAAATTAAAAAAAACAAATTATGAAGTTTAATTTTCAATCATTTCAATATTAAAAAAATAAAATTAAAAAAAAAATTAAAAAAAAATCTGAGTCAATTGGATTAACCCGTCAAATCTATGATCCATGTCATGAGAGTAAGATATATATATATATATATATATATATATATATATATATATATATAACATTCATTGAAATAAATAAATAAATAAATAAATAACTATTACCAATTACTAGTGTTTTATTAAAAAAAGTTACAGTAAAACCCCTCTTCTATAGGTTTTTTTTATATGCTAATGTCTCTCGTCCTCTTGCTCGTTCTCTTCTTTCAACATTTTGTTTGGAAATTAAAATGGATTTAATAGGTGAATTAAGCTAATAAAAACGCTCGTCAACTGGGTTTTGCCTTACAAATATCTTTTCCAAATTTAATTTAAAACTCAACAGATCAAACTCCATATTACTATTTTTGCGAGGACAAATTTAATAACTAATTAAGTTGGTAATCATTCTCGAGTATTTTTGTAGTTTAATACTTAAAAAAACATTAGATAAAATAACACTCACTTACATTACCATACAGAACAAATTACCACCCCTAAATGAACAAGAAGTTAACAAAGCAAAAAACAAAAGGAGGGAATTCTTTCCGTACCAAAACTCTCACCTATCAAATCTCCTGGAGAAAGCAGATCTGTCAAGCAAGAGCAAGGATCTCATCACCCCTAATTGGTGAAGGAGATGGAGGGGAGGGGAGGGGAGTCACCTCCCAAAAGAAGGAAGAGTGAGAAAAAACAATAAAAGACCAAACTTTAGAGCAGCTCTGAGTGTTTGTGGTTGTTTACCTTTAAGGATTTTGATCTAAGATTGAAGTGTTTGAAGTTATTGTTTTGGGGTGTTTTAATATTTAGAAGAAAGTATGTTCTTTCTCCAATGATGCATTCTCTTCCTTCTTTAACTTTTATTTTATTATAGAAAACTTTGAAGAGAATGAACCAAATTGAAATATATTTTTAGGTGACGAGGGCAAAATGATATTTAAGCAACGAAGCTGGTTCGATATGTGTTTGTTAAAAAAAAATTTAAATAAATAGTTTAAAATTAACCCTATATATCAGATGGCTTGTAAAATTAATTAAAATATGCACAAACTAGTTTATAATTCTGATCAGACAACCATACATGACCATAAAGAACTACCAAGAAATGAAATCATCTTAAGAATAGTTTATAAAAACAACATAATTTATTTTTATTATAGAATAAAAAGTACTATCCATTTTCCTTTTTTTTTCAAAAACAAGGTAAAACTAAAACTAAAACATAAGATATTTAAACCTAAGAAACTTTTTTTTAAAATAAAAATAAATAACTGATGTCAATTGAACTAGAAATTTATTAGCTAATGAAGGTAGCAACTAGCAACAAAGAATGGACGTGTGAACCCGAGACACTAATAACGCCAGCTCAGCATTCCATTTGCCTCTGTGCCTTGTAAGAACTTTTAACAGAAAATCAAAGTTTGACTTCAAACAAATTATATAAACGTATGGCTACCTATTCTCCTATGAAATTATTGCACATATCCATCAAGCAATCCCTGCCACCAACTATCACTATCGATGTGCAGTAGGATAACAATAGATGATTCTACACGCTATTCTAGGGATCGTATCGTATTTTTTTACATAAATAATAAAAAATATATATTGATATTGTTAATGTAATTTTCAGTAGGAAAAAAATAAAATTATATTGGGATTCATAAGATGTGATCTCAAGTTCAAAGACAGCTTAGACGATAAATAAAAATATAATTTGATTTAAAAAAATTAAAATGATATTTTTTTTATATTGAAATGACAATATATTAAATCGACTCAGATCAACTCGGATTAACCTAAGTTAAATCCACTATCTAGGTTATGAGATTCTAATAACCTTATAGAAAGAAAGTTAAAAAACAAAAAATTTACTAAATTCAATTGTCAATCAACTCAGTGTTGAATGATGAAACTGAAAACAAAACTCAACTGAAAAAATAAGTCGAGTCAACCTAGGTTAACCTACCAAATCTAGGTTATAAGACTGAAATAATTTTATAGAAAACAAATTAAAACAAATTATAAAATTAATTTTCAATCAACTCAATGCTGATTGATGAAATTAAAAAAAAATTAATGAAAAAAATTAAAAAAGCCACTCAAATCAACCGACCAAATCTATGACTCAAGTCATGAGACCAAAATAACCTCATATAACGTAAACTGAAACAAACTATGAAGTATAATTTTCAATCAACTCAATACTAAATGATGCAATTGAAAAAGTTTCAACTAAAAAAAAATAAAAAAATTTAGTTGATCCGCTCGCGACCGAAAGTGATAATATCATAATAATCTCATAGAAAGTAAATAAAAAAATTAAAATTTAATTCTCAATCAACTCAATATTGAAAAGTGAAGTTGAGAAAACAATTAATTAAAAAAAGATAAAAAAATAACCCGAGTCAACATGGCTTACTTGCAAAGCTCGCGATCTTGATCATATGATGAGATAACTCTATAAAAAATAAATTAAAATAAATTATGAACTCTAATAACCGGTAAACATAATATTAAAGAATGAAATTTAAAAAAAAAATCCTTCAAAAACTTAAGGAATAAAATGTAAAAATCTTTTCTTAGAGCCAAAGTATAAAATATCTTGGCATTTCATTGTTCATTAAAATCCCAAAGCCTTTTAATATATTTTAATTAATCCACTGAAATAAACAAATATGGGAGAAAGAAATCTTGTCCCCTTGTCTTCGTGACTAAATCCCATAGCTAGCTAGAGTCCCACATAATAATTACTTTTGTTGTGGATGATAATGATAATTAAGACTTCAATCTTTCTTCTCATTCATTATCTTTAAAAATTACAGATGCACACAAAAAGACATTATCCAACAAAAAAAGTGGTAATTATCTTCATCATCTAAAGTGAAATGATTAAAAATACAAAAAAATAGACACAATTGGCCAATGAACCGTTGGTTAAGTGATAGTGATGATCATGGAGTAGAATTGGAGGATAGAATCCTGACTCCACCTCCAAACTAACACTTCCTAAGACGAAAAGAAGAGGAGGTGAGTAAAACGAAAGATGGTAGACACTAGCTAATTCACCAAGGACTAGCACTCTCTGGAAATGGCTAGCAGTTCCTCCAAATATTCAGCCCCTAAATCCTCTAGCACGACGACATTTTCCATTTCCGTTCTCATTTCTTTCTCTTTCCTCTTCCTACTCTCGGCTTTCCTGTTCATTGAATGTCTTTTTTTCATTGCTAAAATTGGTGATTGTCCTTCTTGGAAGCCATAGCCCGTTTCTTTGAGTGACTCGTACACTTTCTGGGCAGGAAAATTTAGTACTGCCATTGAACCTCTCATTGCAAATGCAGCTTGATCATAAGCTAAGGCCGCCGCCTCGGCAGTATCAAACGTTCCTAGCCAAACTCTCACACCGTTTCTTGTCGAATCCCTTATCTCGGCGGCGTACTTGCCCCAGGGCCGCCTTCTAACCCCTCTATAAGAGATTTCTCGGGGCTGTTCCCCTTGATAATCAGCTCTTGAACTTACCTCATCGTAGTTGGAATTGGTGGATGATGTGGTATCAAAAGAGTTGATGGGGGCCTCATTGAGGAGTCCTAAGAGAAGCATTTCTTGGGAATCATTTTCGTTAAAAGGAAGGGGTTGGCTGTAGAAGTTCTGTGCGTTACATGAGGAAGAATCAAGGGAATTGAAGGAGGAAGAAGATTCCGGGGAGAATTGTGAGTTTTGGTAGTGAAAAAATGAAGAATCCATCGAGGGATTAAAGTGGGAATTGTTTTGGTGTTTGAATGGCTGGTATTTCTCTGGTAGCTGGCAAGCTAGTCTTTGGTCATGGGACATAATGTTTGAAAACAAGGCAGTTTATATAGGCACAAGAGAGCGAAGATCCTCAAGTTATCTTTGTTTTTTAAGGAAAGTGGTATGCTCTATGGTGAAAAAGACATATTACATGAACATGGTTACTGTAGGGAATTTTCAATAAATCTGGTCGTTAAAGTGGCCCATGAATGCGTTGATGCACGTGAGTCAAAGATCCAATGGGGCATGGCGGCTAGGTCAAAGAAGAATTCATGGTGACATCATCTCGATGATTTCAGTGTTTTTGGTGTTTTGAAGGGCTTGCCTACTTGGCACCTTCGCCACGTCCATCTGGCAATGGCACCAGCCATTAATCGATTGTTATGTCCTTTCTAGCGATTTGCTGTTTCCATTATCCTTTTTGTTCACACAAAATAAGAACAATGATCACTAGCCCAGCCAATTAATGAGTATATATGTGCTAGAAGAATGACCTACTTTTTTCTTTTTTTTTTGTTCGAAAAAGGAAGAACACCCTCTTTTTCTCTTTTTTATTTGGAGATTTTTAGACTGAGAGGACATGGGAAGGTGATTGATTTCGTTTCAAATTGCTTTCTGTTTTGGTTTAATTTATAATTATTAGAGGTATTTCAAAACTATTCTTCATACATTAAATATAAATTTCCAAATACCTAAAAATAAACTATTAATTTACACCCGGATTAAAATTAACATTTATTTATGAGAATTTTATTTCTCAGAATCCGACCTTAAATCTAAATCTTAATACAGACAAAGATAATATATATATATATATATAGAACCTGATGAGACTGAGAGAAAAGTAATTAAAATATGATTCAGTCGGGTAATGTCCATGACAATTATTAGCATGCCCCATATTTTTGAAGGGAATTCCAAAACCTTGACTTTGGAAATGGGCTACGCAATCTTTTTCAAATACTAATATTGGCCCGACGTCCGTATTTCAATACTGAAACATCTACAAATGTTTCCATAATATAAAGATTAAAAATTCCAATACTATTTGGTGTAATGTTATAGCCAATTATTAGATGTTGATTCATATCTCATATTCTTTAGAAGAAGCAATATTTTCACTTCAAAAATGCTCGAGTTGTTTATTTTAGACAGATAGTAGGTATCAATTCCAAAATAATTTAGGATTTGATAATTTATATATTTTTTTAATTAAAAGACAAACACATCATCAATCAAATTTGTATTTATCTATAATTTAAGATAAAACTCAGTCAAAACTTGATTTTATATTTTTAAAACGAAAACGATATTTATGGACCAAGCATCCAAAACATTTAAAACATGCATCAATACTTCTATCAAACTCTTAATTTTTAATTCACACAAGTGGAAGATTTTTTTGTTTTTACTCATTTTGAGTATATTAATGAGATAAATATATATTATACTAAGAAGTATGAAACATTACTCCATAACAATTTTGTATGTGATGGGCGCAAACCCTGTGAGATCTCAATAGATCAAAATAAAACATCTTACAAGTTGCTAATATTGAGTAAAAGAAACGGCAAGAAATTATAATTAGAATATATATATATATATATATATATATATATATATATATATAAATAATTATAATTAGAATATATATATTAATTGAATGGCCATGCCTATTTTCTAGCTCTTTTTCTTGATAGATGCATGAACCTATAACATCATCACTTGTGAAGTGAAGAGTTTGGAACCTTCTGTCATCTACAGTCTACGGCCACTTTAAAATCTTCCACGTTTGGTATGACTGAGAAAATAATTATTTAATCTTTGTGTTTTTTTTTAAAAAAAATTAATTAATCCTTTTATTTAAAGACCTCAATGTTACATCATTATATTTTTGTATTTATTTGTAACTTAATTAATCTTTCAGTTAATGTTTCGTGACAATTAATTTTTTTTTCTTTCCATAAAACATATCCCTCATTTACAGTCAAGTCTTTCAATCTCACTCATTGTCAATGTAACTAAAAGTACATCTAAAAATATTAACAGTGTATTGCTCCACTGAAGAGACTAACTTAGTTATGTTTAGGACCCATAACGTACGTAAGGTACTATCTTTATTAATTGTTACACAATTAATTTTGTTACATTACGAATTTCTTTAATGTTAATATTTTCTAGGTTTTGAGCGATTTTACATGAGTTAAAATTAATCCGGTAAAACCAATTATAATTTTTAATTCAACTATTAGATTAATTGAAATTTAACCAGTTTTTTTAGAGAGAGAAAAAGTTTATGCTAAGGATTTTTTTAAAATTATTAAAATTTTATATTTTTATCTACACTTACGGGTTAACTTTAAGGCTTGAGAACCTTGGTTTTTTTTTTTCTATAGTTTAGGACTGTAAAGTTTTAGGGCTTAAGAATCTTTAGCAGTTAGCGCTATACATTGCGTTAATTGGTATGAAAGCAGGTTGACTTCTTTGATCGACAAAGATGATAGCAACAACCTACCTCGCGATGCAGGAGTGAAGGTCATCTAGAGCATTGTAAGAGCTTACGAGACAATGTCAAGCACTTAATCGTAGGAGCTATGTTGTTCGGTGAAAACAATGGCAGCAATGTTGAATAGCTTGGAACATCTAGTTTGGGTTGTGGGAGGTCTAAACAAGGATTGCGAAGATGAGAGTAACATGCCAACAGACTTACTTTGGAGGGCCTAACCCCATGCCTATTCTAGAAGATTCACCTAGACAACCACATGTCTATGTGGAGGGTGTTGGAGAAGATAGACTGATGAGATCATAGAGCTTTTATAAATTAAAACATACCACCATAACCCAAGAGACAACAAGTGGACGAGTTACAGATAAGAGTAGAAATCCCCATCTTCAATGGAGATGTGGACATGAAAGAGTTTCTTGATTGGATCAATGAATGTGATAAGGTCAGAAAATATACGAGTATCACGAAAAAGAAGCTAATGAAACTAGTTACATATAATCTGAAGGGCTGAACGTTTTTCAAATGGAAGTGGTAGACAAATACATAATTGAACGTGGGGAGACAACCTGTAACATAATGAATATATATGAGGCAGATGATGCACACAAGGTTCTTTTCTCTTGGTTGCGAACAATACTTATCTCAACAATATCAAAAATGTTTACAAGGAAGTAGATATGTACACGTGTATAATGTTGAGTTTCATAAGGTAATAGAACACAACAACCTTTAGGAGAGAGAGGGGTGGCAAGTTACATGATTTCCGAGAGGGTTGAGACCAATAACCCGATATAAGATTGGAGTGAAGATGTTGTTTACTCTTATAGAGACAAGGCATTAAAGATTTAGAAGTGTTAAAATGAGTTGATAAACCAGAATCAATAGTTTCTAAGGTTGATGTGAAACTAGAGAAACAACTTGAAGTCATTAAACATGCTGAAAAACCAAAAGAACATGAATTATAGGTGAAATCTGAGGAACAATATAAAGTTAGTAAACATGTTGAGATTAAACTACTCGATGAAAAGGTATAACAAGTTATTGGAATTACTTAGTAACTTATCAAAGAGTACTTAATTAAGTGTGGATGTGTTGTCCATACAAGCATATATATGTCATATCAATCTTTATCAATTACCAATTTAGCTAGTGATCAAGATATTGTTATTAGGGATGACTAGACATGTAAATTTAAGTTGCTATCATCTTAAAAGATGGTTTTATGTGATGTTGATTTTTTGAGTCATGAGAAGTTTTGCATAAATTTAGAAATTATATATGAACATATATTTGTTACAATTAGATTTAAATTATCTAGGACAATGTATCATGTACATAAATTCGTAACGATGCTACATTCAAAGTATATATTCCTTTGGCATGGTCGAGTTTAATTTCTAACAATTAACTTGAGAGCAAGTTTTTAATTTGCAAGCATGCAGAGGGGATTTACGAGGGGCACTATTTTTATTTTTCTAGGCATAATTATTTTTAATGTATTGCTTTCTTAATTGTTAAGATTTTCTATATTTTAAGGGGTTTAGAAAGATTTAAACACGTAGTCTATAAAAAAAATATCATAATTTTTATCTAGTTATTGAATCTAGATAAAATTTTGTTAGATTATTATAAAGACGCTTTTGCCGTCATGTCCAAATTGGGCCTAGGAGTTACTACTTTGGAATTTTCTGTATTTTCGTTGTTGGTTTGGATTATTTTTTCAATTTAGACCAAGACTTTCAATTTAACTAAGATTTTACTAATTATGATTTTTTTAATGTGTTTAAACAGCTTTGTAGCCTATTTTTTGGGAGAAGAGAATTACAGAATAAAGACATTTTAGAAACCAACAAAGTTTTCATAATTTTCTCTATAGTTAAAGCTACATCCTTACAATTTGAAAACCCCAATTTTTCTTTTTTCTTTTTACCAGTTTAGAACTGTAAAATTTTAAGAGTTTGAGAATCCTAGCTGTGTATACTTTAAAAAAGAAGAAGAAGAAGGTTTAAATCATGATTTTCTGCTTTTGGTTTTGCTGAATTAAATACTAGTATATTATGTCTTTTTTGCTTGACAAAGATATTCAGCACAAACAAGACACTGCTGTATATATGAGGCGGAATTGGTCACTGGTGGCACAAATAAAATACAAAATAATTAAGGAAATCCTTCGGTTCATCCCCCCTGAGCGTAAGAAAAACAGCGAATCAAAGGCGTGCATGCACAGAACATACAAAATTTATCTTATAATTAATAATACTTTCAAAGATGGAAAGTTTTATTTTATTTTTGTTTTGAAAGGTGGCTCGTATTCGGCACATGGTGTAATGTATACTTTTTGGCATGAGTTTATATACGTACGTATGAAGAATTAATACATGGTATTCGGGAATAAAAAGTTGTTCTTCTCCTTGTGCTCTGAGAAAGCGAAATGCATTTTTCTAGAATAGCAACATACAGTCATACAGTTTTATAAATACTAAAAGTCGTTCCATCCTATTTTAATAGATACTAGCTCCGATGTCTTAGCTTCGCTGCGAGTTCGAACTATTTTTTTTAAGTAAAAATTAATATATAAGGTAAAAAAATATATAAAAAACTAATCATGATAAATCTATAATAACTTTAATTATAATTAAGTCAATACAGGATATCCTGCTAAACCCGCGGTCTAAATCATGTAATTGGAATAACTCGATCAAAAAATAAAAAGAATTATAAAGTTTTTTTAAAAAAAATATGTTAACTTCTTATACCTATAATCCAAGTCATCAGACTTAAAGCACTTAATCTGAAAAAATCATGAAGTTTGATTATCAATCAATTAAATATTAAAGGATAAAATTGAAATAAAAAACTTTCAATTATAGAAAAAGATTTTAAAAAATAGCAATTCAAAAAATAAATAAAAAATTAATTCTGCTGCTACTACTACTACTATTACTACTACTACTACTTTTTTCATAACTACATTACTATTTTTTTTATCATCATCATCATTACTATTACTATTGCTGCTATTACTACTATTGAAAAAAATAAAACCATGAATTTGATTTGAATGATAAAATTAAAAACTATAAAAAGTTTGACAAAAAAGCCAAGAAAAACAATAAGAAAAGAAAAAGAAGAGGGATCAATTGAAATCATTATTATTATCATTGAAAAAATAAAAATCATAAACTTGAAGGATAAAATTGAAAGTCAAAAAAACTTTAACAAAAAAAAAAATAAAAGTAGAAGGACTGAATCAAAAAATAATATATATACAAATAAAAAATTAGAGGTTAAATTGAAAACAAAAAAAATTTTAATAAAAAAAATGACAAAAATAAAAAATTAAAATTAAAAGGGTTGAATCTGAAATACTAATAACAATAAGAACTATAATATAGATATTAAGATAAAAAAAAAATAAAAAGATCATCAGCGATAAACCAACCACATTGGATGTCACGCAACGCTCATAATAGAAGAGAAAATAGCATGGAATAAAATGATGCAGGGAAAGCCTGCTTTTTACCAATGGAAGTTGCTACAGCGCCGCCCAAAGTTTGTGACGGCTTCTATGTGCCAACGACTTTTTCAAACTTAAAAATATTATTTAAATGCTAAATTATTTTACTACCCTCAATCAAACCTATAATTAATCAAAAATATAAAAATACTGCAAAGTAGTGAATAGTAAATTATGTCTACGGGAGCTGCTTGATGCTTTTACAAACATATCATTAATTTTCGAAGAAAACATGCAGTAGCAAACTAAAAAAAGAGGATGAATTTGGATGAAGCAAGCATGTGTGAACGCCACCACATTTACACTCTCTGCTTTACCAACCAGCTTGTTTTGATTTTTTTTTCCTGTTCAATGGATTGCTAAATATCTTCGTCACCAAACAACCTATTTCTAAAGAATCCATTTATAGCCTTATAGGGAAAAGTAATTGCTCGTCGAACTATCTACAGCACTCATAATATCACCTTCAACTATGTCACCGAAAGTGCCAAAAATTAGGTTCCTTTTTGGCTTTCAATTAGCCCTCGTGCCATTTGAATCCATTTCCCCAGCAACGAGAAAATTATCACAATAATTAATTATGCAAACACAAATGGGATTCCTTGAATTAGATGCGTGAACCCTAATCTCTACTGAACATTAATTATACTTGTATATATATAAAAATGCCAATAGTTAGTATTTTATGTGTAAATAGTCTTGACTTAACATGGGCGAACATAGAATTAATGCCATGATCCAAATTACTTTCCCTATAATTATATCATTACAAAAAGTTTCTGCTACAAAAACAAACGATCGAGGGTTTCAGACGTGGGTTTTGACCCCTCCGACGACCTGCCTAACTTGACAAGCTACCATGGAACGCGGCACTAATCTTATCCATCATATTATTCTATGGAGGTTAGAGGTAAAGTGTGAGGACTCCTCGGTGCTGCACTTACTAGATGAAACTATATCTTGTGCTCAAACAGAGAGCAATCCTGGGAGTTGATGACTTTGCTAGTAACTGGATACACTCCCTGTTCTGTGGGATTGAACTCCAAGAACAGATTATGAGGATATAATTTATCATTAATTCCCTAATTGTAATCAATATTGGTCTGCTTTCGACTAAATTAGCTTTGAGAATTTTAAACTATAAGGCTAGACGTGAAATTAACATTGATAAATCTTCAGGGGCAACATCAAAGTTTAATATCCCAGATTATGGGTTCTATTTTCTTTCTTGTATTGGACAATTAGGTGGAATTAATTCGTAGGCGAACAAAAATTAATTAAGCAATCTCAATGCTAGTTTAGTCCAAAGAAAAATGCTTTTTTTTAATAAAAGAATAAAATCTCATTTATTAAAGGAAGAAACAAGGAGAAATTGTCCTATTTTATAAATTTATATAAAAAATCATATTCCCATTTAAGGGAATATTTTTTTTATATAATTTCTTTGGACTGAAACAGTTTTCTAATAATTTTAATTTCTTTAGTATATTTTTTCATCACAAATGAAAACTGTCCCATTTTATAAATTATAAACAAAACTCATCCATTTTTTTCTAATCTAATTTAGTATTATAATGTAAATTAATTACAGATTTTAAAGTTGGAGCGTATAATAATATTATTAACACATTAATCCCGATAAAAAATTAATTTGAATCGTTATTGTTAAACCCGGTTCGGTCTAGACTGGTTCTTTAAAAAAAAAAAACAAATAAATAAAGAAGTTAATAAAAAATTCAAGTTGATGTATCCATTATCAGCTCCTCGAGGCAGAGTCGGGTGTGAACATGACCCTCATATTGCTTCTAAACCTTATAAGCAACTTGATGTATCCATTATCCACTGGGCTTATGGTTTCAAAAGTGGGTCAATAAATGAATAATTTATAAGATAAGGTGATGATTGTGTGAATAAAATAGCATGGGGTTTGGAATGACGTGTCACCTCTGAGGTTGGTCAACGAAACATGATGGGGGACTTCCAGAAGTTTTTGAAAGTCTCTGGAACTTCAAACTTCATAATAAAAACTTTGGTCAAAAAGCTCAATTTTATGGGTAATGGGTGATGCATGAAAGTTAAGTGGAAGCTTTGCTTTTCCTTTTCCTTTTTTCTCAAGGATTTTATTAACAACTTCTCACTTTCATTCACGAGGAAGCACTTTATATTATAATATAAAGTGAAGTCTTTTTTTAATTTTTCTTAGCTCATTTTATGTTATTTTATTTTGGTAGTTTGTTCATGATTTTTTTTTTTAATTTTCTGAAATACAAACGTGTGACTTGCTATAATGGATCTTGTTGATGGCACGAGAAATTGGGTTTGTTGTCTTATTTTGATGAAGATGGTTTTTAATTTGGTCAAATATTTATTCTATTCTGTAGTATCTTGAATACATAATATATGAAATTGATTATGAAATATTGGAGTCATGATTCAAACTTAATTTAATATTTAATTATTTAAAAATCTTGTGATTGAACTCTAAACAAATATTAAAAAATCTAAATTGAATGATTTTTTCTTCTTTCCAGCTCTTTATCTATGTCTATTTTTTCAAAGGATATTATTTTTTTGAATTTTTAGTCATAATAAGTAATAATACAAGAGTTGTTACCCATAGAATTCTTGCTGGTTATAACCTAGTACCGTCGGATAATCTGGCTAAGGTTGTCTTGTCAAAAAGCCAATCCAAATTCATTTGGTAACAAAAGCTGACCCGTAAGTGAGGTTCCTGCAGTTCTCATGTCTACAAGATCAAAAGCTAGAAAAGATGAGAAGCTTCGTTTCAAAGCTACTGTCCGAACCTCAGTCTTGATTTACAGTCTTTTTCAAATGTTTTTTTTTGTTTGAATATTTATTAAAATAATCGTTTATTAATTTTTCAGTGTAGAAATCTTTATATTTGGATGTTTGTGAACATGTTTGAATGTGCGTGTGGAATTATTTGAATTTGTTGAGGACATGTTTGAAATCTTTATTGCTACCTTATTTTCAATGAATTTGTTTTTAAAAAATAATACGGTGGCAATATATATATATATATATATATAAAAAAAAGAAATCATTTTAAGTATTTTGATTTTTATCAAAGAATCAATTCATTGGTAGAATAATCCTAAAAGGGTTTTGTCATTTGTTTTTTCCCAAAAAAAAAGTAAAAATAAAAAATGTTCCATTTTATTATAAATATATTCTGTTTTTTCTTTTAAAAATATCATTTTTTTAATAATATAAATATAAATTTCTAAGTTAAAAGTATTTTGGCAATACCCTTTTAATTTAACTTTCCCTCTTGCAATAAACTCCAATTTACCTTCAAGGTAACATTATTTATTTATTTATTAATACGAGTGTTTGGATTTATTTGCGCGTATTTCGGACTAATTTCACGGGCCCCAAGTTAACGATCATGTAAGTTTCTAATAACTCTGAGATTTGTGGGACTCGAATTTGTGATTTCTAAAGAGCAAACTTAAATAACCCTTAAAATTAATATCATTTTATTTAAATATATATACACGCGCACAAATATTCCATGATATTGTTTGGTCTTTATTTGTAATTTTTTTTTTTTGTGAGGATTCTTGTTTAAGAATAATTTTCTTGTTACGAAAAGATTTGGTCGGGGTTAGCTTGACCATGCAAAGATCCACTACGAAGAGATTTCTGGGCTCATTTTGAAAAATGAGATAAATCCCAATAATCAATCAATCATCATCCTCCAATGCTTGCAATTTAAAATATGAAGACTGCGCCTTGTTTTTTTTTTTATTTTATCTAGATTCAAATCATCTTATCTCATGTTAGTCTTTTACCAACCATAAACAGACACGTATGTTAGTTTAGGCAAGTTTTTAACAAGGACATAATAGGTATTTGTGTCATAAAATATAATAATATAATTTATTTTAGGTATGATGTTTTACGATTACTTTGTTGATAATTCTGTAAAATAATTAACTTGAACAAGTTTTATGATTCATAAGTTGAACAAGAAAAAAATTTAAAATTAAACAATGAACATCTTCCCGAGTTTTTTATTAGAAAAAAATAAAAATGAGTAAAAAATGGGAGTTGGATAATGAAAATGTTTTAGACCTTATTGATGCAATCATGCCTACATAAATTGAAAAATCTGAACAAATCCAATGAGGATTTGTTGTAAATATATTATTTAATAGATGTTTTTATGGATTAGTAGAAATGTTTGAACTATTTATATTATTTTTTCTTGATTTTTCTGGATTTCATATTTTATTTTGAATTTTTATTATTTTTTTATATTTTAGGATTTTGATTTTATTATCTAGTTGAGATTGGTTTTCTAACCTATTTAAAAGAATTATAAATCTCTTAAAGAGACAGAATTTATTAGACTTAATAAAACTATAAATTTAAAGTTTATGTCTAAAACCTTTTTGTTCATCAAATTCTGGTTTTTAATTGTTTTTTCGTTGTTATTTGTTTTATGCATCACTTATATTTTAGTTTTTAAGAGCGTAAAAGTGAATTTTAAGAATGTACAGTTAAATGTTGGTAGAAAAAGAGAGAAACTAATTAAATAATTAATAATGACTGATGAAAAAAAATCTTTCATATGTATTTTAAAATAAAAAAAAGTAGGTGAGAGACAAAATAACAACAACAACAAATTTGGAGGTTAAAATTTATCCTCCTACTAAATATAGCCTAATTAATACTTTTTTCTAGTTAGAAATTGACTTTTAGATTGGTTTAATTTCTGGTATCACAAGTAAGTTTAGGGGTTAGAACATTTTTTTAATTTTTATTTTTTTGATTCATGTGAAGGTATCCAGGTCAGCTTGCACGTACTTCGACTAATCCTCACGGCCCTGAAGTTAATGACCAGGTAAGCCTCCAGTGACCATCAATATTAACAACCTCAAGGCTCGAACCTGATATCATAAGGGGAGCAAACCCCTTAATCCCAAACTCTTACTACTGGACCACTTACTAGATGGTTAGGTGTTAGGGTGTGTTTGGTATTGCGGTTGCTGTTGTGGTTGTGGTTTGAAAAAAGTTGTTTTATAAAAAGTACTTTTAGTTGAGGTTGGTTTGAAAAAATAGGTGTTTGGTTAAAACTGTGGTTGAAATTGAGGTTGAAGAAAAAGTAGTTTAATGTGTTTGGTTAAAAAAATGCTTTTCAAATTGAGGTTATAAAATAATTAAAAATATTTTTAATTTAAATATTGTAGATTTAACTACTATTATTACATCATGAAATAAATAATATTGATATCAAAATTTATTTATTATTCCATTAAACTACATGCAATGTCATCACATACGAAATCTATCCAACAATGACTATATTTTTCATGGTTTCTTAAGCACGCAACAACAAAAATTGAATTTTTTGTAACGTCATCAAGCGATATCCTTCTAATTTTTTGAATAAAACACAATTAAAATAAAAATAAAAACTGAATTTTTTTTAACTGGGTCGGACCTGGCAAGAACATAATTGGAATTGCGATCAAAATTCACAAATGCTACGTTATCATGTGATATCCTTCTAATTTATATAGTGTTATTAAATAATATTAAATACTAGTTTTTCAAGTAAAACTCAATTTTTTTTAAAAAAATTTATAATTTCATTACGTCCAAAATTTATTCGACAAGAACTACAGTTTTCATGATTTTTTGAGCGTGCAATAAAATTAGGTAATATATTATCAGGAATAAAATTGAGATTACAGTACGAGTAAATTTAATTCACCTTAAACTAATTTTTTTAAAAAACAAAAAAAAAATTAGAAGTTCATGTTCACGTGAACAGTGCGGGTGAAATAAATTAACCACACTAGTTTTTCAAAAAAAAATAAATAACAACTGTTCACGTGAACAGTACGACGCACTGTTCACGTGAACAGTGCAACAGTGGAGCATGGCTCCACTGTTCACTGAACAGTGGAGCCATGCTCCACTGTTAAGAGAAAATCACAACGAAATGCTGCTTCTCCAAACCTGTGGTGCAATAGTTAAAATTGGTGGGTCCCACCAATGAAAATCAATATTTCCTCTGTTACCAAACACTCAAATATGTGGTTGCGGGTGAACCTCACCCGCAACTACATTACCAAACAGCATCTTAGTACATTATTTAACGGAGTCGTGCTTGTTGTATTTTTACTGGTCAGCCCCTGACAAAAAATCAATACATAATTTCCCTAGTTTTTATTATTGTTTTTTTTTAAAATTTATTTTTATTTTTTTTAAATATATGTTTTATGTTAATATATTTTTTTTTACTGCATTACTTACATGCTTTATTTATATACTTACTTTAAAAGCTTTTAATTTATTTAATTGTTTTCTCTTCCATGCAACTTAATGTTTTCTTTTAGTTTTTCTAGCTCTACACCGTGTAAACTCTCTATAATTTCCTGTGCAATTGCCACTTTCATTTTTCAATTGAGGTATACAAATAAATCTTGCTATATTACTAGTACAAAATATTTATATTTATTTTTAAATTGAATTTAAATATAAAATAAATACTTTAGTTTTCTCAATGCTCCATTTATAAAAATAAAACAAATACTTGAGAGAAATAATATTTTTAATTGTTATTTGAAATGCACTTGTCTAAGGTATAATATTTTTGTATATACTATGCATTTCACTTTATTTTGAGAGTGTATATTTTGTTGAATATATATGAACTAAGGTATTTGTTGCAAAATGTAATTAACGTGAATATTATATAAAATAAATAATTGTGCCAAAATGGTTCTCTTTTGATTCCATTTAGGTAGAGTTTTGCAAAAGCTGTTTAGTAAAAATTTGAATTTTGTTTTTATTTAAAATTAATTTTTTTTATATGTTTTTATTGATGTATCAATGTTAAAAATATATTTTAAGAAATAAAAAATATTTTAATATATTTTTAAGAAACAATATTAAAAAAAATATAAAACACCATGTATGAAATTAATTAATTGATGGACAAACTCTCCGAGGAATTATTTGCAGTCCAGAAATAGGAAGATAAAGCACTCAAGGTTCTATATTCCTGCTCAAGGTTCAAATGGTTAAATCTTCATCCAAAAAATCCAAAAAAAAAAAAAAAAACCCTTCTGCTTCAAGCTCAAGAACAGGGACTAAATTGTTGCAGTACAAAGATGAGGTACCAAGAGAGACTGATAACCCTCATGAGATAGATACATTTTTTTGCAGAAAGAATGAGGAGACAGAAATTGCACCGAGTCATTTTCTTCAAGAGTGTAATTGCAATTCACATAAACAACAAAATACTAAGCACAGGTTCGCAATGGCAACAATGCTTATTTCAACACCGACAGATATAAGTACTTTCAGGGTTTTGTTGATGTCGAAATTAAAAATTTAGATACTTTATTAGATAATAATACTATGATCACAGATTCAAATCTTATCACCGTTCATAGCGTGGCCAAAAGAGTTCTTTGACAGCCTTCAGGTTGCCGAGAAGGAAAATTTACTGGATTTTTAACGGTCTCTGATGACCATATGAAATGAACAGGGTAATTTCAGTGTGTTCTCATTTTCAAAATCACAACCTGAAACGATCAAGTGTAGAGATGTCACCATCACGTTCTTTCCACCTGTATTGAACAATGTAGTCTTTCAGCGGAACCTCCTTGTACAGAGGATTTTCATCTGATATCAGCTCTTTTAACGGGGCACAAATCCAGTCATAGAGTGCGAAGAAGCTCGCAACTGATATTCTTGGACCGATGTGATTAGCCTGCACCCTGTGCTCAGATATCTGGGACTTGCTGTTTCAATAACATAATTTGTCAGAGCAAACAAATCAAGTTGAATAATGTTTGGCAAAAAAATCATCAGCACAAAATAGGTCATAAAATGTTCCAGGATTTGTGAAGTAGTGCCACCGTATGGTTCTTACCTGTAGTAAATCACCGATGATAACTACAAAAGCTCCAGCAATTGGAGGGACATCAACCCAGTGATCTTGGTGGAAATACATGGAGGCCGCCAATATGGTCTTGCAAAAGGGTAGGCAAGAAGTCAGGATCATTATGGGGAGCCCTTTAGCACACCCAATTTCAGTCAGATGATTACGCTCGAGTCCAAGAGCTTCTGATAGTAATTCAAGAAGAGTTCCTCCCAACCTCTTTATATATGCTGAATATTTGATTTCTATCTCCCTGCAATAAGTGAAACCCAACAGCTTCAAAACCAAAATCAACAGAAGTTTCATAAGCATTCGCACACTAGAGTTTGTCAGCTAGGTCAACTTCATTTCTTCAGCCTTGGACTTTTTTGCTCTGTTCCAATACAGGGGAGTTGTTCTTGCTGGTGCTAATATTTATTACAGAAGCTGGTGCATTTGCATAAAACATAATGACAAGTAATACATGTTACTATAAATTTATTGCCTAAAAACTTAAGAAACTTAGCCGGCAGAATTTAACACAGTAACTGTTGTGCCTAAACAAATGCAGCATGTTTTAAAAGGCTATCCGAATTTGATGAGGTAGAGATTTATGTAGGATTGAAAATTGAACTTGGAGATTTATGATGCTGGGTAAGAGTGAGATCTAACATCATATAAACAAGCTTCACCTGTTACATCGACATTCCGAGAAGCAGCTTGCAGACTCTACTGCAGGTTGGCAGTCAGGACACTGGACTGGCAAGTCTGCAGACTAACAGATAAAATGATGGCAAATTCTAGATCAATGTGCGTTATCAAATATGAGCACCACCCAAAATATTTTTTCATCAATAAGCTGCGCTGTATAAAAAGAATGTGCACTTTTTTCTGCCACAGGGAATGCATTTTCGTGGAGATCTTAGACTACCATGAAGTAGTCTTCAGCTGATAGTCTCCACAGTCAAAATTAAAATTATGCAGAAAAAGATTTGACTAGAACTAACTGCGAGTTTTTAATTAAAGGATCTATGTCATAACCGTGGATTAAAATGAGTTGAAGAAATAAGAAAAAAGAATTACCTGCAGACTTCTGGATATTCTTCAGAATCTGGAGCGCCTGGAGCCATGCGAAAATATCCCTCCAGTTTGCTGCTTTTGCCTTCTAAAGGAGAGAATTGCTAGTGCAAGTCACCTTCTTCTTCGTGTCCCTTGTATAATATTCCATTTTCACTTCATTCTTTTCCTCATGAAATCCCTTCACTCCCCGAACCATTCCCTCCATGACATTTTTTGAAATACCATGATTCACAACCTGAAAGAACCCCCATGTCTCTGAAGCATTGCACATCTGCTCAACAATTTCTCTACGTCGAACATCATCTTCATGAATGCCTTTCAGGTCTATGACAGGAATATGAAAATGGGCTGGACTTGGTTGGCAAGAGACTTCACTTTCTAGTACCACAAAGAAGGTAGGAGTTTTAATTATCCCAGCGTCTACTAGTCCCTTGACACCAGCTTTTGATTCGTCAAAAGCCTGTAATTCTTTTTCTATATCACAGACAGATCCATTTTGAACCAAGTCTGACGGCATTTTGTTATGTTTCAAAGGAGAAGAGACCTCTAACGGAAAAAAGTCAACACAAACAAACAAAACGGACAATGAGAGAGAGAGAGGACTGAGACAAAAAGGACAAAAAAATAAATCACTCTTTCAATTAGATGACAAGAGGTTTGAGTTAGATTCCCAACCTAAAACTATGAGTTGTTACTGAATGCTGCCGGCTTGCCTCCATCAAAAAAAGTTAAATAACTCTAGTCGAGGTTGGAAGTCAATTGTCCAAATAATACTTCTCATGATCAGCTCTCTTTAAAATTCCTTTCATATGCTGACATTGCAGCCGGAAAAAACGTCTGTTTCTTCAAGGGGTTCATCCTCAAGTAAGCCTATCTAAGAGCTGCAAAAAATGTGGATGTTGTCATAAAGTTGCTATCAAAATCTCTGAAGTCCATTGGTAAACCCTGGCTGGCAGGCAGGCAGACTATAAAATTTGTGTCAGAAAAGCCAATCTGGATTTTTGGGATGCTGCAAGTCAGTGAATGAAGAACTTCATCATGAAATGATAGAAGGTGAAATTTAAGGCTTGAGAGATGATTTCAAGGCATGAGAGGATTCCATGGAATGACTGAAGTAAGCTTGACATTCATCTCTCCATTACCTCTTCCCTAGAAATGCCCTCTGTTCATATCTCTTAGCTGTTTTGTGATAGAACGAAACTTGTTAAAAACTTGAACTGGCTGTCTGTGCTATCAATAAAGCATGTGCGATCAGCTTCAGTTTCTAACATCATTTATTAAAACTTAAAAGTTATAAAAAATGGTGAACAGATCACTTGAATATTGATTTAATAAATCAGGTTCATACTTGGGCATAATGGGGACTGGAAGGGAACAACGCTCTCCAGTATTTCCTGAAACGGTAGGTTAAAGTCACTTCTTACTGGGATACGATTAAAAGTTGAGGGATTGGTGATGTATATAGGCAAGCATTGCATTATAAAATGAATTAGAATACTGAATCAAAGCATATCCTTGCTTTCTGCCTGTCAGATTGTTCCAAGATGGACCTGAGATCTCAGGGAAGGATATTTTCAATCTTAGAAACATGAGATACGATCACTTAATTAGAAGACAGGAGGCATTTTCAGCAAGCATTCACAAAAGCGCAGATAGCTGTAGCTGCTGTACCATGCAAAATAATGATCAAATCCTCTGAAAGAAAAACCAGGAGCAGGCTCTCAATATGCAAACAAGGATGATTCAAATACCAACAAGAAGAACAAAGATTTGGCAATCTTGAAAACAAACAGATAGAAAAAGGAGATATAGATGCCCTCAGATTTCTGCACAGGCAAACTTGGGTAATGATTAAATTTGGTGCTACTTTTGAACAACAAAATAAGGAACAAATGCAACTAATATGTTCTCGTTCCAAGTTCATAACCAAATAGAGTACCAGAGGAAGCTTCAGTGATTTCCATTTCACAGCGTGAAATTACCAAGTGCAAGGGAGCCACCATCAAGTCCTTTTCAAGAAGGGTAAGATTTTGTTACGAGTAAGCTTGTCACGTATATTCTTGGACCAGTTAAGGTGACTAGCCATCACCGTGTGCTCAGTGTTCTTGAACTGATTGTCTTGGGTCATTCAATTTCTTGATTTCTTCCTTTTATTGATTTGAAATTATTCAAGAAAATAGAACTTGCTTTGTCAATTCAGTTATTTAGCTGTCCTTGGCAAGAGTATAATAGTCTTATCAATTTATTACTTCATGGTTTAGCTAAAACGACAAGAATAAGATCATGTAGATAGGTGTGTAGCTGCCACTAACATACAACACAGAGTAATCTGATATGCTAAATGGTTCGGTTTCTCAAAAGCATCACTGAAATGAACTGAAACAACAAAAATCAAGCATAAATTCTTGACTGCAACATACAAATGCGCATTCAATGCTTATCAAACACCACCAGAAACTTAAATGTTATGAATTCCCCGAGCAGAGGCTGCTGAGATGTAAAATTTTGGAATGACTGAAATGGAGTGAGCAAGTAGACTTCAACGTACTCTAATTTCCAAAATCACAGCCTGAAACGATCAAGTGTGGTCATTCCTCCATCTTGTTCTTTCCACATGTATTGAGTAATGTATTCCATGAGAGGGACTTCCTTGTACAACGGAGGATTTTCATCTGATAGCAACTCTTTTATTGGACCACAAATCCTGTCATAAATAGCGAAGAAGCTGGCCACTGATATTCTTGGGCCATTGTGATTAGCCAGCACCCTGTGCTCAACGCTCTTGAACTTTCCATTTGATATAAGCTGTTTCGATACAATAATTTGTCAATTGCAGACAAAGGTGAAAAGATGTATGTGAAAGAAATCACAAGAACAAGGTACTAACCTGTAGAAGGTCACCAGCGTTAATTACAAAAGCTCCTGGAATTGGAGGGACATTAATCCATTGATTCTGATGAAAAACTTGGAGACCACCAATATGGTCTTGCATAAGGATAGTCAGGAAGTCAGGATCAGTATGTGGTTTGCTTCCCAGAGTTCGGTTGGGCTCAGGGCACGGTGGATAGTAATGGCACATAATCTTGAGCCCTTTAGCGCACCCAAATTCAATCAGATAATTAGGATTGAGTCCAAGAGCCTCCGATACTAATTTAAGAAGGGTATCCCCTAAACCCCTTATATATGCCGAATACTTGATTGTTGTCTCCCTGCAACATGTGAAACTAGTTCAGAACTGTATCCCAACATCATGCATCCCAAGATATCTTTCTATTTAGCGTGTTTAACTGTGTGGTAAGAAAACAAAATGCTCTTATATGTTACTTTTATCAGAATTCATGCATTTTATAGCAATCACAGAGCCTACAAAGGATATACTACGAATTAACTTGGAGTTTAATCAATTTTTTCTTTTGGTGGGATAATTGGCATCTTATAGGCTCTCCCTTTCAACCCTTCAGTTGGAGTTGCTTATGATGCAGCCGTTCTTTAAATGCAAGTATGATGTTTCAGGAGTTCTTGGTGAAAGGAGTAAGAACTTGATTTTTCGAAGAGATTTCTGCAAAAGAAATGCCCGTCTTCTCTCCTTTGATTTGTTTGGAAGGTTCAGAACGTTACATCGCATTGAAGCACTTGTGTCAAAAAGTATTAAGTATTCTACTAGCTACTAATTATGAATAAGAGTGTTACTCTAAAACTTCATGGCAGGGTAACTGATTACTGACTCCACGTTAAATTAAAAAATATATATATAGTTACCTGCAGACAACTGGAAGTTCTTCAGGACGTGGAGAATCAGGAGCCATTCGAAAATACAAGGTATCCTTCCAATCCGCTGCTTTTGTCTTATGAATAAGAGTGTTGCTAGTGTAAGTCACCTTCTTCTTCACATCCCTCGTATAATATTCCCTTTTGACTTCATTTTTCTCCTCATGAAATCCCTTCACTCCTTCAATCATTCCCTCCGTAATATCCTTTGATACACCATGGTTCACAACCTGGAACAAACCCCATATCTCTAAAGCACTTCGTATTTCCTTGATGACCTTTTCGTGTCGAACAGGATCATCACGGATGTCTTCGAGGTCTATGACAGGAATCTGAAGATGGGCAGGAGTCGGTTGAGAAGAGACTACCTTTTCTGGAACCACAAAGAAGGGTGGTATTTTTACTATCCCAGAATCTACAAGACCCTTAACACCAGCCTTTGATTCATCAAAGGCCTTGATTTCTTTTTCTATGTCATAGCCTGATCCGTTTTGCACCAAATCTAATTGCGTTTCGGAGCTTTCCATGTATCTAATGTAATCGTTGTTGGTTAATTTCCAAGGAGAAGAGACCTGTTTATGATAACGACAGAAGATTATGATAACTGAGTGGGATTTAATAGCGATACTAAACACACACTTATATATATATATTGCCATTTGTGTTCAGTGATGTCCTCACTACGGGTATCTAGAAGCTTTTGGCCGCCAAATAAGACCATGAACTGGCTAGTTTTCTCCTCTCCGGTCTTTGCATGGAGTCGCCTCATTTGATAATGAATTTGCCACTTCTTTTTGGATTTTGTGGTGTCGGTTTGCTAGACTAGAATGGCCATTTTTAATGAATTATAGTTATTTATAAAGAGCTAAAACACTCAATTAAAAAAATTAAATATTAAAATATAAAATTAAGAAAAAAAATTCTAATCATACAATTTTTTTTAAAAAAACAACTATTAAAAAATAAAAAATAAAAATAAAAATCATCATTATTTTTTTGTAGTAGTAGTAGCAACAACAATATTGTTACCATCACAACAATTACTATTATTATTATCATCACTAATTTACTAATTTTGTTCTTGTTGTTGTGGTCATCATCATTAATAATTGTATTTTCATTTTCATTTTTATAACTATCATCATCATCATTATATCATCAATAATATTAGTATTTTAATTTTAATTTTTATAATCATCATCATTATGTCATCAATAATATTTATATTTTAATTTAAATTTTTATAATCATCACCATCATCATTATGTCATCAATAATATTAATATTTTCATTTTAATTTTTATAATCATCACCATCATCATTATATCATCAATAATATTAGTATTTTCATCGGGTTCCGGGTTTTGACCGGGTCACCGGGTTGCCCCAGTTAATTTTTTTTTATAAAATCAAAACGACGTTGTTTTAGTAAACAAAAACAAAAGTCAATGGATTGCAACCAGATTTTGATCAGGTCTTGCCAGGTCAATTGGATCACACCGGGTTTCTCCTTCCTCTATTTTTCTTTAACTCGACTTGCCGGTTCGGCCTACGGTCCTAAGTCGACCCGTCGGGTTGGGTCGGGTTTCAAAACTATAGGTAGTAGTACCAAAAAGATTGTTACCATCACAACTACTATAACAATTACTACTATTATTATCACCACTAATTTTATTGTTGTTGTTGTTCTTATTACTATTACTATTATCACTACTATCATTAATAATATCATTACCATCATCATCATCATCATTATTATTACTGATTTAGTTGTTGTTGTTATCATTAATAATATTATTATTTTTATTTCAATTTTTATAATTATTATCAATATCATTATCATTATCATCATCATTATTATTAGTATCATTATCATCATCATCATTATTATTACCGTGACCATTATTTCAAATATTATTGTTGTTGTTGTTGTTGTTGTTGTTGAAAAAAATAAAAATCATGAATTTGATTTGAAGGATAAAATTTAAAACTATAAAAACTTAGACAAAAGGCCCAAGAAAAACAATGAGAAATCAAAAGAAAATGGACCAAATTAAAATCATTATTATCATTGAAAAAACAAAAATCATAAGCCTGATTTGAAGGATAAAATTGAAAAATATAAAAACTTTGACAAAAAGACAAAGGAAAACAATAAGAAATTAAAAGTAAAAGGATCGAATTAAAATATCTTATATATACAAATTAAAAACCAAAAGTTAAATTGAAAAGAAATAAAACTTCAACAGCAAAAAATAACTAGAAAACAACAATCAAAACTAAAAGGTCTGAATTTGAAAAGAATAAAAGCAATGAGGACCATAATGTATTTACTTGGATATGAGAGAGAAATTAAGGAAGAAAAAAAATAGTCATCGGCTATACACTGGTTACATTTGGAGTACACGTGTCGCCTATAATGAAAGAAGAAATGGAGAGGAATCGACTAAGACAGTGAAATATATTTTTTGACCGTCAAAAACCACCGCAAGCGTCGCACAAAGTGTGTGGTTGTTCCAACGCGCCAACAACTTTTCAATAAAAAAATATTATTTTAAAGGGGAATTATGTTACCACACTCAACCAAACTTATAATTAACAACAAAATCTAGGTTAAAAGATCCAAATACCCCTGACTACAATGAACTAAATATCTTGCATCTAAGGACACATGCGTAATTCTATTGTGTATAAAAAATAAAAAAATATTTTAATACCCCTACCCCTAGACCACTAAGTTTTTGACTTTTAAGGGTATTTTGGTTATTTTACTGTTTACAAAACATTGAATAGACACAAATACTCCCAAACAAATTAGTAATAACTAATGCACCTTGTAAAAAATACCAAAATAACCCTGGTCCAAAGGTATGTAATTTTTTATGGGAATAGAAAAATAGTCATTACACTAAAGCAGTGACCAGTAAAATATAAAAGGGGCTACAATAAATCCTCATTTTGAATTGTGACCATTAATGAATCAACATGTCTTATTAAAAAGTAAAAAAAATGAATTTTATTTTTACAAATTAAACACCTTTTTGTGGAGAAAAACTTTGAAGGATTGTTACAAAAACATGTCTTTTAGTTAAAATTATAAAGGAGGCCTGCGCTTCGCTATGACCTGGTTGAATTTTTTATAATGTAAAAAAAATAATGTTGAAGAACTATTAATATATTTTAAAGAAGAAAAAAACCCACAACTTGACATTATAAAAAAAAATAAAAAATTTATAATTGCCAATACCTATAAATCAAACATATAAGAATGAAATAGAAAAAATAAAATTAGTTAACAAAAAAAATATATAAAAAATCAAAGTACTATAAACCTAATATATATATATATATATAAGCATTTTTATTTTCCAGCTTAAAAGTGTATTTAACGGCAATTATATTTAAAAGTTTTTTTGTTTAGAAACATATTGAGATAATATTTTTTTATCTTTTAAAATTTATTTTTGTTATTATCATATTAAAAATATAAAAAAATTAATTTTAAAAAAATAAAATAAAAATTAATATTTTTTAAATGTAAAATAATGGAGGTCAAAATCATTTACAAATAGTTCTCCTTGCAACAAGGCCCATTCCTACTCCAATAAATTTCAACAAGACCAACTCCGAATTTCAATCCTATTAGCTTCCCGCTTAGAAGGCCCAACCAACCCACAGAGCACAACAAAACAAAACTGTTCCTTCTCCCTCCCTCCCTCCCTCCCTTCAAGATAAGGCACCCTTTCCCTATCTTCCACAAACGCCCGTCACTTCTCTCACTCAGTCACTCAGTCACTCAGTCACTATGCTTTCTCCAACTCTAAACACCCATAAGCCTCTCTTTCTTTCAAGCTTTAACAACAAACCCTTTTCCTCTCCTTTCCTTAGCCAACAACCTCTCTTTATCCTTCATTTATCAAAAACCCCTTTTAAACCCACCAAAACGCTATCAGTTTCAGCCACTCGTATCCCCTCTTCTCCACCTCCTTATCAACAAGTCTACCAACCCTTTAGACCTCCACCTTCTCCTATCCCTTCTCAATACAAGTCTCTTGACGCCCCTTCTCGTCTCGAAATCCTCGCTAATCGTCTTGGCCTTTGGTACGAGTATGCCCCTTTAATCCCTTCTTTATTCCAAGAAGGTTTTACTCCACCATCAATAGAAGAAGCCACTGGTATTTCTGGGGTTGAGCAAAACCGTTTAATTGTTGGAGCTCAAGTGAGGGATTCTTTAGTTCAGTCTAACACTGACCCAGAAATTGTTGCTACATTTGACCTTGGTGGTGCGGAGTTATTGTATGAAATTCGTCTCCTTAGTGCCACGCAGCGGTCTGCAGCTGCCCGCTATATCGTCCTTAATAAGATGGACGCTAAGGGTGCTCAAGATTTGGCCCGCGCCATCAAGGATTTTCCTCGTAGGCGCGGGGAGAAGTTCTGGGAGAGCTTTGATTATGTTCTTCCCGGAGACTGCCTGTCGTTTATGTACTACAGGCAGTCTAGAGAGCATAAGAATCCGTCAGAGTCGCGGACTAATGCTCTACAGATGGCATTAGAGGTTGCAGAGTCTGAAAAAGCGAAAAGTGCGATTTCGGAGGAGTTAGAAGGAGGGGGAGAAAGGAAAGAGAGGGCAGAAGGAGAAACAGCAGATGGGGTTCTGGTTCCGGTTGTTAGGTTGAAGATTGGTGAGGTTGCGGAGGCGAGTAGTGTTGTGGTTTTACCGGTTTGTAGATCAGAGGACGGGGAAAGAAAAATTGTGGAAGCACCGTGGGAGTGTAAGGGCCAGGGTGAGTTTGGTGTGGTGGTGGCAGAGAAAGCGTGGGAAAGGTGGGTGGTGTTGCCAGGGTGGGAACCGGTACTTGAGTTGGGTAGAGGGGGAGTGGCGGTGGCTTTTCCAGATGCAAGGGTATTACCATGGAAGGCAAATAGGTGGTATAAAGAGGAGTCTATTTTAGTGGTTGCTGATAGGGGGAGCAAGGAAGTGAAAGCAGATGACGGGTTTTATTTGGTTACTCTTGACGGCGCCGGTGGTGATTTCAAGGTTGAAAGGGGTTCGGCGTTAAAGGAAAGGAATGTGGTGGAATGTTTAGGGACTGTGTTGTTGGTGGTTAGGCCACCAAGGTACGAGACCGATGATCAATTGAGTGATGAGGACTGGGAGTGAAATCATAGTGAGTTAGCAACTCTATTTTACTCTTGATTGCATGGAGATTAATACAAGGTGTTGTATGATGCTAGTAATGCTTAAGACTTGAACTTGGGATTGATATGGGCATCAATGCCCTGTATCAGGTTACTGCAATCCTTTCTATTATCAAAACTAGCAAGCTGCCTTAATACTCTGCTGTGTTATTTGTTAGGAGGCAACTTAATTTTTGTAGTATTTGTAATTTATGATACATAATGATTTAAGATTCCATTAATCATTCTCCTTTTAGATTTCCACATCTTGAACGTCCATATTCCATCCTAAAATGATGTGTTAGAGTGGCCAACATATGATGGAAGCCTTCTTGACCCTTAACAGTGTGTGTTATCTGTAATTCCCTTTGCTAGCTTGTATTATTTTTCAAAAAGAAGTGATATGAAGTAGAAGATTGCATAACAATGCAATTTTACATGCTCTTCTCTGTATAAGGAGTGCATGTCATGAGTAGCATAATTCAGAGAATTCATTCAAGTCATTCTTAGAAAGTTTGTGCTCCGCAATGCCATTTTGATAATGCCTTCCATCTGCTTTCATAATTTTGGCCAAGATGGTGAACCTGAGAGGATTGAGAAAATCGGAAGGTATATTACGTCTTATTCAGGGCCTTCTTTAAAGATTTGGCTGGACTATTAAAGGTTATACAACAACAGCTTATATCTAGTAAAGCATCTGTATAAAACAATTTTTTTTTCCTAAATGTCCCATAGCTTTGCAATTCATACATTTGCAGCCGAGGAGAGCCAGTTTATCTGTTTTCATCGTTCTTGAGCTTTGCCTATTAAAAGAAAAAAGAAGAGATGGGAGAAGAAGAAAAAAAGTTGTGCTCTTGTGTGCGTACTTTTCAATTACGAGTATAGTTTAACATGCTCTTGTTGGACATTCTAAAGCTCTAAAGGATCTATTTAGTTGACAAAGTTCAATTTTTTGTGATACAAAGTTCTGGCAGCTGAAATATGGTTCAAGTTTTCAGCTTAGGGTCTTTGTGCTAGCTCTGTTTTTGTCGTAGAGTGGCAATCAATATCTCTGATGCACACCATGCAATCATTCTGATCTTTAGTTCGATTATACAGGGTACTGTAAGAGGCAGATTTGGAGGACAAATGACAGGTAAGCAACTTTATTTAGTTTTTTGACATGCCATGTCAGGAAGGATTTCAATCTTTTCAGTTCACAATTCCACGAGTTTATCCTCGTATGTAGTGTAATGTGTTAGTTATCTTCTTGAAATGGACCAAGGAGTTTTCTGGACTACACCCCTCACTGTTTATTTGCTGAAATATCCTTTGTTTTTTACCTTCTCAAATCCCTGCTTTTTACTGAATGTGTTGGGAGCAACTGCAAATCAAAATAACACTGCAATTAGAAAGTTTCAGCCTTATCATCTACGCATGCTTCCTTTCTAATAGTTTGTATGCGTAGGATCAAACGTTTAATGTTGTCATTGCTATGCATCTGGTCTTACTTGGCAGGGTTTTTAATGCTCTCTCTCTCTCACACACACACACACACACACACACACACACACACACACCGCACGCACGCACGCACGCACACTCAGTCCCACACTTTTTCAGGTTTAATACGTCCATGCAGTTGTCATTACTGTAGTCTGATATTTGATGGCAGGTTGCTACACAAACATGCATGCATACAACGTTTGTGTATTTTATGAGCTTCTTGCTTATTATGTGTGATCGTAGCCTTTCTTTTCTTAATTGTGTTTGAAAGGCTTGCCATGATCTCTTGGAAAGGAATACACCAAAAGTAAGAGCAAGGTAATATTTTTTGTGTAATTATAGTTCTATCAGCTGCTTAAACAGGATTACAACAAGCTCTCTAATTATCATTTGCCTAATTAATCACTGCCTCCGCGTTGGTGTGTGCAGGCTTGCTGGAAAATTGTCAGCTATTCGAGAACATCGCCTAGCTAGTACTACGTCTGGCTGATGATTCATTTGTCAATTTTGTTCTATATTTTTCGACTTATAAAATAAATGGAGACCATTAACTTCAGTGCTAGCAACTGATATCAACCTAAGGTTAGCATGCATAGCTGGACAAACAAAGGGATTTTGTGAGCAACTTAAGCATCAGAAACCAGAACTTCAGACTACGAGGCTTCTTCTTGATTTGAGTTAGTAGTTTTAATGCGAATTGCAAGAAAATAAAGCCCTTCTGGTGCAGAGGTGATAGAGTGCTTTTTACAAGCAACAAGCAAATTAAGGTCGACTGCAGTTGGGTCATGTGGTCAAGGGTTAGAGAATTGGTTGCTCCCTTTTGAGTTAGAAGCAAGAAACAAAACAAAAATAAAACAAGGAGCAATACTCCAAAGCAGTTGTTGTTTCTATGTTGCCGATGATGCAAGAAAGCCTTTACGAATGTTGAATATTCTATGCTTCATTATAGAATAAAATCAAAAGAAACTGTTCTTGCAGAACTCGAGGACAGGAACCAGAGGTGCTCGCAACGAAAACAAGGTGAAGAAGAAAATATTAGGAATGCTTAATTCAATATAAAAATCCCTTCCTCTTCATTCTAATAAATCAAAAGGAAACCTGTCCATATGCTCTTATATATTACATATTTTATTAATAATATATTTTTATAAATCAAAGGAATATATAAGAACATATTCCTGGGTTTCCTAAAAATCAAAGGATAAAGTTTCCAATGTCCAATTCAAATGTTTGCCTTAAGATTTCTTAGATTAAAGATTCTCGACATGTGAAACGAAAAGGCGAGCTTCATTGTCTGAGAAAAGGTCACTTGATTGGCCGTGTAGGTTTGAGAGTATTTTTCTAAAAATCATAGAATTATATGTAAAAAAAAAAAATAGAGAAGAGAGGGGAAAGGTAGGGCTAGACTACTCACACTCCATGGCTCTTTAAGTTTTTTTTTTTTAAATGTTAGGGTTTGGTGAAAAGAGGGGTTGATGGATGATATTTGTGTGGCTGAAAAGAAAAAACATGCAAGGTGACCACCTTACATGGCAACTTCACAAGGATGGCCAACAGAAAACGGGCTAAATCATGGAAATGCCGCTGGTGTCCAAGCCTACTTCCCTCCTCCTCCCTCTCACATTTCAAAAACTCAAACAACCCATTCCTCCACCTTCCACCTTCACCAAAACCCCACAAAACCCATCACCCCAACATCAAAACAAACACCAAAAGCATCCATCGTTCACTCCTAATAACCATCTCTGTCTTGACCAAACCCAGCAGCTCCATGCCCACATAATCAGAACCCACTTCAATCACGCCCAACAAGTTTCTTTTAGCCCCTTCGAATCACACTTAAGCCATGAAGCCCGGTACAATCTCCTTATAACATCATACATTAAAAACAACAAGCCAAGATATGCACTGAACACCTATACTTACATGAGAAAACTTGACATAGAAGTTGACAGTTTCATTATACCATCAGTTCTTAAAGCTTGCAGCCAAATCTCAGTAGCCCGGATGGGGAAAGAGATTCATGGTTTTTCTGTTAAGAATGGATTGGTTAGTGATGTTTTTGTAGTCAATGCATTGATGCAAATGTACTCGGAATGTGGTAGTTTAGTATCGGCCCGATTGCTGTTTGATAAAATGAGTGAGAGAGATGTTGTTTCGTGGAGTACGATGATTGGAGCTTATAGTAGAAACAAATTGTTCAAAGAAGGGTTGAAACTTATTGAAAATATGCATTTTTCGAATGTTAAGCCTAGTGAGGTTGCTATGATCAGCATGGTTAATCTATTTTCTGACCTTGAGAATGGTGAAATGGGGAAAGCAATGCATGGTTATGTTATAAGGAATAGCAATAGTGAGAAAATGGTTGTGCCTTTGACTACTTGTTTGATTGATATGTACGCAAAGTGTGGAAATTTAGATGCTGCAATAACACTTTTTTATGGTTTTAGTCAAAGAAGCATTGTTTCATGGACTGCCATGATTGCTGGCTACATTAGGTGCAATCATTTGGAAGAGGGTGAAAGATTATTCGTTAGAATGATTGACGAAAATGTGTTTCCTAATGATATCACCATGTTGAGTTTGATTATTTCATGTGGATTTGTAGGGGCTGTACAATTGGGCAAGCGGTTACATGCCTACATTTTAAGAAATGGATTTGGAATGTCTTTGGCTTTAGCCACTGCTTTGGTTGACATGTATGGAAAATGTGGTGAGATAAGAAGTGCAAGAGCTATATTTGATAGCATGAAGAACAAAGATGTTATGACTTGGACAGCTATGATATCGGCTTATGCGCAAGCTAATTGTATAGACTATGCTTTTCAACTATTTGTCCAGATGAGGGATAACGGAGTGAGGCCAAATGAATTGACAATGGTAAGCCTGCTTTCGTTATGTGCAGAAAATGGAGCCCTTGACATGGGCAAGTGGTTTCATGCTTACATAGACAAGCAAGGTGTTGAAGTAGATGTGATACTGAAAACTGCTTTAATAGACATGTATGCCAAGTGTGGGGATATTAGTGGGGCTCAGAGGCTGTTCAGCGAAGCCATAGATCGAGACATCTGCACATGGAATGTAATGATGGCTGGATACGGGATGCATGGATATGGTGAGAAAGCTTTGAAACTATTCACAGAGATGGAGACACTGGGTGTAAAACCCAATGACATCACATTTATAGGAGCTCTGCATGCTTGCAGTCACGCTGGTTTGGTGGTGGAAGGAAAAGGACTTTTTGAGAAAATGATCCATGACTTTGGCTTGGTTCCAAAGGTTGAGCATTATGGGTGTATGGTTGATCTTCTTGGTCGAGCTGGACTGCTTGATGAGGCCTATAAGATGATTGAAAGCATGCCCGTGAAACCTAATATTGCAATATGGGGTGCTATGCTTGCTGCTTGCAAGATTCATAAAAATTCTAACATGGGGGAATTAGCAGCGAGAGAGCTTCTTGCATTGGAACCTCAAAATTGTGGTTACAAAGTTCTCATGTCAAACATATATGCTGCAGCAAACAGATGGAATGATGTTGCAGGAATGAGAAAAGCTGTGAAGGATACAGGAATAAAAAAGGAACCGGGAATGAGCTCAATCGAAGTAAATGGTTTAGTTCACGATTTTAAAATGGGAGATACAGCACACCCTCTGATTGAAAAAATCAGTGAAATGCTAGCTGAGATGAGCAAGAAATTAAAAGAGGCTGGCTACTTGCCAGACACATCTGTAGTCCTGCACAATATTGACGAGGAAGAGAAAGTAACTGCACTTAACTACCATAGCGAGAAGTTGGCGATGGCTTTCGGTCTCATCAGTACTGCTCCAGGGACTCCTATTCGAGTTGTTAAGAATCTCCGAATTTGTGATGACTGCCATACAGTAACCAAGCTGCTGTCTAAGATCTACAAAAGGGTAATTATAGTCAGGGACCGTAACCGTTTTCACCATTTTAGAGAAGGATCTTGTTCTTGTGGTGGTTATTGGTAATGATACCAAGAAAGTTTCTGTATTATTATTATAAATCGTTTATGTACATGCAGATAATTACATTGAAAGCTATGTTCAAGCTCTATCAAATGTCCATCTGGGAAAAGATGTCTGTTTGAACCAGCAGCATCCTAACCTTCTCTTGATCTGAAATTTAGGATCCTACAAGGGACCATCTTGAACTCTCGATTAGCATTGTTAATATGTAGTTCTTTCATTACGTCACTACAAAGAAGCAAGGAAATATTGAAATATTTGCAGTACTGCAAGTGTGATGTAGCTAGAGACTGTAACATTGGAAAATGACCTTTCCAAGATTGGAGCAACAAAACCTCATTTCCTTGAGGAATTTCTCGTGAGTTTCTCACTGTTTTCGAACTGTTGGGCACCTCCAACCCACTCTCAAGTGTTGTAAATTATAAAGCAGGTTTTGAATCAAATAGGTTCCAATTGTCAATCGGCTTTTTATGTACTCAAGGATGGTAGCAAAGATGACATCTATTAGTGCTTGATATGATTATCTGAAGATGCTATATTTGTAATACCTTCAAGCTTACGATGCGATAAATGCGAGTGCATATTAGTTTATAATCACATAAAGATAATTTCTTGACGATTTACATACAACCTTTTCCTTCAAACTTTCTTTTGCTAAAATTGTACTTGGTTGTTAGTGATTATTATAATTATGAAAAAATTAGAAACCTTTTTACAGTACATAAAATGAATTTGTCAGGTTTTGTTTATTTTCTATTCAATTGTACTATGATATTTAGTAAGTAGCAGAATTATGTAAAAAAGAAAAAGTTACTAACTGATAAGATAGATAAATTGTTGTGACATAATAAATAAAAGTAACCACTGAAGTTGCCATATCTCACACCAAGGGTTGGTAAATCAAGTACAAGTGGGCTTCGTACTTTGGTGCTGATTGTCAACAGCAAAACAACAGAGATTCTAATGTGAATTTTAGGCAACAGGCCAAAGAAGGGAAACGCGACAACATAAGTTCCACATGTTAATGGTATTCCTGAAAATGTGTAGCAATACATGTTAGATTTAGACAACCAGAATTTCGAACAGATCCAATTTGCTTCACGGTTCAGCTGTCACTGCAAATGCTGCGTTACAATGCAGCAGACTAACTGTTAACCAAGCCACTGTGAGGCGCGACGATCCCCACTGCCACCAACAGAGTGCCGAATACTGATTTTCTCACCAGCGTACTTCTGTTGAAGCCATTCAAAACCATTCACATCAAGTTTCCCATTTACTGATTTCCCTTGCTTTCTCCGTGTTTGCTGCTCCCGTATGGAAGCCCAAAGTTTCTGAATGGCATCCCTTTGGCAAGATGTGAACCTTGCGACATTATCAAAGGCATGCTTTACCAAAATGTCTATCACTGTTTGGCACCTGACATGAAAAAGTTTCGAGCTTTTCAATAAAAAAGACTACATAATTATCACTCGCAGTGCAGAAAAGTATTTGATATCTCGAAGTGTGTGTGCAGTACGTGCAGAAAAGGTGAATATTTGTACCATGGTATTTTGTAACGCCGAGCAGCGATCTCTAAACAGGTAATCAAGGCCTCTCGCTGGTACTTGAGGAATCTCTTACTCTCTTCTTCTTCTTCCTCCCTCACCTTGACTGGCATATCTTTCTTCCCCTTAACCTTCTCATCTTTCTTCACTCTGCTTGGAATCAGAGCATCAAGCCCAAACGGATCAGACACATCCTTATTCTCTTCAGCTTCAGCACCTGAACATGTATCTTCTCTTTTACTATATTCATCAGTTGTCGCTGCCTTATCGATTAGTGATGCAGCTTCCTCTATGTCATCATCCTTGGTTGCAACAGGAAGATCAGCTATGGCATCTTTTACTTGTCCAGCTGTCTTTGAAAACTATACGAAGGTCCACAAAATACAGCATATATCAGACATGTTACAAAATCTGAAGTAACATCTTTAAGTTAGCATACTCTTAGATCACAGAAAAAAAATGTTATCACACCTGTCAGTTATTTTAATTCTCAGTCTATGTTTTACTTAAAAGACCAGATCATTAACAGAACATTCATCTCAAAAAGTTCAAAATCAAACAGAAAAATAACAAAAAAAAGTTAACCAAAGACCATGATGAAAACAGATCAGGCAGTATAATAAATTAGACATAACCAATCACATCAGAGAGGTTGATATCATAGTGAAGTATATTTATACAAGATGTCTCACTAATCAGCCAACAAAAAAAAAACGCAAGAAAATATATATTCTACTGTATCTTTAGGAAGCACCATTTGGTTACAGTCACATCCACATCCAAACACCACTTTACTAACTAAATTATCAACCATATTACATTAAATTTCAACTATGCCCATCATTGACTTTGAATGTATTACTCCTAATTTTCTTTGGTACTTTTAATGGATAAAATTAAAGCAAAAGAGATCCTGGTTGTCATCAATAACATTCTTAGCTTGAACAGCATTCTACCCAACATTTCCATTCCTCAATTAAGTTTCTGACACTAAAGAAACTTATGGAGTTTCTCCAATAATTTGAACCCACAAGACCATATTACAGCAGTAGCTGCCCATCCCAGAGGCATCTGTAGGAGGATACCTTAATGTCCTTGCTGTAGTTTCTCTGTCTTATCTTAATAGTACATATTGTTTTGCCAGGATAAGAAAATGACGTTTAAAATTAAGGAGGACAGGAACATGCTAGTGGGATCAAATGTATTCTTTCTTCGATCTGTTCAAGCTGATAGATGCAGCCAAGGAAAAAGAAATCTAGGAGCTATTTTTATCTGATTCTTCTTTTGAATAAGATGAGATTCTCATGAGATTAATCTATAACAAAACTGATAGGAGGTGGTGGTGGGTCCATGCAGTTGATCGTTAATATTACATTATGGCTTAATTTAAGTGAGTTTCTTGTGTGTGGTCTGCATTGAATGTTCAATGGAGAAAAGCTTTATATGTTTGATTATTCTAGAGTTTTCTGGAAGTTTTAAGAGTCTTGGGTTTTTATTTATTAAATCTGAGCTAGTCTTTCATATTTTCTAGTATTTCAAGGTTCATTATGAATTTCCTTGTATATGATAACTAAACCAAGGACAAGAAAATATAGTAGAAGGTCCTCATGAATATCTACTTGATGGAAAATAAATCTACAATGCCTTACCCAACTACTGATGGTAGGCAACAAGAATCTGCTTCAACCACTGTGGCCCATAGCTTTTACAACCCAACAACAATCTATATGAAATGTCAATGGTCAAGACCAAAAAAATTAATAAGATTAAGGTATCCCACTCATCAGAAACATCACCAAATAGTTTTAAATTAATACTTACACACAGGTGAAACCACACTTATATTTGGCTGCATTTTACATATTACATATCTTTTTCCATCCTTCCAAAAATATCAATTATTTTGATGATACCAATTATCCTATATCTTCTAGTAGCTGATTACTCAGTAAATTCAATCTCATAATAATTAATGATTGATGATACTCACTCATGATTGATTTCATCGAGTGAATGTTATTTTACAATCCTAACACTTCCACAGCTAACAAGTATATTGCCTAGTAGTGATACAGAATGCAAGAAGAAGTGAGCTAAAACAAATGAATGCAATATAAATTACAGTTGATTGAAATTGCAGATAACCAAAATCATATATGAACATTTTGATGATTTTCATATCCAATATCCTAAATATTAGCAAAGCAAACATGAAAGTAAGAACTAGCCAGAAATTAGCAAAGCAAGAATGAATGTCAAAAACTATTACAGACTGTCACACACTCCATACTGTGACATATGAAGATGGATTTTGAAGTAAGGATTCAGAGATTTTAAAAAGAAAATGGCATGATAGAAGTAAAGTGCATACCAAAAAGCTGTCGTCAGTGAAGAAGTCATTTGCTAACACTGCCCTAACTGTCCATGTAGCTAATTGGTTCTTCTGCTTCTTATTGAGGCACTGCAATAGGAAAATATGGTAAGACCCAAAGGAGACATTTTCTTTTGAAAATATACTATGATGCTACATACTTACTTCAGCTGCATCCCGAGCTGCCGAGAACAAGGCATGATAATCTGCCCGCACAGAAGGATCTGTGCAAGAAGTGGTTGAGGACATGGCAGCCTCAAGTATGGCAAAGAAGTGGTCACTAGTTCCTGGTTTTACACTTCCAGCCTGAATTAGCTGTATGGCAAGCTTTGAAGCCTTAGAAAACTTAGCTGGAGTCTTGATATGCGATGCTATCTTCTTCATGGCCTCTATAACTTGCGTCTCTGAGGCATCTGTTGTTGTTTTAAACCTCAACCGCTTTCCAGATGCAGTGGCCTTTTCAGCTGCACCATCTGTTAGTTATAATGGGACATTTAGCTTCTATAGAGCAAATAATAGGATAAATAAAATAAAACTTCTATTTGAAAGGATGTGTTAGGCAAACTCCAAATCATATCAAAGTCCAGAATCCAAGCAAGATATATGGAGTGAAAGAAACCCTAATAGTCTTTCAGAAATAAATTCAGAACTGGCAGTGACAATAATATCATCAGAAAGCAATCCTTTATGATCACAAAGAAACTAAACCCTCCATTACAAACACTAATACAAGCAATCCTTCAAGTATCCCTGACATTTCAGATCCACTTAACAACAAATTAATAAAAAGAACTCAAACTTTTATTATGGGAAAAACTCTATTTCCAAATAAGAAGAACAAATGTCATTACATGATCACAAAGAGCACAAGGTACACTTCCATAGACATTCTTGAAGCAAAATTCTTTCCTTCCAGTGGTTTAGACTTAAAAGTAAAAAATAAAAAACCCAAAACTTCAAACCTTGAAAATAAATTGAAAAACCCAGAAACTATTATCAAAGATACATGCATAAAAAGAACAAAATCTAGAAAGAAAAAGAAAGGTATGGAAGTTTACCTTCTGGGTCTGGTTTGGCTTCCACTGGTTTAGGGCGCTTCAGGGCACTTTTCAAAGCTGGTTTTGGTGGAGCTGGCACTGTAGATGGTTCTCTTTTAGTTGTTTTTGAAGTATCGTTAGCTTCTGCTTCTTGGTTTTGTTGCTGATGAGAAGGTGGTGGCAAGCCTTCAAATAAACTATCACCCATTTAGATTTGCAAATTATTACAATTGATGAGCAAGAGGATTCTTCCCACCCCCTCCCTCCCTCCCTCTCTCTCTCTCTCTCTCTCTCTCTCTCTCTATCTTATGATCAAAACTCAAAAGTTTTAAGCCCTTTTGGTTCTTTAATGACTGAGGAAGACGATGATGGATGGATGCTGCTTTTAATGGGCCAAGTTAAAGTTAGTGATTGAAGCCTAAATGCTGTGGCTGAAGAAGCCCAGTATGGTTCAGCACTCAACTTCGATCATTTGGGTAACCCTGTCATAGTCCATTAATTACAAATAAGTTTGGGCTGAAGCACCTTATTTGGCTAAGTTGATTAAGCTCATATAAATTTAATGTGTTTTATGGATATAATTGGGTCTAGATTAGGCTGGTATTATATACAACCAAAATTTTGATATTTTATAAATTATAAACTTTATTTATTTAATTTTTTTGAACAAGTGGGTTGAATATATCAAATTGAACTAATTTTTTTTTTGTGAATATTACACATATTCATGGGTTCAGTTCATATTACTAATTTTCATGAATCAATAATTAAAAGTAGACCTATAGCATTATAGATGCCATAACAACATCAATATTAGTTCTAATTTTCACTCATTGTATCACTATTAAATTATAGCTATCTCTCATCTCCCTTTTAGTAAAGAAACAAGCTTTATTATTATATTAAAAAAATCTAACAGAAAACCCACTAAAAAGAATTTTGCAGTCAATTTTTTTTAAAATAAAATGAAAATAAATGCTCAATCCATAAATTATCAAATATAAAAACAAAATGAGTATAAGGTATACAGGTTAGGTCAAATTAATTGGGTTTAAAAAATCTCAATCCATTACCCAATCTATGATATCTATTTTTTAGGTTTTTTTAACCTACTATCTTTTATAATATTCACAATATTGACTTTTATAAGTTGAATTTGGTCAAATAAAATAAATATTATATATAAATCAATTTTTTTTGAATACCTTACATAAATTATGGGTAGGGTAAAATACAATGAGTTTTCAAATTCTAGGTTTTAAGTTAATTTATAAAATTTGGATGAAAGCATTTTCATAAATCACTTAAGATTTGGTTAGTTGAAGTTTTTGTTCACTTGTTATTTGTGAATTTAATTTAAAATAAATTACTTTTATGGAAAGGTAAAAAAAAAATTTTATTTCTGATTGTTATTGTAATTTTTACTCAATCAAAGAGTAATTAAAAAATAAATAATTTTGTATATTATTTTTAGTAAAATGCTCTTTCTTCCTATCACTTGACTAGCATATTTAACTGATTTTCCTTAATGAGTCATTCATCAGTCAAATTAATAATAATTTTTATAAAGTTAACCTTTAACATAACATGTGTTAATAATGTATTTTAGATTGACACATCAACATGATAATACACACACACACTTATAATTGATAACAAAAAAATCATAACATGCGTACTAATCATACAATATATTTTTATATAAATTAAAAGAAAAACAAAGAAAATTATTTACTTGTTGGAGCACTTTGTTTTCTATCAAGTTTTGTTGTTGCCAATGATCAATTCTTTATCATTAAAACTTTATTACTTCTTATTTGATGTAAGAAAGCTTTATTTAATAAACCTCTTAGGATTTCAATAAAACCACCTTATTTAGAAGTACTTATGAAAAAAGTACAACAACCTAAGAACATAATACTCAAGTATCCCTCTACAAGGATTAAACCTAAACTCTAGATTAGAAAAAATTTTGAGAGGAAATAATGATTTAAAACTAGAAGAGCGATGCTAGAAAATAAAGTGAAGAAGAGTGTCAAATTCTGTCAAAATAATGCATAATTAATCAATCCTCAAACACTTTTTTTCAACCTTTTCTTCATACAGAATTTTAAGAACTAAAAGCTTATGAACTTACCATACTAACAAGTTTGATTACCTACAATAAAACCAGAATTAAACATGAATGTTTTTAGATTAAAATCACGTGCCATTATTACCAACGGAATTACAAACGGAATTGATTCCATCGGTAATTCCGTCAGAAAAATCATTGGTAAACTGTTAAAACTATTCATCATGTTAATTACAAAGGAAATCATCGACGAAACATTTCGTTGGTATTTTACAGAGAGCTTTGAAACTATTCACTTCCCAATTGCACTGTTAATTACTGTTTTTTACAGACAAAATCACCAACAGATTGAAAAGTTGTTGGTGTTATTTGACGGTTTTCTAAAAAATTTAAATTAAATTAAATATTACAAATGAAATCACCAACGAATTGAAAAGTCATCGGCGATATTTGGCAGTTTCTGAATTTTTTTATTAAATTCAAAATTTAAATTAAATATTACAGACGGAATCACCGACGAAATGATTAAAATGATTAATATTTAATTATCTATCGGTAAAACCATAGGTAAACGCCCCAATAAAAAGTCTAGAATCCCTAATTTCACAACAGACCCGTCTCCTTTCTTCTTCTTCTTCTTCTTCTTTTTCTTCTCTTCTCTCCTCAACTCCTTCTCTTTTCCTCCATGCTTAGGTATGTCTTCTTCTCCTTTCTTATTTTTTCTTCTCAGTTTTTTTTAATTAGTATACTTTACGAATTTATTTTTTTATCTTCTTAGCTTCACTTGCAACTACATTAAGGTAAAAAAAAAATCTTTTTTTTTCGTGTTTTTTTCACTACATTTGTTTTTTATTTTATTTTTAATTATTTTTGTTCTTAATAATTGTATGAATGTTGTTGTAGGATTTTTTTTATATGAGATCAATTTTTAGTTGATTTATTTATAGGATTTTTAAATTTTTTTCATATGAATTTTTTTAGTTGAATTTATTTTTTCGTGTTATTTATTTGTTGCAAATTTTTTTGAGTTGATTTTCTTCTTTTTTCCAAGCATTTTGAGTATTATAGAGTGTTGATTAATATTAATTTAATTATTTTATAGTTTTGTAAAATATATATATTTTTAAATATTTTTAAATAATTACCGACGGAATTACATGCGGTTTGTTTCTGAGAAAATTATCGACGGAACGAAAAAACATTTTTCTTGTTTTTTCCGTCAGTAAATCCATCAGTAATAACATTTTTTTATTACCAACGGAGACTTTCTGTCGGTGATTTAGTTGATAATTGTTTTACCAACGGAATGGTAGTGTAAATACCGACGGAAAATTCCATCGATAAATCTAAAGATTTTGGTAGTGTTAAGTCCACTTTAATTAGTATCTTTCCCCTCTAAGAGTTCGGGTGCTCTTTAGATTCAATTTTAACTTCTCAACTTCTGACTTTATAAACAACAAAAAAGTTTTGTTTCTTTTCTCTATAGAATAAAGTTCTTTTTAAAGGTTTTGAATTTCACCAAAACATGTCAACTAAGAGTTATTTGATTTCAAATTCTCATTTACCCAAAATTTATTTAAATCATGTTAATATTCCACGTTAAAGAGTTTATGTTAGTGATTAAATTCTAACAAAGTTTTAACCTAAAAAGTAATTTGACGGATTCAAATATATATATCCACTAATTAACCATGTTTTTAAGCAAAATTCTCAATAAAAAGTTATCTTCAAACTAATTAATTTACATATCAAGCAAAACTAAACTTCATTGACGATTTTAAAAGTATCAGACCCTGTAAAGATAAGGAATTACTTTAATCTCGTCTTGTAATGAAGCATATATGCATCATATATATAGAATATTTGAATATGTGATTAATCTTAAAAGTAGAAAGAATCTACTATCACTTGTCCACATTGTCTACGTATCTATTGGTTAGAATATTACACATCTTACAAGGTGGAACTAGTTAATTACTAATTCATGTTTATACTTGTCGGTCTACTAACCAAACTATACTATATATTCAATAGTTTTCATGTATTGTTAACATCATTTTACGTTGCAAGAAGAAAAAAACATCATATAAAAGTTGAATTATTCCAAGGGAAGGTGATGAATTACTCATTGCCTATAAAACCGGCTAGATAGCTCCTAGCTATCAGTGAGTGATGCAAACGTTCTACATTATTTTAAGGGAAGGGAGACCCATTCTCCAGTGTGATCTATCTTTAATTTATAATATAAAATCGGCATGCTCCAAAAGAACTATGTATGAGAAAATAAATATATTAATTAACAAAGTACGTATTTAAATAAGTATCCCTTCGTCCCCATTTTATTGAGGATGTTAGTGATTAATTATGATTTGGAGAGAGATTTCAGAGATCTAAAACTGTTTGTGTAGGTGATGAAAGGTTCATACAAAGAATTAATGAAATGGCCATGCAAAGAATGTGGATCATGAGTAGATATGATCATATCTAATTTAGTTTGCTTGCTGGCCACTGCGTTTTTTTTACTGGATTGATTTCTTCTTTTCATTCTTTCCGGATCTTGGGATTTCTTCAATCGCTGGCGAACTTTATCTTTGATATAGTAGGTCTGTAGCTTCTTTTTTTTTTCTTTTTTTTTTTCATATTTTAATATGTTAATAAATAGTACAATTGATCATTTATTCTTCCTCATACACGTGCAATGAAATAAGTAGTATAATTAAACTAATCATTGCTTTGTTTTAATTTTGAGAAGATGATTAAATCAATTGTGTTAAATAGTAATTAGTAGCATGATTATATATAGCGTTACAATTGTACTTGTATATTAATAAAATACCCAATCGTCCATTGCATTGAAAAGTACTCAATTAATGGTTTTATTTTTCTAAGATGAATTACTTCCCTTTTTAGGGTAATTTGCAAAGCATTGATATCAAATTAGATTAATTTTTTTTTTATTACCAAGAAAAAGCTAGAACACGAGATCTCTCGAGAAAAAAGAATTTTATTATTAGTTCAGCTACATGCTCATTGACTAGTTGATGACACTTAATTAATTAATTAATTAAGTACTAAGTAATTAAGTTTATCTTCTCTAAATTAATCATTTCTGTTTCAAGGAATCAAATAAATTAATATTGCATAATGAAGGAAAAAAAATTGATAGCATTTTGTTTTCATAAGACTAACTTCAAATGCTTTAAAGAATGATGAATATTTATATATTTTGTAGCTTATCTAGTTAAGAATATTCTGTATCATTCTCATCGAAAGAAAGAAACAAAACCATGTATGAATTAAATTAAGAAGGATTAATAATCTCATGGAGCCCAATGATGATATATTCAAGAATAAGTTAAAAAAAGATACAAATTACATACATTCAAAGACTTGTGCAATATTTTAACAATGAAAGTTGTATTTGTTTATTACCATATTGCAGAGACTAGAGAGCATCCCTCTCCTCCACCGCACATGTTGGGGCCGAAGAGAAGGACGTGCACCCCACTTTCTCAAGCTCACGCTACCATACATTCAAAACCCTAATTTCCAAGAAGACCACCATCTTCTCATTTCTAAATAAACTATTGCCATGACAGTGTGTTAGAGAAAAATTTATTAGAGAAAGAAAGACAAGCACAAACCCACATTTTAGCTGGTTAGAGAGAAAAATACAGAACCCCACAGCTCCCCCAACAACTTGACGCACCCCAAATCAAGGCAAACACACACTAGCATCCATAAAAACCATGAATCCAAGATAAAGAAACAGTTCTTGTTCTTGATCTTTCTTCTTGTTCATATCCTAAATCAAGTCTGTGGAGTTCTTTCTTTTTATACTCCTAGCTAGGGCTTGGAGTCTTGATCAGTCATTAGTTTCTTCCTCATTTAATACTTACTATAGCTAGCTACTTTACTTTAGTTGTTTCTTTTGTAAATCGTTATCTCTTTAATTACTTGTATTAACATAGATCGTCAATATTTGTTGCTTCCTTCTTTGATCTATATATATTCGTTACTTATACAGTATCTAGATGTCTCCTATTTAGCACTATATATCCGTATAAGACAATAGATATATCAATCTTTAGTTCATAAGTTCCAAAGGAAGGAGGACTTTCTTGTCTTGTGAGTAACATAGGTTTTTGACCCATCTTGTTTGTGATCCTTTGACAACCATGGCAAACCGGTGGTGGACAGGGCAAGTGGGATTGCCGGGGATGGACACATCAACCAGTTCATCATCTCCAATGAAAAAGCCAGATCTAGGTATATCCATGTCCAACAACAATAGAGAAGCAACCGAGAGTGGTGCTGGCAAAGAAGATGAGCAAGAAGACGAAAGAGAAAATAGCGACGAGCCTAGAGAAGGCGCTATAGATATCGCCTCTCGCCGCCCTAGAGGCCGTCCACCAGGGTCCAAGAACAAGCCTAAGCCACCAATTTTCGTTACTCGGGATAGCCCTAATGCACTCAAGAGTCATGTGATGGAGATAGCTAGTGGATCTGATATAGCTGAAAATTTAGCTTGTTTTGCAAGGAAGAGACAAAGAGGAGTTTGTGTGCTTAGTGGAAGTGGTATGGTAACCAATGTAACCCTCAAGCAACCTTCTGCCTCAGGTGCTGTTATGGCTCTCCATGGTAGGTTTGAGATTTTGTCACTCACTGGAGCGTTCTTGCCTGGACCAGCCCCACCTGGAGCGACAGGACTAACTATATATTTAGCCGGAGGGCAAGGACAAGTGGTAGGAGGCAGTGTGGTAGGATCACTAGTTGCATCAGGACCGGTAATGGTTATTGCTGCAACATTTTCAAACGCTACTTATGAGAGATTGCCACTAGAAGATGAAGAGGAAGGCAGTGGTGGCGCACAAGGGCAGCTCGGTGGCGGCAACGGTAGCGGTGAGGGTAATGGTGGGGGCATGGGGGATCCAGCAACATCAATGCCAGTTTACCAATTGCCAAATATGGTGCCTAATGGACAATTGAACCATGAAGGATATGGGTGGGCTCACGGCAGACCACCCTATTAGCTAGGAATTGCTACAATTGAGATAAAAAGGAATGAGAGAGGATTCGTACAAGAAAGGGATTGATTTAGAGCTGATAAGGGTATACATGTTCAGGGATAATAGGGCAAGACAGGGATGAATAAATAAAGATATCAATGGTCTTCAATATCTTGTGTATTTTCCTACTATGATTTTTCTTTAATATTTGCATCACTTTGGAGTATTATTATCTTCTTCTGATCTTCTCACTGAGTTTCATGGTTTTTCAAAATTTAATGACAGGTTCTTTTCTTTTCTTATACTACATCTGTTTTTTTTTTTTAACTTAATTTTCGTTAACCCAAATCCCAAAATTTCCTTCAGTCGCATTTTATATGTTATTAGTTCGTTGCCACAAAATTTCTAGCTATCATCACTCAGTATCAGCTGTGGTATATATGAATCAATTATTATGTTGGGCAACAATAAATTTGTCACACACATATTAAGTAAAATGCTAGCCCTAAATCACTACTGGATCATGTTAATCATCTTCTCCTTCATTGCTTTGAAACTTGGAGGATCTGGCAACGCTTTCTGAACTAGTCTGGAGTTTTTGGGTGTATGTCAAAATCAATAGATCAAGTGATTATGCAGTTTTTTTTTTTTTATATAGTAATCGAGAATATTATAAATAAGATATCCATATTAAGAAGATGAGGGCTGCTAAGAAAGATTACATGGGAGATTAAAAAACATAAAGAGAGTGAGGAATCTATAGCCCCGACTAGTTAGTCCAGTTCATGATACATTCAGGATTTCTATAAAGATCAGAGCTTGTATAGCTGAAATTTTTAACAGAAGACTTCAACCAAAAAACCAACCGATAAAAGGTGAGGTCAAAAATCACATTCCAGTCTGGAGTTGTGGTGTCAAAGATCATATGGTTGCATGCTATCCAAATGAACCAGTATAATCTTTTATAGAGAAGGGTAATTACCTGACGCTGAAATTTAAGTGGAATGGTTAAAGAAAAGTTACAGCGAAGAGCTTTCACAGTGCTATCATATGAAATTTTATGGGATATTTTACCATCAAGAAATAAGTTTATCTTTAAAGATAAACAACCTAATTGGAATGTAATGTTTTAGCTCATTCTTAATTGTCTCGCTATTTGGTTGAAGGTCTTAAACTTGAGTGGTGATTTCTCATATACTAGAATGATTTGTTTAAAGATCTTAATGATATTTTGAAATGATAGGTGATGAGTGTTTATTTATAGATTTTTGTAAGATGTTATTTTTCTTCTAACTTCCTTCTTGTTTATTTTTGTTACTCTGCTTTTATTAGAAGTGATTATTTTCGGTTCGGTTCGGTTTTTATCAAAAAAAAAGTAACCAAAACTGATTTTTTTAAAAAAATCAAAATCGGTTCAAACCGACCGGTTTCGGTTCGGTTCGGTTATTTTAGGGAAAAACTGGTTTTTCCGGTTTGACTTGGTTTTTTTACGGTTTGGCTTGGTTTTTCCCAGTTTGACTCGGTTTTTTTCCAGTTTGGTCCGGTTTTTCCTAGTTTTTTCGGTTTGGGTTTGGTTTGGTTTGGTTTGATTTTTTTGGTTTCAGGCTTATAAAACCGAAACCGAACCGGTCAGTTTTTTGAAATTCTAATCGGTTTTTTTCACGGTTCGGTTTTTTCGGTTATTTTTTTTATTTTCTCGGTTTAATTGGTGTTTTTGTTTTTTTGCTCACCCCTAACTCTGACAATTAATATGTCATAGTCTTAATAGTATTCTAGTTTATTCAATAAAATTCTTAATTAATATATATATATATATATAAAAGCATATTGTACACCCAATTAAATATTGTTGTGCGACAACAATGCTCAACTAAAATGTGATCATCACACAACATAACCAAACACCAAATATTCAATTTCTTCTATAGCCTTTGTCTAATAGAGACAATCTATCCATTATAATAACATTGACATTTCTCGATGTTTGGTTTTATGTCCAAAATTTACGGTGTCTAGTTGGTTTCAAAATTCATAAAATTTTATTGGAAATAACCTTTCGGATGCCCAATTTTAATTTAGACGTCGTCAAAGGGCATTTGATAATTCATTGTTGTTTAATTAATCCCTTAAAATGGATATATAGAGCTTTAAGTTACCACCTACGTGATTATAAATGAGGCTCCCAACTTACATGAGGTCCATTAAACAAACATCTAAATTCAATATATATAAGATACTCAAATTAACACCTATGTGAAGTCTGCCTTGTGATTAATTTGAAGTCAAACGTGCTGCTCTTCCGTACCTATATATCAATTAAGAGACTTGAGGTTGAGGACGAGAAATTAAGTACCCTATTCTTGAAATATTGAAGGCATTCTATGACGTTTTGCAAGATTTCAACACTAAAAGTATCCCTTCTTATTTGACCCATAGTCCGTGAACTATATATTATGAATAATTTGTCAAAAGATTATCTAATATACTTAATTAGTTAATAAACTGACCAATTAATAACATTCAATTGAAACTGATGAGCCAAGTTTTAGGTTCCAACGCATGGATTTCTTCTCCAAAAAGAAGCCGGGAGTGGAATATGGCTGAATGTATGCACTCTTACTAAATAGTTCATGGCGCGTGTTATGCTCCAACAAGAAATCAAAGGGTAGCAGGAAAAAGAAAAAAAAGGAAGAAAGGAAAATGTCATAATTTGAATGGAGAATTAATGGTAGTAATTGTCAAGGTGGTGGCATGGTGGAGTTGGAACAATGCTTACATTTGCAATTTTAAATTGCAAGTTGAAGTTTGAATCCTTGAAATTAAGCAAATCAAAAGGACTTTATGATCTCCAAGTAAACACTTTTGATCCTGTCGATATGTGTTGAATTTAGCCCCTCATTAATTTGACAAACTAATTGAATTTTTATCTCGAGAAATATACGTATGAAGACCAGAGAGAAAAATTATACTAGTAGTTATTGAAAATCAATATGCAAAAACTTCTACTCGTTGTTATCTTTTAAAGGAGTGATACATATTAAAGAATTATCTCATCTTAAAAACTTGAAATTCTAGATGAGGTTATAACATATGATTTATATTATTTTCTAACATATTTTTCAAATAAAAATTCTTTAAAGTTAAAATTTGCACAGACCCATGTAATAATTATGCTATTAATTAATTTTAATTAGAAAAGAGAATGGAAATCATGTTATTCAACTCATAACCATTTAGTAATTAAATCTACATCATATCAAATCTACTTTTGGATACCATTTTAGACTCTCACTTCTGCAATTTATGCCCAAGCAACCCTAAATTTACTTCCCCATGTGTTTTTATTATGTAAAATTTATATACCTTAACAAATACCAGTGTAACAGGTTAACTTGACAGCATATTTAACCATGCTCTAATACCATATTTTTAATATAAAGCAAATACTCTTATGATTTTTTATTTATTTAGAGAATAAGTAACAAGACACACACAAAATACCAACTAATCTAACTTAGAAAAATAATTATACATTAAATAAGGAACCTAATAATTAAGAAATTAACTCTAAGTTCCTAATATGAAATCAGGAAACCTTAACAATACTCCCCTTCAAGTTGGTGTAAAAATATCATACATATTCAACCTGTTTGAAAACTATAAAAACACTTGACTTAAACAAGATAAAGTTGAGGTTATTTGGGCAACTGAAAACATGTTATAATTTAATGATGGAATAACTACAACAGAATCTAAATTCAAAATATCAGTAATTAAGGGTTAAAAAATTTTATTTGGTAATTGGGTATGAAGTACCATTAACAATAAAAATAATTTTTTATGATGATAAATTAAGAGGTGAGACATGTGTAGAATTATATTTCATGTAAATTATAACACTAAAATAAATTATACATGCACTATTAGAAACAAGTACATATATAAATATTTAAAACCTTATCATCATTATTTGCAGCTACCACCGATGCTGAGGTTTTTTCAACAATATCACCTCCTAGCTTTGTTTCAAAAATTGGTATAATGGAGGTTTTCTTGAAATTCTTCTTTTATAAATCACAAGTATGATCCCATCATTGTGAATATCCCACGAGCTCGTAACATCGACTTTTGGTATGACCCATCTTATTACAATAATTTTATTTGTAAGTAAATTTGTCGAAACCATTATTGTTCTTTGACTACTTGGGTCCAGTTCAGTGCGCAGTGGTTGTAGCAATTTTATAAGTCTTATATGACTGAGCAATCATCTTTTTTCATCCATCATTTCATCTCACAATATTTTGATGAATTCACACACACACATACACACATATATATATATTTATCTCTTTCTCTCTCTAATTTGAGATTGAAATATCCAAATCAATCACAAAACAAACAAAAATAAGTCCCTTCTTTTTATGAATAATAAAATTATGATTATTGTTTATGGTTAAAAACACTAGTTAGGTGGCTTCAAATCCAATCTCCACCATTCAAATTATAGTATGTGAGTGTTTCTAAAAACTTTTGGCTTAATAAAATCACAAATAACTCTAATCAAAGCATTTGATCAAAACTAAACAGATCTGCAAATCACTATTTTAAGAAATTGCAAATTTCTTGGATCTCTCTATTTAAAATGATTAAATACAAACATAATATTTTTCTCTTAAGATATCAAAGAGAGAAAGATTTGAATTTTTTTTTTCCTAAAGGATTCAAAGACTTGAAAAAAAAAAAGACAACAATAAGGGAAAGAAATCAAGGGTTCAAGAATTTTAGAAATGTAACTTTGATATAATGTTAAGGAATTATCTCGGCTTAAAAGGTTAAAACTTTATGTAAAATCTCAAGATATGATTTATGTTATTTTATAATAAAATAGATTTATTTAAAATCCACCTGCAAAATTGAAATTGATCTATGGTCACTTCATTAATAAAGAAGTAGAATTTCCTCGTCAAAACAGACTTCTTTGTTCTTCTTTTTTTAGAATTAGTTATATAGAAAAAAACTATGTTTATATCAAAGTAAATAAGAACTGTGTTGATGGCTTCTTAGATTAATCCATACCTAATTAAAATATTATTCACATGCTCACAACGGCACCTCGAGGGAGCAGGATAAGCCAGCATGATTATATAAACTCATACCAACATGGAAAACTATCATATATTTAAGCTTTAAAAAAGGGAACGATCGAGCACAACTTTCTGGCTAAGATCAGTACAACGTTTCTAAAATCGATGTTTCTTTACACTCGAATGGATTTGAAGGGTTTAGAAACACAGAGGACCATCTTCACATGGATTCACATGCCATTGTTAATGAAGTTCGTACAATTATTTGACCTTAATTGTTACATTCATGCACACAACATTCTATATATTAATGTTATTAGCAATAAAGCAGCAGTGCCCTCTCGCAGCCCTCCTAGGGTTAATAATTAATCAATGTCTTTTGATTAAAATAATCTCTCCGGTAGCTCCTCCTTTCCTCGCACTGGTTCACTTTCTGAAGTGTTGTTTCACCAGCTAGCCGTCTTGAAAGTCCAACAGCACAATTAACTATAATACTTTGAAAAGGAATCCACAAAACCCAGCATTAAGCTGATGTGTGGACCACCAGATAAAGCCTAATTAAGTTGCATGATAATGAAAACAAATTGATTAATTTAATAACAAAAGATGATGGAGAATCATGCATCATCGAGGAAAAAGATTTTCATATTTACTTTCCACGTCCTGAATGCTGGAAAATTTCTTAGTTCGTCGCACGCAATTGACGTGGATTACACGTTGTTTCCGGCAGAATTATTTGTCTTTTGACCTAACTCTCCACGAAAGGTTGTGCTCATCGTCAGGATTATGTATGTTGTTTATAATATCATCTCATTTACACTAATAGGGAAGCGTATTAGTGACATGGAGGCCTTCTTGCTGTTTCTTTAAGAATTAATTAAGCATTGGTATAATTAATTTTCATAACTCTAAGTGATATATGACCCCGGCATTGCTCAGTTCATGTAATGACATGAACATTGTCATCAGCTTTATAAGATATGATATCAGAATTTTAATAAGTAAGCGAACATGGATTTGAATTTTATTATACTTATTTATTTGATAAAACTTAAGTACAAAATAGTGTGAATTTATATAAGTTTCAAGTTCAATGTAATGATAGGAACATTGTCACCAGTTTCTATACCTAATTTGTCAAAGAATAATATAAATTATACGTTGAGTTTAAGTTTTTTTATTGAAATAATTATTTGATATGGCATCAGAGACTTAATAATCGAGCGGTTACGAATTCGAATCTCATCATTCTTGTTTATTTGATAAAACTTAAGTACAAGGTAGTAGTGTGGGCTTGTGCAAGTTTTAATCTTAAAGGACTTTCATTTAAAAGAGTATTTTAGAAAATAATATAAATCATATCTCCAGACCTAACCAATAACTTAAATTTTTGGATTGAATTGATTTTTGAACATACGCGACAACTAGCCTGGTTAAAGGGAACAAAAAAATTATAATTATCATGAATAGGTATTAGTTAGTTAAACTATCTAAGATCAGTTGAGATAGAAATAGAAAAATTCTTCTTTTTTGAAGATTATATTTTTCTCTGTATGTCATTTATGTATACACATGCATATATATAGTTACAGATTGTAACTGTCATGACAACATGACAGTTATTATAACCGTTGCTAGCAGTTATAAAGCAGTTAGGATTAGTTACAATTCTGTTACAGGTGGTTATAAGTAGAAGAGAATAATTAACAGCAATCCTAACGTAACCAATCCTTCTTTTTTCTTCAACTTAACCAACTTTTCAGCTCTGTAACTAGTCTTTCACGTAACTGATCCTTCTTCTTCTATTAATGGTTTATCATCCCCCCGCAAGTGAAAGGGTCTTAGAACGAGGCACAGCTGTGTTTTGAGAAACAAGAACCTTGAGCTTGTAAGATGTTTAGTTAGGAGATCGGCAGGCTGATCTTCAGTTGGAAAGGATTGTAATTCTATTTTCCCTTGTAAAACTTGATCACGAATGAAGTGTAGATCAATTTCTATGTGTTTTGTTCGTGCGTGAAACACAAAATGTTTGGCCATATGATAGGCACTGATGTTGTCATACCAGAGTATAGGGACAGCAGGGGTAGGAACACATAGTTTGTGCATCAAGGCTTGAATCCAAATAATTTCTGCAATAGCCAGAACAAGTCCCTTATACTCCAATTCTGCATTGTTGCGAGAGACTAATTTTTGCTTGGTAGAGGACCAAAAAATTAGATTACCCCCTAGATAAATGAGGTAGCCACTAGCACTTCTTCGATCATCAGGTTGAGCTCCCCAATCAGCATCGGTGAACCCTTCAATTGTCAATTGATTTGAGGAACTTATGAGTAAGTCATCATGCATAGTTCCACGTAGGTAGCGAAGAATACGTTTGACAGATAGCCAATGTGTTGAAGTCGGTTGTTGCATAAACTGACATGCTTTATTAACAGCGAAGGCGATGTTAGGTCGAGTAATTGTGAGGTATTGTAGAGCTCCCACTATACTACGATAACCAAAAGGATCTTCCATAGGCTCACCATCAAATTTAGATAAATTTTGTCCAACAGCCCCAGGAGTTTTGACAGGCCCGGTGTCAAACATTTCTGTTTTGTGCAGTAAATCAGAAATGTATTTTGTTTGGCTGAGATGTATAGAATTGTCATGGTCAGAGACTTCAATACCTAGAAAGTACGTCAGTCTTCCCAATTCTCGCAATGCAAATTCAGAATTCAGTTTAGTAATAAGTGAGGCTACCTACATATGTGAGCTGTCTTTGATGAGGATATCATCTATATAAATGAGAACGATCAAAGTTGTAGATTGACCAAAGAAGATGAACATAGAGCTATCGGTCCTGGAGGTGCTGAACCCCCACTGCAAAAGAGCAAAGCTGAGTCGTTGGAACCAAGCTCGTGGGGCTTATTTCAAGCCATATAAAGCTTTCCTCAATCAATAAACTTTGGTAGGAAACTTGGTGTCCATGTAGCCAGGAGGTTGAGACATGTAAACTTGTTCCTCAAGTTCACCATTCAGAAACGCATTGTGAACATCAAGCTGTCTAACTTCCCATTTAGAACTAAGAGCAATGGTGAGGATAATGCGGATAGTTGCAGCTTTGACTACTGGGCTGAATGTCTCAAAGTAATCAAGGCCAAGTGTTTGATGATACCCTTTTGCCACAAGTCTAGCTTTATACCTGTCAATGCTCCCGTCTGACTTGTGCTTCAATTTGTATACCCACTTGCATCCTATGATGTTAACATCAGAAAACTTAGCAACAAGGTCCCAGGTGTGATTGTGATAAAGGGTTGCAATCTCTTGATCCATTGCTCTAGTCCAATATGGATCCCTTAGAGCTTGATTGAGTGTATATGGTTCTATGATAGCAGTCAGATTCAGAATAACCTTCCTTTTAGTGATGCTATTCATCAACCTTGTTGTCATACGTGGAGCTAGACTGGAATCAGGGATCAGATTAGTATGAGCAAATTCAGGAGAAGGAGGAGAACTTGGAGAGGTTGCAGGTTCATTCAAGGAAATAGAATCAACAATTGTGGGAATGAAATCAGTATGTATTGAGATAGGTGTATCTACTGGACAGTGAGACAAATCACTAGATGGGAATGGTATTGCAGGAGGTAAAATGGCAAAAGGAGTGTTATCAGGTTGAGATGGAGGAGATTTAGTGGTGAAAGGGAACTGTGTTTCATCAAATACCACATGAGGTGTGATATAAACTCGTCTAGTAAGATAATCAAGACACAAATATCCCTTGTTGCTGAGGGTATAACCAAGAAAGATGCACTGAACCGATCGATATTGCAGTTTATGGTTGTTGTAAGGACGAATAAAGGGATAACATAGGCAGCCAAACACTCTTAGAGACTTGTAGTCAGGCAGTTTCTGGAAAAAAGTTAGATAAGGTGAAGTATTGTTGAGTACCTTGCTAGGCATTCTATTGATGAGGAATGTGGCTGATTGGAAGGCATACTGCCAGAACTTCATAGGCAACGAGGCATGAGCTAGCAAAGCCAATCCAGTTTCTACAACATGTCTATGCTTCCTTTCGACTCTTCCATTCTGAGCTGAGTTACAAGGATAGGAAAAACGATGCACAATACTAGCCTGTTGAAGAAAGGTGATGAAGGATTTGAAGTTACCTCCATTGTTAGACTGCACATATTTTATATTGTCATCAAATTGATTCTCTACTTGGAGTTTGAATTGTTGGAACATTGGGAGAGCTTGATCCTTTATATGTAATGAATAGAACCATGTGTATCATGAGAAATCATCTAAGAACATAATAAAGTACTTAGCACCAGATGTGGATTTTTCTGAGGCAGGTCCCCAGATATCCATATGAATCAATTCCAATGGTTTGGAAGCACGAGAGGAGGAGAGATGAGTTTGCAGTCTGTGACTTTTGGCAAGCTGACAAGAAGAACATGTAGTGGAACAATCAGTAGCTTTATTCTTTTCATAGGAAACATTACAGCTTTGTAATATTTGGGCTACAACATCAGTGGCAGCATGGCCTAGTTTGTGATGCCATATGTCCATTTTATTTTGAGTGGTTCTAGAGATTGGAGAATGAAAAACAGAAAGGTCTTTGATGCCAATGTATGCCATCTTCTTATTGCTCAGTGCTGGGAACTTGTAAAGTCCATTCTCAAGTCTGCCTTGTGCTAGTATCTTCTTCGTAAGCAGATCCTTCACAAGGAAACTATTAGATCAAAATTCAATCAAGGCATTATTATCTGAGCAGAACTTAGCAACACTAATCAAGTTTGCTGAGATGAATGGAACATGGAACACCTTTCTAAGTTGAAATGATCAAGAGTTAGAGACTAGATGATGGGAACCAATGTTGGAAATGGATAAGTGCTTACCATTACCAACTGTGACCTTATTTGTCCCTGTGTATGGAGTAGAATTGATTAGATTACCAGCATTCTGAGTCAGGTGATGGCTTGCTCCAGAGTCAAGGTATCAATTGTCATCTGCAAGATTGTTAGAGGAGGCAACCATAGCAGGTATATTATTTTGACTTCTGATATTCATATTCATGGAATTAGTACCATTATTGGAAGAGTTTTGATAGGAAATGTCAAATCTGTGATAACAGACGTGTACTGTATGCCCAAATTTCCCACATAACTGACATTGTGGATTTTCTGAACTGATTGAATTGTGTCTTCCACTCTATGTATATTTGTCCCCGCGACCACGGCCTCTATAGTTGTAATTGTTGGCATTTTGAGTGAAGCCTGCATAGCTGTGTCCTCTACTGCCATTGTATCTCCTTCCACCACCTCTGTTATTAGAGGAAGAGGCATAATTAGCTGCCATTGCAGAGATTTGATCTACTGAGCTTTGTTGCTCAAGTTAATTTTCAAATGCTAGAAGCATACTATGAATTGCTTCAACTGAGATTTTATCATCTCTAATGTTGATAGCTGTAACTACTGCATTGTAGTCAGAACCGAGTCCTCCAAGTAGATTCATGACTTGATCCTGTTCAGCTACAGGTTCTTCAATGGCTACTAGACTGTCTGCAGCTCCTTTCACCTTCATGATATAGTCTATCATAGGCAAGGATCCTTTCTTTATGGATTGCAGTTCAAGCCTTAGTTGCATTATTCTGGCTCTTGAAGAAGAAGAGAAGGTCTTCTCTAACTCATTCCAAGCAGATTGAGAAGTAGTATGTCCAATGATCTGTGCCATGATAGCTGGTGTGAGGGATGAATAAATCCAGCTGAGGATTGTGCGATCTTGTCTTCTCCAAGCAATGAACGTTGGATTGATTACACTTGCACTCAATTCTTTTTCTGGACAAACAGAGGTGCCATCTATGAAATCCTCGAAGCCATTAGCAAAAACAATATTATCAATTTGAGATTTCCACAAAACATAGTTGGTTCGATCAAGTTTTACTGGTAATGCATGGTTGAGCTGTTGATAGGATGAAGTGAGTGCCATTGTTGTGGTTTGCCCAGATCCAAGAGGACTGGAGATAGAGGAGGAGTTACTTGAAGCATAAGTCATGGTTGAATCGAAGAGGGAAAGAAGTTTCTCTTTCAGAAGAATGCTCTGATACCACGATAGAAATAGGAAAATTCTTCTTTTCTGAAGATTATATTTTTCTCTGTATGTCATTTGTGTATACACATGCATATATATAGTTACAGATTGTAATTGTCATGACAACTGTCATGACAGTTATTATAACTGTTGCTAGCAGTTATAAAGCAGTTAGGATTAGTTACAATTCTGTTACAGGTGGTTATAAGTAGAAGAGAATAATTAACAGCAATCCTAACGTAACCAATCCTTCCTTCTTCTTTAGCTTAACCAATTCTTCAGCTCTGTAACTAGTCTTTCACGTAACCGATCCTTCTTCTTCTATCAATAGTTTATCAAGTTGTCCAGAGAAAGAGTCAAAAGAATAAATTCATGACACGTAAATCAAGGTTTTTCTTTGATCATTTTGTTAGCATTAATGCCATGATTGTTCTTGTGCTCCAATTTTAGGCAATAGTTAATGAGTTGTATTTCAACTGAGATTAGCATCTCTTTTCTTTGAGTTTGAACTTCTTCTTTTTTAAAAATAAAATAAAACTTCTTCTCATCAACATAACCAAGCATGAATGGAAAGTTTGCAAGTTAATCGTTAATTCATGAAATTTGGAAATGGAACCTTTCCTTGTTTCTGAAAAGTAAGCTAAACTAATTAAATTTTAAATGCGATGCTAATAATCCAAACTTTCATATTGTTAATTAAACATGATTAATTAAGCTTTGAAACATATAAATTTATGAAGTCCATTATAAAACATTCAAATTGATTAAGAATACGCTAATAATCCAAAGGAACGTACAATGAAAAAAAATCAGGATTTCACGGACTCTAAAGTTATAGCTACACTATTCAGATAATTTTGATTTAATAAACTCTAAATGTCAATAACCCTTAGTGTTAATAGTGTATAGAAATATTTAGACAACAAATTAAAGTACTGGCCTAACAATTAAAACCCAAAATAAATAAAAAATTGAAATATAATTAGAATTTTTTTCCCTTTTTTTCTCTATCCTCCCAAAAAAATTACATATTGGTCCTCTTTATTTTTGATATTTTGATTTCAGTCTTTATTCTTTTAATTTTTATTTTTTTCAATTTAATCCTTTAATTATAATTTTTCATATATTATTTTATTTTCACATATTGTCATTCTTATTTCTTAGGTTTTATAATCATTTAAGAAAAAATAATTTTAATTAATGTATGAAGTGATATAAGAATATTCTTGATCATCACAATAAAAAAAACATAATTTATTGATAATAAATCCCCTTGAGCTCGAAAGATGAGGCAGAAATTTGATCCCTCCAAGGTTCAACACTAGCTTTTTCTAGTTTGCTATTTCACAATTATTAAACAATATATATTCAAATTGTTCTTTGCTTAAATCCTAATTATATGATATTGTTATTTTTAAAGGAAAATTATCATGACAATCTAATTTAGTTATTTTTTTACTTTGTTTTTATTCTTTTAAAAATTATAGTTTACATTCTGTTGTGTCATTGATAGCCCTGCTATGTTATTTTCTTGTTGATATGGTGTGTGTTAATGTTGATGGTTCAGTTTGTCACTATTACGCTTTTTTTTCTCTCTCTTCCCCTAAAAATTATATTTTTTTTCTCTTTATTGTTGGTATTTCAATTTCAGTTCTTATTCTTTTGATTTCTAAATTTTCATTTTGGCTCTTTTGTAGAAGTTTTATTAATCTTGAATTTCATCCTTCAATCCTAATTTATCAAATATTATATTCTCCAATTTAGGCTTCATTCTTTGGATTTCTATTTTTTTTCTTAGCTCTTTTATAAAAGTTTTAGTGATTTTAATTTCATTCTTCAATTCAAATGGATAGTAATATGTTTTCCAATTTGATTCTTATTGTTTTGATTTCTATTTTTTTTTAGTATTTTGTAAAATTTATTATTCTTTTCAATTTCACCCTTTAATGACAATATTGTTTTATTTTTTAGGTCATTTCAATCCGTGTTCTTTTGAATTTTTTTTGTCATTTTACTAAATTGGTTTTTCTTTTAAATTTTACCCTTCAATTAAATAATTTTTTTTCAATTTTGATCTTCATTCTTTTAATTGTTATTTTCTTAATCCTTTTATATAATTGAAGGGTTTTTTTTTCAATTTTATCCTTTAATATTTTATTGATTGAGAATTGAATTTTATGATTATTCTAGATTGGGTGATTCAGGTCTGATGATCCAGGTTACAAGTTTGAAAACTTAACATAGGTTTGACAAGGTATCATAGGTTGGCTCGACCCTGTTTACCGTAGTTACAGGTTTGTCATGCTAACTCGAGTTGACCAAGACCAATTTTTTATGTCATTTATTTACCCTTTTTTTTTTCTTCCATATTTAATAGGTTGTAGATCCATTTGCTATTGTTTTTTTTTTTTTTGTCTAATTGAATCAAAACCAACTTATTTGTTCTAGTCAGGTCTATGACTCGAGTCTTCTATTTAAAAAAAAAAACCATGCTCGCAATAACTAAACATCATTTTTTTCACACAAAAAGATAATTCATCCTCGTGGCGAAGCACAAGCACCAAGGTTGTCATGACCCAAATTCCAAGCCTATGGTCAGCAACGCAAAAGCAGTGACAAAAAAACATCCATCTACGTTAAGCCTCAAACATGCTTCTCATAAAATAAATTATATAAAATTTCACAACATTTCATAAACTTTCAAGATATTCTTAAAAACCAATAAAAACAAATGCTTGTTACAATATAAAAAAAATCAAATTTAACTAAACAAGTGTAATAATGGAGCACTCTAAGATGTTAAAACAAGACTAAAAGAAAAGCATCATGGAAACAAGAAAGGCAAACCAACCAAAAGTGAAGAAGCATGAACTCTCAACAAAAACTAATAACCTAAAAATAATATTAAAAAGAAGGGGTGAGGAGTTCAACCAACTCAATGAGAAAATAACTTTTAATATACATTGTAGATATTATAAATTTTAAGCCATATTTATATTGATATAATAGAAGAATAAAACATATATATATATATATATATATATATATATATATATATATTAAGCATATTAACATATGGTAGTGAAACACATGTCAGGTAATAGACGAAAACCGTAAGGTTCTGATAATATACGAGGTTTGCAGACTTGATTACTGTGGGAGAATCAGTCATTATAAGTTAGTGCCTCTCTCACGAGCTTGGTAAATAGACTAATATATGTATATAGACTAAATACTCTCTGCTAGTATGAAGTTTCTAACAAGTATACCGATATCAAGACATAATAAATATTCGGATAATTATCAAAGTAAACAAATGTCATATTGAATAGAATTTAATTCAATAGAATACGAGCACAAATTCAAGAATTGATGAGTACTCGAAAAATAAAGCAACATATATATAAATATTCAAGAAATAATCAGTTATACTCCTTATATAATCAATATATTCTTGTTTATATTATATGTATATTAAAAATTATTTCAATCATCCGGAAAACAAAGGTAAAAGACAAACAAATATAGAACTAGAGATTACTAAGGATCGTTGGGAGAAATATTAGCAGAACCTATATCGAATACAGAAAATACTCAAAAACAACTTGAAACAGATAACATAAAAGATTACAACTCTAAAATTAGAGATCAAAATATAATTATAAACCCGAAACAAATCCATATGATCGATCTCGAACATTTTTCAAATTGATCGAACCTAAAATAACTGATCAACCTCCACTGCTCGGTCGACCAAAACCATTAGGCCAACCGATCGACCTGTTTAGACAAATCGATTGACCGGTTGATTGAGTCCTTAGAATCTCGATATGTTAGTCTTTCAAAATTGCAAATCCTAAAAATTCAACATGTTCCTCAAAAACTCATAAATTCAGTTTTCATATCAATTCGATTTAATCCAAACAAACAACCTAAACATTAATTAAACATTTTAAATCATCCAATAGAATCAAGCATAAAAAAACATCAAGATTTTACCTTAGAAAACCTTATCTCCAACTTCCACTTCTTTTTTCCTTTTTTTCTTCCTCCTTTCTCTTTCTTTTTTCCTGCTTCCTCTCTTCTTCCTTCGATTATGTCTCTCTCCCTTAAATAATTTTGGTTTCTTCTTTCTCATTTTTTTTACCATATATATATTTATCAAATCATGTTAATTATTCAATTTGCTCCTCAATCATTAACACTCGTAATAAAGCACACAAGGGCATCATTGACTTTTCAAATCTATTTTATTTTTATTTTTATTTTGGATATTACAAATGCTATTCCTATAACTATTTCTTCACGATTTAGAATTGCTTAATCAAATTATCCTAGTCTTGTAAACAACAAAAATCCATTTCTCATTTTTCTTAAAAGGCTCCTAACCAAGGGAGTTATAAGAATAATTTAGACAAACCCAATATTTCCCACTTGTGCTTCAACATAAAAAAATATTGACATTTTCCTGTAAACTTTATATATTTTCATCCATTGAATATTGGATTCCTGAGCATTTAATTCCTTTGTTTTATTCCCTTTGTGTTTCTTTCAGTGAAACTCAACAGGATGGTTCATACTGACTGAAACCGTATTGTGTTCAGAACATGAATATCATCCACACTCTAGCTTCTAGGGTTGTATGAACATTACAAATTAAGCTCTAGACTACTCACGCATGGAATGTTAATAGAAACCTAGCCTAGGGGATACCAGTAATATTTTGCAAGACTTCAAGGGAGGTCTATGGTATTTGCCAAATTGATCAGCAACAACATAGAGTTTGTCATGGATATGATCAAGAATAAATAATCTTCAAAATGGACAAATTAAAGTGAGAAAAGTCCTTTGAAATGATCAAATTTCAAAGGATCCTGTTTACTTTTTGACTTAAATATTTGCCCCTAAGGCCCTCCAGGAATATGGCAGCACCTGTCCATATCATGGCCCTCTGTTAATCCTGCAGCAGGGAGAAAACACTCCTGTATAGTACATAAGGTGTAACAATATTGGTGATCAACAAAACCTAACTCATCTCTGGAGGTTGGTAAGTGGATTTACTCCTCATGTTAAAGGCTCAAATTCTAATGAAGACCACAAGATTTTTTTTTATATTTTTATTGTGAATGCAACATTAAATAATCTATTTCAAATCCAATTCAGAAGTAACTTCACTTTGATGTTCAAAGTAAATCTCAAAGTACGAAAACTGATTCCAAGGATACAATTTTTCTTAAAAATATAAAATTACTTTCCTTGATGTCATGTGCAGTCTAGCGAGAAAATAACTTCACTTAAGTTCCATGGAGGTTTTAGTGTAGCACAACAATTTACAATCTTGATGAGAAAGATGAACTATTAAGGAATCTAGTTGCCTACGTCCTTGGTTGAACCAGGGACAGGATGCCATGCACCCAAGATGCCCGATAGAAATATTCCCAAATCCAAATACCTTTCGACGAATTTAGGGTAATTATTATTACTACTATTATTATAGACAGTATCATATTTGTATCGTTGTTTGTACTTTGAGAACTAGCTAGACATTTCCATCATGCTGTCACCTACCGGTAAGTGGAATCACTGCTGGGATAGAATTTTTTTAAAAAAAAATTAATAGAGGGCAGAAAACCCAAAGAAAAAGATTATCACATTCTGGATGTAAGAACCCAGAAATGCAATCAAGCTTTAGCTTCAAATAGCCAAAGGGAGCTTCTGTGCAGTAGGAAGCTGCAACATCTAAGGAGTAGGCTTCAAGGAGTAAGCTTGACTCGAGATCCATGCCACGCACCAGTTTGCTTTTGCCACAGAAGTCAAAGCTGCCCTTGCCACAGAAGGAAAAACGCATAGGCACGGTGAGAGAATGAATGTTTTGGTTTAAAGAACATGCTATTATTTAAATCATGGCGATGCATTGTTAGCTTTATATATTATTTTATCTTATTGTAATTATTTAATGTGATATAGATTCTCTAAATACTCCCTATAATTTGTATCTTTTAGGATCTTTGCTGGATGGTTTTCATAGTTAAATACAAATTCCATCTATTAAACCCTATGACATCACATTCTCAATCTTTCTTGTAATTATTATAGGTTCTCGATATTTCCCCTCACATGCAACTCTTTTTTATAGTCTATCAAGTGACTTGAGATCTAGGGTTGAGCCTTTGATGCCAAATTAAATTAAATTTGATAGTAAGTCTAGGTTTCATCCAAAATATACTAAGCATTTTGGTGAGTGGTCAACTTTCAGATTTATATATTGTTTTATGTTTTTGTAATTATTGAACAGTTTTTCTAAAAGAAATTATAAATTTGAGTCCCCAAATGAACAGTTATCCTGCCACTAATCAAAGTTTTCCCATTAATTGCAGCAATCTTGTCAACAATCAAACTGAGATTAGAAGATTAGGGAGAAGAAAAAAAAGGAATAAGATGCTTTCTCTAACAATCGATTCTACCTAGCTCTTTGTAAAAACAAATAAAACCCAAAACTGGTTAATCTCATCTAGATGTTACAACAGTAAGGAAGCAACTTGTAACATGAAATGTATGGTGGGAGAACAAGAAGGTTTTATCTCTTGAAAGCTGTACCTCAACAAGTGACATCTTGACTGCTACTTTATGCGGGCTTTTGGAACTTCCCATGAACCCACACCCTCTGCATGCTCTTCCCTTTACGGCGATTCACAGACTTGACGCAACAATACTCAAGCTCAAGCTGTAGGTGCATAAGTGAATTAATGCAACAGTCAAAATATAAAGTATTTATGTTTAAGTTTCCAAGTAGTCAGGAATTAATCAACAACTTTAAGACTCGATATCAATTGAGTACCAAATAATAATTTCAGTTCCAGTTACTTGGTAGCAACCATGCAGGCCTAATAGAAAGTGAAATCATACACCATAGAAATCTGGAATGCAATGACAACTGTTTGCAACAGCCCAATAGAAGAGATAAAACAAGTACCTCAATGAATCCTACACCCACAAAAAGATCCCTGACTGTATCCAAACAGAAGAAATAAGAACGAGTTCCATCTGATCGCATGTACTCACGGAACCCCACTCTCTTTTCTTGCTCAAACCGCAGCATAGTCATGTCATAGAGCCCTGAATGTCATCAAAACATCTGATAGCAGTTATATGAAGTAGTTGCAGAAATACAGTGCGCATATGGAAAGGACGAAAAACAGAATACAGATGCATGGTATTAATTAATCATTTGTCAATTATTGATCTTATGGTTGTAATTTTATTACCATAATCCCTGAAAAGTAGCAGGCCACCAGGCTTCAGGACAGAAAAGCACTCCATGATAGCTGAGGACATTTTTTTTTGTGGCACCGCTGATAGTGTGAATATCTGGCATAATACACAAGAAAAGAAACACCTCAATAAACAAAAGTCACTGCTTCCAACAAATTGCAAAACAAACTATCAGAACATGGAAATTCTCTGTTTTATTTTTTTATTTTGTTTGGCATTGATGATAATTCATAAATGCATGAGACGCATGAAATGAAGCAATATACTACCAAGTATAGATCTCCAAACTGAAAACACTGAACATTACCTTTAGATAAAAAGAGAGGAGCAAGACTTGAAGTCATGTAAGCACATGCAACAAGAGTATATTCAAGATCATGGTGTGATGTAGAACAAGTAGCGGAAGCATACATGCTCAAGAGGGACCACCCGAAATTCAAAGGCAACTGAATTTCGAGCGCCGGTCGAATGCCGCGAAATTCACTGAGTCAATGTGTTTCGCCGTTTGCGGAACACACCCCCCCGATGTCCCCAGTTTTGGCCAAATTCCATCGCTCCCCCAAAATCGCATTTTTTCCATTTTTGAAAAGTTTTGTTTTGCCATAACTCTTGATTTCCGGATTGACTTTCGCAATCCTGTTTGCTCGGATTCATAGGCCTTTCATATTCTGCATTTATCTCAAATTTGCCATTTATGGTAAATTTAATGTTTTGTGTCGTTTCCTTATCCGTCATGGGTTAGGTTAGAGTTTTGCTTTATATACCATTGTAAGGCCTCTGACCGTGGCAGCTATTGATTTTTGAATAAACAAACCTTGAGTTTTCTGAGAGTTTTTCTCGTTGTAAATCATTTACGGAATATTGACGTTGGTCGTATTCATTTACCGTTTTCTACTGCGTCAATTGGTATCAGAGCACGGATTTGCCGAACTCGATGGCAAATAACGAAGCAGGAGATGAAAACTCTATTGGCGGAGACCATGGAGTAGAGGCCTTGTGGGCGGCAGTGGAGGAAACGCGGCAACAAGTAGCGCTGCCCCCCGGGTTAACCTCAACGCCAATAACAGGCCACCAGTTAACAGGGCTCGCGCTGAAGGAATTGCCAGAGGCCAACCTGTTGATAGAAGATGCAACCCAGCATCTCGCATCCAACTTGACAGCGAGGATGATTCTGACGAAGAAGATGACATGGGATACGGTTTACCTCCACCTGCGAGACGTCCGAGGGAACAAGATGATTATCGCCTGAAAGCAGATCTGCCCAGTTTCAATGGGAATCTGCGAGTTGAAGATTTTCTTGATTGGGTTACCGAAGTGGAACGATTCTTTGAGATGATAGAGATACCAGAAGAAAAGATGGTGAGGTTTGTAGCCTTCCGATTGAAGGGAGGGGCTGCAGTATGGTGGGATCAATTACAGAAGAATCGGCAGCGACAAGGGAAGGCGCTTGTAAGAACTTGGCGTAGGATGAAGCAACTGATGATAGGAAGGTTTCTGCCACTAGATTATGAACAATATCTGTTTCAATTACTTCAAGACTGCTCACAAGGATCCAGGTCTGTGTTCGATTATACTGCGGAGTTCTCTAGACTCTTGGAGCGAAACAATCTTAACGAGACGGAGGGGCAGCGCGTATATGAATGGATTGAAATCGTCATTGCGAGATAAGATTGGGTTACAGGTGGTTTGGACTGTGGAGGAAGCTCATAATCTGGCATTGAAGGCTGAACTGATGGAACGAAGAGGAGGAGTCTTAGGGTTTCGTCGAAACAATCCAGAATCTTCGTTTAATACCAGAGACAAGGGTGGCAACAGTAGCCAAACAGGCATAATGAATCAGAACAAAGAAGGAGGCAGCAGCAGCAGCCAAGCAGCCCAAGGCAACAGGAATATACCCAGAAATCCAAATCAGAACACGAACACGAATTTGAATCCTAACCCTTACGCCAGACCTGCACCTGGAGTCTGTTATCGCTGTCGGAAACCTGGTCATCTCTCTAACACTTGCCCGGATCGTCGTAGACCTGTCAACTGGATCGAAGGGGAAGAAGGGGATCCAGAGACTACTGGGGATGATGCAGGGGAGGATGACTGTTATGAGGGGGCAGAGTTCGCTGAGGAGGATGGAGAAAGAATCAACTGTGTAGTGCAGCGGATATTATACACTCCAAGGCAAGAGGATGCAGGGCAGCTGAGGTTGACGTTGGTCGTATTCATTTACCGTTTTCTACTGTGTCATGGTGGGTGTTCATTGTATGATGATTGAGATCGACAAATAAAAAACTAGATGGCATGATAAACTTTGAAACATCAACCTGAATCTTGTCTATGTTCTTAAACATTGTTTTCTCAGCTAGTTCTTACAAGAATTCAAAAAAAAAATCTTTACCAGGACAACTTAAGTGATCTGAGTTATGAGAAAAAAAATGACTCTTTTCTTTGTTCTTCTGCAATAAATTGAAATTTTTCCTCCCAAAGCATTAACCATGCCACACAAAAAAGTCAAGATTGAACCAATACATGCAGTCCATGGTTTGCGCGCTTCCATGGTGGCTGCTGCATCTATTCTATGTTCCAAAGATCTTCTCTTTATTTCTTTTTTATCTGAAATAAATGATCTTTTATTGTTTTCTATGAAGCCTATTTTAGATAAATGTGATTTTAGTTATCCAAGAAATTTATATGAGATATACTATAGTAACTTATTTGCTGTTTTATTTTGCTACAACCAGATGCTACAAAGTGGGTCGGATGGATGTCAGTAACAGAAGAAAGCATAAGTAGCAAAAAAGAAAACATACCAAGCTAACAAAATCAACCCCACCAATGCAACAGCCACATTCTCTTGACAAATATGAACCACTCTTATCTGCCACACCACCCTCTTTAACATCTGAAGAAGTGAGCAGAATTACCCAGATTAAAATGTACCTGTGGTCACAGTAGTCAAGGATGAAAAAGCAAACAAGAAAGAAGTACCAACCTGAGGAGTATTCTTGCTGTTTCAGTGAAAAACTTTCTACGCAAGAATCACAAACCAACCATTTCGGGAACCCAGTAAAAGCAAAGTCACAGAAGAATGGGTGGAAACGATTTTGGACTGCGAATATATTAGTGGAATGAACAATCTCTTTAGCCCTCTCAAGAGTCTCACTACTACAATCACAAGCATATACGATAATGTCCTGGTTGCCACTACAAAAAGAAAAGAGAAAAGCTTTTTAATGGACAGAACACCAGAAACATGATTTAAGGTCTACTAATGAAATGATATAACCTGGTGAGTGCAACATATGAGGATTCATCCACGAAATATCAATGAAAGAATGTAACTAAGTTTAACACATACAGTTCGCATGCAAGATGTTTATCAGAATTCCCAAACACGAGTTCACAACTGCAACTTAATTACCAGTTAGTTGAATTCAAATCAAGGTATCACTACACATTCCCTGAATATTGCTGTAATCGATGGCACATTGTCACCAAAAAATACATAACAAATTGTTCATGACACAGAGCAAATAAATAGTTCATAAGAAATTATATCTAACATGGAGTCAATACCAAAAATGAGAAATTTTCCAATGTTGATCTTCCAAATGACAAAAATTATTAACATGGGGCAGAAAAGAGAGGAAAAAATGTTGTAATTGTGATAATTATTATGTCATCATCAGGACCATATATGGCAACGGTTTTGTTCTATCAGATTATCTTAAAAAAGAAAAACCCTATATAAGCCTACTTTGGTCACTATTGTGTTAAACATTTTTAAGAGAGAGATTTCCCCCCTTACAACTTTATCAAATGTGAATCTTCTTACAATACAAATCCCATTAGAATATGATTTTTTGCACCTAAGTAGGCAAGCCTATCACCAACATATCAATACATCCAAGCAGCCTATGTGAGGATTCAAACTCAAGACATGGGCATGAACAACTCAACCCAGGTTCTCACTTCAATCATTTTTAGTTTCTAGTAAAAAAAACGTTAATAAAGTCCAAAATGTAGACATGTGTAAAGTGAAAGAACACACTTGCAATTCCTATGCATAAGAACAGTTCCACAGAAAATCACAACCTTAAAACAGACAAAGAAAGCAAAGTTGCGGTTGTTTTTATAAGGTTACCGTAAGATAGGAATAACAGAACTGCCATTGCCACAGCCAACTTCCAAAACCTTCGAAAACTCTTTACAAGAAACCAACTCAGGGAATTCCTTCAACAAATACCTTCTCTCCTGCACTTAAAAAACAAAACCCATTTCTTTAAAATCGAGAAAATGAATCCAAACTCAATTGAAAAAAAAAATAGTAAGTAAAGACCTTGAAGAATTTGCCAGTGGAATGGCGAAGATGGAACCTTTTCCATGCTTTTGAGTCTTCACTTACTTGAATTTCTTGTTGTTGTGAAGGAGTAGTATAAGTGAAAGGGAGTAAGTGGTATTGATAAGAAGGGTTATCTTCTATTTCTTGTCTTAGTGTTTCCCATTCAAAGTCTTTGGAGAAGTACTCTGCTTCTGCTACTGCTTCTGCACTCATTCTGCCTCTTTCTATCCCGTATGCAGAGAAGCTATATATAACCCTAAAGGTTCGGTCTAGTTGCAAAAAAAGGATACTCCCCCGTTTTCTTTTTTTCTTTATTTTTAATAAAATATTGAGATTAGTATCCAATAAATATATTGAATTTCTTCATGAAAAGAAATGAATATCCATTTATTAGATTTTGATATTATTAATACTCTGAATTCAAAATTACTCTACTTATCAACTTTAACCGATCAAAAAATTTTAAATTTTTAGAAAATATAATTTCAATGGCGTTTCCAAAAGCAAACTAAATTTAATAGTCTAAATAGTGCTGATCTTGGAATCAGATGTGCTTGCAGGGGGTGATACAGCGCACTTACATTTCTTTGGTGGAGAAAAGCAATGAAGAAAAGACTGTCCCTGCACCATGGTTAACTGTCCAAGTGATAAGAAATTACCCAGCTTTGGTCCCAAGATCCAAGTCAACCCTAGCCATTGAACGGGGAGAGCTCTACTAGTGGCGGACCACTGCCTCTGAATGAAAAGGTCACTAAGGACAGGGTAGTGGGATGTGCTGGTGGAGAATTAGAAACGAGGACAGATAATTCCAGACAGCCAAAGCTATAGTCGCCGCCTTCAGGCTTCAACAACCATCACCTCTTAGGCTATCGGCAAGGGAACACTGCCTAATTATTAGAGTAATCACAACAGGGCTTCATTATTGTGCATCATTTGGACCTTAAGGAAAAATGGTAATGATTTCCGAACGGGAAAGTTCAAAGTAACAAAAATCAAAACCACATGAGCACCCGTGTCATAAAACCCACCAAGGTCTAGCAATCTAGCTTTAGGATCCAATCTTAAATGATTCCACATTATCGTAGCATGTGCCTTGCCTCAAGCTACCATATTTCAAAAAAAAAAAAAAAGTAGTGTTGTTTGAGTAAAATTTAGCAAAATAATTGAAAATTTTCTTTCGAAAATAGCGTTGTTTAAATAAAAACATGATTTTCATTTACATTTTTATTTAAAAATATAATTTTTAATCACAATTATATAATTAAAATATAATCGAATAGCATGTTTGATTAATATAAAAAACTTGTTTTTTTTTTCTTTTTTCCACAGCAATAACTCATCTCCTCCCTACGAGACATCGAAAACAACTTTATATCCTCTACCAAAACACGAAAATCATATCCCTTTCATCTCCACTTGTTTCTTTAGTGTTTTTCAAGAAAAAAACACACGCTCAATCTTTTTCTTTAGTCTTCCCTATTATGATCACCTCTACCACCATCTAACCCTTAACAAATCAAGGTAAAAACATTATATTTCTCTTATTTTTATGGATTTTATTGTTAAATTGTGAGCTTTTTAATTTTAATTTATTATTGTTTGTGTTGTATTTCATAATTGGATATTTTATTTGAATCAAGATAATTTATAGTTTGAATCATTCTATTAGGTATGTTTCTAAATAATTAATATTATTTATGAGATCAATTAGGTTAGAATTGCAAGATGATCAAGAAGTCATTGTTGATCTTCGTGAGTTTGAAGATGGACTTGTTTATAATTATGTATCTCATTGGTTTACCTTATACTGCACTACACTTGAGATACTCAGAGAGACATTATGTTTGAATTATGTTGTGTTAAAGGATGAGACCATGTAAACGCTAGAAAATCATGTTATTAATGAAGTCAACTCATCGATTCATTGCCACAAATGTAGATAGACTAGGATATATATATATATATATATATATATATATATATATATATATATATATATAGAGAGAGAGAGAGAGAGAGAGAGAATGGAATTATGTTGTGTTATTTTTTTAGTTATGAGTTTCTTTCTTGTATTTTATTAAATTCTTATAATTGTTTTGGACTTGTCAGATTGAGATTTTAATATTATTATCTATATTATGAACATTCAAATTTATTTTGAATAAATAGAACTTAAAATCATAAATTTATAAATGAATGATCATCGATAACAGGTTATATGTAATTACAAAGCAGACATTTACAGGATAATAAATGCGAAGATATTTATAAGTAAACAAACGGTGTCACATTAAGTTAAATTAAAAAAACAACACTAACAAATTACATGGAAACTTTAATGCCATTTTTTGTGCTTTTTTAAATACAACAATATCCCTCCATTTTTGTTATGTGTTCTAGGGATTATTTGCATTTTTAGGGTTTAAATTTATGGTTAATGCTTAGGGATTAGGGGTTTGTATTTAGGGTTAGTGTTTAGGATTTAGGGTTTGGTTTTTAGAATTAGAAATTTAAGGTTGGGGATTATAGGTTTGGGGTTTGAATTTATATTTAGAGTTAAATTAGGGTTTGAATTAAAAACGTAAGATATATTCACGTCTTTTAGTGAAGTCTTTGAGTGAAAAACACGAATGAGATTCACATCTTTAAATCAAATACAAAACTCGCATCTTTGACTAAACTATATTATTTTCTTATAACTTTTCTTTACTACATGTTATTTTGACAAAACATTAGAAAGGAAAATTACCCAAGCTACAGTGATCCAACTCCAAATCATGATTTGATGTTTCATTTTTTTTTAATCAAAGTGGCTACCCTTTGCTCTGTGAATGCTGAAAGCTTATTTCTCCACGGAAAGATGAAAGGTGCAGCAGACATAAATCACACAGACCAAGACATGCAACCTGACAATCTTAACATGTATAAAATACCAGTTACTAGCAATATAAGAGTAAAAAGCAACTGGACTAACAAATAGCCAACTAATCTTGTACATGAACTGTGCATAACAAATCTGCATCGCATGTATTGAAGTAAATCTAGAAACCAGCTGCAAACATTATCTTAAGTTCAACTAAATTTAAGTTCATTGTTCTACATGACTTGCATTTTTAAATTCAGGACATCATCTAACCTTTGACTCAACATTCTTTGCAAAACCACCCCGTGAACCTATAACCTACAACACAACAAAGATATCAGGACCAAAAATGTTTCAATCACTCAAAACATAAAGTGTGTTCTCTGGTGTTTCTCCTGGAATGATAACTTGGTTGAAAAAAAGAAAACAATATAAGATCTACTACAACTTTTTACAAAACACTAATTGCGGAGACATCAAAACAACGTGGAAAGTTCAATCTATCTGTATTATTTCACTTCTGTGAATCATATTCTAGTTCCTTTTACTGTTATATAGAAATGTTATTTCTCATGAGTCATTATCCATTCTATGAAATTCTAGCCATTGAGCTCGACAAGGAAAATGGTTAGAAAAAAGTAGAAGTTTACACTGTGTGTAAATGAAGTATAATGTTACGTTAAACATCCCAGTGCTGGATTTTGATGAAGAGCTGACTGAAGAACCCTGAACGATTGTTCTATAAACCAATGTCTGATCATCTTTACAACTTATTTTCACAACCCTTCACCAGCCCTCTGCAGAACTCTTCGAAGCTCATCTGCCATCCCTTGTACAAGAACAGGTTTTCGAATCACTCCATTCATTCCCATCTGTAGGCATCTCTCCCAAACATTATCCTCAGCACTGGCAGTCACAGCTATAATCAATGGCCAATTACGACTTCGAAACTTCCGGATTCGTGTTGCCACTTCAAAACCATCCATTTCTGGCATATGAAGATCCAAAACAACTAGTATGAAAGAGTTTTCAGCAGAGCTAAGAGCACTAAGGCATTCAAACCCAGATGAAACGGCAGTCACTTCACAGCCTAACTTCTCAAGTAGCTTCTTGGTCACAGTCCTATTTACATGATCATCATCAGCAAGTACAACACGAAGGCCTCTGAACTGAGAATTGGAATTTGGTTGTTCTGAGGATGTTCCCAGGGCAAATATGGCTCTTCCATAAGATGGCCGAATTTGAAACCAGAGAACCAGAGTCATGCCTTGTGCAAAACCCAGAGGGTTCAAAGATATCCAGATATTACCTTGCATCATCTGCATATACACTTCTTTCTAATAATGTTGAATATGATACATAGTTAATGCATCTTAAATATACTCCAGGAAGACAAATTAACAAGATAATTAAATATATAAACCTTTTCAAGTATGCTATGGTACAAGCCAAGGAACAAACAAAGGCAAAAAAGATCATTCTGACACCCCCCCCCCCCCAAAAAAAAAAAAAAGGGTTTAAAAAAAAAAAAAAAAGGCTTTAAAAAACAAATGAGACACAGATTAAGGATCCATTTGGCATGACTTATAGAGAACTACTTTTGACTTTAAGTCAAAATTCAAAAGTTAATTTAAAAAATGACTTCTCATAAGAATAATTCAAGTTAGATTTATCTTTGGCAGGCATGGGCTCAAAACAATTTCTTTGAAGAATGGAGATGGTACGAGTTAGAATCAATAGGTTAAAAGTTTGAAAGGTAGAAATCTCAACTTTTGAGCAAAATTTTGTCTCAATTCTAGAAATAAGTTTTTGATCTAAATAAGTTATCTCTAACCAAACATACTTATGATTTTTCTTTTGGTTGTAAAAGTCATGCCAATTGACTCTAAGCATGTTAGGAGGAAAGAAATCATTGAGCCATATTTGATGAGGTTATTTGGATGCAGAAGTGAGTTGTCATTTTCAGATACAGAATTAGCTGAGAGCTTGTGCATGGAATAAGGTCATATAGAAACATCCTACAAAAGAAGAACACCTCCAATCTAATCAGATGCATTTACAAGAAGTAAAGCATGATAACTATCCTCTAGATTTAAACAATGGAACCAGCACCAAAAATGTCGTAAACTTGAAAAAGAAAGTGTTCTTTCACAAATTTTACTCCATGCAACACATTTTCATCTCTAGATGCAGCCATGCAACACATTTTCATCTCTAGATGCAGTTAAATAAAATGGCAACATTTTACCTCATGGGATGTCTGCTGTCGTGACCTCTATTGCACAATAATGAAGCAACAATTAACAAAGAACGGCATATGTGTAGCCACATAGATAAAATAATATTTGATGCCTCACCTGTACAAGCCTTTTGCACATGCTGAAGCTCAGGCCCTCCTTAACTCCAGCACTGTTTTGCCTTTTACCAGAAGAGTTTGTCGTTGAGCTAGCTACATCTGAGAGAGAACTTCCCTCACTGATCTCCATGTCAAACTTTATACATACAAACTCATCTGGAGCATTTGGTTTCCACATCCCCAACATTCTATCTGTCTTGCCCTCATTACCATTCTCTGAAGAAACCTGAAATATAACATTTCCCCCACCATCATAGATGTTTAATAGATATCCAATCATGTGTAAAATAACTTGAAAGGCCCTTCTTTCATCTCCTATCACTAAATCAGGCAAAGAACTCTGAACATCAAGTTCAAACCCAAAACCTTTATACACACACAAGCACTTGGCAAGGCAAGAAGCTTCCTTGATCATGGAGTGTAGACGAAAGGGCCTCATCTCTAAAGGGAACCTTCCAGTATCTTCTGCTGAAATTTCCATTACATCATTAATCAAAGTTGAAAGAACGTTGCTGGTTTTCACCAATGTGTCAATAACAATCCTTTGCTCGAATCCCATATTCTCATTTTGGAACATAGAAAGCAGGCCCAAGATTGAGTGCATCGGTCTCCTCAACCCATGGCTCATCACTTTTTGAAATGAGTTCCTTGCCAGGCTCGCCATCATTGCATTCTTCCTAGCCTGTTGCAACGCGTGATTCTGCTCACTAAGCTTGTCTCTCATTACTCGTGATTCTTCTAGAACTGCTGCATGAGACAAAGCCACAGCTACCTGATCAGCAACTACTTCCACTATTTCCATTTCCTCATAGCTCCAACCTCTAGAGCTCATACTTGGAAGAACCAAAACTAGTATAGCATAACAAGTATCCACTAATTCAGGTGTCCCCCCTTTGAAATTTGAAACCCGTAGCATTGGCATCCGGATTGCTGCGACAGCACCTGACTCCTCTGAACCTCCACCACTTGAAGCCGCAAGTGCAGAATCAGACCTCAAAACCTTGACCCCCTTGCTACCTTGTATTTCTAACACATCCGGGTCATTAACAGAGATAGAAAGAGGATAATTTTTTGAATTAGTTTTCAGCTCATGGGTGAGATGGAACTCCTTTCTATTCTCGTTTGGCATCCATACAGCACAATTTTGCAAGTCTAAAGTCTTCGAAAGCTCAACTAGAGTGGTATACAATATCATATGCTTGTCAAGCGACTTCCTAATTTCTTGGGTTAGCATTCTAACATGCCAACTGGCTTCCTTTTGTTTCTTCATCATCCCAACCTCTTGATCTAATTCCAACACATTTTGCTTTAAGAAAAGCTCCCTCACTTTCCATTTGAGAAGAAGTGGAATCAAAGTTAACAGGGTTATGGCAGTTGCACATGAAACTAATGCTGTGAGGAACTTGGCAATGGTGAGGGACAGTATCAGCTGGAATGAGTGCGGTCCATAATAAGTCCATGCATTGAGCAAATGCGTCAGTCCACAAAGGACTATGAACGCTATAAACTGAAGAAGGACCCATTTGAAAGGAAAGTTGGAGCAGCTAACAAAGTAAAGAAGTTCAATTGGTATCGAAAAATAGGCAACTGCAATCAAAAAATCACTCACTCTCTGACATTCTAGAATGTTGTGTATACTCCAAAAACCCTCATCATCGCAATTACAATTTACAAAGTCATTGTCACTGGCAGAGACCAAGATCACTAGATATGAAATCAACAAGAATCTAGGAGCTAATGCTCTTAACATTGCACCCAAATGAACACTGGCCTAATGCATTCTTGTCTCTGCCCTAATTCAATTGTTACAAATCCCTAGTATTTCCTAATAAACAAAAATGAAAAATGATAGAAAACTACTTGAACTATATCCCTACAACCCCAAGCATGAACATACATTCCATGAACTAAAAAGCCATGCCCAACACTTCAAGATTTAACATACCAATCTGAATTTTACACTAAAAATCAACAACAGATCAACTAAAATTCAAGATCTTACAGATCCCAAGAAAAAGAAATCAGACAACTATAATCTTTTTCCACCACCAGTAGTCTTTAGCACATTTCCCTACCACTGCTCATCTCTCCATTGCTCCAATTATTTAGATAGCCATACAACGAAAGTAATGAAAAAAAAAACCAAAATTCTAAATTGAAAACAAATATCTATCTATCTATCACTTTGGAATATAAAAGGAGCGATCAGAAATGAAGAGTGGACCAAATAAAAGAAGGTAAAAAGAATACACCTTGTTCCCTCTTGAATCAAAACCACCTATCCACGCCAAAACCAACTACTCCCTTTGTGGTATATTAATAAAACCCAGATCAAAATGTCTCAGCTTTTCAAATCACTGTTAGAAAAAGGGAAAAAAAAAGATTCCCAGATATTGTTGCTGTATGAGCTATCAATCACTCTCACAAAGAAGAAGAAGAAGAGCAAGAAAAGATCTTCCGTTTTCTTTGTTTTCTTGTCATAAGCAGAAGTTTCCTCTCTCCCCCCTCTCTTTTCTACCAAAGATCAAAGAGAGAGATATAGCGTTAAGATGTGATGGTGATAGGATGCGAGAGAGAGAGAGAGAGAGTTGAAGGAAGTGTGTCCGAAGCTGAAAGTGTGGGTTTTTTTTCAAGGTAGAGAGAGAAAAAGGATGGAAAGGGTTTAAGAAGTGGGGTCCGCACAGAGTGAAGGTGAAGAGAACCTAGACACTCTCTGCTTCTCTCTGATCAAACCCCATGAAAGAGGGAATAGAATATTATTTATATAGAATAGAGAGATGGTAATTTATGGAAGGCCTTTCTTTGAAGCTTGTTGCTTTCTCGTCTAGAATTTGCTTCTCTCTCGTTTATATCATAAATTTTATATTGCTCAGTGTGTCACCCTAAATATTTATAGTATAAAAAAATAGAAAAATATGATAAATAATTAAAAATGAATTTTTAAGATGTTTAATATATTTTTATTGTTTTTTTAGGCTTTTTTTGTATTAATCTCTTTTCTATAGTGTAAGTATTGATAGTTATAATTTAAGAATCATTCAATTTTTTTCTTTTTTTAAGCCTTGATTTTTCCTTCTTTTTTTTTTGTGTCTTTGATGTAGAAGAAATTGTTGGAACATGATTACATAAAAATATAAATAATATATCAAATAATACACACACACATATATATAAAGTGCTTACTTGTAGAAATCTAGAATTTTATATAAAAAAACAAGAAAAAAAGAAAAGATGTTGTCAAAAATTGTATTATTTATTCTTAAAATTAAAATTTTCATCAATAGATATAAATATTCTAAGCAGAACCTGCCTATTAGGATTTTAATAGTAGTATTTTAATGGTTAATATTATGATATAAATGTTAAACATATAAATAAAATGATATTTAAATATAAGGAATTGAATAGAAAATTTTTAGAATTATTTTAGATATTCATTAATTGTAATTAGGAGTATTTTTTCACCGTAATATATGAGTTGTGGAAAATTCTTTTGCCTTTCATGATAGGTGAATCCTATTAGGATATCTCCATGGATTTTTCACATGAGAATTTATCCGGACATACGAGCTGATAATAAATTCAAAATGCTAGATTTATTCATAAAAATATTTTTTTTTCTAAGTCATCGACTGACCACCAGTTAGAAACCATCAAAATATTTAGACCACATCTAGATTACACAATACATCTTACTTCAGGTAAGGTCAAAGTTGTTAAAATCACGCACGGAAAATGAAATACAAACTCAGATCATAAAATCATAAGGAATTTTAAGATATATTAATAAAAAAAATTCATGATTCAAATAAAAATTCATATATAATTTAAGCACCTGAAAATAAATGTTTCAAATAAAAATTCATATATAATTTAAGGATTTTAAAATACATAATTCAAATAAAAATTTATATATAATTCAAATAATTTTTTATTAGCTAATAATTAACAACTATTTTAAAAGAATTATTAGTTTACATGACATAATCTGCAACAACCAACTCGTTGACTGAAAAAAAAAATTAGCACATAAAGCAATATCAAATTGTATTTTAAGTAACATTAATTAAGAAAACAACAATCAAAGCACGATAAAGTCACGGACTTTCTCTCCCTCTCTGTTTCCTTTTCATGTCATAAATTCAATTATTTATGGGATGAAAAAATGTTTATTTAATTATGTAAGTCAATGATATTATTGCATTCTGAATTAAATTGAAATTTAATATTATTGTCTTGACGAATTTTGTTACATTCTATCTCTACAGCCCTCTTGATTTCTGACCTCCATTTCTTTCTTTTTTATGGCATGCAGGCAAAATCCACATGTTCTGCAGTGAGTGTAGAGATGATTTTTTATGATTTTATTTGATTTTAATAATTTCATCTGATTTTAATTTAATTTAATTTATTTTTAATTTTTTTAAATGATTTAACATATAAAACATGTTTTGACTCGTAAAATTATATGATTTTACAAGTCAAAATATAATTTTAATAATTTTTGATAAGATATGTTAGAAATATTAATACTTTTTCTGGCCATAACTATTCCTTTAACCTTTTATTTATATATATTTGCTTTGTGTCTTTTCAATTGCTAATTAATTGTTATAATGAAAACAAATTGGTGGCAATGACTTTAATTTCAACCCTTTTTCTCAATTTCTCTTCAATTAAACTCCAAATGGTTTATAAACAATTATGCTCGACTTAATTGTACCTCCTTTGGCCTAATTATTGCTTCTAAAAAAAAAATTATTTGTATAATTTTATCTCAAATCACATCTTTTTAATTTTTGTATTTTGATCATAATTTAACAACTATCATTTCCTTCGAAATCTATTAAATCTGACGTGAATTTTTTAGAAGGGGTAAATATTGAATTATGATAGTGTTAATCTTAATTGCATGTCTAATATGAAAAAAGAGTCCTATTCTAGGCAGTCCTCATAAAAGAAATTCAATGTACATTCATAACATTCATGAAAACACTATCTGCTTGATATTAAAGAGATAATTAATTATTCATCTTTTTCATAACTGGTTTTTGTCATTTTATTACTATAACAAGTTATGATATTCAAATATTTTGTCCAATATATTCATGAAAAATAAGAAAGTCATCATCTTTATAGTTTTTAGTACCTTTAAAGTGGTTCAGACACAAAAATAAGCAGTGGACATATTCAAAGAAACAACTTTAGAAATCAATCAAGTACCTAAAAATATTCAAAGTAAATAAATATGAAGAATGAAGAAATCTCAGTAAATTATATCATTATAGAGAAAAATGGAATCAAAATAAAGTTTTTATTGGTAAAATATTAACATAGAATTTCAGTAACTTCACCATTACCATCCCACCTCCACCATCACTAAAGTTTTGAAAATTCTTAATTTTATCATTAACTTAAAAAGAAAAATATAGAAACATGTAATTTAAATAATACTAAAAACAATACATAGCCATTAAATTTTTCCCAGGATTCAAAATGAGATTGCAAGCATGATAATCGATTCTAATAAAGTGAGAAAGACTTGCTCACAATAGCTAAAATCATTGTCCTGCCGAGTGGCATCTTGTCTACTTCATTTTACGTGTATCTAACAAAGAATACCTTGTGCAGTGTTCATTCTGTACTTCGAGTATTTTGTTAAATTGGGGTAATTTTTATTTTATAAAGTATAATTGTCAATCTTCGACCATTAATCGAGCAACTCTCAGCTTATTTATAATAAGCTGCTGGTATTATAACTACAAGGATGGCGCATATCCTCACATGCTTAGTATAATCATCAGGCGAAGATCTCACGGCGGTGCGTAGGCGTACCGGTACGCATGATAGAAATCATCTCAATTTGCACAACTTTCCCTTTCATGCTAGGTTTGCCGTTGAACCTTAATTCAATGTCAACAGGGATCAGCCACCAGCTCCAGTGTGCAAAACCAGAGTAAATGGAGACACGAAAAAACAAAAAAACAGTACAGGAACATAAAATAAGGCTAAAACTTCTAATTTAGGGCCATAATCTAGGAAGCATAAGCTAGCAATGAGTGATGTTTGAGACTAAACTGTACAGATATATATCATCTAGCACTCCGCGAAGGGTCCAAAAGCTTGTGCATGCATTTTCTCTGGTCAATGATCACAAGAACGATGGCAAAACAGTGTTTCAAAAGTCAACCAATCTGTAATCTGGAATTTACTCGTAGTCCCCGTTTTCCGGAGATTGGGGTCCTCCATGACCTGTTCTTCCTGGAAAAGAAAAAACACCTCATGTCAGTCGGTCTTGTCTGTGGGTTAGAGGAAGTAGGGGAGGGAGGGGGGGGGTTGATATACCTGTAAATTCATAACCAGAAGTTCTGACATCTGGACCACTCATCCAATCCATGGGCCTTGTAGGTGTCAAATGCATGCTGGTAGGTTGCATTGTAAAAGGATTCCCTCCGATGGTAGGATGGTCATCATTTGCCCTAGCTGGATTCATCAAAGAAGATTCAATTGGAGAGCGGAAGCCAAAACTTGGTACTGATGCTCCGACTGGTGATGGCAATTTACTGCCAGAGGCATCACCTTTTCCACTACCACCCTTCTTATTGTCAAGCATAAAAGTACCGACGATGACCTGTGCACAAACAACTAATAAATCATAAAATATTAAAGACCCTGATCGCATTAACCCCTTTAAATCTGGAACAGGGATTTCTATGATCAGTACTCTGTCACATGCATGCATGCGCTTGCAAACTAAAAGGATTGTCCTCGTCATGCTTTGCTCCCTACTTCATCAGATGTTTTATTGGAGAAATTGTATATTTAAGCAATACCTGCACAGGGCCAGCAGCCTTTAGAGGTCCACCTACTCCTCCTCCAATAATCTGGCCACTTGTATCAGATAGGCAGACACTGAGCCCACCTGCTCTTCCCCCCACTTCAGTACGTACATACGATCCACACAGTGAAATGATCTCATACCGACCCTAATGTTGAAGAGACGCAGGAAAAACAATTAATTTCATATCATCTCAGAACATCATTTTTACCACTTTAACTACACTTCGAATTGTCAAGTTGGTTTTCAGAGCATAAAATTTCATCAGAGGTGCATCAATTGTTCATGCAAACAGTAAAATGATAATTTACCAAGAGTATATGCTATCAGAGGATTCTTTGGGCACACATGAAAATAATAAAAAGGCTTCCAGATATAAGAGAGCTAGAAAGCAACATTGTATACCATTTGATTTTCGAGTGATACAGTGTATATGCTGTTGAATTTTTGCACAGCTGCTTCTGTCTGTATCGTTCGCAGACTTCCTCAATTAGTTGGTCTAACCAACAAAAACAAACCATGATATCATGGAAATGTACTAATAATGGTGCTCAGCTATATATTGCACTTCCCTGTTGTGCAGATTTGTAGATTAGTAGAACTGAACCACCCAAGCATAGGTTCCTTTACATGCTTGGTCTTCTATTAAGAAAAAAATAAAAAATAAAAACCTCCATGCCAAACCATTTACAGTTGATATGTCCTTTCCTACCCGCCTGCCTGCCATCCCATTTTCCATGAGATGAATCTTATTTTTCTACGTGCAGACATTAAGAGTTCCACACTATTCCTCCACTAATCAGAAATCATTTCTCAGAACCAGAGGAGCACTTAAACCACCATGAGGTGACTTCTTTGCAGTTGCCATGTCACATGGTTCTTCTTTATCATATAACCTTGAAGAGATGCAATATTTTTGTTCCCTTCTTATATTTTGTTCTTTATTTCCTCTTTCAGTCAAGTATCCTTCTTTCAGTCAGATACAGAATCATGATATTGGAAAAGACAACCAGAGGCCATAAGCAGCATAAATTGTCAGTTGGCAGCTTAATAAAAGAGAATGTAAGTTTCAAATCTTTTTATCATCGTTCTTAAATTCTTGTTCTACAATATCACATTCATCTGAAGATTCAAGGGAAAAAGAACAGAGTTCTGGAATTTGAAAAGTTAAAAACATCCATAAACAATTACCTCATATGAAATGTTGCCTCCTGAAGTTGCTGGTTGGCTGAGAGATGCGCTCAGAATTGAACCAGATGCTGATAGAATACACATTTCACGCATACTTTGTTGTAGGAAATGCATGATTTTCTGGGTGACATCCTGTTGAGAATCTATGTTACTGAGGAATAAACAGAGACTTGGATGTATCTATAAAACCACTATTGGCATTCCAACTACTCATAGCATCTAGTTCCTAATAGATGCAACAAATGACTTCAGAACTAGATTAACCATGATCTATCACACCCTAATCACATCCCAAATCTTTATCACTTGAATGCCCAGGACTATTAAGTATAAAACTCAACCACATAATGTTGTTCATCAGAATAAAAACCAACAATGAAGGGAATTCTTTACTGACAGTTTTGGAACAGAAATATACAGACATACAATCACCCATGCATCACATTTAAAGGAGCTGCTTTCCAGCTTGTGTGTGCTAATGAAATACCACAAAAAGATCCAATCACCTTGTTTAACATTTAAAATAACAAATAAGTAACGAGTCATAGACTTTACAGATACTTAGAAACTGCACACAGAAGGAACCAAGACAAACCAGTAATCAAAAATGAAAAACAGATGCAGTTTGTTACCTTGACCGACTAATATTGTGAAATCTATATGGACAAATTCTCTGAAAAAATTGTCATTCCCAATGGAACAGTAAAGAACGTAACTAAAGTTGTTCAAACAAACAGACATAATGACCATGATAATTCCTAAGAACGAATTCAACACATATAGCAAAGGGAATCTGGAAACAATTAACAACCCAAAAACCAGACTTTTAACATTCTATCTTCCACCCCAATCAAAAGAGTCTACATTATCAAAGAAATACCGTCTCTAGAATTCACAGACACCGTATATATAGATTCTTCCACCATCAACTCTATTCTCTGACTTCCTATTTCTTTCCTTTCCTGGATGGAAACCATAAGTAAAGCATGTGCCATAGTATTGGCCAATGAAGAATTTTAGATCGTGGTCTTTTTTATCTTTTCAAGTCGACATGTAACGCTTCACTATGCATGCCAATGAACACTTTCTCACAACCAGGAGTTCATTGTAGGTAAACCGAAATCTATAAGACTATAAAAAATTTATTCATTTCTCTCCAATTATCACATACTGATAGTGGCCAGCACAAATATTGATTTTAGGATGCAATCAATAACCTTCCACCAAATGCATCTCTGATAACCACCTAGCACATGATACATCACCAAAATTTCAAAACTTCCTTATATATTGACATCATAATCATCCACAGCTAAAGGACACAACCATCAAACAAACCTCCTCAAGTATCTACAAACATAAACCAACCATATACTTGCATTATCTTTAACAATTAAAAATACCACATGTCCATAACATTAAACTAAGTCATCAAGAACATTAGCTTTCTCCCAGCAAAGAAAACACGTAGAAGTCTGCATGTGCATACCAAAACTGAGCAGCAAGAATACTGAAAGCAAAGGAAAACAATCCCTCCATATCACAACTAAGTATATATTTCAGTTCTAAATCAAAATTTTAAAATTGGATGTTCAAAAAACCAGGCAAATCACCACTAAATTATTGCTTCCCAAGAGTAAGGAAATAAATGAATCCTCATTTTTAAAAGACATGGGCAGGTTGACTATGGTTTTCCTGCCAAGTCACTAAAAGAGGAAAATTCCATTAAAGCACACAGTGCCACAGTATGCAATACATAAAAAAAAATAAAAACAAAACAAATAGTGGACAGAGTTGAGGAAATCTTCATGAACAAAGATTTTTCTGTTGCATAGCATGCAAAAGAAATAGCCGGATAAATGCAAAATAGGCTACCAACTAATTTCTGATAATAGTAGTATAATCCAAGGTTAGAGAGTTTCCATACCTCACCCTCAGCTACTGTAATAACATGTGGTGTAAAACCATGCCCAGCATTGCCTGCAACAAAGAGAAAAGAACAAGAAGGGTAAGCATTCAATCTGTGCAATAAAATCAATGAGAGCAGTAAAATTGATATCATTTTTATCAAAGAAACAATTCATCAAAGAAAAACAAGTTTACTGTTTACCAAAAAATCATGTAATGGAATGATATTCCTGAATAGGCATTCTCAAAACCAGAAAAATAAATAAATCAGTCTCATAACATACAGGGTTCCAAACCAACTAAAGACATTATACGGAGTGAGAGTCTGTCAATGGTGGTGTGAAAGCAACTCCAGAACTAATTGAAGAAGGTATTCCCAACTCAAATTTGCAAATTGGCATCATATTCGAGGTCAATAAAATCAGCATTCTCATCTATTTGACTAGAAAACGTTCCTAATCAACCAAACTCAAACAATTTCCTAGTATCACATAAGGTAACCACATAAGAAATGCACACATTTACTGACAGAGCAAGTCAGACACAAATTCAATGACATCAACAAACTTTCTCTGCACATATTATCAAATGCAAACTACATTTTTTAGGCAAAAGAAAATGTATCAATAATGAAGGAGAAGTGCAATCACAAATGAGAGGATAAGTCAGCCTCCAGTAACTAACTAACGAACTAAATTATAAAAACTAAAGCAGCTCACTCTCACTGAATATCAGCTATATTACACCTCTAAAGGCACTTGAAGAATGACAGCATAAGGAGGCAAAGAGAAAGTACTTTATCCAGTACAACTGCAAACCACACTTAACACCCCATATAGGTATCCTGCATATTTATAGCAGAAGTACTGATTTAATAATCTGCATGCAGCATAAGTGACATTGCATTATTAGAAGAGCCATTAAACAAAACCATAACCCATGTACAGTATGTTAGGTTGCCATCTCACTCAAGCTAAGAGTCAAGTGACACCACAAAAAAGAGCCTTACAAACAACGAGATAGTATCAGATCCTCCTGATAACTCACAAGCTGATGAAACAAAATGCTTATTGTTATTCAGGTACACCCAGATACTCCTACTCAAGGCTATGTAGATTACACCCAGATACTCCTACTCAAGACCATGTAGATTATATAATATCACACATATAGACTAGACCTAAATTTTGTTTGCCTTCTGTATCAATTTCTTTATCTATATGTTGAAAATGTTGTAATGAAGAACAATTATAGGGCCTGGTATTCATTGGGAAACAGATCCAGCAAAGCACTAGACAGTAGCAGAATAATTAAACTCAAAACTGAGATGGGAGTTAAGAATGATGTTGTGTTATAGCATTTAAAACTAGAGTGACAATACAAAAGAACAAGGAATGCCAGAAATAGCAGAAAGACGAGATAAGGTAACCATATCAAAGAGTCATGCAGTTAATGGGGCCCCCTCAATGAAATTTCTAGGGGAAAGAGAATGAGACAGGAAGGAAGCGAGGCTGATGAAAATGCAGCCTTGTTAAAAAAATCCAATATACAAAATATTGCCTAGATTTCTTTTCCATTCTTGGGATCAAATAATCAAAACACATGACAATGAATCCTCAAACAAAATTAACACAAATTGCAATGCTAAAAATGGTTGCAGCCTCCACAACAATTTACAGGATCACAACAGGATCAACTGACTGGTCCTTAGGAAGCCCAGTCATCTTAATAAAGTAGGTGCTTGCTGATTCCTTTCAAGTAAATACCAATTCAAATCAACAAATCTCAAGGACAAGAATATTGATCAACCAGCGCTTCTCAAGGGATTCTGCTATACCTAATATGGTATGCCCTATCACCAAAGAGTGTGCAGAGAGCCACCCCATGTAGTAGGACAAGCACAGTTAAATACTGTTTGCTCATTTTTCCCATCAAATCTCTAATACTAGAATAAATAAAAAAATTAATGTCAACAAAGAACTTCAAGAAATAACCATTATAATAGGAAAAATCTTGGACAAAGAATAGTCAGAAACTCATCTGATAGCAGCAGAGAATACAGAAATAAATAAATGAATATAACCCAATGGGAGGGGGGGGGGAAGACTGCACATTGTACTGACAGAGGAACAAACCCTCATTCATTCAAGAAACACAAATTCAACATACAGAAAGCTCGCAGAACCCATCAGACCAAGAACAAAACAAATTTTACAAAATTACTAGTTACTTGACACAAACACAAGCAATGATCGCACAAAATGCAAGATTCTAGATACTTGCTGCAATTGCAAACCACCAAAAAGAGAAGTTTTTCAAGGAATTTGTGCACTGCAGAATTCCACAACCAAAGCAGAAAAAAAAAATTAAGAAAAAAAAATCACGTCCATTGAAAACACCAAAAAAAGACAGCAGTTCAAGGAAAAGCACCCAAGAAACATATTCATGGAAAAAGCATTGAAAGAATTAAACAAACAAGAAAAATGGATTCACTCACTTACTCATTGATCAAAAAAGAATTCCAAAACCTATTGTCATTTAAAAAAAAAAATTCATCAAACCAGAAAAAACAATTAAGACAAACGCATGCAATGACTCATACACAATAGAAAAATCCAACTAATTCAAAAATTTCAACTGAAACCATCAAAGACCAAACCTTTTGAGCAATTAAACAACATCTTATAAACGGAAACCATAAATAACAGTATAAAACTGAACTAAACTTGAAAGAAACCCACCACAAGTCAATGAATTTCAATTCAACCACAGAAAAAATTAGAGGAAAAAAAATCACATTTTCACAACCAAAAACCAAACTTCTCAAGGCATGAAATAACATTTCACAAACAAATCCACCAAAACACAAAAACTTTCACTAATAAATTCAACTACTTACACCACCGAATACAAAAACCCTTCAAAACACCGTGTTTTCATGAAAAAATGGGACACCTAGTAAAAAAAATTTAAATGTTCCATAAAACATAAAAAAGAATATCAGTGAAGAATACTAGACAAATACATGCAAGCATTATACAACATGCAAAACTTCAAGTAATTAGAAATTCTGACATTTACACCAGCCAAGGCCATATCTTTCAATCAATTACACAGCATTTCACAAACAAGAACAATAAAAAAAATATCAAACTCAACTATTTACATCACTAAAGACAAAACTCTTCAAGGAATTGAACTACATTTCACAAACAAAAACGAAAATCAACATTCAACTAATTGGAATATAAACGTGAAAAACTTGCCAAGAGAAGCATGTTGAGATTTTTTGGATGAATAGGCTGAAAAGGAGGAAATAGTAGAGGAAGAACCAGCTTGGTGTTCTTTCTTTTCTCTGTAAGCAGCAGCAGAATTAGAGGAGGCCGTTTTCTTGGCAGCCAAAGCTTGTTCAGGCGTCCCATATTTCCTTGGCCTCCCTCTCTTTCTCTTCGCTGCTGCTGCTGCTGCTGCTGCTGCCTCCACTGGTGCTCCTCCTCCTCCAGTCACTGTAGCAGTGGTTGAGGGTCCCATTGAATGAGGGTAGAGCATGTGGGGCCCAGTAGGAGTGGTGGAGTCTGTGGGTTGATGAGGTGGCAGGAGACCATTGGTAGGTGATGGGGTGGTTGTGGCGGTGGTGGTGGTGGTGGTGGAGAAGTAAGAGGTGAAGTGTTGCTGCTGTTGGTGCGAGTCGTTGGGTTCCATTTCTTTTTTTTTCTTTTTTAGAGAGATAGAGAAGGGAATTGTGAGATTTTTTTTTATTTTTCTGGAATTGAATTTTGTTTTTTAAGGATTTGAGTGTGTATTTTAGGGTTTTTTTAAGGAGAGAGAAAAGGGGATTTTCAGATTTCTTTCTTGTTTTCAAGGAGTGAGAGTGAGTGATTTATGGCCGTTGGATTAGTTACTTCACTGACTTGGATTTAACGTTGAAGCACATCTCGTTTTTCTTGAGCTTATCTGGATTAACCACTTATACTTTTTGATATTTAACGTATAATTCGAAATCATAATTATTAATGGATGAAGTACAGTAAAAAATTTATTATTATTATTATTATTATTATTATTATTATTATTATTATATTAAAAATCATTGATGACATGAAGTTTTTTCTTTGATTCTTAAAATTTTTAAAATGCTTTTTTATTTTATTTTAAACTTATTTTTTTTATTGTTTAATATTAATGGATTAATTACAGTAAAAAAAAAAGTAGTATTGTTATTATTATTATTATTATTATTATTATTAAAAATCATTGATGACATGAAGTTTTTTCCTTTGATTCTTAAAATTTTTAAAATGCTTTTTTATTTTATTTTAAACTTAGTTTTTTTTATCTTTTAATATTATATTTATTAAAAATAAATAAAAAAACTTAAAAATAAAGTATGAAAGTAAAAAAAAATAACCAAAAAAATTAAATTAATCAATTAGAAAACCTTAAAAAATTCCAGTTTGGTTTGGTTTCAAATATCCGAAACCTATTGAACTAGACCGAATCGGTTTAACCAACACTAAAAAAATATACCCTCACCCTTTAATTTTTATTCGCCTCTCATCTCTTTCAAGTCTTAAGAGCCTGTTTGAGAGTGTGTTTGTAGTTGTTTTTCAAAGTGCTTTTCATTTGAAAATATATCAAAATAATATTTTTTATTTTTAAAAAATTATTTTTGATATTAGCGTATTAAAATGATCTAAAAATACCAAAAAATATTAATTTAAAGCCACGAAAGAAATCAAAAAAATTTTTTTTTTTCAAAAATATTTTTAAAACACAAAAACATACAAAATCTTAATCAAACTCAAAAATAGTTCTCAACATTTGAATATAATCACTTATTTTGTGTTTGTGCATAGATGGAATGGTGGATGAAGTTATTGGGTTGCTGGCAAACATGCTAAATGGAAGGTTTCAGCCAAATATAAAATTTTTCTTCTTGGATTATGCAAAGCACATAGAATTGGTAATGTTATTGAAGTGGAAGCAGCAATGATTGAAAATAGTGCCAACCAAAGAAGACTACTTACACTCTATTGATTGAAGGTATTGCTTTTTCTAGATCAATAGCTCAAGCAATCGAGTTTGCTAATTCTCTTTACAATATGAAAGTTATTTTTAAAGATTCATTCAAATGTTTAAACAAGACCTTTCATTTGCTTGATGTTTACAAAAACTTCATTTATTCAGATAGTAAGAACTAGTTTATGTTGTTCTTGGATATTTAATAGGTCAATTTTTTTTGTTCTGTCGATTTTTAACAAAATAAATCAAATCAAATTGAACCAAAATTAGTTGGTTTGAACTAGTTTCGGTTTTGCATTAAAAAAATTCTGTTTAGTTATTTTTTCAGTGTAAACCAAAAATGCGTTTATTGGGTATTAGATTTCATAATTTATTTTGATTTGCTTTGTATATAGTTATTCAGTTCTCATGACCCGGATAGTGAGTTTTGTGAGTTAGTCGTGTTGACTCGAATTATTTTTTTGTCATATTTTAAATTAATTTCTTTCTCAATTTCATCCTTCAACATTAAGTTAGTTGAAAATTGAGTTTCATGATTGTTTATTGATTTGATTTCTATAGGGTTATTATAGTCTCATAACTCGAATTATGAGTTTTGCAAGTTAATCATGTTAAGTTGTTAACTTAGTTTTTATTTTTATTTTTTTATTGAATTTTTTTTTCTATTTTTATTTTTCAACATTGAGTTGATTTGGAATTCGACTTTATAATTTCTTTTGATTTGTTTTTTATAAAGTTATCTTGGTCTCCTGACCCGAGTTTGATAGGTTAACCTAGGATAATTTGAGTCATTTTTTTTTATTTTTTTCTCAATTGAGTCCTTCAAAATTGGATTTTTATTTTTTTCTCAATTGAGTCCTTCAAAATTGGATTTGTTGGAAATTGAACTTCATAATTTTTTTTATTTGTTATATACGTGGTTATCATGGTCTCATGATCCAAGTGGCAGGCTAGACCGATTGACTTAAGTGTTTTTAATACTTTCCAAATGATTTTTTTTTAATTTCATCATTCAATACTGGGTTGATTGAGAATTAGACTCAATAATTTGCTTTAGTTTGCGTTCTATGAGGTTATCTTGGTCTGATGACCCATTTCACAAGTCTGGCTAGTTGACTTGGATGTTTTTTGTGTCCTTTTTATTTTATTTTCATCCTTTAATATTAAGTTGATTAAGAATTGAGTTTCATAATTTATTTTGATTTTCTTTCTATATCATTATCTTAGTCTCATGACCAATGTTTGATAGTTTAATTCAGGCCGACTTGACTTATTTTTTTTAGTTCAATTATGTTATCAATTTCATTCTTTAGTATTGAGTTAATTAAAAATTGAGTTTAATAAATCTTTTTTATCTGCTTTCTGTAGGCTTATCAAGAGCTCCTGACCTGGGTAACGAATTTGAAAGTTTAACCTGAGTTGATCAACGTCAATTTAATATGTTGTCATTTCAATATTTTAAAAAAGATGTCTCTTGATTTTTTTTAGTCAAACTATATTTTTATCAATCGTCTGTGTTATTTTTGGACCTACCAAATTAACCATATCCATTAGGCCAATCCCTATATAGTTAAAAAAAAATTCTATTGAAAAACACATTAATAACACCTGAATATTTTTTTACATAAAAATAATTGATTTGATCTGCAACATAGCGTGAGCAATGATCTAGTTAATATATACTAAAAGGCCTTGGCATTTCATTATAACAACGAACAAATGACATGTCAAGGCCTTTTTCACTTTGATCCTCAAAAGTTTTTAGGATTTTTTTTTTTAATTTCAAACTTGGTTTTTAGGATTTTTTTAAATTTTATCCTCCAACATTAAGTTTACTAGGTATTATATTTTATAATTTAATTTTGATTTACTTTCTATAGAGTTATCTTAGTTTCATGATGTGAGTTTTGCGGGTTAGTCGTATTAACTTATGTTATTTTTTTTTATCTTTTTTAAAAAAAGTTTTTTTTTCCTTAACTTCGTCACTGAACATTTGGTGGATTGAGAATTAAGTTTTGTAATTAGTTTTTTTATTTGTTTTCTATAAGTTTATCATGTTCTCATGACTCGGGTTGAGTGTTTTGCAGGTTAGCTAGTTTAACTCGAGTTTCTTGTCTTTTTTTAATTGAATATATATATATATATATATATATATATATATATATATAAATTTCATCCTTTAACATTGGGTTAATTGAAAATTAGACTTTATAATTTTTTTTATTTGCTTTATGTGGAGTTATCTCGGTCTCTTGACCCAAGTTGACTTGGGATATTTTTTTTATTATTTTTCTCAATTTAATGCTTTAACATTGGGTTGATTGAGAATTGAGCTTCATAATTGTTTTTTTATTTGCTTTCTTTGGGGATATCACAGTCATAGATTAAGCCAGTTGACTAAAGTTCTTTTTGTCATTTTCTAATTGATTTGTTTTTAATTTTATTCTTCAATATTAGGTTGATTGAGAATTATGTTTCATAATTTATTTCGGTTTGTGTTCTATGAGGTTATCCTAGTCTCATAGCTCGAATCACAAGTTTGGTTAATTGACTCTAGTGGTTTTTTGTGTTTTTTTAAAATTATTTTTAATTTCATCCTTCAATATTGGGTTGATTGAGAATTGAACTTTATAATTTATTTTGATTTGTTTTTATAGGATTATTACAATCTCATAATCTAGGCTTAACATGTTAACACAGGTTAACTCGACTCATTTTGTAGTTGAATTTTGTTTTCAATTTTATCATTTAAAATTGATTTGATTGAGAATTGGGCATAATATATATATTTTTTAATTTTGTTTTCTAAAAGGGTTATCAGGATCTAATGACTTGAGTAACGGGTTCGGCATGTTAACCTGAGTTGATTCAAATCAATCTAATATGTTGTCGTTTTAATTATGGTTATCAAACCCAGCCCAAGGGTTGACTCATCCAAAGGGATGGGTACCGAGTCACACGGGTTGACCTGAGTCAACTTGGGTCAATCCGGAAAAAATTAAATTTTTTTTTTATATTTTCATATCCCATATGAAAACGTTAAGAAACATTCCATGTGAATAGATGCTATATATATAGCTATTTCATATGAAAAAATTTAAAAAAATTCTATGTGAAAGAAGGCTATATAAAAAAGTTAAGAAAAATTTCATGGGGGTGTAGGCTATAAAAAATATATGAGGCCATGTGTTCACAAATTAACTTTTTAGGTTTATTAAAAAATGTAAAAAAAAAAGGTTGGTCTCAATGTGACATGCTGGGTCACTCGGGTTTTGAGTTGACCTGGAAGGTCATGTGGATTTTAACGAGCTAATTACAAGCCTGAGTTTAAACCATTCAAAACATGGCTAAGACCTCGGATCATCTGAATTCTAGGTCAACCTGCTGAGTTAGGTTTTAAATCTATATTTTTAATATTTTTTAAAAAATTATCTTGATCAGATTATATTAGATCAATTTTTATATAGTTAAAAATTTAATTATAAAAAAAACATTAACAATGCCAACAACTTTTTTGGTAATGAGAAAAAAATGCTCCTTCCCACGTCATAGTACAAAGAATAAATAGTAAAATACATAAGATTTCATGAAAAGCAAAATTCGATGGTCTTTGGTCTGGCTAGAGAGAAAACACAATTTGTGCGATCTGCTTGTTGAGAAGACAACTAGATTTAGCTTACGATCCTAGAGTCTATCTTATAAATGGACAAAAAAATTTCTTAAAATATGAAATTAAAAAAAAATGCAAATTTGAATTTTAAAAAGATTAACAAAAACCTAAAAGGAGTGGTGATATTTTTATGGTATGCACTGTATTATGTGAAGGATAACACCGTGGATTACAATAATATTTTTATTATTGTTTTTTTTTTAAATTTCTAAATAAAATTTTTCTACTTTTATTCTTTCACACAATATTAATTTAGAGTTAGGATTTGTAATTTGTTTTAATTGGTTTTTTATATTGTTATCTCAATGTTAGAAAAATATTGCAATATTAGATTGATGTTTGATTTTATAATTTTATAATTATTTATTGTAGCGCTTGGGCAAAATTGAGATTGAAACAAAAAAAAAATTAAGAATACCTTTTTAACAATTTTTACTTAAAAGGTTTTGTAAATTCAGCTTTATCCTTTTTTTTATTTGTTTTTAATCCCTTTGATTTGATATATTTTTATTTTGATTCAAAACTTTATTTTATTAATTTTTCGATCTTAGAATTTGAGAGAGAAGATAGAAACTTGTAGGAAAATAACAAAGGAGAAAGAACTGATGTTTGACCAAATTTTAGAAATGAAACAAGTCGTCAATATATTTTATTTGACGAAATGAGTTTTATTTAGGTGTTTTTTTATTATTTATCTTGCTAGAAAAAAATAGATCAGAGATGATAGAAATCTTTTTCAATTTGATTTTGTGTTTTTTAACCAATTTAAAAGTATTTTAAGATGAGAAATTTGTATTTTAAGTTTAAAAAAATGTTCATTAAATATTTTTAAGTTAAAATATATTAAAAATTAAATTTTTGAATCCAAAAATCCACAACCTAATTTTCCAACCACTTCTCCTATGGTAAAAAACTGGACAAGCAGGAAATGCATATTTCACTTTCTTTTCTTTTTTTTTTTAAATGATGGATATTGTGTCTTTTGATGCTTTTGTCTAGGAAAAAAAAGAAAAGAAAATGTCAGGCACGTAAGCCTAGCCTTGAAAGCCCACACGTGTAGCCTTTTCTTTGAATGGGAATATGGGATAGGTGCATTATGCAACTGAGGCTTAGGCGCCAAACTCTTTTTGAATTTGAATTTTATTTTATTTAAATTTAAATTAATCAAAATAGATCAATTAAAGATATGCCTGGGATCTTCGACATATCAAGTATTCAATTTTAATTGAAATTAATTAAAAATTAAAAATATTTTTGTGATATTTCTTAATAAAATATCAATCAATTTTTACTTAGTTTTAAAATAAAATCACAGTATTTTTTTTCCTAATATTAACTATATTCTTTTTGTTCAACCTTACATAATTTATTTAAATTTAATTTAATTGTTTTTATACGTGTCTACTTTTATTATATTTAATCAAATAAATAAATGATTTAAAAAAATAAAGTTATTAAACCCAAATAAATCCATAATTCCTTTAAAAAATCAAATATTTTAATATATAGTCATTTGTCAACTTTTTGATTTTGTTTTTAGTTAATATCGATAAATTGTTTTTAGCATTTAATTACTAGTTAGATTCTTGATTTATCTTATTACATTTACCACATTAGTTTTTTAAATATTTACAATTAAAAAATTTTCTTGATGACAAAAAAAAAAGCATTATAAAAACCTGCAAATTTATTTTTTTTGTATTAAAAAACTTTTGATATGATGTGGTCAAATACTAAACGGGAAAGGTATAGAACATCCAAAGACGCATCACAAAAATGCAGTAGCAGGAAACCATAGGCCAAGCGCTGTATTCATGGAAAGCTAGCTAGCTACCACCAATTGAAGGATGAAGGTAGAGACAGAATCAGGATGATTATTGGCAAGTCTAGAACTTCAGTACCCCCTCCAAAGGTCGTTGGTATACATCTGTTCGGTAATATGCAGTTGACATCAAAGCATTATGATCATATGAACAAGGATTAGGGCTTGGCAAATGTTATTCAAGAGAAAAATCTTGTAAGCTTTTATTTTTTCTTCCTCGTAAGAAATATCAACTAGTTGTACAACAAATTAAACAGAGAAAAGTTGCTAAATTGATATGGGAGCAATGGCATCCCTTTTTGTAGCAATGGACTACCTACAGAAAAGAATTTCAAAGGACGTAGTAATGTCTAGCGTAATGGAAAATCTCGCAAAATGAATAACCTCTCAGGAGGGCATCTACAGTTAAGGAGCTTGTGGCTTGAATTTACATCTTTCAGTAAGGGAGACTGATGAATAGAACTCGATCCATTTCTGCAGTGTGATCATATTTAATCACAGCGTGGCAGCAAGAAACTAAAGCCAGAGTTTTCACGAATCAGAGGTGGTGGTTCGATGTCAGCGATGTCAATTTGTTCCATGGACTTTGATAAGTCATCAACTGAAAATGGAATGCTGCAAGCATGAAAAAATTTATAATAGGTCAGTGACAGCCACAAGTTCAGGTTAAGGAGATGCGCCTCTTCTTGTGGCAAAGAAATATTCCTCATTCCAGATTAACTTCTATTCATTAATATGATGTTTTCGCTACAGGTGGAGAGCACTGGATACTTGCTGAAAGTTTTCAGCACTCATCCTTTCCAGCTAAAATTCTAGCTGGGTATACAAAAATGTGCATCACAAGTTCAAATAATAAAAGAAAAAAGGTTAAATGATGCAGAAAATAAAGGAAAATATAACATTGTTTGCTGACCTTGAATCATCATCCAGCAGGAAAGAATTACTAACTGCATTATTTGAATCTTCTGTCATCAACACCCTCATATTGGATATAACCTACACGGAAAGCATACACATGGTAAAGCTCAGCTGGATCAGTTTTCATCAAATTAATGTAATACTGCAACGGTTACCAATGTTCCCATGTGACAAAGATGACTCTAACCTAGTGTAGTCATGGTATCGGTAAGAACTTACATCCGTCGACACACTGTGTGTGCCATACTTGTCGTCCCAGTACATGGTACTGATTCGGTATAGCTGCTGGATACTTAGAACCTGCATGCACAGATTAATTAATTTGGCTATGACATGGTGAAGATGACAGCATAGGAATAAACGACATCTAGGCACTCTTGGATGATAGTTCATCACTCACTGGGCACAGGTCATGGCTTATTTCATCCAATGTTTTCTTTGGCTTTTGATGAATGACCTACATCAGGAAAAAAGATCAACTTGAACATGTCATTGTTTCTCCTTCTTCACCATCTTAACATGTAATTGTGGTCTGGTGGAAGTACTCATGAATTCATAAAGAAGGAAAACATACCAGAAACCCGATAGCCTGTCTAATATGCTTGAGCTCATCCCAGGCTGAACCTGCATACTGCATTTATATTTTTGTGGTTGGTAAATCTTGTATCTTATAGCAACGAAATTCGAGGGAGTGAATTCTAGGTACCTCATCTGTTGCTTTGTAGCACCAATGTTCCAATTCAGCCAACCCAGCTTTAACATATTCACCATTACTAAATGAACAGCATTCTCTTCTTAATAAAAGGCTGCCGAAAAAACAGTGCATCGTAAATAACCAAAATTATGGCCACCTTAGAAGACAAATGAAAATCGGAGCATGGACTGAATACCTGTTGAATAGTTGGACATTGATGAAGGAAAATATCTGAGTGAACACCTTACGAACTAAAAATGGCGGTACCTAGAAGAAGAATCATATGATAATATTAAGAAGTTCTGAAAATCAACCGTTAAGAAAAAAGGAATTCAGTTAATTGATTGCTCAAGTTTTGATGAAGCGAAGTAGAAGGGAAATGGGATGAGTGAGTTCCTGTAGGAAATTTAGAAAGGGAAGTAGAAGTCCTTGAAGCCTTCCTTCATGGAAGAGGATATAAAAGCAGGAAAAAGAAAATGAAAAGTGACCAGTGTTCAGTATTCCTATATTCTCTAAGAGGTCATCCTCTTGTCCTTTCTACCTTGTGTATGATGGCAACTAGACTAGCAAGAAGACTATTTACAGCTGATCCCTATCATATAAGTGAGGCAGAAAGTAGGGGATTTGATAAATAAGAAAACCGAAGGGTGGACTCTTACATGATTTGACTTCAAAGTGTTTAGGAAGTTTCCAAGGCTCTTCACTATTCCTTGCCAGTGAGCAATCAGGGCTTGCTGGGCTGCAGCATTGGCAACTGAACGTGTTCCCTTCACTAAACTTGCTCTGGATGTTCTTGGTGCCTATGAAAATCATGTTCAAACAAAAAGCTATCTAAGGGATTTTACAACAAATAATTTAAACATGTTGACAGAAGCATAATTTTATATATATATATAACAATGTAGTCTCTGATGCATAGAAAATATACCTGGATGCACAATCCAAGTAAAGGAGAGATTTCTTTCTTTAGATTATCCCGAATCATTCCATAAATTTTTTCTACATATGCTGTAAGCTGCTGCTTGAAAAGCAAAGCTGGATACTTGGCTTCAACTTGCCGCAATGTGTCCACTCCACCATTAATGCCCCCATTGATTAAGGATAGATTGACTCCTTGCGGAGCTCCACGAAAACTCTGAAAGAAAATAACACAGAAGAAACCTGACTTTAGTAAAGAAATGAAATTATCTTGATGGCTTTTGGTGATTTCAATGAGAAACTTGTACATGCCTGTGTCATTCTTCCAAATAGAGTAGCTGATGATGATCGTCGACGTTGTGGAGCCATTCCTGCTGCACCACTTGCTTTCAATGTACGTTGGAGCAGTAAGAGGAGTGTTGAGGCATTAGATAGCCAATAGGCCAAGACATCATTGTTATCCTGGGTCTGATGTTCAAATTGAAATAACATGTGAGAAGGGGTGACTTCTGGTGGGGGGAAAATGGTAATAAATCAAAACAATAATGCATAAGATTTGGCATTCCAAACCTCAATTGCATGGCCTATGGTCTGAATGATCCGATCAAACACACTGGTTCTCTCAACTTCAAACGATCTCCACTGCAAAAGGCACTTGTATATGATACAAGCAGCGATAGGTCTGTTCCCTGAAAATCCCAAGTGTTGTGCAACACAACGAATGAGCAACTCCTGGTTCTCCTGTTGTTTCTCATTTAATGACTTTTGTGGCTTATCATCTACTTCAGAGTGCTCCCTGTGGTTCATTGAAGGGCTTTGCAGATCCTAATCCATTTAATCAGGTGAACAGAAAAGAAAAGGAGTCAAGAAAAAACATTTCAGGAGCCCAAAAGACTGAAAATGTGTAATTATGTAAGCTATGCTTACCAAACTTGCTCTTGCAGCATCCACTGGAATGTGACTCTCAGCCCTCTGCCAAATATCAGAAAACAGGAAAAGCTCTAACTCCTTCCGTGACAGAAAATGCAAAGTCTAATATATGACATTATAGAGAATTACCTGCATAGTTGATCTGGAGCGTCCCGAGAGGTACTTGTTGGGCGTCATTGACAGAGCCTGTTGCCGCAGGACTTTATTCTCTGACTCTAAGTTGGTAAGTTTCTCTTCTAGCCTAATAATAAAAAGGTAAGTCGTATTAATATTTCCATGGTACATATACCAATTGAACTCTAAAAAATTTGCAGTCCAGGAGAATACAGTTATCGGAATACAAGTGGTTGATACAATACTAAATAAAGCAGGCATGAGCAAATAATATTGATTTCCTACCTTTGCAAGGATTCCTGGAGTTGTTGAACCTTTTTCTCTGTTTCTTCCAATTTCTTCCGTCTTTCTTCACTAATCTCTTTTACTTCACTGTATTTCTTCTCAGTATCATCAGCTCTTTGTTTCTCAGAATCTAACGTGGTCTTCGGTGCATGAAACCAATGACAAGATTGACTAAATGAGATGATAAATTTTGCAGCTTGTGTACATGTAATAAACCAGAACTTGTGCAAATTCAAAAGTGTTTCTAGTAGTGGATTTTGCTAAATGATGCATTATTTTCCTAACATGTTTCCTCATTTGGAAACGAAATGACTACCTGATATCACATTTGATTCTACGATAAAGGTATTTATTGATTACTAGATTGAACTTCTTACCTTTAGGTTTTCTACTTCTTCTGTTAGAGAATCAATTTTCTTAGTATCTTCAACAAGCACTTGAGTTTCTTTAATTACAGGAGGTGCGTCATCAATAGCCTTCTTTGCAGTCTCCCTTTCCTTGATTATCAATGCATTGGCTTCTTCTATTTTGTTTTTCATTTCTTCCAGTGAATTCTGAAATTTCACCACTTCTTGTGCTTTTGCTTCTTCCAAATCGGTCTGCATGCGTGATGTCAAGCCTTGGCATGAGCATATAATTATCAAACTCCAATTAAAAGCAACAATTTCTTCTCATCATAAATGATCTGATGGTATTTGAAGGGTGTTGAGTTCAAAAAGTTTCCATTTAGATTCAAAATTGTACTATTCTGCTGGATGTTGTGTTAGCATACTGCTTTTCATAGCATGTTGTAAATTCACATATAACCAAGAACTTTCTTGTTGGAAAAATATCATTCCGCAGAACATGTTACCCTTAAACGTTTTTCCAGCTGCAAACGCCATGTGAGTTCCTCTACATGCTTTTCAAGCTTATCTTTGGCTTCTCGTAGTGCACCTGTGTCTCTTGCAGCCTGCAAGAAATCGGAGATGTATGTCAATAATCCTACTTAAAAATCACAGGCATCAATATGAAACATAGTTCAAGCATTTAGCAGGAAAAAAAATGCTATTCATATCAAATATATGTTGTGATTATAGCTGTTGGCTTTGTCATGTTTATGAAAGCCCTTAACGGGTCAAGGATGGCCTATTGTTCTTGTTAATTCTAATTGAAATATCCTCTGTTTCTATTATCAAACTAAACTAGTATAGCTCAGAATTTGATACTTCAATTTGAAGCTCATGTACTAAGACCATGTCTATGGCTTATACCGAACACTCGAGTGAAACTTTTGGCTATTAATTACCCTGCCTTTACACACCACCTAAAATTCTATTCAGATTTCCATAACTAGACTTCTCTATATATGGAAGAACTCGGTTTTGTTTTTTTCCAAGTGGTAATAATTTGTTAACCAAGATACTCAGATTATCTTGTGGAGTAGAGCTGATACAGGCATTCTCAGAATTACATTCATTAAATTATGTTATACCCTTAGATCAATGTCTTGCAAACATGAAGTTGACAATTACACATGGAAAAGAAAAACCTTTTAAAACCATATAAATAAAAGATTCCCGAAACTGACCATTTTGAGCAGCCTTAGCTCTCTCCTAGCAACTCTACACCTCCATCCTGTTTGTGTGACAATTGCACTTCTCTGCAGCCTCTTATAGTAGGAAGCAGCTTTATGACAGTGCCATCGGGCCTGCATTTGTCATCCAAGTAAAGAGTAATATAATTTATTGTTGGAACACCAGAAAGTAGAGAATTAAAAAAATAAGAGACGTATCATCAAGGATGTAACCTGAATAATGGTTGCAGCTTTAGTTCGCTTCCTAAATCTGAATTCCTTGCGAGCAACCATTGCCCTTAAACCTGTTTGCAAGAGAAGCGCAGATATATGAAGTTTCTTGTAGGCTGTTCTGGCTGCATATCTACGTATATGCTTCTGAATTTTTCTAGCAGCTGCCTCCCTCTTTATGCTTACATAAATTTTGCAAGCCAGTCTTCCTACAAAATCATACAAATTCGTGTAAAAGCATGTCAAATTTAAAAACTGGTTGCATTTCTAAACCAGGTTAAGCTAGTATATTTTCTAATGAATGACCTCTCCATAGTGATTGCACCACTATGGTAGCCTTCCGCAATGCAATAAACTGTTTGCGAGCATAATGCGTCCGTATCCGTCCCTGGATGGTTTTTGCTGCGTTGTTGAGTACCTCAGCTCTCCTTGCATCCAATTCAGCCATCTGACCAGCTCTCAAGAAAACCTTTGTTTTGCCTATCTGCAAGCCATTCCAGTGCCAATTGAATAAACAGCCTGACAGAGGACTCAATTATTTTGAAACAATATGTGACTGGATGGAGGACTTCCTTTAATTTAAAACATAGACATCAACTGTGAATCATGCTTAACACATCTCATTCATGTCGCTTTCACATCAGAAAACAATCTCATAATTATCTCCTACATTATCTGCTATTGGCACAAGAAGCAAAGAAACTTCAGCTTTACCTGGAACCCTTTAAGCCCCTTCTTTTCCAAAATCTTTTTGCAAACAGTCTTTTCATCATAGCTGTTCACAACAAATTTTATATTTAATAAATCTACATTTTTCTCAAGTATATTCAGCAAATTCAAGACTAATTCAAAGTGGCCACAACTTCACAGTGAAAGAAGTCACAATTATTAACTACTAAAACAACAGTTTATCCTACAACAGATTACTTACCTTCCTTCCAAAGCCTCTGGAGCAAGAAGTCCAAATCGATTTATGAATTCAAAGAAAGGGCGGCGAGTAGGATATCCAGCCATACTTATTCGAATTGCTTCTAAAACACCCTACATTGACAACCATTAAAATTAAACTAACAAATAAAAACTAGCAAGAATTTGTGAAAACCACTAAATGTCAGAATGTAATGAGAATCAGATACCCTTTGTTGCAAAGACATTGAGAAACAAGTACATTTTGAGAAAACCAGGTCAACAATGAAGATATGTTAAATTGTACTTACACCGCATCGCAATTGCTGCATGATGTTGATATTCTCAAATACAGCAGGTTTTAGTAGATTATTTGGCTTTACACATCTAATGTAGTGAGGTTCAGTAGAATTTAATGTCTCCATTAGTTGCTGTAGTTGTATCTGCATCATTTTGAATACAGAAAGTTAGTTCTCAATTCTTGAACCACAAGAAAGCATACAATATAGACAAAAGACATAGGGGGTACATATAGAGATCAACTGTTGTTTATGTAAGAAAAGGCAACTGCCTTGCTCATTTAGATAACAAATAATTCTACCTTGAAACGAGAACCGATTGAAGAGAACTTTGAAGATTTACTTGTCTCCTCTGGAAGTCGAGGGAACAGGCCTGCTACGAAAGGACATTTGGAACCATTCAACAAATCTTGATGTTCAGGAACCACATAGTCTTTGTTCTTGTCCAAAAAATGGTCCGATTGATACTGGACCTGAAAATACGAGAAACTTAATCTTAATGCAGCAGCAATTCACATCATACAAGTATACACAACTGATGTTTTATCAATATAGCTTACCTCTCCAGCATAATGAGCGATGGTGAAATCTGTGCGAGACAGTTTTGGCTTGATAAAACGCTTGTGAACTTTAAATGTCTGATAAAGCTTGTTTGAAAATGTTTCATGCGTTGACTTTGGAAACATGCTGAAAACAAGGCATTGTTAACAAGAATTGAGAAGCCAATTTGATCTTCAACAAGATGCTTAAAGAAAGAAACAACAAGTGGCTGATAATAGATAAGGGGAGAGTTTTAAACAATTATAAGGGGTAAGTACAGTCAGAATTCTATTCATATAGATGCAAATTATCCTGGAAAGCATAAATTAAAGTAACATACCAAGCTTCATCAAGGAGAGCTATTATACCTCCTGGTTTCTGCAATAACAAAAAAAAAAGGATAGTAAATAATAGGAGTGATGGAGTATAAAAAGAACCAAAAACAACTCAAAAATAGTTAGAATAACACTCAAAATTTGCACATACATGCCCCATTAAGATATTTTTTCTAGAATTCGGGTTTAGAAAAAAGAAAAATGTGAATCACAGGGAAAAAACCTTTTCAAGAAGATCCAAGACATCTTGATTATCGACAAACTCAATATAGCTCCAATCAATCTGCTCTTTTGTGTATTCCTCTTGTTCCATTTTGAAGACGTGCTGAAAGTCATCATGAAACCTTCTTCAGTTAAAAGTTGAAAATAACTTTAGCTAAATAGTTAACATGGTCTGCAGCATTACCTGGTTGAAATGCTGCTGCAACTTCTCGTTTGTGAAATTAATGCAGAATTGCTCAAAGCTGCACAGCAGGAATTGTAAAATTGTTATGAAAACTGCCCAAGTATATATATATATATGTGCTTCTATTTTTCATTGCTTCTTACCTATTCGTCTTAAAGCTTTCAAAACCGTAGATGTCAAGGACTCCAATCAGAGATTTTGAGTTAGGATCTTGTCCAATGGAGTTATTAATCTTATCTACTATCCTGTACATAATCTTGCATGGTTATCATCATATGACTCTTCAAGTTATAGATGATATCAATTGAAGACACTAATGTCTTACCAATCAAATAAACGAGAATAAATCGTCTTAGCTAAACCATCCCTGCTAGTCACTGCACTTTGAGGATCAAGACTTCTCTTGATGACCTCCTCAGGGGTGATCATAACACGCTTACATAATGCATCTTCCAGGGCTACAGGATCACACCTGAAATAAATAAAAAATTCAACAGTTACACTTACATGAAAGCAAACATATCAGATACCATTTATGCTCGTATATGCAAATTTAGTACATTAGTAGCTCTGCTGTTGTTTTGAGATGGAATTTAGCTTTGTCATCTTTAGGAACGGACGAATCAACTTCCTTTCCCTTGGAAAAATCAATATTTCCAATATGAAGGACTGCAGCAACGACTCTGAAAATTGCTTCCTGGGAGAGAGAGAGAGAGGGTAAGATACTGCACTGATGACAGCAGTCAAAAGCATACTTCTTCGAAAGCTTACCTGCTCCTTCGCACTTATTCCAACAATATCCATAGCTCTTCTAGTGGAAAGATAGTCATGGGCATCACTTACACCAGCCAGTTCAAAGCAATTTGTCTGGTTAAGATAGTGGAATGATTTTGGGCTCCCCAACTTGTACTTCTCTACTTCCTGTTAACAAAAGGCTAGAAGTTGTAACATGCTGGCATAATAAGCATTCGCCATTTACTATAAAATCACATTTGGAGCTATCATTTCACCAGAAAGTTACCTCCTGTGGTGCGGCACAAAGAAGGTAAAAACAGTGGTAGTTGCGCTCAGGACTGGAAACTTGGCAAACACGAGATCTCTCTAAAAGGTAAGTTCTGATGGCAGCTCCAGAAATTCTTCCATGCTTGTCAAACTGGATCTCAACAAATTTACCAAAACGGCTGCACCAGTATTAATTTTAGGAACACATCAACGCAAAAACACCAATGAATATAGTTTTGAAACTTCTTAATGACATTGTCCATAAAATTATTGGAGGTAAAAAGTCAGCCCTTTATTGTTGTGGAAGATTCGATGCTAAAGCATGCAACAATTTTATCTGATACCAATTTCATGTCAAGTGAATTATCTCACCTGGAATTGTTATTTCTAACAGTTTTAGCATTCCCAAATGCTTCAAGGACTGGGTTTGACTGCAATCAAATCAAATAATAGAAAGGCCTAGTCAGAATTCATGAGAAATGAAAGGAATGTCACCAAATGGAAGATTAAATGGAATAGTGAAACTCCAAATTTAACAACAAAAGCTGAATTTTCAAACATACTTCAAGAACTTGTTGTTCAACGGTTCGTCCTTCCGTGGCAGCTCGACCTCCTAAAAATGCAAGGTACCTCATAAGCATTTTTGTGGTCTCAGTTTTACCTGCACCACTTTCACCACTGACCAAAATGGAATTACTTTTCCTTTCATTGATCATTGCCCTGAAGTCAATAAACACTTTGTTGAATATATTTTCATTTGTAAAGAAAATGACAGCGAAAAATACGAATAGGAATAACCTGTATGCAACATCAGCAACCGCAAAAACATGAGGACTCAGCTCTCCAAATGGTGCTCCCTTGTATTGCTGCATCATGTGGCCATCATAGAGATGAGGCAGTCTTTGAAATGGATTAATGGCAATAAGAATATTTCCGGTATACGTCTGCAATAGAAACGTGGAGGTTTATATTGTTGCATGGACCATCGAGGCTGAAATTAACAGTTTTCTCTTCTTTTTTTCTTTTATAACTTAGAGCAATGCTAGTTATAATATTAACATAAAGGGGAAGGAAACTTTACATAGATCTCATTCAGTTCGTATCTCGTTTTCAAATTCTCCAGAACTCCAGGCTCATGCAAGTACGAAAGCTTTGTCATGTCATCAACTCCACCAGCAGGAGCTTCCATATCCTTCGGATATATTTTTGATAATTTAGCAGTGACCTTGTATGTAGACAAACAGAAAAGAGAATGTCAGGGAGCAGGAAAAACCAACATTGAAATGTAACGTGAGCATTGTTCTGATGAAGTCATTTTATTATCAAGTTGCTTTAAATTTTTATATTTTTGTATAACCGGTATCTAAATCATAAATAACAGATGAATATTTCAGCAAGATTAGTTTTAATTTTTTGTTTTAGCAACAGAGACATGCATGAACGGTTACCGAGGACACAAGCTGCTAAAAAGAAGAATTTCTTCTCAATTTCAAAACATGTAGAGCTAGTCCATGAAATGCAACTCTAGCATGATTACAGAGGGACAAAGCATCAAAATCCAAGTATAACTATCATTCGACAACCATTAACCACAGGAGCTGTTATTCCATGGGAAGAAATTAAATCAAAACATAAAAAACTATGGCATTCGGTGCACCTTCTTTCCGTTTGAAGTCTCGATCTCCGCATCCTGCCCTGTAATCTTTGATACCTTTCCATCAAGCCAAGCCAACTGAGGGTCTTCAACCCAAACTTCAGAACCTACAATTATATTCTCCGTACTTCCCTGCAGAAGCCGATATTCAAAGCATGAACATATATAAGGCGCAGACTGTAAATATTTAGCTAGAAATACACTATTACTTTCACAATACATGCATATCTGGTTTCACATCCTTAATCAGATGCAAAGAAATCAAATAAACAGAAACTTAACCTTTAAGCCCCCATCATAGCACAAGGGATGTTAAGATATTCGACAATGTAGCTAAGCTATACTTTATAAAACTGGATGAGAGATTTCAACAGATAAAAGAAAGAATCTGCTCGAATTTTCCTATTAAAAGCATAATATCTTCTTCTTCTTCTTCTCTGTCTCCGAAGTCTTTGTAACGCCAATGCTCTAATGTGCGTCTCTTATCTCTCTCAAACCTAAGAGGTGTAAATGACCCTTACTTTTCATTGATTCAGTTGCTATCTGAAACTTGTTTAGGATCAAGGAAGAAGAAAAAGAAGTAGTGATAAATGTTCAGCTTCGCTAACACCTCAACAGTATATTCTCTCTTCCAGCGTTCTTCTTCTCTTCTTCATGAAAGATAGATGATGAGTAGTTAACTGGATTGCTATATAACGTTGCAAGCCCTGTTGAAAGCTACATCAATTCCTCGGAGCAATCTAACAGCTTCTATACCACCACATTGTTGCTAGATCAAATCGACAACACTAAGTTCAAAGTTTACATACCAAAGTAAGTTCAATCCATTTCCAACGAAACAATGGAAGGCAAAAACCTCGCCATCCATGTGAATACGCCTTTTAAGGTAGAACATCGCAACATTTCATTCCATTAGAAAGCATACAAACCTCTCTATCAGCATCCTTCTTCACAAACTTTTTCCATCTTACAACACTATCAAGCCTCCCATCAGAATATTTGCACATCACTACTACAAAACTACATCCCCTTATGGTCATATCTCTGTGAAAGTATTTTGTAAGCTGCTCAACCGTGTGTGGATAGATCTACAGATAGAAACTAATGGCCGAGTTATGTTCCCTTGAATCTGATTCGTCTTCTAATTTATTCTTACATCACATCATAACCCCATATATCTAGTATCTTTCCAGGAATCACCAAAACTATTTAACGTAGTCATTATTTTCTTCATAATCATCAGCCCAATGTCTTTATAAGCAGCCAAGTCTAACTAATTGTTTCTTTTTTCCTTCAATAGAACACACTCAAGGCACACAGATTCTAAACTTATCAATGCCATACCATTTACTCTTCCCTTAAAAATGGGATTCATTTCATACAAAGACATGGTATCATCACATGAAAAAAAAACCAATAACAAGAAATCAATTTGTAGCCTATACCAAAAAAAGAAGAAGAAGAAGTTAGTAGAATATATATCCACGCACCATTTTGAAGCTATTTAAATTCAAGGTTGGACTAAGCAAGCTCCATCTTCATAAAATGTAAGGATCCAACCATTCAACTTTCTCTTGGCTCTCAAGATTCTACCTTGTTGATCATATCAAATCCATAAGTAGAGCAATGACCATATAGGAACCTCCATTCATGACACTTTCGATACAAACATGAATCAAGCTCAAAATTTCACAGAAACTAGATCAACTTAGATTTCTTTTTTAAAAACAAAACGACTCCAATTCCAATTATGGGTAAAAAATAGATATAAAAGATTGGATATTCAAAGAAAATGAAGAATTTTTTTTATATCTGTTTCTTAGTATAGAAGAGGGGAAAAGAAAGGATAGAGAGTGAAGGGGGAGAGGGGAAGACAATAGGTGAGACAGTCTCCAAGAGGACCTTTGAGTTCGGTTTGGTTTCCTATGGTTTCGCGCCAATTCGTGGCTACTAACCACCTCTTTTCTCTCTCTCGACGAAAATGTCTCCATCTATATGCTATGACTGACGGTACCATGTTATGCTGCATCTCTTCTTAATGGCCGTTTGATTTTAATCCATGATCACAACATTTCAAGCAGTGCATGAAGGGTTTTCCTTTGAATATGATGAGAAGGAAGGAACTTTGTCATCATTTATCATGTTCATGAAATGGAAATTTAATTTCTGGTTTTATTGTTGGTTTATTTGGAATATTAAAATAAATATTCTCAAGAATCTTGATAATTTAAACCGAGGGGAAATTATTTCTTGAGGCAAAACTCTCATTTCATTATAATTTATTTTTATAGAAACATGTATTTTTCTTATTAGTAGCGTATCATTTTAAACACAAACTTGTCATAATCTAAAAGGAAAGTTTCAAGCAAGAATAAAAGAATCTTGTTCTCATAATTTTCATGTGGTTATATGAAAAAATAAAATAAAATAAAATAATTAATAGAAACCATACAAAAATTAACAATATCATTGAGAAAATATGTCACAAACGAATTTTGAGATAGAAATGAAATTACTAATTAAAAAAAAAAAAACATGTTTATGAGTGTAGGAGGTTACACTCGTGTACCAGGCCTCTAAGAAGAAAATCTCAAGATTGTGGACCTGGAAGGCCATCAAAAGCACCTAACATTTTTCTTTTTTTAAATTGCGTGGATGACATGTAGTCCATTCAATATTAAAAAAAAAATGCATAAGAAAAATAAACAAATTAAAGAAAAGGAATCTGCAGTGGTTGATGATTAGGAAAAGGGGGAAAAAAAGGACTTGAAAGGTAAGTTATAATGGAGAAATTTCAGAGCATTGAATGAGTAGCCTTTCATATTAATATATATATATATATATATATATATATATATATATATATAGATAGAGAGAGAGAGAGAGAGAGAGAGAGAGAAAAAAAAATTAAATTGAAATAATAAAAATAATTTTATCTAGATATAAAGATATTTTTTTTCTTTTTTTATATTTATTATTTTATAAAGCAAGGATTAATAATTATTTCTTTACTATTGTAAATTTTCCCTTGAGAGTTGAGAGAGGTGATGATATGGTAGGCTTTTACTACCTGACCATTTATATTGTTTATAAATTAAAAGGCACACGTTGTTTTTTTTTTTTAATTTCTAGCACTGGTTAATAAGTTATAATCATAATAATTTCCCATAATAAATAAATAAATTTTGACTCGATATAAATACCAAATATGATAAGATGTTAAAGAATTAAAAAAAAGCATTCAAAGCAAATAAAGAATAATTGGCTATTTTTTGTTGATGGCTGGCACCACATGCTTTATTTAAAGAGCGCGAACGCCTCCTACATACTAGCATGGGCACTATGCATACCACTAATTTTTTTTATTTAATTTATCAAAAGATCTAAGTGTTGATGATATTACATAATAATAATAATAAAAAAACCATAAATAAACCAAAAAGCATCTGAGCTATAGTTTTCTTGCTTATAAGGGTGTCTTAATAATTCCAAAAACATCCCTGCCCAAACAGTAAACAAATCTAATTTTTTAAAGTTATTTTAGACATTATACTAAACAAATAAAAAATAAAAAACCACTCTATCCCTTTTCAATTTAATAATGACAATTAAGTTATGTGAAAAATATAATTTTGTTCAGGAAGTTATATGATTTTTATGATTGAGATCAAAATAATAATTTCACTATATAAATTCCTTATCCCCCCCCCCCAAATAATCTCTAATCTAGTGTTTAAATTATCAGATCATGATTTTTTCATATTTTTTCTAATTTATCTAATATTTGTATGGGATAATTACCAAAATCCCTTTATAAAAAATCACTCATCCAAAAAACCCATCAAAAAGTTTTGGTATCTATTTAACCTCCTAAAATAAAATCTTCATATTAAAAAACTCATTTAACAGTGTCAGCACATTTGGTTTTTTTTTTTTTTTGTATAGAAGAATTTATTTAATTTGGGGTTTTATGGGTACAGAAATATTTTACAAGATAATACATAAGTAATATTATATTTATAAAATTTTATTACATAGACAATTATATTTATAGAACAAACTACGCATGTATTTGATATATTAAATTCCTTTTTTTTTTTCAGCAAATCATATTACAGAGACTATAACCACAGCTAAAAAACAAAGGATGTTTACTTAAAATAAGGAAAAATGACTGCGGTGTGAACTAAATAAATAAAAAAATAAAAAATTTCCGGTAGTGAAAGTCTTCACACAAGATTTCTATACAAACACGTGTAATTATTTTTTCACGAGAGCCCAGTTGTTTAAATTTTATGGGACTTATAATTTATCGATTTAACACATTAAATTTAATATAAAACATTTGTCTTAAAACTATTTTCCCAAAAAGTTAACTTTATTTGGTGATAAAGTCAACAAAATCTGCTTTAACTGTCCAACTAATTAATTGATGGACTCAAACTGACAATCCTTTCTAGATGCATCTATTTTCTTTCCCAACATAAAAAAAAAAAAACAATTTTTCTTTATAATTTTTTTTATTAATATAATTATTTAAAATTAACTCGACTAATTTCATAAATTTTAAAATTAAATCTTTAATTTTATAAAACTCAAATTAATAATTTTTAAAAAATAAATTTAATATCTGGTTAATTGAAGTAATCCCTTCAAATTACAATTATTTGTTTCTTGCTTGATAATGTTATACAGATAAATTGTCCATGCAAATATGTGCAACAATCAAGGTTTGCTTGTGGATGAGAAGATATATATTATTTTCCTTGATTTTTTAAATTCTCAGTATTAAAGCTAGCGTCCAGCTCTAAAATTTATTAATTCTTTTTAATATATCAAATCCAGGTGGAGAAGAAGGGGTTTGATTTCGATATACAGTTTATTTTTTGAATAAGGAAAAAAATCAAAATATATGAAAACTATATTTTTGTTGAAAGAAAGACAGATTTATTGAATCCAACACTTTTGTCAGTTGTCGTGTTCCAAAGAGAGAGTTCACACGTGCTCCCCAACAATTTGAAGACACTTTTGTCTCTTGGTGAGTACCACGTCGCAATACCAAGAAAATGTAGTTGATAACGTGGTTGTGATTATTTTTTAAATAGGTTTTTATTTTAAAATATATGTTAATAATATTTTTTTAAAAAATTATTTTTGACATTAACACATCAAAATGATTTGAAAACACTTAAAACATATTAATTTGAAGTTAATAAAAAAATAAAAAAAATTTCAAATTTTATCAAAAGCGCTTTTGAAACACAGAAACAAACAGACCCTAATCAATCTGCATTTCACCACACATATTATCTGTTTTTTATTTTAAAAATGTTTTTAAAATAAAATAAATATGTATTTTAAATTAATTTTTTATATTTTTATATGTTTTAATATACTAATATCAAAAATACTTTTTTATTAACATGGATTTATAAGCCAACTTATATATATATTTTAACTAATTCTACAGATTTTAAAATTAATAATTATATAACCTTTCAGACATCTTAAAAAAAAAATATCAAACTCGTAATCGTGAAAGAACAAACCCTAGATATAACTACCTCTCGAGGTTTCTCAGGGTTTCTTTTGAATCTCATATTTCAGAGGCATGTGGGTTGAAAGTTAGAAATTTCTTTGGAGTAATTCTTCGATCATATTTTCTAGGAAGCTTCAATGCCTTTATTATTCAACCCAGGGAATAAGACAGGCATCAATTCTACCATTAGATCTACGCCCTCTCTCTATTCTTATTCAATGCCTTTATTATTCAACCCAGGGAATATTACATGAGCATGTCGACTGGTTCATGAAGAAAAATATCGTTGCTCCTCATGCTGCCACCCATGACTGGGCATTATCACTTATACACGTTAGTAATTGAGCTAAGACACAAATTTATTTACTAAATGTATATTAATATATTAAACTGGTTCATTATCTATATGAATATTTAGATCAAACTCCCTTGCTCTTGTTAACTGGATTGATATTAGAAAATAAAATAAATCATATCTTGAAATCTCATCTAAAAACTTAACCTATGAGGTTGAATTAATTCTTTAACATAGTATCAGAATCTTAATAACCAAACGATCAACCAATTCAACTTAAAAACTTAAGTTTTTGGGTTGAATTGATTCTTTGATATGGTATTAGAGCCTTGATAATCAAGCGGTCACGAGTTTGAATATCACCATCCTTATTTATTTGATAAAAACTAAACACAAGATAGTATAAGCTTATACAAGTTTCAAGCTCAGAGAGCTTTCACTTTAGAGGGTTGTTAGAGAATAATATAAATCATATTTTAGAGAATTGGTATCAAAGTCTTGATGACCAAGCGGTCACAAGTTTGAATCTTATCATCTTTATTTATTTGATAAAAATTAAACACAAGGTAATATAAGTACGTGCAAGTTTCAAATCTAAAAGGCTTTCACTTTAGGGGTTGTGTTAGAAAATAATATAAATAATATCCTAAAATCTCACATAAAAGATTAAGCTATTGAATTGAATTGATTTTTTGACAATCTCAAGGTTTTGATCACATATTAAAGTTAAAATAATGTTATTTTAAATAAAAATAAAAATATGTTTGGAGGTAATCCGACTACATCTCGAATTTAATTAATTGAATTATCCAATTAAGTTTAATAGTTAAAATCTATCCAAGTACAAATCAAAACTTAGGCTCAAGCAATTCAAAAGGGTTAAACCCTGATAAACAGACATTCAATTAAGTAGAGATTTGTTTTTGTATAAGTTGGTGGGCTAGCTTAGCTGGATCAGAAGTCACTTGGATAAAAGACAACACTTGCTTTCAGTTCTTGGAGGCATGGTTGGAAGTTTGTAACCTGCTATCCTTTTTCATAGTTTTGATAAAGATATATTGGAAATTCTTACAAGGAATAAAGGTTAGGTTATTGATGCATCATGCATGGTCCTGGAAATAGAAATCAGGATTTTTTTAGGTTGATGATTGGTTAAATTGTGATAAATAGATTCGTCTAATAAGTGATCTTGTGCAGTCAATATTGACGCCGGCTTGCTGCGAAAGTGGACGCAAGCACTCTACTTCCTTCACTGCCTTTTGATCAGCTACTAAGTCTTCTTTTTTTAATTAAGTTTAACGTAATCTAATAAAAAAAATTAATTTGGTGATAAGAATATATGCTAATTATAACAAGGTTTTTGGTCAATAAAGAATAGAAAGTTCGAATCTAGATTACTTTGTAAAGGAGATTTTTGGTCTCCCGGTAATCTGAAACTCGAAGGCATTGTTAACCATCAGAAATGAAATTGATAGCCACACACGCAACTTAGAGTCTTAGATATGAAATCATATCTCTCATGAGTACTTGGAACTCAAATCTCGAGTTAAAAGTGATATGTGGACTGTCCGAAAAAACAAAGTACAAGATAAATGTTTTCTTGGGAGTGATTATTCATGAGATAGCTTCTTATAATTTCTGTCTGGAAAGAAGATGGATAATCCTACATTTGCTGCTGTCACTCATGGTTTAGGCAGCCATTGTAGAAATTTAGTTAGTGCCCACCAAACAGAGGAAGGAAGTCAGCGTTCGCTCCGAACGCTTTTCCTCTCCAGTCATCCTTCGGTTTTTCCAATTTTGTCACGAACCTCAACCTTCCTTTCTTGGAAGCACCCTCGAGCTCAACTCCTCCTCACAAAAAAAAACCCTATAAGAGGCAGAGGATCAACACACAACAAAACCAAAACCAGCTGCTCTCTCCCTCTTCCTCGTCTTCATATTTCCACCAAATATCGAAGAAAATGAGCCAGCTTAGTGAACAATATTCTGGCCGTCAAGAACCTAGAAGGGGAAAAAAACCCACCAAGCACAAGAAAAAACCAGTCAAGATAACATACATTTCAAGCCCAACAATGGTTAAAGCAACCAATGCCTCCGAGTTTAGGGCAATTGTTCAAGAATTAACAGGAAAAGATTCCAAAGTTAAAGATCCCTTTGATGCATATTCGGTGATTAGCAATGAAGAAGCCAGTCAAGTTCCTCACTATGGAACTCCACAGTTCAATGTGCAGGTGTGCAAGATGTTTTTCCCAACAATACACCATTTCTGCAGACAGAAGATGGTTTTTTTTGGGGAGATGTTTCAGAGATGTCTTTTGAATTTCGATCTTCTTGTGTTTTTGTATGATTAATCAATAGCTTACGTTTTCCCTGCAGCTACACGGTTGGTTCCCCACCCCACCCCCCCACCCCCCCCTCCCTCAGGATATTTTCTTCTACTATTTCGGCACGAAAAAATCTATAAGCTTGAATTATATTTTCTTCGCTGTTGGGTTTTTTGAAGCAGCACAATACTGTCTTGTTGGAAACTTAAGATTGAAAGCACGTATGAGCATGACTTTCTTCTCCAAACAGTTTCATTACCGCAATTTTTACATTCAATAATACCTACAGAACAAAGTTGTCGTTCAAAGTTTCAGATTTCCAAACTTCACTTCTATTAACGAATTGAAACCGCCAGGTACTTTGTGTTTATTGAAGTTTTAGATTCTGATTCTGACACATGTTACGGGTGAAAGTATCCAAGTGATGCCTCTGTGATTTTTATGGCTAGCAAATACATGCTTTCCTAGAAGATGGTTCGACCACATTCAAAATTAGATTGAAACTAGCCACCCATTTTTCAAGCTCACAAACAACATGAAGAACGGGAGCAGGATTAAAGCACACCAAAACATAACCTAGAAATTTACTATGATACATTAGCACAAGATTCGTTGTCCCAATACTTCAAAACATGCCAGCCAATGGTTTGGGGTAAGTCTTCAACAAGTTTTTGCATGACAAGTTTTCTAGGCAGCAAGTCCTCCCTGGTTCCTATCTCTAGATCAACTTCCTGGCTAAACATTCCTAAGTTCAGATGGTGACAAACCAGTAGGTTCACCATTTCTTACATCTCAATTCCCATCATCTGCAGATTTCAAGTAAAGGGTTTCACCTCCATCACCACCATGGCCTCCAGAGCTCCCCCCTCGCCCTTCACTAGATCCTGCACTCCGAATATCTTGCTTGCTCCCACTTGCAATTCCTCTACCAGCAGCATCGATTCCAAAATCAGGAAATCCTCCAACACCAAGTGCTCCACTGCCTCCTGCCATGATGGCCTCATTTTGCAGCATATGAAGTCCTGCGCTTCCACCAGAACTCATGCCAAGCTGGCTGTGTAAGGCTTGCACTTGCTGTTGTTGCAGAGCTGAGAATGGCTGTTGAGCATACTGCAGCATGGAAGAGCGAGCAGCCATAAGGGCTTGTGGTGTCATCTGTTGAGCTTGTTGGTGCTGCATGTAATGTGCTCCTGGCTGCATAATGCTGCTGGAAGGGAACTACAGGGGTTTACAGATAAAAAAAATCAAAATCAAACTGTAACAAATTAAATACTTCTCTAAAGCCTGCGCATTCACATACTATACATTCTCAACAGCACTTTTACCTGGGCATGCATGGTAGGTGGCGGGGGCTGAGAATCAGCAATTGCAGCCAAGTACATCAGGTTCCGCTGTAGTCTTGCTTGGTTCCTACGACACAAAATGCTCAGTGTTTAGCAATTTAAATATGAATAATTTCCAACCTCGGCGCGGCTTGTTATTTTGGAGTGTACATATTTAGGTCATCAATTAATCCTTTAATAATCACTTCCAGACAGGAAGATTCAGTCACGACTCCAACTAGAAAGGGCACAAACAGACATCACCTATACTACAGCTTTAAGTTTTAGACATCAGTCTAGGATCTAAATTGCCTACATCAAGGACAAAATCATTTTCCGAGATAGAATTCAAGACCATCATTTCAGCTCGCCAAGCTTTGGAGAGTATCTTTTTGGGACCACAGAGGTACAAAATAAACAATGGAAGAAGATGACAGAGAATGCTTTATAACCAAGAAAAGTCACCACCCTGGAGGAGAGAAGAAGACATCTTGGTAAGAGAAAATGAGTAGAATATAAGCTCTAAAGAGGCATTCGGATGGCCATGTGAAGTTTCTGTCACTTAAAATTCTGATCAATTGATCTGTATAATCCTAAAGATAGGTGGGCAAATTTTTGGTACTAATCTGCATCGACAAATGGGCTAGTCAATTAAATTTAAAACACCAGCATGCCAAAGGTTTAAAAATGATCATGACTGATAGATATCCAGTTGTATGGTGAGCAGCCAAATGCAGAAGATATCAAGGACAAATTAATCGTTGATTATGATCCAAGTTCAATGTCTCTTTTACCATATTCCCTTACTTCTAACAAAGACCAAACAGGTGTATGTTACCGACGTGTAAAAGGCAGACTATTAGCAGCAGGGATGCCTCCTCTAACCAGAGAGGACAAATTTTCAAATTAAAAATGAGAGAGGCTACTACATACTCTGCACACTCACTGAGCTTCCCTAAATTCTGGCTCTCAACAATCTTCAAAATCAATGACTTGTTTTCATCCAGATACTGCATGAATAAACGATGAAGGCATGAATAATAAATAGTTAGATAATAAGTAGTAAGGGACAAATAACGAATAAAAGTAGGCAAAGAAACTCTTTCTTCTTTCGAGGAAATGGGCCTGAAAAATTAGCTTATTCTCCAGTTGATTCATGAAAGGGACAAGAAAACATGGCAAGTGAATGTGCTTAAAGAAATATCACCAACTTCTGAAGCAATTCAACATTTTTTTTCTTTCCTTTTCTTCACAGTTTCTGGCACATAAAAGGAGTGCTGAAGACTAACAGAGAGAGAGAATAAATTGATTTAGATGAATGCCAAGTCTTTTCCCTCCACGGTAAGTGATAGAACACTAGTTTAGTATCACCATCCAACGCAACTTAATTTTCTCTCCAGGTCTCCATCACCTAGCCTTATTCATACATTTTAGTTTATCTTATCACCAAGCCTCAGTAATCAATTTCATTGCCCTCAGCTCTCCATAATCATACCGAAAAAGAAATATCTATTCTTGTTTAATTTGCAAAGTAGATAACACATCTGACATCAAGAATGAAGTCGGTTGCTTTACCCAAGATACAGCAATGCATGTAGAGGTTTGATTTCTTCACAGCCCAAACTGACAAAATACACATAAAAACAAAGTCCGCACTCTTGCAAGTCCAACCAACCATTTTTTAACTGCTTCCAACAAAACTTGGAAAACTTGCTGTGATTTGTTTCCAAGCATTTCTCAAGTCTAATTCAGAAACCAGTGAACTAGTTGCATCAACTGACAAGCACAATCCTAGATAGATCTAATCCGGACCAAACATCATGAGTCATGCAACTACAAGCATTGCTCACTTCAACATCATAAACACTTTTACTGGCCCTTGATGTCATGGAGATTACAACTAATGAAATCTCTCTATTCCTATAGTAAACATAATGGACTGAGTCATTACTACATGAAACCACCTATACAGTAACTTGTTGATTGTAGCTGTACCATAAGGTACTATTAATTTTGGCATCCCTTCAACAAATAGGCTAAGAAGCAATACTTTTGTTTATTTTCCCTACTTTTGGCAGTTGTTGAGGGTCCCGTACAAGCTTAGTAATTTAGTACTCACCCAAGTGCTTAGAAGCCAATAATACATTAAAAAACACAAAACAAACGCCTAGGGTAACCTTAATGTGTTTCAACACATGAGAAGAATGCCATGTTAGCCACGAAATAGAACTTTACTACAAATATGTACGGCAAAAAATGGAAAACGACATGTTATGAAAACATTGAGAGAGGACCATCTCATCAGCAACGATGCGAACATATCCAGACAAATGACAATTTATGTTAAGAAAGGACCCTGCAGTGCAGGCCATTATTCCATCCAATAACTGAAATTCATATGGTTGATCCTGACTATCAAAAACAAAAGTGTGTTGAATGAAAGCCATAACAATACCTAACATTTGTGTTTCCCCTCAGAAGTTCTTAATACACCTACGATAAAGGCAAGGCACTTACAGAAAGTCATGGAACGAACAAGGAAACTACAGAGAACTATATAGCTGCAGGCCAGCAGCCAACAAATGATTATCTAACTAAAAAATAGGTACACCAATAGGCAAATCTTAACCAAAATTTATAAAACTCTGACACCCTCTCATAGTTTCTACCGCCTATAAAACGGACCATATTACTGGGTTAGAACATTTAATTTTACCATTATTTGTCCTGTCAACTACTATATCCTTTTTGTGCTTCATTTCGATCAAACAAGAAACCTTGTCGCTGCAAATCAGCATTTCAATAGCACCATTCTGTCTCAAAGACTTTTTAAGACCAAAAGGAAAAATCAAAGAAATTGTTAAGTTGTGGCTTAAATTGGTGAGCTGGTTTAGGTTAGATTGGTTAACATATTCTATTATTGAACTTGAACTTGAAGCCTTTTTCCTAGTAAAACAAGGATCCACCTTATTGCTAGTATAAATAAATAGCATATGTGGTGGCTAGTTTTATACAACAATAAATAATTGTTTTCTTGATAGTTGTATTGTTTGATGAGGGCAGTGGTGGGTTTTGTGAAAGGTTTGCCTTATCGTATAGTTTTTCACAATTGTAGTTTGTGAGGGCTAACAGTTGTGTAATGAAAATTCCTTGGATTTATACGAATTTTAGATGGTGAGATGTTTTTGTGAAGTAGGCTTTGCCAAACCATGTTGTATTTCATATCCCTTTGATTTTGTGTTATTACTTAGTTTTCTTGGGTTTTGCACAGCAGAAATTGAGTCCTCACATCCATCTGTAAAATCGAGTGGCCAATATGTCAATTTTTTGTTTTCTGCTCTGCCATGCTAGCAGTTACTTGCACGGTTTAAAACCTCTGTATGTATACCAACTCTTTAACATATGGTAGCTGGTAAGGGCACCAATCATTTTTAGGCTATCCAGTTAAGAACAAAAGGAGGAAGGACATTAGATTTTAAAATAGCAATGAGATCCATCAATATTATATGATCAAATATGGAATAAACAATAAGTAAACACTAATTAAAGAACAACCAAGAAAGAGCTAAAAAAAATCAATAGCATGATGCTATACATGCCCTATATAACCTGCTGACCTCTGGCTCCAAAAGAAAAATACACCAAATAATCTAAAGATTCAAGCTTTTGTTGCTGGGAAATATCAAAGAGAAAAAGTTACCGCTGCCAAAAAAGCAGAAAAATATGAACTGGACATGAACCCCAAGTGATGAGTAAAGCATGTACAAGACATAAAGAAACATCAAAAGAATAAAAACCCACTTACAAAAAGAGATGAACATACATAAAGAACAAACTTGTAGACCAATACACATCAAAATTCACAAGAAAGTGTGAAAAAGAAATTGTCAATGATAAGGAAACAGAAACCAACAAGAAAACTTGAAGGAAAAGGTAGCTAATAGATGGTGAAAACAACAGCGTATATATATATAGCCACTAACATTACTTGGACTTTAGAGGCACACAAAACACTCGAAAAAAAGAAAAATAAGCAAGCAAACAAAAGCTGAAGTGCTTACTGGAAACAGAGGGAAGAAAAAGCAGATAAAAAGAGAAGCAGAAGGCGTGAAGCAGAGAAGAGAAGGGAAGAGAGAACCTGTTGAATATGATCAGTAGTGACGTTGCTGGGGTAATAGGCTGCCATCATGGGCTGCATCTGCATCAGGTGCTGTTGCATTTCTTTCTTACCTATATTGCAACGACGGGCACTCACAAACTAACACAAACAAAAAAAAACACTCTCTTTTCTCTCTCCGTCTCTCTAAACAGACAAGTATCTAACACGGAGAGAGCGGCCTGAATCTCCTAAAGATCGATTGATAGATATTATTACACGAGTGAGAGGACCAAAGAAATAAGTGTCTTTGTCTTGGGTTCTTGGTGAAAATAGTCACTTTCTTTACCCCCCCCTCTTTATAATTGAGATGTCACGTGACAGAAGAAAGAGAGAGAAGAAGTGTCCTGTTCGGTGTCTTTGAAAGTACAAAACCAAGTGAAGAGAATGGGAACTGTTGCAAATGCAACGGTCCGTCAGAGGATCGCTTGAATGTGTTCCTACCCGTTTTTCTCACAATTTGAGTGAGAACCAGTGTGCTTTTCAAGAAATCAAGACGGTGAAAAGAGATATTTCTAAGGGCTTCTTTGACGTTTGATTTTGCCTTTTTTTGTTTAAAAAATATATGAGAAAATGCCTGATAAATTAAATAAATTGAAAAATCATAAAAAAAATCCAAATCCAGCAATTTCTTTTTAATATCTTAAAAAACTAAAATTGAATACCAAGTATCTAAATTAATTTTTAGTTACGTAATAAAAGAATCTAGAATACTGATGCTTGATTTTAATAAAGTATTAATCATGACGTAATGTAAATTACTTTGTAATTTTTTTTCAAAGTATTTTTATCATAATACTTTTTCTTTACTCTAAACTCATTGATGACATATAAATGAATATTAAAGATAAATAAGCTTTTAATGAATAATAAATATGCTTTTACATTAACAAAGTCAATGTTACAAAAAACCGATCAATTAATTATAGGGCATATACACCAATACATCGTTCTCATGCTTAATTTCATGCACATCATTTTGTCTCGTTCCTTCATGAAACTACAGTTGTTTATATGCACTTGGTAGTGCACTTGACGGTGCACATAGTGAAAGCCAATTATTATGTCACCTATTGAGGAGATGACAAAGTTCAAAGTTGTTCTTATAAAGCTAAAATAGCCTCACTGAGCATTCTTATTTGATGAGCGATTTGTTTGAGATATATAAGAGTTGATGTACATGTGAGAGGAAGAAAGATCAATTACTCTCCCGTGCCTTGGCACTTTTAAGTCAATCACGAAAATAACTTTTAGTGGTGTGTAAAATGGGAGTGGACTAGATTTTGTTCAACTTCCCATGTATAATGCTTTTGATGAAGTTGAAAAAAACCTCAAATTGAACATGAACCTTTTCACGACTGGTATAATAAGTTATGAATATATTTTTGCTTTAACTTGGGCTGGGTTGGTTTCCAAAGTACTCCCACAAAACAAGTTCTTTATTAGGATAAAATAGGAGATCCTTAATATAAGTAGAATAAAAAGAATGAGAACGAAGAGCATAGTCAATGGATGTTGTGATTATTATGTGTGGTATTATTATGTGGGCTTGTTGTTTATCATTACATGATAACTTGAGATATTTATATTCCTCGATAACATGAAATTACTTTGCGGAGTGTAAAGTTGCAAACATATCAAATGAAAGTAATGGTAAAGAATAATTATTTTTACCACACGAGAAACATATACGATGAGTAGTCAAATGTAAATTCCATATAAGATAGATTAGGCGTTGTAATGATTATTGGTCGATAGTTATTGGTTAGACAAGTAGACATCACATTGACAATCTATATGTTTATAAGCTCCAAAATTATAGCTTTACAAGTGAGAAGAGGGTGTGTGTTGCCATGTCTAGGGAGGTTACAATATCGTACTAACAAGATGTGAGCTCTCGAATAATTAAGTGCATGCTAAAAAGTAAAAGAGTTTGAGCGACATATGATCATGTGCATGCGAAGGGTTGTGTTAGGTCTAAACTCTCTAAACTTGATTGGAGAACTCACTATTTGGTGTGGTGTTTTGGTCAAGATTCATCAAATTTGACCGAATAACTTGTTGTCCAATCTGTTCTTTGGTTGAAACCCACAAAACTTGACCAAAAAATTTGTATTTCGGGTTTGATGCAAACCCTATTGTTCAATTTGATTGGAAAACTTTCTTGCTATCCAGTGTGGTCAGATAACTTTCTTTGTTGTGCGTTCTTGTTCTTGTTCTTGTTCTTTTTTCAAGAGCTTTGCCCTTTTGGCTTGTTAATTTTGAACTTGAGTCATAAGCTTAACAACAAAATATGGTATTCGGGCACCACCGAATCCATTATTAAGGTAAATTAACTCCCTCCAAATGCATAGCTACATAAGTTTTCAAGTTGTTTTTTTTTTTAAAGAAACATGAACAGCACTTCAAAATAATAAAAAATGCTGATTTAGTACATATAATTGGTGACCACTTCAACTTTTTGTTTCAAAACAGTAAATTAAGAGTTTTTATTCACATAACTCAGTAACAAAAAGTAAATTAAATTTAACCGAGTCACTGTAACTTGACGTAATGGGAGAGAAAAATGAGTAGTTGCTATCCTAAGTTTGTTTTCTTGTTTGACCAGATTGACTGTGAATTTATTGTCTCAAATTATTAATTGTTCATAGGTTTTATAGGTTTCAGAGGTTCTGGCTAGCTAGCTACTAGGGCAATCCTTGTGTTCATATTCCACAGGACCACATCCAGCAAACCAAGATCTTAGAGAATCAGGTGGGCGTCGGCGTTTGCGAGAGTGATTTTTTAAAAAAAGTGTTTTTCAATGTATTAAAATAATAATTAACAATAAAAATATTTAAACTTTATAAAACGTGATTTGAAACATGATTTCAATGGATGAATCATGAATGATAGGGAGAGAGACAGAGTTACACTAGCATAACAAATACTGTTTACCTTTACTTTTTATAACTGTGATCATGTGATAATAAGTAAAAAGAGTATTAATGATTATTAATTAAAAATATTTTATTTTATCTTGATAAAGATAAAAGATTTATTGATAAATTATGGTATAAAATAGGTTTTACAGTCTCAAATAACATTTAAAACAAATAAAAAGAGGATTGCACTTGAAGAAAATTATTGTGCAGCTGTGCGCCTGTGTTTAATTTTTTTAATTAGATTGGATATCGGGACTAGTTTGTACGTACTTCGACTAATGTTACAAGTTTTAAAGTTAAAAAACATGTAAATCTCCAATGATCCTGAAATTTATGGAACTCGAACCGGCAGTTTTTATAAAATAAACTTAAAACCTGACTAATGATCCTGAGATTTAGGAGCCGTTTGAAATTATATTTAAAATAATATTTTTTAAAAAATTAATTTAAAAATATTTTCGATCTAAAAATATTTTAAAAATAACTACTATCATATTTTCAAACACTTTAAATATTCATTACCATCTCTAAACATAAATCATTGGCCTTATCATCTTCTCAACCTTCAAACACGGAGAAGCAAATCTCTATCATTGCCCTGATTTATACTATCATAATTAAACTTTACAGACATGAGATTCCCCACTAATATATATGAAACTCAAAATAATAATAAAAGCAGTAGCACTAACAAAAAAAGAACTCCTTAATTTCATCCTTAAATTTCATTTTTTGATTCTAAGATATTAAAACAAAAATCTCGAATCTGAACCATTGAATTGTAACTGTGTGACCCTTGATGAAGTTACTTTTTTTTTTCTCAAATAACTCGGATTAAACCTCTTTAATATGCTAAAGAAAAAAGAATTAAATCTTCCCAGTTGATTACAGTATATGAGGAGCGACAAGCAATTGAATGATTCGACTTCTGGGCACACATTAAAATCATTTAGACTTGAAATGAAATGTTGGGAAACGCATGCATGGGACCCAAATGTTCACATGCCCTCATGCTAGTGCAGTCCAGTCCATTTCTTACTGGCCTTTAACAGGTCCCTCCAGGCCATCATCAAAGGTCAACGTGACCCCAAACCTGTCCTCCAGCAGTATCCGGCCACCAGCCCTCAGGAATCTTCTAACTGTTTACGAGCTACATTGCTATGCATACCATGGTACTGGTTTCTAACAGCAGTAGCAGCATCAGCAACAGTAATAGCAACAGCGTCGCCTTCCTTTTCATATGAAGGGGCGTGTCGACCTTTTCAGGAGGGTTCCTTTGGTAGTGGGAGACCGGCAATACTATCAAAATATCGGGTCGGTCAAATTAATACACAGTGGAAAGGAGAGTGATGTAAAGGTAGGTAATGCTCCCAGCTCTCCGAACATGATGGGTGGTTAGGGTGTCTCGTTGATTTGTGTACTCAAATTCCAATCCTATCATTTCTTTTCGTAGCAGAGGCTGAGCTACACCTATGTCTGTCTATCTGTGTAAGATGCTGCTGCATGTCCCACATGACACTTCCCTCCACGCGCTTCCCCTCACGACTTTAGCCACTTGTTTTATCTTTCTTTGCCTCTTGATTTGATGTTTGAAGTACTTTAAACCCTTGGTTTTTAGGTTAAAAAGTCCACCACTGATATTTTGTATAGAATAGTTTATAAATAAGTTGTTATCAATTCACAAAGTTTTGTTAAAACTCCAACGAGTTCTGTTATGGGTTCTTGAGGATTAAAATGGCGGGACTTGGTGCTGCTTGTAGCGGTGGAGATGGCGGTGTGATTGAGTATGTGTTTGATTGATGTTTAGGTATGTGATGTCGGTGCTGGTGGAGGAAGATTAATTGCTGTAACACCAACATTTTTTTTTTCTTCGTGTTTTGAAAGTGTAAAGTGTTACAATATCATAGTTTATTACATTTTTAAAATATGATGTTTCTTGTCGCTCTTTTTAATAATGATATTTAATAAATATGGTTTTTTAAAAGTGTGATAATATATATTAAACCATATTATTTCATTAATTTTTTTAAAATATGCTATTATACCAAATTTTTATATTTATTATGCTAATTACTTTTTTAAAAAAAAACCGAACATTTTCCATGTATTCAAACCTGGAACTCGAGAAGGAATAAATACCCAGGCTTATATTTCTTGTTTTCCCGTCACTTGTCAGCATATCTATCAATTGGCTCTACAATTTAGTAGGCAAAAAGCAGGGTGGTTCCACTGTGATGGGGATTGAAGTTCATTGAAAAGAGTAACAGTGTAATGTATGTATGCATCTGCCTAGGTTTTGCTGTCGGAAGAGGAAAAAAAAATGACTCAGAGGGAAATATATGGGTATTTTTTTCTATTAACATCTCAACAAAATATTCTCCAAATAATTTAGGTAATGAAAAACATGTAATATAGTTTGGTATATATTATAACGAAGAAATGCGATATTTTAGGATGCTGTAAATGAAAAACATGATATTTCAAAGAAATTATTAAAAAATATAAATTATAATAAGAAAAGAAAAAATAGAAAAGAGATTTTGAAAACATTTCAAATTTTTAATTACCATACCACTAGTATTAACAAAAAGATTTTAACGAGACAATTCTAGCAACACTAAAAAAAATCATGAATAGTGATTGGAGTTAGTGATATTTTTTGTTTGACGACAAGTGAACAATTATAATAAGAAAAAAAATATATATATCAAAGATACACTAGAATCTTAATTTTTACATCACTAGTACCATAAAAAAATATTCACGAAATGAATATAACAACATAAAAAAAAATTATCGATGGTCACTAAAGTTAGCCATTGCAATAGGCAACTCACATGTATTTAAGCAAAAAAGTGTTATTGATTACTACTAATGATTTTTTTTTTTTGATATCTTGAATTCATCTTATTAATTTTTTTTATTAATGTAAATGCTTGAGTTATTTTGCACGCACCTCAATTAATCTCATGGGTCCTGAAATTAATGGTCATGTAAATCTCTACTGGCCCTGAGATTTATGAGACTCGAATTATTAATTTCTAGAAAGCAAACCTATAATTTAACTAGTAAACTACACTTCTCATTATTAATTTTTTTTAATAATACAAGTGAAGTTATAATTGAAGTTTTATCGTGGAGATTTAAGCCAAAACCATGCGACTAGATGCCATGGAGGCTGGAGAAACACTTTGGACACACACAATCTTACAGCTTAAAGATCCATGGGGAATTAATTTCTAGCCCACATCACCTGTGGATCGTACCCTCCATGTCCATGGCACAAGGTCTTGCCGCTGCTCATTTATTTTGCAGTTTGTTACTCCGTCAACGTTCATCTACAAAGACATCTGACATGAACAATGCTCATGATATTATTGACATGCTCGTACACAAGTTTTCTCAGTTTATATTGTACAATTGAAATTTATTACTATGATCTAACTTTATAAATATTTCAGAAATAAAATACGTACTTATTCCCTACCATCGCTAAGAAAATTTCAGAAATAGATTCCATGCTGTTGATCTTGGAAAAGATCTTCCCCTTCCATTTATTTCGTATTCAAGATAGAACTTTTTTTTCAACATAACTTCTCTATTTTTCATTAAATAGAACTTTTTTAACCTAACTTCTCTATTTTTCATTAAGAAACATACTTGTTTTTTTATATGTATATATAATTTGGGGTGTCTGAGTCAGTTTATGCGCATCACAACTAATTTTCAGATCCATTGAACATCCTGCAAGTCCAGTGGGCATATAAGGCACCGTGAGGATGACAGACATGCACAGAGAGGATTGAACCCAAGTGCAGAGGAAGAAAACAAGTTCCTTTTCTCGCTAGGTCATTGTCAAAGAACCAATTCAACCCAAAAATTAAAGCTGTTAGGTGAGGTCCCATGATATGATTTATATTATTCTCTAACACATCCCCCAAGTGAAAGCCCTTTGGGCTTGAAACTTGCACAGGCCTACATTACCTTGTGCTTAATTTTTATCAAATAAATGGGGATGGTGAGATTTGAACTCGAGACCACTTGATCATTAAGGCTCTGATATCATGTCAAAAAACCAATTCAACCCAAAATCTTAAGCTTTTAGGTGAAGTCTTAGGATATAATTTATATTATTCTCTAACACACCCCCTCAAGTGAAAGCTCTTTAGGCTGGAAACTTGCACAGACCCACTTTACCTTGTGCTTAATTTTTATCAAATAAATAGGGATGATGAGATTCGAACTCGTGACTGCTTGATCATCAAGGCTCTAATACCATGTCAAAGAACCATCTCAACCAAATAGCTTAAGCTATTAAGTGAGGTCTCAAGATATGATTTATATTATTATCTAACACACCCCCTCAAGTGAAAGCCTTTTGAGCTTGAAACTTGCACATGCCCACTTTACTTTGTGCTTAATTTTTATCAAATAAATATGAATGATGAGTTTTGAACTCGTGACCGTTTGGTCATCAAGGCTCTGATACCATGTTAAAGAATCATCTCAACCCAATAGCTTAAGCTTTTAGGTAAGGTTCTAGGATATAATTTATATTATTCTCTAACAGTTACGACCTTAAATACAACGTACTCGTTATTTTTTTTTTAATTATTTGTTTTTTAGAGAGAGATAGAGAGAGAGAGGTAATGGAATTCATCACCTGAATTCCATGAACTCTAGATCTTGCTGTTGACAGTATTATATATTTAGAATAAAATGTATAATAATGTATGATTTAAAACGTTACAAGGTAAGTTAGTTACCATAGTTTATTAAAGAAAATATTAATATCGTTTAAATAGACAATATATAGTTTTAGTTGGTGTAAACTAATCTAAAAAAACTCCCAATCAAGTAAAATATATAAATTAAGAAAATTATTAATAATGTATATATCAAATATACATTAAGACTTATAAAACTAGTTCAAAAATACCTATACTCGTCAAATAAAAAATAAAAAATAAAAAAGGAAAGTTATCAACAAGTATATATAGTATTAGCCAGCAAAGATGTGTTAATCCGTATCAAAATTTTCATTATCCAATAAGTTAATTTTTCCCCCAAAAAAATCAATTTCTTTTGTAGTGCATTTATATTATTAAATTGCCCATTTATTTACTCATGAGTAGTCGATCTTCAACTTCTATTGTATTTATCAACAATTAATATCGTTATTAAAATCCGATACAACTTATCAATTTTTAATGTTTTATCTTATATAAATTTAATTTAAATTGTGTGTAGAAGTTGTTCTTATATGGCCCATTCAACCTAATATACTTATAGTTTGATTTAAAAAATAATAATTAAAGATGATATTTTTTTAATAATAAAATGTTAGGATATTGAATTGACTTGGATTCTAGACTTAACTCGTCAAGTTTGCGATCCAGGTGATGGACTTTACTAAGTTTAAGAGCTTTATTTTAAAAATATTTTAACTTAATCATACAATAACAAAAAAAAAAATTGTGAAATTGAGTATAAATTAAATATTTGAATTTTTGTTTGAAACTACGACAATTTTATAAAAACAAACTGAAATAATTTATGAAAATAAATTTAGAATCAAGTAGGTTAAAATTAAAAAATTAATGATAAAATTAAAAGAAAAAAAAGAATACCTCTTTGACTGTTGATATAAATAATAATTGAGGTAAGTTGTCACCCAACACTTTTTTGTAGAATTCTTTTTCTTTTTCCCCTTTATTTTGTCCTTTCTACCCGCAATAATCACAGGTCTAGTGCTTTTTACTACTAGACTTGATTTTTTTTTAATAATTATCCCCTTCATCTCATATTTTTTTAAGTTTAAGATTCTTGTTTGATTGTTTTTTCCGTCATTTCATAAGTTTTTGTATTATAATGAAAGTTTCACTTGTTAATACATTAAAAAAAGAGTATTAAATAAAATATAAAAATAACAAAATTATTGATAAATTAATGAAAAAAGAGTGTGTCAATTATCTATATACTTGTAAAATATATTATTATATCTTTGGCTCGGTTTTTTGGTTTGACTCGGTTCGGTTCGGTTTTTTCAGTTTCTGGCTTATAAAACCAGAACTGAACCGGTTCGTTTTTTCAAAATTTTAATTGATTTAATTGGTTTTTTTCACGGTTCGGTTTTTTCTGTTATTTGTTTTCCAGTTTTCTCGGTTTAATCGGTTTTTTGGTTTTTTTCTCACCCCTAACTCATCTATAATAAGAATATAATTTTTTTTATAAAAAAATATTACAAGATAAAATAAAATAAAATAAAATATTTCAGTTAACTAAAATTAAAAATAAAAAGGAATTAATGCTTTCCCCTCATGATATTTTATAGAGACTGCCATGTAATAGTTGGAAAGGAATTCCTATCATCAAGGCAGTGTAAGATCATTGTTTACACACACACACACACACACACAATTCTCTTATATATTTATTAATTTAAATCTTAAATGTAAAAATATTTCTTACTTATAGTTTAATGAAATTTCTATCTTCGATTAAGGGAAAAAAAAAAAAAAAAGCTAGTTAATTGCTGTGCTCTTGAGCCCATTGAAAGCCCAAGATGCTGTCTGTGGTCAAATAACATCGAGCTCAATGGGTCTTACTCCACCACAAGTTAGAGCGTTGGTTCAGATTAACAGACCATAATTCCTCAACTGCTATCGCCACCATTTCCGCGGCCATTACCCCATCACCACCCTAACAACCGGCGCTATTACTACAATCACCATCATCATCATTCCCACCATTTCTACTACCTCAACAACCATGTCACCATGATCTCATCAAATCGTCCTCATGGACCACTCCATGATCTTTCATGGGCTGCAAAGGAGATGAGCCCACCATTTTGCTTATTGTATTGTCTGTGCTTGCTTGCTATACCATCAATCACACCATCAATCACAAGGGACTTGGATGCCTGTATATATCATCTTTCATCTTTCATGCGTTGACTTGGAGAGATGACGTACCATGTCAGCTTATACATTATAATTCCTTCAAAATGCGACTTTTCTCTAGGATTGATTTATTCGTTTCTTGGACCAAAAATTTCAGACATAGGATTACTTTCAACATAAAACCTTTTTTTTTTTTTAATATATATATAAAACAGCTAGCATGTAAGAAACTAGATCTTTACACTTATGAATAAGCTTACAAAACAGAACAGAAAGAATTAAATTGAAGAACATATAGAGAACATACCTATTGACCCATCTACTTTACCAACTCCATCATGATTATAAAAAAAAAAAAAAATTGTTCCCTTTATCTTGTCTTGTTATTTGATTGCTACCTAATCATGTCCGGACAGAAACAATCTTCCCTGAGCCAGAAAAACACTACAATTGAATTTCTTACAGAGAGAACACTCATGAACAACAGCATCGCAGGGCGCCGTGTCCTTAATCAATAGCCATCACTGGGCATGTTTTAGTGTTCTTGTTTGGAGTGATTCCCTTCGGTGCTAGATCTTTTACGTACCCTCTTCAAGTTTTTTTTTTTTTATCGAATTATTAATACGAGAACATCTTATTTAAAGATAATATACCAAAGATGGTAGCATAAAAATAACGCCAAACAACAAATTAAATAAAAATCAAAGATGAACCATTCTCATATTCTACTCAAGAAATTAAGCTGAACGTGAATAAAACCGGGTCAAATTGATAATTACATATACCTCATACGTGAATAAACCCAGTTTTTGTAACATTGACTCTATCCTCGTAGGGTTTTCTCCCTCGCATACGCCCCCCTAGCTCGTCCTTGAGCTGTGGCTACTCGCAACCCAAAATAATAATAATAATGAAAAACATAAAGACTTTTTCCCTTTTTATATATAGCTTTGACCAAGTTTTGCATGGTCAAAATCTGAGGGCCCTGACTTGAGTTATGAAAGAAGCTTGGGGATGCCTTTGTTTTGAGGTAATTGATACTTGTATTAATTTGTATATGTTTATATTGATTCGTTTCAAATATTAATATAATAAAAAAAACATATATATATTTTTTATGATAAGAATGTCTTCGAATTAATTTAGATGCCATTATATATCAGCTAGGAACCAAGTTTTTTTGATGATCCTAATTAAAGTATAGCATGACTAATTAAATTAACACTAGCTAGCTTGATCTTCTGGTGATAATTTATTATTTAGCTTTAATGGTGTTCCAAGTCCATATATATACCGTCATCTCTGAGTTTCAATTCCACCTTTTCTTTATGAAAGCCGGAATTTCTGTCATATTTTGTTTTCAGATCAGTTCTAGTCAAAACCCTCCTCCTCGCAAAGGTTTCTGTGCAATTTGTAACACACACCGACATTATATATAAGGTCAAACGACGCCCAAACTTGTCAAAATACTTTTAACTTTTTTTTTTCTTTTTAATAATTTGTTTCGTTGAATATATCAACGTACTGTGTGTATCAATCATGTTTAAAAGTGAAACAAAGCTGTCTTCACCAGAATCACCACTGCTCGTGAATCTTCTTTAGGTTGTCTGTGCTCGTGAATCTTTGATCCATCTTGATATATAAGTGTGAATTAATGGCTTCATTATAATTGAAACAAATTAAAGTAAGAGTAAAGTGTATTGAATCTTGTAGTAAAATAATACATGGGGAAATTTTCATATTTAAGCTGCACCAGATAATTAAATTTTTGTTTTGGAATATGTTAAAATAATTTATTTTATTTTTAAAAATTTATTTTTGATATTAACATGTCAATATAATAAAAAACATAAAAATTTATTTAAAATAAAATAAAAATTTATTTTTTTCTTAAAAACACGATATAATCTCATAAACAAACGAGGGTTTAAATGAAGTGGAATTTGATTAATGATGTAATTGAACTAATTATATATCTTTTCTTTTCCAAAACTCTCTGGACAATTACAACAAGAAAGCATAATATATAATCTAAAAGAATCAAGTTAAATATTCATTGAAGTAAAATGAATAAACATCAAATATCATTTGTTTCTAAACCACCATCTTGTTTTTCAAGTGTGGTTGCTCCAAAAAAAAAAAAGGAAAAAAAATAAAAAATAAGAAAGTATGAAGTTAAAGCTGAGCATCTCCATCCTTTGTTTATTTCGGCTATTCACAACTTGGAAAGAACCTGCATGTATAATTAATTCAATCCCTAAGACCGATATTCAAGAGCTTGAATCTTGTTTATGAGCTCCACTGGTGGTAGAAGCTGCGGCGCCGAAGTTCATGATGGCATCAGGAAAGGCAGGTGGTGCAAGAGCAACAGTATGGCCAGCAAAATTCATTTCACCCAAGGAGCATTTGCCACTGCCACGGCCAGGAATATGGGTGCATGGAGACCCAGTAGATGGTGGAACCGGACCCCTTTGGAGAGACTGGATATTTCCAACAATCTTCTCCGACCACCGCTCTCCTTCCAATGGCCTAGCTGCCAATACTTGCTGAGAACATGATCCAAGAACAATGGTAACAAAAATCATTACCGTTAAGCACTGATTTCTTCTTTGGGAACCCATTGTGATACCAGAGAAGACAGACTCAAAACAAAAACAACAACAACGTTATGGTATGTGGTAAAGAGCTAGCTAGCTAGTTAGCAAGACGGGTGTTCTTGAGGACGAAGAAGGCTAGGTCGGTAAGTTGCGGTGTGTGCCAATGGAGGAGGAGGAGGGGGGTTTATATTTTAAGGCATGGTGTGGTGATGTTGCTTCGCCGTATATGTCATGTGTTGACTTATGGCCGCGGATTTGAAGTTTGAATGGAGCGAGAGTAAAAATCAAAGACACGGACCTTGAAAAACAAACAAGTCCTTACTTTTATATAAATCAAAGGTTGAAGGAGTCCTCCATGGAATTCTGGGAGTGGGGAGGCAATATTTCCTTTCTCAACCCACTAAGGGAGCCTGCTGTTATTTGGGCTTCGTTTTGGGAACATTTTGCTGTTGGTCAATTGCCGTTTTGGGTCCATACTCGTGTTCTTCATTGTTCTACTTTCTTCCTGTGTGCATATTATTTAACTAATTTATAATACATATATATTTATTCTTTTTGAATTTCCAATAGTTTTCTATAGTTATTTACCAATAAATAAATTTTATTATCTATTAAATATACATCTTTGATTTTATTTAGTTTGTTTAATCTTTGAACCATGTAATATGTTTTATTGTGATTAATCTAGGCTGTTTCATTCTTTATCCATATTATATATTCTATAATTGCACCAAATTAAAAATCAGGATTGTCTTTCAAAACATAATAATTAATAGTCTAAATGTATAACTCTTGAAAATAATAATTACCGAATGATTTTTTTCACTTAACGTTCTGCTATTATGAGCCTCCTTTTATTTTAAAATATTTATTTTCAAGGATATGTGATATGATTATTAATCAATAGTATAAAAGAAAAAAAAAAGTTATTTTCATTTTAATTTTACATAAATTGATACGAGAATAACATCTAACCATCTAGTAAGTGGTCTAGTGATAAGAGTTTGAGATTAAAAAATTTGTTCTCATTGTAGTTTCAGGTTCATATTAATTGGTACGAGAATAACAAATTTATGTAGTAGTTATAATTAACGTATCATGCATATGTTTTTTTGCACAAAAAAATGGTATAATAATATGATCTGGCCGTAAAATCAATAGAGAAAGGAAATAATAATAATAATAATAAAAAGAAAACACTTTGTCAAGAACTAGCATAATTAATTATTATTTGACGCATTTCATATTGAGTGCCTTGTTATATTCCTCTTCCATATTTGGGGTCAAATCCTGGGTGGTCAATTGACTTTTTCATGAAATAAAAAGAACTATGGCCAATACGTAGATTTTTCTGCTTCGTTCTAATGGTTGACCAGGCATTCACAGCACAAACCCCCTCTCATGAAATGTGAATGCAATTGGATTTTAATTTCGACCCTCTGCCATTGACGTGAAACATCTTACCACCACAGGGACGGGGAATTCAATCGGGTATTGACGGTCATGGCATCTTTGCCGGCCAAACTTGTTCAGTGGTATCTTTACAAGAGAGTTATGATCTTCGGCTCATTTAGTATTTAGTTCAATGTGCTAATATAATAAATAAATAAAACAAGTTTTGAAATGTAAAAATAATTATTTTAATATATTTTTAAGTAAAAAATACTTTTAAAAACACCCTCAATCATACTCTAAAAAGAAAAAACTCAGTCCTTGGAACTTTAGCACTATGCTGGCTGCTAATAATGTTCATTCCATTGTTTGAAAAGCTGCCTAATGCCATCACCTTGCTCCCTATTCTGCTTCTCTCAAGCCCGTTAGTCATCAGTTTGCTGCGACTAATGTCTATTCCATTATTTGAAACCTGTCTAATGCCATCACCTTACACCTTTTTCCGCTTCCCTTGGTCAGCGGTGAAGTACTGTGACGTGCAAGGATCAACATGCAAGCTCAATTCGGGCCGCAATGGCTCGCCTGAGTTTTGATTTCATGACTTCGACTTCTGACCTCAAACAAATTTACTTGTAGCGGTCTTCCAAGGTGGCATGGAAATTAATCCATCTACCAATACTCGTAATTGAATGGAGAACCTCTTGGATCTTGACAAAGTCAAGGTTTGACACTGTCCCAGACAGGACAGCCAATTGTTAAAGAGTTTCAACTGCACAGTTACTGTTAACGTGTTAAGCAGGGAATTTGGGATCTCCATTTGCTTTCCTGGCAGGTTAGGGATCGCTCGAGAATACTGAGGAACATGGTTGCCATCACCTTGCTAAACATGCTTTACAGTGTAGGTTGTGAGACTTGTGAAGCCTCAATGGACAAACAGAAGAAGAAAGAAATGAACTGGTTCTCAGCACAAACAGAAAGAATTAACTTTAATTGACAATTGATCAGGGAAAAACAGGTATCATACAATTATGGATACAAGGCTCTCTCTTTCAGCCTTCCAATATGCTACAAAATTATCTGAAAAGTAACCAGTTATTCCACTGTGATCCCAAATGCATCACACATAAATTCAATACGCCTGCGGCAGGTTTTTGGTATCTGCTACACTAACTCATGATCCTTTTGCGGATACAAAATTGTTGTGTAGGGATAAGTTGAAGGAATTTCAATGGTAGGCATAGAACTCTCAAGATTGTGGTCCATCACACAGAAGGGACAGAAAACAAAAATCACCAGACAAGTTTTCTGGTGCTCAAGGATTCAAATAAGATTCCCAACCATTAGTTTGTAGTTTTTCTGCCTTCTTCAAGACATCGTCCCTTGTGTCTTCCTGATACTGGCTCATTCTGCAAATCAAAAAGGAAACGTTAGGGACACCTTCAATTGTTATACTGTCACACACACACACAAACAGAAAGAAAGAGAGAACCTTGCCAAAAGGTCAGCATCACCGACACCCAACATCCTTACAGCTAGCAAACCTGCATTTGTGGCATTATTAATTGCCACAGTTGCAACAGGGACTCCCCTTGGCATCTGGATAATAATAGGGCAACAAAGGCTTTAATGACAGAAATTAGAAAATTAAAAAACAATGAAACAAACATTAAATACTAGTAATGGATTGTATCTGGGGATATTATTGTTAGACACCGACTTCCTGCAATGAGGGTCAAACTGCAGATTCTGTGTTGGATGGCAAAATCATCCTTATAACTTCCTGATTTAAATGGGAACTTGGGGTTATGTTCTATACTTATATAAACACGGTGTTAAAATCTGCTCTCATTCTTTTACCTGCATTATAGAGTAACTGAACCTAGGAAATATAAGTGATAATACCAAAACCAAAGAATCTTGCATTTACAATTCCCACCAAAGTCACAAACAACTATAGCTTCCTTTCAAAGTAGAATAGAAACCTCCCCTCCCCGTAAAACAAAATATGCATCTAAAGAAAGGAAATTGACATCTCTACTTTCCCATGCGCCCATTTTGGGAAATAAACTAGTATTAGAACTTAGAACGCTAGAATTGTAGGTCACTGGTACTTTTGACATTGGGTATCGTGAGAAATTTATATTATCTACGATAAAATAGAGTACCTGTGCAATTGATAAGAGCGAATCCATTCCATCTAAAGCAGAAGCACGCACAGGGACACCAATAACAGGCAAGGGGGTTAGTGAAGCTACCATACCTGTGAAGTTAAACCGATGCTTCATTATGGACAGTGAGAAAGTTGACAAACATAATATTTTATAAAAAGCATAGCATATATGCAACTAGCCTGGCAAGTGAGCTGCGCCACCAGCACCGGCAATGATGATTTGAATGCCTCGGTCCCGAGCAGACAGGGCATAAGAGAACATCATTTCAGGAGTTCGATGTGCTGATACTATTCTCACCTGCATGTTATATATTGTTGACCATGAATGTCTGGTATACATGGACCAAAAGAAACCAGTGCTGGCGCATTCCAGGAAAAAAAAAATTCAAATTTCAAAGTAAACCTCATGAGGCACACCAAACGTATTCAAAATCCTCGCAGCATCCTTCATAATAGGAAGATCTGAATCAGAGCCCACAATGATCCCAACACATGGCGTAACTACATTTTAACAAACAGGAAACACAATCAACCTAAACTGAAAGAACAGATATCTCATAAAGCATAACAGTAAGGTCTAATAGTAATTAATAACCAGAAAAAAAATATGCAACTAATCATAATTGTGCTTATATTCATGACGGTAGAGCCTCCATAATGAACAACAAGAAAAGTCCTCCACCCCTAGTACCTATCTCCAAGAAATTAAGAATTAACATGAATCCAAAAATTGAACCTGATTGAACAATAGAAGGGGGGGCATTAATCTCCATTTTAACATATGGACAGCTACATCTAATGCAACTTGCAGAAATTTGCTCTGAGAGAAGGTGAGGAAAACCATACAGCTAGAACATGTCATCTAGCCATACAGATTGAGTACAGTGATCAGGCCATGCTAGGAAAACCTACCTGCGGTCTGAGTCTCGGAACCTTCTTCCTTCAGCACTGATTTTAACTGTGCTTCTACTATGCCCGCAGAAGAGCCAACAATAGTGATATGACCCATCTTTCGTTGCTTTCGCATTTCTGAACAATTATTATGATAACGAAGAAGAAGAGAGAAGGAGAAAGAATGCAATTGGGTAATTTATAGAATTTATGAAAAACAAACCTTGTTTAACGTACCAATGAACAGCAGCCCCTTGCATGTTCAATGCCCTTCCAATCAGCTGATGAGCTAACTGAAAACCAGGCTCACCCTAAAAGCATAAACATTGTCACTAGCCAATTAAATAACGACATAACATAGCAAAATTTTGACAACATTTTTAATGTTGATTTATGGAGGAGCTGCCTATTTTCCAACTAACAAAACAAAATGCCCACCCAAGCCCGAAGCACCCACCCATGCAATCAATGGAGAATCCTACAACTCTGGAATTGAATCAGAGTTCCATGAGCACCAGAAGTGAACAAATATTTAGAAAAAAGGATTATAAACTCAGAAGCTCATGTCACAGGCCAACTTCAAATGACTTCTATTGCGAACTCACTATTAGCTAGGAACTTTGAATAGCCTCCTCTTCCAATTTTCAATATGTTCAAAATATTTGATGCCCCCAAGTTCAGGAAATTGGTTGCACGTAATATCAATAATCCCCACCCAAGATCCAAAGTTAATATTCAAATCATGTCCTAGCTTTCCCTTTCCTCAGATTGGCCCTCAGATCATACAAGATATTTGGCCAATGCTTTGTGTAAGTTGCCTCGTGCAACCATTTTTGAAATCACCAAATGTATTATAGCAGTCCACACATCTTAACACACACGTAACCAAATTCTATCTGAGTGCATTTGCTTAGTTGTGGGTGTGCATGTGATAAAAAGATGTTCAAACATGTGACCCGGAAACAAAAGTCTCCACCAATGTTCTTAATATAGTTTTTAAAGATTAAACAAATGGAATGTGAAAAGAAAAACTGGAAATGGAGAAGAAAAAATCACCTCGTCTTCACCCAGTAGATTGTACATGATAGCAGCTGGAGTCTTCATTGATGGATCACCAAGTGGAAGACCCAGAACAGCTCTCAAATGCTGTTCGAATTGTGAGGTGTAGCAGGACTCAATTGTGTGATGACCACTATTATGAGGTCTAGGAGCTACTTCATTCAGTAAAATCTGTTCAGAAGGGAAAACACCAACAAGTTAGTCAAAGACAGTAAGTTCCTGAGACCGAGAATAATGAAATGCATTGCAGAGAAAATCTAACAGACTGAATTACAAGCACAACCTGACCATCCTTTGTCAAAAACAACTCCACTGCAAGCACACCAGCACCCTCTAATGAGCTAACAGCTTTATGTGCAACATCAATGGCAAGTTTTCTGATCTTCCATGGTACATGAGCAGGAGCCTTAACTATGTGACAAATGTTTTCTCTGCAAGACTCAATGTCTTCAATCAGATGTAAGCAGATGCAACAATAAGAATTGATAAACATTATCACATCAAACACATCTGACAAACTCAAATATTGTTGCTACCAAATGCACTGAAAACCAAAAAATAGCTACGAGAAAGAATATGGAAATGTCATATCTGTATCATACTTGTGGATAGTTTCAACAACAGGGTAACAGGAGATGGAATTGTCTCTTCCTCTACCCACAATGACAGCTAGCTCCTTTACAAAGGGAGTCCATTTCTCAACATATAAACCACGAGCAAATCCTCCAAGAGCTGGAAATTGGAAAGTATCATAAATATTACATTACAAAAAGGAGTTGATCCACCACAACCTATTTCCATATAGAAAATAAAAATAAGAGCCACAAACTTGGCATGAAATGCAGCAAGGATGAGGAAATTAAAGTAGATCATTCAATATAATTGAAATGGCAAGGCTAGATATATGAGGGTCAAGGAAGAATTTAGCAAGAAACGCCCTTGATCATAAAATGATAAGAAGTCAACTGCCAACCACTGTTCAAAATCACCTAGACATTCAAAACGATATGACTATGAACATGACGAGAGGTAAGCAAGTATGACAAAGAAAGGTTGGAGAAATAATGGAGAGATGAAGCAGGTAGTCAGACAAGCTTAATTCCTACAGTATATGCAAGAAAACTATCAAAAACTATGAAAAGATGAGGATTAACAAGAGAGATTGTAAAGCATAATCATTCAAAAACATTAAGTCAAGCTATTGAAAACCTTTCCTGTCTGGGCAAAGAATGTACCAGGTCTCAACAGCTCTTTGCTAAAGTTGTTAAGGATACGAGGGAAACAATTTCCTGTTGTTGCCTTGGATTAACATCTATGAAATTATGAGCTCTAGACACCATGAATATAGCATAATCTAAACCATGACACAATCACACAGATTCCTGACTGTCAAGAGGAGGTAATTTTTCCATTTAATGGGTCCAAACTAGACGAGTTAGCTTTCACATTCTTTCCAAGAATTTGATAATGCCATCAAATATATTTCCAACGCCCTGGGAGGGGCCAGTTTCATTTTGTATGATTCTACACCCAAAACCCCAAAAAACCCAGCTTAAAGGTCTATAACATCTTTTGGTTGGGTCTCCACAAGCCAAATAGCAATTATGATTTACCTGTGCCTAATCCAGACAAAAAGAACAAAAGATGAAAATAGCCTTTTTTAAAACGTATGATAGATCTTCTGTAGCCACAGCATTTGGATACGTAACATTTAGAATGACAATTAAGAAATGGTGGATACTAAACTGCCAATAGCATATAGGAATACAAGTGTAGCCTTTCTCAAGCCTAAATAGGATACCAAATTTTTTAGTAATTGAACTTCAGTAAAGAACATCCTACCATTTACTGCAGAAGTAAGCTCCACTTCATTCTTAGCAACTGCATTCCCACGCCCATCATAAGCTAGCCTTCTGCTCTTGAGCATTAGAGGATAGCCAAATAAGTCACCTGCCCTCTTGGCACCTTCTAGATCATCAATCTGTATCAGTCATACTTCAATACCAGTTAACTAGAGCATATGAAGCTAATAATAGGTTATGAAAACTGTAGGTAGCATCCTCCAGGGAAATACTTATAAACAGCAACCAACCTACATAAAATCAGGAACGGGAATCCCATGCTGAGAAAAATGAACCTTCTGGAGATATTTATCCTGTAAGATTGAAAACAAGGATCCACCAAGAAATTTCATCATGAAGCCAAAATCGTTTTTGGTTTTAAAGTCAAATCAAAATTCCTTACAAAGTAAGTCTAAACGCCAAAGTAGCATATGGTTTGCAAAATAGCATAACCAGTTAACTCTGAAAATTAAAAGGGGCATACTTGGATAATTCTAATAGTAGAAGCTTTTGGTTGGCAATCAACTCCTTGCTGCTCAAGCTTCTCCATCGTAGCAACATCAACATGTTCAATATCCACAGTCAACACTGCACATCTACAACACCACAATGACAAAATTAAATACAAAAGGACAAAATCTCCAATACCCACAACTGAATTCCATCAATACCTAACCTTTTTGCGAATTCCTGAACCGTTGCACTATCATCAAAGCTTCCAACCATATGATCATATGCAATCGAACTCGCTGGACAATTCACAAGTGGGTCCAAAACCATGACTTTAATAGCTATTTCTGAAGCTGCTTGGCATAACATACGGCTCAATTGCCCACCTCCCAATACACCAACAATCACCTCGGACACTCCATGAACTGGCAAGTAATCTTTCCTATATTCAACACATCAAACAATCTAATCACTCAGCTCCAACAAGATACCAACCAAGACAGGTATTTATTTTTATATTTATTTTCTATCAAAAATTCTATCAGGGCACTATATAATAAAACCAAATGGCAATGAAAACACAAACTTGAATAAGACATGCAAAAAATCCATCTGGGTACTGATAAAATTCAATAAAAAGAAAAGAAAACAAATTGGTATATGGGCACGAACCTGAAAGAAGTATCGTTAGTGTCAGTTGATGCTTGACAAGCCAAGACTGGACTTTGGTATTGTTTGAGAGACTGTTTTAGCGAAGAGGAAGAAGAAGAGGAGTTGGTGTGCTTGTCCATGAAAGATAATCTTGTTGAAGAGGAAGAACAAGGCTTGAAACAAAAATCAGATTTTGAAAACACTACAAGTCTTGGCACTGAGGTTGTCTGTTGCAGAAGCATCATCATTGTACCTGAGGCGGGTTTTGTGGCAGGGGTTTTGTCTGTACTCTGTACTGTAACTAGTAACTAGGAAGGTAATGGAGTGTCAAACGTTAGACACTTGCTTCCTAGGTTTTTTTTTGTTTTTTTCCACGTGTTTAGGCAATGTTTCGAACTGTGATACTTTCAACTTTCAAGCCGCTTGTGTTGTAGTGAGCTTGAAACACTCAATTGAAGAGGAATTTGACTATTGCTCTTCAGTACCATAACCTATATATATATAAATGAAAACTAACATCTAAGAGACATATGTTATATCTAAAAAAAAAAAAAACCGCCTAGCAGTACAGAAACACTAAATATCCAATAACCATTAAAAATAAAAATAAAAATTCAATCTTTAAAAGTAAAACTATTTGAGTCCTTAAAAGGACTCGTCATTTTCTATTTATTAAATATTATCGAGAGTTTCATGCTGATGTATGGTACAAGAATAATAAGGTTCAAATTTATATTTTATGTTTATTTGAATTATGATTTTTGTTCCATGCTACCATTTTTAATTAGAGTAATTTTGAGGACAATAAAAAAAAACCTATGCCAATTGTAAATGCCTGGAAAAGAACTTCGAGTGGGCGTTTTATTGCCTTACCGGCCAGAGTGATTGGGTGTTTATTTTTGTATTTAAAATTTTTTAAAAGTTTTTTTTATTTTTTAAATTATTTTTTAATGAGTTTAAATTATTTTGATGTGAAGATGTTAAAAATAAATTTTAAAAAATAAAAAAAATATTTTAATGCATTTCTAAATAAAAAACACTTTAAAAAACAACCGGTATCACAATCTTAAATATTACTTTATGATCAAAAGATTACAGAGCGTGACAGTGTGAAGCTCTAATGCCATGCTTTTCTTCCTTTTATTTTTTTTGTGTCTAGCAGAAGTGCAAGCACTTATTATTAGTGTATAATTCATATAGTCAAATGCAATTATTTTAAATCGCTTTAATATACTAAAGTCAAAATAAATTTTAGAAAATACAAAAAAGATTATTTTAATGTATTTTTAAATAAAAACACCTTAAAAACAACCATTATTACAATCTCAAATAAAGCTTGATGATCAAAAGCTTATAAGTGTGATAGTGTAAAGCCTTGATGCCATGCTTTTCTTCTTGTTTCTTTTTGTTCAATCAAGCAGAAATACAAGTACTTGTTATTACATATTAAGACTTAAGAGATGAATAGTTATGAACCTTTTACTTTTAAGGGGATATTTATATCCTCTGAATCTTATCGTTTTTAAATAAGAACAAAACTGGAAAGTCCTCTGCTTTCGGTGACATTAATGAGAGGTATATTATTAATAAGATAGTAAGTATTATAAGTTCTTTAAGAGGCCTTGTATATACCTATAAGTATAGAAAAATTATTACCTTAATATGAACAATTATTCTAAATGGATAGGCATGATGGTTTAACATGTCTTTAATATTTATATTGTAGAAAATTGTCCAGAATCAGACATATAGCCTTAGAACTTGGTATTGTTCAAGTTTTTTGGGTTTGATATGTTCGTCAAACCCACATTATCATGTATACCTATATTATTTTGGACTTGGCTGACTGTCGAGTCCAAGTAGATTTGATATATTTTCTTGACCATCATTATCTTAGATTTACTTGATTATCAAGCTCAAATACTTTATATTTGACATGTTTTTTTTAAAAAAAAATTATAAATAAAAATCTTAACAAGAAAAAAAAATCTCAATCACTAGTCCTTCCAAATTTACAAATACATAATGTTGGCTTGTTGATTTTTCACTTTTGTAATATTTGAATGGTCAGGTTTAATATACAAACACAAAAATAAACTATTGAACTACAATGCATTCACTAATCACACTCAAAACCTGAAAAAATAAAGAAGAAAACCCCTCCAAACGCAGGTCTGAAGGGGGCAAGGGAATTGGTATTAATATCACTGAATTTGTGATGACTGCAAGCCAAGGAATAATGAGAGATGAAAGTATTTGATATTCAATCCTATGGTTTCTGTCCAGAGAGAAAACAAACAAGCTTGTGATACTGTACACTTGATTGCAATCTTCTTTGCCAGGTTTGGCAAATTTTCTATACTTTCCTGCGCATCAATGTCTTTTTGCATAACGAAGCACCTGATAAAATAAAGCACGAAAGCAATGAACTGCATAATCAGAAGAACCTTGAGAAATTCTGAATCAAATGTCTCTAACGCAAAGAAAGAATGCATTGGAGTACTCACATTTGTCATGTTTTTTATACAACAGCCTTAAGCAGTGATTTGCTCCTGCTCCCTTTTCGGTATCCCGATCTTTCGGATTTCTTTCAGGTGAGAAGCTATCTCCTTAATAAAATGAAGCCCTTCCTCATCGTATCTGATTGAGTTAACGATGTGCTCAAGGAAATTCCGGTCTGCCTCAAGAGCTTCCAATCTCTCACTTATATCAGCAACTTCATTCACGAGAGAGTCTAGATCAATTTCTCGGGGGGGCATAGGGGAGCTTTCCCCACTATAAAAAACCTCATTGTTCTCGTTACCAATGAAAAATTTCTCAAGTGCAGAAACATGTCCTTGAACAGGCTCGCTTCTTCTATCAGTCATTGATAATTCATTCTTTTCTGCCCCAATGTTCTGTTCGACACCCACTTTGTTGTTCAGCTCCCTCAAGTCATTTCCTTTTTCTCCTTCAGAATGTTCACCATTGATCAAGTCTAAGCTTAGCCCATTGTTAGATAACAGATAAAGCTTCCTTTTCAACCTCTTCAAACTTTGTGTAATATATGACCTTTCATCTTCAAACTCTAACAAAGAACTATTCACAGTAACGATATTCTTATCCCCAAGTGACATATTCGTTGCTTCAACTTTATGGCAGACATTAGGTTTTTCTGTAACCGAGTTTCTATTTGTGGTTGTGCTATCTTCTATCCAGCCAGCTTCTGAGTGATCCGCACTTGAACCTGTTTCCTTTCTATCAGAAGTCGGTGTCTGAAAGATTGATTCATCGGGGAACTTACTCCTATAAAACTCAAGCTCCTCTTCTAGATCTTGGACCTCTTTCTCCTTCTCTGTGAGAAGGTAATTCTTTTTTTGCAGGGCCTCCGTATCATACTCAGATTGCTCCTCCATCATTCTTAGGTATTGCAGAGCTTCCATGTGGAGTGTTGCCTTCTCCTCCTGTAGTCTAGTAATCATGGCCATAGCTTGATTTGCAGCAATTGTGGATGCATTCCTTTCTTCCTCCAATTCCTTGTACAATGCACTCAGCAGTTTTTTATCATGCTCAACCTGCCGTTTTAACCGATCAACGGCACTTTCACCTTCAATTTCACTGACAATACTTCCATCCAAAGATAGACAAGATTCATTTCTTTCAAGTGTGATTCGCTTTTGAAGAATATGCATTCCTAAGACACTAGAAGCATCAGAAATCCTTAATTCATCACTGTTTGATGATAATTTAGGACTAACAGGGACTCTAGGACTGATAGGAACTCTAGGACTGATAGCATTCATTGACTGGTCTCTAGAAGAGGAGAGCTGTGAAAGTAAAAGCTTCAACTCTTCGCTAAATCTTGAAGAATCCTTCCCAGTCCTTTGTTCAGCAAGAACACCAGACAACTGCCTTCCCCTATTGCCAACAGATAGCTTATAAGCATCACTGAGATCCAATAAGTTTGCAAATTGCTGACCATTTTCACCTGAAAGAGGGTTTATTTCTGAAGCTGTTTCAGTTCTTCTAGCTGGCTGACTTTCTGCCTTGCAGAGATCCTCACAATCCATCACATATGCCTGCCAATCTTCCACTTCTCTGGTTATACCTGTGGAATATAGCAATTAAGTATGAGAAGGTGACCAAAATATGAATTAGCATCATTCACAATAATTTGGGCTTGCTTTGTAGCCCCTACAGAATAAAATTATTCATTCTCAAATTCCATCACCCTATAAGGAGTTTGCTTCAAGTTCAAGTTCTCCCTGGCGTGTATCGCATAATTCTTAAACATGTTAAGCATTTGAATCTGTAAATGATATTTCTCGGATATCCTTAATATGTATTGGGTGCAACTCAAACGTTATTTTATTACTTGAGAAAAAGAACTGCTGTATACTAAGGCATGTGTGTCATATTTGTATTCTATACAATTATATACTAGAAAGGAACTTTTTTTTCTTTTCCGTTTTTATTATCCCAGAGCATCCTTTGTTTATAAAAGAAACACCAACACAATTTTGTAGAATGAGTTTGAACTTACATCTCTCTTTTAATCCTTGAACAGGAGTTTCTGCTCCATTTGATGATGGAAGGAAATCAGCAAGAGAAATAAGCTTTCTCTCATCTGAAATTTTGACAGGATTCCCTCTCCATTTTGATGATGGATGAACAATGTTCATCGAAATAAACTTGCTTTCTTTCGATGCTTCCAATGGAGTTTCTTTGGCATATGATGATCGAGGAACTTCGTCTAGAGAAATTTGCTTTCTTCCTTTTGACGCTTTGCGAGGGCTGTCTCTGGAAATTGATGATGGAGGAAGTTTATCATGGGAAATGAACTCAGGAAGTGCAAGGGAATTAGCCTTCCAATCAGCTTGTTGCCAATTAAGCTCTTCCAAATCATGCCCAATAGGAAATGCAGATGCTGTTGCTGTAACGTTGTGGGACTGGATAACATCTGATAGCACCTTCGAGGTCAAAATTGATGGCTCAGGTGCAGAGACCTGATCAATCAGTTTCTCTGAGGCAGAATCATCGACTAATATGATAGTGCGAGGCTCTGGCTGCACGTATCCAACTGAAATATCTTTGCGAGTTGCAGCATTTGCACCACCATCATCAGAAAAAAACATGACTTCAGATTCAGTATCAGAAATGAACTTGAGTTCAGTGTAACCTACATGAGATAAAGGATCAAACCCACTACTTTTTCGACGGGTGCTTCTGATGGATGTAGATCTTTTACTTTTCTTTATGTTACTGCAATCATGTTTAATGGTACCTGACAAAGGGACATCAAGATTAGAAGCCCCGGAACCAACTGATGCAGCCCGCATCAAGTTTTGGAAATATCCTCTCGGAATCCATGGTTCATTGCAACAAGAACATAGTCTCGCAACTGAACTATGATCATCAAGTAGTGGGTCCTGATCTAAACCAAAGCTAGAATCCTCCCCCAACTTCCCAACCAACAATCTATATGTTTCAGCATTGGACTTATTGGTGGTGGCAAATGAGAAAAGGCAATTTTCACACATTCCATGGACATCGACGAGATTGTTGTGAGCGTGACAGAAAACGAGGGATGAGACCTCCAACTTATGATTGCCACAGATCAAATCCCAATAATATCTCAACTTTCTAGAGCCCAGAATATGATCCAGTCTTGAGCATAGCAAACATGGGGTTTGCAATTCCCATTGACATGCAAATCTTGTAATTAAATACGAGAAAATAGCATTGGTGAAGAGCATACACATTAGCAACCATTCCAAAACAGCAGATGCCAAAGCAGTGCTGATACTCCAGGACTTTTTCTTTGATTGAATAGATGAAACCCCACTGGCAGCCATGCTCCAGCAGGATTAAAAAATTTCAGAATGGGATATTGATTAATCGAAGGAACAGAAACTCCAACCCTCCTGAAATGTTCAACAATCCGATAGCTAGATTCAACACTGTATTAAACCTGAAGAATATTGGAGACCTGAAACTAATAAAATAAAAAGAACGCCATAGACATGTTTCCACATCAGAAGCTAGCAGACCCAATTCTATTTCATGATAAAAACTTATGATCTGATTCCGAATCCAAATCTAACTTCTTTTCTTTCTTTTGATAATTTGGGAGAAAGTTCTAAATCGATAAAAGCAAATATAAATGTGCAGCCAGAGCTTGACAAGAAAAGACAGAACTCAAAGGAAAAGACAATACCCATGCACCAGGATACGAAAAAACATGGAAAAAACCCCGGTGACGTGATAAGCCAGAGCTAACTGGTCATCATTTGAATAATGGAAAACCTCCCCATTTTCACAGTATCAACAACCACAAAACCCCATTTAGAACCCAAATTAGGAGCTTACTATTAAAAAAAAAATGCATTTTAGCCAAAATTAGAAAATGAAAATGGAAGTACTAACAGATAGCCAAAGCTTAGAAGAAATAAAAGTTTTTTTATTTAAAAAAACAATTACAAAACTAGAATAGAATTAGCGGATGAATTTCAGAAATCAAGATACTTTAAAATTATTAAAAAATAATATAAATTATATTTTGAAACCTTATCTAACAGTTTAAACATTTAAATTGAGATATTTCTTTTATATGATATTAAAACCTTAATGATCAGACAGTCACGAATTCAAATTTTATTATTTTTATATATTTAATAAAAATTAAATATAAAATAATATGAGATTGAGTACTCAAGATTCAGATTCTAAATATTTTTACTTTAAAAAATAATATAAATCATATCTAAAAACACTATCTAATAATTTAAGTATTTAGATTAAGATTTAAATATTTAGATTAAGATAAATCTTTGGACAAAAATTAACATCCATAGCCGAAGAAAACACAGAACAAAACCCTTGTAAGGAATTCAAAACCAATATACTATTAACAAAGAAAAACATAACATTAAATTCTTGAGCGAAACCAGAAGAAGAAGAAGATATATAAATAAAAAAGTCAAAGTTGAACAGACTAACCTGTGCAGATAAAGAATCCAAGAAACCACCAAGAATTCAGAGCCAGAGAGTCAAGTCAAAGTGACCCATCTTCACGTCCAAGACAAGAAACAAATCCCATGTAGCTGTTATCTCAGTAATTTTTTAAAAAAAAAAAAACAGACAGGAACGTACAAATAGAGCGAGAGATTCAAACAGGACAAAACAAAAACAAGACAAGTTCTTGTTTTTTTATTCTCAAAGTATTTGATTATAAATACAACAGTGCACGTTGTTTTCAGACATTGACAATATTAAAATATCGAAAGAGAAGACAAGAGAGAGGATATTCAAGCAGACCAAAAGCTAAAAGTTGGCTTTGTTGATGACAGACAAGAGACCGAAAGCATTGCCCTTTGAAAAAAAGACTTGAAAAAGACTACTTAAAAGATTTGAAAGAGACCACTTTTTTTTTTTTTTGGTTTATCAAATACTACTAAAATAGAACAGCAAAGATTCCCGCGAAAATTAACTGTCAAAACTGTTTTATTTAGACTTTTAGTGCTAGACATTACTAAAAAATTTACTGGTTCTCATGATGTCACGTACGTTATCCTCCAATTTATTTGATATGCATGGAGTAAAAGAAAAGTAAACAAAAAAAAAAAAAAAAAAGCTCCAAAGCCTCCGGAGAAGCATGTAAAAAGGTGTGCAAAGTCTAAGCATGGTTTGGCAACTTCCCTCTGTATCCATAGAACAAGAATTTACATTAGTGAACTCTGAAAATAAATTCAACTACTCAATTTTTGGATTTGTTTTTCACGATTTCAAGTGTTTTCGGGGTCATTGAAAATTTGCATGTTCATTAATTTTAGAACTCGTAGAATTAGTCGAGATATGTATAAATTAACCCAACATTTATATTAATAAAAAAAATACATAAAAAGGAATAATTTACTGAACTCAACTCTCATCTCTCTCATTCAATTAGCTTGCGGCTACAAGGTACTGCCAAGGAAACTCTCTCTGCCTTCATTCTCCCCTCAGTTGTCTCTACTGCGCTCTTACAAATTGTTTCTATTTACAGTTGAAGATGGGGAACACACATTCCATTTCCAGCCATGATTTTTTCCAATGAATCACCACAAATCCTCCATTAATTTGCAGTCATGACTGTAGCCTTTGTTAACTCCTTTCCTTAAGTCTTGTCTCCATCTCATCAAAGCTAGGATTTTGTGAGTTAATTTGTCTTCACACTCAATATTATCAGCATCTAAATGAATTTATTCTTCTAAATACATGGAGTTGGTATGGTTAAAATTGCTCAAGAAAAATTAATTTTGATTAACGTATAAACTAACATTTACGATACTTTTTATTGTTGAATAAAAAAAAAACCCTCGAGGGTTGGTTTAAGTGATAACAAGCTGACTAAATAAGATTTGAAATACTAAATATTTATTTAGTATTTCAAAGAGGATTCTTATCACTAACTTATTAGATAGAATTAAAATCTATATTTGATTAGTCATATTTGTATATGTATTATCTATATTTGATTAGTTATATTTATCTACGTGTCTTAAGATTTAATCTTGAAATAAGTGTAATACAACTCCTTCCTAAATGTGGTTAACCTAAATTATATCCAATTTTTTTAAAAATAAATAAAAATTAGANGGTTTAAAATTCACAATNGCTCNAANNANTTANNNTTCAATGATATAGTTTTTATAATTTTGATTTCAGTCAATCTAACCCTATGATTTCCATAAAAAGAGATTGAATCCTTTCTATTTTGAATTTAAGATGATGTTATTAATCCCCTTCTCCTCTTTCATTCCAATAATATATCATATGTTGGTTGGTTAAAAAGTTTGACGTGATTGTTAAGTTTGATGAAATTAAATAAAAGATAAATTTTTTTAAATATTAAAATATATATATATTATATATATATATATATATTTACCATATTATTAAATAGTTTTATCAACAAATATATTTTGTCAGCATAAAAAATATAATTTATCGGTAATATTTTTACAAGGATACCATTACTTTTTTTGTAGAACCATAAAACTTAATATCACAAAAATCAAAACCACGTTTACCTTTATTGTTATTGAACCCTTTATCCATCTCAACATGATATCACATCAAATGGCAGAGAATTGTTTGGTTTCTTTTTGGGTTTTTCAAATTATTTAATTATTGTAATCTTTGAATGTTTTTTTTTTATTGAAACCTTCTACTTTTTTTTTCATATTGATTGAGTCTTTATGCTTTTTGTTTTGTTTTGCTATTCTCACTCCATTATAACACCCTTAGTTTGTGAGTTGATGTAACACTTTATGCTCCTAAATAAATGACACGTGTCATTTATAAGTTTTAATCAAAACAACTCAAAAATATAAGAATCAATTTATTTTTCTTTTTTATTTTTCGCATTATTAATCTAACCCTGAAAGTGTAAAAAAGTGTCACATATGGGACTCCATTATAGTGAAATTAAAAGGAGTTTTTTTAATTATTATAACGCTTTTAGTTCATGTCATGCACGTTGTTGAATGGCGGACCTATCTCCTGAGCATGTTGAAAAGAAAGTTTTGGGTTTAATCATAAAATTATAATTATAAGGTTCAGGAGTCATCATTTAGTGTTATGGTCCCTAAGAAATCTAATGGTCTGCGAGAGTTCGGGTAATGGACTGGTTGTGCAAAAGAAAAACGCATCACTTCCAATGCACCCTACTTAAGGTAAGTTGCATTTTCATTTGATTATTATTCTAAGTTGTGCTCTTATCTATTGGTCTTGTCGAAGATATACGGCAAATCTTCTTTCATGAGAAAGTCTCTACCTTATTAGATTACCTAACCGTTCTAAGGTTCAAACTTATTTATTTCTTGAATATAGCTAAGACCTAGAATTCTAAATGACAAACTAATTATAATGATATTTTTTGTATTTTGGTCAAATCCTAATAAATAATTATTGACCGGTTATGATATCTATTTTTGTATTTTTTAAAGCATGATAAAAAGTGGTTTTATCTTTTTATATAAGAAAATATGCATGAAAAACTTTTAGGACTTGACTGTATGCATGAAAACCAAACACATATTTTTTATAAAAAATAAAATTTTATTTTTGGAATTTTTTTTAGATTTTTTTTAAGTTTCAGAGGAAATAGGCTATTCTTAATACCAGGTCCATAATTTACAATGTAAATCTACAACCCGATATTATATAAAATTGTTGAAAAAACATGTGAGAGATCCACAAATATTTTTAAAATGCCTTTTTGAAAAAAATGAATTTTTTTAATATTATTATATATATTATTTATTTATTTATTTATAAGTGAGCTAGACCTGGCCTAGCCATCTAAGCTTAACCCAGTCAGGTTGGGTTGGGGCGACTAACGACCTAACAAACCTCCTTTTTTTAAAAAAAATAAATATTGGGTTGAGCTGAAACAAGTTCAGCTTCATTGCATTGGACCGACTAACGGTCCAACCACTTTTCTTCTTCTTCTTTTATTTTTTTTGGGCTGGACCCGGCCTAGCCATCTAAGCTGGGCTGAAACAGGCCCAACCCAATTCCCATATGGCTGCTGGCCTAACCCAATGACCATATTAATTATTTTGCATTTTACATACATAACATGTTCTCGTTATGCATACAAATGGCTGCAATTTTTGCAGCCAAATGAGAAGAATAAGATTACCTGGCGTGGGGAATAACTAGCTGGTGATGCTGTAAAAATCGACTTGTGGCTAGTAGTAGAAACGACGATGGAGGCATGGTGGAGGAAGAGAGGAAAGGTTGGCTGGTGAAAAACCAGGGGGGAGGGTAGGTTTTTCGTCAATTTTGGACTCAAATTTCTTCTCCTCGAATGCCTGGAACCACCCCTATTTATAAAGGGTGGAAGATAGACATTTTATCTTCATTAAGGGAAAATCTTGGCTCTTGATTCAAATGAGAATGATCCTAATTGTTGGCTCAAAGGTGTCATTATAGTCTGTGAAAAATTGCTGTTAAAGGACCGGGTTTGCCACTTTTGGGCAACGCCATGGTGGCTGTAAAGGCAATCAGTCGGCGAGACCTACTCTGAGGTGTAATACAATATCAGGTCATCATAGTGGTATAGGGTTTGTCCAGTTTTGTTTAGAGATGAAGTATTAAATGTTCTTAAAAAGTAGCCACCCAAGCAGGGTTTTCGGGTAAAAAAAAAGAAGATAATGATGGTAACCAGACGACTTGTAGTCTGGTTTTTCTTAATGGTCAAAACGGCTCCGTTTTGGCTTTAGGGTTTTAATTTAGAAATTTGGTTAAAGTTCAATTTAGTCTTTCAGCTTTTAATTGCTTTCAATTGCATTTTTAATTGACCTTGAACTTTTAATTTTATGCAATTTTGCCCCTACCAAACTTCAACATTAGCCCTGAATTTCAGAGCTTTTTTTATTTTGGTCATTGATCTTGGATTTATGCAAATTAACCATCAATTTACTATTAAACTTTATTTTTTCTTCAATTTCATCATTGTTTTTAACTAAATTGAGTTCCCAGAATTCGACACCTTTTCCATAAAGATTATTGGCTGTGAATTTTTTTAATTTAACCTCTAATTGATCCTAAACTTTGATTTTCTTGTAATTTTACCCATGATTTCAAGTAATTGACTTTGTAAAAATTAAGTTTGGTCCTCTAAAATTTCAATCTTTTCAATTAAATTCAAATTAGACCCCAAAACTTAATTTTTAACCAATTACATCCTTAATAAAATTAATTTTACCCATTAAAAGTATAATTAAGTCCTTGTATCTAATTAAAATATTTTAATTTGATCCAAATTAATTCTTAAATATAATTAAACTTTTAATTTGGCCCATGATTAAATTAAATTAGCCTATTAAAAAAATCTAATTATGTTTCTGGATTTAATTTTTATTCAGATCCGTTCAAAAATCATTTGATTTGACATTAAATCTCCATTGTCTCTCCAATCTTGAGTACAATATGGTATGATTAGGGTCTATATTTTGTCCAAAACTTCAACCTGATTTTTCTGTATTTATTTAGAACCTTTCCGAGCTAGCTTTTGCCAAATCATCGGTCTTCTTCTTATTATTGATTTTTTTTTTTAATGTTTTATAAGGAAAAAGGTAATTTTGAAGAATAACTCAAAAAATTTTGTATTTTTGTTCATGTTTTGATTATTTTTTTTTTTGCTCATGTTTTGCCACTTTGCTGTTGGGCTTGAGTTTAAACCTATATTCTCTTCTTGAACTTGGTTTGCAACCCTTTTATCTACTTCATTAAAGTCGGCTTTAAGCCCATATTCTCTCTTTCTCGTCGTGCTCATTAAGTCAATTGATGCCTGATGATTTATTAGAGAAAGGGATTTTATAATCATAGTTTAAATAATTTTTTGAGTAAATTATCGGTTATTCTATTTTATTCTTTCTTTAATTCTTGACATTACAATGTTGTAATATATAAGAGGAAACTGATATGATTTGAAATAATTTCGAATTTTAATTTAGTTATTCAAGCATACGATTCTATTGACACAAAAGTAACAGTTTCGATCAATCTCACTATATGTGAAAAAAATATTCTTCAATCGTGCAGGAACTTTTGACATAAAATATTAATTCTATAAATAGAAAAAATCATTAAAATATTATAAGAAAAATTATATCTTCCACTTAAAACTCTTAGTAATTTTCCGTTATCCTTTCTCGGGATATGAAACCTAATTAACTAATATACACATCCATTTCTAGGTTCAAAGAAATATGAAAATTATCAGTTTTTTTTGATTATAATTGCAAGTTTTCTTTTTATAATTATTAATATGATAACTATTAAAGTCTTATATAATTGATAATTTTATGATAATTATTGAAGTCTTATATAATTGATAATTTTAAAATTCATGAAATTAGTCAAAATACATATAATTTAGTCCGCACATCCATATTAATATATATATATATATATATGAAAATTGATAAAAACCCGATACTAATTCATGAAAAAAATTGTATACAACGGATCGAATTTAAGACACTTTCCAGGGTTTATTTTCTGTTTAGTTGTTAACATTCTAGTTTTCTTGGTACATGTTTCATATCTGTATTATTAAATTATCTGTATTATTATTTTGAATTATGTATAAATGAATAAATTTGAAAATTTATTAAATTAAAATGTTTGGATTTTAAAATTTAAATTTATTTTGTATAAAGTTTGATAATTATAATAAAGTTAGTATGTTTGATTCTCAAAACATGCATAATATATTCTTACTAATTTATTTATAAGCATAGTTAGAAATTGAAATAATAGCTTGATATTATGATTAAAATAAATATAAACAACTATAAAAATACTAGTATAAAAATAAATAGTTTAATAAACTTTTTAAAATTTCATCTTGATTATCACATGCTTCTGTCGAACTGTATTTTTAAAATTTTTTAATCTTTTTAAATTTATTTTTTTATTTTTTTAAATATTTTAATATACTAATATAAAAAATAATATTAAAAATGCATCAATCTATGTTCTATTTTACTCTAACATCAAGGCACAAAGCTTGGGAGGCCTAAAAATGTAAAAAACCAAATCAAAGATAGTTGACAGTCTTACTTTCTCATACAAAGCACAGCAAAATGGATACATTGCCCCCATGAAGCCGCAATTATAAAATTCCCAAGGAAAAAACATTAATTCCAAAAAACCCAAAGGAAAAAACACCCTTAAAAATTTCATTGACACAAATACCCCGTCTCTCTCTTATCATCCAGCTCTGTATTTCCCTTCTCAGCCCTTACAAACCCTACACTCCCTCTTCTGCCCTTCTCTCTATTTTCCCAATCTCGCCCTTCTCTCCTCCTTGCCCTTCTACTCTCCCTTTGTTTTATTTTTCCCGATCTCTCCCTGCTCCCTTACCCGCCTTTTTTCAAATTCTCCTTCTCTATTTTTTTTTCTCTCCGAACACATAATTACAGACAGAGAACCCTAATTTTATTTTTGGGTTCGATCTTTACTTTTACCAGTGTCTACAATTGACAAGTTCAGATTTTGATCGATTCCCACTTCATATTTTTCCATGTTTAGAATATTCAAGGTTGGTTTTTCTTTTCTGGGTTCTGATTATACTGTTTTTCTTTTGAGCTAGGGTTTTGATTGACTTTTTTTGTGATGTTATGGTTTTAGGTAGTTTTTCTTTTGAAGTAATTGCTTGGGATTATGTTTCATGTAGTTTTGAGCAAAACCCAGTTCTTGTTTTTGGATTGTTTTTCTATGTCAGGGTTGTTTTTTTCCTTGTCCTGGTACGATCTCTGTTTCAAGTGAGGGTTTTTTTCCAGTGTGTTCTTTGGTTTGTGTATTTTTAGTCTCAATTATGTTCCTGTGAGTGTTTTAACTGATGAGTATGTTTTGGTTTTTGTTTGAAGTTATTATTGTTGTTGAATAGTTGCGGAAGGGAATGTGTAAATGACGAGTGCTGTTTTCTTCTTTCACAATGGGACATGATTTCTGACTAAATTTCGAGTTTTGTTTTTATTTTATAATGTTTCTGGGTTCTTTAATTTATTTCTTGAGATAATTGAATTATCCCTTTTCTCAGAAACCTCACAAACTTGGTTTCCTGTGTGCTGTTTTGGTGCCTAGAAACTGTGGATGTAAGAAAGAGGGGACCGTAGTTTCGGGTGGTTTGTTCCTTTGGCGTGTGTGTATATGTATGATGGTCCCCGAGCATCTAATTATCTATAGGAGGAACAAAATAGTTTCCTTTTCGTATTTTGTCTGCAATTGCAATTTTCCTAGAAGGGATATGTTGTGTGTGTGGTTGTGGGGGGTGTTACATATTCAAATAAGGAAGAAAGTCATGAACAGCCAACGGTGGATTTCACATTTTCGCATGTTCTTGTGTTTGCATCTTTTTATCTGTGCTTTTGTTGTGAAGTCATGTTTTTATCAAAGCTTTGAGTATGGATGTGAAAGATCTGGAAGGACTCTTCAATTTACAGTTCTGTTTGCTCGACAGGTTTGCACTGATGCTATTGGTACCATATCAACTTGAAATTGATTTGTTCCAGGCGCTGATTTGTTGCGGCTGCTGATATATTGCGAGTGATAGATTCAATGGCTAACCATGACTTGATACTTGGGCAAAGTCATAATTTAGGGCTCAGGCAGAATCAACAGTTGGTCTTAGGCCATGATCACAGTTTGGGTCTAGGCCAGAACCATGATTTGGAACTGGGGCAAACACATGAACATCATTTAGGTATGGGACATGATCATGAACTGGATTTAGGACATCATCATGACCATGAATTGGGTTTGGGACAGAGCCAGGATGATGAAGGGGAAGCTGGTCACAGTTATGGGCATGAGAATGATTTATGTATGGATCGAAAACCTGGACAGGGAGACCATGAACTGGCTCTTGCTGCTCAGAACCATGAGTTAGCTTTATCAGATAACAATGAATTGGTTGTTTCAGAAAACCAAGAACTTGATGACAACCTGGAACTAACTGTGGTCGAGGAGCAGGAAATGGGATTGGAACCTGCTCAGGATTTGACTATTGAGCAGTCCCAGCTCATACTATATAGTCCTGTTATTCAGGCCCGTACTCTTTCTATAGCTCCTAACTTTGAGCTGGCAGTGGGGCAAGAGTTTCCAGATGTCTTCAGCTGCCGCAGGGCATTGAGGGATACAGCGATTGCCCTTCACTTTGAAATGCAGACAATAAAATCTGACAAGACTCGTTTCACAGCTAAATGTGCAACTGAGGGATGTCCCTGGCGCATACATGCAGCAAAGCTCCCAGGTGTTCCAACTTTCACAATCAGGACCATCCATGAGTCTCATACATGTGGAGGAATTTCTCATCTTGGCCATCAACAAGCTTCAGTCCAATGGGTTGCAAACTCTGTGGAGCAACGGCTTAAGGAGAATCCTAATTACAGGCCAAAGGAGATATTAGAAGAGATTCACCGGGTACATGGTATCACTTTATCATATAAGCAAGCATGGAGAGGCAAGGAACGCATCATGGCTGCTATGCGTGGATCCTTTGAAGAAGGGTATCGTTTGCTTCCCCAGTATTGTGACCAGGTTAAACGGACAAATCCTGGGAGTATTGCATCTGTTTATGGAAACCCAACAGATAATTGCTTCCAGCATCTCTTCATATCATTTCAGGCATCGATTTATGGTTTTCTGAATGCCTGTCGGCCTCTCCTTGGCCTTGATAGAACATTTTTGAAAAGCAAGTACCTTGGTACTTTATTTCTTGCCACTGGCTTTGATGGGGATGGAGCTCTTTTTCCCTTGGCATTTGGTGTCGTTGATGAAGAGAATGATGAGAATTGGATGTGGTTTCTGTCTGAGCTTCATAACCTCCTTGAGATTAATACAGAAAACATGCCGAGGCTAACAATTTTGTCAGACAGGCAGAAGGGCATTGTAGATGGAGTGGAAGCAAATTTTCCGACTGCTTTTCATGGATTTTGCATGCGTCACTTGAGTGAAAGCTTCCGCAAAGAGTTCAATAACACAATGCTTGTCAACCTTCTATGGGAAGCTGCTCATGCTCTAACTGTGATTGAATTTGAGGCAAAAATTCTGGAAATTGAGGAGATATCACAAGATGCTGCATATTGGATACGGAGAATCCCCCCTCGGTTGTGGGCTACTGCATATTTTGAAGGTACTCGATTTGGACATTTGACAGCTAATATAGTTGAATCATTGAATACATGGATTTTGGAAGCATCCGGGCTCCCAATAATTCAGATGGTGGAATGCATTAGGAGGCAACTAATGACCTGGTTCAATGAACGCCGAGAGACCAGTATGCAGTGGACATCAATACTGGTGCCTTCTGCTGAGAGGCGTGTTGCAGAGGCATTGGAGCGTGCACGCACTTATCAGGTGCTTCGTGCTAATGAAGCTGAATTTGAAGTTATATCTCATGAAGGAACAAATATTGTGGATATTCGGAACCGCTGTTGCCTTTGTCGGGGCTGGCAGCTATATGGTTTACCTTGTGCACATGCTGTGGCAGCACTTCTCTCTTGCAGGCAGAATGTGCATCGGTTTACGGAGAGCTGTTTCACTGTTGCAACCTATCGAAAGACTTATTCACAAACCATTCATCCAATTCCTGATAAAAGTCTCTGGATTGAGTTTTCTGAGGGAGATCCAGATTCCAACAAGAATGTTGAAGTTATCATCAATCCACCCAAATCACTTAGGCCACCTGGTCGTCCAAGAAAGAAGCGAGTACGAGCAGAAGATCGTGGCCGCGTGAAGCGAGTTGTGCATTGTAGCCGTTGCAATCAGACAGGTCATTTTAGAACAACATGTGCAGCGCCCATCTAATTTGTTACTGACTATGTTGATTTTTTCTGTATTTGGGTACGCCACTCCTGTGCAAAAGTACTTTAGCTGCTGCTTTTGTTCTTTGTAGTCTGTGATAGTTGTTAGATTAAGCTTATCGCCAGCTATCATCGTATATGTATGTTTACCTCAAAAGTACAATATTGTGGGTAATTGTAGCCTTCAATATCAAGATAGCGATTCTGGTGTCATGTAATTTTTAATTTCCTCCTTATTTAGTTGAGTTAGTTATGTTTTCTAACGCTATTATGTATAGTACATTTTTCCTGAGCTTGAGCTGGCGATTATTTATCTAGCTAATGATTCTTATTTTTTATTGTATTTTGGAACTCTCATCTAAACTCTATGAAACTGTGACAGCCTTCTGGGAAGATCAATCTGAAATCTTTGTTTGAACAAGGCTTGCAAACCCCCGCACGGAAAGTGGGAAAAGAAAACAGAAATCGGTTGTTCGTACTCCTTTGGGTGGCACAAATGTGTATTTTTTCCGGTCTGATGTTTCCTTGTTAAAATTAAAATTAAAATTAAAAAGAATTCTGAATCCCATCTTGATTTCCCTGTTCATGTGAATTCACATGGTTTTAGTTTCTCGGTACTGAAGTCCTCCATATCAGATACTTCATTTCTCCTCACTTTTATAGAATAGAGAAAATGCTAATAACAGAGATCGATTGTGCTGAGAGGAAAGAAGAAAAACTCAGGGCGAACATGGAATTGCTAGAAAAACCTAACCAACGGTTTTAGTGAGAAATGAGGTTTCCTGAAAAAAGACAACTCAATATCACAATGTCAAGGGGAAGAACAAACACTTCAACTGTGGGATGTCCTTAGACTAGTTTATGCTTTAATCGAGATTAAGTCCCTTTATCATATGATCTTAAGAACCCACCTTCCACATCAGCTTGATGCATTTAGAGGAAATAAATTTATCAAGGAGCTCGCTCAAAGATTCAAACTCAGGAAGTCAAGGGAGGAAGAACACCTCTTTGACTGCAATGACAACCATTCGATTTTGGTATCTTAATTTAAATAGTAAATGTCTCATTGTGTCTTTAATGAATTTTTGGGATAAATTGAACAATCCCTCTAAGATAAAATGAAGTTATAGGAACCATCCAAAAGTTTGAAGATTTATCAGGAACTCCATATTATCCTCAAGATGTCCTTGATATTATTTATAAAAAACAATAATTAATTTTAAAAAATAGAAAAAAGAAAACTCAAAACAAAAAAGCAAATTAAAATTATTTATGTGCTAAAAAATAATGTCTGATTTTTTTTATTCTTTCTATATTTTTTAAAATTCCTCAGTTAATTATTTTTAAAAATAAGTAATCAAAGGCATTTTGGATTAAAAAAAGGATGTTTTTGTAATGTGTTTTTATTTTTAATCAAATCTTCAAATTTTTGAGTGAGTTCTGTAAACACTTCAAAATATAGTAATTGTAATTTATCCAAATCTTTTTAAGTTATATTAAGTAATACTCTAAAAGGCGTGGGGAAACTGCACTTCCCACCCACCTTTTCCATTTATTAATATATTATATTATTATAATTATTATATTATATTATAAAACTGTTTTTTTTTGTTTTTTTAATGAATTTTTTTATTTGATTTAGTTTGTTAATGTTAAATTTTTTTATTTAGTTATCAGATTTTCATGATACGGATCCTGAATTTGATGGGTTAACCTGGTTTGACGAGTTAACCTGGATTTTTTTTTCTTTTTAATTAATTTTTTTTCGTTTAGTTTAGTTTGTTAATGTTAAATTTCTTTCTATTTAATTATCAGATTTTCATAACACGTATCCTGGGCTTGACGAGTTAACTTGATTTGACGGGTCAACCCAGTTAATTCTGGGTAAACCCGTCAATTTTTTTCTGTTTAGTTATCAAACTTTCATGACGCGAATCCCAAGTTTTACGGGTTAACATGATTTGAAGGGTTAACCCAATTAATTCAGATTTTTTTTCTTTTTCTTCATTAGTTTTTTTCTTCCTGTTGGTTTTTTTCTTTGTTTTTTCTTTTTAATTAATCTATTTAATTATCACACTTTTATGACACGACCTTATAGCCAGACCCACATTCAATATTCTTGAGTCCGGTGTTGCAGTCAGGCTTACTTAAACTTGGGTCATGCAAGTTTAATGTTATTATTAATATTATAAATATTACTTTTAAGTCAGGCGTTACAGCCAAACCCAAGACTCTTGAGTATAACTTTGCAGAAAAATCTAACACTTTTAAATTTTAGTTTTTTTTAGATATTTTTTATAAAAAAAAACCCATGACATCGCACGAGGTCATATAACTAGTAATATTTAAAGGATGAAGTTAAAATGTGCTTTAATTACGAGAGAGAAAGTCTTGATTATAAAGTGGGAGAGAGGAGTGTCCATTCAATTGCCTTTTATGGGCTTTGTAGGAATGGGCCTTTCTTATGATTTAACTTGATCTTGTAAGCCCACACCGTTTTGAAGGAAACCCAATCCCTACCCTTCCAACGGTAAGAAAAAAATTGATAAACCACTCCTCTATATAAAACACACAAATCCCTCTCACTGTCTTCGATTTTTGCTTTCAAATTTCTCTAAAAAAAATCCTTCAAGAAAACCGCTCTCTCTCAAACAAACCCTAACTGTGTCTTAAAGCAGAGCATGAAGAGAAATATTTCTCATCCAGTTTCACTTTTAAGGTATAATAATTCGTGCTCTTGAAATCATCTTTTTATTGGTATGTTTTGTTTCTGTTCAATTTAAGGATTATTATTGTTTTTGCTTAATTTCCAGTTTTAATTAGATTTTCTTTGTTAATTTTCTTTTATCCTCTATTTTTTTTTTCTTAAAAAAATCTGTACCAGTAATTTGCCACATGATTTTCAAAAAAAAAAAAAATTGCCCATTTTTATTTCTATATCTCTAATCTAAGTTTAATTTATTTTTTTGAACACACACACAAAAAAAAATCGTGGAAAGGAAAAAAAGTTAGCTTATCTTAGAGACGGAAACTGCAATTCAGGCAACGAACCATAATTACTATATTTTAATTTTTTATATATATATTTCTTGAATGAGTGTCTGATCCTCTGTGCTTCTCTTCTTTCATGCTTTATATTTTTTAAAAAAGACTCATGGTCATGAATTCCTAAAATCATAGGTTTAGTCTTGTTTCACTCTAATTTTCAAACTTTGTAGGTAGCTTTAGAATTCGGTAAATGGGTATGCTTTCTGTTTCTTTCATGTTTAGTGATTTTTTGAATTTGGTGAAAAATGCCTACTTGTGCAGGAACATGACAACCGCCTTCAGGTTCTTCCCCAATTTCCTATATATTTCTTTTTGAGGCATGTTGTATATATTTGGTGTAGTAATCAAATTTTCAGCTCAAGTAACAACCCATGTAATGATTCTTGTTTCAGAGTGCTAAGAATGTAGCGAATTATACGGCAGACATCAGATAGATGGAGATGCCTTAGTGCTTGCATAGGAAATGTCTCGTCGAGTAATAGTTAGATAAATAAGACTAACAACTAGCTTCCGATAAGTAGTAGGATCATCAAGAAGCTCCCCTTCATCACGGTGATATTTCACATTAAGTTTCATGGGAGTGTCAACCGAAGTAGTGTTGGTGAGGCCGGCTAACTGAACTAGTTCCTGACTATACTTGTGCTGATGTAGGAAGAGATCGTGAGGTTGATAATGCACTTCCAAGCCCAAAAAATAGGTGAGCTGGCCGAGGTCTTTCACGTGGAATGTAGAATGCAACGAAGTCTGAATTGCAGAGATTGCCTCCAAGTCAGAGCCAGTGATGACGATATCATCCACATAAACAAGGAGGACAACGATACCAATGAATGTCTTTTGTAGAAAGAGAGAGGAGTTATATTGACTTTGAGTGAAGGAGAAGCCCAGCAATGTGGATCGAAACTTGTCAAACCATACAAAGAACGTTTCAGTTTGCAAACATCATTACATGAGGAAGTGGACATACTAGAAGGAAGTTTCAAGTAAACGTCTTCCTCGAGATCACCATGAAGGAAGGCGTTCTTGACATCCATTTGATGTAAGGGCCAAGATTGAGATGCAGCAAGAGCGAGTATAGTTCGAACAATGGTCATTTTGGCGACTGGTGTGAAGGTCTCATCATAGTCAAGACCATATTCCTGTTTATTGTCAAATGCCACTAACCGAGCCTTGTAACGGTCGATGGACCCATCAGAACGACGCTTAATAGAAAACACAAATTTACTGCCAAGGGGATTCACAGATGAGGGGCATGGAACAACATCCCAGGTTTGGTTTTCTTCAAGTGCGAGAAGTTCAGTTTCAATGGCTTTTCACCAACACTCATGCTCCATTGCCTGTTTATAAAATGAAGGAAGAAAAGTAGAAGACAAGGTGGCTGTGAAGGATGAGGGAGGAGAGAGTAACCATACCTATTAGGGGGTCTACGAACCCAAGTACTTTGTCGATGAGAGGGAGTTGCAGTTGCTGGAACATGAGCAGCAGTCGGGGAAGGAACGTGAGGGGGCTTGGGAGGGTCTGGAGGCTGGTAGGAAGTACCAGATGAACATCTTTGATATACTAGAAGAGGCTTAGAAGGGACTGGAGTTGTAGAAGAGTTAGAAAACATAGGTCAAACAGAAAATGAAGGAGGAACAGGATCCTGATGCATGGAAAAGAAATATTGGTTTTCTAGAAAGATCACATTTCTAGAAATTTGAATGTGACGCAGATTTGGGTCATAGCAAAGAAAACCTTTCTGGTGTACTGAATATCCTAGGAAAGCACATTGAATTGACTGAGCCGTGAGTTTTGTGCGTTCATGTGCAGGAAGATGAACATAACAGACACAACCCAAAGGTACGAAGGTTGGAATAAGTTGGAGAATGACCAAACAACCTGAGGAAAGGAGTGTCGTGGTTCAATGTAGGGGAAGGCAATCTATTGATGAGGTGGACAACAGTGGAGAGAGCTTCACGCCAAAAACGAGAAGGTGCAGACAACTCTAACAGGAGAGTACGAACAACATCAAGAAGATGATTCTTTCTTTCAGCCACCCCATTTTGTTGAGGTGTTGAAGGGCAAGACCGTTGAGAAATGATGCCATGATGCTGTAAAAAGTCCTGAAACAAATGAGACATATACTCACCCCCATTGTCAGAACGAAGGATTTTGATTTGGGCTGAAAATTGGGTCTGGATATGTGCATAAAAAATCTTAAAAACAAAAAATATTTCGTCTTTAGAATGAAGGAAATAAATCCATGTGAAACGGCTATAATCATCAATAAAAGTGAAAAAGTATTTGTAATTAGCATGAGAAGTGACTGGTGCCATACCTCACACATCACTATGTATCAAATTGAAAGGTTGGACTACGTTTGGTGTGTGAATAGGAAAGGGTAGAGTTTTACTTTTGCCAAGCCTGTAAGAATTGCAATCAAACTGAACAGCACTAAGAGATGGTGAATCTTTATTTCCAAGAAAACCAGATTTCAATAAATCATGAAGAACATTAGAGTTTGGATGTCCGAGATGTTTATGCCACGCTTAGTAATCAACATGAGCAGAATTACAAGTGACAAAGGGCAAAGAAAAAGGAGACAAAGGAAATTGAAGAGGAAAAAGACGTCCCATTTTAGGCCTCTTCGCGATCATCCTTCCTAACTGTTGATTCTGCACAACACAACTAGATTTGGAAAATTCCAATTTGCAATCATTTTCAACCAATTGACTGACAGACACAAGATTGGTGGTAAGACCAGGTGATACAAAAACATCAGTGAAAGAAGGAGAAACATCACCAGTGGCCGTGATAGGTAAATGACTGCCATCAGCAGTATGAATTTTGAGATTTCCAAAATATTCGTTGACATTGGTAAGAGAAGCAGCATTGTTTGTCATATGATTGGAAGTCGTGGAATCAAAATACCAAGGAGATAATGTAGAAAGATTTTTACCTGAGAGTCCCAAAGCTGAAAATGCAGAAATGATCATTTGTTGAATCATGGTAGGAGTCACGAATTGGACAGGAGTAGGAGCACTTTGTCTCAGAGGTGAAGAGCCAATTAAGACAGTATATGTTGTCTCTGTTTTCTTGGGAGGTCGAATAGGGCATTCTTTGATGATATGGCCATCTTTTTTGTAGTAGTTGCAATTTTCGAGGACAATTTGCAGCATAATGGCCAAATCCCTTACAACAAAAACATTGAATAGTGCTCATATCCCTGCCTCTTGGCTTACCTTGTGCTGCATAAGCCACAGGAATAGATGTAGATCGTCATTGTTTCATGGTGGTTTGAGTGAGAAGGCGTTGTTCTTCGCAAAGGAGGTCACTAAGGCATGTATCCAAGGAGGAACAAATTCTCGGTTCATCAGGTTGGATCTGGTGCCTTCAAATTCAGGTCTCATTTTCATTAGAAATTGATCCCGTTGAGTAGTTTCATGAACAGATTGAACAGAGCTAAAACCTTCGAATGGTAAGCCAGTATAAACTATATCAGTGTATTTAGTACAAAGATTAGTAAATCTAGAGTAAAAATCAGAGATAGAAAGACTATCCTGTTGAAGAGTGCTCAATTCATGTTCAAGCTGAAACCGACGAGCAATGTTTTGTTGGCTATAGATTTTCTTCAGGTAAGTCCACATCTGAGCTGCAGTCTGAGAGGATCGAAGATTCAAGATGATGTTAGGTTCAACAGATCTTAAGATCCAAGCCATAACTTGAGCGTCCTTGACTTCCCACTTGGCGTGTTGGTCTATGTCTTTGATTTTGTCAGGAGCTGGGTTACTTCCATCAACATGTTCCCACAACTCCTTACCTTTGACAAAAATCCTAAAATGAAACGCCCAAGCAAAGTAGTTCAAGCCATTGAAACGAATCATAGAAACATCAGACTTATTTGAAGACATGAGGTCAAGAGAACTTTGATCAAGAATAACCGAGACTAAGAAACTTGATAGGAAATAATAATTCAGAGTTGTAGCTCAGATACCATGACAGTTTAGAGTCTTTTGAATAAAATTGTGTGTCTTCTCATTGAAAATTGCCCATTATATAGGTAGAATTTACAAGCTAATAAAGGAAAGAATACAACAGGAAATAATACAGGCTGATACAGGAAATAATATAGGCTGATCTTCAGCCCTTAGAAACAGCTAACCTATAGCTAGTATATCCCAATAAAGAAAAGAATAAATAGGCAAAGAATCTGATGGCATTAAATGTGTAGGTATAGGTATTTTCTTTGACACAAATTTCACTGTTTGGGAGACTTAAGTTATAGATTGGGATGTTAATGAGCAACACATATTGAATGCTAAAAGAAGTGTAATTTCTTTTGCTTTCTTCAATCCATTTGATCATCATTGTTTTGTGATTTTGCAATCATCTTTATATTGAAAAAGAATGTTGTGTTGATATCCCAAATCATGGATCGCAGTTCAATTTTATTTGGAAGACATGCTGCAAAGACACTGACATGGAAAATGAACCTGAAACTCAGTAATGATTCATACATGTGATGATAAATGAACTTAATCCTCCTGTTATAATCTTTTTTGTAGTCTGGTGTGAACCTTCAAGTTGCGCAAAAAAATTATATATTTGTGCCTGCTTTCACTCTAGCCTCACACATTTCATTTCACATTCTCTAACTTGCACGAGGTTTGACATGGGAACCAAAAGTGGAGGAAGATTGATACTCTCTTAATAAAACTTAATGCAGACAATCCAAACTGCATTCATATAATGAAGATGATAAGTAAGGAAGTAAGTTTTAATAATCCCTTCGATTTTTCTAGATATAAAAGTGGAGTCTCCTCCTGATCATTGCCATAAAAATCACTTTAACAATTGATTTACGGAATATGATTTGTTACAAGATATACTCGGTGATTTCAACATCTATAATCATCATCTCTCGTATATTCATTACAGCTACAGATAGCATTTACCACGTCTTTCATTCTAATGTTATTGCATTTTGATTCAATATCTTCTGGAGTTGTCTCCATCGACAAGGCCACTGGGCTTAATTCTTGAAGAGTTAAAATGTAGTCTGTGCTTGTGTTTTGATGTTGCTTATTCAGAGTGTTGATGAGTCAATTCGAAAGCTGATGCTGAATTCTCACAAGTCAACGGATCTTCATGAGGTAAGGGGTACTAAACTCAACATGCTGAGTTAGAAAGCATTATATTATTTGATAATATTGTCTTGGATGAATGTCTTGAATGAGAGTTTGGATGGTCATGGCCAGCTTATACTCCATTTGATTTCAAATAATTGGTCCTGGTTGATCTATTTCCTGGCATGGTTTTAGCAATAATAACTTGGAAACCTCATAGCTAGCATGTTTTCATGGTCTATAGATGATTTAAATCTGTGTCATGATTGAGTATTATTTATGTTTCGCATTATCTTTCACGGTCCATCCCAATTTTATTGTAAAGAAAAACCCATACTCTATGTTAGTATTTATTACTTTATGGGATGACTAGGTATCAAGTTTCCAACTTTATAGATAAAACTAGGTACCAAGTTGTCTTTTTTATTTCATTAAATTTTTATTTTATCAAAATCTTAATGGCTAAGGATCTTCTTAATTTTTCAAAAATCATACCTTAAGTTTCAATTGTCGAGAAATTTTGAATTGTCTTCATTTTTTAAGTATTGTAAAAATTATTAAAACTCTGATGTTTTTTCAAATACATTAAAAAATATCAAAGAATTTAGTTTAAACAAATTGAATTAATATTATGAGCTATAGTTTAATATATATATATATAATATGTTTTTTATTTGCAGCTAACCTGGGAAAATAAAGGAAAGAAATATGTGGGATATGAAAACAATTCTTATCAAGGTTACTAAAGTTGTTTAAGAATTTATAATAATATATCAGTTAGATTATATATCATTTACACCCTTATTATTATTTTTCACTAAGGTTCTTTCTCAATAAAATTATCAAATCATGTTACATAATCTTTAAATTTTTCTTTAAGAGAAAAACCAAGATTTTCAATTGAATAAATACTTCAAATGTAAACTATATTACATGTGAGCATATTATTAGATTTTTTGTTGTTTTTTTATCTTTATGACACCATATATATATATATATATATATATATATATATATATATATATATATATAGACACACACACACGTGATATAAAATGAATTTGATTTAAGAAGGAAATAATTGAAAATACATGACTTGATATACTCATATTTAAATATAAAAAGAATTGGGATGGTCAAATTGAAAGAAGATTTTTCTTATTTATAAATAACTAGATAATTATAACAGATCATCCTGCAATACGAGACATTTTACGTGTGTTTTATAAGTCTCAAGAAATATTTCGAAGTTAACATTTTAAGAAAAGTCATATAACATGTATATGATTTCTTTTTTTAAAAAAAAAAAGCCCACAACATCCTTTATCCACATTTATTTGAAAAAAAACAAAAAAAATGAATCAAAAATTTGAATAAAAAAATTTAAAGAGTCACACTCAACTGAGTTACAAAAGAAATAAAAACAGATTTAGATAATACAAAAACTCAAAATTAATCTTATATTTTTTAAATAAGAGTGGACTCTCAATCCAAGTGTGAGAAGAATTTTATGATACATCAACAAAAACTAGTTAAGGAGGGAAATTCAATGATTTCCTCCTCACAAAGAACTGTTCACTTAAAAAAATTAATTTTAATTTTTAATAAATTTGTTTATCTTGTTTTCATAATTTAAGTTGCAGGTTTAACTGGTTAACTCGATTTTTTTTTTCAGTTGATTTTATTTTTTTAGTTTTATCCTTTAATTTTTGATTGATTTGGAATTAGATTTTCAGTTTGTTTTCTATGTGGTTATTCTGATCTTCTTACTTGGATCACGGCTTGGTAGGTGAACTCGGATTGACTCGAGTTATTTTTTTGTGTCTTTTGTTTAATTGAATTTTTTTTTATTTTTATCCTTCAACATTGGATTGATTAAGAATTGAACTTTATAAATTGTTTCGATTTGCTTTTTATGAAGTTATCACTTATCACCATCACATGATCCAGGTTACAAGTTTGACAAGTTAACTTAAGTTGACTCGAGTTGTATGTTTTTTGGTCTTTGTTTATTTGAATTTTTTTTTCAATTTCATCCTTTAATATTGGGTTGATTGGGAATTGAATTTTATAATTTGTTTCGATTTATTTTTTTATGGGGTTATCTCAGTCTCACGTTTCGAGTCACGAGTGTTTTTAGTCAAATTTTATTTTTAACAGCCATTCAGGTTGTTTTTAAATTTATCAAGTTAACAAGATGATATTATATCAACTCTTCCACTATTTAAATTTTCCTTCTCCTATAAAATAAGTTTGCAACCCTTAATATATTTTTACTTTAAAAAATAAATTGATTTGAACAGCAATACAGTACGGTCAAAAGATATAAGTCATATCTAAAGAAATTATACAAAATTATTCCTAAAATATTCCAACTCTTGTTTGACAATGTGATATGAACAATAGTTGTCAGCTACAGTCTGGTTCGCACCAAAAACCATACAGAAATAGCGTTGGGTTGCAGCAATAATCGATTCCTTTATTCTTCAATACTTCTCTGCACGCATCTTATCTCATCAGAATATAGTTCCTGTTGCAATGCCTACATCACCATATTGTATCACCATGTTCGCCTGTAACAAGATTTATTACAAAGTAATTAATGCAATCTCAAAATGTCAATAGGGTCCCTTCAGGTTTTTTTATTATTATTTTGAAAATGTCAGAGAAATGTATCTAATATCAAGTAGGTGAGGTATCACATTCAGGTCTATATATTCTGGCATTTTAATCTCCATTTGGCATCCAAGAAAAGATGAAGGAAAAAACCCATAAAAAGAAACTCATAAAAACCTATAATCCATAGTTTGAATCCCACAAACCTCAAAGTCACTGGAGGTTTATATAATTGTTAACTTCAGGACTTGTAGGATTAATCAAGGTGTATTTAAGCCGGTCCAGATACTCATATTTATTAAAAAAAAAAACCATAAAATACCATAAAATCGCATGGGCAATGGTATCCAAAGAACACATAGGCCCGGCCTTGTAGGCTGGCAAGAATCAAAAGCGAACAATATCACATCCTTAAAAGCCACAATATATATAAAGACGGCACCCTCACCGAAATATTCAGCTTGAAAGAAATAGTTAAGCTGGAGAGATGATAGTAGTAGAAGAAGTTCCTCCAATATTACAGGTCGAGCATAACATTGCTGGTTGCGATATTAGACTAATACCATTGGGTCTCCATATCTATGTGCATCGGCCTTCGTACACCCACCATGGTCAGTTCTTCCCTTCACTCTGACACTTCTCTCCTCAATTAATTTGTTCCAGATCCCAACAATTTTTATCAAAGATATATACTTGATTTATGGCAGGGATATATATAGGCGATGGGAAGGCCATTCACTTCGTAGGCCCAAAAGCCGGACCCACAATGGCTTGCAAAAAATGTGGCTTCTCAAGAAATACGGGCCATGGAGTGGTGGAAACTTGTCTTGAGTGCTTCCTCGACGGAGGATTCCTCTGTCGATATAATTATAATGTGCCCAGAATGATTCTTAGTATCACTTCTCATACCATGTGCCCTAATTGCACCACCACTGAGAGATCGAAATCGGGGAGTGAAATTGTTGAGACTGCAAAAGAAAAGTTGAAAGAAGGTTTCGGCAAATATAACCTCCTGTCTAACAACTGTGAGCACTTCGCAACATTCTGCAGTACAGGAACTGCCTTCAGCCAGCAAGTTAAACAAAAAGCAGCACTTGCTGCAAGCCCTCTTCTGGCGCTTGTGTTTTACAGGGACAGCATTTAAGACTTTGAATGTTAGAGGATGACACGCGGGAAAAAACCATTTCAAGGGTCTGTCTAGCATCATAATTAGCAGCCCTTCACCATCATGTATTACTCATAAATCATACACTCTAGCATGCACGAAAACACCTGGCTATATCCAGGTCCCTCTCCCAATCATAGAAGGAGAGGTTTGTGCGTAGCTTGGTACAAGGCAAGCTTCACATATAATAAAACCATCATAATTTATCTACTCTCCTCTTCTTTCTCGATATCATGTTCTTTACTTTACTAGTAGTGTCCAAGGAGACCTACGTGAGTAAACAGAGGAGCTTAAGGTTTTTTTAAGGACTTGTTATGGCATCGGTTGGCAGTTTGTCTCGCGAAATACCTACAAGTTCAACATTTTTTCATGTATATTTGTGATAAAAAGATCCTAGCCACCCAAACCTCATGATATCTTCATCTAGCACTTATAGATCCTCCTCTCCTTTTCTTTTATTTTCTTCATCTTACTTTGATCCTCCTCTAGAAATAGAAATAGCATGTCAACTTCAAATGATACAGTTTTTGTTCTTCTTTTGGTTTGCAATTTTTTGTTTTCCTTCCCCATTTATTTTTATCTCTGCACTCTCATTCTTTCTTGAATCAAATAAAAAAAATTGAGGTAATCTTATAAAAAACAAAATAAATTAAATTATAAAACTTAATTCTCAATTAAATCAAATATTAAATAATATAAAAAAACAATTATATAAAAAAAACTTAAATTAACTGGATTAATTCATAAAATCTACAATCCAATCATATGAATAAAATAGCCTTAAAAAAACAAAAAAAAATATACAAAATCTAAATTCCAAGCTCAAAAAATAAAGAAGAAATATTAGGAAGGGAAGAGGGATTTCATTGAATTAAATTAAATGGGTTTCAAACTTCCTTTTTGTAAAATAGTATTAAAGTTTGCAAGGTCCGGTCTGCTGGGGAAAAAATGTGGTGGATGAAATTTCAATTCCTAAAATACCATAGAATTGAACGATCAGTTTATATAGAAAAGGCTAACTAGAGAACGAACCCATCAAAATTGGTTCAGCAGTCACCTACAGCCCGTTTGGCGATGGTGCTTTCGCCAAAATTTAAATATTTAAAGTGCTGAATTTAAAAATGAATTTAAAAAATATATATATATTTTTAATACATTTTTAAATAAAAAAACACTTTGAAAAAATCAAAACAAATTTCAAAACAAATCAAGTAAAACCTGACCAATTAGCCAACCATTTAAACAAAGGTCCAAGAACCTGCAGATATGCTCAGAGAAGATTACAGAAAATTAATGAGCTGTTCATACCTCTCCATTCACAAGAAACAACTCAGTCCCAACTGCCCTTTTCTCTACAAAGCACACACAATCCACAGGACCAAAAGGCAAGAACAAAACTAAGATGAGTTACTGGACGCCAAAGTACCTTAATAGTGACAATTTTCGTCCACAAATGAAGCTATCATAGAAGAGTCGAGCATATGGCTGAAGTTGCACAAGAATTTAAAACATTCTATTGGCAACGCCATGTGGTCCAAGCATAATGCACATGAAGAATCTAACTCAGGTAATTTGTCTAGCCAAGAATCTAGAGAAATGCAAGGTACAACTACAGCATGCTTAATTGATTATTTGGTGATAATATCATCCAAGTTCGCAGAGGAAACCAACTCAGCAAAGAACAAGTCATATCAACGAGGGAACCAACTCAGAGCTGCTGCCTAGTAACCATAGTTTGCACCATACATTGAGCCATATCCCCCAGCATGGCCGGTGTGTTCTGGATTGGATGGTGGAGAAGCATACACTGAACTGTGAGAATAAGGATTGTAACCTTGGTCTGCAGCCCCACCTGTTTGAGGCTGTGCTGGGGCTCCAGCTTCAGCCATGAAATTCTGCAATAGAAGAGTACACCATCAGAATCCAATCAAATGCATATACACTATAATTAATGCAAATCAACAGCTAGGATCTCCAGCTACCGTATTTAGCCCAACTATTAAACAAGAGATTGCTTATATTAGAAAAACAGAAAATTTTCTTCATATAAATGAGAACAAGAATGAGTCAACATCAGCAATTTCCATCTAGTAAACGATCACCCGAACCAATCACTATGCCAAAAGAACAATTTTTAAATCACTTGGCTGACGTTCATAATCCATCAGAACTTCAATCTTTTTTCCTGCTCTGTCTTCTTTCATTGAACTTGTCATTCTAGGTGGAAAATATATGGTGCAGCATCATACTATGAAACTACATGCCACAACAATCACTATCTAGTAAGCCACATGATCTTGGCCACAGGCTCCAATTCAAATGATGAAGACCTGATTAAAATTACACCTCGGTGCACATGGATGTTTAAAAAGGAAATTGTAAAGTAGGTTCTTCCTATTATACAAAATGTTTTCCTATTTAGTGACAAACCATCCTGCATCAACTTCACTTTTCCCAACCTTGAAACACTAATCAATTTACATGTACTTATACGCTCTGCAGAACAGATGCCATGAACCGTAACAAATATTTTATGACATTCCTAGCAGATACCACAATATGCAGCCTATAATGACAAGGTCCTGCCGCACAACCAGCAAAGCAAATCAGATATTATATTGTCCATTTGACAAACAACTCGTTATTTAGCTTCAGTTTGTAAACATCCTTATTAAGCCTAAAATTAAATTTTAGACTAAACATGAATAATTGCGGGATTATACATGATAAATAAATGCAAGCCTTGTCAAAATCTCATGCAAGCAATGCCCATTCATATACAATCAGCAGTTTAGGAAAACATGTCACCCAAATAGGATACATCTAGTAAAGAGAGGGGAAGATCAATTGAGCTAAAGCATGAAATATTGCCTGTATCAGCTGCTGAGCTGTTTGGACTTGAGAAGCAGTTCCACTGATTTCAACTGTCATTGCCCCAGGAACACCTCTAGTTTCTTGTATAGTAACAGTTGCCCCACTAGCACGTCGAATGTAGCTTATACTTGCACCAGCTGTCCCAATAACAGCATCAGCATATGATAATGGGATTTGCATTTGTTGTGTAATCTGCACAAGAACCCACAAAACCTGTCAGTCATTTTGAAACCTCCAAAGGTGCTGATAAGTGCCAGAAAGAAATACAAAATGAGATTATTTGGCTTGCAATCGAATAAAATAGAACCACTTCATTTGCAATGAAAGAAACGCCTGAGAAATATTACAAACCCATCCCAACCAAAAATAATAACATATAATACCAAGGAAAAATGATTGCATAAATCTTCTGCATGTGATTTGTATTAAAAGGCCTCTAATTCCACTCCATCAAATCTGGGATGTAAAATTACTATATGATATCTTTTATGGAAAGCTATAGCAGTGTGCAAAGCTCCCCATGAGAGCTACACAACCCTTCCAACCTCAAGAAATCGTGAAAAAGGAAAAGAAAATCGAATCAAATGTTTACACAGAACATCCAGGGGGGTGGGGGGGGGGGGGGGATGTTTCTGCTTATCGGCATGTCACCCCACATCCCATCTCATTCTCCAACATAAAGGTGCTAATAGCATCTCGAATTTCCTTCAATGAGATGGATGAGGGGGAAGGAAAACAAAGAGAATAAAAGAACCTGTGTGATCATTGATGGTGCAGCTTGGGCATTTGATGAAGCATGGCTACCCATGGGAGCTTCTCTTCCATATGCAGATATACCCTGGTGAGGTTGTTTTTCCATTAGAGGTGGCATGTCAGCAGGAGGGTAGTAATTGTCAAGCTGTCGCGGAGGTGGCATATATTGGGGATTTTGTCCATAACCAGGTCCTCCACCATGATTTGGAGGAAGGGGTTGAGGTGGACCCCATGATTGATGTGGTGGCATCTGCTCCATTGAAGGATTCGACATTTGCATCTTGTAAATTATATAAATCAGAATTTCATCAGACCAGTCATGCCATAATAGGTAAAGTCATTCCAATCTTAATGAAGAGCAGCTTACTTGCATTTCAAATAACGGAATTATACTTCGGTCAACTAAAAATTTCCTGAGATGAGATGCAATTAACTCCACTGCTTTGTGCACTCCAGCTGCTTCCCCCAATACTTCAACAACCCTATCATCTTGAAGAGCAAAAACTGGAAGGTCTTCTGCAGCAGTTTGATAAAAAAAAAACAGAGAGATTAGACATGCAGATAAAATTCAGAAATAAGTTGAGAGAAGTATCTGAATCCAAACCATGAGGACTTGTAAAACAAAATGAACATGCGAGGCATTAAGATAATCAATTATTAAGATGAGTTTCATAATAAACAGCAGAAGAGGGGTGAGAGCAAAACGGTCCACTAAATGAGTATCCTCAAATAATTTTGCCACACTTTTTTTAGCGGAGAAGGTGGGACCTTAAAAGAAAAGAAAGGTAGATAGGTCAGATAGATTATGCAATCCTGAACCTCAGAAAAAAGAACTGCATGTGGTGGTCATTGATTAGGTATTGAAACCAACATCATCATGATACCACTATAAATAAACAACAGTGATACAATGGTGGGTGGAAGAGGTGGGGTGAACAGCTGAGCTAGAGGCATTGTCGGTAATGGTGTGGTTGAGAAATTATAACAAATTGGCAACAAATAATAAGGGCACATATTACAGAGGTAAGTGAAGAAGATGAAGAAATGCTAGGAACTCGGTTAATGATGGCCTTGGTTCACCCCTCCATTACTCAGAAACTTGATTTGTAAGTTTAGAGCATGACAACTACATATTTCAGATAGTTTCTATTTCCAAAGAACTTGGTTAATTTGCCATTACTGAATTAGTTGCAATTATAACACAATTGAGAAAAAACAGCACTTGAATCCAGTAAAGCATAATTTACAAAACATGATTTTCTGAAAAATGGAATGAATTGTAAAAGACAGCCACTGATTATGGCTTCACCATGACAAACAGCAATAGCTTAATTCAAGAAAACAGATAACAAAATGAATTTTGAATCATTTCAAAATCAGAAGCGAAAGGGAAAAACCTGCACCAAGAACTCTAACTATGCAAGTTGATGCCTCTTGGATGGATTTAACGGTTCCTCCTTGTTTTCCTATCAAACTTCCAGCTTGTGAGGCTGGTACTAGCAGCCTTGTTGAAACCTTAGCTCCACTGGTTGGTGGAGTGTTAGAAGAATCACTGTCCAAACCATCAATAATGCGTTTGTGAACCCTCAGTAGGCCATCCATAGCAGGAGGAAGAGAGGAATCAGGCTCCTCCTTGGCAGATACCATTACCTATATAACAAAGTTAGTATAACAAACCAAGGAAAAAAACTATGACTCGAGTCCAAGAACACCTCAAGGGAAGAGGAAAATGAAATGAGATGGAGCAACAAGTGAGAAAAATAAAAAATAAAAACAATGACACAACTCTTTCTAAATAACATTTCAAACAATATGGTATCCCATTGTATGAAATTTTACAACTATATTAGAGTTTCACCACAACCATTGCCTGTTATTCCCCTATTCTCCTCCTCTAGGGAATAATGAGTCCTCAATTTTGTTGTCAAAATTCAATGGCGCGCATGCACTATAAATTCTCCACCTGCTCCTCTGTTTGCCATGATGTCAAATCACAGAACATTTTCTCCTCCAACAGAACTAAGGGTACTACCTCACTTAGTTTTCTTAATTTTTACCAATAAAATCAACCATGCAGTTTCTGGCACGACGTGGAAGAAGCAAAGTGTGCACTTTGATGTTTCCACTTCTGCACCCTCTAGTTGAAAACAGGTCCTTTGTAGCTGGGGGAACTCCAGCGTTTCTGAAGTTACCAGAAAGATTGCAGAGCTTCATGGAACTGTTGTTCGTGTAATATGTCTGTATATTCAAATCAACTTTTCAGCACTTTGCAATGCTCAATGCTGATCCCAGCAATCTGGATCTTTGGTTCTTCAAATTTGGGATCCTAATGATGGTTGATACATTGCTTAAAAAATTGCGGACAGAACCTGCACACATTCATTTGTCATTGCAATAAAAGTATTTCTGTTATACTTCTCGATTTCTTCTGACGAGGCTTCCTTTTTGTCTTCTTTTCAACTACGCAAACTTTTACAATAATGATTCATTCAAAGTTAAATGATCATATCTTAGGTTCTCTTCAAAATTGATTTCTTAATTCCCAATCAAATGTTGTAGCTTTAAAGGGTGACAGAATAATATGCGATATTTCTGAGAACTCTCCCTCTTAATATCATTGCAAGGTACAGATAGATACATAACTCGGATATCCATAGAAAACAAATGACTGCCATGAAAAATACTACACAGTGGCAAGAACACAAAGGGTTGGATGAGAAACGGTTGAATCAGATATCCAAACAATTATAGATCAGAATTGTGCCACTTGCACAGATTTTAATTTGGTTTACAAATGATCCATAGAAGCTTTAAAACCTTAACTTGAAATGTGTGTTTTAATTATCAGTTCCATTTTCTTCTATGTTTTAATAATTAGAAAACTCCTTAATACAAGTTATATTTACAGCTAAGGAGAAATTTATAAGCTTAAAACTTTATCAATCTCTTTGAAAAGCTAGCTTCTTTGTTATGGGTTTAAGTCAATACATAAAATTAAGCTTGCCTTATCAATCTCTCTTCCATAAACAAGCTTCCTTTGTAATTGATGTTAATGTAGCTCAAAGCACAGATTGATGATCATGTGATCCAATCACAAACAAGTTTTACTAGCAACCGCCAAATTCCTATTAAAAATATCAGACGTGTTATAGATAGATGGCCAAACTTGTAATATTACAACACAACCAGCTAACCCTGAGAAAATATTCTGCAATGCCTGAAAATTGCTTCCATGTTCCAAATTATCAATTTCTTAAGAGGGAAAGGAAAACATAAAAAGAAAAGAAAAACAAAATTAAAGCATGCTATGATAGATTCAGTTGACATATGAATGAAATATCAAGGGAGGTCTAACCATCAAACACTTTGCATCAACAAATTATTTCCAACCATCCTATTTCTATATTTTCCAGATAACCTAGTTGGGCAAATAAAAGAGAAGAAAAACTTACAGCTCTTTCTGTCGTCCCTGGAGGACCATCAAGTATCTTAATGCGTGCTCTTGTCTCCTCAACTATCTTTTTAATGAACTCCCCTTTACGGCCAATGATACTGCCTACTTTTTGAGCAGGAACCAACATCCGAAACACACTCTCTCCAGGCCATCCAGGCCACCTCTTCTCACCACCTCCAGAGACTGTATCCTCATCATGTCCTTGCTTTGAAGCCTCATCATTTTCAGGCACTTGATCTATAGCATTATCCATGTCATGGTTCACAGGGTGATCCACATCATGGTCTATAGAAGGATCCACATGATGATCTGTAGGGTGATCCATGTCATCATGCTCTACTGCCAATCCAGGACCTGTGATGTGATCCACACCATGATCTACAGCATGATCAGTGCCATGATCCAATCCAAGGTCAGTGGAGTCCAAACCGTGGTCTACAGGATGATCAACACAGTCAGCAGCAGGATCCACACCATGAACTGCAGCGTGATCCACTTCATGCTCACCAATGCCTTGATCAACATCCGCCATGAGATATGCACTGTAAGAAAGCAGGAACATAGTTTATAAACCCAACTATCCAAATTATATAGAAGAAAGAAAAAGGTGTAGAAATCCTTAAATCAACAAACTCTCAACACCCATGCCTTCAATTTCCAATATAAACAAAATGGTGCAAAAAGAATCTAATAAAAAGAAGGGAAAGTTTTCCACAACCTGGAGCCATAATACAACTGCAGGGCATGGAAGGTCAAGAAAAAGGCAAGAATTATAATGACTTCCATTAAACAACTATGTTAAAGAGCCACATATACAACCTGAACAAGGGCCACTCATCAACGCCACAAATACTACTACTTATAGGAACAAATGATGAAATTATATATATACATACTAGTTTGTGGGCCCACACTATGCCGCGGTCTAGAACATTTTTTTTGTTAAAAAAAAAGACGCTCGAGTGAAGCGAACGTGTTTTAAAAAAGTTTTAAAAAAATGCAACTCAAGGCATAGAACCAACTGGAAAAAAAAAAAAAGATGATACATGTACCAACTTTAAAAAAAATCACAACCTACAAAAACAAAAGGGTATAATAAAAGGCTAATGAAGTTAAGATTTCAACCAATCAAATGTGGAAGACAAAAAAAACAACCTAGGTCAACCTTACCAAACATGCCAAATTTGCAAATCGTGTTATGAGATTGGGATAAACAGATAAAAAAGACTCGTAATTGAACTCCAAACAAATCCAATGTCGAAAAATAAAATTTAAAAAAGGGTCAATTAAAAAAAATAAAAAACCAAGCAAACCAAAATCTGTGATTTGGATCATGTAAATGAGACAACTGAATAGAAGGCAGGCCTGCAAACATCACACAACTCAAATCCAAACAACTTAATGTTGAAGGATAGAGCATAAAAAATATTAAATTTTAAAAAACAACCCTAAAAAAATTAAGCCAGCCCACAAATTTTATAGTCTAGGCGATGGGACTAGTATAGACAGATAAAAAGAAAATACGAAGCCTAAAATCAAAAAACCTTAACCTCGAAAGAAGGAACCAAAAAAAAATTACCAACTGATACAATGTTGAAGGATGAAATCAGGAATAAAAAATTATTAATTTAGAAAACTTACCAAATAATCCAATAAAAAACAACAAATAAAAAAACTCAGGACAACCTATAGTAGACATATAAAGAAAAACAGAAATCTAATCACTAATGATATAAATGATGAAAGATGAAATTAAAAAAAAATCAGTTTAAAAGAAGGGGGAAAATTAATCATACAAACTAAGCATACCTTCTAAACTCGGGCTAAGATCTCAAACTCTCAACCCATTATATACTAGACCCGGATTGAATCAAAAAGTTTAATTCTCAACTAATTTAATATTGAATACCCAAAGTAAATCAAACAAATAACAATAATAAAAAGACTTGAGAAAACCCAGGTTATTTTCAAAATAAATAAATAATCCTAAAGAAAGCAAATAAATAAAATTAACGAAACTCAATCTCCAATTGAATAAATATTGAAAAATGAAACTTAAAAAATATAAGCTTAAAGAACAAGGAGGGGGGGAAAAAAAGCAAATCTGGCTAACCTCTCAAACCTAGGTTAATCCCTAAAACCCAGAGCCTATGAAATCATAAACTCGGACTCGGTTAAGAAACTCAATTCCTAACTAATCTAATGTTGAATTATAGAAACAAAAACAATATCAATTTAAAAAATTTATCAAAGCAAAAAAAGAAGAACAGGGATCAAATTTGACAAGAAATAAAAAACTTAAAAAGAATGAAATTGTAAAAAAAAAATATTTAAAATAAAATAAATAGCAATCAAAAGAATATGGACTAAATTCAAAAAATTAATAAATTAAAGGAGATGAAATTGAAAATGAATTATAATTTTACAAATTGTTTAAAAAAAATATTCTAAATATTGAAGAACAAAATCAAAAAAAATTATCAATTTAAAGAATTAGATAAAAAAAAACCCAACAAAGAACAACATATGAAAAGGACTTGAGATAACCAGGGTCATTTTCAAGACCAGCAAAAAATTTTAGATAAATCAAATGAATAAAAATAATAGAACTCATTTTCAAATTGAATAAATGTTGAAGGATGAAAAAAAAAGACTTAAGCAAAAGAAAAAAAACCAAACAAACTCGACGCAAACCTTTTAAACTTAGTCTAATCTCTAAAACTAGCAACCTTTAAAATTTAAACCCGAGTTCAATGAAGAAACTTAATTCTCAACCAATTTAATGTGGAAGGATAAATCGTGAAAAAAAATATTAATTTGAAAAAACTTATCAAGGTAAAAAAAGATAACAATAAAAAAAATAGAAATCAAGTTTGATAGGAAAAAAAAACACGAGAATGAGATTGAGAAAAAAAACAGTTTAAAAAAATCTCAAACAAAATAAATAGTAATCAAGAGAATAATAACTAAATTTAAAAAATAAAAAAAAAGGTTGAAATTGAAAGAGAATTCTAATTTTATAGGTTATTGGCACACACACCTCCCCATCATGGAAGGAGCATCGAGACCTTTTAAACGCCAAAGCGGAAGGTAGGGTTTGGTAACTGATTACCCTGCATGTGTTGCTCAAAGAGCATGGGGTTTGCCTACAATCCTACATGTTGGCACGTGCCAACAAAGTTTATTAAAAATTTATTAAAATACAAAAAATCCCCCGAGTTAAATTGACATTAACAAAAAAAAAATCATGATGAAATGACCAGAAAAAACCCTAAAAGATAGTTTTATTAATTTTGAACCCGAGGTGATTAAGTAATTTAACGTTAATAAAAAATAAAAACATAAGAACCCCTGAGCTTAAGCCATCCTTCTTTTTTTTTTTAGTTCCGGGGGTATTTAAGTGATTTAAATGTTCTAAAAAATTGAAAAAACTTATCTACCACCGATAATTTGGAAATTACATTGAATCATGGTAAAAATACCGTCAAATCCTGCCCAGGGACAAATTTGTCGGATCACAATTCCATGAATAGTGTTATGAGTCTAGGGATACAGTACAACCTCCTCCTCCTCCTTTAGTTTTTTTTTAATTAATTTAATATTAATATTAATATTAATCCTCTTTTTAAGTTTTTTATATCCTTGCAGCGACAATCAATGTGGTGAAATCACTTGAAATGCAAGAGGCGTGTGTTTAATGGGAGTCTGGCGCCGCTGTCATCACTAGCATTCGCCTATATACCTTACCCTGCCCCCTACATATTTGAGTTTAAGAAAACAGGCCTAGTTTCTTCTTTCTTTATTATAGATAACAGTTCCACTGCCAAGATTCCATGAATTCTTAAAAAAAATCAAACCCAATAACCCCTCATCAATATACAAACATACACACAAAAAACAAACAAAACAAAAACACGTATCTTATAGGATATATGGAAAACACGCCCAGGCAAATACCAAGCACTATATACTATTTCAAAACCACCCATAATAAACAAGAAAACTGTGAACCCTAATTCCTCAATCTGAAAAGGAACCCTTTTTGAGCAAGAAAAAAAAGAAAGAAAAAGTGCATAGGATCGTTAATCAACAAAAACCAATAAAAGGGTCATAGCCAAGCAACCTAAATGACTTGAAAACGAAGCATTAACGAAATAACCCAATAACAGTGATGCAAGAAATAACACCTAAAACCCTAAAGTACAGTAATAAAGCACCAAGAAGGCGAAATTAAGCAGGAACTTACATTAAGAGACAAGCAGAAAATCTGGGTTTTGAAAAGCAGTGAGCGTTGGACAGAGCTGGTGGATTTTTTATGTTTTAGGTCTGGAAAAGTGTGCAGCATATATGGGGAGCGAGAGGGAGACAGAGAGACTGTGTTCTGTGTCTGAGGTGTGTGCGCGTGTATAAGAGGAGTTTCCGTTTTAAGGAGATTTTTGGGTTTTGATTTTGTGGCCCAGATAAATCTTGAGTTTGCAATGTGGTCCTTGTTTTGACTGGAAAATGATGAAAATAACCCTAGTTGGGTTGGGTTATAACTTATATAATGGGCTAAACAGGAGCATACAACAATCTATACTGTCTAGACAATGAAAGATATAAATTGAGGACTCAGTTGCATGATTAGAGAGAGAAATTGTGATTGATAGGTGAAATTCTGGAAAGCAGTAAGCCTACAATTCTGTTTGCAAATGGCACACTTCCATTCAGTTATCCAGAAAGAAATGCTCCATAGAAAACCTAATCTATTTGCCAGAAATGTTGTCTGCATGAGGCAGTCCTAGTCCTCTGTCTATTTGCCAGAAATGTTGTATGCATGAGACAGTCCGAGTCCTCTGTCAACGTCCAGGACTGACTAGTTTAAAACTAAGTTACCTTTATATAATTTTCTTCAAAACCTGAATCTTTGACTAGATAGATTCATGACTTTGTAATTAACTCTATATCTCTATGGAATCTAACACCTTGACTCATGCAGAAGACTCAGAGACTTGGTTACTGAAAGGATATTCCTCTGTCAATGTCAAAGACTCACTGATCAATAGGGCATCCTGACTTGGAGCTACTGTCTAACTAAGGGTATGCTGTGTAAATGCATACAAAACTACTATAAACTTGAGTTTCTCCATAAAAGGTGAGTGCTTGCCTATCAGGATTTACAAACTGTGAATTAGCAAATAGGTTCATATATCGCCAAACTGTTTATCCCTTGAAGGGCACTCTAGGTGTGTACGAGTAAAACATATCAGGAAACAACATTAAAAATCAGACATAAAAGATGTAGGATGACGATCTGTAAATTTCACAAAGAAATGAGAGGAACTAGGCCCCACAGTTCACCAAGAAGAGATAAACCATGCATGCTTAGAAATGATTGCGTGGATCATTACAAGTGCTGATCAAGGCTGCAGCTTCTCTGATCACTTTCATCTTTATCACTCATTAGAAATGTAACCGGAGATTTCGATACAATCAAGATCAGCATATTGTTATTATTTAACAATGAACTAGATAATTTGCGGGAAAATGTTTTCGCTAATGGATCTAAACATTGCTTACAAAAGAGGAGAAAAACGGTTTCGCTGATGGATCTAAAAGAATGAAAGCATCCCAAGCAATGAAGCAGATGTGAGAAAAAAAAAATAGCAGTGAACTTTGGGTTGGAGGAAGCAATAACATGATTTCCTTTGCACAGATATTAAAAAAAAAAAACTGGATCTAACAGCAACAAACATGTTTGCAAACTAAAGCATGCATGAGTTGAACTAAAAAATGAAGAAAACAATTGCTATTGATAGCCAAATCATGGACAGCATTAAGATCTAAACATACCGAATGTAATCCTGAAAATTCATTATTGATTGCGAAACTTCTATCGTAACGCTTATTGAAACCTCGAACAGAACCTCAACGGCGGCGCAGCAATTTCCAAACACTATACCTAATAAATTCTTAGCAAAAACTAATTTCAGGTCAAGAAAAGGGATTCCAATTCTTAAATATAAGTCAGCCGATTATACATGTTTATGCATGAATGACAGATATGGTTTCATTCATGAATTAATTACTATCCATGTATGACATATATGGCATTGTTAGAGAAAATTTATGATGGTCAAATCCTGACCAAACATTTTACTATTTCTTACCATCTGTAAAGTGAAATTGTGCGCGTGCCGCACCTAGTTCCTAGATCATATCAGATTTACTGTCCCAACAATCTTTTATATAGAATATATTGTATAGGTAAATTTAGCAGAGATTAGATGCTCACACAATCCTTTAAATGCAGATTCACCGAAAGAGTACATGTGAACAAAGAAACAGTATAATAACATTTATGATCTCTACAGGTGTATAATCAGAGCAAAGAGAGGCATATATATAACTGCAACGTCCCACTATGCCACTGTCTCTCTACTCCTAAATTATCCATGATAAAATACTTAATGAAAAAATAAGTCCCTGCCACTATTAGGCAGATGGAAAATAAAAAAGTGGATACAGAACTACAACAAGAGAGCATCAAATTTCCTTCACTGTTTCTCATCATCCTTATTATCTTTCGCTGCCTCCTCCTCTGGAGCTGAACTAACAGCATTCATCAGACTGTCAAATTTCTCCGACTTCTCCAACACAATCTCAATCTAGAAGTCAAGGAAAAATAATCAATCAGTTACCATAAAGAAAAGGATAATAAGAAAAATTCGTTATTAATTATCATACATGAGAGGATGATGAATCAAATTAAGATTCATAATGAGATTAACCATACCTTAGCCTTCTGAATCTGTCGTCCTTTGTTCTCATCTTTCATGCCAACAGTAGATGTCAAAACCTCTGTTTGTTCCATAAATAAAAATGTTATAAATCAGATATCCTCATCATAAATACAAGACTCGGTATTAGGAGGAAATTCTTACTCTTCTCGATGGCCAGTCCATTGTTCTTCAAAATCTCAGCAATTGTAACAACTGTGGTGATTGCTGTAATAAAATGTAAAATAATTTTTAAACAGACATGATAACCACAATACAAAGTTATTGTTTCCTTCCATCTCTTACAAAGATTTTCCGCTACCTCTATGGAATGGATTTTTGTTTAAAACCAAAAACAGTTCTTACGCTAACATGATTATAAATGCATTTTACATAAATCATTTTCAACTGTTCATTAAAAATGCTCTACATTCGTATGGTCCTGATAAACCAAAGCTTAGAGAACCATTTTAGCAACTCCTTCTTTGGTCCTGTTACACTCATGTCTCTACGGTATTCTTCATGATACAGCAACAATTGCTCAACACCAGCTCATACCATTCCGTAGACTGTTAATGGCTTATTGTCGGCAGAAACTCCACCAGAAAGACAAAACTACCACTCCATAGACAAATAAGAAACATAACAAAACTATGAGATGTGGCTTTGTAGAACATACCCATGCCCAAGGCGGAAAGCTCGACCTCATTATACTGCTGCATGTACCTCTGCAACAAAATCACAATGCATGATTAAAATAAAAATCATAGACACAGATCCAGGAGCTGTACAATCTAAAGGAGTATACGAGTCTCAACATTATAATGTTCACATGATCAGTAAACGTTAAGATGCCCTATTAAATCACATCGTAGGCATGATTTTCTTGTAACAATGACATCACTTCCACATTAAAGAAGAAAAGGAAAATAATGACAAAATAATCTCAATTTAATTATTTAAGTTTTGTCTACTATCCCATTTCAAAGAGTTGTATCAGATGGATAACAACATAATTAATCCTAACATACCGACGAAGAAGAAAAACTTTAATTCCACTTAAAAAGGATCTAACCATGATTCTTTTATCATATAATTTAAGAGATATGACCAGAAAACAATATCATTTCTACAAGAAAAGTAAAAACAACTCATCTATATATAGGCAGAAAAGTTTCAGATGAGCTATATATGCTATAGCAATTGAATGACAGTAAACTAAAAAGCAGGAAGCTTTTCTTTTTCTTTTTTTTTTGCCACAGAGAGGCATTTACTTGATGCTCCAAAAATTCCCCCGTATCAGAATCTAAAACCATAAAATTTATTGATCACAAAACAATGCAAATGTTGAGCATAGACACACAAGACTTGATCACTTGAATGATATTGGTAGATTAAAACAAATCCAGGAAGTTGAAAAGATAAATTGAATTGTTTTCAATAAAATAAAAGTATGCCAAAACAACTTTTCGACTTAAAATGCAGGATTTGATTATGATCCATAACAAATTATAAAACTAACTTCCAAAGATCCTATCAAAAAGAAAAAGAAAAAAAATTCCAAACAAAAACATACATGTAAAGATAGAAACAATCAAATTACACGTTAATTAATTATACATTATACCAAAACATAAAAAAACAAAATTAGCGATCCAAAACATACATTATTAAAAACAAGAAAAGACAACCCAGCAAAGAAAATGTGGGAACCTTGGCGAGATTGACATAAAAGAAGAGAGGTTTCTTGGTGTTAGACACTTGTATCCTGTTCTTCTTTTGCTGGGCAAGTGCGATTGCTGTGTCATTGTTGACTGTTTCTGTTGTTGGCGTTGGCGTTGGCGTTGTTGTTGGAGTGGGTGCTACAGCCACAGTCTCCATCGTCATTGTGTGATCACTTTCTTTCTTTATTTCTTTCTTTGGATCGATGACCTTCTTCTTGTTGTTGTTCTTCTCCTTCTGGTCTTGTAATAGTAACGTTTGTTGTGTTGTTTATAGGGCGGGAAAGTTGGGTGGTGGAATGTTAAGGGGGAGAGGAAAACCGTTATAAATAGATGGGCGTGAATTTTGGGTCTGTGGCTATTGAGGATTCTGACATTTGTTGGGTTTTTAGCGGTTCTTGACATGGTAAACACAGAAATTGCAGGCTTCTGTATCAGTGCTTCTCGTTAATCCCTTCTTTTTATTTATATATATTCTTTTGGATAATTGACATTAACTATTGATGTTAAAAAAAATTGCTGATATTTATATTATTTAATCTGACCCAACATATTAAATACAAATAATGTAGATATTATAGTTGAAAATAAATTAAAAAACTTGAGAGTTTAATATTAGGAGTGGGTAGATTGAACAAAAAATTTTAAACTTAATCAACTTGATTTAACTTGTATTGCTTATATAACCGACCGATAAATAATATTACCTCTCAAGAAAATATTTAAACTTAATTAGTTTTCACCACTCCAACCAATTCTACAAAAAAAAATTTAAATAATAACTTTTCACCCCTTCAAAATTAAGTTTCGGATTAATTTATTCAGTTTGAATCTTAATTTTAATTAAACTCAACTTATAAAAGATATAAAATTAAATAAGGGATATTTATAATATTCATATAAAAGTTATTTTAACCTGATATATTAAAGTTTATTCGAATCCAAAAATAACTGAATGATTTAGACTCATAATTTATAAACTATAAGAAATTAGATTAAATCTAATTATAAACTCCAACTTGACTAAAGTATATCCATAAACACCACCCAACATTAACATTAATATTAAAAATATATATATATATTATACATCTCCTTGCCAAATTTTCCATACTTGGTCCCTGAAATTTTTATCTTTTCATTTTAATCATTGGATTGCATTTATTTTTGTTTACATCCTTTCAAGTCATATGACATAGTTTTATTTTTTGATATCTACTTCAGGTTATATATTCTTGCATGTCTAATTTGTTGTTAAATATTTCAACGTTGATTTTGAGAATAATTTTATAAAATATAATTTCAAGTTATTCATAAAACCAAAATTAAAAATAAAGGATCAAAATTAAAAATATATATATAAAAAGGCAAAGGATACGTTGTTTTTTTCTTTGGAGTCATGCATACAAACTCGGCTTTTCAAGCTTAAGAGTTATGGGCCTTTTGTTTTAGGCTCAAGTATTTAGGCTAATCTCTTAGGCCCAAAATAGTCTAGCTTTATTTTTAAATGGCCCTAATTTTTTTCTTAAATTTTATAATAGGATTGACTTTAAAAAAATTTATTCAAATCATATTTAATTAATTATTTGATTATGCCTTGGTTTTTAAATAATATTGTAGCTTTTATGGTAATATTGACAATTAGTTTTTTAAATAATTATATATGAAAATAATATACTTAATTTAAAAAATATATCTTTATAAATCTTTAATATAGATAAAACATCTATTAATTATTTTTTATTATAAATTTTATATGGTTTTTCTCAAATTATGTATTTTTATATATTTCTCCTTGAAATCATTGATTTATTATTTTTCTTTGTTTTTTCATTCAATTGTTTTTAAAAAAATATCATATTTACTTCTTACTTCATATCAATAGAATTTTTTCAAATTTTTAGTTGCCTTTTTTAATCAAAAAATTACACTGGTAATAAAAAATATTGTTTTTTTAATAAAAAAAGTAACAAGAAAGCAAATTTTGACTAAAGAATATTTTTTTTTTTCATAATATAAAAGCATTATGTCTCTTATGAATATCCATTTTTAATATCACATAATCAAATAAAAGATTGAATAGTTACCTAAATGACTAGATCGATTATTTATATATGCATTTATCCGTTATTTTTTTATAAAAAAGATTAACTTCTCATTTTAATTTTTAATTAGAATTAACAACTCTCATTGCAATTTATCCATTTATAAGTTTATATATTTTCCAATTTGTTTTATAAAACGCAAACATCCTCGTTTAGGTTCTTAAGATAATATTACTATTAAAAACCATAAGTATGTATCCCTGGCTAATTCTAGCTAATTAATATATGCCAAGAAAAAAAAAAGAAGAAGAAAAAGATTGAGATTGGACTCCATTCGTTATAACATATTGATTTTCAAATTGGGCCAGGTTGGGCCTTGCTTAAGCCCAGTTTGTTATCACTCTGGGGCTACGGCACAAGATTTATCACTCTGTGCCACCATAGCTATAATTCTTCAATTGCATATGTTATTGAAGCCCCCACACGTACCTAGTAAGCGTAGCTTACCTATAAGCGTAGCGTGATGTTAAAGGGTTTGAGATCTGTACAGCAGGTCTTGAGTTCGAGTCAGGACATGTATTTATTGTAAGAGTCTGGGATAGCCGGAGTTTTACTCTCTCATCTAGACCCACAAAATATACTTTCTGGGAAAGTGAGGTTTCCTCAAATAAAAAAAAATGAAGCCCCACACATGGATTTGAGATTAAAAAATGGGAGATCGAGTTCATCGTCCCAATCGAGCCACAGGGAAGGTCCCTTTTTGTGAACAAATTCGATAGTTCCATGGATGATCATCACACGTGAAATAAATTGTCGGTGCACGAGGGTGCCATTTGACTATAAAAAAAAATGGGGACGGTCGTATCTCATGAATGGTCATTGTCTTTGTATAACATATTCACCCCAGCAAAAGCTGAGGGGACAATGCCGCGGATTGTACCTGTTTTTTTATTCCAATTTAAATTGTTCATTTTAATTTTTTTAAAATGTTTTTGATTTGTAAATATCAAATAAAAAAATATCTTTTAAGAATTCCCATGACATTATAAAAGCTTTTAGATTAGAGAGATAAAACCAATAAAGTGTTTGTCTAATAATTAAAGCATTATTATATTTTTACAAGTGTGAAAATATAAGTTAGATCGTTAGAAAATATATTTATTAGGAAATGTAGTTACAAACACTAAATATAATTAGTCTCGCTCTTTAAAAAAAAGTACAAAAATATTTGAGTAAAAAAAAAACTAATAAGATTAACAAACAAGCTAGTTTTGTCTTCTAGAGACTGGTTTTAATGTTTTGACACTTAAAAAGAGGTTAATTAATCTCTCTCTTGCTTAATCTATGTTAATAACAAAGGGAATTGACATGATTAAAAAATTAAAAAAATTAAATAAAAAAAAGGATTGACATGATTAAAAAATTGAAAAAAATTAAATAAAAAAAGGGATTGAATGTATCGATTTCAAAGTCCTAACGAGAGTGATCTTGATATGCTTCAGGCCATGATGTAAACAAGCTATTTCATTATTTATATATACATAGTTTGGGATTTTTTTTATTATTTATAATAATAAACAAAAGGCCATGATGTAAACAAGCTATTTCATTATATATATAGTTTGGGATTTATTTATTTTTTTATAAGCCGATATTCATTAATAAACAAAAAGAAACGCCAGAACAAGAGACTCAATGATGGATCCTTTGATCTTCCAAACCTAGCTCATAAAACAACAAAAAGAAACAATTCCGTAGGCATGATAGGGTGGTCACGCAGCCTCGGGTAAAAAAATAGGATTTCTCTAGTCATAAATATGTTTTAATAACGGAAAAACTACTCTCCGTATCATATGATTTATTTTATTTTATAATTTATCCTTGTTATTTTAAAAATTAAATAAAATATTTTGAATTTTATAAATTTATAACCGTTTACATGATTAAGAAAAAGCTAACAAAGAATATTAAATTGAAAACGGCTATGAAAATAATTAATAAACTATTTAAATAAGTTTTAAATAAAGGAAGAAAATCTAAAATAACAAGGAAAATTTAAAAATAAATTAAAAACTAACTAGAAAAATAATAAAAATTCCGAAATAACATTAATTGGGCTTAATTTGGGTGTGTGTTTTGATCTCATTTGATGATTAAGCGAGTTGACCTAAAATAAAATTGGGTTTATAAAACATCCTAATCAAATTTCAACCTTCTCTTATTTTAAAAATCAAATTAAAAATTATATTTATTTAAAAAAAAAACTTGTTTGATGTTAAAAAGATTTCTTAAACTTTAACTTTGTATATCCGCTATGACCAATTCCCTCCGCATAATAGTTTGGGATTAATTGGGGAATTAATACATGATATTGCTAAAATATTATGTATTAGTATCTGTTTATTTTTGTATTTTAAAAAAAATTAATTTTTTATTTATTTTTAAATTAATATTTTTTGGTGTTGTCAAATCATTTTGATATACTAAAATAAATAATAATTTTTAAAAGAGAAGAAATTATTATTTTAATATATTTCAAAGTAAAAAACACTTTAAAAAAATAATCATTACTACAATCTCAAATACACCTCAAAAAAAAATTAATAGTAATTAAGAAGAATTTTCAAATCAAATAACAAATTTCCTTGAAACATTATAGACTTGACTAGCACACGGCACGAATGGTCTAATACGAAGAAATGGAGACCGGGAAATTACAAGGTGTGTTTTTTAAAATACTAAAATAATATTTTTTAAAATTACTTTTTATATCATTGCATTAAAACAATTCTAAAATATTAAAAAATATTAATTTTAAATTAAAAAATTTAAAAACACGGGTTATACCATGTCCCAAGTGCTGAAAAAAATAAAAAGCTGGAATAGTTCTACAGAGGCTTGGATGGTAATAACAGAAGCCAATATGGTAAAAATAACAAAAATCCTATGAAACCAGTGGAAAACCCAGACAAGACCTGCCTGACTGCGTGGATATGACATGCAACTTGGTGGCCAATGAGGAATCCAATGACATGGGAAACGTCTGAAATAGAGCCCAACGTGCCAAAAACAGAGGATGACAGTAGCTTCCCTGCAGAGCTCTAGATAAGATCATTGCTTCAAGAGTTTCATTGCCGTATTGATCTCGGAATTGGATCCCATCCCAGTAGTAGAACCGGAACGGGATCTTGATTTAGCCTTTTTTTGGTAGGCATAAATTGAGACCGACCCTCGATGTTTGAAAACTTCAACTTCTAAGTTGTTTAGGGTTTTTTTTTAATTGAAAAAAATATAAAATAATATTATTTTAATTTTAAAGATAAACTTTAAAATTTTTGATTGATTCGAGTTAATATAAATAACCTCCAACTTAAGAAGGTGTTTAAAAGTGTGGTTGCGGTTGTTTTTCAAAATGTTTTTTACTTGAAAATACATCAAAATAATATTGTTTGTTTTTTTAAAAATTATTTTGATATCAGTCATCAAAATGATCTAAAAATACTAAAAATATATTATTTATAAGTAAACTAAAAAAATAAAAATTAAACTTGAAAGAACACAATTTGTATCGCGTTTCCAAATACTTCCTAAATCTTGTACCGAGGAAGCATGAGTTAGTTTCTTAACTATGTTCCCATGTGTTGGCAAGTGATGCAAAAAAAAACATGGAAAAACAAAATACTATTCTAGTAAATAGTGTTTTCTAAGCGTCATATCATTTAATGTTTTCTTAATTAATATTAATGTTAACACTCAGAAATGATAAAAATAAAAAATTCCAGCCATTTCAGAAGCCTAAATGGTTGGAATTTTTCCAACCCCTTAGTATAGTATAAGTGACTAAAATTTTTAACATGATACCGATATCAACCGGTATATCCAATTATATTTTAGCATATCATTCTATGTATTTCTCGGGTTCTCACAAGCCATATATACAAACTTTTCATGAATATAATTTTTTTTTCTAGGCACACATAATTTTTTTTATGCAAAATAAACATTATTTTTTGTGTTATTCACACTTCTCATCACTAATATTTTTAACAATGACATATATGACACAACAATTAATATAGCCATAATAACTAGCCAATGACAACACAACAATTTCTCTACTATGAATACATCTTCTTTTCCATAAAAAAAAGTTCAAAATCTAGATATATAAATATACCTAAGTACTAGGCATAATTTAATCCAAATCTCATCTTTGAACACATAGAAATAGTCATAGAAAGTTATGCTATAAAAACCAATCATACAAGGCTATGTCATTCAAGGCTATAAGAATCGGCCACGTAAGACGATGCCGAGCCATAAAAGCCAACCATATAAATTCATATCATTTTAGACTATACAAAGTCAATCATACAAGGTCATGTCATTTTAGACCAACTCTAAGGTATAGACTCTTTCTATATATATATATATATATAAAAGTTCATATCATTTTAGACTATATAAAGTCAATCATACAAGATTATGTCATTTTAGACCAACTCTAAGGTATAGACTCTCTCTCTCTCTCTCTCTCTCTCTCTATATATATATATATATATATATATATATATATATATATATATATTTGTATTTTTTTTACACACCATGCCACTTTTATTTAAATACTGGAGGATTTTCTTTTCTAACAAGTAATTTGTTTTGCAGGAAAACTCATGAATTCACGGTAATGTCCAGTCATACTAACAACACAGGACTTAACTATGAAAGAATCATTTTTTGTCTAAATTTTCTCCTGATTTCATCAATTAGTTAGTGATGTGAAATTAATGTTTTTGAAAGTTGGATTTGAAATTGAATAGCAAATGAGAAGTGCTGGTTTTATTTCATATGCAATTCAAAACATTCTAGCTAGTGAAGAAAATAAAAAACGATCTGGATGAATGGATGTTGTGGGAAGCTTTTGTGTAATGTGAGAGCAATCACACATTGTTTTCGTTTACTGAAATAAAAAAGGCGAGTTATATACAAATTACATGTTGTATTATTATACTATTTGGCACTGCGGTTGAATAATGCATTTAAAAAATTTTAAAATTTTAAAATTTTTTTATTTTTTATTTTAACGTGTTTTGAAATAAAAAATACTTTAAAAAACAACCAAGTATATATTCCCAAACACCGTCTAAATATCTTTTACAACTCGACTTGTTATAGCAAGCCACCCTTCTATAAAACTAGACATGTAGAGTAATTTGATAAAATTTAAACTAAAACCAATGATCATAAATAAAGTTAAGATGTTTTCTTAATCAAACTGCATATTTGATATATGTAAATTTTTTTTTTTATGAATCTTGTGTTATTTGTCTACTTTATAAATATATTCGTAATTAAGTTGTATCACGTCGGAAGGAGATACTTATCCCTTTATAAATTGTGAAAAACAAAGTTGATAAAAGCCTCACGATAAAATTATTCCATGAGGTGGTCTTTGTGTGCCTGATCTTGACTCATCTCATACTTATTCTCTATCCAATATTAATTAATTTCCATTAAAGACAATAATATGATGAAAAATACAACACACCAAAAATATTAACCTCAAGCTAAATAAAAAAAAATTAAAATCCAAAATTAACTAGTACAATAATTAAAATATCTAAAATTATAGTTATTTTTATTATAACATATAAAAATAATAATCTGGGAACCTTATTTACCTTATCTTTTTCGTCCATAAACACTGTCAAAGAACCATCTTAGTCCAAAAGCTTAAGTTGTTAGGTGAGGTCTCAGGATATGATTTATATTATTCTCTAACACACCCCCTCAAGTGAAAGTCTTTTGGGCTTGAAACTTGTACAGGTCCACATTACCTTTATGCTTAATTTTTATCAAATAAATGAGGATAGTGAGATTCGAACTCGAGACCACTTGGTCATCAAGGCTTTGATACCATATCATAGAACCATCTCAATCTAAAAACTTAAGTTATTAGGTGAGGTTTTAGGATATCATTTATATTATTCTGTAATAAAATCCATGTAAGATACTTGTCATGCTTGTCAATTATGAAAAACAAAGTTAATCGAAGCCTCTCACTTAATTATTCCATTAGGTACTTAGTCTTTGTGTGCACTCATCTTGTGCTTATCCCAATCTTAGTCTTCACTAGAGACAACATCAGCCATGGATTTATAGAGAAAGATGCTTCCTTCTTGTACATTGCAGAGATGGCCCAACATCAAGTTCTAGGTGGGATCGAGGACAGTCACCTTCGTGTAGTTTTATCAATTTTGAACGACGGAGAGGAAAATGTCTTGCTGTATAATTCGAAGGTCCATCAACCTCATGAAAAACAAATTTTTTTTTTTTTGACTATGCCAGGAATCTGATAATTTGCACTTTAAGTTCTTGAGATAATGCTACCAGGCAATTGAATAGGTTTACTGAAGTCTTTGAGGCAATGCTTGGTCATGTTGATTCGGCAAGTTCGTAAAGAAAAACTCTCTGTTAATATTAAGTTGTAAATCCAAGAGAAGACAAATCATTTTGATATGCTGATAATATTATTTTATATTTTTATATATTTTTAAATGAAAAATATTTTAAACCTTAACTGTTATTATAATTTAAAACACATCATTTTGCTATTAAAGAAACAAAAAACCAAAAGGATTAATGAATCATGTGACCATGAATTTGTTTTTTTAATGTCAAATTTTATCTCTATATTTTTATTATTATTTTTTTAATATAAATTAATTTTTAAAATTAAATTTTTAGTTGTGATCATTATTTTTTGATTTTTTTTTAATATCACATCGTTTATTTTGATTTCATCTATTTAAAAAAACTCTTACGAGTATTTATCTCAAGGTTTGGATTCAAAAATCTAGAAAAGAAACATATCTCTTGAATTACCGGACCAATCCTAAAAAAAAAAACACTAGTTCAAAAACTATATATTATAATAAATCAAGTGTTGTAATTTTCAATGTAGCAATTACCCAAAAACAAAAGTGTACATATTCTATTCATAAAGGGGACCGGAAGTGGGTGGCCATTTTCATGACGTACAGTTCATTCATGAGACCCACCTTCTTCATCACGCAAGCAATAACCGAGTCAGCTTACGGCTAGCTACCAAGAAACATGTGTGGTTGAGATTAGACTCCTTGGAAGGGACTGCCGTTGATTAACTGTATCTAAAACTGTTTTTTTTTTTTTTTAATTTAAAATTATTTTTATATATATATATTTTTAAATTGTTTTGACTTGCTGGTATCAAAAATAATTTTTTAAAAATATTATTTTAATATATTTTCAAGTAAAAAATTATTTTAAAAAACAACCGGGATTAATTTTTTAAACAACCTCTTAATATTTTTAAATAATATATTGAAAAAAACATGAGTGAATGTTTAAAAACTATAATATGAAAAAGTTTAATCTTGTTCTTATCTTTCTTTAAGTTTTGTGATTGGCTCGGACAACTGATAGAGAGGTTACTTTTGACTATAGCCATTAATTAAACACTTAAAAGTCAATAATCTCATCCTAATTACTATCTTTAAGCCAACAAAAGTCAATAGTGCTGTTTGTGTGCGTGAGAGATTAATTAAGCAAAGTCTTTGATTAATTTAGCTAAAAAATAGTGCACCACAGATGTCAATTGGTGGGTTAGGTTCGCGTCACACCTTGACTCGATTCCTAAGCCAGCCATGGATCCCCACCATCTTTCCTTGTTTCGACCTCCAAGATGTTATGATGTCGAGATTTTCGTTTCCAGATGAGATTTACCTTAAGCAAACAAAATTTTGGAAAACCAATGTGTTCAACTTCAATTCAAATAATTTTACATAGGAAGTTATGGTTATTTTTTAAAGTATATTTTATTTAAAAATATATCAAAATAATATATTTATTTTATTTTTAAAAAATTATTTATAATATCAGCATGTCAACACAATAAAAAATATAAAAATATAATTTTTAGTAAAATAGTTTCTTAAAATTTTACCCAACTCTTATTTAAAACACAATATCAAATGGTGTGAAATCTATGAGGAGGTTTCGCTTAATTTGATTCTCTAAATCCATAGTCAATTTATTTGTATGATTTGCGCGTGGTTTTTTTTATAAAAAATATAAAATTAAACTTTCAGTCATATAATTAATTTAATGTGGAAAATATGTGGGGGTGAAGGGTCACCAATTTTCAATGGATTAATTATATTATTTCTCATTGAAATGTAAATACACCATTAATCCCTTCCACTTGTATCAATACGTGCATCAATAACTTGGAAGAACGGAGCTTCAAATTCCTGATTTTCTTATTCAAAATCTCAGGATATTTTTATTTTATTTTTTTTTTCTAAATAAGAAACTCCAAATCATAACTTGCATAAATAGCACCAAGATTATTTATATTCATATATTATTGAACCTCGTTTGAATTTGGTCAACACCAAGTGGCTAACTCCATGAGACCCGCCCTCACCTCTTCCTTCAAGGAAGGGCACAAGAATTTGGCATAAAGGCAGGCATGGACCTACACGTACATTAAACAGCCTTCTCTTTTCCTAATCAAATTTTTTTGCCGCCAATCGCTCCTTACACGTCCGTGCCATGAACATACCTTGCCATTGGCAGGCCGTGAGGAAGGAGTGATAGACATAATTTGGTCCCCAATCTGTGAAGACGAAAGAAAAACGGGACCATGTATCCTCTTTAAGGAGATGCTTACAAATTTCAAAAAAAGCACCCAACTCTCTCTCATGAAAGGTACTCAATTCAGTTGAGGTTTAATTTTTTAAGTTGATTTTTTATTTTTAGAGAATAATATAAATCATATATTAAAACCTTATCTAACAGTTTAAACTATTGTGTTGAGATGATTTTTTTGATATGGTATCAGAGCCTTGATGACCAAGCGGTTATGAGTTCAAATCTCACAATCTCTATTTATTTGATAAAAATTAAACACATGGTATTGTGAGTATGTGCAAGTTTTAAATCAAAAGAACTTTCACTTAAGAGAGTGTGTTAAAGAATAATATAAATCATATCCTAGAACCTCACCTAACAGTTTAAGTTATTGAGTTAAGATGATTCTTTAATATTTATCAACTAGCTACTTATTATTTTAAACAAAATATCGACTTTTTTTTATAGATGATAAAAGTTGTTTTTCAAACTATTTTTTATTTAAAAATATATTAAAATAATATTTTTTTAGATTTTTTTTTATTTTTAACATCAATATATTAAAAAAATCAATTTAATTTGTTTAAAAAATAAAAATATATAGTTAAATAGTTATGGTAAAAATGGCGCATAACTCATCGGTGGATATTTTTTTAAAAAAATTACTTTTTATATACGGCAAGACAATGTTATTCCTAGGATAAGACCGGGGAGGAAAAGTATATATATATATATTATAAGGTCGGAGGGAAATTTTTCCAAAGAAAGAGAGGTACCGTGGTTGAATCTTTTTGACTTTTTGAAGCATGGAAGGTGGGAATATTCAAAAAGAGTAGGGCAAAAGTTCAATCCATTTCAAATGGTAGTTTAATTTGGTTACGGAATATTTCCATTCAAACCACGAGCTAGTCAAGAAACTTCTAAACAATGCCTTGAATAGAATGGGCACATTTATTTAATCTCGATCCATTTTTCTTTGTGTGATGATTCAAGTGATGGAAAAATTAAACCACGGCTGGTCCAATGAAATACAGGGACAAGAGTGTGTTTGTTTTTATGTTGAAGAAATATTTTTGAAAACTTTTAATTTTTTAATTTGTTTTAAACTAATTTTTTATATATAATTTTGAATTATAGCTGGTATCAATAATGATAAAAAATAAAAAAAATTATTTAAATATATTTATAAAAAAAAACATTTTAAAAATATATATATGACTTCATGGTTTTATTTAAGACGAGTTGACAAAAGAAGGGAGTCATTCGGCATGTACACACTTATGTTCCTAGGAAATCACAAAGGGGCATTAGTTAACTCTTGTGATCTAGACATTGGATGTATTATACAGTCACAATCTTCGTTAATTATGTTCAATTGCGTGTAATAATATAAAGCAATTTAAAATAAATAAATAAATAAATTTATTTATTTTTTAAAAATATTTTAAAAATATAAAAACAAACAAAAACTAAGACTTCGTTTGTTTGCTGGAAAGTAGTTTCTTTTTGAAAAGTGAATTATTTTCTGATGTTTGGTGGTGTAATGAAAAATAAGTTGGAAAACATTTTCCAGGTGTTTGGTCATGTTATGGAAAATGAGTTGGAAAATAACTTATTAATATTTTATTTTTTTCAAGTTTATTAAAATAATAAGGAACAAATCTTACAAATTAAAAAGTTGAATGAGAATGAAATTGAAAAAAATATAATTTTATAAATTATCTCAAATAAAATAAATAAAAATCAAAATAATAGAGATTAAATCTAAAAAATTAAAAAAATAAAGAAAAATTAAAATAATAATAATAATTAACTTTTCATAAATTATTTCAAATAAAACAAGTAACAATAAAAAGAATAAGGATCCAAATTTGATAAATTAAAAATTTCATTTAAAAAATAAGAAGAGAAAAGTAAATAATAATTATAAAAATGAGGATCAAAATTAATAGAAAAATTAAATTCTAAAGGATGAAATTGAAAAAATAAATATTAAAAATAAAATATATATAGCAATCAAAAGTTTGAGGACCAAATTTGATAACTTCTGAAAAGTGTTTTCCGCCAAAAATAAAAGAAAAACACTTTCTAGAGAACCAAGCCAAATTTTTCTTTAAGTGGAAAATATTTTCCGTCGACCAACTTTTCTAATGATAAATATATACATTAAAAATTTAAAAACTAGTTTTATAAAAATCATTTTTTGAAAAACAACGTATTATTTTTCTCAATGTTGTACTTAGATTGGGGAAAGAGGGCAACGGGTGGTGTGGATAAAAACTAGGCTAAAGTCTTAAAATCACAGTTTTAACAGTAAATAAATAAGTAGAAAAAATTATGATATTTCAAGAAAGGTCTAAAATTCAATAATTTAATAAAAAAATAACTGAAAAAATCCAAATTTATAAAGAAAAAATAATTAAAACAGAAAATAAACAACATCTTTTATGATTAATTAAAGGGTCTTCCGGACCTTGTCTTATTGTTGCCAAGTGACTTTCTTATATATCCATGTTCGTAGAATCAACGGACAAATCTTAAGCCTGATTTAATAATCAAATATAAAATTACACTTTTTTTTTTACCAGATCAAGTGCTGGATGCGTCCAGGCATCTTTACGAGGCCACGACACTGTTACACGTGAAGCTCATGTGCACAGAAGCCAGCCCTATCTTCATATGTTATAGTACGACAGAAATGTAAATACTGTCACGATTCCTATGCCAACCAAAGTTAATATACGTGATATCCATAAATTGCCAAGCTAGAAAAATATGTTAATTTATTGGGTTTTTTTTATATAAATGTTCGGATCAATTTGTGCTTATCTCGACTAATCTTATAGGTTCTAAAATTAACAATAATATAAGTTTTTGGTGACTTTAAAGTTTATAAAATTCAAACTAGTAATTTTTAAAAAATAAATTTAAAATTTGATTAGTTAACTTCCACTCCTGCAGGTTAATTTACGGGTTTTTCTTCTTCCCTTGAAGGCGAGACGTGAGCTACGTGTAAATTTGGTGCTCCAAACTCTGCGCGAACTGCATGCATTTTATTACTTTGAGGAAGGAGAGAAGGCTTTATTTTCTACCTTTTACCAGCAGCCAAGCAGAAAGACCAGGAGATGTGTCTTCTTAGAATCTATGAGACAATTCACAGAGATTCTTTTTGAAATCCCATGAGAGTACTTGACCGACTTAGTTTGACCTGCATCTTAACAAAATTGAAAAAAAAATAGTTTGACCTAACATTGATAGTGGATTTTGTGTTCTATGCCTCTCTTTTTTTAATATTATCAACAACGCAAATGATAACTCTGAGGAGAGAGCCCGTCGATCCAAGATTTTTAATTGATAATATACTTATAAATGGGTCGGAAAATACAAATAATAAGATCCAAACTATATATATTCTCTCTTTTTAATTGTCTTTTCACCATTTAATTATTGCCAGCAGAGCTACCATGCTTCAATGCCATTTAATATCAATGGAAGAAGACTTAAATTTTGAGAAATTCATTGCTAGAGATACATAGATGGACTAGTTAAATGTTTCAGCTTTTTTTAGCTCGACCATCAAATTTATCTTCAGGCAAGTTTTTAATTACGTCAATGAAGTTTAAATTCGTACGTTGACTATATATATATATATACGAAGTATTTAATTAAGAGAATAAATTACTATTATAATATTATTAACCACCAGATCATATATACATCTCTTAATTAAAGATAGTAACCACTTGAATAGACTACATTTAATTCAATATTTGTAGCGGATTCATCAAAGTTGGCAATGCTAATTAATCGCCTTTCTTTGGGTTTGCAGCATAAGTAGAAAAATTCCTCTATTTAGTGCGCATTTAATTTTTTTTTTTAATTATAGCCTTTCTTTGGCTTTGCCACATTCAAAGTGTCACAAAAACTACATCACAGGAGTGTGATTGGATGTGCGTTTTAACCTGTGTTTCGTCAAATTTTGAATTTGTTTTTGCTAAAATTAAGTGCGGTTCGTACTTTTTGGATCGTTTTGATGTGTTGATGTTAAAAATAATTTTTAAAAAATAAAAAAAATCATTTGCATGTATTTCGGCATGAAAAGCTATTTGAAAAGCAACCACTACCACACTGCCAAACACACTCTACAACTAACTTAAAAATTATAGTGTATTCGCTGTAAGGTGGTGTTTATTGTTGCTTAAAAAAAATTATTTTTAATATAAACATGTTAAAACGATTAGAAAACATGTGAAAATAATAATTTAAAAAAATTAGGAATTTTTAGAATTGCAGCTGTGCTGTAAAAACAAATAGCCTCTAAATGAAAATACCAACATAATAATAAATTGAAGAAGACTAACATGTAAAATAACTGATACATACATTAAAAAAATAGCATTATAATATTCAAAACTCTCCATTAAAATAGCATGGATGCGGTAATGTTTTTTAGAGAGCTTGTAAGGTATGATTTTAGGTAATTTAGCTAAAACCTAACTAAAATTTAAAGAGTATGAATGTAAATCCTTTTATGTTTCTGCTTTCCAGTTTCAGGCTGCATTATACTTTTGAAACAAGAGTACAAATTAGGTTAAAAAGTGGGTTGTGTGAATTAGGTCAAGCAAGAGAGATTCAAAGGCACCATCTTCTTCATTCAAAGGCACCCTCCAACCTTCTCGAATTGAATCCAGCAACCTGCCATGAAACTATGTATTCTGCCATTGATAGACGGGTGCCGCCAACACTAAATGAAGAATCCATGATCGTAATTACCGGCATTAAACTATACGACCTGCACCCTTGAATAAGGGCATCTAATTAATTAAAAGCGTGTTTGGTAGTGTGATTGTGGTTGCTTTTCAAATAACTTTTTGTATTAAAATGCATGTTTTAGATGTTTTTTTCAATTTTTAAAAATTATTTTTGACATCAGTAAATCAAAACGATTTAAAATGTACAAATCATATTAAATTTTAATAAAAAAAATATATATATATTTTAAATTTTTTAAAAACACAGTTGAAAACACCCCCCCAGGAAAAATTCGAGTTCAACTTTAAAACAAAAACAAAAGGAAATTGTTTTTAATAATATAATATCATTTGGGTTATTTTCTCGCATGTTATTGTGGGTTCAATTTAAACAAAATCTGTAAAAAAGCCCTGCAAAAATCATTTTAAATGCACCGTTAAAGAATAACTTCATAAATATACAAAAACTAATTTGAAATATCATGACAACCTAGTAGAATGTCTCAAGATTCGATTTAAAAAAACCAACCATGAGAAGAAATAAGCTTCTTGCACCGCTTGATTTTTAGTTTTATTTGTTTTTGTATTTTAAAAATAATTTTTAAAAAATTTAAATTTTTTTTATTTTTTTGTTTTAAATCAATATTTTTTGATATTTTTAAATTATTTTAATTTTGATACATTGATGTTAAAAATAAATTTTAAAAATTAAAAACATATTATTTTAATATATTTTCAAATAAAAAAAACTCACAACCAATATAACTGTTATAATAATAATAATAATATTCAAAGAGAACGAAAAAACAAGAAGTAGAAGTAGAAAGAAAAAAAAGAAGACTCAAAAGGAAGAGGGGTAAAAAGGTAAATCGGGAAAATTATTATCCTTGGAGAAGAATCTCCGACAAACAGCCCTTGAAAAAAGTCTGAGGTCAGTGTAACATGTTTGAACAGAGGAAATAGATTAAAAAACAGAAAAAAGTAAATACAAAAAAAAAAAAAAAGACATCGAAAATCTTTGAATAAGATTCGTACTGCGGTCTTTGGACTTTTTGGCGCAGGTGTCGCCACTACCACGTCGGCGCAATACTACCGTCATTTAACGCCGTTTATACCACATCATTTTACTCATGATTTAAGACATTTTCAATTTAGAGCCTGAGTATTGAAATTTTGTCAATTTTTTTATTTTAAGAAAAATATTACTAGGAGGTCACTAGAGACTTATATAATAATTAATTTTAGGGCCCGTAAAATTAATTAAGATACACACAACTGGCTGAACATCCATATTAATAATAATAATAATAATAATAATAAATCACATTATCCATTTATCTCTCTCTTTCCATTTCCAAATAAGATCACAGAAAATGTAACCATGCCGTTAAATAACGTCGTTAAAACGGAAAAAAAACTTATCTATGTATAAAATCCAACATTTCAACATTAAAAAAAACCTATCACAACAAAAACCTTCCTTAGCTGTTAAAAAAGCGAAATCACAGAAAACATTTTGGCTTTGTTTATATTTTTAGAGAGGAAGGGAGAGGGAGAGAGAGAGAGAGAGGAGGGGAGCTCAAGATCTTCCCAGATCGGACCTGAGTTGTAAGAAATCTTATTACATTCTGGCTGTTTAATTCGGGTTTGTGTCATGTGTATCTGTTTTTGTTTTTGTAAAACAAAAAAAAACAATGTAGCTTGATCTAAAAAGGTTGTTTCTTTGATCTTTTCGTTCATTGTTTCTTTATGGTTTCTCTCTCATAAAAGGTTTGCTCTTGGATTTCTGCTATTTGGGGATGGAAAAATGATGTCTTTTTCAATTTTAGTGGATTTTTAAGGTGTTTTGTTGGTTATTTAGAATGGAGAGATTTTAGCAATTTTTTGTCTTTCACATTTTTATGGGGGGTTTTGAAGTTATGAGATTCTCTCTGTTTTGGTTTTGATAGTAAAAAAGACGGGTCTTTTGCTGGTGTTTTTGTTGTTCTTCTTATTGCTGTTTTTATTCTCTTTTCTTCCATTTATATGAGGTATACTTTTCCTTTTACATGCGTTTCTTTGGTTTGGGAGGATTGTAGGGATTTTGGGCTCTTGATGATTTTTTTTTTATCGAATGAAGTTGGTGGTGGTTTTTTTTTCTCTTTTAGAAAGGTCTTTCCATATTTATTGTGATTTGGATTTATTTTTAAGCTAGCTTGAGAAATTCTTTTTCTTTTTTAAACCAAGAAAATTGTTGATAATCTTTTTTTTTCGCCTTCTGCATTTTGTTTCCCTCCTCTTCAATTGACTTTTTTCTTTTGTTTCTACGCATGCTCTTTTCATTTTTGTTTTTTGATTCTCAAAAGTATCTGTGGAGTTGGTTCTGTCTGGATAAAATACTCTTCTGTTTGTTGTGGTTTGATCTTTAATTTTCTTACAGTTTAATCACCTTCTAAAATTTTGATGGAAACACAGTGAAAAGAATAGGTTATTTACTTTTTAAAAACAACTAATTTTTTTATTAGTTATACAATAAGTTAGCCTAATGTAGATGTGGTGGTTGATGAAGCATTTGGAACTGTAAGGCATGGGATTTGATACTAAAAATGAAGCAAGCAGGACAACTAAATGATACATACTAGGCATGCATAAAGATTGCTGATGTTTTTTTAGCTTTACCAAGGAATTTCACTTTTCGCATAATTTTTTGGGATCTTTGAGTTATAATTCTCACATTTTTTTGGATTATAGAATGTTTGCACATTATATCATGTTCTAAACTGGTTGTCTCAATCCTCTTCTACTTATTTTTTTTGATGTGTTATAAATTAGTGCTGATCTTCTCTTTCCAGCTTAAACTTTCTGCTGTTTTTTTCCTCTCAGCATATCTGTTTGACTCTTTAAATAACCACTGTTTTCGCAATCAGATATGCCGTCTTTTCTTCCGTCTAAACAATGATATTTTTCCTGCACTATGATATGGATAGAAGTGTTTAGGTGTCTTGGTTGAGTTTTACACATTTGGCAATTTCAAAGCAATAAAAGAATTTGAAACCTTTCGGCATCACATCCAAATAGTTCTTGCTTTATTTAATGTTTTCGTATTATTATAAAGAAGTGGTACATTTTTCTTGAGCAAAAAATGTCTTCTTCGTGAAGCATCAAGATATTAAGACTATCTTTTTTTTGCAGTTTGATGGGGCGGGAACTTAAGTGTGCAGACATGGAGAAGAAGCCAAATGGTCTTGCTGTCAAGTTTAATGGTGTATCTCATGATAGAGTACATTTTGCTCCTAAACTTTCAGAAGGCGTCATCAAAGCAAAGGAATATGTGGAGAAAGAAACTGCTGAAGAATCAGAGAAGCAAGATGTGCTAGGTGTCAAAAGCACAAATTTTGATGCTGACGTGTCTGATGAGAAAGATGAGAAACCTGAAGCTCAAAAATCAAGTGACGATAGAAATTCAAGTTCTCCCTCACTAAAAGCTGGTGGTGTTGGAAATGCTCATGTCCGTCAAACTGTCCCTCAGCCATTTGCTCTGGCAACTGACAAACGTGTTGGCAGGAACACTTCCACAAATTCAAACAATGCTCAGTCCCCTGCTACTATGAAGAATTCACAGGTAATTGGAACTCTCAACATTGCATTTGGTGGATGCTGTTGTCATACTCTTGTTACTTGGGCGAAACTGATATAACTTCTATGATGAACTTAATTGTTTTTGCGTCAGATTAAGCTAACCTTATTGTTATAAGTGGATGTGGCAGAATTGGGTAATAAACCTGACTTCTAGATAAGCTACTTTCATGCTTACCTTGTGCAACAGGGTTAGGGAAAAGAAAATCTACTGTTTTCTGAAGTAATCTCTAGTGACAGTGTAATGTTTTCTCCAAGTAGAACACAGCTTGGGTTCTCTTTTCAAAAGTTTGGAAGCATCTTTCTTTGGGGATAAAGGGATGTTCTTTTCAGATATTTGGAACGTATTGCTCAGAAAAATAGTGAGATTTTCTGTTTTTGTTTCAATGCACATGCCACTATCCCTGACACTTCCTTGTGATAACATTGTGGTTGTGAGCGCATACTTTGTTACTTGATCGATTTGGGCTCGTCCACTCCTTGGATAATTCTGTTAAGTTTTTTACCTAACAAGGGGCTTCTTAGTAAGATTTAGCTTATATATTTCAAACCTTCACGTGCTTGATTAACTTGGAGTCAATTCAATGCAGGCAGTAAATATGACTCACTTTGTTGTACCTTCAAGTTGAGTGGTACCATAAACCATGCAGTTTAATTCATTTTGGCATCCGGAATGCATTATTTGACCAACCACATCCCAACACACGTGCACGCACGCACACTAAAAAAGTATTTTTGTCATTTTTTTTGTTTGACAATTGCCCTGATCTTTGGAATTATGTTATTTCCTTCAGCAAAATTCACCTTCTACAGCAAGGAAGCCATTGCAACCTGATAACAAAAAGCATCATGATGAGGAAGATAGTTGGTCTGTGGCTTCATCGTATCCTGTCCGATTTGAGCACCATTTAGTATTTAAAACTGTGCTTTAATCCTTGAAGTTAAAACTGCTTGAATTCTTTTTTATAAATTATATCCAGCTATATTCTGGTTATATATTTTTTTACCAATTGGCAGTCCTTAGCTATGTGTAGTACTGCTGCTTCTGTGCGAACCGTTAAATCTGTAACTGTTGGAACAGCCCCCACATTTAGGTCTGCTGAACGTGCAGCGAAGCGGAAGGAGGTATTTTTTTTTAATATAATGATTATGTATAACAATCTCCATAACACCTTTTCTCAATTGATAGATTTGTATTGATCTTGTTATCTTTGTTTTTGTTGTCTAGTATTATTCAAAATTGGAAGAAAAACACCGAGCTTTGGAAAAAGAGCGAAGCCAGGCTGAAGAAAGGACCAAGGTAGACTCTTTTCTTGTGCCAGTTTGTGTGCATGTAGCAAAGTATTGCGATGGTTCTTTTCAAGTAGTCACCCAATGAACTTCTCTGCCTTCATTTTAGGAAGAGCAAGAAGCAGCCATCAGGCAGCTTAGAAAGAACATGGCGTATAAAGCAAATCCGGTACCTAGTTTCTACTATGAGCCACCTCCACCCAAGGTTGAACGCAAGAAGGTATTCTGCCAGATCTTATTCTTAGTTCTTTGCTAGTCCTTGAATTTGAACATGTAAATGAAACTAGCAAAAATCCACGCATTGCTTCCCATAGATAAATCAGGACAAATAATGGATACCAGATGCTTTGGTGTTAATTAGTTCATTCAGAAGGCAACTGACCTATTTCCATGAACCAATGCTTTATCCATGGCATTCAAGCAAGAAATCTATTCTTCTCTGTACAGAGTTTTGATTTTGTTCAAGGCTACAGTTTTTTTAGAGTTTAGACCGTCTTGATGGTATAAAGGGAGGGAAGGTGGCATGTAACTAGTATTTAGTTTAGGGGGGGAGTTTGATGTCTAAAAGCATTCTGATATGGCGTCTCAGGCTTCATGGTTTAGAACTGCCAGAGTAAACAATTGTCATTTTAAAATGCTGTGGTTCACAGTTGCATAAGTCAGCCATTGATTTAAATCTACCTTCAGCCCCCCTTTTTTTTACAATACAATTCAATTCTTGATTTTGTTTTGTTGCAGTTACCATTGACCCGACCACAATCACCAAAATTAAACAGGAGAAAAAGTTGCAGTGATGCAGTTCAAACATCTCAGGAAGAAGTGGGGAAACATTGTGCTCGCCATCGCCACAGCATCGGTAACCACAAAGATTCAACTGCCACCAGCACTGCCAAAGCTAAGGTTCAGATCAGCTCACAGACTGCTAATGGCATTCGCAAAGTCACAGGCCGATCTAAACAGGAACGTGTTACAGCAGAAGCAGTTCCCGAGAAGACTGCTGAGCCGACAAATGCAGACATCTCTGTTCAGTCATGAACTGCTGGTTCTTACTAACTCTTTAAGTGGGAAAACATCTTGAATTTCTTAAGTTATCATATTGGATGCTTCGAGAGGAGATAGCCTGCTTCTTTTTCAGCTGCGATGACCTTTTCTTCTTGTTTTTTTTTTCCAAGTGGTTTGTGTCTGTGAATTGTATATGTTTTGTAAGTTATATCAGTACATATCATGTTATATATCGAAAGAGTTACTGATTCTAATATGGACCAAATCTGTTGTTCTCATCTGATTTATGGGCACCCGAGAGGTTTTCCTGCCTATGTTATTTGGAAACTCAAGTTATTAGTTCTGATCTTATCAGTTGTTAGTTGTTTTCCTCATTTTGAAACATTAACTTGTAGAACCTGTACTTCTTTCGTAACTTCTATATTAAATTGTACACGGTGCTAGGTTCTTGATGTTTGAATGAAGTTTTTACCTAATTGTTTTATCCAGATTATTCATCGTTTTTCTTGGATTCACCTTTGTTAAATACGGAACAAGAGTCTACATGTAGAACTGATACAATGTTGGAATCTGCTGCAAATTGGTAACATGCCAATATTAATGTTCCACTGATTCGATTTCGGTTGCATTAGTTTCTGCCTGGTGTCAATATACACTCCTCCGTTAATGTCTGTAGGGAAGGACGAAAGGTGGATTAATATCTTTGTTAAAGGTTAAGAAAGTAACGTTCTTGTTTCCTAAATGAATTGAAACAAGGAAAAAAACTTCGATTTTGTTTGTTTGTTTTTTATTTTTTGTAAGAACTTTTAGAATGAATAGCCATGGATTGTTGTGATAACCAAATGAGTAGTGCTTCTTATTCAAGTTCTGTAGAAAAGGGGTAGACAGGTATGCTTGAGGGTGTTGAATCTGCACGTGGACTGCCAAAAGACTCACTTCAAACTCTCAAAGGCCCTTTTATACTAGTGTCTATGGCAATATAACTTTCTTTGTAGAGCTAGGGGTACTGGTAGTGTATTTGCCAAATCGCTCAATTTGGCTTTCCTAAAGCAGATGTGTCTTCCCGTTTGAATTTCTATCACTTTGTGACACTAATGGAGCTCAATTCAGAATAGCTAGGAAATGTTGGTCCCTTTTATGGCGGTTTAGTTGATCTCCTCTCTAATCTCTTCTTTTGTGGTGCAGCGCTCCAACTAACACTCCAGGAATTCCATGTCAGGGAAGGGCTGGTATATGTGGTGACTGGCTGCTGGGTTCAAATTTAGAATCTGCAGCCTGAAGAGGCATGACTCTCGCTAATCACGCTAGCAACAGTACAATTATCTCCTTTGCTTATTGTTTGCCCATGCACACCAAACACGCACATCTCGATACGATATTGGAATGCCAAATCACGCGTCTGAAATTCACAGTTCATAGTCCTGGTTGCACCAAGAAAAAAAACAACACATGATTATAAGCGTTCACACAGTAAAGTTGTGATTTTAGGATGATCAAATTTGAAAAGCTTGGATAGTTTCTAGATGGGATACGTTACTAATTAGTAAATGCATACACGGGGCTTGTGATGCAGATTATTTACTAAGTGGTGGAAGCTCGTCCCGAGGAATTTGCTCTTGGTTTGGACACTTTTCAGGGCTGGAGTCGGCAACAAAAGCGAGCCTTCTTCAGGCATGCCAATTAAGCAAATCCAATAGTGACAAGGACATCCATGATTCTATCATCAATTGTAGTGAGGACATAACTGCAACTCTTCAAGTCCATGATTCTCTTCCCAATCAGCTGATTCTCTCATTTGTAATGACAGGGGCAGCAGACACCAGAAGCTGTACCTGCCTGCGTTTAACAATCTAATAGTGGTTTTAGTTCCAAGATATCATCAATTCATCGTTTGTTCTGATATTGATCATTCTCTGTAACCGCAAGGATTTTAGCCCAGACAGCACTGCACACGTCTTCTAGCAGCGGCAGCAGTTGTGCTAAGCCTGAGGAAAAATCCATCGCAGAAGACCCCTCCCCCCTTTACTCCGGGGTTCTTATAGTGATTACAAAAACCATTCTAGAATATATGACCTAGTCAAGTACACAAATCCAAACCCATCATCCGTTTTCCCTTTCTCAGTGGCCAAGCAATCAAAAAAATACATTCCTTTGCGTATCAGTTATCATCAACGTGCGCTTCATAAACACGGAAAGCAGCTGAATAAAACGGATCGCTGTTTGCTACAGCACGCCGTTAAACAGGGCGCCAGATATGCAAGACGCCATTGAAGAACACCTTTAGAAAGACGTAGTTTTTATAAATAACACAGAAAAACAAACACCAAAATTAAAAAAAAAACAAACTAATAGTTAATTAGTCAAGCTGAAAGATAACCTAAAGGCAACATTACTGTTTAATGTAGAACTAACTACCATTAGCACCCTCCCTTTTCTTTCGAATTTACAATCACTACCCCCCATCTACACGCCCTAAAAAACACACACACACACACACTATATCAAAATCTTCACTTCTTCGCTGCTTTTCGCTTCACACTCTTGAGCTTCACCGCTACAGCCTTCTTCCCCGGTGATGCAACCTTCTTTGTCCTCGCTACCTTAACTGGTTTTGCAATCGCCTTCTTTGGCTTAGCAGCCGGCTTCGCTTTCACAGGAGTTTTCACCTTCGGCTTGGCTGCAACATTGGCTTTTGGCTTCGGCTTTGGCTTGGCAGGGGTCGCTATCTTTCTCGGTTTCGCCTTCGGCTTCGCAGTGGTTGTTATCGTTTTCAGCTTCGACTTGGCAGTGGTTGTTATCGTTTTCAGCTTCGACTTGGCAGTTTTGGCCTTAGTGGCTTGTGGTTTCTTAGCAGGAGCAGGCCGAGCCGAAGGTAGTTTGAAGGAGTTCTTGACTTTGACAAGCTTCTGAGAAGCAACAAGTTTCTTGAGTTGAACTAATAAAAGTTTTCTGAAATTAGCAGGCAGCTTTTTCTTGTGCTTTTCTTCTAGAAACTTCGTTATCGCATACTGGCTCGATCCTGTCCTCTCCTTCAACGTCAAAATTGCATCACTAATCATCTGCAAAAGAGAAGAGATTCAAGTAATTAATCAAACAAAAACAAAAATATTAGGAGTGAATTAAGCAGTGATTAGTAAATAATTACCACGTGGAAAGATGGATAAGCGCGAGGGGATTTGGGTTTCTTGGCTTTGGTTGTTGCAGACATTTTGGGATAGTGATGATGAAGAAGAAGACAACGACCAAGTGGGATATAGAGAGATACGAGGTGTTTTAGGGAGACAGGTACGGTTTCTTGTTTCAGATATGAAAGAGGAAAGTGTTTATATAGAGAGGGAAGGTGGGTTGTGATTGGTAGAAAGGGAGTTGAAGAGGATCGGGATATTTTTAAATTTGGACCGTTGGATTAGGCGGGTTATTGACGGTCGAGAGTGTCGTTGGGAAAGTGAAGGATGGGGGAGGCGGTGGAAATGAGGTGTTTTGGGTGTGTTTTTGGGGTGATTTGAAATGGGTGTAACTTGGGGTATGGTTAATGGATTTTAGTGAGATTTTAATGGGTTTGTAGATTAGGAATTAGGGTTTCTAATGAGTGTTTAATGAGGTTATTTTGTTCAGTGAATTGGGAGAATTTTGGGTTTGATCGTGAGGTGGTCGGAAATAGAGTTTTCCTTGAGTTTGTAAGGTTTTAGATCATTTTAGGAAGATGTTTTGGAGAAAACTGTGATTTGTTCGCATCATGTGATTCTGCTGCTGCAGAGGAGTGGATTGGTTCAAGAACCATGGGATTTGGATGAGAAATGTTTGATCAAACGCTGATTGAAAAGTGACTCAAGTTGAACACACTTGAACATGAAATAACTACTGAAATTTCAATTCAGACCTTGATTCATTGTTTCCAATCATAATTATACAAGTTTAAAGACCGTCAAGGATCAAAATCCAATCAAATCTCTAGCATACAGAATTGCGTATGCAGAAGGAAACGCTCTGCAACTGAAGGTTCGAGGTATTGGAAATGCACCAACAAGAAGGTAGCCATGTTCAAAGCACTTTCTCCGAGCTATAGATTAACTGTATGCCAGAGGGATCATACTTCACGTTGTCTAGTCTGATCATATCTAGACATTTGATAATTTCTTATGCTGCCAACAATACTATTCTGGTCAATAAAGTGAAACATGAATGAGGAAAGTTTGTTGAAGGCTTAAAGCCTAGAAGAGGAGGAGCTCGTTTGTACATTAAAGCCTCAAGGGTCTCAGGTAGTAACATGGTGTTGCAGCAAAATGAAAGGGCTAAGAAAGATCCAAGCTGGACGATGGCAAAGTTAAGTGAAGGAATCTATACTGTTGTGCTTGTTAAGTTTCTAGTTTGAAATTGAAACTTCATTAATTCCCTGCTTTTTTCTAAAGAAGAAATTCTCAAATCCGTCCATTTTGAATTCAAAAGATGCTACTCTAGAGTCTAGATATATTTTCTTGAACTCTTAATTTAATATTGTAAAAGTAAAAAGAGATGGGAGATATGTGTAAATGAAAAATGAACCATGAAGAAGAAGAAGAAGAAGAAGAAAAGAATGAATCAAAATGATTTGGTAAACAGCAGTAAGAGCATTCGAACAACACAATCATCGCTTATTAAACTTGAAGGTTGTCTCCATGGCCGCTCCGCCAATAACTTGCACCCAATTTTTATTTTAACCAAATCGAAGTATAATAGTTAAAAAAAAAACAACATAAACCTAAATTTAGAATTCAAACTAAGTGTTTGATTTTTTTTTGGTTAAAATTAATTTTTTTTAAATTAATTTTTTTAGATTATTTTGATATATTGATATCAAAAATAAATTTTAAAAAGTTAAAATTTTATTTTGATATATTTTTTTTAAAAAACATATTAAAAAATAATCGTTACCACACTCATAAAAACTATATTAACCGGTCTTAATGTTCATATGAACGGTTTCACTACCATGTTTTATGTTTTAGTTGTTTTGCTAATTAGTTTTTTAATAATATTTAAAGTTTGTTTGAAATTATGATAATTATTGTGATTTAAAGTATTTTTTATTTATAAATATATTAAGATGATATTTATTTATTTTTTAAAAATTAATTTTAATATCAGCATCAAAACAATCAAAAAAAAACTAAAATAATATTAATTTTAAATAAAAAATTAAAAAAAATTAAATTTTTTAAAAACTAAGTTTCCATTTGCACCATGAATACTTATCTAGATAAATATTCAGGGTGCAAATATGGTGCTCGGTGATGTTTTGAAGGGGACTTTCCATAACTGTGCAGGCTTTGTGTATTGCATAAACTTATGAAACTTATCAAGCTAAAGTGTGCTACATAGACTCTCTCCTGGGACGACATAAGGCTTATCTTTTTCAGGCTGAAACCTCCTGGATTCAAGTTCAAGGGTTGATATTTAGTAGCCTTGTAGGTCAAAGTGTTTTCTACTTTTCCTGTTTTGTTTATGGGCTAACTAGTTCTCTTTGAATGGTTGAATTGCATGTAGAAGCAAACGATTTGTTTGCATCTGATGGTTCCTTGTTGATCAAATTCGAGCCCTTACAAAAGGTGTCTTAACTCTTATGAACCTTTTGGATTTCATGCTACCAGATAATTTGCCTGAGAATCACTTTTTAGCTGGAATGGTCTGGATTCTTTGGATTACTACTCTTTTAAGTTCCCATTCTTTCTCTTTCCATTAGAAAATAAGGATTTATCTGGGTTTTCTGCTTGAGAAAACCTGTGGTTTTTATTTTTAGAGAACTATGTTTCTTTAGAGTAAGCACCATTCAATCACACATGTTCCTGGTTAGTTTCAGGTGCAAGAGAAATAGGTGAAGTTTTTTTGTTAATAATTCTCAAATCTCATCCAAGAGACTACATTGCAAAATAATTAAAGGTTTGAGCTTTGAAAACTTAAAAAGTTGTTGAAGAAGAAGCTCATGAGTTCATATATATATATATATATATATATATAAAAGATTGGTTTATTTTACAGCAATTGGAAACGATATGTAAAGCAACTAATTGAATAGAGTTCTGATGACTACCTCTGTGGTGTGACCATTCTGGAAAAATTATTCTGGTGTAACTGTGTGTATGTGTAGATTTCTATTCCCCCTTCATGCACACAACCACACATGTGCTGGTCATTGATTTTCAATTTTCATTGATAAAGCTGTACAAAATAAGTGATGAAAAGAATTGTGCATCATCTGCATTTGGGACTTGCCTGTGATAAATTCATCAATTTGTGTTGTTCTGACCCTTTAGAAAAGAGAGATTATCAAGCTACCTCCTAAATCACAGTTGCCTAGCAAGGAAATTTGAGATTTCTGGTATTAACACCCACAATATGGGTTTTGATGCTGGTTATATTTTGAATATAGACTGATGTCTACTGGGGTTTTTGGTGGGTTGGAGCAGAAAAGGGAGGCCCCACCTGGTGAGAAGCCAGAGCCTGTCAGGACCCATCTTAGGAGTATGATCATTGTGCCTGAAATGATCGGAAGCATCATTGGAGTTTACAACGGCAAAACCTTCAGTCAAGTTGAGATCAAGCCCGAGATGATTAGTCATTATCAATTTCATACAAGCCTGCTACGCATGGAAGACCTGGTATTGGTGCAACACACTCAATTAAAATGGGAAACTTTATCTGGCTGCTTTTGGATTTTTCTGCACTTTATTATCAGTGAAAGCTGTTGCAAAATATTCTTTTCCAACTCTCTCTCACACGTATTTTCAATTATTGTTTGGAAAACTTTTGTTGGTGATTTCAGAAGATTGATTAGGACAGTTGCTAAACCCAAAATCAGAACTATGCATGAATCTCACAAGTAATAATATGTTGATAAAGAGAACTGGATAGTTTCATGATGGCGATGGCCATAAAAAGGGCTGAGCCCTTACTGAATTCCTTGGCTTCTATTTCTCAGATATCAAGGAGTATCGTTCTTTTTTCTTCCTTTAGCTGCACTCATGTAAAGAAAGGCCAATGTGGCAGCTATCTCGTAGCAAATGCTTTGTCTTTGGGTAGTGTGTAGGTGTTGATTGAGGACTATCCACCTGAAATCTCCACCATGGTATCCTGTATATCCCGCGACCTTGAGCTTTCATTTGAATAACTTTGAGTTTCCTTTTTGAAAAACACGTTCATAAAGAGGATTGATTATTGAACTAACTAAGAGCTGGAGCAGGTTAATGTTATCCACAAAATCAAAGTTTGGTTTGGGCTCATCCAACACAAGACAGAGACATGCGTGAACCTGAATTCCAGTTTCAAATAAAGGCTATAAAGTGTTTCATGGAACACTGCTGAACAATTTGTTGTGTGCCATCCGTGAGTTGGGAACCCTAGACTAATGTTAAGGGTTGACAATGACCTTACTGTCAAATGGTAGAATTGGAGAGTGGGGGATAAGGTAAAGGTTTGTTGGCGGCTGAAATGAGAGAGTGTGGGAGAGGGCCATGCCTGGGATATGGAAGTTCGATTTTCATGATGGGAAGTGATCGAGCAGTTCGGGAGAAAATGCACTTGGTTCTTAGCTCTCACGGTCAGGTGATTCAGGAGGAGTCCACTCCTGGATCATATGAAGTTCACTAATTTGCAAATAAAACTTCACGCATGTGTGCAAAATTCGCTATTGACGGGTTGGGTTTGGCACGGTGGAAAGGAAAAGTTGCCCATTGCTCGAGGCTTTGATGGGGTTGCTTTCTCTGCTTTGGACTTCGTTTGAAAGCTGCCATGCCACATTAGGACTTGCTGAGAAAAGCATCCTAACGTCCTCAAATCTTTCTGATAACAATGTGCACAGAATATCGAGTTGTACTCTTTTTTAGTGATTTTCCTTGTGACTTTGTGTTTCCCGGGCTGGTTTCCAACGATTCACAGAAGAGGGAGCTGCTCGTATGACCTCAGGACAGTTATAATGATTTAAGCTGTTTGATGAACTTTAAATAGCTCGGATTTTTGGGGAGGAATAGAGAAAAGAAAATTCAACGGCAACCTTACCAAACTCTTCAAATTCAACCGATTTCAAGATGAAAACTTTAGAAAATGCTATTGTTGCTCGTAGTCCTTATAATAGGCTGCTCAAATATGGGATACAGGTGTCAATTTGAAGATTCCACAGGTTATTTTACTTGTAATTCTACTACACGAGGAGTCTGGCAAAGCAACAGAAATGGCATGTTCACCTGATTATAATTGCTGACGTTCCCAAACCAGTATGAATCACTCTGCGAGCATTTATAGTGTGCTCAGTGTCTCATCATGAATGAGCTTAGAGCAGCTCAGAGAGGGTTATGAGTTGCTACAGACCATACAAGCTCTCCAAACTTGTCATGAGAACGATTTCTCGGTAGACAGCTTTGGAAAAGCAGGCGAGCTGTTTTAAGTTGTGCTGGATACAAGAAACTAAGGAAATGCTTTTTAACAATTCAGCCTCTTATTAAAAAGTGAATGGTATTCCTGTTTATCTCTTTATTTTACTGAACAATCATGAGCAAGTCTCTTTATTTCTCTGAAGATGCCAAGGACATGCTTGTAGCAGATAAAACAGCATGCATTTAATTACACTTTATGAAGAGCGCTGAGAAACGCAAACACAAGGATAAGGCATGAGTCAGCCGCATCACCATCTGGATAATGTAAAGCCAAAAAACTATACTCAAAAAACATGCTGTCCTATTTTGCCTAAAAGAATTATGAACAGAGGAAAACATAGTACAAGAAAAACCTTTGATTTGCAAATAGAATGATAAAAAATACAACTTGGTTTTAAGGAAGTACAAGTTTACAATTTGTAATCCCTATCCTATATAAGAGCAGTTCAAACCAGACTCACCGAAAAGCTTAATACTTAGAAAACCGGTCAACTAATGACAGTTTGTTCCATCACATCCCATCTCACCTTTGAACCACATGTTATTTACAGTAGTAATTCACAAAGAAACTCCACATGGTTCTGGTTGGATTTGTAAACTATTGGATGTTGAGTTCTTGAAGTGAGATCAAATGAAGATATCCACTATGTTTCATGTATGCGCAGACTGTGATGAGATCAACCTGGAATGGTTATGCTCACCTTCATAGGTTACAATTAGCATTGAAGGGTCTTCCAGGCATCTCTCAACGTGCTTCCTTGCCGGGCAACCCCTCAGACTGCTACATTTATAGTATCCCCTGCATTATAGATAGTTTTGGATGAACCAGATAAACATGCTTTATCTAAACAAATAAGACTTTAGCAGCATAGAAAGACAGCTTCTGACTGCTCACCCAGGTAAATGCCAGTGATGAATAACATTCGTACTTTTAATATGCACTATGATACTTATTAATCGGCCATTTTTACCATAACACAAAGATGCATACAATTATGCTGGATAACTTCGGCAAGTGAAAAGGGCAAAAAATGCTCGGACTGGTGAAAATGTAAACAATTATGCTGCATACAATTATGCTGGATAACTTTGTCCCAACAAAACAAAGGAAAACTAAGACAATTTAACATAATGACCAACTGCAGAGCATGAACTACACATACATGAGGATATTGGAATGACGCTTAAATCAGATGTACCTACCTAGGATGCGGAGAGCCCTTAATTGGCTTTTGTCCATACTTCCTCCATGAATACTCATCAGGAGGAATATCTGCCACCTTGTTGCTAATTGCAGGAACTTTGATAGATCTCTTCACCCTCAGTTTCCTTAAGACAAAAACAGAGGTGATTACAGATAAAATCAACAAAAAGGACAAATATAGAATATAACACGGGATTTTAATCTTACCTCCTCTTTGAACAATGGCATTTACCACTGCTAGAACATTTGGCATTCCCATCTTCTCCTCTACCAGAACACCTCCTCCTTGTTTGTTGTGAGATGTGATCAGATGAGTGAGGCATACCAATCAAATGGAAAGAGTCTCCATCAAAAGTAGACACAGCACCATCCATGCTCAGAGATGATATGAATGATCTTGTGGATGACATGGTTGGTGTGCCAGTAGACCCATCAAACTTAAGGTTTATCCCACCATTACTCCTAGAATACACCCTATCAGCCTGATACTTCATTTGCTGCTGCTGCTGCTGCTGCTGAAAGTGCATCCTCTGTATCTGCTGATGCTGTTGGAGAAGCTGGAAGTTTTGTGGTGGTTTTGTTTGCATAATTTGCACAGGGGGCCCGATATTTGAGTTCAACTCAAGTACTGGGTTTTCAAGAAGCATTTTCTGGGAAATTTGGATAGAAGGTTTAGACTTAGCATCCATGTCAGTAAGTGGGGTTTCAAGAAAATTAGGAGGCACCATTTGGAGAGGTTTTGGTGATAAAACTGTTTTGCAATTAGGACTATCTAGGAAGATGTTTTGGGGCAAAGATGGTCTAAGCTTCTTCATCTTTCTTACTCTTCCATGACCTAAACCAGTGCTTAAAAGAGATATAACTCTCTTAAACTTAAACACAGTCTCTCTAGTTTCCACCATTAAGTTCCTACCCTGGACTTGATCTTTTTGTTGACACAAAAGGCCAATAACTCTATTGCAGCTCTCAATAGCTGCCTTGTGTACCTCCTCAACCTCCTCCATTCTAACTCAAAACTCAAAGAACCAAACTTTAATTGTCAAAACCCCTCAAAACCCGAATACCAAATCCATCACTTACCTAAAACAATCATCACAACACAAAATGGCACCTACCCAAATGAGGTGTTGACAAATTTTTTTTTTTTTTGCAACATTAAAAAGTTGCTCAAAACACAAGCAACTTGAAGTTTAAAGCATCATAGGAGAATCAAAGACTTCCCGGATTAAAGTTAAAATTAGCCATTCTTTCATGGCTTATTATGGGCAAGAACTATGGTAATTAAAAAAAAAAAAAAAAAAACAAGTAGAAGGCAACAACTTCAAAAACAGAAACAAGTCTAAACCCAGTTAAATTTGATAAGTGGGTCTCTCTTTAACTTGAAAACAACTACTACTACATAAATAAATCAAAAGAAGGAAAAGGAAAAGAATCTAACAAAGGGAGAGGAGAACAGAACTGTTCAGCGCAGAGCTCAGCATAGAAACAGAAAAATGAAATTCATGTCTGTGTCAAAGATCCTATGTGGGTACCACCATAAAAAACATACTAGCAGTTATTCTTCGAGTAAATTTTAACTTAATTCCTACAAACCATGTGCCCTTGATATATTTTTTTCAAAAATAAATGTAAATTAAAAACTTTACACATGCATTTAATTAATTAGATAAAAAAATATATGAAATAATAAATATAAAAAAAATCATGATAATAGCTAAGGATTTAATTGAAAATTAAGAGATAGATTTGTATAAACATGAGTAATGAATCTATTGTATTTGATAATATTATTTTTTAAAATTATTTTTTTATTAAATTGGATAATAATAAAAAAAATAAAAAAGAAAGAGGGTTGTATAATGTTTTATTAGAATGCAAAAAAAAATATATTTAGGTATCATTTCTATATAAAAAAAATAACCATGAATTTAAAATTTAACACATATTATACTATGTTTTTTTATAAAAATATTGAAACGATAATAAATTGAATTGACTTGGACAAACTCAAGTTAACCAGCTATATCCGTGACCCGAGACAATATGAACCTCTTTGAAAACAAACCAAAACAAATTATAATATTCAATTCTCAATCAATTTCATATTAAAAGATGAAATTGAAAAAAGAACAAAAAAGACCCAAGTAAACATGAGTTAGTATATCAAACTCGCGATCTGAATCATGTATTCTAATGAGTTTAAAAAATTTGATTTCTAAAATTACTTTTATAATTAATCGAGTTAGAGTTAGAGTTTTTTCAGAATCACTGAAAGTATAAATGATCATTAATTTTAAACTTTTGAGATTAGTCGAGATATGAAGCTGGCCCAGATATCGTATTGAAAATAAATTCTTGTCAATATTTTCCATGTATATGATGAAAAGCGAAAACAACCCAAGTATAGCTAATCATGTATGTATAAAATGGAAAAAAATACATTTCTCATTTATATTATTAAGTAACAAGTATATAATTGATGCAATTCTTTTGTGATATATAAAACAGAAGTCATTTGAACAAGAAGGAAAAGCATCAAAAAAAAAAAAAATTAAGCTAATTGCAGAAACATTAAACATTCACCTTGCACATTGATCGACATCTTTTGCATTAATTTAATGCATTAGGAAAATCAAACCCAGCAAGGACATTTATTTAACTAAATTACAGAGATAATTAATGTTAAAACATGTCGATTTAAGATTATTGTGAATATTGAACCTCCACACATACCATTTAGTAACATACCAAACAAAATCCACACATACCATTTTAGAAAGGAATTTTTTTAAGGTTATTGCGAACCTTAATAACAAATAAACATGATATAATTTATTATTCTTTATTAGATGAAAATTAAAGATGAAGACGACCATAAGTTTTATTATCCTGTGGATGAGAATCTCTAGCAGTAAATAAAGCTTAGGAAGAAGCTTACGAAGAAGAGAGGTTACATCATTATACTAGAGGCAAAGAGAAGAGACCAAAGATGGAGGGGGAGGTGAGGAAGTTGCGAGATATTTCGAGACTCAAGATGATGTAGGTGAAGCTAAAGATATCAATAAATAAAAAACACATAATTTTATTTTTATGAACAAAAAGGGTTGCAGATTCGATCCTTAAATTCACATAATCTCTAAAATAATAATGATGAAGTCTGCCTCATTAAAAGGTTTTCAAAGGCTTAAATAGACCAGACACTCTATTTCAATTAGAAAACAAAAATAAAAATTGAAAAATAACAAGAAAACAACTATAAAAAAACAATGCATGAAATCCAAAAATAATAAGAAAAATCACAAAAATTGCCAAATCATGGCTTTGGGGCGAGATTTTTAAAATTTAAAGATTCGACGAAATAAGTAGCAATTCCGCGACTTTTCTTAGGGAAAAAACCTTCAAAACTCCTATAAAAATTTGAGCATGATCCAATGATCGGATTAAAAATTACGGTTCTTTTGAGCTGTCATTCTAGTTTAGCATGACCAAACCTCCACTAGGTCCTAGATCTGTCTCACTGCTCTATAAATGCATCTGTTAGGCCATCAATATAATTTGTCTAGGGAATATGCTCATCTAGTTATAGCAAGCTCACACATGAATGCCCAGAATCCCTCGTTATCATAAGCCTGACTACATCAGAAGAGGCTAGAGAGTTAGAGATCCAAGGGGGATGGTGATTGGTGGAAGAAATAAGGGTTTTGATTAAGAGAAAAAACAATTTTATACCTGGGTTTCATTAAGGATTCAATTGAATTGGCTCGGCTTGGTCTGTTTCAGGTTTCTTAAATGGACCCTAACTAAACTGGTTTTTTAATCATTTTTTTTATTACTTGGTTTTTTTTCTCAACCTTACAACAAAAGGCCACCAAAAAATCCATCCTTAGTTTTTTTCCCTAAAAATTTATCACTTGAAAAGTAGAAGGACTAAAGTGAAGTTTTTCAATTAAATTTTGAAACTGCCACCTATTTTCTCTTTATTTTTTACTTTGATCCCTTGTCTTTTAGTGTTTTCATTTGTTAATAAATTATAATCAATTGACTTTTAATTTGAAAAAAAAATGACTCAATTAATGAAAAAAAAAAAGATTGAGAACTAAAAAAAAATCCATTGAAGTTTACAGTGAATCAAGCTTTTTACATAGTCATGTGCATTGTGCAAAATGCCTATCTTTTTTAATTTTTTATTTAATGTTTTCAAGAAAATAATAAGCTAGTCCTCGTTGCTTCAAAGATTTTCATCATTGATTTCTATTTATTCAAAATTATTTACTTAGCATGTTATCTTAGGTGTCAATTAAAAGATTCAGGGTTAAAGGATTGATTTATGATTATGGAAACTAAAGAGACTGATTATTAGTTTTTTTAAAAATATAGGGACTAAAAAATAATTCATCCTTCCTTTTTTTGTATTTTTCTTCAATTTCATTATATTTTTCTAATAAGAAATTTCACTTCTTTTCTACGTTGGGATTATTTTTTATAATTTACTTTCTAGTTTTTTTCTTGGGCTATCAATTCATAGGTTCACCTCTTTTCTCTTTGTCAAAATGTCTGCCAAAGGTGGACCCAGAAGTCCACTGTGGACCGTGGATACATACATCCCAAGATAGCCACTGGGAAATAGACGTTCAAGATTTTGACACGTGGAGATGGAAAGACACTTGTCCCAATCGTTTCGATTGGTGCATCCCTTTTGTTGTCTTTTTTTTTTCCGTAAACTGTTAAAGTTATAAAAAAAATATTAAAAAATGTATAGTGGTCTGTGGTGGGGCCCAAGTCAGGACATCGTTGACCTGAACAGAAATTCTTTATTCCCTTTACAGAGCCGATGAGATGAGATGAAATGTTATTTGGAATTGCTGTATTAAAAGATGGTGGTTAAAATTTATTTTTTATTGAAAATATTTTTTTATATTTTATAATAATTTTGTTTTAAAAAATAAATTATTATTATCTTCTAGAAACTATCACCGTTTCACCACCTTGGATAATGGAAGGTGAATGATTAGTCTTTTGAGGTAATATAATTATTTACAAACACAGCAAAAAATTGCTTTGTTTTTTTTTTTTTTTTAAAAAAACAACTTAATCATGTTTTAAATTTAGGTTTATATGATATTTAATTTTAAAATCTATAAAATTAATTGAGATATACGTAAACTGTATAACAGCATTAATAAAAAAATACTAATAGTATTTTTATTTCTACGCTTTCAATTAGAAATTTGCTAAATAACTCATTTTTTTATAATTTTTTAGAATGAAATATAATTGTGTTCTAATGTGTTTTTGATAAGAAATTTTATAGTGCTAATAAATTTTATTACATTGTATTATTTTATTAGTTATTTTATAAGATTTATTTTTAAAAGCAATTAAAAAAATTCATATTATTTTTAGCGGGTCCATTTTGTGTCCATTTTTTATTTAAAAAATAGATATAAAAAATTAAATAATAGGATGTACACCATAAATTTTTTCTTTTTTGATTAGATTGTGCAGTATTCAAACAAACTGAATTTTCAAACTGAAGTGTTTAAATTAATTAGATTATTATGTTAATTTAAAAGGGAATAATTTATTTTTACTGCGCTTTTAAATTTAAAATCCTATTACTTCTTCCTATCTATTTTACTCTTAAGAACTAGGAGATTTCTAAACAAGTTAATATCTTTTAAATTGAATTTTAAGTGGATCGTTGCAATATTTTTAAATTTTTTAAATATGAAATAATAATAATAATAATAATAATATGGTAAAAAACCCATTATCAAAAATGGATGATGGTCTTCTAGATAAGTATGAGGTTGTCAATTAAACCATTACCAAGTAAAATTGACTTCTCTGAAAATTAACCCTTAAAATATAAATAAAAAGGAGACATTATAATTAATCTTGACTTTTTTTTTTCCTTTTTTTTTTTTTAATTTTCCCGAAGCCCCACCTGGGTTTAATTCACATACGGGGCATGACGAGGCTCCTCGCTGCCAATCCTATACCTAGCTAGCTAGTGAAGCATCATCTCACGATTCCCTCCTGTTTAAACTCTTGGAATTTACGAAATGGTTATTATATCTTTATCAATAGCAACTATCAATTCAAATAAATCAACTAGCCACATAAGTCAAATTTCCAAGATTATCATAATGTTTGATTATAAATAATAATTGTTGCATTAATTAAATTTATCATACTTGACCATATTATATATATATATATATATATATATATATATAATATCCGAAGGGGAAGTGATATTTTCAACCATGGCTATCCTCAACCACTACCCACATGTGGTCTCTTAAAGAAATAGCAAAGCAGCCAGGATCATGCTTCTTTAACTAGCTTGACCAAACCCTCTTCCTTAATTTTTCTTTGGGATGTTTCTTTTTGTATTTGAATATGTTTTAAATTTGTACTTGAGTTGAAAAAATATGTTAAATTAATATTTCTAGAGCTTCTTGATTGATTTGTAGTTATCATCGTTTCGTTTTGTATTTGAATATGTTTTAAATGTGTTTTTTACTTGAAAAAATATTAAAATAATATTTTTAGTACTTATTGATTGTTTCGTGGTTGGTACCGTTTGTTTTTGCACTTGAATATGTTTTAAATGTGTATTTGATTTGAAAAAATATATTAAATTAATATTTTTGATATTTCTTGGTTAATTCCAAATATTAATATTAAAAATAAAAAAAAATTATTGAGCTTGTACTTGTTTTTCCTACTTGATCTATGATTTTAATAGCATATATTTGGCATCGGCCATAAGAATGAGCAGGATCTAGTTGGGATTAAGCTAAGACAATCCAATTGGATTCTCATGAACACACATCTATTTGTAGTTTATTATTAAAAATTTATTTTTTAAAAAATATTTTTAGATTATTTTAACATGCTAATATAAAAAATAATTTTTAAAAAATATTATTTTAATATATTTTTTAATAAAACTCTGTAACATACATTGGATTAGGCAGCACTGGAGGTAGTCGTGTGGCAGTTGATAAGCAAGTCCAAGTCCCCATGTAATGACGCCATCAAACCTAAAAGAATTGATTTATTCCAAATGGGTTCATCATTGATATTATATTTGTCCAATTGTTTTTTAATAATTTGGAAATCTATGCAGCCTTTAACGATACCCTCCACTGAACAATGACCAAAAACCAAAAGAAACACTCAACAGTTCCATTAACTGCATGCTCCTCAGCTTATATTAAAATAATATATATATTTTTTATTTTTTACATTTACATAATAAAATACCTGAAAATACTAAATAATAATAACTTAAAATAAAAAAAAATATTTTTTAAAATCATAAAAACAAGCTGTTATTGGCTGACGTCTCTAACCATGATTGACTTGTAAGTAAAACTGTTTAATATTTAAGTGCGGCATTTATCAATAAATAGTATTCCCACGTCATTTCATAAAAATTGTCTAATAGTGAGGTCATCTCAAATTATCTTTAACCTATTCACTGATTAGTCTAGGATTTGAGCTCGATTTAAGTGACATATGCCCTAACAGTTAAATTATATGACTAACTCAACTTGAGGAGTAATTCAATAAGTTATTTATTGAGCTTCTTTTAATATTCACGAGTTCAAGGTTTTTTAGAGTTACTGAAAGTTTATATAATTGTTAGTTCTAGAACTTATAGAATTAATAGAAATACATGCAAGCTGGCCTGGATATTCACGTTAATAACTAAGAAATATGGTTAAAACCATGGTTAATAATTATATTATGAGCCGTGTTTTATAAAAAAACTAAATTTATTTTTATTTAAATTTAAATTTATTTTTTATTTTTAAATTATTTTGATATACTGATATTAAAAATAATTTTAAAAATAAAAATATTATTTTAATATATTTTTAAATAAAAATTAATTTAAAAAACAATTATTACCATACTCCTGATCACCAATAAATATCAACTAGGTTATTCATCTTCTAGAAATATAGAATAATTAATCTCTCTCGAGTAAATAAGTAAATAAATAAAATAGAAAATTCAATTCTACAAGAACCCAATACGCAACTACGACTTCGGTGGATGCAAGCAACATCAAGATTTTATTTAATGAAACATAGTCAGCAGATAAGATTAATCATATGACTACCAAAAAGTGGGTCCCAGAAATGTTTTACAAATCAATCTTCGATTATTATTATTATTATTTTTTAATTTGAGATTAAATCGACTACAAAGTTTGATTTGATTAAATGGCACTAGTTGTGTAATACATGCGAAAAAAAAAAAAAGTGTTTGAAACTAATGCATCGTTTGGAATCGTGTTTTATAAAGATTTATTTTTTTAATGTTTTGGATTATTTTAACGCGTTGATTTTAAAAATAATTTTTAATAAATAAAAAAAATATTATTTTAATATATTTCAGCACGAAAAACATTTTAAAAAACAACCGTAACTACACTTCCAAACATGCAATAAGATGTTGTTTGGATTTTTTTACATATAATTTTTTAAAATTTCTTTAAAGCATAAATCCTATATTATTAGAAGTTAAAAACACATGTTTTAAAATGTTTAATTTTGACAGGGAAGAAAGCTAATTTTTCATTAATATAATTTAAACTAATTTTCTATATTTTCCTTTTATCTTGATGAAATCATGTGTATTTAAAAAAGCATAACAATTTCATTAAAAAATAATAATAAAGAAAACAGAGAGAAGATGGGAAAAAAATCCACCATGTTAAAACTGAATAATTTCATTTACTAAATTATAAGATATCATACATAATTTAGACCTTAGTTAACTAGTTGTTTGAGTAAAAATTATCACAGATCATTTGAATTGAATTTGGCTTGTATATATTCCATGAAGAAACAAGAGAAAAATGAATTAACTCTCATGTGATTAAAGACTCATTAAAACAGTCATCAAAGGATCCAGAATCTTTCTTCGCCCTTCGTTTGGTCATGGCATGACCTATCATATTGGATGCTTCAAGGTTATAACAAATGTTTCAGTAGCATTAATATGAAGCAGAATTCAAGCAAAGAAAAAGCTGAAAGAAGATTCAAAATCTTCTATGGGATTATACATCTTTAATGCATAAGTTAAATCATAGATTGAGTAAACCATAGAGTAGCAGGCATGATGGACTTGACTGTGTGTTCCTCCTGTCTGTAGAGTACAAGTGTTATGAATTTAAACAGGCCTCACCATTATGTAATACTAATAAATCGCAACAAATAGATGATTATGTCCAAGAAAACTTGGTTTATATGCTTGAGTTTCATGGCTTCAATTGATCCCGGGTAGCAGAGCTATTACCAGTAATGTTATCTTCATCTCCCTTTTGGATTGACAATCTGAGAGAAGATATCCCCAGAGTCATCTGATTCTGCAGTCTTTTCACTATTGCTTCCGAGGCTGAGATTGCTATAATGCATTTCCAAGTTGCGGTTTCTTATACTCTCTTCAGAAGTTTCACTTCCCTCACCTTTTGAGCTATGCTTTGAACCTTCAGGGTTGTCCTGCAGTTGGAGGGCCAATTCAAGATTCCATAGGACATCACCCATGTTAGGGCGTTCGGGTCCTGATTCAGCCAAGCATTTCTCAGCTGTATCTGCGAACTTCTTCAGGCATTCAGTGGTGATTTTTCCCTTGACGTGAGGATCAATGATGTCCTCAATAATTCCTTTTCTTTGACAATGAAGAGCCCAGTCAGCGAGACTAACTTGTTCCTTTGGTAGGTTCGGATTGAGGGCAGGCCTTCCACATAGAGCCTCGAAAAGGACAACTCCAAACGAGTAGACATCAGACTTTTCAGTTAGTTGTTGCCTCCTAAAGTATTCAGGATCCAAGTAGCCGAAGCTGCCCTTGACCACAGTACTAACATGGCCCTTATCCATGTCAGGACCAGTTTTTGAGAGCCCGAAATCTGAAACCTTGGCAACCCAATTCCCGTCCAACAGAATGTTTGTGCTCTTGACATCCCTGTGAATGATTGTGTACTTAGCCCCAGTGTGAAGGTAGTGAAGTCCCCTTGCTGCTCCAACACAAACCTCCAACCTTTGCTTCCATGACAGACGAGGTTTCTTGGTATTGTAAAGATGCTCCCTCATAGTCCCAAGTGCCATGTAGTCATAAACCAGGCACATCTCACCATCTTCATCGCAGAAACCAATCAACGAGACCAAATGCTTGTGTCTCAACTTCGAAAGCATCTCAATCTCAGTCATGAACTCATTAACTCCCTGTTCTGATTGCGGATTTGATCTTTTGACGGCCACTTTGGTTGTTTGATCAATAACACCTTTGTACACTTTCCCGAAGCCTCCAACACCAATGACATTAGAATCATCAAAATTTTTGGTTGCCCTTAGTATCTCTGGAAGCGTGAAATGGCGACAAAGACCTTGAGCCAGTGAAGAGAGGTGACCGCTTTGAGTACTCTTGCCAGAGATAGTTGATTTGGTACCAGTATGGGAGTTTCCATAGACTGGTAGCCAGCTAGATGTATGTGAATCAAAGCCAGGAATTATCTTCTTCCTTCTATAAGCAGCAATGCAAGCCGCAGCAACAAAAAAGAAGCCAACTCCACCAGCAGTTCCTACAATCGTTAATGTTTTGTGATCTGTCTGAAATTTCTTGTGGCTAGCTTTAGCTATATGTTGAACTTGCATCTCTGATAACACAGGGTTAGGTCCTGCCAAGTTATTGTTCCTATCACTCATCTTGAATACCTCTATTCCATTGAGTGTTGCATCATAAAACTCGGGCTTCGAATAGGTTGCTGGGTGCAAGTCCACCCGAATTTCTTCATCGCCTGGCCTGTCCTTCACAAAAACTGCATAGTCTTTATATGTTGGCACTCCAATTTCTCCTGTCCACCCGATAATATCAGCTGCATTAGGCTCAACCTGGGCAGTTTGATTGTTGATGTATATGTTGAAGACTTTCTGATTGACTTTAGTTAATTGGAACTCACAGAAATGCAGCCTCACAACATACGTGAAATTGGCATCAGCCTGAAACAGCCATGTCAAGTTGAAAGCCAAGTTGAGGTCCTTGTGATATCCCATGCCTCTTGCCGTTCTGTAAACATCAGGAGGTGCTACAGACTCTGTCAATTCTCCGTACTGGACTTTAAAACTTTCATTAGTCTGCAAATTAACCCCAGTTGCCGCACCAAATAAATAAGGCGCGTCATTATACCAGGTTCTTGTAAGATTACCGGAGTCTTTAGTGGGTGAAATATACTGCCCTGCTACATTCAATCTATACATTGTCTCCAAATTTGCACTCACCGCGTCAAAATTTTGGTCAGCAAACCCCACCATTGTCCCCGAACCAAAGAGGTCAGTCATTGGAACCAGCTCTATGGCATTGATAAAAGCAAAAGCATCAGGCCTATCTGCTGGCTTAAAGGTGACATTGAGAATCTGATGATTCATGGGAGCTAGAGAATACTCTTTGATGAGGTAAGCCTGGGTGAGAGCCTGAGCTGTGATAGAAGCACTAAAATTGTTCAGGAGAGTAACCCCTCCTGCGACCACAGAGAAATAGGAGTTTGCGATATTGAGACCAGAATATTCTGAAGGATAGAAATGGAGCCTGAGCCAATAGCGCCTTTTCAACATGATGGGGAGGTTATAGGTTTCTTCGGATGTGAAAATCCTGGCATCCATGTATGGAACCTCAGAGACAATTGAAGAGTCTTGGTATTGAGCTCTGGCGTGTGGATAATTTCCAGCAATGTATTTGACATCTGATTCCCATTTTCGCCCATCACCATCAGTGCCACCATTTTCTGATCCACAGTCCAAAGACAAACTCCGTGGCTGTGACCCTATACCTGACACATAAAGGGCATTGAAAACAAGAGCAAAACAAGCTAGAGAAAGCAAAGCATGGATATTAGTATGCATGGCTAAAGAGAAATGGACAGGGAGGGAATGCAAAAGGGCGTACAGGAAAGGAAAAACGAATTTTTCCTGTACGCCGGGACTACTTGATTATCTTTTATGGAGGGTTAACCAGCCTAAGCCATCTTTAATCTTCCAGGGAGACTCATGCCGGGATCAAATCAGGGTATCAAACCAGGCAAAAAGAGGTGATGAAACTTTCCCTGTTATTTTATTGAGCAAGTTTTGTTTGGCTAAACACCCATTGTTGGGAACTGGCAGGTAGTTGGAAATTGATGAAGGGGAGCAAGAATCGTAAATCCTATTGCTTTGATTGGTTCTAAAGGGCCTAAAAAACATGCTAAATTTAGCATTTGTTTCCTTCAGTTGTCTATGGCTTAATGAAGTTCTTCGACAGTTGTTACAGGTTGTCAAAAGAGCCACTGAAATTGAATAAAAATAACTGGCTTGTCTAGCTGATAAGTCCTCAGATTTTCATGCCGCATAAGAACCTGCTGGATTGCCAAAAAAGCGTGTCTGTGCAGATATATTACAAAACTCTAGCCTTCCAGCAGGTCTCAAGATTTAACAACATAGCACAGCAAGAACATATGTTCCAAATTAAAGAGCTCTCGATCTAATTAATAGGAATTAACGTCTTCCACATTGCACAGGTGAAGTGCAATGCTAGTGCAGCTGACTATGTCTTGTGCTTAAAGTTATGAAGCGTGAAAATGGATGTACATGACTCGTAACTCATAATTTTTGTCATTGCAAGGGTTGATAACTAGACGAAAATCTTTTTTTTTTTTTTCATGATATACTCTTGCGGTTAAATCAACAACCAAGCTTGCCTCCGCCGGATTTGATAGTGCCACCGATAGAGAGGAGCTTCTAACCTGAGCAGGTGGAACATGGCCTAATATGTTCCTAGGCACCTGGGAGTCCGGTAACTCCATCATCAAAGCCTTCTAATGCTGTGAAAGAAATGGTGTAAGGCAGTATGTTGGGCTGTGGCAAGTCTACTGATAATTAGCCATCCTTGATTGCTTTGTGTTGCTTAATCCCAGTTCATTACCGAGAGAAATTCATTTTCCAAAAAATAAATTTTATATCCTCTGAATTTATATAAATTTTAGCCCTTTTTCATCCCATCACTTCTTAAATCTAAAGGACATGAAAATGACTTGTAAATCTTTTTATGCAACTGAAGGTCAAGGGTAAGATTTATCTTATTTAAATCCTTAATTTCTATTTACCAACAGAAAATCTGTTTACCGTCGGTTCATTCTAATTATAAATGCTTTGATAAGATCATATCATTAGTGTAATGACACTGTTTTTTGTCTCAAGAAAAGAAAAATAACCAGCAATTTATTTTCTTAAAAGTATGTTCCTGTCAAATGATATATTGTATTGTGATTATACATAAATAATTCCACGAATACAAAAAAAAAAATCGTTTAATAAAACAAAATTGTATTTTTTTTTATTATTGAGAATGCTTCAGGATAAAGTTACAATGGAATGGAGAAACAGTTTTGTTAAGATGGATAGAGAAATTTAAAATCTTCTTTTTACCAAAATTACCATTAAAGAGAAATTCAAAAGTAGCCATGCATCTTGGTTGCATAGTTTAGACAATGAAATTCAATTTGTTGAAGGTTACTATAATCTACAAAATAGAAAGAACATCATTACTATTAAAACCCCGTTTGTTTACTGGAAAGTAGTTTTTTTTAGAAAGTGAATTTCAAGAAAGTAAATTATTTTTCGATGTTTAGTAGTGTAATGAAAAATAAGTTAGAAAATACTTTTCAGTGTTTGGTTATGTCATGGAAAATGAGTTGGAAAATACTTATTAATGTTTTATTTTCTCAAGTTTATTAAGATAATGAGGAACAAATCTTACAAATTAAAAAGTTGAATGAGGATGAAATTGAAAAAAAATATAACTTCATAAATTATCTCAAATAAAATAAATAATAATCAAAATAATAGAAATCAAATCTAAAAAATAAAATAAAAATGAAAGATGAAGAGATTAAAATAATAATAATAATTAACATTTCATAAATTATTTCAAATAAAATAAGTAACAATAAAAAGAATGAGGACCAAATTTGATGGATAAAAAATTTCAATAAGAAAATGATAAGGGAAAAGCAAATAACAATTATAAAAATAAGGACCAAAGTTAATATAAAAATTAAATTTTAAGAGATGAAATTGAAAAATAAATATCAAAACAAAATATATATAGCAATCAAAAGTTTGAGGACCAAATTTGATATAATCAGCAAATAATATGACATTTATAAATTTTTCACAACTTCCGAAAAGTGTTTCCCGCCCAAATTTTTCAGGAAAACACTTTCCTGGAAACCAAGCCAAATTTTTCTTTGACTGAAAAGTGTTTTCTGTTGACCAACTTTTCTAATGGCAAACAAACACAGGAAAGTTTGGAAAGTGGTTTTCCAAAAACCACTTTTCGGGAAACAAACATGACCTAAGAAAAACTAATTGAATAGTAGAAATATCATTGTTACTCTCCTCATAAAAGCACAGTCAATGGAATGATTTTTTCTTTTAATTTTTAATTTTATTTTTTAATATTAGATTTAGTGTGGATTAATCTTCGTAACCTATTTCAGTTTGCTTTTTTATGAGGCTATCCAGGTCTTACAATATGTGTCATGGGTTTTACAAATTAAATTGGTTGACTCGAGGTTTTTCTAAACTTTGTTTGTAATTGATTTTTTTTTAATTTTATCCTTTAATATTTAGGATCATTTAGAATTAAACTTTATAATTTATTTATGTTTGTTTTTTATAAAGTTATCATAATCTCATGACCTGAGTCAACGGTTTTGCGGGTTTACCCGGGTTATTTTTTATTTTTTTCCTTCAATTTCATCCTTAAATATTGATTTTTTTTTCTTTCTATTGGGTTATTCTGATCTCATGATCTAGATTTAGTAGATTAACTCGGGTCTTTTTTAATTGATTTTTTTAATTTTATTTTTTAATATTGGATTAATTGAGAATTAAGTTTCAATATGATTTTTGATTTGTCTTTTATGAGGTTATCACGATCTCATAACCAAGGTCATGAATTTGACATGTTAAACTTGGTTGACTTGAGTCGATCCAATATATTGTCGTCTCAATATTTTTTATAAAAAGATGTTATCTTGAGATTGTTTTAGTCGAATTATGTTTTTTTTCATGTTGTCCATATTACATTTAAACTTGTCATGTCGACTGGGTCAAATCATGTCAATTCTTATATGGTTTAATTTTTTTTCTTTCTTGAAAAACCGTTAGGATGATTTGATATTTGTATTTTTTTAACAATCTGACTTGCAACATAGCGCAAATAAATGATCTAATAAACAATAATGATAACAAAAAGTCTAATTCACATGTTAATAATATATACCTGTTATGATTAAAGTTATTAAACCCAATCTAATTCATGGTTTGAATCATGTGTTAAAGTAATTAACCTGAATTGATTCAAAACAACATCATTTTATTTTTTAAAGAAAATCAAAATAATATTATTTTAATTTTTTTAAAATGAAATTAAATTGATCATAGCTAGCCTTTCTAGTAAATCTATTTAAGCCAAGTCAATTCTAGATTGACCGTTATAGTCAATTAGGTCAAGCCCATTTTAACTTTGGGTTGACTTTTCTTTGAAACTCAGCTTGAATAGAAAGTCAAGTAAGCTATCTTAGATCAACATGTTGGCTGGGTTAGATTTTATTTCTGTGGTAAGGATTAGCCGTTGGTTAATATTAGTATTGTTAACTACCCAAACTCTAGCTTCTAGAAAAAGATGATTTTTTTATTTTTTATTTTAAAAAAAAATCAGATAACAAACATCCAATCTAGCTTAATCCGAAATAGGTGGCAGCAATATAGCTTAAATTCCAGAACAAATCCAAAAAAAGAAGGAAGAAGCTCTCCAAGTTTCAAATAACAAACATTACAGAAGAAGAAGAAGAAGTGTCCATATAACAGAAATCTTATATTCTTCTGTTTGTCATATTAATTCTCAAAAATAGAAACAAAATGACCAGAATTGGCTATTGCCCTTTCCAAATTTAACAAGAAGCCTCCAAATTGACACTTATAAATGAATGGCTGACAAATCCTTCCTACAGAGGCGTTGACAGCCGCATCCCATTTTCCTCTCCCCTCTCTTCCCCATTAAAGCCAATTCTCAATCTATTCCAGCCTGACCTGGTTGGGCTGGTGCCTTTCGTTCCTTGTTGAGAAAGCTTTTCAGAGGTGCCCCTGTCCCTGTCCCTGTCCCTGTCCCACACTGTTCCCATTTTGGTGGCGCGACAGACAGCTTTTCCTGTCGCTGCTACCTCAATATCTTAGCCCCTATGATATAGTTGTTGTGCCTGGACTCCTTCGCTGTCATTTGTAACTTGTAAGATGATCAACGGCAATGAGATTAAGGCTAAAAACCAGACATTGTTATCGTCTTCGTCGTCGTCATTACCATCATTGAACTCCTCGGATTCTGAAGATTTGGAGCGCATGCCATTGGCGCCCCTGATATGGAAGAACAAGAAACGCCTGTCCAAGCAACTTTCAATGTGCGAAACTCGACGTGACAGAGCATGGGAGAGACGTCGCCGCCAAATACTAATGCAGGAGGGGAGAAAAAACAAGCTGCTAGATTCTGATGACTTGACAGATGAAGACTTGAATGAGCTCAAAGGGTGCATAGAGCTTGGATTTGGATTTAAAGAGGAAGAGGGGCAACAATTGACCAATACGTTACCAGCACTGGATCTTTATTTTGCCGTTAACCGGCAACTATCGCCAAGCCCGGTGTCCACACCTCATAGTGGAGAATCACCATCTTCATCAGCAATGGGCACACGTTCATCTTCATTTGGAAGCCCTAAGGGCGATCCAGATTGGAAGATATGTAGCCCAGGTAAAGAAAGTTTCCACGACTACATTGCATGTTGTTAATTAGTACTTGACATTGTTGGCTTTTTAATACATTTCATATACTTGATTCAAAACAAAGAAAGATTCCCTTCTCATATTTGAGTTCAGAATCATATTAACTTGGATTTTTCTGATTCTCTGCATGCAGGTGATGATCCAAAGCAAGTTAAGACTAAGTTAAGGCACTGGGCACAAGCTGTAGCTTGTTCGGTCAGGCAGTCTTATTGATCAAAGTGTGGGATAGATTGTACAGTGAGATATATATAAAAAAGAGCTAGATCAGACGAAGACATAAATCCAAAAAGAGAGAGAGAAGAGAGAGAGAGAGAGGGGTTGGCTTAAATTTTCATTAGGGTCTTGATAGAATTTACTACCATTTTAGAGGCCAACAAAAACACGAGGAGCTAGGCGTTATGGGGTCCATATTTACAAGGTCGATGGAGTAGAAGTTGCCATTGGCTCTTGATAACCTGGTTAGAAATTGATGCATTTCTCTTCTTCTTCTTCTTATTTTTTTACCAGAGTTTCCATGAGGTATTGCAAATTTCATTCTAGTATTATTTGGCCTCTTTTTTTTCTTTTTTTTGATGTCGAAATCCCCATTGAAGGTAATGTCTTTTGTTACATTACCTTTGATCATATAATTAGTTCTACATATTTTGATATTTTTAGATTGTTCATTGAGTGATATGTGTTCTTCCACCATCAATAAGAATTTAAAGCTAAGAAAATTAACTGAATTTCATTAAAGAGAATACCGATTGTTACAAGAGATTGTATACGTACGGTTAGAACAATGGATCGATAAAGTAATAAATTTGAATATTTAAATCAGAACTCAAATATTTAGTTTTTTTTTTAGTTTTACATATAACATTTTTCATTCTTAAATAGTGGGGTGAATGTCACATTTCGTCCATCTATTCTCGATTTCTTGTTTAAAAAAAATGTGTATAAAAGCAGTGGAAAAAAAAACTCAGATAATATGATATATGGTTTTGCTCAAATTCTAGTAACTGTGGTGGCTAGAAAATTGAAACTTAAAATTTTTTATCCAAAAACTTGTTTGTTAACTCATTTTTAATCCAAAATAATTAGAAGCACCTAAGAAATCATTATAAATCTATCTATGGTTTAAAAAAAACTAAAAATCATCCTATAAACCAAAATCAACCCGAAATAAAAAATCAACTCAAGTTCAGATATGTTTTTTCACGAATATTAAAGGGAAAAAATACATAATATGAGCTTTCCTTATCAAAATAAAACCATTTGACATAAATATTGATTATTTTGGTGGCCTAAATCAGTGTCAACGATATTTTTCTTTCTCTACCACCAGAACCAGCGACCCCCCTCCCTCCTCTCTCAAACAGAGACTAAAAATAACAAAAAATAAACTTTTATACCATAATTGAATTGGAAAAATATTGAGGTGTCAAAAATATATAATTTGTGTTATTTTTAAAGTATGAGAACCAAAATGTATCTTTCCTGAAACTTTTAGCACACCATTCATGTTTGATATCTTTTTCATTATGGTCCTTGTTCTTCCAATTCCATTATTGATTAAGAAATCAAAAGTATTAGGCTTTTAAATAGGATTAAATTGCCCAAAATTAAATTTCAAGGAGCAAAATAAATTATTAAAAAATACACAATCGACCTGCATTATTTGATGTGTGGGTGAACAATGCCGGTCTACAGTTAAAATCCCATGCTTTTCAGATTTTTACTTAATATTTTTTTTTTAAAAAAAATCCTTTCTAATCTCACCTGCAACATTGCCTTCACATCTATTCATAGTACTAGTATTTTTATTGCATGTGTATCCAGTAGAATAAAATTGTTAAACCTCATTCTAAGATAACACAAAAAATCAAGAATTTGAATTCCTAGAATGAAATTTGAATCAAATCTCATATATTTTAATGCATAATAAATATTATTAACGAGAAAAATTATAAACAAATGTATAAAAATAAATAAAAGGCGTGCTTATTGTTATATATCTTCATTTTTTTATTATTAAAAATTATCAATAAATTCACTTTTGATGAAGAAAAGTAGAATTTTTTTTTTTACATTTTTTATAGATTCATAAGTTCGTGTTTGATATTAAAAAAATAAATTTCTTAAATATATAATTCAATTATATATTTAATATTTTCTTTCTTAATTTTCTATGCATTTTTTCCATAGTTAGTAGAAAATTATAAGCAAACTTGAAAATTAAAACAATATTATTTATATCATATTTTCATAAATAAGTTTCGTGATTTTTTTAAAATGAAAAGACTTGTACTTTTTTTAATTGAAACAATTATTTATGATGCAAGAAAGAAAGAATAATTATTAAAAAAAAAAACTAAGTAGTTTACAATTACATTAATTTTTATAGACAGAAAAGGAATTCATCGACTCTCTCATCTCTCAACAGAGACTAAAATATAAATACAAACTATAATAAATAATTAAAAACCCCAAAATTAATTGAAAACTTTCTAAATAACAACTTGTAAAAACCCTGAAACCAATCAGGAAAAGCCATCTAATAAAAACCCTCTAAACCAATCCAAAAAACTTTAAATTCCATTAAATGAATATTGACTTTTTTTTCTTGATTAATTGTTGATTGGTAATTATTAATTGTTAATTTTAACACTTAAATGTAAATGTTATGAAAACAAGAACCAAAATATAAACATAAACTATAGCAACAAATAAAAATCCAAAATACCAATCAAAAAATTTCAAAACACCAATAAATAAAAAGCCCTAGGACCAATCAAAAGCTTCAAAAATGTCATCCAATAAATGTTCCAAAGACCAATCATTTTTTTTTAATCTGCGATATGAATTGTGATTTGTTTATTGGTGAATAATGAATGAATAGTAAAGCACCATCATTTTTTTTTACTTTTTATTAATATTATAATTTGTTAATAATGTGAATTATTAGTGTTTTATTGTTAATTGTTAACAATGTGAACTATTAGAATTTTTATTAGATAATTGGTTTGTACTGTGTTGCGGTCGGATTAATTTTTTCATGTAAAAAAAAATATTTAAGTGTTGCTAACATGTTTCTAATAAGAAAAAAAATAAATTGTATGAAAGTTGACCCAATGTGATATGGTTAGCTTGATAGGAAAAAGTAGAGTTATGCGTGCACCTCTTGAAAGGGGGGTGGGGTTACTCTCCACGGCCCAAAATGAGCTCCGGGGTGAGATTTCCTCGAATAAAAAAAAAAAAAGTTAACTTGATAGGTCCAAAAATAAACTTGAACAACTATTAAAAATGTAGTTTGACTAAAAAAAATCTCAAGACATCTTTTGTTTTTTAATATTGGGATGAAAATATATTGAATTGACCAGAATTAACCCAGATTAACCTGTCAAATTTTATGACTCAGGTCATTAGATAAGGATAACCCCTTATAAAGTAAATCGAAACAAATTATAGAAACTAATTTTCAATCAACCCAATTTTAAAGGATGAAATTAGTAAAACAATATTTTAAAAAAAACCAAAAAAATTAAGCAAACCTAATTAAGCCACCAAACCCGCAACTTGAGTCATTTGACCAGGATAACCCCATTGAGAACAGATAAAAAAAATTATGAAACTCAATTTTCATCCAACACAATTTTAAAAGATGAAATTGAAAAAAAATCAATTGAAAAAGAAAAGGACAAAGAAAAGACTCGAGTCAACCTGACTTAACCCTCCAAACCCGTGGATTAAGGAGACCGAGATAACCTTATAGCATGCAAATCATAAAAATAATTATGCAGCCTAACTCCAAATAAAATAAATGTTGAAGGATGAAATTGAAGAAGAGTTAAAAAAAAAAAACAATCCGGATTAATTTATTAAATTCAAGACTCAAGTCATGAGATAATGATAAAAAAAAATCTAATATTGAATGATAAAATTAAAAAAAAAATAATGCTTTGTGAGGATGAGAACATTAAATTTCCCTCCTCATTTAGTTTTTGTTAATAATGAGATTTTTTCAAATGAATTTTGGCTTTCAAATAAAGCTTGAACTAGATTTGTGTTATGCTACATATCACATCAAAAAACAAAAAATTAACACAAATAAAAAATATCATAGAATTGCGAATGCACCAATCTATTAAACAAGATAAATTTGATCATAAACTCAAAATCTAACGTATACAATTAATAAAATAGTTTGAGATTTATATACAAACAATTACTATAAAGAGATTCAAACATTAATTGTAGACAAGTCATGAAGTTGAGAAACAAACATATATAAAGATATTGAATCCAAAAATGGGTTGAATGACTAATCAAAACTCGGTTTGTCTTAAAAAACAATTTCAAGATGTTATATTTTTTTAATATTAAAATGATGACATCTCAGTATGGCTAGACTAACCCGGATTAATATGTCAAACTCTTGATCTTATTCATGGACTCGAACGACTTAAATTTATATATATATATATATATATATAGCAAATATTGACACTTATAGCAAAGAAATCAAATAAAAAAAAATCATGATGGGTTGCAAAAAAAAACTTCTAATATAAAAAATATTTCTTTGATTTCACCCAAGAACATAATAAAAAATAAAAGATGTCAAATAAAATAATATCTAAATATATAATTAGTTAGTTTGAGAATCTAACAAAACAATTATTAAATATATTTTTAATTAATTTTTTTAAAAAATTGTATATATTTTTCTTGTGTGAAAAGAGATAAAAAAAAATTAGGCTCACACGACCTGGCTTCTTTTTCTTTAAGATTGTGCGGATGACACACTGATTGCCTAGCTTTTTCATTAAAACTAACATTCCCACATCGTTTATTGAGGTATAATCCAAATAGTTTTTCAAGTCTCGATCTAGCTTTTAAGGCAATATATAGGCTAAAGAACATCTCAATGGAAATTCTCTCATTAAGAGGAATCTGTCAATATAAATAATGATTTTTTTAATGGATAAAATAAGACCAACCAATAACTTTTTTTTTTTTTGATGACCCTCTCTATTCTTTCTCAAATTAGGGATTAGAGCATGAACATAATAAAGTCTCGAACTAAAAACATTTATTCTCCAAACTAAAATGACCAAAAAAAACTTTGCTAAAATCCTAAGGTAAAAGTTGGCAAAAAATAAAAAATAAAAAAAAGAAGAGGGACCAATTTATTTTATATTATGAAAGAAAGTGTTAGAAAAGACTAGCCGGGCTAGAAAAAGAAGGAAATAGATAGTGAAAGGTTTTGTAAAAAATAGGGTTTGTGTTAAGGGTATTTTTGAAATAATATTTTTAATGTCAATTTCAAGAGGAATTACCGTTGCAAATCAGAGGGTCTCCCCTTCTAATTTGCTCTTGGTTATTTTTTAACAATTGAATTCCATTTGGAATTTAAATAAATTCCCTTAAAAAGATTTTAAATTAAAAAATTGATTTAATTATTGAAATTAAATTTAATTTTAAGAGTTTCAAAAAAAAAAAGGATAAATAGGATGAGATTTTTTTTTCTGCCAATAAGATAATGTCCGAGGCAAGACTCAAATAATCAAATGGTTTGGAATTCAATTGATTACGAAACAATACATTAGGGGCTAGATTAAATATTGTTTTTTCTTGTTGGGGCCCCTGGGGGACAAAGTAGAGAGATTTGTATTGAAAATATCTGTGGTTTAGGTATCGTTTTTGGATATGAATGAAAATTAGAGGACCTTAGTTTTAAACCCTACTCCGTTCTTCACTATGTTTGCCTTTTCCCTCTGGAAGCATAAACAGGGAAACGTTCTAGGGACGAAGTGCTTACTGTCCTCGCGTTGGGCAACAGACCCTCTTAGTATTCTGTTTCTGTTCTTTCAGACCGAGCCCGGAAAACCCAGTTCCTTAATAATTGATAAAAAACGACTATCGAAAAAAAGATAAAATTGTTTGTGGGTTTTGAAACCATTTATCTGTGAAACTCACTATGGCTTCTGAAGCCCTTGCAGGTCACCTCTCTCTATCTCTCTCTCTCATCAGTGTTTGTGTGTATATTGTAACATAACTAGCTATAAAGATGCAAACTTTTATACGAAGTTCATTTCATTTTAGAGAGTTCAGCAATATCTTTTTTAGGGGTTTCTCGTTTTGTCTAAATGCAAGTTCTTGAATTTGTTTATCTTCGGTCCTGAGTGATTGCAGCGAGGCAGAAAGTTCAGCATTTTCTTACTGCTGCTTGTGTAGGGAATCTTGATCTTCTTAAAAGTAAGTTCTTTACTTTTCTTTTCTTTCCTTTTTTTTTTTCCCGGCTTGCGTTGCCTTTGGTGGAGTAGGTTATTATGTATTGGTATTCTGGTTATATGGGGTCTATTGTTTTTTTTTTAAATGCTTAATTTTGATGATTGATGTTTGGTTAAACAGATATAGCTTCACAGCTTGATGAAGGGAGCGGAATGTCGAATACTGTGGCAGATATAAAGGATGCTAATAAACGAGGGGCACTTCATTTTGCGGCAAGAGAAGGACAGACTGAGGTTTGCAAGTATTTGATTGAGGAATTGAAGCTTGATGTTGATACAAAAGATGAAGATGGTATTTTTCTTATATCCACACTGTCCCTACTCATAGTTTTGAGAATACCCTTTCCTTATTATTCTTGAGAATCCCTTCATTTTATTTAATTAAGTAACCCTGGGCACCGTTTTACTGAGACGAACAAAGACTGACTAACACGCATTAAGGAGACCAGCTTTTGGTTTGACTGGCCATGTAATTGAGCAATATGAGAAATCGTGTCATTGTTTTTAGATATCAACTTTGCAGGGACAAGTTTTAGACTATCCTATTGCTAGAAGAAAATTCATAAGAATTCTTAAATATCCTGATCCTGGTCTATTAGTTTCAAATGGGTATCATTGTTGGTGGGTCTTCCTTACAGTTTAGATTATGGAACATGGTGAATTGGCAACTTGGCTGTTAGATTGGGTACGCGGTGAAGGTAATTCTCTCGGTTGTATTGTTTATGCATATTAGATGTATTACATGAACAAATTTTCAAAGCTTTACCAGTTTTACCCCATCATTTTTGAACATAGTAAAGCTATGAATGGAATTAGGTCTTGAAAAGTGCTGTTAGAATTAACCCCCTTGTGATTGGACACCTGAACGAGATCCAAGAAAAGAAGAGCACCATAGGTATCAGCCATCAGGGACAGAATTAATGTATGAGAAAATAAACCGGGGCATGCACAAAAGTTAAAAACTTCCTCCTTTCAATCTGCTTGTTTAGAAAACTTAAGTGAAATCATGTTATGATTCACATTTATGTTTGCATCTCATTACAGTATTTTTCAGAAATGTAGATGACATGCATTTGTCTTTTGCAGTTATTGATAACTTGCTGTTATAGATCATCTCAAGGAAATTGTTACCATATGCAGGTGAGACTCCTATTATTCATGCTGCTCGGCAAGGACATACTGCCACTGCTAAATATCTTCTTGATCAGGGTGCCAATCCTGTTATGCCAAGTGATTTAGGGGCCACAGCCTTGCACCACTCTGCAGGGATTGGTATGTTTGGGGTTTAACAGGGCAAGTCTTGCGCTTCTGCATGATAATGTTTCCTGCTTGATCTTTCTGATGATTCGCACTGTGATGCTTAATCCAGAAAAATCAGTTTTACTCCTAGATTCATTCCACCTGCTTCTTCTGTTGAGATTTTTTCTTTATTGGATTGCATGCTTTTGTTTGCAGGAAATAATGAATTGACGGGGTATTTACTTTCGAAGGGTGCTGAGGTTGATTCACAAAGTGACGCTGGTACTCCTTTAATCTGGGCTGCTGGGCATGGCCAACAGGATGCTTTGAAAGTGTTGCTGGAGCACCATGCGAATGTAATTTCCCCCCTTTTCTCACTGTATTAATGTTATTCATTATCAGTTAAATGTGTCACTAATTGTAAAAGCAAACAAGAGAGAGACAAAAGGAGAAAGTTACAGCCATGAATTGCATGTAGTGAGAGAAGCCATTTTAAATTTGGCAGATGTGACAATCCAAGCTGAACACATATCATGTAGTGACACTTGAAAAACTATATAGATCATGTATAACTGTGTAAAAAAGTCATCCCTGTGATATCCAAGTCTTTGGATAACAATTATCGCATTTTTGGTATTTTCCCATGTATAGATTTCTCCAACAGGTTATTTGCTATGTTCCAGAACTTCCACAAATCTATTTAAATATTTTCTGATTCAGGACATGCTCTTATGTTTCTCAATGATGTGTGGCTAGATTGTTTTTGTATAGTGTTATTTTTATCTCTTGATATTCTTTTGCAGCCTAATGCTGAAACAGAAGATGGTGTAACTCCATTATTATCAGCTGTAGCAGCTGGTTCATTAGCATGCCTAGAGTTGTTGGTTCAGGTATCTCCTAAATCATTAACTATTTTGTATATGGCTATCAAATTTTTTGAACTTGTTGGTTGCGTCACTGGTTTTATAGCAATTTATAAAGTGAACGGATTTTTCTGTAGACCAAAGCATGGGAATATTGTTTAGGAGATCACATCCATTGGTGTAGAAGCATCTTTAATCCTACTTGTTATGCTTACATGCTTATAGCTTAGCGCCATTTTATAGCACGTCTTTTGTGTTTTCTTCTGTGCAGGCTGGTGCAGATGTGAATGTTGCTTCTGGAGGAGCAACTCCGCTGCACATTGCTGCTGATATTGGAAGCCCAGAAATTTTGAACTGTTTGTTGGAAGCTGGAGCTGATCCTAATGTCACTGATGAGGTAAGGCTACTACTGCATTCAGTTACTTGAGGGATTACTGTAGCTTTCTTTATAGTGTTATTTGTTGTTTGTCTCTAACCTTCTACAGGTTGGGGTTCAGGAAATATCTTTTTGATGAATTTATTTTGATTTTCAATACTTTCTTATGGTTGGCTTTGAGGCAGAGGGGTAGCAATACCTGATTGTCTTCATGAATTTAGAGTTTTCTCCTACTCCCTAGGATTTCTATCTTATCAAACATTGTTAAAGTTCGTTTTTTTCCCATAGAAATTTCCAAAGTTCTTAATGTTGCAATTTCATGGTAAATGCAATTCATTTGAAAAAGAAAAAGAAAAATGTAAATGGTGCTTCCTTTCTTGGAATTATTTTTCACCTTTATTTTAATTTGGAATGATTATGAATTTTCTTTGCATCATAGGATGGTCAGAAACCAATACAGGTTGCAGCTGCAAGAGGTAACCGTGCTGCTGTTGAGATTCTTTTCCCCTTGACAACAAAAGTTAAGAGCATCTCTAAGTGGACCGTCGATGGAATTCTTGAACACATGCAGTCTGAAGCGAACAAAGTGGTATTGTGATCCTCAAAAGATATGGTTATGAATTTTATGCGACTTGATAAGCTTTCCTATTTGTTGCTAAAGCCACAAATACATGTGCTCCGTCTGCTATCACTATTTAACAATTACTAATTTACGTTTTCTGTCTCATTGAGGGGTCGAAGTTTGTGAACATCCATACATACTCACATGAGGATCTGTTGTACTATTAATGAATGAGCTCTTGGTTGTGAATGTTTTATTTTCACAAGAAATCACATCATCTATTGCTATGGAGATATTTTCACTGAACAGAGAGAAATAATGACCTGATAACAGGCTAACTTGACCAGATATTGTTATTCTACTCACACAGCTATTTTTAATTTATCCTTGGCAGTTTCCTGTTGTTAATTTCCCTTTGATTGGGTTGGAAATTCTTTGCAGGAAGAAACACATAAAGTGAAGGAAGTTGATGCTTCAGGGGACACAGAAACACTTAAAAGAGATCTGCCTGAGGTTCTGCTTATGCTATAATTTAATTTTCTTGCTGGTTACATGTTGCTTTTGTTGTGATTTTTTTGTCATGATGCTTTTTGAGTTTATTCCTTGACAATGGATCCTTCTTCCTTGCCAAAGTTTTACTGAATAGCTTACAATTATCAGTTATGTGGAACTTCCTCTCATTGGGTGCAATTATGTTTTTTAGAATTCAGTTTTGATTTACTTGTCAATTTTGCAGTCAATCATAAAAGTTGTTTCTAATGATGGCAGTTGGTTATCGCATGTGATAAAGTGGATTTGTTTTGTTTGTTGGTTCAAATGCTTCAATTGTGCTCATGGCTTTGGCCGTTCTGTTTATTCTTATTTTGAAGTAAGAAATCATGGAACCTTCAACCACATGCAAGAAATCATGCTAATTGCAGACCTTCTGTAGCTTGCTCAGCACTGCTATTTAAGATTTATATACTAGTTATATATAGGCCTCATACCAAATTGGTTGGATCAGAACTGTCACGTTCAGAGCTAAGCTGACCTTATTAACTCCAAAAATCCTCCCCAGAATTGACCTGCAGCTGTTCAGATTGATTTGGCTCTTGGCTCCACTCGTCTTTAGCATTTTGAAGCTTGCTCAGTGCGGCTAATGCTATTTAAGATTTATGTATTTGTTATGAATGGATCTGAAACCAAGTGGGTTGGATCAGAACTGTCACTTTTCAGACTGGGATGACTTATTAACGCCAAAAATCCAACCCAGAGTTGAACCGAAGCAGTTCAGATTGATTTGGCTCTCTGTTCTCCTTATCCTGTAATCTTTTGCATTTTGATAACCAATTGGAACATGGGGAAATTAGATCTTGCAACCTCCTAACCTGTTTGTTGCATTTATGCAGCTTTAATGAACAATGGAAGAATACATACACATTATAGATAGATATGAGTTTTTTATGTGTCAAATCCCAACCTGATCATTGAACTGAGCCTGTCAATTAGTTACAGGGTTGGGTTGCCAGGCAACATGAAGCATTATCCCAAGAGCCAACCTCAACTAAAATCAAATCCAGAATCTTACTGTTATAACATGAACAGACCAATCTACCCCAAAATTGGTTGGTTTCCATACCTGAATTGAATGGCATTACACTAGCATTCATGAAGTTTTTAGGGGTTCGTGGCAATTCACTTGGAAATGTACCTTGCATCATGGCTTGTCTTTTATGCCAAGGCAAAGTGATCCCACAACTCAAGCAATTTGGTTGGAATTATATTTCAGTGTGTTTCTCACCATAATAAATGTTCCAACAACCTTTTCAGGTGTCACCTGAAGCAAAGGAGAGAGCTGCTGAAGCAAAATCAAGAGGAGACGATGCTTTCAAACGAAACGAATATCTTACAGCAGTGAATGATTATGCACAAGTATGTCATTTGTTCTGTATCCTATTTCAGAGGTTTAGAGTTTTTATTCTTTTTCTTGTTCTTTTATTAGAGTGTTCGGTCCTTATGCATGAAATTAGTTTTTTCAAATAACATGCTATTTGGCATTTGGAAACTAGCTTTTTAATGACTTTTGTCCTGTTACTAGATATTTTGAAGGGATAAGGACTCAATCTGTCCTTATTAATAAGGTAATTCTCCAATCTATCCTTATATCTTCAGTTGAGTCAATTGTCCTAGAATATACGATAAGTTTCTAATCTATCCTTTTGACAAGATTTCCAGGCCAGATTACTGGAATTAGTCATGTGATGTGCATACAACTATTTTTATTCTTAAAATGCCCTTCCAAGCTAGACAAACGGAAGTTTTTCATGTGCAAATCACGTGACTTTTTCCTGTGCTTTAGCCTAAAAATCTTGCTGAAAGGATTTATTAGAAACTTAACTTATATTCAAGGATAAAATTGAATCAATTAGGGATTCAAGGAGAGATTGGAGAGTTATCCTGATATATAAGGATAGATAGTCTAATCCTATTTTGAAATTTTATCGAAACTCATTTCATACATTGGATCTTTGGACACCCTACATGAGTCATGATTGTCTAAAGAATTAGGTGTTAAAATCTAAATTTGTGTTTCCGTTTAATATGGAAAGTAGTTGAATTGTTTGTGGAATGGGTTATATGTCAAGATGGGATATTTAATGGAGCAAATTTTGTTTTAAAGTAGTCAAGCCTTAGATGGAATGCCAGAAGATCTAGAAATACACAAGCAAATATTCCTTTCTAGGTGCTTGTGGTTGCTTTCTGATACTTTATTATTAGAGTTGTATACCCAACATTGAAGAATTCTTTGTTGACTGACTGACCATCATTATTGGGTACTTTCTGGATCTTGACTGAATAGAAGGTTGATGTTGCATTTGCAGGCAATTGATCTGGATCCCACAAATGCTGCTGTGCTTTCGAATAGAAGCCTGTGTTGGATACGATTGGGGCAACCTGACCAAGCATTAGCTGATGCAAAGGCCTGCAGAGAGCTAAAACCTGATTGGCCAAAAGCTTGGTATCGGGAAGGCGCAGCTCTGCGCTTGTTGCAGGCATGCCTTTTTCTTTTCTTTTCTTTTTTCCATGGATGTTGTACTGATTTACATTGTCTAGCATTTCTTGATTGCCTTCTACTTGCAGAGGTTTGATGAAGCAGCAAATTCCTTTTATGAGGGTGTGAAGCTTGACCCTGAAAATAAGGAGCTTGTGAAATCCTTTAGGTATGTGTTCAAAAGCTACGTTACAAATTTTTGCTTCTCTGACCCTTTAAACTTCTGTTCTCTTTCCATTTAAGTCAAGATATGTTAGTATATCAGCTTATGGATTCTGAATTCTTAACTGAACATATTAACTCTGGAACTTACAGATATGCATATTTCTTGGCAAAAACTGTATTACGAAGAAAAAAAAGAACGTTGTAAGGTCAATTGAAATTTGAAAATAACTACTTTGTGTGATTGGTGAGGAGTGGAGGGATGAATTTGTATAATGAACATAGAATACAAACATTTCTGGTTGTGAATCAAATGGTATCTCAACAATTTTTATTTTTATTTTCCTATTTGGAGATTTTTTTTTTTGTTTGTAGTTAATCTCATATCTGGTTATTTTGCAACAGTCTCCACATTCTGCACTACACTTAATCTTGTTTTGTGCTGCATTGCATTTCGGTACTTTGTAGCACCTCTGCAGAACTTTCAGAACCCATAGAAGCAATAAATGAGTTTTTCCCTCATTGCAAGAGCACACCAGATAGATTACGTTGACTTCTGTTCTTTTAACAGGCTACATTTCATGACACATGTTTAGCCTAGTGTGCACGTTCAGAACTCATTGCTAATTCTTTTTCTATGCCATCTTTAGGATAAATTTATTTGTAACCATGCAACTCGCCTCTTCTTTCAGGGAAGCAGTTGATGCTGGGAGAAAGTTTCATGGCACAGATCAGGGAAAACCATGACGTGTCTATGGCAAATACATCAGTACTGAGATGAGGGACTCAAAGTTGTCTATGAAAGCTTTGCTGGTTTTTCTCTTTCCTTTCCTATTCTGGAAGAAGCTGCAAAATCAAATTAGTTGTATTAAATCCTCGTGGGGGGGAAAGGAAAAGGAGAAGAAAGTAGAAATGGTATCTCACTTTAAAATTGTTTCGAAAACATTTTTTTTAATCTCTGTCCATGTCTCTATCTCGTCAACTAAACCTGATTATATCTCTTACATATCTATTTCTTCTATCCTGAACACTAATTAAAAGTAACCTGAAACATCATCATGCTAAGGCTATGTAACAAACATTTTTTCTTCTGTCCTGGAACACTATGTTAAGGCTGGGTGACAAACAATCAGGGGCAGAAATTAGAGAAAATAGGAAGTGCCTTGTTAAAAGCATGTGACATGCTCTCCCATCCATGGTTTTGAATATCTTGCCCTTAGGGCATATGAAGATGATGTGGATGCTCATACACAAATGAAGGCTACAGAGTTGTATCAAGTGATCCCCAATGGTTAACTTGGATTGGAAGAAAACGCCGGATGGTTATGATTAAACAGTCCGATTTGCTTAATCAGCATTTTTAATTTTTTTTTCCAATCATATATGTGATCTGTTCATTGACATACATCAAGCAATTGTAAAGGAAAATTCTGCAATGGCCTTCTGATTGCCTAGCAAGTCCATTGTCAATAGTTTGTCGCTAGACGGAAACTTGAATTTTAATTTTGTTGGGGCTTCTACTACTTTTATTCATTAAAAGATAAAAAAAAAAACCCTACTTTTAAGCATCTCGACAACTAGCAGAAGACAAACCAGCTTTCATAACAAATGAGACAGAAAATATCAAAATTTGAACTTCATAGCAGATACACCTGAGAGTAAGAAACATACACCATCTATATTCATGAAGCTTGGACAACAATCTAAAATATCCAATTACCATTTGAAGAAGTCGATTCCCTGATATTTCAACGATCAACAAGAGACTCCTTCCATGAATAACATGGCAAATCAGCTAGACAGCTTCTGTGGAATAAAACAAAAACCTACCTCACTAATTCTCCTCTAAGTTAATGGAGTCCCCAAACTTTCCATACAAAATCTTCTTTAATTTAGCCATCTGTGCAACCACAGACTCTTTCTCGTCATCAAGTTTTTCCATGTTCTTACCAGTCACCTCTTTCATCTGCTCTATCCTGGTCTCAACCTCATCCCTTGGAACATGAGCAAAGACTTCTCCAATTTGGAACCGAACCACCTCCTCATCAGTAAGAATTAACTCGTTGCTTGCATCCTCTAGATTATCATTGGTTTCCTGAAGAAAAGGAGCTATTGTATAAGTAAACAAACTCAGCATGGTAGAGAACAGGATTAAAAACAAAATTACACATCCCTATATGCATTTATAGAATGGGTGGGGCATATTAGGTCCACGAGCTAGGTTACACAACAAGATGCATCCTTTCCTCCCTTTAATCCCTCCCATCCCAGTTTGGATGGGATTCAATTTCAGGTCTTCAAAGACAAAGTCAAGTGAATTTACCGTCTAGGCTACTGAAATCCACAAGGCCAATATGAATAACTTGCTGCCATTTGCAAAAGATGGCTATTATGCTGTGCTGTTGCACTACTACTGGCAATGTGACAAACTGTCCACATAAAATTATGGTAATCCTTGCGCTTTGTTTATGTATAATTAAGTCAAGGAGACAGGTTTAGGACAAAAAAGTCTGTGAAGGGAACACTATGCACAAAGCATCTCGGACTGGATGGACCTGGGTGGTAAAGTATTTGAACAACCAAAACGGAAATTTGAAAAAGAGTTTGTGGAGTTCAGCGAGTCTTAGATATGATAACAGCATGTTATGTTTAACTCTGATGGAGGAAACTGGGGGCAAATAAGAAAGAGAAATGTAGGGGAGAGGAGCAAGAATTTCATGAAAGAAATCAGTAACAAAGGTGGAAGAAGTAAAAGTAAGATCTTAACATAGAAAATGCATTCTTAATTTGGATATTGAATTTTATGAAGTGAATTTACCATCTAGGCTAGCTGGAACCCACAAAGCCAATATGAATAACTTGCTGCCATATGCAAAAAATTGGGATTGAAATCTTTTGCAGTCAGAAAAATAAAATAAAAAATTATTCCATGTCTCCTTCCTTTCCATTCTCAATTCTAAATCAAACTAGGAAACAGAGAGGGAAATTAGAACTTAACTTTAGAGTTTCGCTAACTTAGTTTTGGCATGGGAGACCAAGAGTGCCTGCACTATTTTACTTTTCTATGAACATGGTCCATTGACATGCCCAACAACTTGCCCATGACCACAATATTTGGACCCTACGACGAACCGATCCACTCAAGCTTTGCTCCAGATCAGCAAGATGATGTAATTCCTCAAAATCTTTCACAGGCTTTAGTCTTAACTTCAGTTCCCATTGAAAGCATAGGAAAAAACAAACCCAGTACCTTAATGCAATCTTCACTCAAATTAACATATTCAAGATCATCCATTTCAAGATAAATGAGGCAACCTCAACAATCTTTAACATTCAACATAAGCTCAATTAGCTCACTTTAGCTTGCAACCACTGGACTTTTTTGACCCTACATTTGCATAAGCCCTCCTACTGTACCAAACCAACATACCCTTAAACGTACAAACACTAAGACAGAAAATTGAACTTCCAGTTCATATTCAAATCAATCACATTTAGCCTTTTAAACGCAAACTCCAGTTGCTGCACACTCTGATCAACAAGTGCAACAATCTTTTTATTTTCTCTTTTTTATCTACCAATAATACTCAGTAAAAATATTAACCTCTTATTCAAAACATAAAAAACTAACCCAAAAAAGATGATAGAACAAACCCATCAAATAAAACACAAAATCAAAGCTGCCCTTGTTACAAATTCAGAAAACCCATCTCCACATAAATGCAAAACGTTAATAAGAGTGAAATCAAAGGCATATAAATACACAAAAAGATGGTACCTTGGCAATCTTAGTTTCGTCTTCAAGCTCGTGCAATCTGTTGTTTAATCTGCCAAATTTGTTGATGTTCTGCTGATCCTCCCAAGTCACCTCCTTGTCAGATCCACCACCCTTTCACCATTCACCTCATTGTTATTTACTTAATTATTAAACCATAAAAAGATAACAACAACAATAATAATGGAGTTGTTTGTAGGAGGGTTTTCGATTGATTACCTGCTGCATGTTTTGATTTTGAGAAAGCTTCCAAGAAGACAGACAGACAGACAGACCGACCGACCAAGGTTTGATGCGCTCACTTCAATCTCTCAGCAACTGCAAACAACACGCTGAAGAGTTTCCAGCATTAAAGATTGTCTATCTCTATCATTAATGGTTCTTGAGTAGATTATTATTAGTCTCTTTATGTTTACAAAAGTTACAATCTAGTACTTTTAGTTTTGCAAATAACGTGTTAGTCCCTTGACCACAGTCTTACATTCAATTCTTCTTTAAATGTCTGAATTACCCTTGTTAAATGCGATTTTGTCTTGTTTTTAGTTGGGGAGATTGGATAATTTCCAAAGGAAATAGAGGACACTTTAGGGGAAGAATAATTAACTTATCGTTGAAATATAGTGAAAGGATTAGGTTGCAGATGAATATAAAATTATAGGAATTTAAGATTAGGGTTTTAAATTAACGGAATTTACTAATTATTTTGCTAAAAAAGGACATTGTATGATAGTTTACTTTTAATTCATCGGCTTGTTTTGAGTTCATTTTTTCTTTTCTCTTGAAATTCTTTAGTTGGTTTTTGTATACTGAAATTAAGTCCTTTTCGCATGAAGATTTACATACATTATTCATCCTCTACTATTTGACGAAATCCATAATTAAATTTGGTAGAGAATCACTCTGCTTTTTTTTTTTTTGGTAGAGAATCACTCTGCTTTTGATTAAGATGATGCTACTTGGTACGAACAAGAGATTTAACGACAGGAGTTGCAAGTCCGAAATTCATTAAAGATTTTTCCTATGATTGAGGATCTTCAATCCAGAGGTCTGAACCAGTCCACGATCTAATAATCTTGTAACTCCAGCATATGGAGCTAGATTAAGCTTCGATTTTATATGGCCGGCCTTAAATTTGAAGAGTGAAATAAGAAATCATCATTTCACGTCTGTTCAAGAGATGGTGCCGCCATGAGCAAGCCTGCATTTAGCAGACAGTGTTCAGGAATTAATATGCCATTGGCCAGTTCGGAAAGAGGAAACGTTTTACAAGTCTCCTAACAGCTTCAGCAACCTCTCACTCTCACAAACATGCATTCTCCTCTCAATTTGCAGCTTTCAACTGCAAATTAGCAACTTGGTAAATTCAAATAGCGATATGATCATTAGAAACTTAAATTCTGGATAAATAGGAGACAGTGTTGACAGAGAATACAAACGTAAGTGATGTGGCTCTCTATTATAATAAATGAAATATAAATATATTCATACATGTAATCACATGCATGAAACAAAGCAGCATGCATGTGATGATTTGATTTAAAGATCACAGAAAGGTTACAGATGTTGAAAATCCAACAACATAAATATTTCATAACTGAAGATGTAAATAATCATCGAGATGACAGGCAGGTTAAAGGTATATTTTAAGACTCTTGGACTTTCCGACAATATGACAATACCATCACGAAGTCCTTAGCTGACGAACCCACAGAGGCTGGTACTTTTTTTGACGTCGATCCGGTTCGAAACCACAAGTCTACTAAGTTCTGTAATTGCAAAGTTGGCCGGACAGGCTGACCCCGGCAAAGTATTTCCACCTACAAAATTAAAAAGAAGAAGAAGAAAGAAGCAGCAGCAGCAGCAGCTAGTGTTCATTCCATTATAAGCACACAAATCAAAAGTTCTGATGCCATTTCTAAAAATCATGACTTGAAGTATTGGGAATTTTCACGAACAATTTTATCAAATATGCAACAACAATTTTAGGAAACAATCAAGAAAAAGTGGGGACCACATATCCAAGCTTCCTAGCAAAGTCCCTTACATAGTTCAGATTTTTTTCCCCACAAGAACATCAAGCAACTCTGCCAGTATTTATTAAAAGTTATGTAGATTTGATTTTTATTCAACAAGCAGAGGAAGTGCTAGTGTCACGAGAAAACAGAAGTGATATAAGAAAATATGAAATATGAAAGCATTGACGAAGTTGATATAGAATGCACTATAACACTCCATCTTGTTAGCCGGAAATTATCTAAAAATTTAAAACTACTTGTTTTGCATCTGGCTAAGAACATCTATGCTCAAAGAAAAATATAATGCTGTATGACATCCATAGCCCTGGATACTTGATATCATTGTTTATCACTCATCGGTATATGTATCTCCCTTCATTCCAGTAAAACTACATGTTACTCAAAAGATAGAGTCGAACGTACATTGATTGAAGATAGAGTACATTTTCTCATATGATTTAAGATTCCCTAGCAGATCTTGGTATGACAATATGAAGCCTTATTGACACTTGAGAAAAGGTGGTGTCATTTTGATTCTTGAAGTTTTTGGAATTATTCAAATCATTCCAACTAAACTTCCTAGGGTTAAATGAGTTGGTATCCTCAGGCACACAAGAAGTAAGGAAACATGCTCCCCTCGGGATCTTTCCATAAAAAAATTAATTTCAAGTTACACCCAACAGTAGTTACAAGCTCGATATCTGTTCCTGACCTTTTACAAGCAATAATAAAGAGCCAGCAAACGACAATAGAGCTGACAAATAAAAATCACAGCAATTTTTAACAAGTAAACCAACAAGGAAATTATATTTTGAGTAAGGCAAGAGAGATGAACACACCTCAGTCTCACTATCAAGATCAAGTTTCTTTACAAGGTACTTCTGAATGAAAGACACAGGCATTTTACCATCCCTGTGATGAGAAAAATCAAGAACAATAAAGCAAGGGGTAAATGAGGATGAGTTCCAAGTTAATTGATGGCTTCATCATAAAAGACCATGATTTGAGCAAACTCAGAGGTATAACCATCAAGTGAATACATCAAGACTAAGTCGATCAATGAGAGCAACAATTTGATTTTCAATTACTAAAAGCAAAGTAAGACCAAACAGATTCTAGAGTACAAAACAATAAAATCCGCACATTTACTGAAATAACCAACACATGAAAAGCCTAACATTTCTCTATTATAGCAGATGGATATAATATGTAAAACGTTTATCCACATTTTGGGGAAACAAATGCTTAGACCATAATATTATATCATCTTATGTAAAAACCGTAATCTTTGTTTCTGTTTGACATCTTCTTACAAAAAACAAAGACCCATTTTCTTAACCTGTCAAAAGAGATTATGAGAAAGCATGGTGGCCCACTTCAAATTTACCCTTTCAAAAACTGAAGTAGTTTTCAAATACACAAATGCAGAGAAAAATAATATATACATATTCAGAAGAAAAAAACAAAATGGAACATAGTTTTGAGGGTAATAAGACTAAAGAAACTCACTTAATCCTCAAGTAGCATGTGGATATCTGCGGCAAGGAAACATCTTCTTTCCTGGAGACAATTTCCACAACATTAGCAACAAATATTGAAGGAGTCACAATCCAAGCTTCACAAAGTAGACAAAGTAATATAAATTAGAGACAGCCTGGGAAGCATCTTACTGGTCTTCAGAGGCAACCAATGAGAACCATATTGGACCATTTCTTCTATTGCTCTTAGCTCCTGCAGCATCTATCATTGCTTGAGCTGAGGCACTCAACCCCTCAGACAGAGTTGCCCTTTTTCGTGCTGCAGTTAACCTTCTCCGCTTCACTGATATGGGAAGTGAATTTTTCCCATTCTTGTCATCTTGGACTCCTATTCCCTGTCCATGCTCCTTATTTTTTGTTTTAGACATATATACTTCACTGTGATGACCACCGGGTGATTCTGCTCGAGATTTTGTTTCATACAGATGAGGTTCACAATCAGGATCATCAAGCATGCCAGATTTGACTAAAGACAGCCCTTGTGAATGCGATTTGGAGGACTTGGTTCTGTTCGCAGCTTCAACAAGACAATTCAAGGGGGTCCATAGATCAGCCTTCCCTTCAATTATTTCAACATCATCATCCTCGTCATCATCATTACGTCTTTGCTCAGTAGAAGGTTCAGCCACAGAAGAATCCTGCATGAATTTACCAAGGAAAAAAACATCATTAATATAGTAAAAATGTTTTTGGCTGCAACTAGCTTACACAACATCAAGGTGGAATTTCAACTCATCCAAGCACAAGAAGGAAACTAATGTCTCCTTTACCAGCCTTCTCTTTTGAATACTTCTGACAGGAGACCCTGGTGAGCTTGGGCTCAGCAGATTATCTTCAGCAGAATCTTCTTTCTTGGATTCCTCAACAGTAAAATTGCATCCTCGTAATGCAGCGGCCTTTCTGGCACCAGCTTTGGATCTCCTTCCTGTCAAGCCATTTTGAATTGGCACTTTGGGAGTGCTGACCACCAATGATGATAATGATCTCTCCTTTCTTTTTGCTGGCAATGCAATCGAAGGCATAATTTCAGGGGCATTAACTTTTCTTCTCTTAAAAGGAAATACTTTGGCCCTTATATCTTGCAAATTATGGTCTGGCCTGCATACAAACATGAAAATCCCAATGCATGTTATTTTTCTATAAACATGAGAAAACTTCATACCATGTGTTCTGATCTAAATGTTTTCCTGGAAGTTTGTCAAAATGCATGTCATGGGCATGAACAGTTATTAACTAAAATATCATCTTGAATTTTGCAAATTCAGGATTTCTTGGATTAAGAAGTCTTGCTTCACTTTTAAGGAAGAGTGACCAAAACAAATCAATTTATGTTGGTTAAGGTAAACAGTATTACAGTTAGTGAACATAAAATCACGGGAATGGATTTGCAGAGAATTAGTCTATGTTTCCAAAAACAATACCCCAATCCATATCAAACTCAATTGAGAAGCAATTCATTAGAATAGAAGTATAGTGATTTGTCGCACTTTGAAAAGAGAACATGTGCTTGTAAGTATAAAAGTATGATTGTGTGCATGTTTATGGGTGTATGGCTTCACAGAAAGGCTAACCTGAGTTTCTCCACTGGCAGACAACCCAGATCAATGTTGCATACAGGACAACAATCTACCTCTTCATCTGAAAGCTTTTCATATATGCACTTCCTGCAGACTGGTTTGGAATTCATAACCAACTCATCAGAAACAGATCATTGAACAATCAAAGATTTCTAGATGGAAAAGGAATTAGAGGGTATTGCTTGTTCAAGACCAAAGGATTTGATCTAGCACCTTAGATAAAACAATCAACAAGAAAAAGAATCAGAAGGACGTGACCGAACTAAAAACAAATAACAAAATAGTTCAAGATAAAATGTGCCTCATATGATTAAACAGAGCAAATTGCCAAAGTTCAGCAATTCCGTGGAATTTTTGCCTCTCCTTTGCAACCAGATGCATAATACATGCCCGGCAAAGGACTTTGACAGCTTTTAATATTTTGTTTTCTTTAAAGAAAATTGAATAGTCATGAAGTTGGAGGTATGTTTACATGAGTCATTGACAGAGGATAGTGAGTGGCAATACGGATTGATTATTACACACTGGTCACAAGGTACAACAAAACTTCAAATTACTTCAACAATGCAAGTTTTAGTTTAATTTTCTTATCAGTAACAGAGATCAAAAAGAAGAAAAGCAAAGCTTTCCATGTGGTGCAAAGCATGCATTGCACAACTGTACCACCTGAAGCCTAAAGGACCAAACTTACAGAGAGTATTTGGAGATTCTACCCGACGCAAGATAACAAATTCAAGCACGCATATCGTCATTACTCAATTGACTATGTTTATTTAATCATAATACTATAACGGTAGTGTACAAAGCTGAAACTGAAATCACCAAGAAAACACTATTCAACACTACGTGACAAAGGTCATACAGAACATGCATGAACCAAAACCAGAAATGAAAGCAAAAATACACGAGTAACAGAGAATTTGAAAACTACAATAATCCACCATATAACAAAAATGAACACTATTAGAATTGCACTCCATATCGATTAATACAAATCAAGACAAACCCCATCACGAATTCAACGACATTGAATCATCAAATTGCAACATACATACAAGCCATGATGCTTAAGCTAAACAAGAAATTGAAAAACAAGAAAAACCCAGATCAAGAAACCAAAAGCCAAAAACAAGCCAAATTTTATCATCCAATTCCACAACAATCCCAACAACCCCAGATCAAAAAAATTGAAGACAACAAATTACACAAGAGAGGGGCAAAAAAAGAGAGAGAAACTTACAGGAATGGAGACACAAAGAAATCGTAGTAGCTTCTTTTAAGAGCTTGTTACAAAGAGGACATGTCATGCATCCCTCGAGCACCTGTCTCTGGACTTTGACAGTCTGTCCCGCCATATCCACAGTACATTCAGAGGAGGGCTGAGAAAAACATAATAATTAAGAAGATCTAATATTAAGAAGAGAAAAAGGAAGACGAAGAAGAAGTAGTAACAACGTGGGGGTTAAGAGTTTGTTGGAAATTTAGGACACAAAAGGGGGGTTGGGGATATGGAGTTGGAGCTTTTTTTCTTTCTTCGACGAAATCACATGAAAGGAAAGGTAAGGCCGAAGCGAAGAGTATGTGTGTGTGTGTGTTTCGTTCTTTTCCTTCATCATATGTTTGTTTGTTAGTTTGTGCGTGTAAATGCGGAACACGCTTCGTTCGTGTTCAACGTTCGGCGAGTTTGGTTTTATTTTTTAACTTACCGTATTATTAGGTTATTGTATTGGAATGAGAGTAAACAGTAGTGAAAATAGATAGTAATAAATTATTCACCCGGAGCATAAAAAAATAATTTAAATTATACGTGGATTTATCTTATATAACTTGGTTTACTTTACTAATTAAAAATAACTCATATAACTTGTGAAAAAAAATTAATTCAAAAAATTCAAGATAATATCTTATTTTAATATTAAAATAACAACATGTTAGATTGATCTTAGAAAACCTGGGTTAACGTGTTAAATTCATAACCTAGGCTGTGAGATTATGATAATCATATAAAAAACAAATCAAATAAATTATTAAGCATAATTTTCAATCATTCTAATATTAAAGGATGAAATTGAAAAAAAAAATCAATTAAAAAAAACCTAAAAAACCAACTCAGGTTAAAATGCTAAACTTACAATCCGAGTCATAAGACCGAAATAACCTCATAAAAAGTAAATCGAAACAAATTACAAATTTCAATCTCTAACCAGCCCGATATTGAAGGATGTGATTAAGAAAAAAGAACATAAAAAACAATCTGAGTCAATCCATCAAACTCATGATCCGAGTCATTAGATTGAAATAACCTTATAGAAAAAAAAAATAAAAAAATGACCTAACTTAACTTGAGTTAATCTGTCAAATCTGCGACTTTGATCTTGCAAATGAGATAATCCCATAGAAAAAAAGTTAAAACAAATTATAAAGCTCGATTCTCAATCGTTTTTGTCGGATCTAATGTTAAACGATGAAATTTATAAAAATCTTAATTAAAAAAATAGCATAAAAAATAAATTGAGTTAACCCGAGTTAATCGTTAAGCACTATTACTAAGTCATGAGACCAAAATAACTTAATGAAAAACAAACAAAAATAAATCATGAAGCCTAATTTCCAATTAAATACAATATTAATTGATGAAATTGAGAAAAAAATCAATTAAAATAAAAGAGAGAAAATAAGTCAATTAGGTTAATCCGCGACCCGGGTCATGAAAAAGAAACAACCCAATAAAAAGCAAGTCCGATGGTGAAGGAGTTGTGACCCAAGTAATGAAAACAATATAAACTCTTAGAAAGAAAATAATAAAAAAAACTTGATTTAATTAGGGTTTAAATGCCAAAACTCATTACCTTGATTTTAAGACCAAGATATTCTTATAAAAAGCAAATCAAAATAGATCATGAAACTCAATTCTCAACCGATCAAATATTAAATGATGAAATTGAAAAAAAAAATCAATTAAATAAAAGACACAAAAAACAACACAAGTTAACTCGGGTTAATCCGTTAAGCATTATTCTCATGTCATGAGATCATGATAATCTAATAAAAAATAAACAAAATAAATAATGAAGTTTAATTCTCAATCAAATTAATATTAAAGGATGAAAATGAAAGAAAAAAACTAATTAAGAAAAAGAAAAAAAATTGAGTCAACTGAGTGAACCCGTCAAACTAAGTTAACCCGTCAAATTTAGAATCCGTGTCATGAGAGTATCATAACTAAATAAAAAAATATTAAATTAAACAAAAAAACATTAATTAAAAAAAATAAAAATAAAAAAATAAAACAAATCACTATTCCAATGAATAGTGCTTTACGAGGAGAGGTACAGGAAAACCCCCCCTCCTCTTTCAGTTTATAGTTAATATGTATTTTTATTTATACTTTTTTATTTTGAAAGTATATAAATTATTATAAAGATAAATTTATTTTATATTTTTAATTTTTTAACTAAAAATGTTTATGTTTTTTTTTTGTATTTTTGTTTTCTATTCTAAAATATCAATCTAACATAATCTAAAGATATGTTTTACATAAATATGAAACTTCTTTTTTACATTAGTATTTATTATTATTATTTAGATCTGGATATGGCTGATCAGGGGGACAGAAACCATATAGCTATATTCTGTGATTTTTGAAGCTAGGGATTTAAAATCTTTAATTAGTGTGTTACATTTATTTTAAGATTCGGTTACAAAAATAATTAAATTTGATGTGCAAAAACTAATTGAAAAAAACTTGAACTTTGATGTTCGAAAAATAAAAAACTCGTGGGATGAAAGAATGCATCATTCTTGGAGTCTATTTATTTTTGCATTTAAAAATTATTTTTGAAAAAAATAATTTTTTAAATTTTTGTTTGCTTCAAATTAAGTTTTTTGGTGTTTTCAAATCATTTGATATGTTGGTATCAAAAATAATTTTTAATAAATAAATTAAATATATTATTAATTTTGATGCATTTCCAAACGAAAAATATTTTTAAAAGCAACCACTTCCATACTTTTAAACACTTTGGAAAACAATAGACTGATTGTGTTCATTAACTTTGTTTTTTTAAAATTAATGATATTAAAATAGATAAATATGGAAAAACGCTAGCATAAAGTTTAAGGAAAAATTAAAAAAAAAAACATTATGGATGATTGTATAAAAAGAGCATAAAAAATAAAAAGGATATAATCTTATTTGAAAATGTAAACCCCCAACTTAAAAAAAATAAAATAAATTTAAATTTATTAATTAAGTAAAATTGATTCGATAATAAACTAGATTAATTTGTAAAAAGATAACTATAATAGTGATAAATAGTTAGAGATTGAGTTTTAAGGACTAAAACTTCCAAACAAAATTTATTTTTAGAAGATTGATGAAATAAGATAATCGGTTAAAAAAAACATTCAAATAAAAAAGGAGGGGCATTGTCATAAATTGCAAGATATTGACTAGTATAAATACACACTTGACTTCTTGCCCACCATTGAAAGAAGAAAAGATGGAGATGTTTTCTTAAATTTTTTTCAAAAAATCTCATCTAAACACTTGAAATAAAGGACCAGAAAAGGTTTGAAGGAGATCTAAGATAGGAAATTGAAGAAATTCTAGGGTAATTGTTGCTTGAAAAGGACGGTTTTGATGAGGAAAGGGTGAAGGGGGAACTTGTTGTTCTTGCCATTTTCTTTCAAAGTTTTGTGTTTAAGAGGTGAGGAAGCTTAATTTAAAGTTTTAACACGGATTTTAATGAATTGAGCATTTGTTTTGTATTATGGAAAAATTAGGTTAGAGAATTTAATTGTTTAAATTGGTAGTTTAATGCTAGAAACATGTTTATTATTGTGATTAAACAATAGGTCAAGTGTTAATTTAAGACAAAGTGAAGAAAAATCTTGCCTCTCTTTATATGCATATGCATAGGTTAGACCAAATAGACATCAAATGAGGGAAGATAACTAATATAAATGGTGTATGAAATCATAATTGAAATGTGTTTTTGAACCTAATTATGCTTAATGGATATTACATTACAAGGAAAGAATGAAAGATATATATATATATATATATAATATATATAAATATAGCCCCCCCGAGATGTCTAGCACCTATCTTAGTTAAATTAATACACAAGTAAAATTGTTAATTTAATTCCTTACATCTTTTTGAAGTAACATTAAGAAGTAAATAATTTGTCATTTACTTGAATTTGATTAGCTGTTCTCAATGTGGGAGACTAATGATATTAATGATGATAATTGATATTATTATTTACCTGAATTTGATTAGTCATTTCTCGTATTAGAGACTAATGATATCAATGATGATAATTGATATTAATATTTATATGAGATTTGATTAGCTGTTCCGGAATATGAGGAGGGCTAATAATGTCAATGCGAATACATTAACATCAACATGTATTTGATTAATTAGCTATCCAATGGACTGGAAGTTAATGATATTAGGTGAATTGGTATCGACATTGTTTAGTGGGCTCGGGTCATGAGTGACTAATAGTATTATGATGTTTAATGTATATACCGGGTTAATAATGAACATAAAATAACAAGAGATTTATTTATATTCTTTAATTCTTTAATTGTTCATTACTTATTTCTCGGTTGATGGGTTGTATATTATACTTTTTAGAATTATCATATTCATATCGGAGTAGACTTACTCTATTTCTTTTACTTAGATTAGGTATATTACTTGTATTTAGGAATATAATATTATTATTTTTTAAACATGTAAACATAAATGCTTAACTGTTATTATCATTTATTAGTATATGTTATTTGCATTTGTTGCTAGCATGAAATCAATGAAAAATGAGTGACGATAAAAGGTTACGACACATTTGAGTTGAGTATTGATCCAAAATGATTGGATCAGTTTTGTGTTGATATATATTTATGTAAAGATATAATTATTCTTAAAAAAATTGATATATGATACGCTGTCTAAATTGGTCAACTGTTGTGGATTACCAAATGATCCGGTCGACTGATTGATAAGAGGAATAATAAAGTTGGTTGCTGTCTAATTCAGTCGATCAAATCAATTGACCGTTTGTTTAACAATTAAGGACATCAATGAAATTCAGTAGTAATAATTAATAAACCAAGATAAACCAGTTTGAACTGATTTTGTTTTAAAAAATCAAACCAAACTAAAACTGGTCGATTTGAACCGGTTTTGGTTTGGTTTCAACTTTTTTAAAAAACATTTAATTTAATATTTATTTTTAATAAAAACTAAATTAAACTGAAAATGATTACACTTAGCTTTAGAGACTGGAACTTCTCGTTGGGAATGGCCATGGCATTTATATTTATATAAAATAAAACAGCCTCCTTTCTCTCGATGAGTCAAAGCCTCATCCAATACGTAAATAGAGAATTTCCTTGGACCCTCTTGAATAAAATCGGCCAAACCCCATCCAAGAAAAGAAGAATTTCCTTTGCCCCCCTTCTGGGTACGTACCTCCCCCCTGGATAGATTAAGAACTTACATTTGAAAAGGACAAGTTCTATCATGATTTGGAATTTTTCTCTTTAAGCTTTGGGTTTAATTTTGGCTGAATACATGAAAGTGAAATCTTCTTGAAACAGTAGGGCTGAGGTGGATGCTTGAGTCATAGGGCAGTGCAGCACATGGTGTGGTTCAGATTTGCATTATGGCTAGCCATTAGGCTCATTAATTGCAGCTACCTTGGGCTAAATTGATTTCCATTCTAGTTTTAGGGCTTTCATTAGAATATTTTAGCCCCTAAATAGCATAATTTGCATTTTTCCAATCCGTTAATTATGCCTACAAAATTTAGCACATTAATCAAACCAAACGTTAGTGCTATTGTCCCACCTCGCAGAAAATTTTTTAAATTTTATTTTAAAACCTATATTTACAATAAATATATTAAATTTAATCTGGTTTAACAGATTAACCTTAATTAATAAAAATATAAAAATAATAGTATTATTCAAACACTATTTGCATTATTGAGAATAACACTGATTTGCAATCATTAATAATTTTATTATTATTCAAACCTCAGCATATATGGATTGCATTATTGGGAATTGAAATTATTTAGGTGCGGATTTCTCTTATTTTCATCATAGAACTAGAGGGCCATGCTCTAGTCCCCACAATCCACAAATTGGTAGTTCACAATGAGGTGGCCTTGAGCAATGCCCTTTCCATCAGTATCTATTTGCTGGAATACTCCAGCGTCCAAGTCTAGACCTCCATTGCTGCATTGGTCAACAATCCTCACAGTAGCTTGTGCTCCAGTCCCAGTGTTTGTCACCTACATAAATATATGTGAAAATATATTTAATTAATTGAATTTGTCTGTTGATGTCCATGGGAATTCTAATAAGTAATTTGTTCTACATTGACATCTAATGCACATACATGAGAGAAGTTATTAGCTAGCTACCCTAGACGTCATGGCGAGCATATCCATATATATTCAAGGACTTGACTCAAATTTATCTTCTTTTTTAGAGACCTTTTTTAAACTTTAAAACTGTAAAAGCAGTGATGAGTTTCCAGATTGTTATTGGTCATAACTAGTGAAAAACAAAGAGTAAGAGTAAAGCAGAGAACATCAAAATCTATTTCATGTGTAAGTAACTCTTACCCTCAAGCACCTGCCACAAGAAGACTGTCCGCTGGGTCCAACCGGTCCACAAAAGGCAGTCCAACCATATTTCCTACGCCATTCCAGAGGCTTATTGGCATCCCATGTAGAACAATAAGCACTCACAGCATTCAAGTCCCATCCATTTTGTTCAGGATTGTAATAATGATACGTGGCTCTAACATTTGAAGCACTTTCACCAGCACCAGCACCAGTACCAGGACTACAGTTGCTTTGACAATTCTTGGAAGGATTACAATGATCGTCACTTGTCCCACAAAAACCCCATTGGCTACAACAAAGATTGTTAGCGCAGGTTTGGCCTCCAGCCTGCCGGCCACAATTTTGAGCTATGGCAGTAGCTACCAAGCATAGGAGGAATACAACGAATAAGCTTAACCTCTGCATTTTGTTGTGGGTATGTTTCGTCTGCCTAAGTTGCCCTGGGACGCCTGAGTTTATAATGAGGAGAACACTTCTTTAAGTACACAAATACCCTTGTTTGTGGACAAGTATAACACGATCACTTCCATGTCCCATTTTGACTGTTATTCGCATCCTCAATTTCCTTCCTTGACTTGGTGAATTCTAGAGTCGATCCTATGAAATAATGAAAATCTTCGTGAATGGAGTCGATGGTTTTTTCATCGCTCCTTTTGACGTTCTAGATGGTACACTAACTCTCAGGGACAAAAGGCCTTCGGAGGGGATGGCAGCAAAAGAAAACTGGCATTGGAGTAGAGAGTCAAGATACGCAACTCTTCTATTACAAGTCCGACAATTGTGCCCTAAAATGTGGCTCATCCATTACCTCTCACCTCTTTTTATGACCTCCAAGTCGAGTCAATTTTAAGCCATGAGTAAGAAAGTTACACGTGATGGAACTAGCAGCATGGTTTTTAAATCCGGTCTGAATTTTGATTGAGTTACGAGGTTTTGACTGGATTATTAGATTGTTCAGGTAAATTTTATTTTTTAAAATCAAAATCATGTCATTTTAGTAAAAGAAATAAAAAACAAAATTCAACAGGTTGCAATCGGGTTTTTGATCAGGTACTTGCCAAGTCAATCGAGTCGCCGAGTCAACCCACCGGGTCACCCCGGGTTTTGTCTTTTTCTATTTTTTCTTAAACTCAACCCGGTTCCAACCCCGAGTCGACCCAGGTTTCAAAACTATGCTAGCAAGTGATTAAAGAATAACTAAAATAAAAAAAAATCAGACTTCAAAATTACTAGCATATTGTTTGTGCTTCATAATGGGTCAATAAAAATTTTTATTTTAAATTTTAAAAAAATATTAAGCGTGATTTTAAGTATCTTGAATCTGACTGTGGAGCCGGACCTAATAGCCTTAGATTTGGCTCATTGGATTTGTCATTATATCAAAATAATACAAAAACATTAAAAAATATTAATTTAAAGTAAAAAAAATAAAAAATAAACATCAAGTTCTCTTGAGCCTGAACCCACAAGGATACTGGGGTGCACCCCAAGCACCAAGAGTGTTGGGCATGTCATGCCCATGCTGGGCGTGCACTCAATTGGGCTCGGGCTACTAAGATTCGTGGGTGTTGGGCTCGAGCTACCATGCTCGAGTCCACTCTTTTTGGATCCTATGCTATACTTTAATTAAGAAATACTAAGCTTGTGCTTAATGGGTAATTTTATTGGGTCTATTTTAAAATAATTTTTTTATTTTATTTTATTTGGATCCATAAAAAAAGATTCATCAAATTTATGATGTTTCTTTTTACCATTGCAACTACTATTAAAAGAAGATTACTTTGCACTTGAGGGTCGAGCTCAGTGGTCAACTGCGAGGTTTGCCTTGCTCCCGTCCCGAGTTCGATCCTCTATGTGCATGCTTGTCGTCCCCGCGGTGCCTTATCTGCTCCCTGAGCTTGCAGAATGTTCAGTGAGCCGTGGGATTAGTCGTGGTGCGCGCAAGCTGGCCCAGACACTCACGTAAATAAAAAAAATTTACTTTAAACGAAACAATTCATAAAAATTAAGTTTATGTCTATATTCTAAAATTTTAAAAATAACACATAAAATTAAAATTAAAAGATAATTAAAATTATATTAACATTCAACAAATTATTAGATTCATTCAACATTCGTTATTATTTTTCTTTGCAGTGGACCATTGATTATATATATATATATATATATATATATATATATATATATATATTTCTTACCCTTCTAGAGGAAAGGATTTATATATTTTGACAAACTCTACTAATATTAAAATGGACACCTGAGACAAAACAAAACGTATATATAATAATTTTTTTACTCATTTTTATATCTTTAATATTTTCCTCACATATATTAGAAAAAATATTTAAAATAAAGATATTTATAAAAACTATAATGCTAGTAACCATGATAAAATTTAATGGAGCCTTGAATTAAATTTTTATTCACATTTGAACCCCCCCCACCACGCGCGCACATACATAGTTTTATTCAAATTTTATTTATACATAAAATTTATTGATTTTTTTTTTAATTTTATTAATAAAACTTTACCCCTAGTCCTCCCACTTTGAGCCTAAAATATTTATCTTGAATAATAACCAATATTAACATCATTATTACCATGATTACATGTTTTGAAAATTCTTTAAATAAGTAATGAGATTCTCCAAATAAAAAAGAAAGAAGAAAATGCAAAAGGGATAAAGTATTACAAAAAAAAAACAAAGAAAAAAAAATAGAAAAATTAATAAAAAAAAAGCTCTCTAAAATATCATAATAATGGTGAAAAATCTACAAACAAAGATAAAATATCAACAACAAAGCACAACGTGTAATTTAGAGAATGATGGTTTTAGTGAGATCAACCATTAAAATATTAAAATTAAAACGATAAGCGTAAAAGATTTTCACCGATAAATAATAAGTGATTTTGTGTTTTTAAACTTTTAAACACTATTTGAGTCTTATATATCTCATTCTTTTATTAATATGAACCTCAACCCATTTTATGTGCTTCTGAAAAAACCCCTATCTAATTAGAAATAATTTGTCAACATTAATAAGATTTAGCATTTAAAAAAAAAAGAGAAAAAAATATCTTTCAAATTAAATCATAACTCATATGGGCGTTACATATCACTCTTTATCATATTACATATCATATTAAATCATGAGATTTCATCATTAAATGCGATATAACTTGAAGTATGAAGCTACGCTTTTTAAAAACCAGAACTCTCTGGCAAAATCTTTCATTGTCAGAGAGCACACTTAAGCCATTCACTTTTAAAATAGCCAAAATTTTAGGATAATTGTTTTTTTTTTTCACGGTTCTAACCAACACTAATTTCAGCATATGTCAATACTCAAAATTGTATTAGCACTTGAATGACATGCTTTGACATTTGACTAAGATATGATTTTTTTCTATTGAATACTTTTTTTTCTCCAAATTTACATATGAATGATCTCATTTTAACAATCGAATTAACACATGAAAAATAATTTCTTGAAAGTTTATGGCTTGATCCTAATACATGAAAAATAATTTCTTGAAAGTTTTTTATAAAATTTTCTCAACTGAATGAATTTGCAAAGTTCATGACAAAAATAATCATGATGCATGTGTCTTGTAATGCCTGTCTCTTGTAATGATCATTAAGAAGGATAAACACAATTAGATGAACTGGAGGTAATTTTGTTTGAAGGAATCCATGATAATTACAACAGCTGAACAATAATTTGATAGTCTAAATCACAAACTAAGGTGAAAACTTTTAGACTGGGGATAAAATTTCATTGCAAAAAGAATTAGAGAGTCTCAAGTCTGAACTTCAGTTGACAAGACAGAACCTAGAAAGAGCTGGAGCACTTGGAAGCGGCGGTAGTATAGGACTCTTTTGAATGGAGCAAGGAAAGAACCTGATTGATATAGAAAAACAGCTGAGAGGTTGGGGATAGAGGCTGAAGAATCGCTTCTGGCATAGAATGCGAAAGAGACTGGCTTGGTGGATTGTATCAGGAGAGCTGAAGATGAAAAGTCCTGTGCATGGGAACAGAACAGTAAACTTCTTGAATTGCTTTAAACAGCTGGAAGCACGAACACAATATCTAAGAAAGAGACTCAGAAGATGCGTGATATACTTCAACAGGACCTGAATAAAGCCAATGTTGCAAAGAAAGCTGCAGGAATTGCCGGGCTGAAAATTCCCAACTCAAAGATATCTTAGCTGAAAAAGACAATGCTTTGGTTTTCATTGCCCGTGAAAGAAATCTTAGGATTAATGAAGCTGCCGCTGTCGAACAAATAAAAGAGTTGAAGCAATTGCTCTCTGAAGCATCAGAAAAGGAGTTCACAGTGGAAGATAAGGAAAAACAAAGAAACCAAAAGCCACAAAATGCTATCAAAGTGTAAATGATAACTTTTTGTACATGTTTGATAAGAACAACAGCTCTTATAACGTCTCTGGCAATAATAATATCATATAAAACATTCATAGTTTAGCTATTCGATTTATACATTTTAAAATGCTATTATTTGATTTGCTCTGCAGCGTAGTGTGAGCAGAATGTGTTCTGCTTTGCAGACAATGACTAGCTAGGAAGCGCAAAATTATTATCTTTTTAAAATTGATGAATAATTTTGGTAGTTCTGAATAGAAAAGATGAATGAAATTGCTACTTGCTAGGTGGCGATGATTGTGGTAGAATGAGCATGGCGACCTTGGAAACAGCCTATAATTTTTGTCCAGGGCCTAACCTCTACCTGGCTCTATATTTAAGTACTGTACCTGCAGCCAAAATGGAGCTGCTGTTGATATGATGACCAATTTTCAGCAAGTTGTGATCGTTGTGAGCAAACTACAATATACCAATACATGTAATCGCGTATTTTTGGGTGTAAATGATTAAGCACTCTGGCAATTATACAACAAGAATTTGCGTTGTCAAGAAAAAAAAGAAAAGAAAGAAAAACCTTCCAGCCTACGTAAAACTCAAGGTGTTTTTATGCCAAACTCAGCAAGCCTCATCAATTACGATTCACATCTCATGACAACCAACAAGTTACTGGCATAAGAATTAAACAACCTTCATGGGAAAAATTAAAGCCAAGCTACCAATCTAATAGTCCTATCAATGCTTTTGTTTTGCTAGGTTATCGGCAGTGACATTCCCATCGCTTGGCACATGACCATAAGTTACCCTTTTCAACTTCTTTTGACAACTTGCTGATGGAGTTGAAGATGTTCTGCATACTCCATGCCCTGCTTTCCCTGTTCTTCTCAAGCCATGCAACATCATTTGTTCAGTCTGATTCAATATTCCAATGGACAGGCAGAGGTAAGAAACAAGATGCAGCTATTACCAAAGCTTTCCTGATTACAAAACCTCTGTCTCGTTTGGGTCCTTGATACCAGCTGGACAAGAGAAGGCAGAGGTTTCCATTTGATATATACTTGTACGTAAGAAGCCTTTCAATAGAAAACTTTGAACCTTCTGCAACTGATTACTGTTTGAATAGACTTGGTGAAATCAACCATTTTTTTTTTTTTTTATCATAGCTTCAATGACTTATTTCAGATATTTGAATTCTTAAGAGAGAAAATAGAGAGAGATAAAGGAAGACAACTGGGAGCTAATCATATTATGTAAGATGAAGGTAGAATTACAAGACAGAAGATATAATAATCCACATCAGCATAATTATCTATCCATCAAGAACAATGGTCATTTTACATTTAGAAAATTCAGCTTTGAAGTTCTCTTTCTGCCCCAAAACATTATCAACATATATAACCTCATAAAAATTGAATTCTTAAATGTTAAAAAACAAAATCTAATGTTAAATAATAAAAGTTGCATTGCTTACAGATAAAAATCCACACCCATGCCCATATTAAGCTATACTATCTTCGAGATAAGCTGGAACCTCGATCCTTTTTTTTTTACTTTCTGACAAATATAATGAACATATTTTGTATACAAGTCATTTGCTCAAGAGGCCCATGATTAAAAGGGCCAAGGGTTAAGTGATGACGCAATATGCATAAAATTGACAGGAGTAATATAAGTCTAGTTTTATTTCCAGATTTAACATTATTAAATTCAGCTATATATGAAAGTTAAGTACATGTAGGTCTGATAATATATTAGACCTAAGACTCTTGGATTCGGTTATATATTAAGCTTAAATGCTTGTGAATCTGGTAAAATATCAAACCTAATTTTTTTAAGCTCGGCTACACAATGAGTCAAAGCGTATGTCATCTTGACAAAATGCATATTGAATGTTAAGAGTTTAGGATATCCCTATATAGTTGATGGTGTTTATTAGCCTCATGTTGGGTTCTAAGGCTATCCCTATAACTCTTAACATGGGATGTTAAGAGTTTAAAATAATTATCTCCTTACACCTATAGGTATATAAAAATCATCTAAGAGCTGATCATATCTCAATCCCATTAATGCTACAAAATGATTATTTTTATCAATATTAATAGTGTGTACGAAATAAAGTATAAAAGTCTCCTATAAGTCTGATGTTTTTCCATCAACATTAATATAATATAAGAGTAATTTTTATGAACATTAATGTTATGTAAGAAGATATTTTCATTAATATTAATATTGAAGTAAGAGAATTTTTCCTTACTAATATATTCAAGAGGAAAAGATTTTTAACCCCTTAAGCAAAATAACAAGTTTTGAGATATAAGATCTATAAATATTATTTGAACCACCCAGATAAATTATTATAATTTTTATTCTTTTATAACATATTCTCATAGCACTTATTACACAAAAACAAAGAGCAAAAACTCTTGTTCGTAGAATTTAATGCTCATTTCCTTTTTTATTATAATCCATTACTATAAAGTTATTGACTTAATCCATTACTAATTGTATGATTATCCACTATCCAAACACTTAAAACCCTATAGCTAAACATATTAGATGAAGGAAGATCATCATATACTTATCCCATAAAGACAACATACAACTATGCATCTCACACATTTATTCACCATCCAGCCTGAGAAACACTATTCTGCAGAAACTTCAAATATCCATTCCTTCAGTTTTCGCGGTCCGAGTGCACAAATGATAGTTAAAATAGCCAGCTTGGTATCAATTTTGGAAAGATAAACAACGCTAAACTACAAAACGCAGAATGATATCAACCGAGTAGAGAAACAATCTCAGAAAAATGGGATTGCTTCATAGTTTCTGCAATATTCGCAGTATGAGTGCTCCTCATTTTCAAGTAATTCAGGAAGGCATGCATGATGAGGAGTGGACATAGACCTTGTAATTACTACTTAAAATATTATAATTTATGAATAAACAGGAGCCAAGTTTGCCTTTTTTATTTTTATTTTGGTATCAATTAAAAGGTGTCTTAGGTTTAATTGTATTTGCTACATAACCAATATTCATTTAATTTCATAGGGTCGTCCTATTCTAGGAATCAAATTTAGGTTATAATAGAAGGAAAAAAAAAGCAAGCGGGATGGATAATAATCATCTCTCTTTTAATTATCATGTATTGAATTAAAGAATAAAGCTTCATTGGTTATCTATAAGGAAAGCAAACCCTCTATATTATATTGATTATTGGAATATGAGAAATCTTGGGCCACTCAGAACCATTCTCCCTTCTACAATTTTCTGAAAGAAGTGGACTTCCATAAATCCACAATTGCTTTAATTTGGAGAGGCGTTGCATGGCTGTTGAACTTGGTAGATACTTCACCTTCTTGCAATCCTCAATCCCAAGAAATTCAAGAGAAGAAAGGTTGGCCAACCAATCTGGCAAAGCTTCCTCAAACTCCTCTCCCTTGAAATTACTTATTTGCAATCTTTGAAGGGAAGTGAAGTGTTGAAGTTGATGCGGTACACTCTTCAGTTTATCCCATCCATTTATCTCTAGTCTTTCAAGGGATCCGCTCAGGTGTTTGATTGAGTTTACAACTCCGGTTGGAAAACCCTCCAGCTCCTCTGAGAAACCACCGATTTTCAATCCTTTCAGCTGGGCGAGGCTGCCTAAGCAATCATCTGGAAAATAACTCAAACTCCGACACCCAATGATTCCAAAATAAACAAGAGAGCATAATTGTAGTAAACCATGCCAGTCAAAACTGGTGAGCTTATCACAATCTTTAATGGAAAATCTTTGAAGCGAAGACAATTCTTGCAAATCATTAATATGGATAAGCTCTCCACAATCATATATTTCCAATTCCTCTAGAGATGCGCAACATTGTAATCCTCTTGGAAGAGATCGTAATTTAAAAACCCAAACTCTCAATTTCTTCAAAGAGTATCTCAATTCTCGGAAATCACCAGGAATTGAGATCAACTCAGGGCAGTTCCATATACTCAATTCCACCAGAGCTGTACAGTGTTGTACGCTTGGAATGGATGCAAGCTTTGAACAATTATCTATCCTCAAAAGTTGAAGTGACATGAAGCCTTCAAATTCACCAGATAAATATCTCAGTTCATCGCATCCTATAATTTCAAATTCTACAAGAGATGAAAGACGACATATCGGAATGCTTTTCAACTTGCCACAATGCTTAATCCACAACTTTTCAAGACAAGGAAATACTTGACCACCTGGTACCATCCATTCTTCAAGACCATCCAAACCCAACAAACTGAATTCTTTTAGTGCTGGAAACAGTACTGTTGCACTGCCACTGCTATTATAGAACTCATTACCCATACATTTCACACTAGGCATTCTAGTTATCTCTAAGATTTTAAGGCGAGGAAGACATCCAAGTGTTGGGAGTTGTCTGCACTCGTTGCAGTCTTTCAATCTTAGCACCATCAGATTACTGAGTAGCAATGTAGACATCCATGATGGGAAATTTTCACCCCCGTAACCCTTAATTGTCAAGCTTCTTATGTCTGGGTGAGGTTGCAGGCCTTCCAGCGCATCCTCGTTGTTAACACTACTGTTACCTTCACCACTCCATTCAAATTCCAATTTGGTCATTCTTTTTTCACGCAGTTTCGCCTTCTCAGCTTCTTCTTTGTCTCTAACTTGCTCAACTTTGCATATCTTCAACACTCCTCTTAGTTCATTCAAACATCCCAGCTCTTCAACTATATGATTTGGACCAACAACAAAAAAAGGCAAAGTTTGAAGGCGTGTTAAGAGTCTCACCTCAGCTGGCACTAGGTTTGAATCATCAAAATGAAGATGTCTCAAGCTGACTAAATTTCTTATTTTCTTGGGAAGCTTTTCTAGGGACTTGCAATCAATGAATTTTAATGTTTCCAAATGGTAGAGCTTGGTGATGGATTCTGGAAATGCTCTGATATTAGTATATGAGACATCAAGATATCTCAAATGTCTCAGCTTGCAAATTGAATCTGGTAACTCAGTGATATCAGACAGTTTTAATTTGAGAGTTCTCAAGCTTTTGAATTTCCAAAACCCATTTAATACATTAACCATTGAGAAAATAGTATGCAATTTTCCAACAAACACCTCTGAAAATGTTGACTCAACATCCCCACAAGAAATGAGATTTAGATGACGAATACGAAATGCACTATCCACAGCCTCCTCAGCCTCCGGATTTAACGTTTCAGATTTTGAGACCTGTAATGCAAGATCATGCACTAGGTCATGCATCTTGCATCTTGTTACGATCTCACACTCATTCCTTTCAACATCTTGGAAAAAGGAATTTGCAAGCAAGTCATTGAAATACTTGTTGCCTATGTCTTCCATCCTCCCATTTGATGGCCCAAGAAAACCTTCAGCCATCCAAAGTTGAATTAGCTCTTCCCTTTCAATTGCAAAATCTTTAGGAAAAATGGAACAGTATGCAAAACATTTTCTTAGTGCTGGCGATGACAGGTGATCAAAACTGAGTCTCAAAATGCGCAAAGCTTTATTTGCATCCTGAGAATCCCAAATTCTACTGTTTAGAATTGACTGCCACTCCTGTGCCTGCTTTCCGTGAAGAGTTCCTCCCAAAATTTTAGCAAGTAATGGAATCCCTCCACATTTCTTTGCAATCTCTTTTCCAATAGACTCTAAGTCTGAAGCTATTGTTGTTCCTCCTCCCCTGCTCACCTTTTGCTTGATAATGAACCAACATTGATCATCTGATAGTCTCCTTGGCTCGTGCTGACTCCCGAGAGTAGTCTCCATCATGCCTGCCACTTTCTTACTGCGGGTTGTAACAACAACAGCATTCCCATTCTTTCTGTTAATTTTTAACAGTAGCTCCTTCAAAGCATCCCACTTGTCATGGTCTTCATTCCACACATCATCAAGAACAAGAAAAAATGACTTATTTTCCAGCTCTTTCTTAAGGTTTCGAAGAATTGCATCAAGACTGTTCAACCCACCCGTAGTTTTGTCAATTATTTGCAACATTGCTCCTAAAATCTTCACTTTACTAAAATAATTAGAAACGCAAACCCATAGAGTCACATCAAAATGTTTTCTCTCCCTGACTACTTCACAAACTTTTTTTGCTACAGTAGTCTTTCCAAGGCCAGCCATCCCCACAATAGGGACAACCGAAAGGACATGCTGGTGTTTGGTTAAGCTAGTCAGTAATTCCACAACGTTAGAGACATCATCCTCCCTTCCTACAACTTCTGAGCTGTCAAGGAAGGAATCTGTCTCTAGGTCTGAATCCCAGCTAACTTCTTGAGCTCTATCTATAGGTAGAGATGTCAATCCAAGCCCAAATCTAGCTGCATCTTTTTGGATTTCATCCAGGGCTTCATTGATCTTCTTAACTTTTTGACCCATATTCAAACGGAACGCAGCAGGGTTGTGGAGTGAAAAGCAGTCACTCACCTTTCCCTTCTTTTGGTTTTTGCGGATAATCTCATACGCAAACTCGTCTAGAACATCTTCAGCATCATAAGCTACATCCTGTAGGTTCTGCAGCCAACGTTTCACAGACTCGTCTGTTACTGGTCTTCTGGCTGCATCATGGAGCACAGCTTGGATCATGGTCGAGGACTGGTTGAGCTTTCGCAGTTGGCCCTCCAACCCCCAAGCAAGTCTGATCCCTTCAGCAGCTATGTAACTCAGCCTTTTCAAAGTCTGCTCCATGGAAAACGTAAGAAGAAGCTCTGCTGCCATATTCTTTTTTTTTTTTGGGAAATCAAAGAAGAAATTTTGAGATCAAAAGAGAGAGAGGTATGGTGTGAAATATCAAAAGATGAAATGAAGCGTGGAACGATGAGATACATTCAACTTTAGAGCATAGTTAATGCATGAGGGTACCTTGCTACCTATACTAATTGACTGATGGTAGCTGGCAGCATCTTCCCCAAACCATTACTGTCAATTTGTCATGCCATGGCTAATAAAATTCCACGCTCGCCAATGTCGGCATTCAACTAACCAAGGTGTTCATACTCCGTGCTGTTCAATGCAGGTTGCCCAAGTCAAAAGTCATTGAAAGAGGCATTAAATGAATCCCATCCCCATATGATATTTATGCAATAAATTTTTCTTTGTAGGAACTGGATACTGATACCACTGTGTCTTACAGTCCTTCTTTTAGTTCTATTTACTTTTTCTTCCTTGTTTTGCCGCTCACCTTTGTCTGTAACATCTCCATGTCTTTTGAATTGAACCTGTAATATCACAGAATCTATAGAAAAAACACAAAAGAGAGGGCTCTGGCATTGCTTCCTGGTGTGCAATATCTCCATGTCTTTTGAATTGAACCTGTAATATCACAGAATCTATAGAAAAAACACATGCAGTAAAGGTAGAGTCTTTAATTGTTTGATGTGAATTTGAAGGAGAACCCGTTTTGACATCTCCTCCTCCCTGGTGTTGAAACTTGAAATTGAGTTGCTAATAGTTTTTTTTTTTTTTTTGGAATTTGATTCTCTTACTTAGCCTTGAATCATCTAATATAATAGCAAACTTCAGTTAATTTTATTTTAATTAAATATAGTTTGCCACACTTAATTAATTAGTTCCTCTAATATAAAAAACAATTGAAAAATCTCTCGTCCAATGTTGATCACCTTTAATTTTTGTATTTTTTTCTTTTTTATTCTCTTCACCCATTTCTCTTTTTTCTTTCGTGAAATTATAAAATTAAATCACATGAAAAATAACATGAAATTGTCAAATGAACCAAACCAGTATAAAAAACACATCCTTAATCACTCAAAGACTAAGTTTAATATAGGTCAATGTTCAAGTTAGTCTAAAAATATTGAAAATCTCTCACTCGATCAGACTAAATTTAATCATTTCCCTCTCATACCAAAACCAACCACTTGGCGCCATGAAGAAGAAAAAGTGATGAGGAATAGAGTAGACGCCGAGTCTACTGATGGGTATGCTGCTGCTGCTGCACTTGTTCGTGCTAAAGATGGCAGTGGTTTTGTTAGATGGTATATATTGACGTTCCCCCTTTTTTTTTCCTCTAATTTTTTGAGTCTTTCTTGTTTTGTGTTATTAATTTGAATTTGGGGATTTTCAAGAAACGTGGCTTTGATTTATTTCATTTCTTAACGATTCTTTTACTGGGTTTTTCAAATTTTGTGTTCTTTTTTTTTTTTGTTTTGTTTTTTGTGTTCTTGAATTAGAGAGAGAGAGAGAGAGAGAGAGAGAGAGAGAGGTTCTTGTGTTCATTTCATTCATCCGTGTTGCGTAATGTCAAATTCTATTACAGCCTAGCAATATAGAGAAGAGCTACGTGCAATTAATATTCCGCAACATCCTCTCTATCTGACACGTATAAGGCTACTAATTACAGAAATAACGGACTTAACTACCATCAAATGGTCAACAGTAATCTAGCCTTAAATTTAAAGAGCACCGGTTAATTAAGATTTTCCCTCCCTGTCAAATTCAATTCACAACAATGAGCTCTTTGAATTTTTAAAGAAATTGAGGTATCCAATTGTTTTTTCAACAAGTTCTTTTTCTTTCATTACAACCGGACATTCTTGAAGAATATATTTTTGTATTTTATTTTATTTTTGTATTAACGTGGGTGTCCGGGTCAGTTTGTGTATACTTCGACTAACCTCACGGGCTCTGAAGTTAACGACCATGTAAGCCTGCAATGACCATCATATTAGCAACCACAGGGCTCGAACCTGAGACCATAGAAAGAGCAAACCCCTTAATTCCAAACTCTTACCATTGGACCATCTACTAAATAATATTTTTTTAATTTTAGTATATAATAAACTGAAATAACTTACAAAGTTACGGCCTATAAATTATTTGTTTTTAAAGATAACTATATAGCAGTTTTATTTTGTTGGATTGTTGTTGTTTTCTTCCTTAAACATTGAATAATATAAAAAGGATCATAGACAATCTCCACCAATCTTCTCCATTCCTTCTCTTAAAAACAAGGGTGCATTGTTGAAACTATCCAATTCCGTTACCTTTTTTAGTGTATAATAAACTGAAATCCAACCTTAAAGAGAAAAGATCATAGACAATATCCAAACAAAGGAAGATCATGAATTTTAATTTAGAATTCATGCAAAGATAAGAGTTGTTGATCTTTGTCCAACGTAGAGACTGGAGGAGGAGTGCCAAAAAGAGCACACCAACGAAACCAAAAGCTTATTGCCACTTGACGAGACTCAAATTTGCGAATAGTCATTCAATTATATATATATATATATTCATTCAGATATTAATTTCAAGACGTACAGGGTTTACTTTCTCCAGTTCTTCTATTAATCCAAAATAATTGGGATTATTAAGATAAGTATTCCCTTTTATTTGATTTGGCCATAGGATTAACTAGAGGGTCATGCTTCAGTCCCCGCAATTCACAAACTGGTAGTTCACAATAAGGTGGCCTTGAGCATTGCCTCTTCCATCAGTATCTATTTGTCGAAACACCCCAGCATCCAAGTCTAGACCTCCATTGCTGCACTGGTCGACAATCCTCACAGTTACTTGAGCTCCGGTTCCAGTATTGGTCACCTACATGAAATTCAATTAGGGTTTCGATGTGTAATGAATTTATATAAAGATCTATGCTAGCTAGCTAAACAAGTGAAATAATCATCACAGAACAAAAGCAATGTTCCTGCTAAGGAAATCATCATGCGCTTTGTTCTTACTCACATCTATTGAAAAAAAAATGAATAGCAAATAAAGCAAAGGGCAATATATAATATGTGCATTTCATGTCTATTTAATTAACTCTCACCCTCAAGCACTTGCCACAGGAAGCCTGTCCACGGGGTCCAACCGGTCCACAAAAGGCAGTCCAGCCGTATTTCCTACGCCATGCCAAAGGCTTATTGGCATCCCAAGTAGAACAATAAGCACTCACAGCATTCAAGTCCCATCCATTTTGTTCAGGATTGTAATAATGATATGTGGCTCTAACATTTGAAGCACTTTCACCACCGCCACCAGTACCGCCACCGCTACCACTAGACCTACAGTTGCTTTGACAATTCTTGGAAGGATTACAATGATCGTCACTTGTCCCGCAATAACCCCATTGGCTACAACAAAGATTGTTAGCGCAGGTTTGGCCTCCAGCCTGCCGGCCACAATTTTGGGCAATTGCAGTAGCTGCTAGGCATAGGAGGAATACCATGAATAAGCTCAACCTCTTCATTTTGTTTTGAGTACCTTTTGGTTGCCTAAGCTGGCCTTGGACGCATGAATTTATAACGAGGAGATGACTACAATACGTACAAAAATACCCTTGATTTTGGGAGAAAAACTGCATGCTTCAAGCATCCGATCTTGACTTTCAGTGTCATTCTTTATTGCTTCCTTGATTGAGGATGAATTCTAGTTCATGAAGGAAATCCAATAAGTTGTTCCAATTTTAATGTGATTTAATTTTTTTTTGTTCTCTTAGGTCAAGCTAAGTCTATGTTACACTAGAAAAAATACTTTGAAAGTAAATTTCAATTTAACGTGATTAGATAAGAAAGGAATTTAATTTTGATTGACATGTATATTGATATAGTGATTTGAAATAATAATATTAAAGAAAAAACTTAAAACTTTTCAAAATGACTTCGATAAGATGCTACAGCCTCTACAAGCCTTGGGCGGCAGGCAACCGCGACCACGGCAATTAAATTGGAGAGTCGAAAGAGGCAGCTATTTTGCCCCATCTAGGAACTACCCAGTTGTCATGGAGGGTGGCTTATCTATCAGTAGGTATGGCTTATCTTTCAGCATTCATCACCACAGCTTTAGTCAAATGAAACTTTGGCCTTAATTACATCACCCGATGCTTACTAGCAGAGTCCATAGCCATTATAAGATCTTAATTTATCATATGTAGTCAGGCATTTAGTCTACTGATTACCGATAATAGAGAGCAGAGGTTTGGGGCTGTTGACAGAATCACTACAACTAATGAACTTTTAATCCTTCTCTTTGCTAAAAGAAATAGAATTTGAATTATTGATTACTGTTTATATGAACAGTGAAGTATTTTAATTTTTTTTCTTATTTTTTTTAAATTCTACTTTTTAATTTTTTTTCTTTTAATATTTTATTAATTTTGAATTGATCATCATAATTTATTTTAATTTTTTTATAAAATTATTTTACTTTTTATCATAACTCAATTTTAAATTCTCAAAATTTATCCAAAAAAATAAAAAACATATAAGGAGGAGTTAATTGAAGGTTGAGATATCAAAGTAAACTGGTTGGGAGCCCAATTCCAACAATAAATGGTCTTATTAAAGAAAATACTGAGAATTTAGGATCACATTATAAAAAGATATTGAAGATTGGGGAAGACTTGCTAAATAATTAAATTCAAGGACTTAATTAAGCTATTGATGAGCTTAATTGATTTAATCAAGGGTTTAATCAAAAGCAAAAATAAGTTAGAAAGTCAATTTGACTAAAATCAGAAGAATTAATTATGCTCAAGGACTTAAATAAACTTTTTATGGGTTTAATTGACTTAGTTGAAGAAAAATTAAGTTTGAAGACCTAATTTGGATTAATTTCACAAAGATTGAAAGATTAGGGATACAATTGGAACTTGAAAAATACCAAATTGGTGCAATTAGAGATTCAACTAAAAAAATTTAAAGATTGAAGGTTGATTGAGGGTCAAATCAAAGAATTTTGAGATCAATGATCAATTTATAAAAAGCGCATGAATTTAAAGGTCCAATTGAAAAAGGTTAAGGATAAAATTGCAAGAACCACAAGTTTTGGGGACCAATTTTAAAATTTTATAAATTAATTAACTCAAGAAAGGGTGAAATTGAATGGATTTTCAAAGACGTGATCCAATTGATGTCTCAATTGAAAAGTCCCAAAGTTTAGGGATCAAATTAAAAATAAACAATTTAGATAAAATCCCTGATTTCCCCTAATGGACGACAAGTCGTGTAATTTCAAAGCCTCGATCCTGAATAACATGTCATTCAGGTACTATTCATTATCTTCTTCCTCAAAACAAAAGAAAAAAGAGAAGCCGCTTGACTGAACGAAGAAAACGTAAGTGCACGTAAATGCGCTAACGCGCACCCTACAAAAGAAAAATAAATGTCTGGATACCTACTTTGTAGTTCTAATTATTCCATTGCCTTTGCACCATATGTGGATTCTCTTCAAAAAAACTCTACCCAGCACTGCTCCACCCTGTAAAATAGTCTTGTGTCCTCTCTTGGCAAGTTGTAAATTAAGCAGGACAACGTTTTTAACTTGACTTTAATGAATGAACAGGATCAGGATCAGGATCTCATTAGCCTATAAGAACTAGAATCCTACTTTTCAAAAAATAGATTATGGTGCCCTTAATTATTTTTTCTTATTTAATGAATGAAAGTTGAAAGACCATATTGAACTGGGAGGTGAAGGTTGGGAGCCCAATTGCAACTATAGAGAGTCTAATTGAAGAAAACAGTGAGAATATGAAATCAAATTAAAGAAATATATTGAAGATTGGAGAAGACTGGTTAAATAATTAAGTTCAAGGACTTAATTGAATTTTTAATAAGACTAATTGATTTAATCAAGGGCTTAATTGAAAGCAAAATTAAGTTAGAAAGTGAATTTAACTAATATCGAAAGAATTAATTAAGTTCAAGGACTTAAATAAAATTTGTATGGGTTTAATTGACTTGATTAAGGAAAAATTAAGTTAAAAGATCTAATTCAGATCAATTTTATAAAGATTAAAAGATTAGAGATATAATTGGAACATGAAAAGGCTAAATTGATGCAGAGGTTCAATTGAATGTAATTTAAAGATTAAATGTTGGAACATGGAAAGGCTAAATTGATACAATCAGGGGTTCAATTGAATAAAATTTAAAGATTAAATGTTGTTGGAGGGTCAAATTGAAGAATTTCAAGACTAAGGATCAATTTGTAAAAAGCTCATAAATTTGAGGGTCCAATTGAAGAAGATTAATGGTGAAATTGCAAGATCCAGAAGTTTTGAGGACCGGTTTTGAAATTTTATAAATTATTTAGTGAGTGAGATGGCAATCTTGGTGTCTGAATAGAAGAATGATGGAAGTAAAAGTGTAAAACCTCAAATGGTGACCCGATGGTGCCAAAAATCAAATCTACATTTTAGCCTATGTAGTTCAATACATTACAAGTTAGTCCTTCAAGTGTAACCTAAGGTAATTCCAATTTATCTTGATTCATGCAACTCAATTCTCTACTAGAACTCCTTTGCCATTAGCCAAATTATTAAACAAAACAACACCCAGCTCGGCATGCCATGTTAGCATCAAAACATAATACCTTCAAACTACCTCCACAAAACATTCACAATAAGAAGAAAATAGAGGGACAGAAATGTTTATTCATCGCAGCTTTGGCCAAATGAAACTTTGACCTCTCTGCATCACCTGATGCTTATTGACAGAGTCCCAGCTAGACATACATTTAGTCTATTGATCATCGATGATAGAGAGCAGAGGTTTAGGGCTGTTGATAGAATCACCACAATCAACGAACTGGTAGTTCACAATGAGGTGCCCTTTTGCGTATCCATCTCCGTCTGTGTCTATTGTGCGAAAAACGTTCACGTCCAAATCTAGTCCTCCATTGCTACATTGATCCACAATCCTCGCTGTTGTTTGAGCTCCTGTCCTTGTATTTGTCACCTACATGCATCAAATTAGTTAGGATACTTCATTATTAATCACTTTCCTTCCTTAATTATATATGCTATTAATTAACAGTGGTAGCTAGCTAATTGTCGAGATTTCAAGAAAGAAAAGCATACAACAGGTTCGTGTATATCTTACCCTCAAGCACTTGCCACAAGAAGCCTGGCCTCTAGGACCAGCCGGGCCACAAAAAGCAGTCCAGCCATATTTACTTCGCCAAGAATAAGGCTTGCTAGCATCCCATGTAGAACAATAAGCACTGACTGCATTCAAGTCCCATCCATGATCTTGTGGATTGTACAGGTGATATGTGGCACGCACATTTGACGCACTTTCACCGCCGCCACCCTTGCAATTGCTTTGACAGTTCTTGGACGGCGAACAATAATCATCAGTATCTCCACACCACCCGTATTGACTACAACACAGGTTATTAGGGCAGGTCTGGCCACCCGCTTGCTTACCACATTGCTCACCAGTAGCACCTGCTATTAGACATAACAGAACGATCAAGAATGTATCATAAACCCTCCTCATTTCTTAACCCACCCAGGTACTTTTCTTCTATTATATATATATATATATAATCTTACATTTCATGGGTTTTTATAGTAAAGGAGGTTGATTATTATTATTTTTATTTTCTTGAACATCAAGTGGGTTGATTTGTAATCCCAGAAATGCCCTGGTTCCTTTATGAAGAATAGGACAGATTGTATAGCTAGTAAAATATGTTGATCAGGTTTGGACCATTGATGGTTCTTTGGATTGTTGTTGATATTAGAGATTGATTAACTAAACGGCAGGTGATTAGTGTGGACAATCCAAAGTGATATCTACTTGGTCTTGACTTTTGATCAGTTGTTAGTGAAAATGATACATGACTTGAAGACCGGCTGCTACTTAATTAATAATTTGTTTTTTTTTTCTCCGGTGATTATTATTTATAAGCAAGTGTTTAATAAAGAAGTTTCTTATTGATATAAAGCGAGTTTTTTCTTCACCATAATGCAAATTCTATGTATCTGTGCCAGCGGTCAATTAAATAAATCAATCAAGCTATCAAAATCAGCTGTTAATGCAGTACCTTTCAAATATCTGGTCTTCGATGTTATCTTAAAAGAAAGAGAGGAGCCCTAAATTCAAAGTGATATTGATTATTGTGAGGCGGCTTCATGCATGCGTTTGAGCTGTCATGGCTGCTACTTCATAAATAATGGATCGATAAAGAAGGTAGTGCCAAAACTTATAGATAACCTTAGCTTTATCCAGCATCTTTTTGACGACTTGTGCTTGCATAGACTTCAGGGTCATCTGTAGGAATATCTAGATATTAATCTTGTGGCAAAAAAGACACAGGCAACATGTCGGACGTAAGACATTACCAGGCGTGCCTTGACCAGAAATATAATACAAGCAAGATACGATGAATTAACAACACTTCTTTCAAACGTTGTCTTTTTTAACAATCAATTTTTTTACTAGGCGTGCCTTGACTGGAAATGGGACTTGTCTACCGCCTGTTTGGTTATGGGTCTGTTAAGTTCTATTGTTTGATTGTAGGTCTAAAACTACTGTTTTTTTTACCTGTTTTCACTTCTGTGTCTGGAGGTCGGATTTTTTATTTATTTACTCGAGTATCCTTATGTTTTTTTTTAAGAGTAAAACTAATTTCATTCAGGTTTTATCATTATCCCTTTCAATACGTATGTTTTTTATGAATCGAACTTGTATTTTTATCCTTGTAAAAATATAGCAGTGTTTTAACCGTTAAACTAAGATTTCATTGATTGGCCTATTGTTTGATAGCATTAGATTAGCTATGGTTGGTATTTTTCTACACATTTACTAGGTATGCTGCAGGTCAAATTTTTTTTGTATAAAAAATATTATAAAAAGCTAAGATTCAAAAGCATTAGGTTTATCTATAACACCTAACCCAAGAGCTTTAGGTTTGGCTGCAACGCCTTACTGAAGAGTAATATTTATAATATTAATTATAATACCAATAGTAATATTTATAATACAAATAATAATATTTTTAATATTAATAATAATATTAAACTTGCATGACCTGTGTTTAAATGAGTCTGGCTACAACGTCAGGCCCAAGAGCCTTGGATGTGGTTACAACACCAGACCCAAGAGCCTTGAATGTAGGTCTGACTGCAAGATTGTGTCATAAAAATGTGATAACAAAATAGAAAAAAAATTTAATATTACCGAATGAAATTAAACTAAAAAAAATTAATTGAAAAGAAAAAACAAAATGAAGCACCATTCTAATGAATAGTGCTTTGCAATGAGGGGTATAGTAAAATCCTTTCATAAGATCACGATAATCTAATGAAAAGTAAACAAAAAAAATCATGAAATTTATTTCCCAATCAAATCAATATTAAAAGATGAAATTGAAAGAAAAAACTAATTAAGAAAAAGAAAAAAATTTGAATCAACTGCGTTAACCTATCAAACCAGGTTAACCCGTCAAACTCGAAATTCGTGTCATGAGAGTTTGATAACTAAATAGAACTTTATTTTAATATTAACGAACTAAATTAAACAAAAAAAAGATATGTTAAAAAAACAAAAAAAAGAAAAAAAAAACCTATAACTAAAAGGCATTCGCCATTTACTATAGATTTGCACAGTGCAATCCACAATGAAAGGTTGACCTCTCTTTTAATTATAGTTAAGATTTTAAAAGATCAAATTGAAAGAAAAAAAATTAATAAAGAAAAAGGAAAAAAATTTAAATTAACTGGGTTAACTCGTCAAACCAAGTTAACCCGTCAAACTTAGGATCCGTGTCATGAGGGTGTGATTACTAAATAGAATTTTTTTTTAATATTAACGAACTAAATTAAACAAAAAATTAATTAAAAACAAAAAAACAAAAAAAAAACTTATCGGAAGAAAAAAAACTAATCAAGAAAAAGAAAAAAATATGAATCAATTAGGTTAACTTATGAAACCTGAGATTCGTGTCAAGAGAGTATAATAACTAAATAAAAAAAATTTAATATTAACAAACTAAATTAAATAAAAAAAATTAATTAAAAAAACAAATAAAAAAAACTTATAACTAAAAGCATTTATATTGTACTATGGATTGCATTATATAATCTACAATAAAAGGAAATTGATGCCTTTTAGTTTATAGTTAATAATTAGCTGGAACCTGGTTAATTAGGGATGACTTAAAGGATAGTTGGCCGCTAGTATGGACTTACTGCAGTGGTTTTTTGGAAAAAGTTTGAGACCTCATGCTTTGCTTTGATTAGGATGGTGTTGTAGTCAGGATTTTGTGGTTTTGCTGTTGGGAGAGTTTTGATTTCATTTAATAGGATATTAATTTGTGTTTCAGTTATTATATATAATGAACCATATAAGTCATGCCCTTTTATGATACAAAATTTGGCTGATTTGCAGTCACATCTACATGATAATAACAGTGTTCTAGGACAAGGCTATTCACATCTACATGATAATAACACAGTCAATCCCTTATCTGACATGGTTTTTTTGTTTTAAATCCATATATCTCTTTGTGAAGGCTTGTAAACAAAGTTTAAAGAAAGAAATCATAACTTATCTCCAAATGGCACCGACCTGAATTCAGTGGATGGATGATTCTGACAAGATCAAGATGTTAGTGGATTGTTATGCTTATGGAGGAGGGTGGAAAATTGTGAAAAGATCATGATGTTGGGGGATTGTTGTGCTTGCAGAGAAGACAATATTGTATACTTTGTGTATATGCGTCCATATCTTAGGAGGACAACTAACAGTGATGAGGTTAATTTCCTTTGTTATGCCATTGACAGAATAACATATTAGATGATTAAATGTTTTTCAAGATTATAATTGATACAATTAAAGTTATCGGGGCATATTAAAAACATCATTGCAATTTTTAAAGAAGTTGATGAAGCAAGAAAGAGACTTTGGTTGATGCAGGGGTTATCGTTGCTGATGAGCTATTTAGAAGGAAAAGAAAGTCGAAAGAATGGATGTTTTGAAAGAGACTAATGTTGAAGGGGATGGAGAGGTGGATGTGGAATGATGGCAGGCATAGTGTATGCATGATAGTTGCAGGATTATCAGTAGTACTGCAGTTCAAAAAAACTTGTTGGGTCTTAAGAACACTGATATATGTAGAGATTTTTTTTAAGATTTCAGCAAGATGCATCTATTTCATATTATCATGCATGATCTCTCTCATTATGTTGTGATTTTCTTAACAACTTTTTTTATAGTTTTGTGTTGGCATTCATGTTGTGTTTAGATTGTCTGAACTGCTGCTCTTGCTTTTCCTTAAACTTTGCTGATTCTTCTACAATAATCCCTGATATATATACACGCTCCCTCGTTTATTTAAACTTTTTCCTAATATTCTTCTACAATGATCCAACAACTCCATCAAGTTCTACAGCAGCTCCTTCGTTAGATCCCACAAGCTCTGTAAATGTCACGCCCCCTCACGTTGACACTACTGCTTCACTGTAGGCATAGTCTCCAGCAATACATCCAGCAATTACCACTTCTTCCTCCTCATCGCAAACAAGGAGAAAATTAATCTTTTTGATATATTTTTTTCCCTTCTGCTTTGATGAGTCATTGATGCATTACTTATGTTTCTTTGTATTGAACAGCTCTGTAGAAGAACCTGAGCATCTCTCTCTTGAAGAATCTGAACCATCAGACTCACCTAGCAGTCGTCTTCTTGTTACAAAACATCTGAACCACCTAGCAAGAGGCATCACCCCTCTAGTCATCAAAATTTTGAGCCTCCTTTGTCCATAAATTTCTCCATGCTCTTTAAATTTATGAGAGGATTGATATCACATTATTCTCTTTCCTTGCTCTCTAAACTTCGTGTTCCATTTTTGTTACCTGTCATATGCTTAGGAGAGCACTTCACTGTCATTATTTTTATCAATCACAATGATTTTCAAACTGGGTAAACCTGTATGGAAAAGATGCTTTTTAGTGGTTGCTAGGGCTTGCTAATATGTCATTGTCATTCTTTAGTGGCTATCTATCATATAGCATATTGCTCCTTAGAAGTCTGTTACTATGAACATTGCTCCTTTACGTCTGCTGTCAAATTTGCAGCAAACCCGGTTCATCTTTCTAATATTTTTTTTCAACTACTTCTTGACCAAACTTTATTATATTTTGCTTGCAGGATCACTGCCTTTGATAACACATGGGCGTTTTTTTGTATCCACGACACCTAGGCTGGTTGTCTGTTTTTTGCAGAACTTTCATGGCTTCACCCCCTACTCAAACAATTTACTGCTTCACTCCCTTGCGATGCCACTGCTATATTCCACTTCTTTTTGTTAGTATACTTCCTTTTTGTTGTGGATTGATAGATTAATGTGTATTTTACATTGATGCAAGCTTTATTATTCCACGATTCATCTATTATTTAAGATTCGCATTAAGCCTCACAAACTCTTTTTCATTATCTGCCCTTTCTATTGATTTATCTCTTGATTACTTTGCTTCCTAAACAGTTTCAGTCTTATTTCTTGCTTTTAAATTGCTTCCTCTTTTTCGATAGCTCTGCAATTCGAACATTAATGGACACATTGCTTCTGCTACATCTGGGCTGCTGCCCAGATGAAGAACAAATTAACTATCTTCATCTCTTATCACTGTCATGGAACACTCACTTTTTGAACAACGATTCACACATTGGCTTTTGTTGCCCCTTGCCATGATCCATGTTTCTTTATTATTCCATTGCTATTGGACATTGTGGAATATGAGACATGTTTTTTTCATAGCCATTATTGCTTAGATTGCAGTGTTGATGAATGTTGCTTTCGATTTTTAAATGTAGGAACACTTTGGTCCCTTGGTTCATATCTATTACGCTCAGGAAATTTTATGGAAGTTGGTTCGTTCACTTTTTGTGTGGCCTTGGGTCCTTTTGCTTGGATATTCTTTTGTTGTTTAACAAATTATGTGTAGCTCAGCAGCCATTGTTGCTGCTTCAGGAACACCAAACTCCCTTCTCAAAAAATTGCATTAATATGCATTTTGCAATTAAGTCATTATGCTTTAAACTCATTCTATGTGCCTTTCCTTACTAAAAAAAATGGTTATTTTCTGTCTTCACTGGATTAGATTCTATCGTAGATTTTCTTTTCTTGGTGCAAGACTCTTGATAGTATGAAATCTTCAAAGTAAAAAAAAAGAAAAAAAAGAAAGAGGAGGGGAATGTTATTCATACATTCATACCATATTATTATAATGTAATATTATACCTTTATGTTATAAGTTATTTAATTTTTATTTTCTTATATGATCAAAAATGGATTTTGATCATAATAATTAGAAGGAAAAAAAACCATTAAAAGTGAGCATAATTGATCATCGTGGCTACAAAATGAAGTGGAATTTATAATTAATCGAGTGGATATAATAACAATAATAATAATAATTAAATAAATAAAATGAATTAGCTTGTTAACTCCTAGAATAATGTTCTTCATTATAAGTTCCATTTTTTTTAATGTAAATACTACTCTTGAAGTACCTAAGTAATTCCTTCGCTCATCAATATCGCTGTGAAAAAGCCCACGGTACTCCAATTGGGCTTGGGTTCCCTCAATATGATTTAATGAATTGGGCAATCCAATACTTTTGGGCTCTGTTTTAATGGGCTCCCAGGGGAAGAAAACACATTGATTCTTGAAGAAGGATTTGTGTCCCATGCACTTGAACGACGTGGGTCTGTTTGCATTTTGTCAAAAGAGAGGAAATTCTAATTAATACATAATAATTATAATAATAAAAAAGAATATAAATTACTCTGTGTATTCTATAATTTAGTTATTTTGAAATTAATATATTTTACATTTTTAAAAGTCTAACACTAAAAAAACAATTAATAAAAAAATATATATTTATTTACAAGATTACTATTATATTTAAAATAATAACTAAAATACTTTTGCTTTTCAAAATCCAAATAAAAAAAGAAAAAAGAAAAATCAGAAAATCTAGCCACGTTATTTTTCATCCTTCCCCTCTCTCTCGTCCACAGCATCCCCAGACCCAAATTCTCCTCTCAGACTTTAAACCTACCCGTTCCTCCTCCTGAGTTGCCACCACCGAGTTGGCTTCCTTCATGGTCGAGTTACTTTGCTTCTCTACTTTACATGCTGGTGTGATTGCAGGTCTTAATGTCCGGCGTATTATCAATGAGCCCACTGCTGCTACCATACAGTTGAAGTGCGGGCCACAGCTGGAGACTCCCACCTTGGAGGCAGGGACTTCGACAATAGATTGGTGAATTACTTCGTTCAGGAATTCAAAAGGAGGAAAAGGAAGGACATTAGTGGAGATAACCTCTCCAATAATGGCGTAATGGGTTTTAGAATTGTATAAAAGGGACCATGCCAATAGAAAAGGTATATCAGAGAAAACAAAAAGGCGAATGATTTGGCAGTTCCATGGAGAAAAAAGAGCCTAATATAAAGAATGTTTATGCTCCAGAAACTCCAGTAAGGACTCCGCCTCTAGCAGCAAGGCCACAGCTGCTCTGTGTTAGAAGACGCTCTGAAATTTCAGGAGAACAGTTTCGGGACCCAATTTTTGCAATTTGTGCAATTAATTTCAGTTTTTGTTCTTTCCTGATTTTTAATTGTGTTTCTCTTTACAAAACATGAAGTTAATATTTTTTTTTTATAATATGAATGAATTGAAATTAAAAATTAAAAATATTTTTATTTCTTTTCAAACGCTTTTAAAAAATATTATGCATCACAATTGTTATTATCTATTTTAGAGTCCATATAAACAAAAAAAAATCATTATCTATTTTGGAGTCCATATAAACAAAAACAATCATAAAAAAAAAGAAAAAAAATGCAAATAAATAAAAATAAAGTTAGAAGAAAACTAAAAAATATATATCAATGAAAAGAATATACCAAAATACTCGGGAAATTGTTAAAGACCAGTTGAGGAAGATCAAATATACATGATTGAAAAATTTGACAATGTATTTTCGACAAATAAAGGTTCTATTGGCAAAAAAATTTAATTTGAGGATGGAAAATCAAAATTAAAAGTTTGAGGACTCAGTTAGAATTTCTCAAGGTTTATTTGAGTTTATTGAGAACTTAATTTTAAAAAAATTAATTTTTAAAGTCAATTTAGGTTTTAATTGAAAGAAATTAAAGTCTGAGAGTCAAGTTGTAATTTTTAGGAGTTAATTTAATCAAATCAGGGGTTTAATTGCATAAATATTGAAGTTCAATTGACAATTAGAAACTTGATTGAAGAAATCCAAAAACAAGGAACAAACTGGAAAAGGCACGTGAATGTAGGAGCTAAAATTGACCAAATCAGGGGCTAAATTGAAGAAACTGAAAGTTTGTTGGTCAATTAAGGGTCAAAATGCATAAATTCAGAACCAATGACCAAAATAAAAAAAATCGACCAACTTAAGAGCTGTCAATTGAGTTTGGCAGGGTGAAATAGAAAGAAATTAAAAGTTTGAAGGTAATTAAAGGTACAATCAAAAGTAATTTGAAGAATAGTAGCTCAATTAAAATTTATCAATCTCAAATCAAAAACTCTAAACAAAGCGTCATTCAGGTTTAATGAAAAAAGAAGGTGAGTGACATGTTGTTTGATCGATGTGGCTTCTGTTTTAACAGCTTTGGCTGGTCGAGTTGGTAATTTCAAATACATGAATGTAGAGCTACAAACTTTCAAATTGAGCAAAATTTGATTCAAGTAAAAGGTGTGTATCCTCTCTATCAACTTTAGGTGGTCTTAGACGACGATGACGTCAAAATTGCTCTGACAAGGCCTCGAAAGTAGGCTACTCAATCAGCCATGATAATGCAACTATCATGCAAAAACCGACTTATTTTTCGTGTGTTTATACACAAAGCCTTCTCGATAGGTCCTTATAATGAGTCTACAACACTTTCCTCAAGATCAAACAGTTAGAAATGGATTCAAAACCTCCTAAAACCCTATAAATACCCCTCAAGTATAGATGGGGAAAAAGGCAGAGAAGAAGGAAAAAACGAAAACAAACGATAAGAAAATGAAGAGAAATATCAATAAGAAACATAAATGTAGAGGTCCATGAGCCTAAACAAAATATTTCTTAGCTTTGCAAGTTTATAAGATGCAAAATTCTCCAAAAAAAAAAAAAACAAAGAGAGAGTAATTGTTCTAGGTATACTTTTCTTATCTAAAAGTAGATCTTTTGTGGCCTGCTTTTAATGTTTTTTTTTATTTACTTTTGTTTTATATTTATGTTTATAAGCATAGAAAAGATGTTTGAATGCTCGACAAGTAATGTTGTATTCCCCTCTTTGTTACTGTATTTTTTCTTTAATGATGTTTTTTTTCATGCATTAAAGTTGTTATTTAAGTTTGTTTTTTATATATAATGTTGTTTTGGTTTTTGTTTAACTTAAGTTATCCATGTTAAAGCAGGGGTGTTTTACCCTAGGTTTGTTAGGTCTATTCATGTACAAAATGAGTTAAGAAAACTAATTTTAAATCCATTTTGTGTGAACATATAATTTGTTTTTAAGTTTATCTTCTTTTTTTATTTGGTACCTCTAACTTGATTTGATGTTTTAATATTTTTGGTTAGTTTTTTTTAGATTCAAATATGCTTGTGTATGATATTGTGACTTGTTACGATAAAAGAGGTATGTTTTAGAAGCTAAAAATGCTCATTTTTGGACTTGGTAGTGGCTGCCATTTCTGGGTATTTTTTTGGGTTTTAGGTAATGTTCTTCGTGTTTTTAGGAAAAACATTGTCTTGACCTCTAGATTTGGATTGTTTTTGATCCATTTCTTTGCATATGCACCTTTCTTATGCATGATTAACCAATAATAAAGTGTTTATTCGCATTAACAACAAGTTTAAAAGATGTTTAATTCTAGGGTTTTGGTTTTGAATCCAAACCTTTTTCAGCCAAATTGCGATGATCCATTGATAATCGAAGTGAATAGATATTAAATTATTGATCCTTGCATGATTTCCAACATATATGTGCCTTTAGTTTGTCCACATCCAGTTTGGTTTGAGAGCCATGTTGTTGGATTCACATTAAATGTTCTTCCTTTTGTTATTCATGTTCTTCCCAAAAACATTGCCTTAGTTATATAATTTTGACTTGTTTTGTTTCATTTATTTGCCTAAAACCCTTCCTTATGCATGATTAATCAATAATATAGTGTTTATTGTTATGAATAACACCATTTTTTATGGTTTTTAATCCTAAGTTTCTGGTTCTAAACCAAAATCTATTTTGACAAAACCGTAATGGTTAAGTGAAAATTGAAGTGATTGGATGCTAGATTATTGATCTTTGCATGATTTCCAACATGTATGTGCCTTCATTTTGACCAAATCTAGTTTGATTTGGAATCCATGTTGTTGGGTTCATGTTTGGTGTTCTTGATGTTCTTCATTTTTTTTGTGGTGTTTAATCCATTTTGTTCATGTTTTTTTTTATTTTAGTTTTTGGGTGTTTAATCTATTTTTTAGCTTTGGTTTTATTTTTGGGTTATTTTCAAATCAAACCAAGATATTTTGGTAGGTTTATGGCCGACCAAAAAATTTCAAGTCAACCTGGTTAGGTCAACTCAGTTGATGCAACCTAGTTAAAAAAATCTAGGTCAAAGGGTTTTAATACCCTATTTGGTTTGCCATGTTTTTGTTAAAAGGTCTTTTGGTTTAAGGGTGTGTTTAGCAAACATTTATTAGGTTTATTTTTGGGTAGTTTTATTATAAGAAAAAAAATGAGTTTTTGCCAAAAAAAGTCTAAAAAAATAAAAAACATATTTTTTTCTTTTTTTCTTGCATATGGCCATAAAAATCCTAAAGTTATTTAAATATCTTTTTTCAAAGAAAATTTAAAATATTTTTGCATATTTTTTAAAAAATATTGCTTTGATTTTACAACAAGTTTGTAAAATTTCAAAGAATTTTGTCCTATATTTAAAAATTATTTTTGGCAAGAAAATATTATTCACTTTTAATATAAGGATAAAAATATAAAGGGGGTTAATATCCAAAATATTATTAAGGATAATAAATATTATTCACTTTTAATATAAGGATAAAAAACCTAAAAATGGTTAATATCTAAAATATTATTAGGAATAATAAATATTATTCACTTTTGATATAAGGATTAAAAAACCTAAAAATGGTTAATATCTAAAATATTATTAGGAATAATAAATATTATTCACTTTTGATATAAGGATTAAAAAACTTAAAAGGGATTAATATCCAAAATATTTTTAGGAATACTGTTTTTATTACTCATTTTAATATAAGGATACAAAATATGTATGAGGTTAATATCTAAAATATTATTGTGAATAATACAACTAATTCACATAGAATATAAGGATAAAATCCACAAGGAATTTAAATATTATTTGGAATGACGTGGTAGCAAAAATATCAGTTTTACCCAAAAAAATCTCAACGGTAATTAAGGATATTTAACCTTCTCAGACTGAGTTCTCAACCTAAGAAACCAGGGTTTGTTCATCGTAGTAAACACATCATAGTAGGTCAGTAGAAATAAACATCATCAGAACATAGTAATTAACAATAAAGAACAATATAGTTAACCTCATGTAAGACATACTAAGAGTGTTAATACCTTCCATTTACACAACTAATCCCCGCCTATAATCTCTAAAAAAAAACCAGTTAGAGTTCCTAGTAGTTAAAATATTAGGTGACAACTTCCTAACTAAATAAAAAAACCTTTTATACCCCCTTCCAAAAAGGATCGCCGCGGCGTCGCGCCCCTGCGATTCAAGTGTACGACAACAATATAGAACACACATTATTTAACATGAAAAAGGTAAATGATGCTTTTGAAAGAGAATGAATAAGACCCGCGCACTATAGTTAAGGTGTTGCCGCCGCAACTTCAATATTTAGAAGAGTGTTTGGGTTTTTCTTTTAGATTTGTGTTTAAAAGAGAGAGCATGAAGAGAGAGAATGAGTTATGATAACGGTTACCTTCAATATTTTAATTTGTATAGGGGATATTATAGTATTTTTAATAATTTTAAAAATCTATTTTGAAGAATCTTGTAAAGTGTAATATTCAAAAACTTGTTGCAAAGTGTAAAAAAAAAAAAAACATAAAATGTTTGTAACTATACAACACCTATCCATACAAGTAAATTAGTAATACGAACCATATAAGTGGTAACCTAGTGGTAAGAGTTTGGGACCAAGAGGTTTGCTTTCTCTGTGGTCTCAGGTTTGAGCTCTGTGATTGCTCATATGATGGCCACTAGAGGCTTACATGGTCGTTAACTTCAGGGCCCGTGGGATTAATCGAGGTACACGCAAGCTGGCCCGGATACCCACGTTAAACTAAGAAAAAAAATTAGTAATACGTAATAATATAATCTAAAATTCGAAAACAGTTTGTTTTTATATATCATGTATATATTTTAAAAATAAAATTAGTTTTTTTCTTTATAAAAAAATAAAGAAAGAAATTCAAACCAAAACTTATTAAGGAGGGGGACATGGATATCATTGAGCATATATCGCTTGGACTAAAATACCTAACAATCAGGACAGCACGATTGATTTTGATAGAAAAAAAGTTGGGCATGCGCGCCTATTCTCTATTTTAATTATGGCCGAAGCACTCTCAATGTGTATTATTCTCCTTTAAATAAGTATATCTCTTCATCAAACCCAGCATGATAATGAAGTTGCTATGATCTTTTAAATCACTCGGGTATTTATGAGTTTGATAGTAATTATGATTTAAAATATTTTTTTTCTTTGAAATACTTTAAAATAATATTTTTTTATTTTAAAAAATATTTTTAATATCAGCAAATCAAAATGATATGAAAATATAAAAAAATTAATTTTAAATAAAAAATATTTTAATTTTTTAAAAAATATAATTTCAACCCCATTTCAAAACACAAAATAAATCTTTTTTTTAATGATGATCCGTCTGACCCTTCTTTCATATCCTTTCTTTTTTTCACTTGTTTATTGATAGGGCATAAAATCAAAGACCACATCATGACACCCCTTTTGTACTTGGGCTGCGCATGATCCTACAGTAGGAACTTCCTTTTGGCTAAGTGGAGATGCCCATTATGATCTTCAAGAATCCTCATGAATGAAAAGAAAGGACTGGTTGGAGTGATCTCGTACGTAGGGCTTGCCATCATGAGACAGCTAATTAAGCACCATTTTTAAGTGCTTACTGTTGAGTAGATCATTCACTAATATTATTCGGAAGAAAAACCAGGTTAGTTAAATACATTTATATACTCTCTCTTTTCATGATTTATAAAGAGAAAATCCGATCTTGAGATATCTCCAGAAAAGGACAAATATTAATATTAACTAAGCTATGCCTTATCGGCTATAATATTTATATACTCGTTCACTGCAATATATACCAGGAAATTGAGCCGCCGTCGAGGGCTAGCTTTCCCACTGCAATCTTTCTTTAGAGGGCCTGTGTCCTTCACTAATTTGTAAGCAATGAACACAAAGAAACGTTTGTCTAATTCTGTATACCACTCTTCCATATGAAACCTGCAAGTTGTGAACAGTCTCTTCTATATACCACTCTTGTGCATACCAATGATCTTAATTAGGTTTTTTTCTGATATAGTGAAAAAGAAAGGGATTTTATTGAGCTCCTTTAAGTTTACCAAGATTTTCATGGATAGGCAGGCATTAAAAGAAGTGGAATCTCTCTGTCAAAGAAAGCCCGAGCAAATAAGTTTCATCAATCAACATGTTTTACCAGCAAGAACAGAAGCACAATATTATGGACTAACATGGGGATTAGCAAGATCGTTTGTTTATATGTAACACAGTTAATTTATGTTTTGCTTTTACTATAAATTCTAAAATATTTGATTAATTAACATATATATATATATATATATATATATATATATATATATATCACAGTTTTATATGGATTTTACTGATTTCTTTTTGAAAAAAAAACTTTTTAGTTCTGAAAATATATAATCGATAAAAAATTTAAACCTATTTTTTCAAATAATAATTACAAAAATTACCACAATATCAAATACATATCTAGTGGGCTAATTATAACTAACTAGCATGTAATATTCATACCATGATTTTTTTGAATTAAAACATACTAAATAAAATTAAATGTGATCATTTTTTATGAATTAATATGATTTTGTCTAATCAAGATAGTGATGTATTCTTAAATAAATAGACACCTACTAAAGAAGGGAAGATTTTTAAAATATTCCTGAAGTTATTTGTGTCAAGAATCTTTGAAAAGGAGATGACAAATCTTACAAATCTTCACTTTAATGTTGGAGAGATCAAATGAAAGAGCTTTACGTATGCTTTCAAAGAAAAAGAAAGCATAATACCCTCATTAAGTTATGGCTTTAAGAATTTTTTAAGAGGAGAAGACAAGTTAACAAATCCCTAGTTCTATGTTGGAAATCTTACCCTCATGGCTCCAACTTCTCCATTTCCTTCTTGAAATTAATTAGCTCCTTAAAAGAGCTTGCAATTTTTTAAGAACATTTTTTTTCCTGACTTCTAGAATTCTTGGCATCATTGAACGTTGGCAAAGCCCATAAATAAACCAATGTTAATGATACTTGATCTATAATTATATGTTAGATGGTTTTTTAATATAATATCTGAATCTTGCTAATCAAACGGTCATGAATTCAAATCTCATTATTCTCGTTTTGTTTTATAATTAAAATCTTATTAATAACACAAGATAGTGTAGACATTTATGAATTTTAAAAAGCATAAAATAATATAGATATATATGTGTAAATTTATAAATATATATAAATTTCAAGTTTTTTATATTAAAATGATTCTTTGATATTAAATACGAATAGAAGCTAAGGAAAAATATTAATCTGTGTTAGAAACATGCCCCATTATTATTTTACGAAATATTCTTTTGCAAGTGATTCCTTCCCATCTTCAAATATATATCAATCGACTTTCAACGGTTTTTAATGGTACAAAGTGGGAGCAATGTGCCAACAAAAAACAATATTGGATGGCATGAATGCCCCACAGCAGCAAGCACATGGCCTTGCTCCTCATCCTTATCACTTTGTTCATGGATCATATTCTTTGCCTCCTCAACCAATCACAAAAACAGGGAAACAAAATATAAAAATCTGCTATGATGGTTCAAAAATTGCATGTCATGCAGAGAATCCCATGATGCATGCATTAGTTAAATAAAACCTTGCCACCATCAAACAAAAATGAAGGGGGACAAGAACACACTCATGACAACCTAGAAACAATAATTAAGGACATTATTAAGCAAGCCATTCTGATAATAAACATTACACATGATCAAACATAACAAGAGAAGTTTTATAAACATCTTCTTCTATTATTGCTTCATGCTCCTAGCTAGTTAACAAATCCCTTCAAATATATTTCCTCATATAGCTTGAGACTTACTATGTATGTGAAAAAGAAAAAACTAAAAAAAAAAACAAAACAAAACATGGTACATAGACATCCAAACTTCAAAGCTCAAATCCCTTTTTAGCCTGTCGTTCCTTTTCTCTGTGGACGATTGGATCAGCTGACCAAATTGACTGGGAAAAAAGCACTTCAAATTCTGTTCTTGCACTTCTCTACAGCTCTCGGGGCTGCAATTAGATCAAGATCAAGAAGAATATTTCATGTTAGTCTCACCGTACCAATTATTTAAGGCATGGTTTGCAGATTAATTTGAATATCATGACAATATTGGCATGGCCCAGTACTAACCAAGTCCAATAGCCTCAGACCCTTTCATAATCCTCAAGCGCTTGCATGAATCCACAAACATTCTGCCAAATCAATGAAGAATTAATTAGTCGGCGTAATTACTTTCAATGATCAAATAATTGCTTGATGTGGTACGTAAGAGATTAATATGAAAGAAGTTAATTAAGAACTTACTCCCATGGAACATCTCCTACAAGCATCCAATCTCCATCCTTGTCTTCATAAGTTGGCACATAATCGGAACCATTCAAAAGATCTATCAATTTGCTTTCATTCATGAAATCTTTCATTCCTTGCGAGCCACAGTTACCTTTTGAGAAAAAAAACAAAATGGGTGTGAATTTGTAAGATAATTATTTAAATTCATATTTTACACTTTAATAATCTAATTTGGAATTTATGTATGTAGCCTTTTATTACCAATGGTGAAGGAGCTGAACATTTTGCCTAGAGCGTCAGAGAGTTCTTGGTAGCTCTTGTATAATTTCAAGTCCACTTTTCGTAAATACGGAGCACCATCCATGCTAACCTTAACAAAAGCCACACCGGTGCCACTGCTACCGGATTTTTCACCGTTGTCATTGCTGTTCTTCTGTACAGCCATGACATTCTTACGGAATGATCTAATGGGTGGCCAACCCACAACTTGTGCCCTGAAATTGATTCGAAACACATATCTATTAGGGTTTTGGTAATATTTAACACTCTCAGAATGATTAGGACCAAAAAAAAAAAATGATTAACATGATCATATCTATTTCTAATCTCCTCTTTAAAAAAAAAAAATGTATCACTCACCTGTGTTTTTCTTATAAATTTAACTAAATAGAGGATAACCTTCACTTTTTTTTTGAATTCCCATTTCCAAACAATTTTATCCAATAAAAATAAGGCAAGCATGCACCTTGACAGATATCTTATATGGTCACCATAGTTTTTTTTAAAAAAAAGAGAATTAATCTTTACGAACAAAAAAAGTACCATATATTTTTATGTGTATCTCATGGTCCCGTTTATGAAAAGGGGATTTTTCTTGTATAAATTATATATGGTGCACAATGGATTCGGACAACATAAAATTTTCATTCACGGGTACAACGTTTGGTAGCTTAGCCACAGACTATCCTTTTCCTTTTCTCTATCCTTAGTTGTTTGGTTGTCGAGAAAAGTAAAGATTCCATATGTTTTGTTCTATTCCTTTATTACAGACACCAGCCAAAGCCATGAAAAATCCAGCTAAGAAGGAGGAAGCACATCTTCTTGCAGCTCTTCCATGAATAAGATTAAATAGTATAATAACTACACAACTAGCAGTAATATATATATATATATATAAGACAATGAAGGGCAAAGACAATTTTATGTGAAAAAGAAATGTAGAAGAAGAATTTTTCACCAGGATACTTGCCAGATGATTCATTAAATCCAATTTTCTTGCTAACCTGAATTAAGTATTTCTCCTAGTTAAGCTCAAATAATTAAATCACATCTTGCTGCTTACCTGAGCTGCTATTATACACGTACGTGATTAACATACAAAGTGGGTGGGCATTAATTATTAATTAGGCTTCTTATCTATTTCTATAGCTTCCTGAACACAATAAATTTGTCAAATGTATGCTTCTCTTTATTTATTTGGAGCGTGCAATTAATACAAAATATATAATAACCATCATAAGTCCATTAATGGTGTGATCAGAAATAGAGAAATAAATTAAAAGAAAAGAAAACTTACTTGGCCGGTGGCTTTGCAGGATCAGTAGAGGCCGGAGGAGCAACGGTCTTCTCCTTCATTACTTTCTCCTCGTCGCCTCCCTTTCCTGATTCCTTTGTAGAAAGGTTAAGCTTCAAATCAACAGTCTCAGAAAACCCTCTCTTCCCATTACTCTTTGCAACCTCACCATCATTCCCGTTACCAATTCCTCCGGGTAACCCTAGACGTAATTCAGTCTCTTCGAAGTTAATCATGCTATACTTTTCAGGTTCTGCTCCCATTATGCTGGTCATCCTTCACAAAAAAAAAAGCCTCCAATACTTGAAAACAAGTAGTACCACTACACACCTCTCTTATCCCCCCCCCCTCTCTCTCTCCCTCTTCTTCTTCTTGATGTTAATTTCTTGCTACTAATTATCTTGATGTAGAGAGATTTATGGTATGCACATGTAATAAAGGTTGAAGAATAGTAGTGCGAGAAGAAATAGAAGGGCCAAATTAGATATAGGGTGCTATAATATATGGTTTTTTGGGACATGGTGATGGGGGACTTTAGAGGGTGGAGATGATGACACGTGTACGATTAAATTAGTTGGACGGACCCCATGGGTTGTCGGGGAAGTTAGGTCATGGATGATGTATAGGATAGAATGATTGCGGTAATGCAAGTGGACAGGCCTCGTTGGCTTTTGTATGCCTTTCCACTTTTTTTTCCTTAGGCTCCACAAAATAATAAACGCTAGCATTGTTCCTTGTATAAAGAGGGTGAAATCATATCAAAGCTAGTCTGATATAATGGTGGGAGTGTTTTTTTTTTTTTCTCTCCTTATATTATATCATAGTTTCTTGGGTATTTTTATTTTTTATTATACATGTGTACTGTGGGTCGACTTTCAAAAAAGAAATTATGATCTTATCAATATTTTCACACAACTTGACGGACCACATATACTTACTAGTACAACATCTACAATATGTTCGAGGCAGCAAAAGGTTGTCTTGAAGAAAGAATTGAAAGTATATAAAATTCTGGTTCGAATATTAGTGTAAAATCCTAGTTATTATAAGGATATCTTAGACATTGTTTTCTTTATAAAAATTATTATAAACAAGATTAGAATATTTTTAAAAGGGGATGAATAAATTAAAATTGCAGATTAATTACATGCTTTCTCAAATTATATATATATATATATACACACACACCATTGAAATGTTAACGTATCACTACAGCCTTTATGCCCAATATAAAATGTGTTTAAAGTAGAGAGAATCCTGCAGAGCAAGATTTTCCCGCATGCTGCTTGTGAGATTAGACCATTTCCAAATCCAAAAAAGGAGGTATCCCTGTCATTCCAAGGTTACTTCAAAATCTTTTCGATCTTCATCTGGTTTATGCACTCTCCACTTCCAGTGGTAACCATTCAAAGCACATATATACATATATAATGGCAAGGATGTGTGCCACTAAATGCTCACTATATAATAGTAAAAGAGAAAGGAAATGTAAGATAGAGAAAGAGGTAAAAGAACAAAGGCATGCTTGAAGAAAAAAAATGTGCATATTCGCACCTTAATGCATTAATGTCAGACATTGTATATGTTCTTCCTCGTGAAAATAACAAATTGCCTTAATTACAGTAATTTAGATGGTTTACTAAACCTTTTTTTTTTTTTTTTGTCAATTGTATATTTTAAGATATTTGGGGTCAAATCCACTTCACATCATGTATAGGTGAGATTGAGAGGAGGAATGGACTTTTTTCTATTTGTGTAGAATGAAGTTATAAATTAGAATCGGGTTTCCCTTTTCCCTTCTTTTCTCCCTTACAAATTCTATGAATTTGTTTATCTTTTGCTTTGGGAATCTTAATGCGATCCTTTAATCCAGTTTTTGACATTTTTTAAAAGAGAAAACAGAAAAACCAATGACCAGGTTTCCAATATTTGCAGGAAAATAAATTTATGTTTTTTTGGAAATGATTTTTTGAAATTTTTTTTGTTTGATTGTACTAGGAAAAATGGGTTTAAATATATATGTTTGCTTATATAGTTGGTACACACATAACTTATTTTCTATTTCTAATCATTTTATAGTTAGTATGGTAACATATATGAGTAATACAAAAACAAAAAAAAAACAATAAAGATGATATGTGATTTTTATTTTTCAAAATTGAATTTTTTTTTTAGAAAAAAATCCCCCCAATACAACATAATTTTTTTTCCTTGATAGAAAAAAAAACAATTTTTTTGAGCTGGTCGAATATGAAATATGCAAAAAAAATACTCTCTTTCTATGTTTTCTTGCAAATAAAAGGAGCATATTTTTTCTAAATTAAAGTATGTATCTTTGTTTCATTTTTAGGCAAGGTGAATTATTAAGGGTATAATAATTGCTCCTAAATTAGTGCTTTTGAAGGTTAAATTTTACATATTTCGTGTTTTTACACATCAAATGGTTTTTTATTTATTTTTCATCAATAATTAATTACTAATAATTTAATTATTTTCTTCCTTTCAGTACTAACAATTTACTCTTCAATTATTTATTAACACACGAAATATTTTTAAGAATCAATTTTATATCATAAAAAAAAAAACTTTTTATAGTAATTGATTCCCATTCTATCTTATATATCCCTTCTAAAGAATCCCAGGAATCAAGTCTATGGTCACGATAAAGGCCAGCAAAATGAATTTGTCAAACTATCGGAGTCAGCGAAGTCATATTATGAATAAGGTGGAGAGGTATAGATTGAACCCATTTTTAAGTGTCGTACATGATAGTAAAGGGTTTGAGATCTGCACAGCAGGTCTTGAGTTCGAGTCAGGACGTACACTTCTTATAAAAGCCTGGGATAGTTAGGATTTTACTTCCTTACCTAGACTCATAAAATACGCTTTTCAGAGGATGAGGTTTTTTCAGATAAAAAAAAAAAAAGTATAGATTAAACCCACCATCACTTGTACGAGAGTTAGTGATTTACACTTGTTTGCAGTTGTTAGCATGCAATGCGTTTTTAACGATCAAGAAAAAAATTAATTGTGTATTGAAAAGATGTTATGCATGTATATATAATAAAATATATTAAAAATTATATATACTAATAAGTATTAAAAAATTAATGTTAATTATAGATCAACACAGTAAATTATGATTAAGATATATGATCATGTTGCGTGGGGAACTCTTCAAAAAAAGATTTATTTATTTATTAAAATTATTTCTTGTAAGAAAAATAATAATTTCAATTCCATTTAAAAAAGAATAATTTGTTTTTTTGTATAATTCTTGCTTTTCTTATTATCAATATAGTTTTTTCAACAAAAAAAATACTTTTCCTTGGTTCTTAATATGATAAGAATCGAAAACAATTAAAATTAGAATAAAAAATTCTAGATGATTTGAGATAAGAATAATAATAAAAAGAAAGGTTTATTTTCCATTAAAACTCTTTTATCTCATTATTTTGCTTTATTTGCTTTGCTTTTTTCACTAGAATAATTGCTTTTTAAACAATAGTTTATTAGAATCATAAATGCAAGTTTCAACACCCATTTATGATGCACATGTTAAAATATATATATATATTACTCACGTGCAAATTATTCATAAAGTAATGATAATATCAACAAAAGTTATAATCTTCTTAAAAAAATCATTATTTTTTTTATTAGGAGCATGTTTTTTAATAAAAGGTATGGAAAATAAAATAAATTTTTTTTTTCAATTTAATCCAATTAAAATAAGTAGAGAAAATAAATTCCTCAAATCTAAAACATGTTATTAATTTATCTCTTGATTAAAATGGCAGATGCACGATAAGCCCTTGTTTGTTCTCCTTTTTTTAAGGCGTACACAACTTTTTTAAAAAATAAATAAATAGAAAATGACATGTTATTTATAGCAATTAGATGACAAACCATCTACTCGCTTTGATTTCAGTTACTTGAAAGATGGCTAAAAAATTAAGCCTTGATATTTTTATTATTAAAACCCATTTTTCAAGTTATTCTTTTCTAAAAATAAAACATCCTTAACACTTTAATAAATCAGTTCATCAAATCAAAAAACCTCTAAATCAGTCCAAAAACATAAAATCAAATCACGAAAAGAAATCTTCTACAATCTTAATGTATTTTTTTAATAAGACGAGGGTCAAATAAAATATCAATAACTTCTTTTATCAAATGGAATCAATTGACATTAAAATCCATAGTTTTTATCATTGAAATCCGACCCAACCATCAACTTTCTTACACTTTGTTTGTTTTCCAAAACTTTTTTTTTCTCTCTTAAATCAAGAACAAAAACTAAATATAATAAAGCTAGTGACCAAATTTTTTTCAAAAAAAAACGACTGAAAACGTAGTTGAAGGAAAATAGTGGGGTTGATATAAACACTTTTGTGTGAATTTCAGAGCGACCATAAAACCTGTGAATTACTATATAAAAACAATTATGAGTTTGGTGATTAATTAATTTGGCCATAAAAAGGATGTAAATAAAAAAATAATGAAAAAAATGAAAGACAAAAGAAAACATTGCACTCTGAATTACTATTATTGAAAATGTATAAACCTGGTATAGCTTATAATCACTACTAGAAAATTAGAGAAAACCTATGAAAACATTGCAAAAAATATCCCGTCATGGTTTACCACCAAAAACATCGATAAAAAAAAATTATTAGTAATTTAAAACAAAAACAATGATAGAATAAAAAACATTCTTCAACAATTCTATCAGCATTGTGAACATATTAAATGGCTGATAAAAAATTTTATCTATGATTTTAAGAGAAATTAATTACTGACAATCCTATCATCTTAATTCCCATTTATTGTTTCAATTCATTAATTATAGCAACCTTCTCTCTCATCTTAAAATGGTGAGAGAGAAGTTGCTGTAATGAATCGGAAAAAAAAAGATGAAATCGGGAGAAGCGCAGACCTTAACGTTTTAATTATTTATAAAATCATTGGTGAGGTTTCATTAATAATCTTGGCATGTCAGAAATGTTGATGAAATTGCTGATAAAATTTTTATTTATTTATTTTTTTGTTTTATCATTGCTTTTGTCTAAAATTACTGATGAAAATCTTCCATTATCATTATTATTGGTAAACCGTGATGGAATATTTTTCTTTAACATTTTAATTATTTATTATTTATTTAATTCAAATTTATTGAATTTAAATTCAAACTATTTAATTGTTATGAATTTCATAAAAAAATCAATTTCCTCAAAATTTCCAACACAACAATAAAATTGATAAAATATAATTGTTACCCATTAAATAACTCATCATCTCTTTTATTATAACAATTATAAATTACAAATCAAATTAAAAACCAATTTCATCAAATTAGAAAACAAATTAAAAATTTTTAAAATTACAAACAAACCCTAACATACAAATCAAACTTTTATTTTATATGAAAAGGTTGAAAAACACTTAAATATACAAGCGAGTACTACAATATAAATACTCCATCTCAAATTAATACATTATCTTAAAACATTAATAGATAAATTTGCTTACTTGATGCAGCGAATATTTAGAAAAAAATAGTACCAAAACAATTTTTATAATCCAATTTTAAATCCTCAAATTATTTATATAAAAAAATATACAACAAATTTATTGAATAAGATGTTTTTGTGGTTTGGTTAATGAGTTACCAAGGTGATAATGTTCCTTTTCCCCCCTATAATTTTCTGAATTTCATAGTCCATGAACATACCGAAATGAAATTTATAATAAATTTCACTGCCCTAATAATTTCAGCAGCCGTTTTCTTCTTCTTCTTCTTCTTTTCCAGCAAAACTTATTATTTGGACCCTACCTTTTCACTAACTTATCAAAAGTGTCCTTCCATTGTCAATTTAGTCAAATAAACCCCTGTATTTTTTATTTCAAGCAATCAAGTACAATTTATCAAAATTGAAAATTTATCTCAATCAATGGAGCAGTCGTCTTCAAGTTAACCTTTTTTTTTCCATTCATATTAATTTCATCACTCGCCCCACCATCTCACCCTTCTCACTGAGTGGTATCTTTTTTTTTCAATTTGGTAAATTGTACTTTATTGGCTGAAATTGAAAATATAAGAATTTAGTTCACCTAAGTGATAAAAAAAAAGGGCTTTATGAATTAGTAAAAGCATTAGGTGTAAATAATGAGTTTAACCCCATTTTATATCCTTGTCCTGGAATAGTTTTGTAATATAGCTAGATCCATAAAATTACTCGAATTAATAACCAATAAGTTTAAATTTAACATGCCTGAAAACACCTGTTAAAAGATCCAAAAACAATCTTCATGGGCTCGACCTTCCATACCCAAGCCCATTTATTATCAAGGTGCATGGGGATGGTAGCCCAAACCCATGCTGGGTGGACACTCAAGCTAGACATGTTGCCCAACACCTACCCACATGTGCTAAGGCTATCATGTCAGAACCCAACATATTAGGCGTCCTGCCCCAATGTGCTTGAGTATATGAAGCACGTTAAGTACGTTTAGATCCATTCTCAAGCACTTTTTTTGAACCTAACACTCCATTGAGAATTTTTTCAGGACCTCAAGCGGGTCTCTTAATATTTTATTTTAATCTAATATATATTATTTTAAGTAGAATACAGCTCAAAATATCACAATGATAAAATTACATTTTAACTCATCCTTTCCATAAAAAAACAAAGTTCAATATCTTTTTATTCTTAACGTTTTTAACATATATATTTTCAGAGTCTATCTCTCTAAAATATCATTGTATTTTATTTCTCTATAAAATTACTAACTTAAACATATAAGAATTCCCGTACCCATAAAAATAATCTTTTACATATATCGTTACCCTTCACATTAAACTTATTAAATCCCACTAGTTATCAACTATTTAAATTTTTCATATGAAACCACCGAACATCTTAAGCCACTGAACACCTTGCTGAATGAATTATATTACTTAAAATAATAGATTAATTAAATATTAATTTAATTTGTCAACTTATTGGATTTTGTGACCTCGTAAGTATCCAAATTATATCTTATTTCTCCTTGCAGCACGTACGGTTAGAATCATTGAATTCATTGCCAGTTCTTTGAATGTGTCCCTAATTTTTGGCAATTCTTTGAGTTATTTTGTTGGCATGGTCAGCGAGTTCTTGAGGTGATAAGCTTGTGTCCTTTTTCTTTTCCTCTAATTTTCTTATTTTCATAGTCCATGAACACATGCAATCAATACAATGCCCTAATAATTTCGGCACCCGTCTTCTTCTTTTCCCCCCTTTGTAATGGAATACTTTTTGTAATATAGCTACATAATTAGCAGTCGTTCTATATTATTTCGTCTTCCAGTGCAGCTAGAATCATGGAATTCATTGCCCGTTTCTTATATTTATTATCCATGTCCCTAATTAAACTCACGAGATTCTTTGAATGCATCCCTGATCATTTCTGGCAATTCTTTGCATTCATCACCATTCTTTTTTTCTGATAAGCCCATGATACAATGAAACACAACAAACTTTAAACTAAGGGGAAGCTTGAAGATGCATGAGAACTCAAAATTACCGGAGGAATGATGAAAAACCCTGACAGAACAGGCAGGCAACGATTAACAAAATGGGGAATGTCCTTTAAATAGGTTGATGAAGTAAAACCTACCTCAGACGCTCCCTCAAACTACCAATTACTCTTAAAAAAAGTTGACTATTGCAATTTGGAACACAAATTAGTAAAATGGAGGCATTATACGTGTTCAACCCCTAGTTTCTACCACTAATTAAATTAACCTCCCATATAAAAGATCGTAATGGTTACGTATGATGATTATACAAATTAAAGTTGTGATAAAATTAAACTCTATTAATGCAGATATCTTAATCTTGAGCTTGATAATGATATATGAACCCAATGTATGCATGATGTTGCACCATTATTTGCACATTTATTGAATATTCCCGATGGAGAAATATTGTCGAGGTGAGCAAGAATCTATCTAACATGATTTTGGAAGGAAAAAAAATTTAGTTTAAGCACCTCAATTTATTTATATAATTTCCCAATTTGACAATGATAGACTAGATTTCTAATTAATGGGCTTAAATAACTTTCCAAATTATCATCAACTTGATTAAAAAAAGAGAGAGAATCAGAGGGCTCCATTGAATTATCACTCAAGACTGATGGACCAAATTGAGTTTTTCAGTCAAACCGAATGGCTTGTCTCTTGTGGGTGGTGATGATGATGCTAGACGGCCATTGATGTACATGACATAGCCAACATCTTGATAGATGAGAATTAAATTACCCCCAAAAGCTGACAAAACACAGAAAGCTAGGGCAGAAAAGGACTTGCCCTCTACTCCTCCAAAGTCCAAACAAACAAAATAAGAGAAAGAGGAAGTGATCGGACCCCATGCCAACCAATCCAACACTCAGATGTCCCCTCGTGTGGGCTAAGGTCCACCACCACCAAACAAAGCTCACTGTCACCTTCACTAAACCGAAACACGTGTGCAGCCATCACCGGTAGGTACACCATGGCAGCACTGTCCACATCTACGAGAGACATCACACGTGTGGACATTAATAGGTCAGCTCAGTTTCCCTCCCGCGATCTTACCACAGAGGCCCAACAGGTACATTGCAGTTTACAAAACAAACACAGCCTCGTCACAAACCCCTTATCCTTACAAGAAAGAGTACCTTTTTTAGGGGTCCGTACTGTCCTCTTAGATAAGTATCCCTCTATTTGTTGGGGCTCTCCTACTTGCTCGGGTAAAATGTTCTCTTCACTTTCACCGTATGGTCCAAATTCGAATGCCACTATTGCCTTCAAACCATTTCTTCTTCCATCCTTCTTACCAGATGTCCAAGTGTCGCGGCTTATGACAATTGCTCGTTTGAACATTAACACAAGTATATTTTCAAGGTTTCGAATGATGAATGTATTCTGATAATTGCTGGCTAAATATATAGCTTAATAATGGCTATGGCTAGGTGCACTAATTGGTGTTCTTAGAGACAAAAACATCAAATTTGATTCTTTTGGATTGCGTGGGGAAGAATCGATTTGATATCAAGGTCTCTTGAGACTGTATCGTGATTTTAAAAGTACTGCAGACAAATCCTATCGCTAATCTTAATCAAGAATAGTTGAATAGTCACTCTAAATGTAGGGAAATGAGACCATGCTTTAAATTAATTATTGGATTATGCATAACTAACATGATAATTATTGTCAATTTTAATGTTGCTCTAATATAATGACAATTATAATTATCGTCGAGACATGATCATACAAATCACTTTCTCGTAACTTTTTTTTTTTTGTCAAAATCCCTCAAGTATATCCTAGCAATTAATTCTTGAACGTGGCCGAGTTAAAGTCACGAGTGGATTGTCTCCCTCCTACTCCAACAAGATCTTTCCGAGAGAGAAAGTGATGGTAATATATATGATCACAACATATAAACATGAATAATAGCAGATGGAAATGAATATTGTTGAAATTCTACACTCGTAATGGCCGATAGGGTTGTTTTCTACATTGAATTTTATGTGCCAAAAGCCGATACTGTTCACGTTTATTCCTTGAATTCTGTAAAATTAAAAACTTTTTAATTTGCATGGTGAATGAATCCATATTCTATATATAATCTATACTTGCGCACAGTGCACATCGATGTTAATTAATTGGAGAATACCATTATATATTCATGCAGCAATGTGCAGCAATGGCCAATTTTCTTTAACACAGCGGCCAAGAGTCGAGGCTATGCTGCAGAAACATCTCTCCTGCAATGGCTTTGATTGCTAAAGCTTAGTAAGCGATAACTCATATAACAACATACAAAGCCATTTCAATCATAACCCAAAAAAAGGGCCAGTACTTCAATCAATGACTCTGGTACCTACACCATTATTTAAGACCTATTTCTCACATTGGTTATGCAAATGAAGGGTGGGATATATAGTAGCGTTAGAGCTTATAAAAATACTTTAATTAGCTTTAATCCTATAGTGATTATTGTGTATAAGAATTTTATTTTTACTATTTATTTATTTTTATTCAGTGCAGACGGTAAGGATTTTCAACTACACAACATAATAGTTGAGAATAATAAGAAACTTAACAAATTAGTTAGCCAACATTTCATATTTATATATGTATGCAGGACAATGTACAATAATTATTGTAGAGATTATAATACAAGAATAAATTTTTTCTTAATATATACAAGCCTTTAATACATAATATACTATAATACACGCCCTCAAGTTGAGAGTGGGGGTTCAACCCGAAGCTTGAATCTAAAATCAGTAAAAGAAGCAATGGAGAGAGGTTTTGTAAGAATATCTGCAAGCTGATCCTTGAAAGAAATAAAATGAATTTGAATGACCTTTTTAGCAGCTCTGTCACATACGAAATGATAATCAATATCAACATGCTTAATATGAGCATAGAAAATAGGTTTGTCAGACAAATAAGTAGCATCCAAATTATCACATTAAATCATAAGCACAAAAGAAAGAGCAATATGTAGATCTGATAATAAATATCGAATCCATATGACCTCAAAAGTGTTATCAGCTAAGGTTTTATATTCATCATCGGTAGAAGAACAAGTCACAGTGCGTTGTTTCCCTGACTTTTAAGATATCGATGTATGTCCCAAGAAAACAAGATGGTCACCAATAGATTTATGATTATTAACACTATCAGCCCAATCAATATCTGTAAAACCATACAAGAAAAAGGATTAGCTATGGTTGATACGAAGACCAAAGAAAATTGTACCTTTAAGATAATGTAGAATGCATTTAACAATAACTCAATATGCATCTGCATGAGCATGCATATACTGATAGACTTCTTGTATAAATACAATGACCAAATCATCACCCTGATCAAGATTTTAAAAAGAATCATAAAGTTGTATAATGCGAGAATTAAACGAAGAAGTGAGGGTATGCTTAAGAGTATGCCAAACACGGTGTGAGGTTTGGAAATCGACAACAAGATGCGGTACATCCATTAAAAGAGAAAAAAAATAGTGCATTGATAATAAATTGCTCTTGTTATTTCTAACAAAAAAATAAATTATTAACGTAAAAAGAAGAACCATCAGCAATAACCAAATAAGGAGGAGGACACCATAAAAAGTCATCAACAAAAAAAAAAACAATGCTTTCTTAATTTATCTATAACTATATATACAACACGAAATCCATTAAACTTTTGATTAACTATTATATCCTTAAAACAATACTAACATTATAATATATTTATCAATATTAATAGATAGATTCAACTCCATCTATAATTAAGAAAAAGATCAATACTGGTTGAATTCTATAAAAAAAAATTGTTAATTCCTAGAAAGGTTATTTTTTAGAATGAATCATGAAATATAGGTTAATTCCTTTTTTATTTTTTTATTTATACACCATATAAAATCCTAAATAACATAAAATAAACTACTTAAATAACTTCTGAACTATACAGTACCCTATTAGTATGTTATTTTAGCAAGTAAAACTTTTAAAAGACTTAATAACAAGCTAATGAAAAACATAAAATAATCAAATTACATCAAAAATATTAAATTGAATATATCCTTGGTTATTTCCTTGTAGGCTAATTGTTATTATTGTGGCAAGTTATTCTTACTTTTTTTAACAGTACATGCATGTGCAAAACACTTGCTAAGAAAATAATTACAAAATCATCATGAAAATCTATAATTTTTAAAATAATAAAACAATTTTATTTTAAAAAAATAGGTGGGTTTGAGTTTTTTAAGTGATGATATTTTAATTTGCTTGTACTGAATCTATTAGGAGAGTAGTTAATTAAAGAATTAAGTAAAATAAAAGGATAAACTAAGAGCAACTACACTTATAGTAATGTATTGAAAGTAAATATAAAATATAATAACAAATTTAATTAATCCCCTTTAATTATTTTAATATTTCAATTATTTTGTGCGGTTCTCATCCAACACGTAAAGGACACCCAATAATTAAAAATAGAAAGGCTTTGACGATCTGGCATAAAAACCATAATTATTTTTTTTATGATTCCATAATCTTGAGTAGACATAAACAAGCTAGAAGGGTGTCTTCCCAATTACCAAAAAAAAAAACCAAATTAATTAACTTAATTTACATGATTTACGGGTTATAAAGTTAATTACATGATTTACGGGATATAAATAGTAATACACGTTCAAACTAGATTAAAAACTGAAATTGTGCCAACTTGTTGGGTGGCAAATTAAAAGCCGAGGAAAAAGAAAGGGTCTTTGGAGAATAAAAAAATGTTAAGAACTAAAGTAGATAAAGCTTAAGATAGCGATAATTAGCTGGAGATGGCTTTCGAGGGACCCATCTGGTCTGGCCTAATTGACAACGGGACCCAAACCTGAAGTAGAGTGGACCCCAGATTGGCTGGCCACCATTGGAGAAAAGACCCGAACCAGACACGGGAGGAAAAGCTCATAATGCAGTGTCATAAATCAGCAAGAGTAGTGGACCCCGTGTGTCTCTGGTAGTCTGGTGTTCCAAAATATGATTTGGGTGCGCACCATTTAGCCGTTTTTATGCCAGTAGGCGCAAAAAAAAGCAGAGAAGGGGTTTGGGGTCTCTTTATGCCACAGCCACATGCAATTTTGCTGATTTGGTTCGATACATTAGGACCATTTAGGGTTCATGTGTCGGTGCCATGGACATAGAATGGTCACCTTTCTCTAGTATGAACGTAAAGTTTACTCCTCGTGTCCAAAAAGTAAATGGTCCATACATCGCAAGAATACTGTAGAACTGGATTCAAAGTATGTTTGATTAATCATGCCAAGAATATTTATATCACCATTAAATGTGTAATTAATCCCATATATTTTCTTTGCATAGCATGTGATAGTTTATGAACTTGGCTTCCAAACCTCATCCTTTTCAGAATAAAAAAAGAAGTAGTGGCTGTGCTTTCATCCATATCTCTTGTAGATAACGGATTTGTGATAATGGTTGTGATTTTAAGTATATTTTTGTTTGAAAATATATTAAAATAATATTTTTTATTTTTAAAAAATTATTTCTAATATTAACATATCAAAACAATATTAAAATATATAAAAAAATTAATTTAACAACAACAACATAGTCAATATTCAAAAAAGCTACCCCCCTAACTCATATATTTTGGAGGGTCTTAGACAGTGTTTGGGAACGCCGTTCAACCTGCATTCCCAAAAAATTTGAATTTTTTTTAACTAAAATTTAATATGGTTTGTACGTTTTAGATCGTTTTGATGTACTGATGTCAAAAATGATTTTTAAAAAATAAAAAAAATCATTGACATGAAAAGTTATTTGAAAAGCATCCGCAACCACACTGCCAATCACGCTCTTAGAGTAATTGGATTGCATCGCATGCATACATTTTGTGTCATTAGAGAAGCTCAATAGACGATTTGTTCACTATTTTTTTTTATTATTATTATTAACATGCGTATAGACGATTTGTTCACTATCTTTTATTATTATTATTATTATTATTAATATGCATATCTGGGTTAATTTGTGTGTACCTCGACTAATCTCACGGGTCCTGAAATTAACGACCATGTAAGTCTCTAATGATCATCATATTAGCAATCACATGGCTCGAACCTGAAACCACAGGAAGAGCAAACTCTTTGATCCCAAACTGTTATCACTGAACTACCTATTAGATAGTTATTTGTTCACTATCTTAATTAACTCTTTGTTACCTATCCACTCAGTCTAATCAAATAAATATATGAGTAATCACTGGACTAAAGTTTCAAGTAACTTGATCTTTTTACCTTTCAAGATATATAGCTACTGTAAACAATGGGTTATGATCACTATCAATTAAAAGCAACTAGCTCGACACTTTCTGCTGTATTTCAACGAAGCTCATCCTATCCAAATCCCAATAATTTTAGAGATTAGCTTCGCAAATTGACATGCATTGCGTTACTCTTACGTACGTGCAAAGGCCGTTTCTGAAGTGTTTATTGGGCTTGGCAGGATCAGGAAATTAATGCACATTTTTAACTGCGATCTCAATGAGTAATTAATAAGAATTATTGATGCCTATATATCTTCTTAAAATAATTGGAGGGATCGATATAGTTTATCACACACGTACGTACGTCGTAATGTTACACAATCAAGAGAGAAAAGGGACACTTTTACTTGTAACTTGAAAAGTTGTCTCGATCTATCGTTAATCTCAAAATAAAATAAAATGGCAAATTAATTAGTTTGCCTTTTTTTTTTTTCAAACGCCATAGCTTCTTCCTATGGCATAAAAATAGCCTTTCTTCGATTTCATGATCATCCATGAAATCCCCAACATAATTAATTTTTTTCATCATCCCAAATAAAATTCAAAGGAAAATGGAAATCTGCATTTTTTGTGTCTACTTTTAATTTGTAATTATAATTATAAAACCTAACAGAGTCAACAAATTAACCAAGAGTTCGTGTCTAATTGGGTTAAGTTTAAAAATAATTAATTCAAAATTTGATTTGGTTTAACCTAAATAATCTAGTAAGAATCTAATTAAAAACAATTTGAAACAAATCAATCAATATTAACTTATGATTCAATCATAGGCTTGATAAACTGTTTTTTCTTATAATTGTGAGTATACAAGGTAGCTTACTGCGTCTCAACTAATCTCCTGAGGTCATAAAGTTAATGCACATGTTAGTCTTAAATAGTCTTAAGATTTATGATACTCTGAATTGATAATTTTTAAAAGATAAATTCAAAACCTACTAGTTAAATTATATTTTTTAGTGTTAATTTTATTTTTAATTGGATAGGTGGGTTATTGACTTGTGGTTTTCAAAGGTTGAATTAATATGAGAAAGAATTCCTTAATGCATGGCAATGGCTCATGGGGCTTGACCATGCCCACATGTAAATATGCAAAAACTTGAATTCCTCCGAATCTAAAGACCAAAATAATAAGCCCTAGGGTCTCCCCCACAAACACCATGCCCTCAACCATCAAGGACAACCCATGTGGGCCCAACTCACATGGGCGGCACCAAACCTCCACTCATGATTAATCCAATGCTCCTCATTTCTTCCAGCGGAATCCATGGTCTCATCTTGACCGCTCATTTGAGAGTCACGGTATTCAATGTGATCGGCTCAGCTTTGTCCCCTCCTTGTCCCCAAAATGCAATGACAACTTTCTCTATCTTGCCGTTCATGTGACAAAGACAATTTGCTGCCCATCTCCAAATTTGTGCTTTGAGATTCCTCGCTCCAATGTTCTTACTTCACTCTCTCTTCAGGGTGTGTGTAGTCCACTTCCCAGGTCAAAATCTTTTTTTTAAAAAAGAAGAATTAATGCATGCAAGTCTTAATATTTGAAACCCCATGATTTCGTTATTAAAAAGAGAGAAGAAAAGAATTCGTTTTAGGGCATGAATCACCTCATTTACATGATTAAATCTGAAAGTTAATTAAATATTTTATCATTTATGCTATATATCTTAAATATTTTATAATTTTATGTTGGACATATAATTTTATTTATAATGAATTATTTTTGTCTTGCATGTATCCTTAATAACTTAATTTATCCTTGCGAGATTAGGCCCTAAGCATTAATTATGCTTCTTCTTCTTCTTTTTCCAGTTATTATTGAACTATATATTAACTTTGAACTCATAGGAGTTGTTATTAGAATTAAAGATAAGTAGTTATATCAATTAACTAAAATTAAAAGAATTTTTAGAAACATACTTAATTTGTTATCCACGCGCCATGAGGGGTGAAGATAATATTGTTTTTGTTTTCCCAAACAATAGTGTTCTTTGCCTTTAATTTCAATTGCCAAGTTGCTTATATAACGTAGGCATGCATTTGCTTCAGCCATCTCAGAGTGCTCCACAACCACACAGGAAATACAGAGAAGTTAATTCGCTGCCACTTTGGAAGAGAACAAACTTCATTTCATTCAAGATCGTTGAACGAAGAAAAGAAAAGTATGGAATTTGAGAGAGATCTTAATCTTGATGCAACAGAGCTTAGGTTAGGCCTACCGGGCACTGCCACAAAACAGTCAGAGAAGCAAACGCCTAACTCAAATCTTGCCAAGAGCAACAAAAGATCATTGCCTGACATGAATGAAGAGCCCGCAGGATCATCAAGGGAAAATTCTAGCGTCTCATCAAATGACAAAAAAAGCCATGACCAAGAAACTGCTCCACCCATCAAGTAAGTTTGCCAGCTTCTTCTCTTCACAATGAGAAAACCCTAGCTAGAGGCCTCGATGAATTGTGTCAAAACATGTTAAATATATATATATATATTCTTGTTTATGCCTTCTAGTGATCTGGGTTTTTTTAGTAATTTGTTGATGATTAGATGTTTGAGGGTTATGCATTCATGGTTTTGAATAATGAGCTAATTATAGGGTGGATTGGTGTGATTTTATAGGGCACAAGTGGTAGGGTGGCCACCAATCAGATCTTACAGGAAAAACTGTCTACAAGCAAAGAAACTAGAGGCTGAATTAGCTGCTGGACTTTACGTGAAAGTTAGCATGGATGGTGCTCCGTATCTCAGAAAGATTGATTTGAAGGTTTACAAAGGATATCCAGAACTCCTTAAGGCCTTAGAAGAGATGTTCAAATCCAAAGTTGGTACGTATCATTTTTTCCCTTTTTTTCTCTTCAAACTAACTACACAACATTGTAAAGAGGTTGATTTGATTAATATGAGAACAAAATATATATGTTTTTGAATTTAAAATTAAATACACGTATATTTCTTTTTGCAGGTGAGTATTCGGAGAGGGAAGGGTATAATGGATCAGAACATGTACCAACGTATGAAGACAAAGATGGAGATTGGATGTTGGTTGGAGATGTTCCATGGGAGTAAGTTCTTCTCTTGTTGCTCTTAGATTGCAATTTCCTTATTAATAGAAAAGGAGATTAGTCGATCAATTACTCCATTGTTTAGCTAAACTTACAGTTGTTTTCCCCCCCTGAATACAGTATGTTCATCAATTCATGTAAGAGGCTGAGAATCATGAAAGAGTCAGAAGCTAGAGGTTTGGGTTGTGCTGTGTAAAGCCTCACACATGCAATTCAGGAGGCCCCTAACAAAAGATGAAGAAGAGATCAGAAAGAGAAAGGGAAGAGTTGCACTTTTAGCCTGGGTTCTCCGAGAAGAAATATCAAATACGGATCAATTTTATCACCCAGAAAGAAAGAAAAAATGGATCTGGATTTTTCCTTTGTGGGATTGCATGTAATAGAAGATTTTAGAAGGATTTGTTAGGATATCACAGATCTGCATGTATAGTTGGCAAATTTGCTTCTTGAATGCAATTGTACAAAGAGTTCTACATCAGATCACAAGTTTCTCCATGTAGCAATGGAATAGATCATATTTAATTACTTATAAATGATGCAAAATACTTTTCAATGCCATGTTAATTAGAGTTATGTGCTTAAGTACTTTTATCTGGTTAGTGTACGTTGTTGGAGCTACAAGATAGAGAGGGATCGATAACATATTCGATCCTTTCGTTTTCCTTTTAGAAAAAAACTTGGAAGGAATTACAAGATCAGAGATTCGAGACCTTTTGCTCTCTCTCCCTTTGCTTTGCTTTGCGGTAGAAGTGAATATTGCTGAACTAAAGACTCATCAGGTAGTATCAAGGGGATGAGAATTGGATGCTCTTTGTCTTCGACATATTTTCTGTCATTTAGTAGAATTAAAAGCTTTGCGAAATCAAAATGAGAATAAAAAAAAGTTGCTCATATGCCGGCGCCGGTGTGTGTGTATATACATATATTATCTTCCTACAATAATTTTCATTGGAATGAGTGAAATCACTATATAATATTTCATATATCTATGATCTATATTTTTTTATATTTGTCTGGAAAAAAAAACTTGGATATATAGATCATGTTGTTACTTTAAACTACAGCTTCTGGATGCACCACCATGCGTGATATATTATCGTTCATTAAACTTGGAAATTCTCACATTAAAGAAACAACATGCGTGATATATATATATATATATATATATATATATATATATATATATATATATATATATATAATAAAAAAAGGAAAATGTAATGATAATAAAAAAGAAGAAGAAGAAGGAAAATGACTATCATCATTGCCTTGTATAAATCCAACCTTATTTGACTTTCTAATAGAAGAGAGAGAGAGAGAGAGAGAGAGAGAGAATTATGAGTGTCGCCATTACATCATAACACACCTACTTTGCACCAAGTAGACTGTATTTTATTAACAAAATTAGTGTGATTAATGAATAAAAAAAAAAGATTGGCTTTTTCTGGTCAAAACAATAGGAATTGCATGTGACCTTGTTCCTTTTTTTATGCAGGAACAATATAGCTTTCATTATTATAATTGTGAAAAATCTCACCCATGATCTAACCATAAGTATTGTCACTTCCAACACAATCATCCCGAGTTACTAATTACCTATGACTCTTATCTTATGGTGTTTTCATTGATTGGCTGGCTGCTAAGTCTTCCTCTGCTGCACTTCCCTTGTAATTAGCTCCAGTCTTGATGCTCCCTTCATGGTCTGGAATTATGTTGACTTTCGATCTGAGCTTTTGTTTTATGCTTTGATCGATCTGGCCTTGCACTTCTCCTTCGATCGGCCAATGTTACTACTGAACCTAGTGCGGACCAGTCCCTTATTTTTTTCTTGAATTGGAGGAGCTCAACTGACAGATTTGTATTTCTTCTTAATCTAGGTTGAACTTTAAAAAAAATAAAAACAATTCATTGTCACTTAATGTTGAAGGAGACATCAAGGCCAGTTATATATAAAAGGAGTAAGATAAAAAAAAAAAATCTTATTACATAGTTTTATAATAACTAGAAATTATAACCGGTTTATAAAAATTCTAAGTACGAAGCTTGTTATATATTTTACTTAAAGTAAGATGTATTGTTATATATTTTTAATGATATGTATATTTATGTAATCTGTCTAAACTTATATGTTATCTTAATTTTATTTTTATTATCCTTTAAACAACGTTCAAAGAACAAGACTCAATATTGAATCTTACTATCCCAGTGTTATTTGGTTAATAAAAAAGCTATATTAATTGGACCTATTATTTGTTAATTAATATTTAAAGAACATGTCCTGATATTGGATCATTTCATCTTAGGTTATTTAATTACTATAAGATAGATAGAATTATTTAATATGCTAGATAGAATACCTATGGTCATGGTCCAATAACCACATGCCAAATAACATCTAACGAGCATGGCCCAATATTGAACTATTCTATCAAAGGTTATTTAGTACATGACGAGAATGCTTATTATTGTTTAAAAGATTTACATTATCTATTGAATAACATCCAAACAATAGGGCTCGTTATTGGACCATTCTGTCCCGAGCTACTTGATAAATAGTAGAAATATCGAATCAATTTTTGAAATTATAAAATGGAATGATTATATGGTGACCAAAAATTTTATTCACTAATGTCCTAGAAATCATGTATTAATTGATACTATTTTTCATTTATAAACATCGGAAGAATAAGATCAAATATTAGACCATACCATCATGGATTGATTAGTAGTTAATAAAAAAATTTAAATAATTGATCATTTTTAATTGACTTTATTACCCGATAATTAATATCTAAAAAACAAGGCCTCATATAAAATCATTTCATATTGGGTCAATTAACAATTAATATGAACAATTAATACAAAGATATTTTTTATTCATTAATCAACATTCGAAAGATAGAGCCTATTAATAAGAACAATTATCTTCCCTTTATCAAAGAATGATGGTTTCCTCTTATTTGTCTTTTAAATTCAATTTGGTTATTCTTTTTTTAATTGCTATATTTTTTTTATCTTCTTTTAATTGATTTTCTCTTTCATTTTCATCTATATCATTTGATATAATTTGACTTTTATATTAAATTTGAACATCATTCTTTTGATTTTCTTAAACTCTTTTGCTAATTAATTTTGTTTTGAATTTCATTTCCCAACATTTGATTTTAATTTATTTTTATGTCAAATTTGGTCCCCGTTCTTTTTATTATTGTTTTTTTTATCTTTTTTTATGATAATTGTTTTTCAATTTCATCCTTCAATATTTTTTTATTGGGATTTTTTCTTTTTCTTTTTCTTTTTTACCTTCTATGGGGTTAATCTCAGTCTCATGACTAGGGTTACGAGTTTCAAAGGTTAACACAATTTGACTTTGATTCTTTTTAGGCTCATTTAAAAAAATAATTTATTTTTAATTTCATCCTCCGATGCTTCATTTTTTATTGGTCTTTGTGTTTTTCTTTCCTTTCCTTTTTCAGGGGTCATCCCATTCTTTATGCACATGGTCACAAAGTTAACAAATATTTAACTCGTGTTAACTCAACATTTTTCTTTTGAGAATCTTGATTTGTTGTATTTTTTAGGTTTGCCTTTTATACGATCAGTCCTGGCCTCATGAACAAAATCACAAGTTTTGAAAGTTAACACAAATTAACTTTGATATTCTTTTAAGTCTTTTTTAAAAAAATTGATTTTTTTCATTTTCATCCTCTAATATTTTTTTTGAATTGGTCTTCGTGTTTTTTTTTTTTTACTTTTCTTTATATGAGGCTATTTCAATCTTGTGCCTATAGTTGCAAGGTTAGCCTGGGTTGATCGAAAACTTTTTTTTTGCCGCTTTTATTTTTTATTTTTAGTTTTGTTATTCAATATTGTGTTATTTAATATTTTGGGCTTCATAGTGTTATTAAATTTACTTTTATTAATGACTTTTTTTTACTTTTTATTGGCACAAATAATCATTTGATTAAGTAAAAGATTTATTTAAAAAACAAAGTTACTAAAAACATCCGAGCATATGACCTGTATTGCGAGATAAAATATATATCTCAATTTTAGTTATTTCTTTATCAAATGTTTATTTATTTAATTGTATATATGTACAAGCATTTCAATTTATAATTGAGAAATTTTTTATATTTAAAAATACGTTGTAAAAGTTTATATATTTAATTTATACTAAAAGAAAAGATATTTGACCTGTAATAAAACACGAATTAAATAACTAGTTAGATCACTAAACCTTGTTAAAGTGGCATGAGGGCTTTGATTTGAAAAATTTATGATCCAATACTTCACTAAAGTCGAGTTTGAGATTGAATTATAAAATATAATGATCAAGTAAAACTTAATTGGGTTGTAATTGGATTATTTCAGTCAAAATCCATCATTTCAACTTCAAGTAAATCTCTTTTAAATTGATGAAATAATAATAATTTAATAAAAATAATTGACTCGAATTCATTTAAATTAAATCAATGAATTAATAAGGCATGCCCTTTTCCAAGTTTAATCTCTAAACTAAATCATACAACTATGCATTAAACAAAGAAAACAACAGCAAAACCTAAGAAAATACTGTATATAGAAAGAAAAGATAAGGAATGGCGATGAGGCAAACGAAACTTGGTTTCATTTGAGATTGTAGTCAAAATAGAGGCAGGTCAAAATTTATTTTTTTATAATTTTAAATTATTTTAATATGAAAATTAAATTAAATTTTTATATTTTTTAAATTGTTTTAATATATTAATTTAAAAAATAAATTTTAAAAAATAAAAAAAATTATTTTAAATCCATTACTTCCACGCTCCTAAAAACATAATATTAGAAAAAATGGAGCCGGCCGCAACGCCCAAAAAGCTTCTAATCATCAAAAATAGCAAGCAAATTAGCAAGCTAACGCTTCTCACTTCTCTCTATTCTTCTACAGAAGAAGGGAAAAAAGAGAGGGGAGAGAGCCGAGAAAAGGCCTCGAATTTCCTTCAGACTCCAATAATCTGAGAGAGAACCTTAAAAAAATCACAGAACACAAAAGTAAAAGAAAACAAAACCTGTTTTATCTGTTTCTGTCTCCAAAAACCCTAGCTTCTTCTATTATGCCTTCACAACAGTAATAGTAATACGCAGATCCAGTAATAAACCAAAAGAAGAAATAAAGCCCTAACTCTTGAAGACCTGGAATGGCTGAGTTAGGGCAACAAACTGTAGAATTCTCGACTCTCGTGAGTCGAGCTGCTGAGGATTCGTTTCTTTCTTTGAAAGAATTGGTGGACAAATCCAAATCCACCCAGCAATCTGATTCTGACAAGAAGATTAGTCTTTTGAAGTACTTGGTTCACACTCAACAGCGTATGCTTAGACTCAATGTCCTTGCTGAATGGTGCCAACAGGTCAAGAAGAAGTTTTTTTTTATTGTTTGGGTTTTTTGTGTTAAAGAGTTATTTGATTTACACTCAACAGCGTATGCTTAGACTCATTGTTCTTGCTAAGTGGTGCCAACAGGTCAATACGAATTTTTTTTTTGATTGGTTGAAGAAGGAAATTTTGGGTTTTTGCTCTAGACTTGAGTACTTTTGAATTTAGGGTTTGTTGAGATTTTTATGTGTTAAAAAATTGTGGCTGTAAGGAATGAAGGATTGAATTTTTGTGGCTAATGTTAAAAGATTGCTAGTTTAGTTTGGGAATGCTAGTCTCTGGAGTATTTGGCTCATTTGGGTGATTTTGATTTTTTTTTAAATTGGAAATTTGTGGCTACAGGCAAGTCATTGGTTGGGTGACTAATTGGATAAAAGAGTGTGCAAGTTTTGGTATGTTAGTTTGATTTTGTAATTTGTTATAGGTTGTTTTGGTGAGTTTAGGATTTATTTGAAATGTAGAACTGGGAAGAAATTCTCAAGCTTTTTCTTGGGACTTGATTTGTTGGAAATGCTAGGAAATTTGGTAGATTGCTAACTGCATTCCAGGAATTATATTAGCGTTCCTTATAAAAGATGAAATCAGATATATCTTCATTCGCAGTCATTTGAATTAAAATTTTCCTCCAAAGTTTTGAACTCGGGAGGAGATACTATAAATGTGCTTTGTTTTTGACTCAATAGTCGGTGGAAAAAAATCTCATACCCCCCTCTCTAAATGTAAGTCAATGTTGTGTGCAATTAGAAAAAAAATATGAACATCCTTGCAAAAGTAAACATAATGGAGGAGGTAACGTATGGGAGTTTATTGTTTCCTGTAGCTTGTGTAGTCAAGAAGCAAAAAAAATTATGATATTTATCTGTTGGTAGATCGTGTTATTTTCCTGATGAACGTTGCTAACATTATCAAAGAGCCAGCCTAGATTTAAATCCAATTATATTAATAGTGCTAGAGAGTTGAATGAGATAGATCAGCATCAGTGCTCAAGCACTATGAACATTAGTTTTAAGTTATGTGCTGAAATTTTATTTGAGGGGTTTATTTAGCCTTCTGAAAGTATTTTGGGTTTGAAAATTTCCAAAGCATGTGCTGTGTCTATAGTCAATACATTCATGTTGTGCCATTAACTAAGGCCCCGGATTTCAGTAGGAAAAGGTGTTGATGGTTTTGAATCAGTATTATCTCATGAGATTAGAAACCAACAAATCTTTGTATACATGGTGGGTTATTGCAGTTATGGTTTGTTGGTCGAGATGAATAGGACAAAATTGTAGAATAGGCATCTGCTTCTGTCCATAGTCCTCGTGTACAATCTTATGTGAAAGCATTATGAACATTTGAAGTTTAGAAGGTGGCAACCTTTTATGTACAAGGACAAAATAAACTAGTGAAAAAACTTCCAACTTCCCAAGTCATTAACTTCATCATCAAAACTCAATATTCTACAATAGCTCAAGAACACATGTCGGACCTCAAGTATTTCCCAAGCATTTGAAATTTAAAATGTCTTAATTTTGTTAAAATCTAATGTGTTAAAGGTAATTTTATGCTTTGGATTCTTGTGTAAGTTATGGTATGGAAGGCCACTTTAATGTTCAAATAATACTGATTTTTAACTCAACTTTTGCTTTGCAGGTTCCGTTGATACAATATTGTCAGCAACTTCAGTCAACCTTGTCAAGTCATGATACTTGTTTTATCCAAACCGCAGATTCTTTATTTTTCATGCACGAGGGGCTACAGCAGGCTCGTGCTCCATGCTATGATGTTCCATCTGCTATAGAAGTACTCCTAACTGGATCTTATGAGCGTTTACCAAAATGTATAGAAGATGTGGGTATCCAGGGAAAATTAACTGAGGTTCAGCAGAAGCCAGCTTTGAGAAAGTTGGACACACTTGTGCAATCCAAGTTACTTGAAGTTTCATTACCAAAGGAAATTTCCAAGGTGAAAGTGTCTGATGGTACTGCATTGCTTCGTGTGGATGGAGAATTTAAAGTTTTAGTTACTCTTGGCTACCGAGGGCACCTTTCAATGTGGAGGATACTACATATGGAATTGCTTGTTGGTGAGAGAAGTGGATCTGTGAAATTGGAAGAATTGCGACGGCATGTTCTGGGAGATGATTTGGAGCGCAGAATGGCTGCAGCAGAGAATCCATTTACGATTCTATATTCAGTTCTTCATGAGCTTTGTGTTGCATTAGTTATGGATACTGTTCTAAGGCAAGTACAAGCACTCCGTCAAGGAAGATGGAAAGATGTAATTCGGTTTGAGCTCATATCTGATAGCAGTAGTAGTAATGCCACTCAGCTAAATCAAGATGGAGAAGTTGATTCAGCTGGTTTACGAACACCAGGTTTGAAAATTATATATTGGTTAGATTTGGATAAAAACTCTGGCACATCCGACTCGGGGATTTGCCCATTTATAAAAATTGAACCAGGACCCGATCTACAGATAAAATGTATTCATAGCACTTTTGTTATAGATCCTCTAAATGGAAGGGGGGCGGAATTCTCCCTTGACCAGAGCTGCATCGATGTTGAGAAGTTGCTTCTCAGAGCAATATGTTGTAATAGATATACTCGTTTGCTTGAAATTCAGAAAGAGCTGGGAAAAAATGTTCAGATCTGCCGTGCTGCAGGTGATGTTTTTCTTCAGTTCCACATGGATGAACCTGATGCTGACCATAAAAAGGTTGGTTTTCATTTAATATGGATTTTTCAACACATTTTGCTTGAGCTTTTAGAAATTCTCAAATCAAGAAACTTGTGGTGCATAAATAGTGAAGGAGCCTTAGTTCCTCTGGTGTGTTTAAGACTCTTCATGGAGGATAATTACCTTTTTGTTTGGTGCATTTATTTTTTTGTATCTATGATCTTAAAGGCATATCATTCCTGAATTATTCTTTTCCCTTTATTGAATTCTATATGCAGAAAGAAACTAAGTCTGATGGTGGGGATCAAGAGGGGCAGGAAGTACTGCATGTTCGTGCCTATGGATCATCGTTTTTTACCCTTGGAATAAATATAAGGTGTCTTCCCTTGACCCATGCATATGGAACGATTTTTATTTCATCTGCATGTCTACTTCTGGGTTGTCTAATTCTTCCTTTGTGTGTGGAAAAGCTAAAACAGGGGCATAATAAGGATTTTATAACTTTCAATTTTCTTTTTTCTTTCTTTTAAAGGATAAATAGTCGTCATCTAGTATGCATATGCATAAAGAAGGGCAATTTAGACTGCTGGTATTGATATGCTAGAAAAACTCTTGAATAAGCTGTCCATCCTCGTGTATAACAAACTTCTTTGTTGCATAGTAGAAACCGTACACAATAAGGCCCTGTTCTATTACATTTAATGCCTGTTAGGGGATGCATTTCTCACATTTTCTACATTGTCTGAGTTTCATTTTTTTACTTGCAGGAATGGCCGTTTTCTCCTCCGATCATCCCAAAATATAATTACACCTTCAGTGCTGATAGATTTTGAAGAAGCTTTAAATCAAGGAAGCATAACTGCAGCTGAAGTTTTCATTAGTTTGAGGAGCAAAAGTATCTTGCACTTATTTGCATCTATTGGCAGGTTCTTAGGTCTCGAGGTAACTTTTAATTTTGAGAAAAAAAATGAATGTTATTAGATCTGATTAAATGGCTCTGAATTTTGAATTTCGCCTAGGCATTCATGGGTAAAAGTCACTAAAACATAGGATATGAATTTTGCAGGTATATGAACATGGTTTTGCTGCAGTGAAAGTACCTAAAAACCTTTTGAATGGTTCAACCATGCTGCTAATGGGGTTCCCAGACTGTGGGAATTTGTATTTTCTGTTGGCACAACTTGATAAGGATTTCAAACCTCTGTTTAAGTTGCTGGAGACACAACCAGATCCATCTGGAAAAGTTCATTCTTCCAGTGACTCAACTGCTGTAATGCGCATGAAGAAGATCGATGTTAACCAGATGCAGATGCTTGAAGATGATCTGAGTATCATTGACCTGGGAAAATTGAATCGCCTTTTGCCTAATGCCTCTCCTTATAACCAGATGTCCGAACATGGTCTTCTATCTGAATTCCGTCTGGAGGGTCCCATGCCAATTGCAGGATGTCCTCCATCAAGTTTTTCATCCGTTGTTGATGAAGTATTTGAACTTGAGAAAGGGGCATCTGCACCTTCATTCCCACTTCAGAATGTTACCTCATTCAATGCATCTCCTGCTTCTCATTTTGGCTCTGTTCCGACGAATCTTCATACTATTAAAGCTGGAACTCCTCCTAAGTGGGAAGCAGGCATGCAGGGGTCACAAGCTAACAGTGTTGCAAAAGTGTCAAGTGTGGCCTCTCACTATAACGGATCCTTGTGTCCATCAAATAACCTGAAGGGACCTGTGCATTCCAGTTCATTCAGTTCACTATCTTCTGGTCTAGGAAGGACCACAGCTGTGAAAATATTATCAGCTTCAAAATCTGATCAGGATTTGTCTTCTCTTAGATCTCAACATCTGGTTGAGGTTGGCACTAATTCCGCAATGGACGATGATCATCTAAGACTGCTGAATGATGCATCAAAAGATGCACTATCTGGGATTAGGCCCTCTCGATTGTCATCTCCATCTCGACCAACAGGCTCTCGAATTTCAGCATCAAATGTGAAACCTATTGGAGCCAGAAGCTCGCCAGCTGGGTCTGTGGTCAGAGTTGCTGGATCAAGCCCATTAGCTACAACTTCCGTATGTAAGATACCTTCTATAATTTTATCTGCATTTATTAAATTCACAGGATATTTTGCCGATTTTTATTTTTCTTCTGCTATTTTAGCCATGTTTGACTAGAAAATACCTTTTTCAGCCCATACAGCAGGAGATACTGCAATCTCTCTGGGCTCTAGTCATGATGTATCCATACATGAAAAAAATCCAAGAAAGCGTACAGTTTTAGACATGTTGAGCATGATTCCATCTCTCCAAGATATAGATGCTAAAGCAGGATTTTCTAAGAGAAGAAGAACCTCAGAATCAGCTCACTTTCAGAAGGTTTCTTCACAGATGCTTGTATCATCAGAAATGGTCTATAAAAATGAGAGATACAGCTATGGGAACCTTATTGCGGAAGCAAATAAAGGGAATTCACCTTCAAGCATTTACGTCTCTGCTCTTCTTCACATGGTTAGACATTGCTCACTTTCCATTAAGCATGCTAGACTAACTAGCCAGATGGACGACATGGACATTCCATATGTTGAAGAAGTGGGTCTAAGAAGTGCATCCTCAAATATATGGTTCCGACTTCCACTTGCGCGAGGCGATTCATGGCAACATATTTGCTTGCGGCTTGGTAGACCTGGAAGCATGCATTGGGATGTCAAAATAAATGATCAGCACTTCAGGGATTTGTGGGAACTTCAGAAGGGAAGCAGTGGCACTCCCTGGGGTTCTGGGGTCCATATTGCGAATGCATCTGATGTGGATTCCCATATTCGTTACGATCCAGATGGCGTTGTCCTGAGTTATCAGTCTGTTGAGTCTGATAGTATAAAGAAGCTAGTGGCAGATATTCAAAGGCTTTCTAATGCTAGAATGTTTGCTCTTGGAATGCGTAAGCTGCTTGGAGTAAGAGTAGATGAGAAACTAGAGGAAAGCAGTGCAAACCCTGATCTTAAAGTGCCCATTGGAGGAAAAAATGCTCCTGAGGGAGCTGATAAGTTGTTTGAACAGATGAGGAGGGCATTTAGAATTGAGGCGGTTGGACTGATGAGTTTGTGGTTTAGCTTTGGTTCAGGTGTTCTAGCTCGTTTTGTTGTTGAGTGGGAATCGGGTAAAGAAGGGTGCACATTGCATGTTTTACCAGACCAACTTTGGCCTCATACTAAGGTGTGTTATATTTTATTTTTGTTTGTGTTCATTTTTTATTTCAATCTTTACTGTGCTTATGTTGGGTTATTGTCATCAATGTGTTTATACTAAGTTATTTTGGTCACCTGCATTTATCATCATGACATGAAGTTCATGTGTAGCAGCTCACGTGCTCTATGTGATTCACCATCATTTTTGCCCCATCTTTTCACTTGTTTAAACCAACATAGATTTGTACGTTTTCTTTTTCCTGTGTTTATGTCTTCTCAATTGTTAAATTACTATCTGGTTGCAATCCAGTCCCTTGTTTTTTCTTCTTTTTCATGTCTGATTGCAGTCCTGTCTATCCTGCACCACACCACTAAATTTCAGCTCTCTTCAGATATCTAGCATAATGATATTTTGCTTTGAAGTGCTCTTCTGCAGTCAGCTGGTCTTGCGGTTTGTCCATTGAATTCTTTTTGTGATGCCTTATTGTCAGTAGTTGATTAACACTAAAGAGGCAAAACAGTTTTGGATGGTACAAGTCATGTATTTTACTGATTAACACCATTTTCCTTTCTTAATGTATATTTTGATATACCTGGTAAAATTCTGATGCTGTATTGAACCTTTGTTGTTCATCTTTATCATGGATCTAGTTTTAGTTATTTTTGTTTTGTGATCTTGTGTTTTATGTTGTGTTTGTGACTTAAGTGAGCTGCTCTTACATCTCTAGAATTTGGTATTTTGTTTAGTTCCTGGAAGATTTTATAAATGGGGCTGAAGTTGCATCCCTGTTGGATTGCATTCGCCTAACTGCTGGACCCCTGCATGCTCTTGCTGCTGCTACTCGCCCTGCAAGAGCTGGTCCTGCTCCAGCTGTTCCAGGTGCAACAGCAACTGTTGCTTCTATGCCAAAACAGGCAGGGTACATCCAATCCCAGGGACTCTTGCCCAGCAGTTTGGTGAATCATATTAGCCAGCCAACTTCTGGCCCTGTAAACAATGTTTCTTCTAGTACCGGACCTCTTGGGAATCACAACCCACATAATGTTGCAATGTTAGCTGCTACTGGTCGAGGTGGCCCTGGCATTGTTCCCAGCTCACTGTTGCCAATTGATGTCTCTGTTGTACTACGAGGCCCCTACTGGATCCGGATTATATACCGGAAGCATTTTGCGGTTGATATGCGTTGCTTTGCTGGAGATCAGGTTTGGTTGCAACCAGCAACACCACCTAAGGGGGGTCCTTCAGTTGGAGGATCATTACCCTGTCCACAGTTTCGCCCTTTCATCATGGAGCATGTTGCCCAAGAACTGAATGGATTAGATCCTGGCTTTGCTGGTGGTCAGCAGACAGTTGGACTGGGAAATTCTAACAATCCTAACCCAAGTTCATGTTCTCAACTATCAAGTGTTAATGGAAATAGAGTTAACCTTCCTAATTCTTCAGCAACATCCAGGGCAGCAAATCAAGTGGCTGCATTGAATCGTGTTGGAAATGCTGTTTCGGGATCATCAAATTTGGCTGTCCTAAGCTCAGGATTGCCCATACGCAGATCCCCAGGTGTTGGTGTCCCTGCTCATGTTAGAGGAGAGCTGAATACAGCCATTATTGGTCTTGGTGATGATGGAGGGTATGGAGGTGGATGGGTTCCTCTTGTTGCTCTTAAGAAGGTTCTAAGAGGCATTCTTAAATACCTTGGAGTGCTGTGGCTTTTTGCTCAATTACCAGGCCTTTTGAAAGAGATCCTAGGGTCAATTTTGAAGGAAAATGAAGGTGCGCTCTTGAATTTGGACCAGGAACAGCCAGCCTTGCGCTTCTTTGTGGGGTAAGTACAAGAATCTTTTTTCCTTGTTGCAAGTCAGTGCGAAACTGCAGATAACAGTGTTTGCTGTTATCTGTAATGGTGTATTTTTAAATATTTCCAGGCCATAGTATGTTTGTCTCCTGGAAGGGCTATATGAATTTGCTGAGTCTTTGTGCTGGGACCTTGTTTGTCCATTTTCTTACATGATCTGATTATTATTTTTTCTGTGCAGGGGCTATGTGTTTGCTGTAAGTGTCCACAGAGTTCAACTTCTTCTTCAAGTACTTAGCGTCAAGCGCTTTCATCATCAACAGCAGCAACAACAGCAACAAAATAATGCAGCTGCTCAAGAAGAACTGACTCAATCTGAAATTGGAGAAATATGCGACTATTTCAGTCGCCGGGTAGCATCAGAGCCCTATGATGCTTCTCGTGTCGCATCATTCATTACCTTTCTCACTCTACCCATATCAGTTTTAAAAGAATTTTTAAAATTAATTGCATGGAAGAAAGGATTGGCTCAGGCACAAGGTGGGGAGATGGCACCTGGACAAAAACCCCGAATTGAATTATGCCTTGAAAATCATACGGGGTTAAACGTGGCTGGGAATTCATCTGCTGCAAAAAGCAATATCCATTATGATCGGCCCCATAATTCTGTTGATTTTGCACTGACTGTTGTCCTTGATCCTGCTCACATACCTCACATTAATGCTGCGGGTGGTGCTGCCTGGTTACCCTACTGTGTCTCAGTGAGGTTGAGATACTTGTTTGGTGAAACCATGAATGTGTCTTTCCTTGGCATGGAAGGAAGCCATGGCGGCCGAGCTTGCTGGTCACATGTTGATGACTGGGAGAAAAGTAAACAGAGGGTGGCTCGAACTGTGGAAGTGAGTGGATCTTCGCCAGTTGATGCCCAAGGAAGGTTGAGAGCAGTTGCAGAAAGTGTGCAAAAAAACCTGCATATGTGCCTCCAAGGGTTGAGAGATGGCAGTGGAGTTACTGCAAGCTCTGGGACAACGTGATTAGATAGGTTTACTGCTTGCAACATCAATCTTTGAATTATTTGCAATATCTGGAATGAGGAAAGTAGATAGGGCCTTGCATTGATGCGAAAGAAGGTCAAATGATGGTAACAAGTTCTGTTGAAGATACAGAAGACCGTGCAGGACTCTTTGACTAGTTTAAATAGCTGATCCAGTGTTCTGATGATTAGGATGTAAATTATTTTTGCAGATACCGGTATTGTAGCGGCTGTTTTCATCTGTACAGAAATCATAGTTGTTGAGTAGACAAACTTCGTGACTGTTGTATACCCTCTAAGGGCATTCCGAAGGTGTCTAAGATTGTTTTCAGACTGTTCGAGGGCATTATTTTTATGTATATGTTGACACTTGTCCATGTTCCCACTTTTATAAATCTCTTGCGGGCAGGGAAGTCGCTCCATTTAAAGATCTGCCACTTTGCTTTTCCATAAAACTAAACCGAGTTTGAAACCAAGTAGTGTCCGAGATTGGCTCACCAGCGTGATGCATGCAATTCAATACCTCCATTGTGTCTGGTGTATTATTTTTATAAGAATGGTGTCTTTCAACTTGATTTTTTTACCAGTACTTGGATAGAAATGAAGATGAATGGATGAGAATGGCCACACAGGAAGAAGGATTTATGCGCTTGATATAGTTTATCAGGTTTTCGATAATGGTAAGACCTGTTTCCATTTTTTTCATCTTTCTCCTCCATCTTTCCAAGCTGAATCAGGAGCTTGGATTCCTTTTCCTTCCTCTGGTGTTCCATTTCTCCATCCAGAGTTGTTGATTTTGATGATTGTGCTTAAGCCGATCCATTAATGTATTGATAAAAAGCACACCATTCAATTTTCTTTCGAAAAATCAAATGTCTTAACATGAAGCAGCCAAGCTGTGATATTCCTCATGTAATGTAAAAGAAAGCTTCCTATCCATTTTAGGTCCAAGGAATTGCAACGGTGCCTGCATTAGATCAGCACTCCCATCTGGTTCAAAATATCATAGCTTTTGTGAGCATTAAGACGCTGTCTTTAATCCGAGGATGACCATCATTTTCCTCTTTTCCATCCATCTTGATTCACTGAGCTGCTTAAAATGGAAGCCTCATTTTCATCTGGTCAGCGATTTAGCTAATTCTTAAGAACCCTTGTGCAGCAATATACTTCGTGTTCAGGTACACATGGATCTGGCTCCTAACTTCCAGACTGGTATCCTAATCTTGCTGCTTGTAAACCACAGCCTCATCGTGCGCTCCATCAGCCCTCTTAATTTGAATGAGCATCGCAGGAAAAAAATATTGTTTGCATGTTTGGAATGACACGCCAATGCAGCAGCCGGCAGACAACAGATGAAATATCTCTGCATCTCGTGTTATTGAAGAAGAAGGTTAAACAATCAAACCTCTATCAACATGTGTCCAGTACTTGTGTAAAATCATCCCCTAGCTTCATCTCATTTTTCAGACAGTTAAAAATTGGCCTGATGTCCACCCATCCTGGATGGCACTTGTCTGAGGAGACAAAAAAATTGTGGATGACTCCATCCACAACCACACTGCTGTGTCCAGCAGTCTTCTTCACTCCTCTATTCTCCATGGTCTCCCTAATCTTTTTGGAGTAGCTTCACCTTAGACAGCAACGTGTATCCACCTTCGTCCTCAGGGTCTAAATTTAGCGGCTCCCTGGAAGCTATCTCCGCCGTTTCCACGTCCTCTTGAACTTGGCAAGCATTTAGTATTCCCCCCTAGATGGAACGACTTGGTTTCATGAGCATCTGATTAATGATATCTTTTTCCTCAGACAACCTCCCTGGTCGTGCTAAAAGATCTACCAAACATCCATAGTGCTCGACTACTGGTTCAATGCCATAGTCTTTCACAGAACTGAAAATTTTAATCCCTTGATCTGCAAGTCCACTATGGCTACAAGCTGAAAGAACAGAAACAAAAGTCAGGTTGTCTGGACTTGCATCTTCCTGCATCTCAGAGAACAGTTGCAAAACCTTGCTTCCATAACCATGGAAAGCAAATCCAGTTATCATTGTTGTCCATACAGGGCATCCTTTTTATTTACTTCCTTGAAAACCAAAAAAAGCCCTTTCAATACTCCACGCTTGCGATACATGTCAATCAATGCTGAACCCAAGAAAGCGTCTAATTACTCACCCGTGTGCCCACCTCCCTTGATCCAGAGCTCCAGTTTCTGCTGCGGCAGAGACTAAGCTAATCATGGAGACAGTGTCGGGTATAACATTCTCCATCACCAAGTCTATGATTAAATCCTTTACCATCGAAAAACCACCCCTACAGGCATATCCAGTAATCAAAGAGTTCCAAGACACAATATCCCTACAAGGCATTTGATCAAAAAACATCCACGCCTGCTCCAACTCCCCCACCTCAGCACACCCTGCAATTATCATGTTCCAGGAAACAACATCCTTCTTCTTTAATGCACCAAATGTTCTCGAAGCAAGCTCTCCTGGCACTTGACATAAATATCCATAAGAGCATGACCCAGGATCAAATCCGACGACATAGTAGACATCCTCCTTTCCATCCACCACCCATGAACAGCCCTACTAAACTTCACATCTCCTAATTGCCCACAAAAAACAAGCAAACCCAACATAGTAAACTCATTAGGTTCAAGGCCTAAACCCATCATTTCATGAAACAATCACATTGCTTCCAAACCAAACCCTTTCTTAGCATAACCAACGATTGTAATCTTAAAAGAAACAACATCTGGACTAGGCATCTCTTCAAATACCTGATGTGCAAGCCTCATCAATCCATTCTCCAAGTACACTTGCTTCATGATGGGGCCCAAGAAAAAAAACAACATCTGGTCAACCAGCCCAACCAAACCCTCCCTAATCTAGCCCAACCGAATGTGGGAAGAAAGGAAAGCCAGAGGAGAAAAGGTGAGTTGGACAGCCTTGGAATAATCTTAATCAAACCTAAACTTTACTGCATCTAATACAACCAAACCGTTTGGTATATTAATATTAAAAATAAATTTAAAAAAATAAAAAAATATATTATTTTAATTTATTTTTAAATAAAAAACGAACACCCTTCCGTTGCAGCACAGTTAAGCCCAAAACTGAGAGTTCTCTGACAATTTCTTCCCATTTCTTAACGCAGGAAAACATATCCAACAGGATTTATTATGTCTTTGCTTTTCTTTGATTGTTAAGGCTATTAGCCTAGAGCATATAATTAGCTTGGTGCTATTTGTTTTCCATACCTTCGAAGGTCTTAAGCAACACTGATGCAACTTCCAGAACATGGGCAAGCCAGAGGTGAGGATACCTTTAGAGATCAAAAGATCAAGGGCAGTCAGGAACCTCTGAATAACTGGCTGACTTGAACCATTTACTGTGGAACCCAGTTTTCAGGGAGAGCTTGCATCTGGTGAGTGGTGCAAGCTCCAAGCTCCAAGCTCTATGAGTTGGTCCATAAAATTCCCTCATTGGAAAAAGAAAGAAGGGAAAAAACTATATGAGATCATGTCTCTCTCCAACAACTCTTCCTTATAATCATTGAAGCAAGAATTTGCAAAAGGGGCACCATTTTTTATTTTAATTTTAAGAGAGGATGGAAAAGGGGCTCTATTTACTTTTTCAGAAGAAAACAAAATCACCCTATAAACAATCTAAGGCAGGCAATTATTTTTGCCAAAAAGAAGCTTCTTACAGAACTTTAGAAGACAACCTACTATTATCTATTTCAACTTGCATACAAATTTCTCCAAATACATAATACACATGCCCATCAATCTCTTTTGAAAGGCCCTACATCCCACTATGCAAAGAGAAAGAAAAGAGAGTACTTACCACTAATATTTTGATCATTTTCCACTAACCCCGGCCCACCATAGATAATACTAGCACATTAATGGAGGTTTTGAAAGTTTCTGCCTTGACTTAACCATGGCTATAACATCAAGTGCCCGTGAGGTTGACGAAACAGGAAAAAAGAAGTACAATTTCTCTGAATTCATTATTTTTTTCTTTCTTTCAGTAAGGTCGACTAGTGGAAGTTGACACTTGAACTGACTGTCGATGTAAAAATGGGACAAGAACAAGATTTGGGACCCAGATGCCTGCTGGAATGATCGACGAGCACACGAAGTATGCACTTTCTTGCTTAGGTTTATGAAGGGGTGTTCGATTCGGTGTTGATGAGTGTTGATGCGTTAGGTGGGCGTGCTCGGAAGATTGCTGAAGCAAGTGATATGGGCATGATGCAGAGTGCCTTCGACTGAAGGAATTGCATGGCAGCTCCAACGTCTTCTTCCATTAACTTAGCTACTTCTTGTTCAGTGTCATCATTTGACCAATTTTCCCAAGATTGCTGATTGGCTCCTCCTTCATTGCCCTCTCCCTTAATCTCATCAAAACCATAACTTAATAGATATGATTAAAAAAAAATTCAAGAAAAGAAGTGTTAATTAACATTTCTTCTAACTCTACTACCTGAACTGATGACAATGGTACATCAGCTACAAGCTGAGCCACAGCGCCAGCTGCACCTAGTCTGCTCATGCTCAAAACCTGATTGAGCATGCAAATGAAATCAAAGTATTATTATGGAGGTCAAGCAAAATAGTGCAAGAAAAATGAGGACAGAAATGCCAGTAGTACAGTTCATGTCCCTTTCTAGTTCATGTATTCAATGATGATTTAATTGCAAGCGTGCAGATGCCGACGAAAGACAGATCCACTTCAGGCTCGACATCTTAACTAATTCATTTAAACAAATATTTAAAGGTCTTCAACTATGTCTAGGATAGTCAAAAGGTTATGGCCCCACCATGATATGAAGAACTCCTGCGAAAATTTATAGACTTATTGGAATCAGAGTCGCTTTCTGGATAGCAAGGTGAGAACCTGTTAATGCTTTAATAATGCATACCAGAAAGATAATTTTGAATAATATAGGAATTTAATCAATCTCCTCTAGATCATAAATCTGTTTGGATAGCAAAGGCGCCTTCCGATTCTAATACCTTGATTTGGAGTCTTAGAAACTTCACATAGTCCACAATTTCATCAAGCATGGCTGCCCTATCTGTCTGCATGGAATTTGGAATATGTTAGCATAGAATAAAATTAGGAACTACAAAAAGATCTGCTAAGGTGAAATTAATCTTGTGGTTTCGGAAAGAAACCGACTCCTTGATGTTGTCGACATTGCAATTCGAACTGTTAATTTCATGAGTTAAGAATAAAAGGATTCTACAATAGATATATGCAGAACCAGAATTAATTGGTTGCAGATTCAATAATTGGAAATTTATGGAGAGGAACAGGAAGAACTCCAGTTGACTGTGTGTAAATGCACTGAGTATATGCAAACCTTGTTGCAAGTGGGAACCAATTCTTGCAACGCCTTCACCCTCTCCGTGATTCTTACTCTTCGCAGCTGCATCCAGAAAACATATGATCAAAAACTGGTTAAAAATCTATACCAATACAGAAACAGCTATAGAAATGTTGAAAAAAAATTAAGCATAACGAATTACTTGTTCTGCAACTTAAATATGGAGAGATTTTCCAAGAAACCACACGAATATTCATATACAGATTCCATAAACAGAAATATCGAGCAAATAGAGATCAAGTTTATACCCTCTCAGCAATACTGTGTGGATCCGTGGCTTGCCCCCGTCTTGCTCGCACCCTTGGCCGTATGCCAGGCGGTTGTGGTACAGCTGAAACTGCTCCTGGATTTGGATGGCTATTAATCTGTGCAAAAAGTTTAAACAACAGATGGTAAATGTTTAGATGCACTGCAATGATGGGGGTTTAAGAAGGAAACAATTATCCATCAAGTAAAACATATAGTGCTCCTTAAAGAGAAGGCAGGCAAAACGATAAATCTGTCAGCATTTACTGCCTTTGCAAGTGATATATGCAGCTACTAATTCACAATGTGATATTTCTCTCTGGGGTTTGATCATTTTTAATGCATGCCTAATTACTAGAACTTCAAGGCCTCTCAAACTATTCTTTTCCCTGGTCTAGGGATTTCAGCTAGAATCAGTACAAATTAATTAGCTGCACATTCACGGTTGCACAACGGTTGCACAACACTTTTCAAGACATGTTCTTGCACAAATTAATTAAACCGATTCAACTAAGGCTGACAATGGAAAGTTGGGTCGAATAAGAAATTCAATGAATTTTTAATTTTGACCCCAGAAAATGCCGAAGCATGAAAATTTGAGAAATAATGAACATTTGACCAGGATCAATTCCTGAGAGGGAGTACTCTTCTTTTTATTGGTGAGACTCAACAAGAAAAGAGAAACGCATTCACAAGTTACCTTAGGAGTACTGCAATTATACAAGCGCATGCTGACACTCATCTTTCCACTGAATATTGACAAAGACTACCGCTAGAAATGATGAAAAAACATCTAGCTAGGTACTATTGTACCAATAAGCATTTAGTGCAGTGATACTTTCTCCTAAAAGCACAAGATTCTGAACACTTGAAGAAAAAAATCACATCCTAATGATATTGTCCAACAATTAAATGAAGCGCCATCCAGTATTGAATATAATTTTTAAGTAACCAAGAATTTAACAACCAAAAACAATTATTATCCCAATAAAAAAGGGCAGTACTTCTCAGTCTCAAATTTAAATAGAAAGGAGAAGATGAAGAAGGTACGTAGTTCTATCTGAGATGTCCAGATTTTACATGGTTGAATAACAAAAGCTGTCCAGATGTAGGTGAATAGCAAGGTGTTTTAGTCCAAACACTCATGTTTCTTACCTGGTGAATTTGAGGTGGTCCAGGAGGAGGTGGTGTAGGCTGGATTGATGAATGAATTTGCAGATGTCCAAATGTTGGAAACAAGCTTGTCATGTGCACCGAATCTCTCCCCTGCCACCACAATTACATAGTTACAAATCAACCCTTTGGACCAAATTTACCATTAGCAAGTCATGAGCCTCATAGTCTCCGGTTTTCATTTTCCAAATTTTGATGGGTTGGTAATATTATCAAGTTTTTTATCTAATGAGAGAAGAGAAACACATGCAGTAAACTATATCAGTGTTTTTCCAAACTAGCTTAGCGAGAAATCAAAATGTTTCCTGAATCGGAAAACAAAATAACCTATTAGTATCATCATGTTATGCACTCAAAGAAATCCAAAACTGACACACCCCATATATATATATATATATATATATATATATATATATATATATATATGCGCGCGCGACAGTTATGTTTATTCTTACCAAAACAAAATCCAGAAAAATGACAAGACAAATGCAAAAAAACAGATACCAAAACCAACTCAAAAGTACAAACAAACAAGCAGACAAGTCCACTTAGAAAACCACCAAGATAGACAAAGAAAAAAAAAAGAGTAAATAATAAGTTAGCATTAACAAGAGGATTTAGACAAAAAAAAAAACAGAATAACAGCAGCAATTAGAGAGGAAAAAAAGATAGAGCTTACCAAGATTCGAGCAGATTTTATAGAAGGAGGAGTGTTATTGATATTATTGCTGTTGTTGGTATCTAAGGAACTACCACTATCATCTTGCTGTTGCCTTAAAAACCCATGATGCTCCAAGTTCAGCCCTAAAGGCATCATTCCCATGTTATTATTAGCATTACTCCTCAGTAATCCAACATTACCAGCACAAGACCCTAACTGCAGCCCCATCATGGGCAGGCTAGTGGACCCCATAACCTCCCCACCACCACCATAACCAGGTGGCTGAACTGCCAAGATCTGCTCGAGGAAATCATCTCCCAACCCTTCAGGTGGAGGATTTCCTGCCATGCATGCAAATATATGACACAAAATACTACTACTATCAATAAATATATACGTGCAAGAAGACTTCGTTTAGCTTGGTATGTATAAGCAGTACTACTAATAAAACTTAGCAAAAAGACTTATATCTGTACTTTGTTTTGTGTTGGTTCTTCGAGAAAGAGAGAGAGAATGCATAGAGATCGAGACGATGAAAGGGAATATATGGGGGATGTTTATGGGAAACCCGAGAAAAAGAGTGCTGTGTTGGTGAATTGGGTGGCAGATCCGGAGCCCAATAACCCGGAAAGTGAGCTGTGGATTCCAAGATGGGATTAATGGGTATGGCTGTTAGCCTGTTACTATTATCTTGACATATTTTGTTCAGTAAAAGAGATGGAGAGGAGAAATTAAGAAGAATATCATATTCAGTGTTTTCTTGAGCTGGTTTTCGATTGCTTATGGGGTCTGACTTGTGGTTAGTGCTGTGTGTGACCTCCCTGGCTTTCAAAGGATGAGTGAGACCTTGAGGAAATGGCTAAAGTTCGATTTCTTTTTTTTATGTCTGCGTTCTGCCCTGCCCTAACTATTGCTGGTCACCGCCTGCTGGCTCTACGTGCTCAGAAAGGCTGTGATTATTATATTTTCATTTCTCTTTACGAAATTTGATTAAAAAATATGATTAATGTGCATATGAGAACAAAATAGAGTATATTTATGTTTTAGATTGAAAATTTATTTGAATTTAATCTTTAAATTTATGCTTTTTAATATAAAATATTAATATAATTTAAATAAATTAATAAAATTAATATATACAAACCTTGATTGACATCTTTTAATAAAACTTTCTAAAAGCTTTTATTCTATATAGAAAAAAATCAAAATTTTATTGATATTTATAAAATAAAAAGTTATGAAGTTAGATTTGAGTAAAGAAAATATTCAAGTTTTTAGAGGAAAGAAATTATATGCAAAAGGAGTTTTAAGCTTAAACTCACAAATGTGAGGGTTAGGCCTAGGCATAAGTTTATAGTAAAATAATATTTTGGGTCACAAAAAATTATTTATTACCAGCTAAAATTTAAATTTGATCTGTTCCATGAATAATTATTTCTTATGAATGTTAACAGTCTATTCCAGAAGTATCTTATACAAATCTGAATAATTTTTGCAGCTAAAGAAATTTATATTTATGGCTACTATGTTTATATTTAATTATTGATTTATGATAGCTAATCAAGTATTAATAATGATGGAAATTAATTCTGAATTAGTTCTCTAACCTTTGAGCTTTCAAAATTCACTATAAAAAAGAGATGAGTTTGTGACAATATTGTTTTTCAAATTTTTATACACTCTTTCTTATATTATTTTTAGTGTTTTTCTTCTCTTTTTTATGCTTTGATTTTCCTCCCAAATATAGAGTTTAGGTTCATTTTTTTAAAAGATATTTGAGTTATATAATATTTGGTTCAGATATCTTGTTTAGAAGTGCATATAAACTAAGACAATGTTGTTGGAATATTGAGAAGTTTATTGCAAACATTTATTACATCAAGAGATAAGCAATAAAGTCTTGATTTATCCTTAAAAACAACAAAACTTCATCAATTTTAAAGTGTTTCAACAAGTAAATAATTTTTTTTTAATCCTTTTCTTTAGCATGCATGGTATAATAGTTTTTTCAATCTCTCAAGTTTCTTTGAATGCATACTAAGCATGCTTGTTGAAACTTTTATATATGTTAGTATTTGATATCATGATTGACATGATATATATATATATATATATATATATATATATATATATATATATATATATATATATATATATATATATATGTTCACAAGGTTATTGCATGTTTATAGTTGCAACATGTATAAACTCAAAGACTTTCCTTGAAATATTTTTATGTTTAGTAAGTTTTTTTTTTTGTTTTGTTAAACTAAATATTAATCGTGCTTAACTTTTTATTTACACTCTCTAATGACACAATTAATCAATCATTCTAATCTACCACAATTTCATCTCCCAGTTGATTCATCAGTTAATTTCTATACTTGCATGTATGCTATTTATAAAGTTCTCAAATTCCTTAAAAATGGTTTTGGAGTTTTTCAACCCTAAAGATGTGTTGTTCATTCGAACGTCTCTTAGAGAGAAAGAAATTATTTGTTTGCGTCTTTTCAAAACATTACTGCAGCAAAAGATTTTTTGATATTAGGTTGAAATTTATTGTTGCGAGTATATTTATTAAATTTGGTATATTTATTAAATTTGGTCTAATCTAGCTGAATGATCTATAAAATTTATAATTGAAAATCTGATTTCAAATTGTGTTTGAAATTGAACTAGAAAAGACATTGACAATCGATATTAAACTTAGCAAATTAACTCAGTCAAACTCGGTTGAAACCTAGTTGGATCAATACTAAATTTTTTTTAAAAGAATAAGCAAAATAATGTTATTTTATTAAGAAAGTGATTGAGAGGCGATTTGATCCGGTGAACTGACCTAGCAACCCAACAATCCGAGCCTTTGTTCAGATGAAACCTCAAACTAGCTCTGGAAACTATGGTTGTGAGTGCTCATATATAAAAGGAGATTTGCATATGATTAAAGCTGGAATCATAAAAAGGATGGAGTTCATTATAAACCGGGTATGTATCATATTAAATAAAATATGAAAGAAAAAAACGAAGATGTCATTAAATTCCTTGTGCTGTAAAGGAAGACGGTAGACAAACGACTGGACAATCAATGACTAGATGATCATAATATAATGTCCTCCTGTATGTGATGTTAGCATGACTCGTTTGAAATTGAAGCTTTTTGAACCAAAAACAATAGTAAAGTTGCTTTAAAGTGCCTGTCTACTACCTCTAAAAAGTTGGATCCTTTTACCAGGTATTATGGAGTCGCATAATGCTAGCTAGCCTTCGCCTGCCACTGTGGTTTGAGTTAATCTAGCATATAACTCTACTAACACCCAAGTTTGTGTTAGAAGGTTAAGAGAAACAAAATCAAAAGCTGCTTGATCTGTGATATTTCTAAATAATAATGTAATGGAGTTACCACATGTAATAACCCTATCCTATCCTATCCTATCCTATCCACCAGCACAAGCAGTGACAATAATGGTGGTGTGTGACAAATTTGATATCTTCATTTCTTTAATCATGGCACTATGATGATAATAGACAAAACTTTCAGTCTCACCAACTTTTGCCATCAGACTTTCCCGATTCTTTGTAAGGAGTGAGTGTTTTAATAGACCTGTCATCCCTAATGGACATGATCATCTTTTATCCTCTAGAAAACCAAGTCTTTCGGTCATCGGGGTGGTTGGCTTATCAGCAAATCCTGATATGATTAGGTTTTTATTGACTCAGATGAAGAATGTTTTAATTACATCTTCTCATTTTCTGGTAGGCTTATGATTGGAATGCCAACTATTGCTTTATAAATATATTTTGTGGAACAAAAATCCTTGTGAATGGATCGCCAAGAAAGAAGACAACAACATGTTTTAATTTGCACCACTTGGTTCAACCGTATGGGTCAAATAATATTTTTTTTCTTGTAATTCTTTGGAAAGAAGCCAAGCTCGGGGACTGGACCCTTAATTATTTTTATTTGGAATTGGGGCGGATGACACAAAATTTTTAGGAAAAAATAATTCACACTTAATCTTGTTTTTAGATTATTACAAGTGAAATGAAGGTATTAGAGGTTACTTTTAAGAGGAAATATGCTTAAATTGTTTTCCTTAAGAATTTCACACTAGTTTTTGACAGGGAAATGGCTACTTATAGGCTTAGGATATAAACTAGTTATTAGATACAATTTTCTACTCGTTGGAGTAGAATCAGTCAGATAATTTTAGAATCGGTCAGACCTTTTTAGAATTGGTCAGATCATTTCAAAAAATATCAAGATTTTTTGGAAATTTTTTAGAAATAAACTAGTCATTTTGTGAAACGGCTAGATTGTTTTAAGAAACAATCTGATCATTTTGACTACTATCCAAATTCATGTTGTTTTTGTGTTTTGATCTTTTCTTGGTTTTCTTTGATTCTTTTGGGTTTAATTAGGTTGTGTGGATGTTACAAGGTGTCTTAACCAAGTCAAGTGCTATTTGGTAAAATCTTATTACAATATCTTGATAAAAAAGTTGGTAATCATTAATCTTACAAACTTTTCGTTCTTGAGTTTCGTGAATCCTTTCCTTACTTGTTTGATGATTCTTAAATGTTGTAAACCTGTTTAAATCATCACGAGAATGTGTTCAACACATGATCTATATATTCATATTTACATGGCATGAATGTATTGTGTCTTACTTAATCAATTAAAACAAGATTCATATGTTTGTATAGACTTATTAAATCATTTTGTCATTATCGTGTGGCATTTATATATGCATGAACATGTGCATCCATTCATCAAAATTATATCAAATCAATATTTTATTATTACATATAACATATCACTTAATTAATAACATCAATATTCAATGTTTATGTTATCATCAAAAACATAATTAAACCATCATTGTAGCCATAAAGCTAACATTTCTCACTAGCTATCAGACATGTGCTTCTCCGTGGGTCACAATTGTTTTTTAACACAAAAAAATAAATATTCTGGCATTTTCTACGTGTTTTTCTAACATAAAAAATCTCAATTATAAATTAAAAAGTTTATGCATGCATTTAATTAAATAAATCAAGAATTATTTATACAAGAGAAATAAATTATGAAGCCTGATTCCTAACCAATTAAAGTTAACTAGTCAAATTTATGACTCAAGTCATGGACTCAATTGAGATAAACAATTTTTTTTAATATAATTATATGATAAGAAAAATAGATTCTCATAAAATAAAGAATCAACTAAATATCAGATTATTTGTTTGAGATCACGATAAATCTACAAATATCAAACCAAAATAAATTATGTTGCCCAATAAAAAACTAATAAAATATTAAAGGATAAAAATAAAAACAATATAAGTAAAAAAATCAATAAAGATCCAATTGTGAATGATTAAAATGGTTTTTTTAAAAAAAAAACCCAATCCAAATAAAAAAAAAAGAAACAAAAAGGCTTAGGTGCAAGAGCATCGACCTTAAAAAAAAAAGTTCATGTGCGCTTTCCTAAAGCAACCCACGCATCTGAACCTAATAAACTTTTCCTCTCTTTGTGGGGCAAATGACAAGTTCACACCTTATTTTTTAAAAAATAAAGAAAGTGACACATCGTCTGCTCAACCTAGATTTTGATGACTAGAGGTCACTAAAAAATCTGACCAAGGGTGTTCAACGCCCAAGAAATCTATTTTTAACCATTTTCTTATCCCAAAAAATCCTAGAAACCTAAATAAACTTGTATATTCTTTAAAATAATTCAAAAAAAACCCAAAAAAGAAATCAACCTGAAACCCAAAAACTTTCCAATGTTAGATCTACGTTTTCAGACAATTTGAAGATAAAAAAACACCTTATTGAAATTTTTCTTATCAAATAAAACTCGTAGACATCAAAATTGACCATTTTGATGGTCGGAATCGTTGTCAAATGACATTTTCTCTCTTTACCATTGGAATTAAGTGACTTTCTATCTCCTATCTCAAACCAAAAATTAAAAAAAAAATACATAAAATAAAGTTTTGCATCACAATTGAATATTTAAAATATTTAGGGACCGAAAAGTTATCATTTTGAAAGAGGATCAAATTGTACTTTTAGTTCCAATTTTAATACAGCCACTTGTTTACACTTCAATCCCCTTTGTTTTAATTTTGTCCCTCATTAACAATTTCTTATAAATTAGCCATGAATTTTAGCAGAGAAAGATGTAATTGAAAATAAATTCAGATTGATGATCAAATTAAAAAAACAACTATAAATACAGTGGATTTACTACAATGAAAAACCCATGTTTTTTTAGAGCTCCTTATAATTATAATTAAAAATAAATTATAATAGGCCTCAGCTTTAAGTGCCAAGTCTGCCACGATTGCGTGCCAGCTGACCAAGCTTGTGAACTTCTTTATCAGGCATCATGAAAAATAGAATACAAAAACATGATGGTTTTACTATTTGCCAGATCAAGGTTTCTCACTCATCTACATCGCAAATGAATATGAACAATCTGATCTAAAGAAGAGGACACAACAGCTTAGGGCTAGAGAAAACGTAGCAACTACATGTCTACAAACTCATACACTCTCCTTAGAGCTAGAGACTTCGACGTCTTGTTTCTTCTCTTCAATGATTTCTTTAGGTTGCTCTCCAGGGGTCTCTGATCCAGATTCAGGTTCCTTTTTAAGCTCAGACTCAAACTCTTTTGCTGCCTGCAAATTTAAACGAATTATTTTAATTTACATGTCCTAAAAAGAGAACAAAGAAGAAGTAGCAACATGAATAAATCACTGCCAGAAATTTTCGAAACAACACCAGATAATTCTCAGAGTATAGACATTGGTTTAAAAGCAAGCTTTAAAAAAGAAAACACTAGAGAACAGATTATCTTTAGAGTAAAGCAGCAGAATGATCCAGTTTATTGTTTACTTTTTCTTCAAGCCCTTACTAATGGCTCCTTACACATATGTATTATTTTTATCTCTACCAGAAATTCGGCATAGGGTCCATAGAGATCCTTAAAAAATTGATCAGTCCATCACAGTTCTTTAAACTATTAAACTGAGTCCATTATGATATTTCTTTTTATGTTTTAATTTGATAAGCAAAGGAACCATTTTGGTTTTCCTAGAGCACTTGTTTTTTACAAGTGCACTGCTTGATTGATGATCTCAACACGTGAACTTATTTTCCAGAATATCCTCTCCTATAACTTGCCATAGAATCCAATTCCAACACTAATAGCACCACTCTAAAAATTTCATTACTTTTCTATGATGGACATGGCCTTTACACTCAAGGAAAAAAACAAATGAGCATTTGAGACTTGCATGCGTTTATAGTAAAACCAGAAAAGCATCCAACGAAAAGTTTGAAGGAAGTTTGAGTCCTCAAGATAGAATCGATACCGTCAAACATACAAAAGCATGAAACAGCTTCCTGAAAATAGAAACCACAAATTAACAGGGCCGGGTTCTTTGGTTTGAAATGGTCATGTCACTAACATTGAAAAAACACCAGAGCAAGAATCATCAAAACATTCGCCATCCAAAAGCACACAGGTTTCGTCAAATGTCCTCAAATGTCATTTGCTCAGAAAAATAGACATTGATATTATCTATAAAATGCCTCAAGTATAAAACACTGCCATACATAGTTACAAGGAACTCTCTGGTTACAGAGAATTTTGATGAAGGGAAGAATAAGTTGATGCATGGTTTTTCTAGCAATAAATTTCAGTCAGCTTTGGGAAAAAAATAAACATCAAAGAGCTCCCAAAAGAAGACCCGAGACAAACCTTTTTCTTTTGAGATGCGAAGGAGATTCAGACTCGGCCTACTCTCAACCCCAATATAGACCCAGTTGGGATAAGGAAGGGGAAAAAAAAAAACCTTTCCCAATCAATACTAAAGAGTTACCACTGGTATAATTTACTTGTCTAGGAAATAAAGAAACGAAAACGTACTTGCAAAAAGCAAGCATGGAAGTCATCATGGACCAATTCCAAAAAAGTCACTTCTTTAATCAAGTCCTAATTAAAGGCAAAATGTTCCTTGAAAGCACATAAAACAGGTGCACAACATGTAAAATGGACAGATCTACTGTTGTTTCAAAACTTTTGTGCAAACTAAAAGTAAATTGAATCTGAAATTGTCAGCATTTGTAAGGGTCCCAAAATAAGTTCCTTTATTTGTTATCAATTCCAGTCTTTAATTTGTACTGCACAAACTCAAAGCAGTAGCTTCTATTCTCTCTCTCTCCTTTTCAACCAAGCTGTAAATTCCATCTGTTTCCATCTTTCACTGACACCTGCTCCGTTAAAAAGATAAACTATAGGGATGCACGCGCATGAGTGCGTGCACACACACACACAGAGGAATGACAGGACTCTGTGTAGGCATAGCCAAACAGTTTAAGACAATTTTTTTTATCGCAATTGGAGCTCCATTTGCCCCAATCACATTTCAGAAGTGCTTGGTTATGAAAAGCAACTGATGGGGCACACACCCAAATCAGTGTTTTTCCCTGATTTGACAGGCTAAAATTTAATGTTTTTTTTGGCGTTGAGGAAAGAAAGCACTATTGAGTCATCGAGAACACATCTTAACAAAGCATTGTTCTCACCCAACTTTATCTCCACAGGTGCCTTTTGTTTTCATTTCTTTTTTTACATCAAAATCACAAAAAGCAATCGCTAAGGGCAAACTGACCACAACCTACCCAAAACAGATCGGGTAACATTAATTGATATTCACCATCAAATTATCTGGTTTGCAGCCTTGTCCATGTATGCCAGTTTGTTTGGGAAGATTTATTCACTTTAAAGGTGACCAGCACAAGAACCATTCTTTGCACTTCTTTGCACAGAACTGGATACAGAGTTCTGAGGCCTATAAAAGGTGAAGAATTTGTGCAAAGTCAAGCTGGTGATCCATCAAATGGGTGATAGAGAGGAACTGTTTTATTTAAAGATATTATAACCAGAAAACTGAGTTTAAGGATTCATTTCTATTATGTTCTGTTGTCTATAAAAAGCAATTACAAAGATAAACTTAGGAGGCATGGATTCAGAAATCAACGACATATTAGGCTTTAAAGCTTTTCCCTGCCAGCTTGGTTAACATATCAACATTCCATAGTCCAAGTCTCAATAATTATGCCCTAACCCTTATCTTAGTTACTAAGTTCAAATTGTGACCTGAAAAAAAAAAGGGGGAAATGCAAGCATCCTGAGTATATAAATTCAGTGAAAGGTGTGATCACCTGATAAAAGAACAGAAAAAGGTGGTGGAAAAGTGAGGAAGGGTGGTGGGGGCTTCAAACTTGAGTAAAAAGAGTACCAATAAACCAAATTTCTATTAATCATGGATGTTAACAGCAAGACGGAAATACTCCAAGCATTGTCTCCGAAAAAGAGAGGGATTGCAAAATAGAAAATAGATAGTCAGCTAACATGTCCATTGATCCGAGCAAGCACAATATGGTTATAGAAATACACATGAACCAGAGAAAAACGACTGCCATGCAAATAGCCCCCAATAAAACAACCCCAGAATCAGTAGAAGCTAAATTAATCGATCGGACCATTACGATCAGAAGATGTATGAACAAAATCAATAACTTCACAGATTAATTTTCAATCATTAAGACCAAGATCTACAATCCAGAAATCCCTGCTCAATCTTGTGCATCTATTAGGAATATCAAGAGTAGATTTAACTGAAACCAAACCGACATAACAGACATATGTTGCAGGAATCTACCTTGAACCACTTCTGTCCCCCATTTTTTTTCTTTAAACACCCAAAACAAATCAACCACAATTGAAGCAAGTAACAATCTTTCATCCCCCTTTCTGTTCTTCTCCTCATATTCTATTCTGGGTCTAGCATGAAATCCACAAACTTAACTAGTAGTTGGTTCAGTCAAATTAAATTTCCAATCATATTCACTACCCAGATACCTAAAGAGCATAACAAACAATAAAGCTAAAAAAATTTATGTCATCTACTTGAATACCAAAGAGAGCCAGGAGGAACCACTAACCTGTTGGAAGCTTCTGACAGTCTTGCCAATACTCTTTCCCACTTCAGGCAATTTCTTGGGCCCAAAAACCAAAGCAGCCACTCCAGCAATAACAACCAGTTCAGGCACTCCGAGACCAAACAAAGCATTGCAAGTTAGACCCTTTTTAGCCCTCTGACTTCCACTTGTTGTTTTGCCAAGAACCAGAGAGTTACAGGACTTGGTTTTGTTGAAGAAAGCAGTGGTGTTAAAGAAGGTGGAGTTAGAGGAAGAGAAGGGAAGAGAACGTGGGGGCTTTGGAAGAGATAGGGTTACTGATGAGATCTCCATGTTCATGTCTATTTGCCTTTCTGGGACTTGTGGGTTTTGGGGAGATTTTTGGTTTACTGGGTTTGAGGAGAAGGGGATGATAGCACGATGATGATGATGATGATGTGGTGGTGGGGATTGAGTTTTTTTGGATTTTTTTTTTTACTTTGTGTTTTTGGTGTTTTGTTTTTGTGGAATTTAGGGCTGCTAGATATTCTGGTTACTACAGTAGTATCTTTTAGATAATTGCAGTTTGTTTGTTTGTCAATGAATTGTTTGGAAAATTGAAGGAGTTCATCGTATTTTGGTTTTGTTTTCAGTAAACAAACACAGCCTCCAGATTTGAACCTTGTCTTGAAGATTGTGCTTAATTTTTAGTGTATGATGAAGGTCATTTGAATCACTTGATCCCTCATTTGATTATTTCAGTCTAACTATCAATCATTTTACAAAATAAATGCAATGTGATTTTGATGTCATAAATGCAATTATTTCATTCTAACTATCAATTATTTGAACCTTGTCTTGAAGATGTATTGAATATACGATAAATGCAATGTTGTGAGAAAAACGAGGAATGTGTGAAATGAATTATTATACAAAATGAAAAAAGGATGGGAGCGAGGGGGAGGAGAAGGGGGCATATATGTTGGTGTGTGATGAGTCATACTTATATATATATATATATATATATATATATATATATATATAATATATATAAATTTTTTATTTATGATAGGGTGTTTGAGCCAGCTTGCATATACTTTAACTAGTCCCCACGAGTCCTGAAGTTAACGATCTAATAAATCTCTAATGACCATCAATATTAGCAACCACAGGGTTCGAATCTAAGACCACATGGAGAGCAAATCCGTTGGTCCCAAGTTTCTTACCATTAGACCACTTATTAAATAGTTTATTTTAAGATATAATTTATATTATTTTCTGACACATCTTCTTTTTTATTTCTTACAAGAGGTAGCTGTCAAATAATCATTACAACTTAAAAATTTAAGCTATTAAATAAAGTTTTAAGATATAATTTGTATTATTTTTTAACACACTTTCTTAAATGAAAGCTCTTTAAAGTAGAAACTTGCACAGACTTATACTATATTATGTTTAATTTTTATTAAATAAATAGGAATTGTGAGATTTGAACTCATGACTGCTTGATCATCAAAACTCTGATACAATGTCAAATAATCATTTCAACCCAAAAACTTAAGTTGTTAAGTGAAATATCAAGATATGATTTATATTATTCTCTAACAGTAGATTATTGGTTAGGTTTCGGGTTTGTTCTCCAATAATCATCGGTTCAAATCCTTTCAAAGGCCACTAGAAGCTTATCTAGTCGTTAACTTTAGGGTCTCATAATATTAGTTGAAGTACACAAAAGTTGACCCGAATAACTATGATTATAAAAATAAAAAAAAAAGGGGAACCACTGCTACCTCTTTTCCGGTTTATGCACACCAAAATATATCTCGAGACCTCGAATAAAATTTATAAAAAAAGATTTACATCCTGCAATTCTGATTATTAATATTAGTCGACAGAAAAAATCAAACAAGAAATCTTTTTGAAGAAACACACATCATGTTTTCATTCACTTCTTCAACTCGGCCATCATGACTACATGGTAGTCTTGCTTCCTCAGTACTATCATTTTCAGTCTGCAAGCACATGGTGGACTGGCTGGTTGCAAGATGTGTTTTGGGGGCCGGCAAAAAGGCATTTTATAATACCTCTTTTCGAAGTATATATGGTTTCCTTTTCCTTCTCTTTGTGCCGGCCTCGAACCCATAACCTTTAGGATTGAGCGTGTGTAACTCAAACCACCAGGCTACAAGGGAGACCGGCGGTGGTTCTTGATTCTTCTTTTTAATCTGTTTATACTGTCCGGAAAGAACAGTTCATTAGCTTGAGGCCTCAATGAATCCCACCTTGTCCGGCGAACTGTGCCTGCTTTCGAAATCAAGAACGATTGTGTGAAAATAATGTATAATCCATTTTCAGCTATTTCTTTTGTGATAGATAATTCTCAGTTCAGTTAAATTACAAAGTCCAAAAACATCTCTCCCTTCCTGCACTTGGTGCAATCCTAATCTTAGCGAATTTTGGCTGGACTAGAAGTTATTTTTATAGAGGTTTGTATAGGACTTTGTATAATGATATAATTGGATCTACATTATCTTTTTTAATTTAATATGTTATCAATTTTTTTTTAGAGACACTTTGGAATTACATTCTAAACAATATTTTTTAAAATTTTAAATTAAAAAAATCATATTTTTGAATCATTTTGATATGCTAATGTCAAAATATTATATTTTATGTATTTTCAGTAAAAAAACATTTAAAAAAACAACTGTTATTATATTCTCAAACACCATTTTAATTTATCTACTTATAACTTTTTTTTAAAAAAATAGAAGCAGAATAAAAAAAACTTATTTTGAATAGCCTTTTTTTATGATTTTATTTTTTATTATTTTTAAAATTATTATTTGATTATTCTTCAATATAATTAAGCAAAGAAAAGGTATTTTAGAATACCTCCATTTATCAATATAATTAAGCAATCAATGGCCTCCATCATCATCTTCATCCACCAGCCCTTGAACCCTCGATGCATGGCATGTGCATGGCACAAGCCAAAAAGCTACGAGGGCGGCTGGTGACGGGATTCGCATTGCAAAGTATATAAACAAGATAAAAGAAAAACAGTTGATTTTGTTTCAAAGTTTTTAATAAATCATATTTTGTTCCAACAAAGCATTTCCATATTGATACTCTGCTTGCTTTGATCAAGAACAATGAGTTGATTACTATCCTATGAAAAAATAACTCCAAAAATTTACAAGAATTAACATGACAAACATGTAATTTTGGTAATCAAAGCCAAGCTAACTCGGATTAACCCGTCAAACCTGTAATTCAAGTTATGAGATCGGGATAATTCGATAGAAAAAAAATAAAAAATAAAAAAGCTCATTAAAAAAATCAATGTCGAACGATGAAAGAAAAAAATAATGTCAACTTGTGTTAACTTTTCAAATTCGTAACCCGAGTCATTAAACCAGAAGCATTCTATTTGAAAAAATTATGAAGTCCAATTCTTAATCAATCAAATAGCAAATGATAAAATTAAAAAAAATCTATTATACAAAAAGATTCAAAATAAAAAAAAATAGCAATTAAAAGAATGAAGATCAAAATTGAAATACAAAATAAATTTTATATTTTTGATTGAATGGTGAAATTAAAAAGAAAAAAGAATTTAACAAAAGGATCCAAAAAATTAAAACAATCAAAAGAATGTGGATCAAATAAAAATTAAAAATATTTTTTTGATTGAACAGTGCAATTGAAAAGAAAAATCAATTCAATAAAAGAAATAAAAAAATAATTAAAAGAATGAGGATCAAATTGAAAAAAAAACATATCCCAAATTGGAATTAAATGATGAAATTGAAAAAAATAATTTTTTAAGGAATAAAAAAAATCAAAATAATGAGGATTAAATTGAAAAAAAATAACATATTCCAAATTGGAATTGAATGATGAAATTGAAAACAAATAACATATTCCAAATTGGGATTGAATGATGAAATTGAAAACAAATAACTTTTTTTACAAAAGGGCTAAGAAGTAAAATTATAAATTAAAATAATAAGGACCTTAGTGACAATATCCATAAATCAAACGACAACTATAAAATTTTGCATTGTCAACGTCAATTTCAAAAGAATGAGAGAGAAAAAAGAGGAAAAACAAATTGTCATTGACGATAAACATGCGTCACCAACCACACGTGTCACCAAAAAAAAATGATAACATTATGTCATTTTTAACGACACAATGAAAGAGAGATTTTGACCTACAAGAATTGCCGGGACGAGACACCTCAATGGCTCAAACATCTCTAACGCGCTAATCATTTTTTATTTTTTATATTTATTAAAATATCAAATTATCCCTCAGACAACCTAATAATAATAAAAACACTTAAAACTTATGTTAAAGGGCTTTATATATATATATATATATATATATATATAATATATATATATATATATAAAAGCCCTTTAACATAAGTTTTAAGTGTTTTTGTTTTTGAAAAATACGAAGCCGTGAAAACATTGGTATAGTGAACAGTGTTTTCACGTGCAATCTACGGTTTCTTCCCCTCAAATTTTAACTTTTGTATTCTCAACGGATTCTCATCTCCTACCAGAGAAGACGACTAAAACTCCGATTTGGGATTCATTCTTCATTGAAAAACACGTCTAAACTCTTATATACCTCTTATAAACAATAAAAGCTATTTTTAATCAATCATTTAATACAAAAACTGAGTTTGAACTCCTTAAATCTAAAACTTCAAATCAATATGTATTTTAATTTTAACATCGAATAATCTAATTTTGGTGTTTATGAATATAACACAACACGATGAGAGCTTTTATTTTGATATTTTGTTTGTTGACGTTATACTTTTTATTGCTTCTTCTAAAAACCATGGATTCTATTTTTTCGATCACCTTTTAGTCGGCTTGTTGATGTTATATGCATAGTTTTGAAACCTAACCTGACTCAGTAGGTCAACTTTGAACCCGACCGATCCAGGACTGAAACAAGGTCGGGTTGAAGAAAAAACCAATTGCAACCTATTGATTTTTTTTTTACTAAAACGACGTCATTTTGATTTAAAAAAAAAATCGACCGGTGACCCGGTCCTTGTCAAAACCCGGACCTTAAACCGGATCTAAAAACTATAGTTATATGTATGATACTTCCCTACTTGATACCTCTATCAAAGCTTTCCTCGACAATTTTTATTTTTTATTTCTAAAATGATAATTAATGATGCTAAAAATATAAAAATATTCACAGTAATAATGGTCATGGGATGGTATAAATGCAATGGACATCTTAGTGGGAGTCTCCTTTTTCCATCTATCCTTGTAAGCTTCTTTCTTCTCATTTCATTATAATATCTCAAAAATACTTAATTGTTTTTTTTCCTTCTAAAAGGTATTTTATAATACCTGTGTTGATCAATAATTAATTAGTGTATATCCATCATCATCATCATCATCATCATCATCTACCAGCCTTTGAACCCTTGATGTGTGGGATGCGAATGACAGACACAAGCCACTGAGCTACGAGGGCGGCTGGTGCCAGCTTTCGCATTTCAAATTATATAAACAACATAGTACAATTGTTTACTTGGGTTTTAATAAATCATATTTTGTTCCAACAAAGAAATTCCATATTGAAACTCTGCTTGCTTTCAAAATCAAGAACAGTGAATTAATTCATATAATGTGAAAACAAATGTATAGTCCCATTAAATCTTCATTTTCACATCTTTATTTTCATTTTCTCTATAGAAGATTCAAAACTACTCTGAAAAATTCCAAAATAAGTTTGGGCTACGCTCTTGTCCTATATATAACACCAAACTCATTTACTTTACATGTTTTTTGGACCAAGCGGTTGCAACTTGCCCATCACCAAGCACACTCCTTGACATCCACCGGGTGGCGGGTGCGGGTATAGTCACGAGCCTCGACATTTTATATTTTAAAAGTATTTTTAAAAAGTTTTAAATTTTTTTAAATTTAAATTAATATATTTTTAATGTTTTCAGATCATTTTAATATATTGATTTTTATTCAATTTATCAGTGACCAAGTAAACATGAGTTATTATTTTTGTCAAAAAAGAAAACCATTTTAATTTTTTTTAATATCTTGATTTCAACTCAGCTAAATTTAGATTGATTTATTTAAGTCACCGGCGAACATATCAGATCATTCAAGTATAAATAAATTAATATAAAAAATAATTTGAAATAAAACTTAGTACAGGTCAGGCTCCAAATCACAAGGTAAACTCACGTTGCCAAGTTTAATAAACTGTAATTAAACTAGTTGGATTTGACCGGGTCACTAAAAACCCAAACCGGGTCAATGTTTTTCATGAGCAATTAAAAATCCATCCTGGATGATGCCCAGTGTTTTCCGCGTAACTCATCAAGTCAAGCCGGTTTAAGAACCAAGTTGGAAATTGTAATTTATAAACAAACCATTTATTGATGATGGTGTTTATTCCTCTGTTACCGTTGAGATTTGAATTTCAAAATTCTCCACACCAAACGCCATCTCAGTCTCCGTCCTTGAAAAAAAAACATCTATTCTAAGAACCCTAATTTGACGGTGGCTTATTGAATAGCGATTTCTTTGTTTGTTATTAGAATCAATAAAGAGATGAAGCAGTCTCATCAGGTCTCAATAGCATCAAAATCATCGGTGAGGAAGCCACTGAAAGACTTTTCAAATAACAATGGAAGAGTCTTGAAATCTGTGAACCCCAAGAAAATATCAATGCCAGCCAAGGAAATCGGTGATAAACAAAGTGTTGTTAGGGTTCAAGAACAACAACAAGACGATGACTGTCTCGATCGCCTCTTGCTTGTCCATTCTGATCTCTCGTCTCTCACTTGCCAGGTACTTACTTACTTCTCCATTTAAGACCAAATCTCCCATGTACTACAGTTTGTTTATGGAGAAAGTTTTGTTTTTAATTGTTTCTGATGAAACTCAGAGAGAATTCAAATTTCTTGATTAATTGGATGATTTTGATCTGTCTAGTGTTTTCTTTATGTTGTCAAGTATATATGTAACCCAATAAAGAAAATTTTGATTCTGAAACCAAGAAGCTTCAATAAGCTTAGTGCGATTTTACCATGATAGTTGAGGCAGGTTTTAGGGAAAGCATTAATGGATGAAGGGTGCACTTTTTTTCAATCATGAACCTCGAAAGAGGAGGATTGGAGCATGTGTTTTCTATTATCTTGTACGTTTCAGCCAGCTCCAAGCAAATCTTTACGCATCACCAAGAAGGGTTTAGTTAAATCTTATTGGTAGTTTAATTAATTCGGTTACACACTGTAGTGGGATATGTTTTGGTTACACTTAGTTTGCTGATTTCAATTGCTAGCTTCTTCACTTTAGAGATGTGTCAAAGTTTATTTTCAGCAGGTATTATTGAACATGTTAAATGTGGTACTGTATCTGTATGCTGCAATGCTGAAGGAATTCGACAGGATTGTTTAGTGGCGGGTTGTTTTAGATTCTTTAGTGATTGATTGCCAATTGTTACTGACATTATGTCATCCTTCGAGAATTGAGATAGAGTTCTTATTCTCATTTTGTTTCATAATTTTAAGATTTACTCTGTGTTTGTGTGTAATTTGTTTTGCATTTTGGCTTAGGATATATAACATCCTCTTTTGTTAACATATTTTAGTTTCATGTTTAATTTGTAGCTGTCTCATGCATTATTAATCTTTCAAATTACAGATAGATGAACTTGTTGCGCAAGCATTTAAATTGAAGGCCACAAGCAAAGAGGGAAGACAAGAAATTGAATCTTTTATGCATGTCTTGTCCAATATGCTTTCTTCTTTGAAGGTTACTACTCTACCATTTTCCTTCTCCGTATTTTACATCCCTTGCATACACTGTTGTGCAAATGATATAGATATCATGTTCAATTATTGCAGCCATGGGTCCCTAGGTTTCAGAAGGTTCTTTCCAGTCATTTTGTGGAGCCTGAAAATCAATTACCGCATAAAACTGTTTCTGAAATAAATGAAGATGGAAGCTTTGATGTTGACAGCCCAGAAAAAACCAACATGGATTCGCTTATCTCTCCTTCTCCCCTTGTATCCTGGCGAGCTGGCTGCAATGTTGAGAGAGGTAGGCAACTATTTCTGCTAACACCCCTTCCTATGCCAAAAACACTATCTTCTAGATGTCAAGACCTGCCTAAATCAGTATTTGAAAAGATTTCCTTAAATCCTGCTGTTGAGCCACCATCAACTTCTACTATTTTTGGAGATGGAAATGAAGATTTGCTTGAAGACATGGCAACAAAACCGATCACAAGTAAGCCTTCTGATCCCGTTGCAACTGAAGGAAAACTTGAGTGTCTTTCTTCCCCGATGTTTTCAAAACAAAACCACTTTGTTGCTATGACCCCATGCTTAAACATGTCTCCTCCAAAATCTTGTGTGTTGCTCGAAGCAATCTCTCAGTCCTCTCATAAAGGCAATTATAGGTTGCGGAAGTCCACGCCATTTCCTGTTGGAATTCATTCACACATTTCTGAATCCTCTGGCAGTGAAGGTTCTGAGGATCTGACTTTGAAGTACCCAGAGCTCTTAGGGATACAACGAGCTTATAAATCTAGAATGGGAATTAAAGATCTAGAGTCATCTCCAAACTGGTCCTTTTCACCTCCTAAAACTTGTGTTGTTTTGGAGCCACCAGTTGAGAAATCATTGGACATCCATGTTGCTGATCACCACTTGAAAGTCCATGCTCCTGTTTTGAATCAGCAAACGAATTCTACTCTTTCAAAAGAATGTGATGTTCAAGGAGGTTGTCATCAAATCAAGAAACCTTGCAATGGAGGTATCCTTTCATTTTCATAATGTTCTTTGTCAACTCTGATAGTATGTTGAACACTATCATAATCAAAGTTCCTCTTTTCCAACAGGACCTGTATGTGGCGTCTCAAAGCTATTAATAGAAAGCACTCCTTTATGGAAGGAGCCTGAAAGCACAATAAGGACAGGGAAGCGTCCTGGTGAGAATACGCTGAAGAAGGAACTTTGGACAAAATTTGAAGCAGCATCTGCATATGGGTTCCGTTTGGATGCTTCTGCATTCCAAGGGACTGCACAAAAAGGATTTCTTGACATGCTTGATGAAGCTTCCTGTGACGAGGGTAAGTCTAACTGCTGATGGTTTTGAGAAAACAAATATTTTATATGATGGAAAGTTTGACGAGTGAATCTTGTTGTATGGTATAGTTGTTTAGATTGCCAAGATCTAATGTATACTTCCCAAAAACATCTACTTCGAAGCATTCCTTTGAGTATCTTTGCAATATGAATAGAGTTCTTCCTGTGAAGAACGTTGCAAGTGCAAATGCTGGTTGAAGGCGATATGTGCTTTTGGAATACAGAGCCTAAGGAGTAGCTGGTTGGTTCCCTTTTACTGTACTATCTAAAATGTAGAGAATAAGCCCTTGGGAGATTATAAAACTTACTTCCATTAAACTAAAGACTTGGTCATTACTGTAATTGCTGATTAATATGAGTTTGCACTGAAAAGTCTAAACCTTTTTCATCTCTTTTATTTTTGGCTAGCTAGTGGTTAACTGTATTATTTTTTGCATAGAATTAAAATTATATAGATGAGTCATGACAATGTCCTCACACTAGGCAGATCGGAGAGCTTTATGCGGTTCACTTGTTGGTAGTTTTAACATATGATGAGGAGGAGAACTAGTTGTTTGATTTTTTTTAAAGTATTTTTTTAAAATATATATAAATAAATTTTTATTTATTTTTTAAAAATTACTTTTGGTATTGATACATCAAAATGATCTGAAAATATTAAATAAATATTAATTTGAAGTAAAGAAAAAATTTTAAAAAATTATTTTTTTTCAAAAACGCTTTTGAAACGCAAAAATAAACATTCTCTTAATAATATTAAATGTGTTGTTGAGTTTTATTTGCAAAACTTGGAGATTAAATTTCTATTTATTTTTGTATTTTAAAAATGCTTTTAAAAAAATTTAAAAATTTAATTTTTTTATTTTTTTACTTTAAATTAAAAAAAAATTAATGCTTTCAAGAAAAAAACACTTTAAAAAGAGCACATTTTCAAATAACTCCCTCCATAGTTTTTGGCACAAGAAGGTAGGATTGTGTCTTCATCATGAAACTATAAATCTAGCTTTATTAGTTTTTTTTATTTTAAATATACTTAAATAATATTTTTTAATTTTTTTTAACATCAACGTATTAAAACAATATAAAAATATAAAAAAAATTATTTAAAATAAAAAAATAAAAAAATTATTTTTTTTAAAAAATATTTTTAAAACAAACAATGAAAAAATATTGCAACCAGTAATAATTAACATATTTGATATTTAAACAAATGTTTTTTTTAATTGAAATAAGAAGGGTAGAAAAGGTATTTTAGAATACCTCCTTTTAATTATCATTTTCTTCAGTTTCTTCTTCCCTCTCTCTACCAGCCCTCGAACTCATGACCTGAGCAATAATCTACATATACCACCAGGTCACAAGGGAGGCCAGTGATGATTGTTTCCTTTAAAATTACTTTAATGTGTGACCACAGTTGTTAACATTGATGAGGTGTCAGTGACATTGTGACTGCCTTTTTTTATATTTTTTGGAAATGTCATTCGGAAAAGAGGGCGGGGAAAAAAAAAGAGTTCCACTTACTTTGGAATTGTAAGAAGGGTTTGTTTGGAAGTGTGTAAAAGTAGTTTTTTTATTTATTAATAGTATTAAAATATTTTTTTTATTTTTAATATTAATATATCAAAATTATTCAAAAATATATAAAAAATTAATCTAAAACTAAAAAAACTTAAAATATTTCAAAAACACAATTGGATAAGAATGACAAATTGTTGAGATGGATTGCTGCCTCAATCCAGATTAGACCAAACTCGTCATGTCTGACTTCCCGAACCCTAACCCTTGTTTGAAGTTACCTCAAATGTTCCGTATCGAAATTCATTTGCTTTGTCTTTGCAAAGACTAATAACTATTATGGTTTATTTATTTAGACAAAACACGTGATGAGAAAAGGATGTTTTTGTAAACGTGTCTTGCTCTCAGAATAAAAATTGAGGTGGTAGAAGGGGACAGGCCGAAACGAACAAAGCTCGTTCACCTCGCCGGAGAGCATGGATGCTATTCATGGTATCCTAGCTATTGATTAATCTGTGGCAACTCTATATCTTATGCTCCTATTCATGGAGAGGAACAAACCATTCACAGAGGTGCAAAAAGCCTCTGACAAACAACAGCATTGTAAAAAGTCGACAACTAAATTGATAAGATTGTTCTATACAGCAAGATTTCGCATTGTAAGTTGCGGTCAAAAATAGCTGTTTGATTCAACATGTAGTTAAGGAATAGAACCTGTACATGCAGTTAAACAAAAAATCATACTGGAATGCAAACGTCTTCTCCAAATCTGTCAATAAAATCTTCACACTCGGGGATCATTTTGCCTGCTCCCCATTGGACTGGGGCCCGCAAGGACTTGCACCCCCACGAATCCGTTTCTGCAAATGCTCCAAGCTAGCTACTCGCTGCAAGGAAGGTGTTCGCCCCATCTTGTTCCCTGATACTCCTGCTGCTGGTACAGGATTTGGCTGCACATTTTCAACTGAAGATATATCTGCCAACACATTATTGCCTCTGGGCCTGGAGTCATGAGTTGTTATAGGATTGTTTGGAGCTTTATAAAAGTGATGCTTTGGGTCATCCTTTACAGGAACAGCAGCATCTGCTGCAGTGTCAGAGGAGCTTCCATCAAATGATGACATACTCATTGTGGATATATCAGGCAAGGCATGGAACATAGTGTTCAACCCAGTAAATCTTTTGACTGTCTCTTCAGCCATCTTCACCTGGATATGCATGCAATCACCATATGAAAAATAAAAATAAAAATAAAAAAAACGAGTCAGTTTTCTGCCTCCCATTGTACACCAAAATCTTTCCCCTTTTATGTACTTACATGCCAGTGCATGTCGCTAGAATCACTAGATTTTGTTCTCTTGATATAGTGATTGTAGTTTCACTACACATGCACTGGCATGTATTTAGCTGGGTAGTGGAGGTGAAAGCCTTGCCATTGCTATGTAGATATCTTGTTGTATACTCTTAAGTTTAAAGACAAACCAGTTAAAGGAGTTACCTTCGCTCTCAGTGTTTCAACATCAGCTTTTAAAACTCTGTTGTCAACAGCTGACTCATTGTACTTCTGACTTATGTCAGTGAGGCTCTTCAGTAGAGATGAATTTTCAACCCTCAATTGAGCAACCTGAAAAGAAAAATGTTTAGGATTTCCGTAGAAGAGGAAAAACAAAAAGGCAAGCAGGCAGTTAAGAGAACCAGACCTGTGTCTCAAGCTCAGTCAAATGGGCCTGCTTTCTACTTCTTGATCGCCGAGCTGACTCTCTATTTGAAAGCATTCTGGAAAGAAAAACATACCCGCATGATTCCATGGAAGGGAATGGAACCAATAGCAGAAAAATCAGATGAATATAAACTGATCCACCAGTGTCCACAAATTAGAACAAAAAAAAAAAATGTGCTCAAGTTTCTGGTGCCATCATCAAATATGCTACCAGCTGTTTTCCATTAAGCAATTTGTTCTTGCACACATGCCCGTGTTTCAGTTGGCTGTCTCTTTGATGAATCTAATCCTAAATGCAATACATAGAGTTCAAAAAATTACAGTAAACTGATGTTTTACGAACTGTTATCTGAAAGGGAATGGAATATGCTTGTTCCGGCATAAACTGACTGAAAACTCTTGATCTCTCTGGCATACCAATCACACATTGCTGGACCAGAGTACGGTAACAAAACAATTGCAATCCACTAAAAGTTGCATCTGGAACATGTGGTCTTGCGGTGAAAGTGTTTATTACATATCAGATGGTAGAAACATGAATTTCCCAATTTATGAAGAATAATTTATATTTCAATCTACAAGCAGCAAACCTATAATACTAACAATCAGAAAAGCACAGAAGAAGTTACCTCCTTACACGCTTTGCATCAGCAGGTTGCATATTCTCAGTTAATTCAGTTTCTGCTTCATTTTCATCATCCTCTGACAGTTCTCTGGATGATACACTAGTTGTTGGCTTCACATTAACTGCAGATTTCCTTTGCATGGAAGGTAAGGAGGGAGTTCCAAGAGGCTCATTAGCATCTTTATCTTGGGATCTCGGTAAATCATATCCAGCTCCTGCATAGGTAATTAAAAAGGGAAATAACTAAAAGAGCAACAGTACAAGTGCTTTATGGGAGTATGCAAAACCTTACACCAACTCGGTGGAGAGGTCCGCTGCGGGTGAAAGAGAAAAGAACATGTTTAGGATTTAGGATTAGGCAACATATGCTGATCATAACATCAAAATGCAAACATATCAATTATGGCTAGATGATTCAAGTTTTGCCATATTTTTTGCCAGGGAACAATGCAAGACTATTCAGAACACCTTTTCAAATTTCCTACTTGGAGCTACTAACATTTTTGTTAAATGAACTGATAACATTAATTTTTTCATCAAAGAAGCCTTAGTTAGGGATATGGGGAAATGACCTTCTAATTTCCTTCACTTCATGATACCTCTCTTTCTCCTTCACTTTCCCATCAGCCAGATTTCTCTTTTGTGTAAGTTCATCATATCACTTGGGTTTCAGGTTCCTGCAGCCAGATTCCCTTATATGCTGGTAGCCTGTCACTACCTTCTTCCAAGAAGCAATGGCTTAACACTGGTTTTTAAAGCATTCTCATCTAGTTTGAGACCAGATAAGGGAATGACAAGACAGTGGATCATCGAGCAAAAGCCCCTTCCAAGGTAATACTAGATTGCAGTAACCCTTTCCTAGATAAGAATCTTTAAAAATTCTTTCTGAGGTTATTTAAGAACTCCCTTTTCTAAGGTGCACAGGAATCCCATTTCCCTTGTTAACATGGGCTACAATCTACATCACTAGACTTCCATGATTGATTTACATGCTAAATGAATCTGGTAGTCCAGAAAAATAAGTTGGCATGCTAAGTTTGTTTATCCATTCTGAGTTGTTTATCCCTATCAAAATGACTCGGCTCTTGTAGCTTTTAAACCACTATATCTAATCTCTCTGTAATAATTTCTTGTTATATTGAAAGCGGACATTTCCCAGAAAGGTATAGGTATATGTACATTTGAACAACAACACGCATAGAAAAGGCAAATAAAGGAAGTTGAACCTTTAGAAGGAGCATGAGATCCCAAATGTGAAGTATTTGAAGCCTGTGATCCACTTTCAGCTGCGGCAGGAGAATCTAGAGGCTTTACAAAAGATGCCTATTGACAAGAGCAACATATTCAATTAACCATGACAAACCTTTTTAAATATTTACAGTAACCGAAAATAACTAAAGAATAAAGAACGCAAAATTGTATGGATGTTTTGCATTTGCTTTATCCAAACATAGCACTACTATACAAATTAACATAAGCTAACTAGCACTTAACCCTTGTTATTCACAAAACACCATTTAGGTTCTGTTGCTTCAAAAATCTTTAGTTCCACCATTCCAAATTAGTTTCCAAGCTGAAGTTCTTAACTTGGGACCTCCACCATTCCGAAAAAAAGTTGCTTTAACAATCCCTTTGCAATCAATAATTCAGGCAATGATTCTGACAATTCAATTGGTTAAAATGATTTGTGGACTTCCTGTCTTCCTCTCGCTGAAGCATAAAATAGACCTTACTACCTAGCTTCAACAATAACTTTTGTTCTAATGTTTCATACCCTGTGAATTCCTTGCTTCAGTTTTAGTCAAGCATCAAGCAGCATTTCCCTAGTACAGCTGATGCCTCCTTTGGCCCTGGCCATTCTTTCATCTCTATGGACAATTTCCTTTTATGGAAAAAGTTGCTTTCCTTAACAGACCCCACAAAGGCACAAACCTTATAGCCAACTCCATGTGGAATCTCCACATTCAACTTGACAAAGTGAAAAGTTAAAAGCAAATAAAGTTATTGGGAGCTTGGAACACCACCACCCACCTGATAAAAAAGAACTGATAAATCATGTTTGGTTGACACAAAATGAGGCACCCATGTAAACCAAATTCTTCACTCAATCTGAAACCAAAACAGCTATTGAACTCCTCTAAGAAAAAAAAGAACTAAATCCAGCGAGCTTTTCCATTTCCAATGAACTAAGAACAAAAGCACCCATAAATGTACTTCCTTTTAGCTTTCTTCAATTTTCTCAGAAATAAAAGGAAAAACAAATCTATCAGCTAGTTCTAATTAAACTAATGTTTCCATTACCAAGAAACTAAAACAACATGGTAAGAACTTTAAAACACGCCAAAAAAAATCCGTACTTTACTCCCTTTCCCAATTTTTTCTCACTAATCAAACAAAACAACCAAGGAAAAAAAGAAAACCTACAAGATCCAATCTTTTTTCTTTTCTTGAACTTGCTAAGCAACAAACTAAAAATCCCACATGAAAAATCACACAAAAAAACATATAAATACATAAATATACACGTATATTCTCAATTTAAATAAAAAAAAAGTTTACCCGAGTCAAAGCAACAGCTGCGCAAGCCAAATTGAGTTTACACTTCAAAAACGCATGATAATCGTCAGATTCCACCGGAATAATCGCCGGAGCAGCAAAGGAGGAAGCAGCAGTGGCACAGGTCCCATTACTAAAGGAACACTTACTTGTAGCGTTGCTATTACTATTACCATGATCTTTGATTTGAACAACATCAGTTTTATCAGCAGAAGAATTAGAAGAAGTGTTGTCATCAAGGGTTACAGCAGAGGCTTCTTGAAGGAATCTTTCGAAAGCCCATTCAGACTCAGACCGGTTCATTTTGGACAAGTCTTCAGGTGGTGGTGGTGGTGACCAAAAATGCTCAGTAATGTTATCCTCCACTGAAAATACCCTCTCCATGTATGTTGAAGTTTAAACTAGCCTGTAGATGTTTATAATGTTGTCTTGAATACTGAATAGAATAAGATTAGGTGGAGGTGACGCGGGTCTGAGGTGGTAATGGATAAAATGGAGTTTTACTAATGATTTTCCTACCTTTCTTTTCGTTTGCTGCTGGCTTCATTTTTGGCGAATGGGGTCCATCTTATTTTTTATTATTATTTGTGGCAATGTGGAGGAGCCATCCATGTATTTCCATTAGGCAAGTGGGGAGAAATATCCACTACTTGCACGATGCAGAAAATCAATCATGTTTATGGTCCCTACTCCCTCCTACTACTAGGAGAAGAAGAAGATGTATGGTCACCATTTGTGCATATCCATTTTGATGAGGGTTTTTTTTTTTTTTGATAATTTGGATGGTGGAGATTTTGATCTTTTGTGCTCTATTCAATTTGATCTAGTGATATATTTCTCTAGTTGATTTGTGTTTTTTTGATAAGTATGATTCTCGTGATGTTTCTGGTTTTCTCCTACCAAGAACTAAAATTCAAAGCTTGAATAATTTATTTATTTTTATTTTTTATCAAATCTAAATTTGGAAAAATCATAAATATGACAATCGCTTGATTTTAGTCATTTCCATCAAAAATGAAATTATTTTCTAAATGGGTATACTTTTTTAAGATATTAGCTCTACATGGCAAGTGGATTTATTATTTGATTACAATCCAAAAAAATGTTAGAAAAAATCTTGTTAATGCACCATTTTTAGAAAAATTCTATGGTGCTCAAACTATGAATACTTATCCTATAGAAAAAGGATAAACACAAAAAAAAAATCATATCTAAGTCTCACACAAAATGATAAGAATTTTTTTTCCTATTAAAAAAAATTTTTTTTAATTTTTTTTCTCTTTATGTGTATAAGCAGCATGAAATTTCTCCTACTCTTCATCAAACAACAATTAATACTAGGCTGAGACAAAACACTTTATATTATTACCTTTGAAAAATAAACATAGAAATATTCTTGGGAAAAAATCATTGATCTTTCAACCATTTGAATCTATAAATTCTTCTTCTTCTTCTTCTTCTTCTTTAAATATCTTATAAATATCTATTTTATTCCTTTGAAAACTTCTTGAATGGATATAACAAGTCCACCTTGGAAAAAGTGGAAATTATGGAAAAGATTGGAATAAAAAAAAAACCTTCCATGGAAATCAAAAAAAAATCAAAACCCTTTTGGGTAATCCCAAAATAGGTGTAAAAACGAAAAAGGATAAAAATCTAAAAACCCTTTTTGGGTAATTTTTTTCAAAAAAACCAACCACCCAAACCCCCCTATTATTTGACATTCCCACAAAAAAAAATTCTCGGACAAAAATAATCATTTTTTAATATAATAAAACCTTCCATATAATAGTTGTTTATTGCAATAATCTTGGAGTGAAAAAAATATAGAAGAGCATACATACATAAAAAAAATCACTCCTAATCACCGGCTAGGAGCAATTTGACTAGCAAAAGAAAAGGGCCTTGCCTCCTCCTCAGACACACACTAGAATCTCCTACTTGCTAGGTATTTGTTGAAGATGCATAGGATCATAGGAGAGACGACTTTTTCTCCCAAATTCCGGTGGCTTCCATTGGACGGCTCTTCTTGGGGGACGCGGCGGCTCAGTTTCTGGATAAATACTGAATCTGAATTATGGCGGGCCATGGTATCTCTTGGGCCCGCAACCTTTTTGATTTATTTTCCTTCAAGGCAATGCAAGGATGCGTTTGGCTACAACGTCGTTGAACCTGGAATTGCTGTTGCCATCAATGTTCATGCCATTAACAAAACTTGTAGAAAGGCCAAAAATGGGCTTGGATTCGCCCCACTGAGAAGCTGCTTTTGATTACAAAAACAATAAAAAAAAGGAGCAATATGGAGCTCTAACTGCTAACTAAGCTTTCAGACAATATCTTTGTTTTTGTTTTTGTCTTTGCTTCTCCACGTCGGAAGCAGTTAGGATAACGATAAATTTATCGAAAGAATGATGTTAAATTAGTTTTCTGAGCTTTTTTATCCACAAGAGAGATGAACCCCAGATGCAGGATGACCTGATCATCCAACCAATGCAGTTGTTTGAGAAACTCATTTGAATAAGATATTAGAATAAATTAGCATTGATTTAAGCACTAATCATAGCGTAATCTAGACGTGATAAGCTTAGCGAATCACTAAAAGGGCATGAAAATAGGACTTTCAAATTACAAAAAAAGCCAGGGGGAATGAAAAACGTGGATTACAATTGTAATCCGTTTTATGTTTTATTTTTTGTATTTTGATTTTTTTTTTGTGTTTGGTTATTGATTTTTTTATTTTTTATTTATTTCTTATATTATGTGTTTATTAAGATTTAGAGTCGATAATTTATTTTAATTTATCTTTTATATGATTATCATGGAATCAAAAAAATATCTCAACATCACGATATGATCTATTTTTTAAAAAATAGTTAAATAAAAAATAATTAAAAAAATTAGGTTATTAAATTTTGTTGAATCAATGATTCAGTTTGCGAGTTTGACGGGTTAACACTAGTTGCTCCAGTTCACGGGTTTAGCGGGGTAACTTTTTTTTCCTCTTTTTTCTAATTGAAATCGATTATGTGATTATCTATTTTTCTTTTTATTATATAGTTCAAAAATAATTTTGAAAAAAACTATGTTATTAAATTTTAGAAAGTTCATGGGTCTGTTCGTGAGTTTGGCGAGTTTAGCTTTTTTTATTTTATCCCTTGATATTGGGTTGATTGTAAATTGAGTTTAATAATTTGTTTTGTTTTGCTTTCTATGAGGTTATCGTAGTTTAAAAAAAATCTCAGTATTGGGTTAACGCTCAATTTTGTGATCGTCTATTTTTGTTATCATATAGTTAAATAATCAATAGTAAAAAAAAAAAAACAAGTTATTAATCTCAATGGAGTTCATTACCCGGCTTGCAGATTTAATATGTTGACCCGGGTTATCTAATTAACAGGTTTAACAGGTTTACCCATCAAACCTGATGTTTTTTTTAGTTTTCGGTCATTTAATTATTTTAATTATTTTTCTTTTATTTCACTCTTTTTCAATATTGGATTAGTTGAGAAATGAACTTCATGGTTTATTTTTATTTGTTTTTTTATAGAATTGTCATGATTTTAAATAAACATATTTTTAAGAGTTGATACTCGATTCTACAAGCATCTATTTTTATCATAAAATCAAGCAAAAATAACTTATAAAAACAACAAAGTTATTAAACTCATTAAAGTGCATGACTCAAGTTACAGGGTGACCGAGGTCGATTCAATCAGTATCGTCTCAATATTTTTTTTAAAAATTATCATCTTAAAGTATTTTTAAAAGTTATGCTGTATTTTTACCGATCATCAAAATTATTTTTGAAACTATGAAATTAACTAATTCACTTTGGGTCAGGTCTCATGCGGTTTAATAGGAAACTTGAGTTAGATAAAAAATCGGGTTGACAGGTTTCAAAATCAAACCACTTGATTAGATTTAATAATACTGTCAAAAAAATTTCTTATGCTTCTGACATTTTTTTTAAATTTAAGAAAAGTACAAGCGAATGAACTAGTATATTTTATGGCTGGAAATAATCCTTGCCAATTTTACCATCTTTATATTAAAGGGTATCTTCGTTTATTATCATTTGAAAAAAAAAATAGTCAAATAATATAGATAATTGTTTTTTGATAAAATAACACAATATAGTATATGTTATAATTAGAAAAAACTGATATTTTAAGATGCCGCAAATGGAAAAAAAAAGCATTATTTCAAAGAAATTGTTTTCAAATCATGACATGTATCAAATTAAATTATTTTGCTAAAACTTTTTCAAACAGTATTATTTTATTAATTTTTTTAAAAAATCATATTTAAAGCTATAAATTAGCTTTCTAGACTAGGTTCACAACCCTAGGCGAACACCTAAATCAAAGTGTATAATCTATCAAAACTGAATATAGGTTTTTCCTTTCTAGTTGATTTCTTCCATTTCTATCTGTCAAAATGGTGCATGTATCTTTATTAGAAGTTTTGTATCAATTTAACATCAGTGTACCTTTTTTATTTCATAAGTTTAGAAGTAACTAAATATTTGTCTCCTGCTAGGTCAGATTAATAAGTTTTTTTAAAAAGTAAAAAATATATAATGGCATTGCTGACATGTTTTTTTAGAAAAAAAAATTCAATTATGAACAAAAAATCTAATGCATATTGTTCCACATCTTCTGTTTTTAATATTGAGATAATGATATATTAGATCGGCCCGGCTATATCCTAGTTATCTGCAAAACCCTTGATCTGAATTATGAGATCGTGATAACTCCATAGAAAAGAAAAAAATAAATAAACTAGGAAGTCTAATTCTCAATCAACCAAATATTGAAGAATGATAATAAAAAAAAATATTCAATATAAAAAAAATCCAAGTAAACTCACGTCCTGAGTCATGAGTATAGAATTTCCCCTATAGAAAGAAAATCATAAAGCTCTGAACAAACTATTGTTGAATGGGAAAATATTTTTATAAAAAAAATAAAAAAACAACTCGAGTCAACCAGAGTTAACTCACCAAACTTGTACCCTGTATCATGAGATTAGAATAACTTCATAGAAAGTAAATCAATAAAAAATAATGAAGATCAATTTTTCTTCAACATTACGAGATTCTTACATTTAGAAACCATAAGAAACTATTAAATTAAATCACAGAACTCAATGTGAAATGATAAAATTAAAAGATAAAAAAGAGGGTTGGACATTGTTTTATGCCTGCTCAATTCAGTCCTTGGTGCTAGCAAAACAAAATTTATGAATATTTTTTTAATATTCAAATTCAGTCCCAAAATTCTAATTATTTCAAATCAATAAAATTTCATTTAATTTTATCAAACTGGTATTAATTGAGTAACAACATGTTTTCTCGGCAATGTGAGATCCCCATGCCCATACAACTAAAACAAACCATCAAGCCTAATCCCAAATAAATATATTGTTAAAAGAAAAAATCAAGAACAAAAAGTAAAGGAACCAAAATAAAAAAAAAGAGTTAAATGACCAAAAAAATTTAAAAAAAAGAAGAGGAAGAAGAGAAAACACTGCGGAACACTAATATAATCCACATTGTTTTCTCTTACTGCTACCGTATTTCTCCTACAAGTGTTTTTTCTTAATCTTAATTTATTAATATTGTTAGAGAATCCCATATGAATATCAGAAGACAGAACACTCAATTGAATCGCATTGAACAAACCTGTTAGGAGTGTCGCGTTGCTGAGTGTCGTCGGTGCAAAATGGAACAAGGGTCTCGCAGTTTATGACCTTTCGATGGCCTATGCTGGGATTAATTTATTTGCTTGTCTCTGATCCTGTCATCTTGATGATCTTTAAATAAATAGCAGCTCGGCTATCTATGTCTATAATCTTTGCTTTGATAAGGTTGCTTGATCCAGTTTTGACTTATCATTTGAATTTAGATTCAGCTTTGGCGTGTGACATTCTGCTAGGGCCAAGGTGATTTACTAAAGGGATGATAAAATGGGGTCCAGTGTGTCAAAGTATGAATTTCAATCTACCAAGAACATCTTGATTTGTGCATGCAATCTATAAATTTGAAAGCATTTAGAAATTAACCTTATGAACTTTTCAAGACCATGAAATCCCAACAGCTGACAGCTTCAGATCCCACTAGGTCATCAAAATCAGTATGAAGATAGATGCTACCTGGTGGACAAAATCCCTAGTCTCCCATTGATAGAAAAAAGCTTTGCAATATCCAAACAATAAATCATGTTAGATGAAGTGAAGAAAACAAGCAAATCACTGATCAAATCATTTCAGCTTGGATTGACAGAAGAACTCATAGGATGGGGTGTTCATTGTTTATGCATGACTGTCAAATAATTTGTCTCCTCACTAAAACATTTTGTACACAGGAGTCATAAGTTTTCCAAAGAGAAGACAGTGTAGATCAGAAAAGCCTAGATCCCAATGATACTACAGGCGACGGAGGGGTTCACAGAAAGTTATTGACAAAAAAACTGAACCAACGTTTAAAGGCGATTTATTCGTAGATTTCACGTTGATTAATCACAAAAAGAAAAGCAAACAATTAAATAAGGTGGCCTTTCCCAATTATGATCCCACCAGGACAAATCAATGAATATGATAATGGATGGGGTGGCTATGTTATACTTAGAGAAACACACGTAGCTATGTTAACACTCTGCACTTTGGAAATCTAAAGCTACATGGTTAAATTTGGTGTCTTTGGTCTTCAATAGTTCATTCCAGTGTAGTTTATTTCCTAGCCAAGTAAGGATTAGTTACCCTAGTCGTCTTTCAGGGAGTCTTAATTATCTCTATATATGAAATAGGGATATGCTATTGTATGTTTTGATTTTCAGGAGATTTGAGTTGTGAAATAAGTTGAGAGTTATTCTGAAGGGTTAGTGCCTCAGCTTTCTTCTCTGTCCTCCTGTTCTTCTGTTAGACAACCTCGAGGACCCGTCACCATTGCCTGATTACCAGAAGCCTAACGTCAGTTATATTCCCGCCTCAGTGCCCGACGTAGTAATATCAAGTTATATGAGCAACAACTTACATATTGGCTGATCAAGACCATTGCAATGTCCTCCTCCTTTGTGGCGAACTCCTTGAATGAATCTTCAATTGCTTTTACAGTTGTTTCTGAGCATAGACATGAATATATATTACAAGTCAAGATGAACATCAACTTCCCTCAGAAATTATGCCATTGTCATATGTCCAAGTTCTTTTTTGTCTCCAAACAATCCTGAGCCTTTCCATTGATCAGCAATTGCACAGAATTATAGAGACATCAGTAATTAAACATGCTTGAATCAACTATTAGATAGATGGTATTTCTCTGCACGTTCACTGCTGCCGGCAAAAATTAGATGGGCTTTGTAACCTGTTCATCAAAAAGAAATTTACAAAACACTTATAAGAGTGATGAATGATCTTCTAGGCAGTAATTAATCTCTTCAAACGTTACCAAAAATTAAATGAAATCTTTTGATGTGAATTGTCTTCGATGGGATTTATTTTTTGCACATCACCCGCGCATATTCAAGCATAATACCTTCACGTATCAATGAGAGAGCGAACTGTGCTGTCAGATTTCATTGATGTAAGATTTTAGCCATTCAAAGCTATAAAAAAATGTCAATCTTTTTCAATTAACAAGAGCACAGAACCTTTATTTGAAAAACTATGCATTCTAAGAAAACAGGAATTCGGACCGCAAATACAATCTAATATCTAAATGTAAAACGTTACACTCAAATAAGGAAAATCAGAGAGAAGAAAAGAAATGGATAGAAGAAACAAGAGAGAGAGATCAGAAAGAGAGCTGCCACTAGTGTTATGTACTGTTCATCTTCTCTATTTTCTCTTTGGATGGTATTCTTCAATGAACAATGCTGTTTTTTTATTATTTATTTTAATCATTTTTTTTAATTTTATCATTTTATGTGACGTTTGTTATATTTCATGTGTTGGTTTCTTCTCCCTTACATTTTCTTGACAATTCAAGGTAGATGTGATTATTTTCGGTTCGGTTTGATTTTTATCAAAAAAATAACCAAACTGGTTTTTTTTCTTAAAAAACCAAAACCGAATCGGTTCAAACCGACCAGCTTCGGTCCGGTTCGGTTATTTTAGAAAAAAACCGGTTCAAACCAGTTTGGCTCGATTTTTTCCGGTTTGGCTCAGTTTATTTCTGGTGTGACTCTGTTTTTTCTGTTTGGCTCGATTTTTTCCGGTTTGACTTGGTTGTTTTCCGGTTTGAGTTGGTTTTTTTTTGTTTGGGTTTGGTTCAGTTTTTTCAATTTTAGGTTTATAAAAAGGAACCGGTCGGTTTTTTTAAAATTCTAATCGGTTTAATCGGTTTTTTTTCACGGTTCGGTTTTTTCGGTTAATTTTTTCTGGTTCTCTCGGTGTAATTGGTTTTTCGATTTTTTTACTCACCCTTAATTCAAGGTGTTTGAAGAAATTTTAAAATTGAATTAGAGGCGAATTAATGAAATGAGATTTGAATTTATAGTATTGAAAAAATTTAAAAGAAAAGGACCAAAAATAAGGAGAAAAAAAACTAACGGGCCTTTTCAAATTCTCACAAAAAGTCATTTTTGTCTAGAATTTTTCCATTTGTTCATTTTTAATCCCTTTAGTTTTAGGATTTTACAATTTGATCCTTAACTTCATTTTTTTTATGTTTTAGTCCCTCAATTATGAGAGAAAAGAGAGATGAGAGAGAAAATGGTTAGTTGACCACATTTCAACACCAAAAAAAGTCAATCTTAGTTCTAATGGATTCTTCTTGATGATAGGAATACCACTTTGATGTTTTTGAACTTTGATCTTGCTAGAAAAAGTAGATTGTGGCTTAGCAAAATGTTTTTTTATTTTATTTGATTTTGATTTTTTTTTGTCTAATTTAAGGGTTTTTTGTGATAGAAAATGAGTTTATTTAGGTGTTTAGAGTGTTTTTGAGGTATTTTCATTTGAAAATTGGATTAAAATGGATTTTTAGGGTCCTAAATCTCATATATTGATTTTTAGCCACCTCTTATGGTTAGAATTTTTACTAGTAGATGATGTATTGTTTGACACTACATATGCCGTGTCGTCTATTTATTTATTTTTAAAATAAAAAGATGGAATGGTGTGTATTAAACAAAAAAAAAAGTTCAAATGTGTAGGTCTTGCCTTGTAGGTCCACTCGCATCTAGGTTTTTTTGTATTGGGCTAGGCATGTGCACCAAACCATCAAGGCTGATGTGTTTGACCTCTTTCAATACAATCTTTTGGTTTTTTTTTATTGAATTTTTTCCTTGTATTTTAATTAAAATTCATTATAAAAAAATGATTCAAATTAAATTTAAAATATTATCTCATTAAATACCATTTAATTTTGCCTTTTTTTGAAATAAGATTATTTCCTTTTTATAATATTAGCAATAATTTATTTATTTATTATCTATGAACCTAATGTAGATTAATTTTTTTAGATTTGTGAGCATGAGTATTAAAAAACAATTATATTTTCTTATAACTATTGTACAAGATTTTCTCATATTAAAGTTATCCCTTCAATTGCATATAAATAACAAGACATGATTTTCAATGTTTTTCTTTCTTTCTTTTTTGTTAAAACATTTTTAAATAAAAAAATGATGCTTATGATAAAAACAAAAAAATATTTTAGTTAAAAAAAATGAAATGAATTGATAAGGAAATGTAGTTTAGATTGAACGTATGTATTTTTTTCCATCATATTTTGACTGCCTTTACTTTTAATTAAAAAAAATATTTTGGTAAAAAAATGCATGAATAAAAATAGAATAATTTGTTTATATATATATATATATATATATATATATCACAAAACTTTCAATCATAGTTTTTTTATACAAATATTTATTTTAATTGTAAAAAACTAAATAAAAATAGATTTTAAAAATTTATCTCGAGGGGTAAATAACTAGTATTATACTAAAAGATAATAGAATACCATTATTCATGGGGTTATGAAAATCCATTTTGATCCTTTAATTTTTCATATTTTCATATCCCTGTAGTTTTGGTGGCTTTTCATTTTGGTCTTTCCATTTTTTATATATATATTTTTGTAATAATTCCTTTACTTTTAAGCATTTACATTTCAATCCTAAACTTCCATTTTTCTGGTGTTTTTTTGTCCCTCTGAGTTGAATGAGAGGTTAAAAAGTCATTGTAAAAGCGGAGGAAAGAAAAACCTCTTGATTGGCCAAGTTCTTGCACAAAAAGGATTGATCTACCCCTGAATGAATTTGCCTGAGAGATGGGAGCATATGATTTTGGCCTTTAATCATGTGAGAAAATGTTGATTGAAATTCCAAAAATAAAAAAAGTCAGTTTGATTTTAGGTTAACACCATCATATGCCCACCTTACCAGAAAGATCTCAGCATGGTGATTCCAACAACGTGAAGAAAAGGGATTGTTGGCTATTAGGAGATATCACATATGCTGTCTTAATGGTGCGGATACTAGCTATTTATTTTTAATTATAATTTATATTTATTAAAATATCAAATTATTTTTTATCCAATTTGCTTATAACAAAAAAAACCAGTAGAAAAATATGAAAACATCCATAGATGCTAGTTTTAAAATTTTCTTTTCAATGATATTTAAATTGTTTTACTATACTTTAAAAATGTAAAAAGTTATATTTATTCTTGATCAATCTAATAATGACTAATGAATTTTATGAAAATACATCATTACCTCCGATATCAAGTTTAATGATTTTTTTATAGGAAAAGTAAAATTGACTCTACATTATTTTAGTAAATAATGTTTTTTCTAATGCGATTTAGGTTTTGTTAATATTCCATGAACCATCAATGTAAAAAGTTCCTAACTTTTTATCTCTTAAGATAAAAATAATTAGATTTCAGAATATTAACAAACTTAAAACTCAAAAATAAAAACATCTCTGTTCTGGAATTTAAAACTCTTTTAAGTCATTTAATATCTTTTCCAAAAAAATATTAACTTTATTATTAAAGGGTCTTGATCAGTCCTGATTGTAACTGTTTTTTTAAGTACTCAAAACTTCTATTATAAATATGGAGTTCTTTATATTAAAAAGAAAAAAGTTCAAGAATATGGATATTTTGATTAATCATTCTCGCAAATATTAAATAATTTTTATTTATATTTTTTAGATTTTGGCACATCATTACTAAGTATTTTAGATCTACACATTAGACGAAACCAGATTAAATAAGTATTCTTTTAATATTAATAAAGAGACCATAGTTTTCACTCTTATCAAATGTAGAATTTGAATATATATATACTTGTACCTATACAACAGGTGATCAACATTAATGTTCAATGTTCTGTGCACTTTCTTCTTCTGTACATTGCTGGTAAAAAAGTTGCCTTTCTTTATTTTTTATAGGGTTATTATTGTTTTATAATCTGATTTATATATTTAATAGATTAATCCGAGTTGATTTAATATGTTATTATTTTAATATTTTAAAAAAATAGCATTCAATATATTATTATTTTAATATTTTTAAAAAATATTGTCCAACATGTATTATATTTTGAATTTCATAATTATTTTTCTATTAAAAAATATATTAAAATGTTTGAATATTTTTTATATAAAAAATAAATTGATCCGATCCACCACGTTGTAAATGTAAATTCTATTATTAGGCCATAAGCTACTTCACTCATTCCAAAATGATCAAGGTGGAGACTAATACTTAATTAATCCTTCTTTTCCAACCTACACAATATTATTTTATCCACCTTGACACATAATTTAAACACATTCTTTTCTCCAACTTGATTCATAATTTAATAATGAAAAAATCGCATCACTGCATAATGGTGGCAATGGTTGGTCCATTGATTTCAATATCCAAATAACAATTTATTTTTTATTTTTTTTATGAAACGAGATTGTTGTTTAGTTACCAAAGCACACAATGATTGATGTGTCAATTACTCAGCCATGACTGCTTGTTAGCTTAGAAAATTTGCAGTAGGTGGCCATAGGCTAATATCATATATATAGTCTGGGTGTTGATTTTATCAGGATCTTGTATGATCTGTAATGGAGATTACGGTATCTAATTAAGCTGGAATTTCACATGTTTTGCCTTTGTATATTCAAATTCAGAAGGAATAATGGGTCTTCAAGTTTTTTTTAGAGCTAATTATTAAAAATACACGTGTACTGATGCACAAAAAAATTACAAATTAAATTTAGTATTTATATACAATTCTAAGTTGATCCAAAAATAATTTTACCAGTAAAACCTAGAATATTATACACAGGAGTTTAGACATGATATAGGGTTCTCATAAATACATTAGCTCAATCATTTAGGGAAAAAAAAAAAAAGTTCTCAATCGATTCATAAACTAGTTCGAAGATATGGAACAAAAAGTGAACTGAAATCTACTATTGCTGCATGTTTCAGTACTGTCTTGCAATGAAACTGAGAATTTCGTTTCATTAGAATTGCGTTATGATAACGCATTTTCCAAGTAATTTCTGATGGTCCCAGCCATACAAAGACGTTTCACGACCGCAGCACTTTCCTGGAAATTTCACTCTGATCACGGGCACATGCCACTCCTCCCAGCTGCAGCCATACTCCTAACCCAAACAAGATTCATCTCATCAGTGACAAATGAGTCCAAACTTGTAAGTTTCAGGATGTTAGGTATCCCACCGAGCGATGCATGATAGATTAATAATAATAAAAAAAGAAAAGAAATCACCGTTTTATCTTGGGATTACTGGACATGGCGATGTTTAGTCATATAAAAAAGGGAGATTATGAAAGGAGACACTGTTCATGAAAGCTGCACATGATGCCTGCAATCATGGAGGGTGCTGTGTGTTGTTTAAGTGTCATTGTTTTCTCTTATGGTCCATGTTTAATTTGAGCACTTTAAGTTTATGATATGCTAAAAAAAAAACAAAAACCTTAATCAATTAGACAAAGCATGACATATATAATGTTGAAAACACGTAAACCTCAGCTTGGAAGTTAATGTAACGTGATGTTTTAAAATGTTAATAGAATAACCTTTAATTTACTTTTTAAAAATTATAAATTCAAGTTCTACAGGGTTATTAAAGTTTTACATAATTATTAATTTTAAAACCCGTATAATTAGTCGAGATTCGTACAAACTAATTCAAACATTTATATTAATAAAAAGATAATAATAGAATAAATATTTTGATTTCATCGTGGATGAGTTTTTAATCCACTCATATCAAATAATTTCTTTTTATGAAATTTAACTCATATTATATTCTAGATCAATTTATCAGACATGACTGAGTTTAATAATATTGTTTTAACAAGAACAGGATATTAATCACTAGGTTGATAAATTAACCCGTGGCTGTTGATAAACCGATTACGAAAGTGGTGGTGGTGATGTGAGATGCAAGTGTAGCAGATACCGACAGGGAAGGATCCCATTTTTCTAAAAGCTGGAAAAATGATCATAGCTATCGTAATAAGTCTTCAAAAATTGCTGAATATTCACCTAATGATAAAGATTTGCATTGATTTATCCCTTCCAACTAACCAATTAAAAAATATATAAAAATATTTTTTTAATCGGAAAAAAGAATAGAGCAGAAGAAAGGCATGGATGCTAATAACAATAATGATAATAGAGTATAGTTTTTCTTTATCATTCTTCCACATTTTACGTATTAAATAGACAATTGGTTCGAAATTCATAATTTTAATCCATTTCATGAACTCTATTGAAATAATTGGTTCTATTAAAGTACTCTTGATTAAAAGGGACCGAAATATTATTCAAAAGAATTTGTCACGTTTAGAAGTAATCATTTATTCATTATTCAAGACTAAAAAAACCTTTTTCAAACGCCATATTTCTCTTTTATCTTAAAAAAACTAAGCTAGCCTATTAAAACAATTAAGGTAAGATAATGTAGCGTGTGAAGAAGAGTGATTGTCGATCACCATTGAATGAATCCTAATTCACACACATTATTGATTAATATTACCTTATCTTACATAATATTTGTTTTTAATTTTGTTGAAGTTTTAAAAATCGAACTAATCTAAAAATAGGATTTTAAGGTTAGATAATTGGTTAATCAATTGGTCATACTAATGTCATCTATTATCCCTAACCAAGGGAGCTTATATTTGGTGCTTGGTAGGTTAAGATGGTTTGTAATTGGTATATGCAAAAAGTCCCTTTTAGTAGAGTTGAGGACTCTCCGATGCTTAAAAAAATATCTTTTTGGAAAGAAAAAATACAAGAATATTCTAGATAGAGATGCTCTGAAAAATACAAAAATACAGTAGAGAATGAAGGCTATGAACTTTTGTTTTAAAGGTTTCATGATGTATTTATAACCCATGAATCTTGTTCTTTTGTGAAGAAGAGAGTTTGAAGTGTAATTTTAACCTGATAACATTTAATGAGGGATAAATATCCCTTACATCTATATGAATGTTTGATGGGAATATAATGAGTCTTTGGAGGACTTTTATACACCTAAAAGGTGTAAGGAGATTAGAGTCTAAGATGTCAAATGTAGCTAAATTCATGGAGGATGATCATTCCCTTGGGCATGCTAATAAAGGATGGTCATTCTCTTGGGGTGCCTAAGGGAGGATGGTCGTTACCTTGGATTTTGTATGATTGTGAGACTCACATTGTCTTAGACTTCTCGGACTATCAAGTCCAAGTGTCTTGGTCCTAATATGTTTTCCAGACCCGCATTACCTCATTCTCTTGGGCCTGCCAAGGGAAGATGACAATTCTCTTGGATGTTATAAGGGATGATGGTCATTACCTTAGACTTGACTGACTGCCAAGTTTAAATATTTTAGGTTTGACATGGTTGTTAGACTCACGTTATCTTGGACTTGACTAATTGTCAAGTCCAAGTACTTTGAGTTTGATATATTTGCTAGACTCACGTTACTTTGAACTTAGTTAAATCTCAAGTTCAAGTATCTTGGGTTTGACATGTTCGCCAAACTCACATTATCTTGGACATGACGAGTGGCTAGGTCCAGGTACTTTAACATGCCAGACCCACGTTATTGTGGACTTGACTGATTGCTAAGTCCACAAGCAATACACTTGATGGAATGCCAAGTGCAACTATCTTGAATCTAAAATATTTGCTAAACCCACATTACCTCATTCCCTTAAGCGTGTCAATGAAAGATGGTTATTCCCTTGGGTGTTCCAAGGAAGGATGTGCATTCTCATGGGTGTGCCCTGGGCTTCGCATACTATCGAGCTTAGTATGCCCGGGACTTGACACACTGCCAAATCCAATAGCGTTTAGGTTTGACTGACATCAAACCCATCACGACCATAGCCAGACCCAATATTATTAAAACTTGGAACATTGTGAAATCCAATAACAGCTGAGGCTCTGTTTGGGAACCCGGTTGAAACCGCGTTCCCTCAAATTTTAATTATTTTGCTAAAAATTATTATTTTTTTATATTTTTAGATCGTTTTGATATACCGATTTAAAAAATAATTTTTAAAAAATAAAAAAAATATTATTTTAATTTATTTTTAAATAAAGAACAGTTTAAACCGGAACCATCATCTAAATTCCAAGCACGCCCCGAGTATTGGTGTCTGGTTTCTCTTTCGTATGCTGGCTCTATAAATAGTGTAAGAGTTTGGCCTTCTGAATCTACTCTCACTCTCTTTCGCTCTCTCGCAATCATTCCCTTTAATTTCTCTGCATATTATCTTCATTAGCGAAGCTACAAAACTCCAGATTTCCAATTACTCAGGTAAAAAAATAAAATCCGAACTTGTCTTTGTTGCTCACTTTTCTAGCTCAAAATACATCTTTTTGTGACCAAGATACTTGCATTTTTAGTTTCTTGTTTCTTTTTAGGTGTTAGGGTTAGAATGTGAAACGGGTTTGTTTTACCATAACTGAAGCCTCTGGTTCAGACCCTGTTATGAATTATATGTTATTGGGCTGTTGGTATGCTAAATTTCAAATCTTTGTTCAATTCAGTGACATGGGTAATTACCTTGTCCTTTGTTTCTTTAGCTAATTCTGAAAACAGCTGCTTGTTCTTGCCTTCTCATGAATTATGTTCATGTAATTTTCAGTGGAACTTTTAATTTACCCTAGTTTGTTTTCACTAGCTGTCTTGTACTAATTCTTTCCAACGATATGAGGTCACTGGTCAGTTTATTGTTTCTCATGTGCTCTTTCTTTTCTATTTTCTACCATAAGTAATATCCCCGGATGCTCTGATGTTGTTAAGTCAAGTAAAATAGTATTTTTTTTCTCTTCAAGGAATATGTTTGTGTAGCTTTCTAAATATTTCATTTGTCCTGTAATTTCAACCTCTCTCTTGAGTAGGTGCTTTTTATTTGGTTAATTCTGATGTATAATCCCTGACTATGTTTCCTTGTTGGTGGGATTAGGATTTGGCTGGCTGGAATTCCTTTTTGTCTTTAAGGGAGTAGGTTTTGCCATTATCTCTCTTATTTTTCTTTCCTCTTCACTTGGTTAATTCTACAAACTTTTACGATATTAATGAGATTCGGGCTAATTAAATGTTAAATATGAAATTTTGTAAGCTTGGTGTAACGAATTACGTATGCAAATGTGTCGGTTAGCACTACCAACTTGTTTTTTCTTTTTAGGAATGGCCATGTCATGATTTTGTTATCAGTTTGTGTTTACATGTAATTTTTCTTTAGGTTTTCCAGTTATGAAGCATTTAATTTAGAATCTTTGGTTCTGTGTTAAATGAAAAGTAATTCTAGTAATCATTGTTTAACTTTTTCTTTGTCCTCTTGTTGATTTTATAAAATACAGAATGGGAAGTGCTGATGGCAGCTATGGTGCATACACCTATGAGGCCCTCGAGAGGGAGCCTTACTGGCCATCTGAAAATCTCAAAATTTCCATCACTGGAGCAGGTGGTTTTATTGCCTCCCACATTGCTCGCCGTTTGAAGTCTGAGGGTCATTATATTATTGCTTCTGACTGGAAGAAGAATGAGCACATGACAGAGGACATGTTCTGTCATGAATTCCATCTTGTTGATCTTAGGGTCATGGATAATTGCCTGAAGGTTACAAAAGGAGTTGACCATGTTTTCAACCTGGCTGCTGATATGGGCGGGATGGGCTTCATTCAGTCCAACCACTCTGTCATTATGTATAACAACACAATGATCAGCTTCAACATGCTTGAAGCTTCCAGGATCAATGGTGTTAAGAGGTTAGTTGTTGTGGATTGGATAAGGAGCAGTCCTGTTTAATTTGACATGTGCTCATAAAGTGTTGATGTTTTTCTTCCTGCAGGTTATTCTATGCCTCTAGTGCTTGTATTTACCCTGAATTTAAGCAGCTGGAGACTAATGTGAGCCTCAAGGAATCTGATGCCTGGCCTGCAGAGGTTGGTTGCTCTTTCTGGTTAAGAGGAATGCAAATCACTTATATTTTTACCTGTAAATGATTGGAGTGCTTGATGAATATAATTTCCCAACTTGTGTTTTAGCCTCAAGATGCTTATGGCTTGGAGAAGCTTGCAACGGAAGAGTTGTGCAAGCATTACACCAAAGACTTTGGAATTGAATGCCGCATTGGAAGGTTCCATAACATTTATGGTCCTTTTGGAACATGGAAAGGCTAGTGCTTAACAACTGCAATCACTTGCTATATGGAGGGATTTCTTGCTTTGTATTAATTTTTTCTGCTTCCTTGGTTTATTCTAATTTTTTATTTCATATGTTCACCATAGGTGGCAGGGAGAAGGCACCCGCTGCTTTCTGCAGAAAGACTCTTACTTCTATTGATAAATTTGAGATGTGGGGAGATGGACTTCAAACCCGATCCTTCACATTCATTGATGAATGTGTGGAAGGTGTGCTTAGGTGAGTGCTTTGTATTTTTTCTATCATGTATAATCGAAGCACTCACTTGTGTTCTCGGGATACTTGGGTTCGTACTGATATTGATCACCATTCTTGTCATATCCCATGGGTTCTGCCAGTATTATTAATCATCCTTGAATACATTTTCTCTGTTTCAGATTGACAAAGTCAGACTTCCGCGAGCCAGTGAACATTGGAAGTGATGAGATGGTTAGCATGAATGAGATGGCTGAGATTGTTCTCAGCTTCGAGAACAAGAATCTCCCTATTCATCACATTCCTGGCCCAGAAGGTGTGCGTGGACGTAACTCTGACAACACACTAATCAAAGAGAAGCTTGGTTGGGCTCCTACAATGAAGCTGAAGGTACCCGTCTTTCAAGATATGATTTTGGGTTATGCATCCTCTGTTTAGCCTTGCCTTTACCACCAAGGACTCTGAACATGCTAATTATTATGTTGCAGGATGGACTGAGAATTACATACTTTTGGATCAAGGAACAGATTGAGAAAGAGAAGTCACAAGGAATGGACTTGTCTATATATGGTTCATCTAAAGTTGTGGGAACCCAAGCACCCGTTCAATTGGGCTCACTTCGTGCTGCTGATGGTAAAGAATGAAATGTTGAAGCTATAGATGTCTTGCAGTTATACTTCAGAAAGCCAGGTTTTCTTATTATGATATGTCAATGATATTGTGGTGGGAAATCAGCCATGGTTCTGGAGTCACAGGGCTGTAATCCACATTGCTCTAGTTTCGGGTGTGCACCATGTTGGTTTTTCCGAGGGAAGCTTTTATGCCCTCATTCCTATCAATCTGGTTTTTTCTAGCAACCTGCTACTGTAATATTATGTTGCAGGCGTAATAGCCTTGGAACCTCATTTTGTTCCTGCAATAACTATTTACCATTGGTGGTCTGTGATGAATAATATTTCTTTTCACCATTGTTGTTTAGATTCCAATGCAACAGATTCCGTTGTTCCTTGCCATAAAATTTCCTTTTTTATGATGCCAGAGTAGATGACAGTTAGCTTACATGGTAAATTGTAATGGAGTAGTTTACCTGCCTCTGGTTATTGTGGCCAAGTTTATACTGGATGGTGCTGTAACCTTCCATTGTTGTCCTCCAATAAATATTTAGCGAAAACACGAGAATAAAATCTGGTGCCCCCAATTTAATGCGACTAATTCTAGACAGTGAAAGGCACCGACCAGGTCACGGGCTTGGATGTGGTGGTTCACAACTTGGGGGAGCGATTTAAAAGGGCTATGGACTATGGTTCAAGAGAAACACAAGGAACCTATCGTGTAACGTGGAAGAACAAGGCTCCAAAAAGTACATGCTCGATGTCCAAACTCTTGTGTTTTGTCAATATCCATGTTATAATGTCTGAGAACGACAACTTTTTGCAATTTGCTTGAATAAATCCGCTACATGTGGGGTAGATTTGCACCTGGTGCCCTCTTCCTGCAAGTCCTTGACTGATGAGCACTTTCTTGTTTGACAAATGATCAGCCTAGTATCATTTGTCAAACCAGAGTGCCTTCTTCCTCCTCCATCTCACATACATGATACCCCTACGCCTAATGTCATCAACACAGTGAAATGCCACTGTTGAGATCGAGAACCACCGTTAGTCACCCAGAGTGAGGGAGCCGAAGGACTATTTAGGGCCACTCTCTTGGACACCTCTTGCAAATCAAAAGACAGTAACATCATCAACACAGAGTGGAAAGCCGCTGTTGAGATCAAGAATTCATCGTTGGTCACCCATATAAAGAGGAAGAACATATGCCTCACACAAAAAAAGACATTCTAGCAAATTGGCTTCATCAAGGCATTAAACATGACAACAATCAAGGTTTCAACAAATATAAGAAGCTGGGCCAAGCAATTTTTTTTTTTCTTTAAAAACTTCATTTTCATCAAGCTATCACTGTAATTGATGGGCAACCCAGACATAACTCTTTTCTAATCGTCGCTAGAGTTTTCTTCAATCCAAAGGCTAACCACCACACCCATGAACCGATTCTTAACCGTACAAATGGCTGGATTTAAGACCAAGGAGGAGAGAAAATTCAAATAACTAGCACAAAGCTTTGGGTTGTTTACTTCCCTTTGCCCATAAAATTTCTACTAGATCTGACCTTCAATTGGAGATGAGAAGCCAATTTGGAGCTTTGTTAGGGTTTTCTTAAGAGGGAGAAATTATATCTAAAAAGAGAGAGAAGGGTCTCGAGTAAGATTCGTCGTGTTAGTTTTATAAAAAAAGAATGGGTAATTGAAGCCAAGCCAGACCTCCCACCTGACATGGAAGAAGAGGTCACAACGAATTCAACAAAATAAAAAGACATCAATCAGAGCTCGAGTGAATGCTAATATTTTGCCCAGAGGATGTAGGCCTTCCTCATGCCCTGGCGTGTGCTTCACATGCGCAAGGTACTTTTCCCTTTTTCTTTTAATCCAGTCCCTCGATTTTTAAAGCCCTTTCAATCCAGTTCTATATTTGTTTTAATTGATTTTTTTTTTTAATTTTATCATTTAATAATCACATAAAAGCATTACATAGATATACTACCACCAAGATAGATACAGGAAGGGTGTAACAATGTGTGTATATGATGATATTCATGTCTGTAAAATCCAATCGACATACATGGATAGTAGAATTATATGTGATACTGCACAAACAACCGGTGCTACCTGTCAGACAATTTGAAATAAGATACCAAATTGCCTCGCTCAACCGTCCAGATCACAGTAGATAGGATTGGCCTCAAGCTGCTCTGCAAATTTCTCAAGAATTTCCGTCACAAGTTTCCTAAATTCATCTTCCTCTTCAGAAGCACCCTCTCCACTGTCTATGGCAGCAAATACAGCATCATAAAGTAGAATCACTGCTTCATTGGCTTCTGCTGGTGGCAAGCCCAGTTCTTTTCCATTTTTCTCCAGGAAATCCTTGATTATCTCTGTGCTCTTATGGCCACTCTTTCCGTTGTCCTTTTCCTGCTTTATCTTTGCTATTACATCATTCAATTTCTTCTCGTTAGCCAAAACCTGCAAATGTTTACGAGAGATCATGGCAATTTCCATAATAGGAAAATCTAAATTTTAACCATCCAGTTATTTCTACACAATGTTTGTGCTCGTTGTCAATAAATCCTAGCTCAGTCCATAGTGAGCCAACAAAGCCACTATCATTGAATTTCTATAATTAAAAATACATGCTTGACGTTTCACTAAAAAAAAAACTGCGTTTCTATGTATCTCTCTAACTTGAGTTGTGATTTCCATACCTATGTGCCTTGGTAATTTTGTGATTGGTTCTATAACAGCACTCACGACCAGCTGAGTAGACTGCTGATTGTCAGAAACAGTAAATTGGGGCATGCTTTTCCAATTTTACTTATCTTGGTCAACCTAAGCCAGCAATCTAGTCAAGGATCTAAATGACTGAACCAAATTGGGGTTTGAAAACAGTGTCACTGTGTGGTCAAGTGACTGAAACCAAATCTATCAGTTTCTTTAGTGACCTCAAAAATATGGAGACATCCTGAGCACTTCAAAATCATACATTACTAGCAAACTTATAAAACCTATCACATACAATAAGGTTTACAGAATATCTACATGCTTCCCATTTCCTCCCATCCAGATAACATATTTCTACATCTTAATTTGTCAGCACAGGATGGAGTTAAGCCACGTGGGAAAGCAGAATTAGAAAATTCATATGGGATCAAACAACGTTAAAGATTTAAAGAGTAAAATGTTCCTTAATTTCCCTTTGAAAACTTCAATAAACAGACATGCAGAGATACCACCAGTTGGGGATAATTAACTTAATGATAAGATGCTGATAACGACCTACCTTTTTTAGCTCAGAACCATTAACTATCTTGATGTTATGGATGACTGCAAAATGCTTTTTAGCCAAAGCATCTGCAACTTCTTGTAGAATAGGCTGAAGTAACTCGGCAAATTGTGATTGGCCCAATTCTCCTTCCTCCTCTGCTCCATGCTTCTTTAAAATGTCATTTATCAAAGGAAATTCTGTTCAACCAGAACATGTATTCATCAACTTTCATGCAATAGAGAACAATTGAGTAAGAAGGAAAAAGTCATCAATAAAATTAAATTACTTTTGAATGATGAAGGGAAAGAACTAATACTAATCTCCAGGAACCAGAGCATACTTTGGCTGCTCTAAATCTCGGAAAAACAAAGAAAACGAGAAGGCAATTATGATCAACATGATTCCAGAGGTCAATTTCACAAACAACAGCCGGATTAGGATCCTCTCATGTTCTCTTAGGAACATGACCAATCATATTCCAAATCTCACAATTGATTTTGAATTCAATGATTTAGATTAGATGAGAGAAATAAAATAATGAATTAAGTTTTTTTCATTTTTATCATACACTAAATCATGACCATTCAATTTGAATTCAATGATTTAGATTTAATGAACAATGTGGTCATATTCTTACAGGATCCAAATCCATACCAGTTAAGGCTTAATGAAGAAATTTGGTGAATTTACATATCAAACACCATCAAAAGAATGAAACTAGTCCACCTAAGAAACTTACCATATTTGAGTTATTTTTCCAAAATAAAAAATATTTTCCTCATTACTTCCCATAACAAGCTGAGTGAGCTTACAAATTGTTCCAATTACGCAAACTATTCAAAATTAGATGGCCATACTAATCCTGTTATCCTAAAATCAAGTAGGATTTTCGAAAAGATTAGAATCTACTACAATACCAATCAAAAAGTCCTAAGGTAGGTAACATTCATTCTCCATATCATCACTCATCAGCATCAGCTCAAAATGATTATGCACAATATGCAGCAACAAGTACTTTTTTTTCCCTTATATATATATAAGAAGGAGAGCTATATGCTCTAGATGAAACCGATTACATTCTACACATTCTTGGAGTAGCCACTCATATATCCTCTAACAAAAGCTTGAGGCAAACTATGGAGGCATCAGGGAGGTACAAAACCCCAATATCCAAAGATCAAGCGTATGAAACCAACCAGTACTTCTTTTATTGAACAAGAAAAATCAAGGGTGCAATGATCAAACAAGAAAATTTAAAAATCCATGGTAGGTCAACAATTCATGAATTTTCCATGAAACAAAATGTCGCACCTTGACAGAAGGTAGCAGGCCTGCAGGTTTTGAAGTTGCCAGTTAAACAGACGGCAACTGGTGACCTAAACTAAAACAGGGAAGAAACACCTTCCTAAATCCTAAGAGGAAAACAACAATTCCCAGGGAGTTTTGAAAGAGAACGACTAGACGCTACTATCTTGTCAGTAGAGCATGACAATACCAGAACTGATAAAAGCAGAAAGCAATCAAATCTTAAGGTGTCCTCAGATATTTGCAAAGATTACCAAATTCATATTTACGCTGCTGTTGACAAAAAGTAATTAAAAAACTAACAGATCAGCGGTTACATCACAGGGTTCTATGGCATAAGACAGTACAGTTCATTCTAAGTAAAGATTATATCCATAGTAATGTAAGTCCACAACACCATCGACCTGTAAGCGTTGCAATTTGTGAATCAAGGAAGCACATGCGGCCAATTATTTGATAATTCAGCTTAATAACACTCTTTATATTCTTGATACACCTTAATAATACCAATCAAATAGCTACAGTTGATAAATTATACAGATGCATGCACAAATGACTTAAGAAATAAGAGGGAAAGGGAAGAAAACCTTCAAGAGGAGGGACACCCATTTCGACTCCCATATTAACAACTGCATTTCTTATCTCCCTCTTGCTAATCATCCCTTTATCCTCTGTATCCAAATCAGTAAATAAATTCTCTGCTATCATAGCAAAATCATCTTCATCCTCCAAAAACATCCGCAACGCACTCCCATCCAAAATCGACGCCACTAATGGATTATCTAATCCAACAAAACATAACAAGGATTTAAGAAACGTATTATCCTCACAATAAATAAATACATAAAAACACATTTGTACAGGATTGGCTACCAAGATCAATACCTTTGAGTTCATCAGCGATGGCGGAGAGATACTCATTGAGCTTCCTTGAAGCCTCTTCTGGACTGAGTTCTTTACGTCGGAAATCGACGTCATCGTCAACGCCGTCGATGTTCATGCGAAGGAGAGCTGAGGACTTGAGGTGTTGAGGCAATGAGAGGCCAAGGAGAGAGCGGGAGGCTTCAGATTCTGCTAAATCGAGGACCTGAGCTCCGGTAAGAGAGACGGTGTCCTCCCGTAAGGACACATGGAGCGATCTTAGAGTGTCTCCGTCTAGTACGGTTATGCCTACGTCGCACATTTTGTAGAGAGGGGAGGGACTTGAGAGGATTGTCGTCCGAGGTTTGAGAAAGGAACAAGGAACTGAATGGTCTGAATGAACTGGTCTTGGTTAAAAACTCTAGGAATGTCGTAGGTAGTAAGGAACTGCTAAAGACTTTCTAAGGTCTTCTTTTGCACTTTGATTTTCCTACAATTCCGAAACTGCCACTGTTCTTGCGATGATTAATTAATTAGTTCCTTGATGATTTTTTTTTTTGAAATAAGAAGAAAATTTTTGTTTCAAAGATAATTTTACCTGCAGAAAAAGGACGACTTTTTAGGATCTCACAGTATATTTTTTATATTTTTTTAAAATTAATTTTGCTACGATCTATTTACCATTGTGTTTTAAAATTAATTTTATTATGACCTATTTGACATGCAGCACAAGAAAAATAGGATTTAATTATCATAAACCTTTGTTTTTTTCCAACAATTTTATTGATATGATGATTTGGTAATTCAGTAGGGAAGCAAGGGCAAAGGTGTAAAAGGTTACAAACGCGGGACGGAGGATTTGTAGGGCCAGTGGTTGAGTTTGGTGGGGACACCTCATGAGATTTTTCCTGTGACAACGCGCTTGGGCCTTCATATACATTGGATTTGGGTGGTTTCCTTTATTTGTTAAAACAATTTATTTTCTGAATTTCGGCCGAAAAATGTTCCCATGTCATCAACGAGAAAAAAGAGAGCAAAAAACTGTAATTATTTTCATAGATCAAACAATTATAATGTTGTATATTAAAGAAAAATAACAAGCCATCCATGAGAGAATATTTATATATAAGAAGAGGGTACAGACATGGATCCAAAGCCCCGCCGCTGGGCTTGAAAAAATCCATCAAACCATTTGAACATCGCCGAAAGACCTTGATTTCATATAGGATGAATCTTCGGCTTCAAAAGCTGAGTTAGTCTTGGTATTCTGAAATGTCTCCTCATCATTCCACAGTGCAAAAGCTTCCTCTCCATGTATGGCATCATCACCGATTTGCAGTTCATCATCAGACAATCTTAGTGGAACAAATAGCCCAACAAACCAACAAATCATGCTAGTAGTGGAAATGTTTATAAATATAACAAAAAGAATGCCTCCTAGTTGAATTCCCATTTGTCGGAGTCCGGCAGAAGTTTGACCATTTTGGAGTCCATATCCTAAGCCGATGTATTTTTCCCAATCGGGCACCATGTAAAAAAGGCGACATAATTTAGGCACGGCAAAAAAGCCGGTGAGGATGCCTCCTAGACCTCCGGCAATGGCATGCGTGTGGAATATGGCGATCGGATCGTCAACTAGTCTTAAGAACTTCACCTTCTTGTGTAGAACCATCATTGTGTACCATGGAACACTTCCTGATACAATTCCCATCAGAATCGCTGCCCAGCATTGCACAACTCCTGTTCAGAAAAGTATGATTTTGTCATGGGAAATTCTCAAAGGACTGTTGTGTTCTTCTCTAAAAATGAAGGTGCATATATGACCGGAAATAAAGTAAAATGACCTGCAGCAGGAGTGATGCAAACAAGACCAGTGATCATGCCTTGTACAGCGCCAATCACAGAGGGCTTTCCAAAGAAGCAAGTGTCGAGAAGTAGCCATGTAAGCAAACTAGTGGCTGTGCACACATGGGTGTTAAGGACTGCTAGAGATGAAATTGTACTGACAGCAAAGGGACCTCCACCGTTGAATCCGCTCCACCCCATCCAAAGCAAGCCTGCCCCTGCAAGCATCAGAATTATATTGTTTGGTGGGAACATCTCTCTGTCCTTGTCTATTCTTGGACCCACCTGGAGCAGTTCAGACAAGATTTGCAGATTGTTAGTTTTTAGTCTTGAAATTGAAAGCTATTGGTTTCTTGATTTCTAATGTTTCTTGTGGAGTTAACTCATCATGGAAGCTAGTAACCAAACACTCGACCACTACAACTCAGTGATCTTAACAGTATTGCTAGCTTATGTTAACATTTCAATAAATCAAGCGAAATCTGTGCTAATTTTGCATTTAGGCTTACCCAATATGCTGCGGTGAAGCCGGCAACACCGGCGGAGAGATGAATAACATACCCTCCTGAAAAATCAATTACCCCAAGTTTGGCCAACCATCCGTCGGGGCACCATATACTAAATGCAGTGATGGTGTAAGAAAATGTTAGCCACAAGGGCACAAACATGATCCAAGCGCGGAAATTCATCCTTCCTAATAGACAACCAGCGATCAAAATCAACGTGATGCACGCGAACACGCCTTGAAAAAACACCATTGTAGCTGTTGGAAAGTAGCCTAAAAATGCTTGCCCTAGCAAGAACTTCTCATCCAAGGCAACCGCAGGTTTTCCTAGGAAAAACACAAGTTTTTCACCAAATGACATGCGGAAACCCCACCCCACCCAACAAACAAGTACCATTGCAAAAGCATAAAAGACCATGAATGCTGAGTTTATGGCCCATTTCCTTTTTACTATGCTGCCGTATAAAATCACAAGGCCTGGTATGCTTTGAAGGCCCACTAGTGTAGCTGCTGTGAGCTGCCATGCATTGTCTCCCTTGTTCATCCATACCGGGCTAGCCTCATCGGGCAACAAGTTAGAGGGCAGCTCCATGCGATTTCTTGAGCAGTGTCAGGTTTTGTGACGTTTTCGAATCGAAATGGAGATTGAAATGCAAGAATGGCAAAAGGAAATGAGAAGTGATAGTTTCTATACGTGAATGAAGAGGAGAGAAAAAGGATATTGATTGTTTGTTGTTTATGCCTGGAGTGTTGTTTTTCGTGTATGGCATTGGGTTAAGGCCGGCCCGGGAAGGCAATTTGTCTGTAGGTTTGAACTTTCTCCACCAGAGAACAGAAGAGGAATATCTGACTCGGCAATAATCTATATTTTGGGAAGATATCAGCAATGATAGATCATCTAGCTAGCAAGCAGCCAATGACAAGAAAATTGTGTTCAATGGCATGCTAAATGTATCATTACTAACGTAATCAAGCATGGATATTTACCAACATTATACAACTAATAAAGGGGCACCAAAAAAACCTGAGGGGTGTAACTCAACTAATCAGGTTCTAGATTTGCTCTTTAGAGGTTATGAGTTCGAGTCTCATAAATTCCAGGATTACTGGAGGTTTACATAGTCGTTAACTTTTTAAAGGGCCCAAATGCTTCAATGAAATTAGACGAAGTTAAAATTTACATAGCGTAACTTCGGATCACCAAAGTATTAAAAAAAAATATAAGAAAAACACCAAAATGCTAGCCAAGAGCAGGTCCAATCGACGAGAGAGGTGATATGAAGTTAAAGATTGTCAGGGATAATATAAATCATATCTTAACACTTCACTTTACCTAACAATTTAAGTTATTGGGTTGAGATAGTTTTTCATGAGTTTAAATTTCACTATTATTATTCTTTCATCTAATTAATAGCATAAAATAGTGTGAATATGTGCAAGTTTTAAATTAAAATATAGCACTTAAAAAAATATATTAAAAAATAATATAAATTATATATTAAAATCATACATAACAATTTTAATTATTAGATTCACAATCATACTGCATTAATGAATAGTTTATTCACATAAACAGCACATCTTCGTGAGGTCACAACCTCAGTCTTTTCTCTCGTCTACGAGTGAAGGAACTAGTAAATGGTGATAATATCAGAGACCAAATGTAGTTATGTTAATTAATTTTCTTAGGAAACTAAGGTGGTTTGGTGCTATCATTCCTGTTTGGTGTTCATATGATCAAAAATTAATTTGAAAGAAAAAAAAACATAAAACTGATCATATGTTTTTATTTTCTGTTTTCAAAATCATAAACCAACAAAGGATAGCTAAATCTCTTGGGATCAAATGAATTGGATTTAAACTTCTAATTGTTTGATAAAAAAACTGTGATATCATATAAAAATAATTTAAAATTAATAAAAATTTTATTAAATAAAGATAAAAATGATTTTATTCTCAATGATCGTATTCACCTTTTTTTTTTTTTTTGGAATGCTTAATTAAAACTATAGGGTCAAGCACAACGTAAGTTAAGGTCTAAAAAGCCAGGAGAAATTGTATTAACTGGTCCATAGCTTCGGCTGCTCTTTCTTACTTTCCAATTTCATAGATTGTCAAATCCTAACAATAAAGCATGGAGTATTAATTAATTACACCAGCTAATTATATATATATATATATATATATATATATATATATATATAATGAAAAAAAATTAACATAAATAACCCATCCTTCGCCTTTCTATATATACTGTGGATTTGATTCAATGATGGAGTCGTCGTGCCTCTCATTGATGGTTCGGAGTAAAAGTATCAACAAAGCAAAAACAAAAGAACATATAAATCTCTCTCAAAACAAGCTTAAGATTCAGAGTAAAATCAGTCAAAAACAAGAAAGAAAAGAGGAAAAAAACAGCCAATCCAGTACTTGATATTAGAATTGGCTTGGAGTTTAAACATGGAAGGTGGTTTTTTTCTTTTTTTGCGGCTTACTTTGTTTGTAGGGGTGAGCATATATTTAATTTCTCGAGTCCTTTATTCTTTTGTTATGGCTATGCTTCGCCGGAGGAATTTTTTTGGTGGGTGAGGAGGCTTAGAAAGGGGTTTTTCAGGTGGGCCGCCGATGGTGGAAATGATTGGATTTGGTGTTGTGGGTTTGGGCATAAACAATCGGGGGTTGTGGGTTTTGCGTTCTGTTTATTTCAAAGGAAAGAGGGGAGAGGTTTTGGCATTTCAATAAAAAAAAAATAAAAAAAATTTGAAAGTTCGTGTCATTCATAGATGTTAAACCTTGGATTATCGGTGGATTGACTAGAAAAATTATAATTCCAATTAAATTTTTAGTTGAACAGAAAAAAATATTAACATGAATTTGATTCACTCAAGCTTTTAATGGTGTGATTAATTTAATAAATCCGACTGAGTTAATAATAATAATAATAATAATAATAAAAATACTATTATTTTAATAAAAATAATAAAATTAAGCTAACTGACCTGAAATTTAACTAATAATATAGTAATACAGATTTTTTTGGTCCCTTGGCAATTTCCTTCAATCTTTTACGTGAGAAAACTCAGAAAACTCTGGTTGCTGCCGTCAATAACCCTCCCGGTATCTAAGAGAGATTCACTTTCATTTAATATTAAGATCGCTTAAGACCTAGTTTGCTTGAGGTTTGTATTATAATGTCTTAGCTAGCTGTATTTTTTTTTTTCAAATAAGCAAAATAATATTATTCTTTCCAACACTCGCACAAAGTTCTCCAAAGTTCAGTTCTTGAGGTGTTAAATTAACCAATAATCATCCAATGTGTATCCACCTATGTGTACACAGATAATGTTAAATACAGTGTATTTCTACAGGAAATTCTTCACATATAAGATTTGCTCTAAAGATATGCAGTAGTGGTTTACGGAATCACTCGAAATAATCAACGGTCAATTCAATGTTTACCCACTATTCACGATTGTTTTCTGCACCGTAGAAGACTTTTGAGCTTTGATTTTGATCAAAACTTTGAAAACCAAGTTGCAGAAGATTCGTGGGCGCAAGGGTGGAAATTCTGCCCACTATTATGAGTCGTCTTTTGACTAATACTAAAATCTTTTTCTTTACATGGCACAAACAAGAGGGAAGCTGTGCCAATTAGCGTTCAGAGTTTGCATATATAAAAGGAACCTCTCGTTAAGTAGCTTTGTGTAGTCTAAGCATCCATTACATAAATTGTGTTTGTGTGTGTGTGTGTGTGTGTTCTAAGTTCTAACTTCAAAAACCAAGAGTTGTCTAGTTCCATAGAAAAAAACAAGCATGGTGGATGTGTTTACAGAGAAGCAGATTGCTGAGTTCCAAGAAGCCTTTTGTCTATTTGACAAGGATGGAGATGGTACATATCAAACTCACTTGTAGTCTATACTGTTCTGCTATGCTCTCCATCTCCTTTTCTTTTTCTTTGGATTTGTTATATATACTCCGATTATATATATACACTCTACTGACGTCTTGATGATTAATATTTGTTAGGGCGCATTACCTTTGAGGAACTGGCCACTGTAATCAAATCTCTTGACCATGGCGCCACAGAAGAAGATTTACGTCATATGATCAGAGAGGTTGATGTCGATGGTAATGGAACCATAGAATTTGGTGAGTTCTCGAATCTGATGGCAAGGAAAATTAAGGTAAGCATTATGCTATGATCCGTGTCGTGGGTTAAATATTTTTATTTTTTATAAAAAAATATATATATTCAAATTTTTTTAATATATTTTTGTAGTTCAAAAAAATATAACAAATTAAAAAGTTTATATATACATTTAATCAAATAAACTAAGAGTTATATGCGTTAATAAATAAATAAATAATCATTAATGACATCTAAAAACAAAACTTGAAAAACAGAGAGACAGATGTAGATCAATATATTTAATCTTAAAAAACAGAACATTAAATTGATTGAATAAAAAAAAAGAAATAACATGTAAGGCTATACATATTAAAAAATATCATTCGAAAATAAATTTTTTTAAAAACGTAGTTTATTTATATAAAAGATAAAAACAAAGTCTTAGATGAACAGAAAAATCTCTCTGAAAATTAAATGCATGATAAAAAAATCAATATTATTTAAAGAGACCCTCTGAACAAAATAAAAAAGAAGAAGTTTTGTCTATTTTTTTTAGTTTTTTAACCGGTCACGTCATTTTATCTCTTTTCAATTGTATTTTTTAAAGTTATAATTTCACTGTAACCATATCAGACCCAGGCGAATGGGTCTGGCATGGTTGTCAAATCCAGACGCCTGGGTTTGGTAAAGATGCTAGCAACAGAAGATGCGTCGCCTACTGAGGCATACAACGTGTCGCGTGTTTTGCCCAAATTTTGACCACTATGGTTGTCGGAAAATGAAAACCTATGCTTTTTTGACCCAAAAACCTCTTTTGCAACCCCTTTTTGACCCAAAACACCTTAGAAATCATGACAAACCCATTCATGGCCTCAAAAATCAAACTCAACCCGAAACCAAAAATCAACACGAGCTCAGATATGTTTTTTCACAAACTTTGAAGGTACAAAAACACCTAATATGAACTCCCTACATCAAATGGAACAATTTGACACAAAAACAACGCTGGAATCCGACCGAGGACCCCTCCCTCTCTCCTCTCTCAATCAAGGATAAAAAAATAATAATAAAAAATTTTTGTACCAAAATGGAATTGGAAAAATTTAAGGAACCATAATTGTATAGTATGATTGTTTAAATTGGAGGATCAAAGTGAATGTTTTCAAAATTTATGGTACGTCACCTATGTTTGCCATGCTTTTCATTTTGGTCCTCCACCTTCCAATCTCACTTTTTTATAAGAATTTGAAATCAATTGCTCCTTAAATAAGACTTGATCGTAAAAAAAAAAAGTTTGAGGATCAAACTGAAAAAAAATTTTGCTAAGTGAAAAATGTATAGTGAAAATCCAACGCATTTTAGTGTATAAGTTATATATAGTGGTCAATTTTTCAAACCTTGCCATGTCAATGGAAAGCACTTCACATGTTTTGATAATTAAAAACGTTGTACGTTTGTAGGAAAATGATGCTGATGATGAACTGAAAGAGGCTTTCAAAGTATTCGACAAGGATCAAGATGGTTACATTTCACCTAATGAGGTTTGATTTTCTTATATCTTTCAGTGGAAATAAAAAATAATTAGTAGATGTTAGACTACGTGATCAGTTTATGATTTCAGTGGAACTTACCTTTGACCATATCAGTTCATCGCCAGATCACTTGTTCTATTGTATTCGGCATACATCCAAAGGTATCAGACCAACTTAGAAAGCTTTATTATAATCTCTAAGTGTGGTAGTAATGAAGGAAAATATGATTAACATGCTCTGTTTTTTGTTTATAAAAGGACAGACTGCCTGGTTGGGAGGTATTAAATGTCGGCGTGCTAAAAAGGCCCTTATACATACTCTACCTTGGAGCAATATCCATATGAATATTTCTATCCTTAGTGAGGCAAATCCTTTTCATAAAAGTGGAGTGAATGAGAAACTTCCTGATAATAGAATCTTGTCTATTAAATTGCTGCCAAGCTTGACAGTATAAACCCTTTTATATCACCTTCCTATATTTTTTTTATCAGTTCTGATGGATTGCAATGTAACCCCTGCTAACAATTGATTAAGATTATATAATTGCTCCCCTTCTGATGTCAATAATCATCTCTTCTAGTTAAGCCTCTAGTGCCACTGATCCAGCATAATCCTTCATATCTATCAAGCAGGAAGATGGTGCTATTGACAAGGAAAACAGTCGTCTTAACATCCCACTTGCGAACCACTTGTCTGTCCAGAAATGAATGTTGCTACCATTTCCAACCTGAAACTAGCATATATTCTTCAAAGCCTCTATCGTTTAAGAGTCTAAGTTGATAATAGAGTATATGGAGTGTCATGTTTCTGAAAGGGTACTTTAAGGATTAAGAGTCCATTGACAAAAGCAGACTGATATTTTTTGCTGATAAGTTATTGCTAACCTTTATGATTGTTGTCTCCTAGATGTTAAAGCCATTTAAATAGTAGTGCCTTGTTTTTGCCTTCTAGTAAGCCAACACCCAGACCCCTTTATTTTTTCCCCTTACAATCACCTGAAGCAACCTTATATATTTATTTTACACCAGGATCCCCAGACCATAAGAACCTCCTCTTGATCGAATTAATTACTCTAACAACTTTCTTTAGCATAAGAAAGATTGACATGTAATACAAAAATATGGAGTACAACATAGTTTTAATAAGACAAACTCTTCTTGTCATGCTCAGTAATCTTCCTTTCCATAGTCCTGGTCCTGTACAGAAGATGTTTATTACAGGTTTTCAAGTGGAGAGTATTTCCTAAGGATTGAATAAGAAATGTGTCCCATTTGCAGTATATCGTATTTGTCATTCATGTTGTAAACTTATCATCTAGGTTGATGCCAACTAGGAAACTTTTATGAAAGTGTACCTTCAGACCTGAAACCAATTCAAACCACCTCAAAACCCTTTTAGCATGAGTTATCAAAATGAATTTAATAGGAATAAACACTAAGATATCATCAACATATTGCAAATGACTCAGATTCATGTTATTTCCATAACTTGTTCCTTTTAAATCATCTAGGAGTACAGGCTTTCTTGAATAGAATTGATAACCCTTCCACAACTATGTAAAAAAAAAAATGACAGTGGATCGCCTTAATGCAATCCATGTTCTACTCCAAACTTCATGCTTGGTGAACCATTAATAAGTATTTTTAATTTAGATTCCGCAATGAAGTCGTGTATTAGAGAGATCTACCTCTTTCTAAAACTCATATATGACTTCATTTCCTCTAGATACTCCCAGACAACCACATTAATTAAAAGCCTTATGAAAGTCCACTTTCATAACAAAACCATGTTGCCCATTTTTCTTAACATTGTGTACAACTTCATTAGCTATTATAAAACCATCTAAGATCCGCCTGCCAGAAATATAAGCTATTTGATTAGCACTAATATGTTGGATGCAGTTTACCAACAATTTTGTACATGCCATGCACTAAACTAACTGACCTATACTCTGAAAGTCTAATAGGTTGCTTTGATTTTAGAATTAAGGCCACACAAGAGAGTTAATGTCCTCTGGTAATTTCCTGATTTGAAAAAAATTCAAGCACCATATAAAAAATGTCAGCCCCTATCAGATGCCATGTTTTCTTTTAGAAAGTGAAAGTGAAGTCGTCAAGACCTGGGGCTTTTGTTCCATCAATATTGGTACCTGTGTCAACAACACCCATGCTTTCCAAACAGTCAGATATGGACTCTGTATCATCAACTTCTCCATTCAGCATAAGATTAAAGGCCTTCTTGTTGTACTCAATGGCTTCAAACACTAGACAATACAGAGGATCAAGCTCCTTAACATTAATATGATAATCAATTCCCCTCAAATTTAGAGTTGTTAATTCCTTAATGAATCTGCTGTGCCTTATGCCCTGTGCCAATTAGGAAATTAATATGTCCAAGACTGCTACAGCGAGAACTGATATTGTCAAAACCAATAATCCTACCGTATGACGACATAACTTTGGTGATAGTAATGATAATGATCAACATCTGATAATCTCTTCCAGTGTGTCTTAAGATTTTCAATGTTTCCTCTTTTTTCATGCAGTTGAGGCATGTAATGATTAATTTAGGAGAGCAGCTGACAGACAAAGATTTAGAGCTGATGATTCAAGTAGCTGACTTGGACGGAGATGGTCATGTTAATTATGAGGAATTTGTGAGAATGATGCTGGCAGTTTGAGCAAACATTATCTCCAACCTACCTACCCGTGCTAAATTAATGATACGATTCCACATACAAAATGATATAATTCTCCAATGGCTTAGACGGATGCATGATCTCTGCATAATTATATACATGCAGAAATTGAGATTTTAAGAAATGATACTGTAATTCATAAGATGTGATTAGTGACTTTAAACAAGATTTTGTTTCATGTTGCAAAATATTATTTAAACGTTCATTAATTGATTGATTCGATCTATAAAATTAAGTCGTATCAAATCTCATATTATATAATAAAGATTATCATTCTTCAATCTCAGAATATCTTTGTTCTATTTTCCTAAATCTAAAAATTGTAGAAATATTAAATTTTAACGCATGGATCTTCCCTTTTGAACAAAATATCTAATTCCTAATTTGGAGTCGGATATATAATTAAAATATTTTGACTTCTATAATGGCAATCATCCTTTCTTTTTTTCTTTTTCTGTTTTTTATTCTATTCAAGTTAATAACATTTTTTTGCTTATGAAGAGGGGAAGTTTTATTGTGAGACCTTCAACACATTTATTTAGTGAGGAAATATCACATCTATAATATTAAGGGATATTTTTTTATATTAATTTGATCAACAACTAAAAACATTAATTCATCTCAATATATCATGTTGATATCGTAAATGCATGCTAATAATTATTCGTAAATAAACCTAGTCAAATAATTTGTAATAAATAATCAATTTTTATATATAAAAAGGAAACTTTGAAAGGAAAAAAAAAACATTTACTTGTATGATCAATAATATTGTTCTTATTACACTTGAGGGTCTAGCTCAGTGGTTAATCGTGTGACTTGTTCCGTTCCCGTCTCGAGTTCGATCCTCTATGTGCACGTCTGTCACCCCCGTGGTATCTTACCTGCTCACTAGGTTTGCAAGATGCTCAGTGGGCCGTGAGGAATAGTCGTGGTGCGCCCAAGCTAGCCCGGACACCCCACGGTAATAAAAAACAATAAAAATAAATAAATAAATAAATAATATTGTTCGTACGTGGTACTATTTAATTATTTTTATACGATAAAAATTAATTTATAATTATTTTCAATAAATTACATGGCCTAAGTTATAACTAACTCAAATATTAAATACTAGCAATATATATAGTTTTAATTGAGAAAAATTATAAGTTAAGATTGTTTTATCACTCAAATATGAAAATTGAATTTTTGAAAATAAAAAGTTCTAAACAAATAAAATTAAATAAATATCCAAAATGCACCAACCTAGAAATTGAAATCAGGTTTCTAAAAAAGGAAGGAACATAAAAAAAGTTTACAAGGTTTAAAAAATTCCATTTACCAAAATAAGCTTTAACATGCGAACACATCTCATTTTTTGAATACATGCATGTCTTCTTCACTTCCTCTAGGTCTCGGGCTTAAAAAGTCATGCATAATATCAAGAACATGAATTTTCACTTTTTTACAAAAAAAAAAGAAAAAAAAGCATGTAATTGTGTTGCCATGTCTCACATGTTTAGGTCCCTTTTATGACACTTTTCCTTTCTTCTTCCATTCCACATTGTCATCACCTTTAATTTATCCTTCTTATCTCGCCTCCTTTTGACATTATGAGTGACAAAGTTAGCAATTTCTTTATTTTCATGCTCCAACCTCTCCTTTTCTTGCAAACACATAGTTCAAAGTTTATTAAATGACCATTATTCTATGTGTGTTATAAGATATCCTAAATGGTCCATATTTTTTTATGGAAAGTTGAGTATTAAATGGACAAGGAAGGAATCTAAAATATAAATTTCTATAAACGTAAGTTAAGATGCAATGTCCCTTATTTTTATTATGTGTTCATGCATGCTCCTTTGAGTTGTGAGGTTTCCTCACAAATAACTTGTTCGTCAGGATATATCCTAGCTAATTCCTTGTCAAAACTAACAAATTTCTCTTCAATAGCTTTTATATAGTCTTTTACCTTGTCACGCTTTAGAACCCTTACTAATGTGTGACTTTATGAGTATTAAACTTAAACAGTTGGATCGCTCCTATCATTTATAGGCTATTTTATCCACAGTGGAACTTGATTTTGTTGCACATGTAACTCATTCGCATGAAATGCAAGGTCAACACCTATATGTCAAGGGGATTTTGTGTTTTCAATCTAAAAAATTTTCACCATTCAAAATAAAAATACGAGAATCATTACTCATAAAAGTATTGATAACATATGCAATAACCAATGATATAATTATTATTTTGAATCAATACTCTAATATGAATTAACCAATGTCATATTTCATAGCAAAATCTAAAACTTTTATGTCAATATACTTTATTTTTTATATTGTCTGAATTATCTGATAACCTAATCAAAACTTGTGACCTGATTCATGAATTTAATTTGCTACCGAACTAGATTTAAAAACTCTTCTCTCCCTGTCACATTCCTACAAGATATTCCATGTCAATTAATGTGACTCGTGAGTCGTTCGAAGCAACTTTTGTCGCGTGCTCAACAAGAATATTCCACAAATTATGGTAACGAAGGAGAATGCATGTGTGAATGGAGAAACAACAGAATATATCAAGCATGATTTCCAAGTAACATCCTTGAAAGGGTTATTCCTTAACCTCCATCCTTCAGAAATTAAAACTACGACTTCAAGAACGCGTCAACACTGTTTACGTTTTTTCTTTTTTTTTTTTCTTTTTGGAATATAGTACGAGTTTCTTCAAATCACCACAGAAACTTTCTGGCTACTTTAACTTAGTCGCTTTAGAATTGACGAGGACTCGTTTAAGTCTTGTCTTTTTGAAAACAAAGGCTCAATGATTAGTGGAATTCACATCATGCAAAAGTAAAACTTGAATCCAAAAAACTAGCTATTTTCCAGTCCAAGTTGTATATAGTAACTTGTGGATGCCACGTTAACGCGTAAAGACTTGTTCGAGTTTAGAAAATATACACACTACTCATGAAAAGGTTGAAAAAAACTTTAGAAATCCTTTCCTTGCCTTTGAGGTTACTCCTGCTATATTCCGTCTAGCTTGTTAGCAAAGGCATAGCCAGAAATTTTTTCTGTCTATAAATATATAAATTTTTTTTTAAATAAATTATTAACTTATATATATGAATTTTTAAATTAACAGTAAAGTGTTAATTTAAATACACTATCCAAAATAATAAAAAGTAAATTTAAAGTATATAAATTAAAGTGAAAGTAAAAATAAACTCACTATTAAAGTTACATCATTCGATGTTTTGTAGAATATAATTCATCTATTATCGAATCTGAATTGATATTGTAACAACCCCTCAACCGGAATAAAATAACAATCTCGTATCAACTAAAAAACAAAGTAATTAAATTTTCCCCCCTCTCAATTCCTCCTTCCTTCACTTCATTCTTTCTTAGATTAGTATTTTATAAATTGGATTTTATAACTTTACAAGGTTATTCTCTCACTTTTTTTTTTTGGATTTGCTTTTATGTTTTTCCTTTACTTTTCTCTCTCTTCTCTCTTGCCTTTTCTTTTATTTCCTTTTCTATTCTGCTTCTGTCCAGTCGGCAACATATAAAAAGAAAGAAGAACTGATTTTTTTTTTATTTTTTAATGAAAAATAACCATTTTACCCTTAATGAGTCATTTTGCTTTTATTTGATTTCTTTTAGTACTACTAAACTCTGTTCATCCTAAAATTTTAACCAGATTTTATTCAATATATTTTAAGATCCCTCATAAAATTTCAGCTCAATTTGATGGTTAAATTAAAAATTACACTCAATAACGTAAAACTAGTCAAATTATGATTTTTTTTATCAAATTTCTGAATTTCTTCAAAAATTCTGAAATTTTAACCCAAGCTAAAGCATCATATAAGAAGACTTCACGTAAATTTTCAGAATTGTTTGATACCTTAATTAAAAATTACAAATTTTCTTTACATAAAACTAGTTAAAAAATATTGATAAAATCTTGACCTGGCTAAAGCCCACCCTATCCCATGCATGCCTCCACCCTTGCTTGTTAGGAACCTGGGAATCACCTTCTACTTTTTAATGTTCTCTCTCTCTCTCTCTAAGGGATCGATTCTACTTATTACTTATACTAACAATCTTAATCACACTTGAATTTATCCTTTCCTCTCTCCCTTAGGCTATGCTTTTATTACATGAAAAACACGAGTACAGATTCGATGTCTAGCCTTTCAAGAACACTGGGGAATCTCATGGTTTTGAAAAACACAGACTATTTTTTATTTTGTTTCTTTCAAGACTGAGAGTCAGGAGCTTGAAGCTCAATCATGGTTGGTGGTTTCAAAAGCTTGCGATGCTCTAATCAATATGTCACAATCTTATTGTAACATGTAAGAACATTATTGCTCTTCCATGCCATACAGCAGTCCAAGATTAGGGTGCTGATAGAAGTCAAGATCAGATCATCGATATTGAATTGTAAATACTGTCATAAATGGAAAAACAGTAGCACAACAGTAAAATGGAAAGTTTCTCTTGCGTGGTCACCAGCCAGACAAATTATTCTATCCACATTTGAACTCGAAACTCATAAAACAAAAGAGGAAAACATCAATGCAAAGTTATAATTTATTAGCGTTAATCATCCAAGGCTTTGGAAAACATTTCATGGCAGAAGAGTTGCCGAAAGAATATTGCTAGCAAACAATCAATAAATATAATGCAATGTTACAGAGATTTGAAAGCCAACCCTTTCTAATCAAGCTTGTAATGTAATGAATTCTGGGTCTTTATTAGCCATACTCGTCACTGTCCTGCTAAATAATTCATTTGCCAAGAGTACGTACTGTACTGTCATGTTGAGTCAGAAAAAACACTTTTCCTGTAGATGTTTGGTAGTTCCATGATTATTTTTTATTAAACTCAGATAGCAAGGAAAGGACCATGAAGGAAAACGTAAAAGGGCGCGAACCTTACTTTTTGGGATGCCGCCAACCAAGAAAAAGTGTTCTTGATTATATATTTTCCTCACCCTACACCACTTGACTTAATAGAGGAGTTACTTAATATGCAAGAAATTGCATTTCTTCCTTTCATGGAAGCAGAAGACTTGTCATAAGATATACCTGTTTTTGTATCTGAGAAGTATTTTTGAAAAAAATTGAATTTTTTTATTTTTTTATTTTAAATTAATATTTTTTTTATGCTTTCAGATTATTTTGATGTGCTGATATTAAAAATAATTTTTTAAAAATAAATTGATGTGCTGATATTAAAAATAATTTTTTAAAAATAAAAAAATTATTTTAATATATTTCTAAACAAAAAAAATACTTTAAAAAACAATCACAATCACATTCCAAACAGCCGTGGCTTCATAGGAAGCTGCTCCGAATATAGCATAAAAATGACATTATTTGTTGCCAACGGTAAATTAACCAGGAGGATGAAAATATACAATAGAAACAGATAGGACAAGTTCCGAGTTTTTCTTGTTTTGAAATAATATAGATTTATTTTAAATTTGTTATAAAAATAAATTAATTTTGTATCTATATCTTTATCTAATCAAAGCAATTCAAAGTTATGCGAGCAATAGAAAAAAAAATATTAATAAAATTCATTAAAATAAATTAACTAAAAATATATTTGATTTATACTTTATTAAATACCATTCAATTTTAAATTTGTTTTCAAATAAGATTATAATTTTTTTTATAATATTAGCAATTGTTTTTATACCGTCTTTCAATATTTTTTTTAAATTTTATTTGATGACTTTCTACACATGTTTATTTTTTATTATTAAATAATTAAATAAAAAATAAAAAATAAAATTATTAAACTCAATGATCTATGATGAATTTTATAGGTTACCATATATCAATTCAAAATATTTTTATTTCAATAAAAAAAAAAAAACTAACATTGAGGCTTGTTAGTAATAAAGACAGAAGTTATGATTAGAAAGATATTTTTATTTTATTTCAAATCATTCAATTTTGATTTGATATTTTCTCCATTGCTTTTAATTTTTATTAAATAAATAACATACAATGAAAAAGGTTATTGTTTTTAGAAAAATTATAATAAAAAATTATTTTGTTTCAAGAGGATTTAAATTATTGCCATTAATTCTTACAAAAATAAATTATTACAATATATATATATATATAAACATTTTAATTATTCGACCAGCAGTAGGTGGGAAGGATCTATGAATAACAAACCAAACCAAAGATCAGCTAGGCACCTGGTGTGAGTACATTTCAAGATTACTGGTGCAATTTTAAGGTAGATATGATAATTCACCGGAGAGGAAATTATATGTTATTAGTCTTAGAGAATAATATAATTATATTTTAAGTGACATCCAGATATGACGTGGGTTCAGGAAATCACTGCGTAACTGACTGACAGAAGGGACGTATTTATGCTCTTCTATAAAGCAAAGCAACCTTCAGTTTCATCTTTCTAAACCTTGACGTCTTGTTCCTTCAGAAACAAAAAACCCTAAAGACTGTTTGGAAACACACTTGACTCCTTTTCAACCTGTTGTTTTTACTTTAATCAAACATTCCTAATTAGTCATCAGCGTGACTATGAGGTCTCGAAAAACTAGCGACAAAATCACTCTTGATCAAGAAGATCTGATACCAGAGCCAAAACGCAATCAGAGAAGGTGGAGGATCGCTTACACGGCCATATATTTCACAAGGCTTCTTGTTTCTTTATCCAAGAAAGCTCTTGTAAGCCAGACCAAGATCCTGCGCTCCCTATCCTATGTTGCTGTTGATGTTCATGATGATACGTTCCAGCATGAGAATAAACTTGTTTCTTTGACTAATGTCGATCAGAGAACCCTCAATGATATTATAAAAGAAAAGAACCTTGAATCTTTGAACCAACTGGGAGGAGTTATACAAGTTGCCACTATTCTAGAAACTGATGTGAAGGATGGTACGAGGGAGGCTGATGCTGCGTTTAGAAGGGATGTTTTTGGTGCAAATAGGTTTAAAAAGCCTCCTTCAAAAAGCTTTCTAAGCTTTGTTCTCGAAGCATGCAAGGACCTGACCATTATCATTCTTTTGGTCTGTGCTATTATGTCCTTGGTATTCGGTATCAAACAGCATGGCCTGAAAAATGGGTGGTATGATGGAGGAAGCATTATTGTCGCAGTTGTTCTAGTTATTGCTGTCTCTGCTATCAGCAACTTCAAGCAATCCAAACAATTTGAGAAGTTATCTGATGAGAGCCGCGACATAACTGTGCAAGTAGTGAGAGATGGGAGGCACAATCATATATCTATTTTTGATGTGGTGGCGGGTGATGTGGTGTCTTTGAAGATTGGAGACCAAATACCTGCTGATGGGTTATTCTTGCATGGGTATTCTTTGAAGGTGGACGAATCTAGCATGACCGGAGAAAGCGACCACGTTGAGGTGAATGGAAGCGAAAACCCTTTCTTGCTCTCTGGTACAAAGGTGACTGATGGCTTTGGCTTCATGCTTGTCACATCTGTTGGCATGAATACAGCATGGGGAGAGATGATGAGTTCGATAAGTCGTGATTTGGATGAGCAAACTCCATTGCAAGCTCGCCTCAACAAGCTCACTTCTTATATTGGGAAGGTTGGATTGACAGTTGCCATTCTTGTGCTTGCCGTTATGATGATAAGGTACTTCACAGGAAATACTAGAGATGATAATGGTCGGAAAGAATACTATGGGAGCAAGACAAAGGTCAGTGATGTACTGGATTCAGTTGTGAGCATTATTGCTGCAGCAGTGACCATTGTCGTGGTGGCAATTCCAGAAGGTCTCCCTCTAGCTGTAACCCTAACTCTGGCTTACTCTATGAAAAAAATGATGAAAGATAACGCCATGGTCCGTAAGCTCTCTGCTTGTGAAACAATGGGTTCAGCCACAATAATCTGCACAGACAAAACAGGCACTCTTACCTTGAACCAAATGAAGGTTACAGAGTTTTGTCTTGGGAAAGAAACAATTGAGGATAATACTGAAATAGAATCAGAGGTCTATCAGTTACTACAAGAAGGGGTTGCTTTAAATACAACAGGTATTGTCAACAAAGCTCATGCTAACTTAGTTCCTGAAATTATTGGCAGTCCGACTGAAAAAGCAATACTTTCTTGGGCTGTAATGGATTTGGGCATGGATATCAATGAAACAAAGGGAAAATGTGAAATAATACATGTAGAAACCTTTAATTCCGAGAAAAAGAGAAGTGGAGTGTTGATGAGGAAAAACAGTGAAAAGGCAATTCACACACACTGGAAGGGAGCTGCCGAGATGATACTAGCCATGTGTTCAAATTATTATGTCAGAAATGGAGAGCTAAGAGACTTGAATGAGGAAGAAAAAGTGCAATTTGGGGCCATAATTCAGAGTATGGCAGCCAAAAGCCTAAGATGCATTGCTTTTGCCCACAAAAAGGTTGTAGAAGAGAATAGCCAGGCGTCTGCGAAGCTTGAAGAAAATGGAATGACCTTTATGGGGCTTGTGGGTTTGAAGGACCCATGCCGAATAGGAGTCAAAACAGCAGTGGAATCATGTAAGAATGCAGGAGTGAATGTTACAATGATTACTGGTGACAATATGCATACAGCAAGAGCTATAGCTATTGAATGCGGGATTCTCACTCCTGAACAAGAAATGAAGAATGGTGCTGTAGTAGAAGGTGTGCAATTCAGAAACTACTCACCTGAAGAGAGGATGGCCAAGATTGATCATATCCAGGTTATGGCAAGATCATCCCCATTCGACAAGCTTCTCATGGTACAGTGTTTAAAGAAGAAAGGTCACGTGGTAGCAGTCACTGGTGATGGCACAAATGATGCCCCCGCTCTAAAGGAAGCAGATATTGGGCTCTCCATGGGAATTCAAGGGACTGAGGTGGCAAAGGAAAGCTCAGACATTGTCATATTGGATGATAACTTCACCTCTGTGGTGACTGTATTGAGGTGGGGAAGGTGTGTCTACAACAATATTCAGAAGTTCATTCAATTTCAGCTCACTGTCAATGTTGCTGCCCTTGTCATCAACTTCGTTGCAGCTGTTTCTTCTGGAAAAATCCCTCTGACTGCAGTCCAGCTGCTGTGGGTTAATCTCATAATGGACACCTTGGGAGCACTAGCCTTGGCCACTGAACAACCCACGAATGATCTCATGACAAGGCCACCTGTGGGTCGATCAGAGCCACTTATCACCAAAATCATGTGGAGGAACCTCCTTGCTCAGGCCCTGTATCAGGTAACCATCTTACTGACTCTACAGTTCAAGGGAAGAGCGATATTTGGTGTGGATGAGGAAGTTAAGAATACCCTCATCTTCAACACCTTTGTCCTCTGCCAAGTGTTTAATGAGTTCAATGCACGGAAGATGGAGAAGATGAACATATTCAAGGGGATACATAAGAACAAGTTATTCTTAGCAATCATAGGAATTACCATAACTCTTCAAGTGCTGATGGTGGAACTTCTGAAGAAGTTTGCCAGCACTGAGAGGTTGAATTGGCAGCAGTGGGGTGCCTGCATTGCCATTGCAGTTCTTTCTTGGCCAATTGGTTGTCTAGTGAAGTGCATTCCAGTTTATTGCAAGCGGACACAAAGCCACTAATCAGTTATCCTTCTACTTATTCATTTTGCTTTTCCTGCATATCGTAGATTTAACAAGGAATGTTTAGATAATTATGATTTTGAAAGCTTTCAATTGTTAGCTGTTTCTTTTGGAGTATATATGGAATTAAGTGAATCTAATCACTGCAGTGGGGTGCTTGCATTGCCATTGCAGTTCTGTCTTGGCCAATTGGCCGTCTTGTGAAATGCATTTCAGTTTCTACCAAGCAGCGTATGGATCATAAGAACACATAGCCACTAATCAGTTATCATTGTTTCTTCTTCTTCCTTTTCTCCTGTTCAGGGTAGATCTGACAAGGAAATTTTAGATAATTTTAGATTTCAAAGCTTTGTTTGCAGTTTCTTTTAGAGAATATATATATGGAATCAAATTTGTGCAAATATGGAATCTAGTAACTGCATTTTATATCTTTATGTTCTGAATGAAATCCCCAATTGATGAGAAAGTTCTTGTTCTTATTTCGCTATCGCATCTTATTGCTTCTATTTGCAATTAAATGTAGGCACCAATAGAAGATCAGATAAGAAGAACTAAGAGGAATTTCCATCATTGAGGTTGCAGCGTAAGGTCAACCACGGACCTTTGCACCCAAGGCTATGTTTGTGACAAACAACTATTCAGTCATTTAAAACAAGCTACTTTCGAAATGGGAACTCACAGATTTACTTGCAGAGACCAAAAAGATTCTAATATATAGATTGCGATAATTCTATGTAAAAAGCAATTACTCTCAATTTCAAAGGTTTAAGAACTTAGTAGTCATTGCTTGTATAACAGAGAATAACTAATGTAGTATAATTGTACTGAAGCACAAGTTATTCACATAGAAGGTTACTGAACAAATATGATAATTGAGCATATGACGAAGTGTAAGATGGTTCCCTTACGTGCATGCATGCACTAAAACACACAGACACAACTTAAGTGTGTGCTCTCGCATGCACTCAAACACACAGACACAACTTAAGAGCGTGCCTGCGCACGCACAGGTGTGTGCACTTATGTAATGGTTCCCGGATTCGAGTGTGGGGGAGGCCAAAACTCAGCAGAAAATAATTTTTTAAAGTAAACATGTCCTAATGCTCCAAATAATCTTAGCACTTCACTTAAACACGCTGAGCACAATAACAGAAACAAACCATTTCTTAAATGGGATGACGGAAACATAAATATACCTGATGCTCTGTATTCACTAACCGTAAGATCATTTGACGGGTCACAAAAGAAAAGTTTCAAGTTAGGGACACTAGAAAAGAAAAGCAAAGAAGCTCACATGGGCTTGAACATTTCCTCTTACAGTTAAACCCCAAGCTAAAATATGATTGAAGTTTTTTCATTCAACTTTGGGGCGGGCAGGAAGAAACCTAATGAAGAGTTGGGGTTGAACATCAAGGATCAGAATTCTCAACAAAATAATTAAAATATAGAACGGAGTTGAGAGTCAGAAGACCAGAGAAACTGAACGTATGAAAAGTTGCGTCAAGTGGTAAACTACTATGTGAAGTTTTAGAGAGATGGCAAACAGGGTCCGGTGGAATTAAAATTTGTTTTTTGATATTGAAGATATTCAATTCAAACCAACGACCTTTGCTCCAAAAGTTTCAGCTATCATAATTCTAATTTCATTGTTCATCTGGTATGTATGGCTGTGCGCGCGCGCGCACATGAGCATACATGAGGGTGTGTAAGAATATGAATGATATGTAACCAAAATAGAAGGATATGCTTGGCACTTCAGTTCTTCGACTTAGTCCTCGCGCAACTCCCATGCTACACAGAATCTCTCTCCAAAATAAATGGAGCCACAGCAGAAAACAGACCATAAAGGAAACCAATTGCCATACATATTAAACAAGGAAAACAACAATAGAAACTTCAAATCTGAAAAATATTATGTTCTGCAGTGGAGGACATCATAAAAAAATTCTAGGTGAATGCATGAAAAAATAAATGTCAACATGGCCTCATTCTAAGACAGTATCTTTAAGCATATTTGTTAATTTTAGTATCTATCAACATTACAACCTTTCAGTTTAAACATCCCTCAAGCTCAAGAATTTATTTTCTATATGAGTCCAGACTTGATTTAAAATAAATCTATCTGCTGGCGTATGCCTCACCATGAATTCTCATTTCGAGATTTACTGCTAAGTTTGATGGCTTGGCACAATACCAATCACCAGATGCATTTTATAACAAGGTGTCTCCATCCACCAAAAGACATGATAAAACTGAGCAATTTCGGAATGATGGTGAATTCCACTCCATCACTACAGCTTCGAGGAGTTAAAACCTCATGAATGTTCCTATGTATGGGCCTCTGTAAATTGTCATTTTGATTTCAAGTTATAAGGGCACATGGGAATTTGGAGTCAAACAGTCCTTATTTTCAAACTATGCTTTTGTTCTTTTCATTTGTACATTGTTTCTCATACAATTGAATACACAATGCTGTCTCGATATGCTATTCTATGCACATTTTATTAACGAACTTGTGGGGAAAACTGCTTTACCATGACCTCCATAGGAAAACATTATCCAATTCCCATACGCAGTTAGCTCAACAAACATATTAATACAAACATGAAGTAAAATATTCCAAACACAAAAATGTTGTCGATATTGATGACAGAGCACAAGCCAAGCAAAATGAAAACTAGAAATTCCTGTGATCCTCTTCATTGAACCCTCATAGCCATATCAAAATCACTTCTTGAATTGCCCCTTCGAACATAGTAGTAAAAAAGTAGAAACCCGCCATTGAAATCAAATAAGAAAGCTAAAGCTAATGCCATACAGTATCCCATTTCACATTTCTGGTCATCTTCATATGTTATCAGAACAAGCAAAACAAATACCACTACCAAACTTTACTTACGCAAAATTCCCATGTTTATTATTCAATTTAAAATCTTTTTCTTTCTTGTTTCTTTGGTTTTATTTTGAAGCAACAGCAAATTGAAAGAGCAAGGTGTTATAGGAGTTGTGTGGGCACAGAAAATAACACTTGAAACAGTAAAAAGAAAAGGAAACAGGAAGAAAAGAGTACCTTGTTTTCTTGACGGGATTGCCCCACCACCACAAGCTCTTGTTGGTTAGGAGATGAATGTCTCTCAAGTCTTAACCCCATTTTGAGATGGGACCCATCAAAGATTGACAAGGTTCCAAACTTCATCTGTGTACGGTTTTAGGAGGGGGAATGTCTTCTTGAGCACTGTAAGGACAGTGGCAGAGGCTTTAGCAATTCCTTCACCACACCGCCGGTGGCCCTCAACTTTTTATATTTTGATCAAAATTCAACTTGCTGAAAATTCATAATTATTGAGATTCTTTTTTAAGAAAAAAAACTGATAATAAAAACTCGAAATTTATTTATTAACAAGTAACAATCTTTCTAAAGAGTAAATCAGTCAAATTGTTTTAAATATTGGGTTTTTTTTTTCAATTTGTCATTGAACTCTAAAAACAAACTATAATTTTATCTCGTATGGTCATGTATTTCCCAAATGGTCCTTTTTTTAATTTTTTTACTGAAAACAACATCCATTTAAAATAAAAATACAAAAAGTAATCATTCAGGTTGATAAAAATTACTTTAATTAAAAAAACAAAAAGGTAATGAATTTTGGAGAAAGAGATTTAATGAATTTGGTTGCCATGGAATTTTAATGATGTTCGTGGAGCAAGCATGAGATAAATTGAAAAACATTTTTTTTTTTATTTTTTTTCTCTTTTATTTAAATTAACGTGGAAATTCAATATGAGTTGTATCAGAGTGGTTGATTCTCCTGAGGAGTTTGTGCCACTAGTCCTGGGCTTTGGTGGGCTGGGCAAATTGCGCTGTGTTATCACATTGGGCCACAAGCCTAATCTAAACTGGGCTGTTGCTAAGCTTTCCAGACTTTTTGCTGAGCTGGGCTAATTTTACCTCGCAATCACTTTTATGGGCCAAGAAAACCCGTAAAGAGTTTGCACCATAGTGCTTCTCTAGTGACATGGCACCCCTGTAGCTAGTTTGCAGTCCAAACCTTAAGTTGAGCACAATTAAACATAGTTTAGTATCTCTGATTTAAATTTGGTGCTAAATAATCAATGGATCTTCATCAGAGAACTATTGAATCTTGAACTGTATATACAATGAATGTTATATATGTTGGTAGGAGAATCAACTGATGGTAGGTTAGAAACACTCAGAGAAGATAAAATAAATTATTTTATTTCATAAAACATAATTTTACGAAAAAATCTCAAACTCTCACTGTTTCTTTTTCTATAATGTTTCTTCATATATTTTTCACAGGCAATAACCATAAGCTAGCTATCTATTTATACACAAAATGATAGCATGAAAAAATCAAAGTTTAAAATATGAATGCTAGTGGTTGATGGCAATATATATAGATGTGGCTGAACGGAGGTGGCCGGTGGTTACTGGTGAATGCTGGTGTGGCTATCGTTATTAATTTACCTTGTAGAGTGAGTTTACTGCAGAAATATATAATGAACCATAGACTGCATTAATTAACAGGACACCAATTGGCAAATAATAGATTAATTGGCGAAAAGGCAGCTTAAAATGAGTGTTCTTTTGTTGTTCTTGTGTAGAAAAATGAGTCTTCTTCTTTAATGTATGCATTTACGAAGTATTAAAACTAAAATAAATTAATTAATTGGAAAGAGCAGATTATCGTTTCGTTATTTGCACTAATTAATTTTCTGACTGTCATCATTCTTTACTTTTTTGCAGTACATGAAACATTTAGGAAGAGTTTTCATCGTCAATTTCTTTTCGTAATGCTGGGAAACACAATCGATGACACTAAAATATGAGTGGTCAAATATATAGAAACGCCAAAAATAAATAAAAAAGATAAATGTATGTATTGCCTTCTGCTGCTGCTGCTGCTGCTGCTGCAGCATGCTGCAGCACAGATTTTACAAAAAATACGATAAATGGAACAAAATTAAATAGCAGTCACGGAGGATAAACATGCGAAACTATCCACTGGTTCTAATATTTTCATCTATAAATTGTTCAGAAGGGTTAAGTTGCATAATTCACATGAGTTGTGTACCAATATATAGTTAGCTGTCTGTGGGTTTCTTTGAGCCACAGTAACTCATCCTCTACGGTTTTTAATTTAATCAATGAAGACCTATCTTGTTTTTTTTCAAGAAAAGGTTCCATCGTAGTGGTCCACAAGAAACAGAAATCCATCCATAAGCAATCCAAATATAGTACTTGAGATCAGGTCTTCCTCAGCACCCTGTATAAACCCTTGTGGGATCGATATTGTAAAGAAGAGGAGCTGACCAGACTAATTTCTATGTATAAGATCTTACACTGAGATTCCATTCCAGAGCATCAATTTTTTTATTTTTTGAGAAAACAGTGAATCACCCACTTTACTTTTCTGGGTGCTAACTGATACATTAATGCCAAAAAGGGTCAGTACCCTAACTTAAGTAGTCAAATCCCTGAAATGAAGAAGTCAGTGCTAATTATCAGCTTATGCTATGGCTTCTGACTTCAAAGTTCAAACCATGGCGTTGAAATTCTTTTGGCAGCCTAAATATTTATGTTCCAAGTACAGACCAATGAGTAATTATAAGTAACTGAACAACAATGCCAGAGTCTAGAAGATATATGCCTTCTAGGGTTAGTAGACTTCATGTGAGAGTCCCATTAATGTCTTGCACGAACTCTATCAAGGAACCCAGAAACCTTGTCTTCCAGTACCTGAAATTATGATGAAGACAAAAAGAAAATACATGAGAGGCCGATTGGTGACGTTTCTTTGACGTGGGTACTGTCTTTGGGAATCTTATAAGAAAGGTTTCATGGAGCCAATCCAGATCGAGCTTCTAGACAAAGACAAAACATGTAACATCCTACAACAACCAAAGTAAAGAGAAACACCATAAATTAAATTATATTGACCATTAATGTCGTGCAACTCACAAGCAGGCTCCTTCTGCATATGTTGTCACCATACTTTTGTAAATGGATCTGCACTACTAGAGATTAAATGGCCGTCACTTAATCCAATGCTTGAGCTATATGTATACTTTATTAGCATGCCCCTTGTGTAAAAGCCTTCCACACCCAATGAGAATCGCTCAAACAAAAGAACTGAAACAGTTAAATAATTAAGGTCGAATATAGAATTTATTATAGTACCAGACACATCTACATGATCATGAGTAAAGGGAAAAGGAATCATCTACAGAGATAAAGGATATCACGAATTAATTTTCACAATTTAATAGACTTTTCAATACATAATAAGTGTAATTAAAGATGTTATAATTAAACAGAGTTTTTCATGCATAAGTAATCAGCAAACTTATGCTCTTCCCCTAAATTGCTACAAGAACAAATCTCACAAGACAGGCATGCATTATATATCTATACACGTAAGTGAGATCCAAACAGGTGGAGGAAGAAATTAAATATATAGTCTCACATGTGAGGCAGTGCCATGGAGTTCATGGCGTAGAGAAAATTGACCATATTCTAACTTCCTCTAAGAAACTTGTGTTTCATCGATCTCAAATCCTGTTAGAGAATAATATAAATCATATCCTAAGATCTTATCTAATAGCTTAAACTCTTGGGTTGAAATGGTTCTTTGACATGGTATCAGAGCCTTGATGACCAAGCGGTCACGAGTTCGAATCTCACCATCTCTATTTATTTGATAAAAATTAAGCACAAGGTAATGTGGGCCTATGCAAGTTTCAAGCTCAAAGGGCTTTCACTTGAGGAGGTGTGTTAGAGAATAATATAAATCATATCCTAAGATCTCATCTAATAGCTTAAGCTATTGAGTTGAAATGGTTCTTTGACAAATCCCAACAAGAAAAAAAAGGGCAAAACTTGTCTTAGGCAAGAACAACAAATCAGGACATCAATAATCACCACATATAATTAATTGATGCTTTTCTGGAGAAAAAAAGGAAAAAATATAGAAAATATGGACTCAGCCAAAGAAAATGAGAGGCCGATACTAGAAAGGAATAAACCATACGTGTTCTTTCATCTAATTCGACCTAAATTTATTAGAATTTGTCATCTAGTTTGACCTTGAGATTTAGATAAAGGTCGGTTGGATGATAATGATTGCAATTAAGAACTAAACCACATAGAATTAATGGTTTATAGAGCACGTAGCAGCTTGTTCTAATTACTTGATGTAAACACATTTGATACAAATTTATATTACAATTATATATACATCCATCTCAAATATCTACACAGTAAATACAAATTGGTTCTTTTTTTTTTAATCTTTTACTTGAGAATCCAAGATGGGATCTTGGCTTGCATTCCAACGGGAGATCCCCTGGAGCACTAATGATATTATTCCATAGGGGGTGAGCGTTTCAAGGTCCTACTCTAATATGTTTGGTTCTTTTTCCTAAGAAAAACATAAAAGGAGGAAATTTGTGTTATCCTCTACTAGATCGATCTGAGGCTCTATTCATTTCTGATCAAGTTGCATTAATTTATGTCCAGCAGTGCACCATTATATGGACTGGTCCTATATTTCATGCATCTGCTGTCATGCTATTGCTACCTATTTTCATGATTATAATTTGCTGACTCCAGAACAAAACACGCCCCATACTCTCCACCACCCACAGACACTACATAGAGAATTTTATTCTCCATAACGATATATATCACCTAGCTATATATGTGATCTTCCAGGCAATCAGTCTCAATTTGACAAGTAGACATCAATCCGTATATACGAGCATCATCATCCCACATATTTTGTACTCAAGATGATCCATGGCATAAAACATAATGTATCCAGTCCCAAGACTCAACAAATAAAATAACATTGTCTAGATGGGAGATTGAACATGCATTATGTTTTTTTTTTTTTAATAACAATAGAGTGTATTAATTAAAAAGTAATTATTTAAAAAAATGAACTCTAAAAAGTTGAATGATTAATACAGGAAATTAAACAAAATAAGTGTGTTTCAAATATATAAGAGGAGTAGAAAAAAAAACATAATAGAAATTATAGCTGAAATTAGGTTCTTAGTGATGTGCAAAGGGATCGATATGCATGACCAACAACACAGAAATTGACATGAACTGTAAAGGAGAAATATAAAGGCGCTCTCTTCCAATATGAAAAGGCACACTCTCTTCAAGGCACGGGAAGATAGATCTCAAAAGCACCAACCAAGTTAAGACAAAAATCTTGTCAGTTACAACCCTAAAAGATCACATCTTGCTATTCTTTAACAGACTTTGACATGAATAAGAAGAACACAACACAGCAGTACGGCACAAAAACAACTTCAAGATACTACAAAAAAAATAAAATAACATCCCATCATATATAAGAGAGCAGCAGGTGGTGGGAAAAAAAACAATAAGGGAACACATACACAGATCAGTGAAAATCAAACAGGAAAAAGAAGACATACCTCATCTAGTGTTTTCTTCTCCAAGGCAGAACCCTAGTGGGGTTCGCAGAGATAGATCAGTGGAGGAAATTAGGGTTCTGATTAGGGTTTTCCATACTACCATCAATAGGTGAAACTGCCACATGATCTAGTCTTTCCCGTATAGAAAAATTAAGGAAAGCTCAGATCATGCTGGCAGCTTCAACTAATAGCGGTGAATGATTAAAGGCTATCGGTATTTGACTCGCTGTGATGCACTTGTCTAGGGCTTGAAGTTGCCTCTCCATCTTCTTATTCTTTCTTCTGGTTGAAGGTTTCATAGATGGGGAAAGATATGGGAGGGTGTAACCAGGGAGGAATATTATTTATAGAGGAGTTACAATATTTCTACCTCCTCCAGTCTATATTTTGGCTGTTTCCAATCCCATTATTAATTTCTTTAATTTTGACTTTTATGTGACCAGGAATCTAGCATGCCATGAACCATCATATATAAGACAAATTTTTTTTCTCTAATTTCAAGGATAAAGGTTTATTTTTCTTCTGCAGTTCTTTTGTATTCAAATCTTAGACACAACACTCAAATAATAAATAAATATATATATATATATATATATAAAATTTCTAATATTGGCGTAGAAACTAACTCGGTGATATATATATGTATATAATTGGAAAAAAAATCATATATGAAAATGACAAGCAACATTAAATGTAGCTAAGAAAATAATTTACCTTGTCTTGTTGAAAATAATAAATTCAAAAGGAATAGCAAAGTTGATGTGCTTAGCCTAGTAATTTTGGTAATTTTACGCTGTTAAGGACTGTGAAGAAAACAGGAAAAAGAAACAACAAAGCTCTAGCTAGTAGGAAAATTGAAAAGTAGAACTCAGGAAGAAGAAAAAATAATAGGGTGGTCCCAAAAGAAAAAAAAATTGAATATTGTCACGCCTCGGCCACCACAAGCAGACAGGCAAGTGATAATTTCTAAATTTCCTAGTAGGCTTTCATAACTTTATATGGATGACCCTTTCATTCATGGCGCCTCTCTCTTTCTCTTTCTCTTTCTCTCTGTGGGGGTGTTGTAAGGTAAGCATCAACCATGAACCACAAAGAGAATGAAACGCAAGTAGCACACAGGGGACCAGTTTGCATGGCTTCATAGCTATTGAACAAGGTTGGCACATAAAGAAAAAGAAAGGCAAACAAGAAAAAGGCACCTTAGCCAATCAAAATCGCTCTCTTCTCTTGATGGGTAGTGCATAATTTACTTCATTAATGTGCCTTTAGTTTGTTAAATGATGATAACATGTTTATTTTTCACTTGCAAACAAGGGAATAACCCATATTTTATATGCTTACGAGACCTGCTTTTTTATTGGTGCTAATCACACATTGGAGGCAAATACTTTGAACAACTTAATTATATACCACTTAGGAGGTAACATATGGGACATTAGTCTGTAAAGTGATCCATCCACCTTTGAAAAATTAGAAAAAAAAATTGCCTACACTTTGATGAGAGATGGTTGTGATTTGGACTTTCTCCTCCTTTTCACCCTTTAATTTATTCCCTTAATCAACTTGTTTAGAAGGTGCAAGACATGGGATTATGTGGTGGGAAATTTGCCTTACACTAATTGTACATGCATGCTCCCTCTAATCAACCGATTACCGGTGGCTCTTGGTCCTAAACCCTGATTAACTATTGTTAATCATGTACGATACCCTCAATTTAATGTGTAGATCGATAGCGTTGCTTTCTGCTTTCTGATGAGGCTAAAAGATTTTGCTTAATTGTTGTGTTGTGCGGGTTGAGGCGTTATTTGTGGCTTTTTCAGACATATCTTATAGCCGACCATTTGGTATCCATTATCGCACATAATTGTTGGAGTAGTGGTGCCATTTGTTTAAAGCCACTTTTTCTCTTCTTCTTCAAGGTTTACAGAGAACTGGGACGTGCCATTTGTTTAAAGCCACTTTTTCTCTTCCTCTTCAAGGTTTACAAAGAACTGGGACGTACAAGATCTTACATCAGAACAGCTAATTATACCCTGCCATGGCCTCACTATACAAGAAAACGTCACGGCCTCCTCATCGTTTTCCATCTTACCTAATTAAACCCTTTGGTAGTCCCAGGAAGACTTTCTCTTTGAACACGTAAAACATCTTACCTGTACTCTTTTACTTGATTTGACATGGTCAGTTTTTATATTTGCCACGGTATGTATACATATTTCATCATGTAACACAAGAGATTATCAAAGAATTCCACATTAATTAGCACAGTTTGTTTTGTGTTTATAATTGTGTTTTGGTGTTTTTGAAAATGTATTTTTGCTTGAAAAATTATTAAATTAATGTTTTTTATAGTATTTTTATAGTTTTGAAGTATTGATATCAAAAAAAATATCTAAAAAAACTGAAAAAAATTATTTTTAATACATTTATAAATAAAAAATATTTTAAAAAAATATATGTACAAAATATAACATATTTACATCCCATAGTAGCCGAGGCCAAAATACGTGAGAATAATTACATTAATAAGTAATCCCGACTGTTTAATAACTCAGATCTTGCACATGATTATAGCTCTTAAATTGATTATAAGATGACCATTTCTCCTATATTATATAGTGAATGATTAAATGTCAATTAAGAGAATATATATTGTTTTTTTTTTTCACCTCTCTGAATTAAAAGCAAATTCAATAGGAAAAAGACCTGTAAAAGCATATCATTATATGACCCAACTATCATTACAGTGGTAATGATAGTTGTTATCTTTTATTTTATTATCATTTTTTCCTTAATGTGTGTAGATAATGTATGTAACTATCATGAGGCAATAGCCAGACAATGATTTTCACAGCATTGTACTGCATGTACTTTGGGGCCATCCTAATTGCTTAAGGCTGAGCTATGCTTGTACCCAAACAGATAAATAGATAAACAGGGCTAGGCTGTGTTCACGGGATTATAATAATAGTTGTTGTTAAGAATATATTAAAATAATTTTTTTAATATTTTTTAAAATTTATATTTAATATCAACACATTAAAATTATTCAAAACATTAAAAAAATATTAAACACCTCAACCCCAAATAAAAACAAAATCAAACCATCGGTTTTGCCTTAAGATAAAATCCAATCCCTGAAATTTTTGGAGTCCCAGAGAAGCAATTTGATCGTGCACATTGCATAACAATTAACAGCTCGAGCAGGGAAATTGTTCCTTCATGTTGGCCAATATTGCACAGCTAGTTTGGTTGCAATTTGCTAGCCATAATATTTGAGAGTTAATCTTTTTTTTTTCTTTTGTTTTTTGGATGCTATATTGATGATCACAGGCATTAAGAATCAAATTGATGACTTCCCAAAGGAGCAATTTTCTCTGAAACTAAATCTTCATCTTTTTCTAATCAAAGAAGGGCAATGATTAGTGGAAGTGCTCTTTTATTAATGGTTTATATATCCAATTGTGTGCACCTTAGTGGTCTCTTTCAGGGTTTATTATTATTATTATTATTATTGTCATTTATATCTTTTTAATCAGAGACATGAGTGGACTCTTAAGTGACATTTTTTCTTGATAAATAACAAAAGAATAGTTCTTAAATTGTTGGAAGCTTGTGGCTTCCAGTTTGCTTACCTTTATTCCCATGCTCACAGTGATTTCTATGTTTGCTAACGAAATGACTTGCACTAATAGACTGCGTTGTTGAGAAATTAGAGATGCTTGCATTCATGGCTATTTTCTCATTTTGGTATTATTCGTGTGGATAAATGATAATTATATTTTAAAAAAACTATTTCATACATTTCTAGACACTCGAACCAGCAATGAATGCCCTTTTTTTAGAGCTATAGCTACCACCTTGTGTGCAAATGGCAAGTTTTTTTTGGTGAAATTGGAGGGTGAAAATGTTCGTTCTCTTTGTTCTATAAAGCTTTTCGGGCTCAGTCCAATTTAATTACTCTCGTGCTCAGCCATGGCCAGCCCAAGATCCATTGAGTTTCTTCTTATGAGCCCAAATGCGCATTTAACATTTTTTCGAGATTTAAAGCAGAAACCAGAAAGAGAGAAATATACACAGTAGAAAGACTTTTTTTTTGTTTTTCAACGACATCAATTTCACATTGTATGTAAAAGAGTCAATAAATTCTCCTCTTGAAACTGGTCTCAAGATTCAAACTTAAAAAATTAAGAAAATGAACAAATATTAGCATGAAAAAAAAGGCTCTAATGGTACGTTCTTTCCATCGCCCCCAGAATAAAAAGGGTGATCTCTTAGTTTTGGTCTATGAAGATATGCTGTTAGGTGTTCTATTTTATTTTCTAATTAAGGCCGAACATAAATTTGTGCTCAAGTGATAATTGTACATAAACTGATAAAGGATGTATGGATTCTCAAGAAGAGAGGAGTCCCGGTGATTCTCCTTGGACCGCCCAGATCCCACTAGTAAATAAAATATTAAATTTATATTGGATCTCACCTGAATCGCCATATCTATCTTTCCAAGAAGAAGTTTAGTTTCAAACCCCGGTTCGAACAAAAGAAGTACACCATCTCATCAGGAGACCAATTCTCAAGAACACACACTGGAATTTTATTACATGCTATGCTACAAGCCAATATATTTTTATATCTATTAAGATTTTACATCAGTTTTCCCTACTGCTGTTGCTCCTAGTGCAGGAATTTTCCAGTTATCCCATGCTTAGACTCTTCTGTTATCTAACAAAGACCCCTCTGTTTATACTCTCTTTTTTTCAATGGTTTTGCTTTCTCTTGGCTAACACGTGTTCATCAAATTTACAAGCAAGTCTCCCTCTTCTAATTACCTTTATTGCTCTAATACCTACCTTCACCGTTACTTTCTTGCAGATATACTGCTTTCTAGTCCTTTGTGCATTCAGGCCCTTCGACCATGCGTGTGTTTTTCTTTTGTTTAAACTGCTGGTCCTGTCCTACTTACTATGCTACATCTTCTATCACCCTATGCAAGAATGCTTTTTAGCTTTTTACTTTGTTGTTTGTTCTTAATTATCCAGCTTTTTGAATTTCCGAGACAAGCCTGCGTTAATTGACTTCAGCTTTTAGCTTGCCCTATGTAAACAGCGAAGTCTTTGACTGCAGAAGACCAACATTATCTTTTGTTCTTTACTTCTGTTTTTGTTTTTTTGACATGGATCGTTGCGGCAGCCTCTGCCAAGTCTTGAATGCAATGCTTACTATCGTTTACCTATTATAACTGCTTTACTCTCTCTTTTTTTTACTCATTTGATGACAGTTTGCCCTATTAAATTCTTACTTTAATCGACATCAACCGAATTCCAGGACAAATTATCAACAACCCGCAGCAGAGCACGGTTACCTCGTCTAATAGATTCTATATTTGAACCAAGTTCTCTCCATGTTTTCCATTTTCTTATTGAGCCTTGCATTGAAAACCATCTATGAAGCTAAGCTTTTATGTTTTTTTTTTTATCGTGGACATATTACTGTGATTTATGGATAGGCAGTCATTTTTAAGAGTAAAATCATGAGAGAAAACCGTCAACACGAGATTCTTAATAATCATACATTTTCCTCTAATTTACTATTTACCACTTGACTCTTAAAAATAATCATTTCGTAATAAGTTAATAAATAGCATATGGACCGCACTCAACAATGGATCAATGATAAAAAAAAATTTAAATGTAAAAATATTTAAGTTAGGTTAAATACACAGAATATATTTGCACCATCATTATTTTCAAATAAAGTGTTTTTTATAATAATATTTGCACCATTATTATTTTCAAATAAAAATCATATTTTTGTGGAAAAAACGTTTCCCGCAACCGGTTCTTTTAGGGAAATGTCTTGTTTAAGGAGCCGCCACCCAATATTATGGTCACTAGGAACCCTAACCGTCAACAGAGATTTCTATGGTGCGGGATCGGTTACGTAAAAGGGAAGATATTATCAAATTTCTTTCCCTTTAATTTTTTTAAATTGCTAAACATTTATTTCGCTTATGCTATGATGATTTGATTATATTCTCGACTTCGTAATTCCCGCTGTAAAAATTCCTAATTCCTAATCTCTTAGTTGAAAAATAAAATAAAAAAAATTACAACTATGGAAGATGGAAAATCCAACCACAAAAATAGTAGATTTTCTTTTTCTTTTTCCTTTTTTATTCATGACCCCGATGATATAAGAAAAATAGGGAAAAAAAAATTTTCCCGGGCCGAAAAATATTTTTATATATCTTTTTTTTTTTTTTTTTTTTTTTTTTTTTTTTTTGGGGCTGGGCCCCCCCCCCCCCCCCCGTGACCCGGCTGGGCGCAGGGAAACCCCCGCCCCCAGGGGCGAAGGTAATAAAACCTTCGCCCCGTTCTCTTCTCTACAAAACGAAATGTACATAAATGACCCCCCCCACCCCCCCCCCCCCCCCCCCTTCTCCTCTGTTCTTGTGTTTCTGTTTGTTGTTTTTTTTACTTACTCTCTGCTCTCCTCTGCTCTTCACTCCTCCGTTTCCCCTGGTTCCTCAGTCCTTGTGATGGAGAATAGAGGAAAGGCTACCCCCCCCGGATTCTGTTGTGGCTTTCTTTTCGTCTTCTCTGGTCCCCCCCCCGCCCCCCCCGTTATTCGTTTTCCAACTCCTTCTCTGTTTCCAGTGTTCTTCCTCCTGTCTTTGCTTTGGTTTCTGGATTGATTTTTTTCGTTAGCTCCCCTCCTGTTGCTGAGCCCCCCCCCTTTGGGTGGGCTTTGTCCGTTTTCTCCCCCCCCCCCCCCCCTCCCCCCCCTCTGCTCTGTCTTTTATAGAGCCCCAGCATGCAGAAAACCCCTTCCCCTCTTCATCAATCCATGAGCGGGATCGTGGGCTAGAGATCGTGGTGTCGTGGCCTTGAATTGCCGGATTTGTTTCCTGTTGAATCGGCCTGATCCGTGCGAAACGGAAGGGATGGTGAACAAAGGGACCAAAACGCGCATCCGTGCATCCGCAAAAAGAAGACAGATTATAGAAGAATCGGTCCCTTAATCAATAAATTTTTAATTTTACCTTGGTTAATTTCAAATTAATCCCCGAATTTTTTTTATTAAAACAAAGTTAATTAAGTCCACAAACTTATTAATTCTTTTAATTTCATTAATTAAATTAATCCAAATTTTAACTAAATTTTCAAACTTATTAATTCTTCAATTTCTGATCAATTTACTCTCAAATTTGATAATTTCATCCATGAATTTTGAATTTGTGTTGTTTTAACCCCATATTTTTTATCCATTCATTTTGTATTATTTGTTCAAAAATGTTCATTGTAGATACCCCCCCCCAAACCCCCCCCCATTTCTCCCCTTTAAAGATATTTTCAATTTTGTTTCCTCTTTAAAAATTTTTCTTTTCTCTTATTGATTTTTTTTTTCACACTATAAAGATGAAATAAATTGATTTCACTTTAAGATATTTTCAATTTTATATTTTTTTCCTTTTTAATTTTTTTTCTCTTATTGATTTTTTTATACTGTAATAAGAAAATAAATTTATGTGATTTTTTTTTATATTGTACAAAATTTAGGTGAAATAATTTTTTTTCCTTTCAAGTTGAGTTGAATTTCATTATTAAAATATGTTTGTTTTTGCGATTTAAAAATGCTATTAAAAAAATTATATTTTATTTATTTTTTTTACATCAAATTAATATTTTTTGTTGTTTTTGTATTATTTTGATGTGATAATATGAAAAATAAAAAAAATTATTATCTCAATATATTTTTTAAAAAAAATATTTTAAAAAATATCATTGTGGATATGGACTCATTGCATTGTAGACATATAATGTTTGCACTTTAAATGATATTGTAGCACCGAAAGTCATTGTCTTTTCTGTTTATTAGTTAAAAAGTGTTATTAGGTCTGGTTGGCAACCAAATATTTTTAATTTTATTTTTTTATCTTTTTAGATTTTTTCAACCAGACTCATTCAGCATTAAAAGGTTTGTTTATTTTTGTATTTCAAAAGTATTTTTGAAAAAAAATTAAAAAAAATTATTTTAAATAAAAAATTTTGGTATTTTTAAATCATTTTAATATAATAATATCAAAAATAAATTTTAAAAATTAAAAAAATATTATCTTAAAATATTTTAAAATAAAAAATACTTAAAAAAAAAAGATGGTTCATTTCTAACCGATGAATGTTATCCAAAATGGAAGGGGGAATTGATTGCTGTCTACTGCAGTGACATATGATCATGCGTCAGTTGATATCCATACATAAGATCATGCGTCAGTATTTGCCTTTTGTAGTCAACTGACAGCAGCTACTAGCAATCTACCTTGCCACGGCTCTATTACATAAAGAGTTGGCGAGATCTCTTGACACACTCACTCCCCTACTCTCTCTGCTGTTACTGCCTCACTTCCATAGCAACAACACAAAAGGAGAACAATTGAAAACGATGGCCGAGGAGCAGAAAGTTATCATTCCAAGAGTGAAACTGGGTAACCAAGGATTAGAGGTAAAACCCCTTTTCACCTTTCAATCTTTCTCTCTATGAATATCCGTTTCTCTATTAGATAGATGTCTTCTAAAAGTACAATTTTTATGACTTATCATATTCATAGCCTCAACGCCTCAGAGATTCTTGAGTGAAATGTTTCAAAAATGGGAGAATGATTGGTTACTATAAAAGAAACCCTTTTGTAGGGAGATAAAATTTTGTATGTGCTAAGAATTAAGAAAGGAAAGGTGTTATTGTCTCTTGATTTTTCTGCATGATATTTTTCGACTTTTAGGTCTCAAAGTTGGGCTTTGGATGCATGGGGCTTTCTGGAATGTACAATGCCCCACTCCCTGAAGAGGTTGGCATTTCAATCATCAAGGAAGCTTACAGCAAGGGGATTACTTTTTTTGATACAGCAGATGTTTATGGACCTCACACTAATGAAATCTTGGTTGGGAAGGTAAGTTTCGAAATGTTTTTTCTAAGGTTCTTTCATAACATGCTTTCATGTAAAAGAATTGTCCAGTATAATATGGTATCTAGTTTATTATAATAATAATAACAACCAAGCCGCAATCACAAACTAGTTGGCTGGTATATAGTTTTGAAGATAGTGAAATTCTTGCCTGCAGAGTTCCCTCTTCAATTGGACCTTATTTCTTTCCTTATATTTGCCTCAGCATCAGAATTGAAAATATTTGGACTCTCCTGATGAAGTTAGTCCCTTTACTCTCCTGATGAAGTTAGTCCCTTTCTGTTTTTCTATTTATATGTCATTTTGGCGTGGAACTGATTCAATTCTTTAGATGGATATGACTTTCTTTTCATGCTATTATTTCTCATAAATGTTCTAGTTGTTGAAGGCCGTAAATATATTGCATTTGTAGGGCTATGTGTCACCATCATTTCATAAATTCTTGGACATGCTTGAGTTTCTCAAACTCAGGGGTACTGAAGTGCTTTTATCTTCTCGCAATAAAAGGTTTTCCCTACTCATCAAATCACCGGTTAAGTAATTCCCTGCAAAGGAGTGGTCATGGCTTGAAAAGCTTAAAGATTAAAAGGGTATATGGTCATCACCATTTGAAGAATTGAAACATTGTTTGTAAATGAGAAGCTAGCATGTCCAACAATGGACGCCCAAAACAAAAAATATGTCGCTGAAGCGAGCAATTAACATATGAAGATCATGCCTAATATATGTAATGAACAGGTGGCCAATGAGCCTTTGTTTCAAATGGCATGTGTCTCTCCTCCCCTAAAAGAGCTGTTGGGATAAGAGGAATTTCTGATATAGCATCAGGTGGTATTTTTCTTTGTTTATTTATCACCAAGACTTGCATTTTGCAGGCATTGAAGCATTTGCCTAGAGAAAAGATCCAGTTGGCTACAAAATTTGGCGTTGTTCGAAACAGTTCTGATATCAAGAATCCTGCAATCAATGGCAGTCCTGAATACATCCGTGCATGTTGCGATGCTAGCCTTAACCGTCTTGATCTGGAGTACATTGATCTCTACTATCAGCACCGTGTCGACACTTCCGTTCCAATAGAGGAAACTGTATGTTCTTTTCCTTTCTTTCACTACGGAATAGTTCAAACTAACTGCGTGTACTATTTAATTTCTAATCCAATTACTTTGAGTTGGCAGATGGGAGAGCTTAAGAAGCTAGTGGAAGAGGGAAAAGTTAAGTACATTGGATTATCTGAAGCAAGTCCCGACACAATAAAGAGGGCACATGCAGTCCATCCCATTAGTGCAGTACAAATGGAATGGTCACTTTGGTCTCGTGACATTGAAGAAGAAATAATCCCACTTTGCAGGTATCCATATCAATGGGATTTTCATTTCAAGCTGATCATTTGTAACATTTAGATTTTTGTTTTTACATTTGTTGCCTTTTTAACCCTTAGTTGTTTAATTTGTGCAGGGAACTTGGAATTGCAGTAGTTCCATATAGCCCTATCGGTCGCGGTTTTTTTGGTGGCAGAGCAGTCGTGGAAAGTTTGCCTTCGGAATCTGTGCTGGTATGAAGCTCCATACACGCTTGGTCACTTGTGCTTATACTTTTGTGCTTATACTTTTGTGTCGTTGCTTATTTTATTTTTGTGCTTATACTTTTGTGTCGTTGCTTATTTGACCTAACATGCTTGGTAACTTGTGGCCTGTTGGCGTTGTTTTAGAAAATTTATCCGAGGTTCACGAAAGAAAATATCGAGAAGAACAAGGTGTTTTATACTCGAATAGAAAAACTGGCTGCAAAGCATGGCTGTACTCCTGCTCAGCTTGCCCTTGCTTGGGTTCTCAATCAAGGGGATGATGTGGTGCCTATCCCTGGTGAGTCAGCTTTTGTTTGTTTATGTTTAGTTCTCTGATTCAAGCTACAAAATTTTGATTAAGGTATCAAATTCCAAAAATTGTAGATTTCTAATCGTTTCTTCAAATATCTCTAGGAACCACTAAGATTAAAAATCTGTACGACAATATTGGATCATTGCAAGTTAAGCTGACAAAAGAAGATTTAAAGGAAATCTCCGATGCTGTTCCCATCAATGAAGTGGCTGGAGTAAGAAATGCGCTGTTCCAATTTACATGGAAGTTCGCTGACACACCACAACCTAAAAATAGCCAAGTCTGAACTTGATATGTACGTGAGAGCAAAGGGTTGCTGCTAGGTTTTATTTCGGCTTGTTAAATAAATTCCATCTTGGACAAGTTTTATCATAGTGAAAAAGCAACAAAAATAATGAAGTACCATACCCTAGTGTAAACAACTTCCTGTACAAATCTTGGACAACCTAAAAACAGCATTTCTGGTACCTTTGTGTAGACAACTTCCTGGAAAATTTATAAAAGCTGCTGAAAGTCTTTTAAGGTTGTTCTGGTGTTGCAACTACAAGAGTCGATGTAGTAACATATTGTAGAACCAGTATGGAGTATGGAGGATGAGAAACTTGAATCTTTATGTCATATATGATAGTGGTTGCTCAAATGTACTAGTACTATTACACTGACTCTAAATGTTGTGGTATAAATATTGTGCACACGCACACTGTTCCCATTTTCATATTTTATTATGAACATACTATTTAAAATTGTTTTTTATTTTTGTCCTCCAAACTTTTATTTTACGGAATTACATTTTTTTTTGGCACAATTAGAAAATAAGTGAATTAAATTTACTGATTAAAAACAAAATTGAAAGATGAAGTATCAAAGTGAAAAAAAAACGCTATAAATGAGTGATCCTTTCAAAATGATCACAAAACGTTTAGTCTTCAAATTTTACAAATTATACTTATTTAATCCCTTTATAGTTTTTCAATTAAATTTTGGTACAAAATTTATTTTTCTTACGTTTTAATTCCTAGTTTGAGAGAGGAGAAAGAGGATACTGGTTTTTAGTGATAGAAAGAAAAATCAAAGTTAATACCAATTTTGATCATCGATCAAAATGGTTGATTTTAGTATCAAAATGTTTCATTTGGCGAGGGAGTTCAACTTAAATATTTTTTCACCTTGAAATACCCTCAAAAACTTGATCTAAACTCGAGAGGAGTTTTTCTTTTAGTTGATTTTCAGATTTTCATGTTATTTTTTTGGTTTTTTAAGTCTATTTATAGGTCTTTCAAGGTGTTTAGAGTTAAAATTAAGTTGAAAATGGGTTTTTTTGGTAAAAACAAATATAAATCCTATCAGGTAACACATTGTTTATAAAAAAAATTTCAAAAAATATTTGTCATCCATCTAAATTGAGTTTTTTTTATATAAAAAAACATTAGCGCGGGTCTTTTCTAAATAAACCAAACACTAACACGTACTCTTTCTCTTTTTTAAAAAAACAAATTCCTTTTAAAAAAATCATGGTTTTTGTTAAATGTTTTTTTTTATATAATTTCTTAATTTGTATTGAAATTAATTCCCCTTTCTCTCATTTCTTTGTTTTTAGTATTTAGTTTTTTTTAATAGTAGTTGTTTTTTAATTATTCTTATATATATTTAATTTTTAAAGAGATTATTCTAATTCATCTATAATTTTTTTATGTTTTATATAATTGAAATTTATTTTAAAAGATGAAAAATATTTATTTTTGGATAGTATTTGTAATAAGTGCAACCTTGCAAAATATTGTTTTTCCTTTAATTTTATTCAATCAATTTTATATGTGTATCTATTTTTATTATTATTCTACTAAATAAAAACAATTAATTTTAATAAATAGAGTTATTGAACATAATCAGGTGAATGGACTGTGTTACGAGATCAAATATCTTGATTTGCATCCATCTCTTGACTTTTCCAAATATATATTTATTTATTATTAATGATTTTTTTATTTATTAATATAGATGGTTTTCAATTTATTTAATTAAATGCATACATAAGTTTTTTAACTTATTCTTGATACTATTTATGTAAAAACAATGTGTTGCAAATGCCTGCATATCTATTTTTTTTATTGAAAAAAAATAATCAGCCAAGAGCAAAACATGGGTTAAATAGTTAGTTTACTTATGAATGACAACAAACTTACCACAATGTAACTAACAATATAGCTAAGAAAAAAAAAATTATATCCTAATTTTTATCATTAATTTTAAATTCAATTATTTAAATTAAATAAGAGAAACAAAATATTAATTAGTTAAATTGTTTTCATTTATATCATATACTAAATAATGATCATTCAATTTTAATTTATTGATTTAGATTTAATGAAAGAATAAACACTTAGTAATCTTCTACAATTTCACTCAATGAAATTAAGTGTATATTTGATATTGTAATGCATACTAATTTTTTAAAATATTTTTTGTTTGAAAATATATTAAAATAATATTGTATTTTTACATTAGCATGTCAAAATATAAAAAATATCAATCTACTATTTTTAAAATCAAATATATTTTTGAAATGTATCTAAAGAAAGTTTTTCATGCACAAAAACAAATGGTTTCATAAATTAATCTAACACATTTTAGGAAACTATCCTAGAATTTTAATTTTAGCCAAGTATTTTATTAACTAATACATGTAAAATCACTTCGCCGATATGTCAACAAGGCACCAGTGGTCTAGTGGTAGAATAGTACCCTGCCACGGTACAGACCCGGGTTCGATTCCCGGCTGGTGCAAATGCTATTGTTTTTCTTTTGTCTTTGTCCTTCCATAGTCAAATATCAGTCAATCCTTTCTACAAAGTTGAGACCAAACCAACAACCATGATGTCATTTTGAGTTATGTATACCCAAAATGGTCCCCTGAGCTCCATCCCAACTCACCTGCCACCTCTACTGACAAGAAACGTTTCGCAAAAGAACACTACAGCTCTAAAAAAAATGGCAGAGGAGACGAAGACTTTCCAATAAGAAGATGGACTCCTTGTTTTCCATCTTCTTATTGAGCCTTGCATTGTAAACTATCTATGAAGGTAAGCTTTTATGTTTTTTTTTTTTAATCGTGGATATATTACTGTGATTCATAAATAAATTTTTACTTTTAAGAGCCAAATCACAAGAAAAAACCCATTAATACAAGATTATTTACTATCATATTTTTTTTCTAATTAATTATTTACTACGATTATTATCAGTTAAACTATTAATTTACTTGTGATAAAGTTACAAGGTGTTACCTGTATTTACTTTACGGTCCAAATACATATAAAATTAACAACTTATATCTAAAGCGTGCCTGAGCTAATTAAAGAGAGTATCAATGGCTATGAATTTGACTTTAGGTCAATAATGGGCATCTACCATTCAAATTCAACACCATACCAGCAGTGGGTATGATATCTCGATCGAGGAGGAGCCACACATGGGTTTTTATGCTTTCAAATATTTCAGCTTTATTCTCTAGCTCAGTCAAGCTACGAGATGAAACCACTGATGGACTTCGTTTTTATCATGATCCATTCAAGTCTTCTTTCTTTGCCTTAAGAAAGGATAATAATACCCTCTTATTTGAGTTGCTGATAATATACATGAAAATGCATTTACAAGCATTATTGATTGGTTTTTTTATTTTATTTTTTAATATTAAACTAATTGGTAATTAGATTTTTGATTAAGCTCGAATTTAAGATTTTATAAATTATGATTTTAAAAAAAATTCATAGATTTATAAGACCTACTTGAGCTTGTTTGGTGTTTAATGTTATTAAATTAGAGTTGTATTTTTATGTTTAAATTAACTAGATTTTTTAAATTCAATCAAATCAATAACATGAGTCTTGAATTTCTTTTACTTCTTTAGAAATTCTAACACCGCCTTAATTTTATTCTTTTTATGTTTGAAAAGAATTAGCTTGACCTGCGGCGTTCCGCTGATCACTATTATAAGTTTACTATGAATAATTTTTTTAATTTTTTTAAATTTATTTTTCTTGATCTTATTATTTGATATTTGGTTCATTATCATTAGATTTTTTAATTTGTTTTGATATGGATTACATAGTTTTATAATGATCTCACACTCATTATCACGGGTTTTACAAATTAACTGTTATTAGCTTGTCGTCCTTTTAATATTTTTATTAAAAAAAATATAATCCAATATATTATAATGTAAATATTTTGATTACTATGCATTAAATTCTTGACCTCCAAATGTCTTAATATTTTTTTTAGGTTGAAAAAACAAATGAACCGACCGTCGAGCGGGCCAAAAAGGCTTGTAAGTCTCTCTATACGACAATGGTGCTCTTGCTATCTAGGATAATCCTGACTGTATCTTTAATAAAATTAGCCCGCAACAAGTTTATGAGGAAAGAAATGGACTCTCTCGTTAAATTTCCCAGCTCTTTGATTCTTCTTTTTTTTATTATTCCTTCAAGTATTTGTTCTTAGATTAAAATTTTGCAGCATAACACAGTCTCAATTATAAAATCAAGTAATTTAGTTTTAAATGGTTAAAGTATTTTCACTTTAATTTATTATTTATTTTTATATCACGTACTTTTGTGCTAATTATTTGATTTTCATTCTTCATGCACATATATATTAAATTATTATTGTAAATTGATTTATAATTGACAACTTAACATTTTCCATGAATTAACTATTTCACAAGGGTGGGGTTCCTACCACAACTTGCTAAAAAGAAAAGAAAAAACATTGGCTACGCCAATTGACATTACATTGCAAATAATATTTTATGAAAATTTAAATTATTTTGTTTAAAATTGATTATATTTTAAGTTTTTGGATTGTTTTGATATGCTGATGTCAAAAATAATTTTTTAAAATAAAAAAATAGTTTTAATTCATTTTTAAATAAAAAAATATTTTAAAAAATAACTATTACATCACTTCCAAACAGCAATTGTGCACTTTACTTACAAGAGAGAGAAAAGAAAAAAAAAATGATCTTTGATGATCATTCGACCACCATGCACCGTTACACACCACACCATATGGAAGAAGATACGGTGGCTCATCCAAAGAGATAACGAAAGGCTAGGTTTGGTCACTATATAACGTTATACGCGCTGCTTGAATAGCACAGACGCCACCTGCTCACTGACGTGTGCTGAGTACGCATCACTAGCTTTTTTATTTAAAAATTAAAAAGACAATGTGAAAAATACCAAAACATCTCTTATGACCCTAATAATAACTCTAAAAACCAGTGTGAAAGTATAAAAACACCTCTAAATACAAACCTTATTTTTTATCTTTTATAAGGCCAAATACATGATTAATGAAAAAACTAAAAATATCCTTATCCAACATCTTAATAATTTTTTAAACTTGGGTTAAAGAAATATTTTTATTATTTAAAAGTTTATAACAAGTTAAAAAAATCTCAAATCAATATATTTTGTTGATTATAGACATAAAACAATATTAATTTTTTGAAAAAAAAAATAATCTCCTAATAACTAATAACAAATTAACAAGCGTAAAAGATCAAAGCACCCTCACTTTTAATACATTTTTTCTCAATTTAAGGATAAATAGATAATTTCACAGTAGCGATTTTTACTTAATGTTAAATGTTGTCCGAAATGAAAGGGAGAATTGATTGCTGTCCAAAATGTGACATATGATCATGCGTCAGTTGATATCCATAGATAAGATCATGCGTCAGTATTTGCCTTTTGTAGTCATCTGACGGCAGCTACTAGCAATCTACCTTGCCACGGCTCTATTACATAAAGAGTTGGCGAGAGCTCTCGACACGCTCCCTCCCCTGCTCCCTGCTCTCGACACACTTCCTCCCGTTGCTGCCTCACTTCCATAGCAACAACACAAAAGGAGAACAATTGAAAACGATGGCCGAGGAGCAGAAAGTTATCATTCCAAGAGTGAAACTGGGTAACCAAGGATTAGAGGTAAAACCCCTTTTCACCTTTCAATCTTTCTCTCTATGAATATCCGTTTCTCTATTAGATAGATGTCTTCTAAAAGTACAATTTTTATGACTTATCATATTCATAGCCTCAACGCCTCAGAGATTCTTGAGTGAAATATTTCAAAAATGGGAGAATGATTGGTTATTATAAAAGAAACCCTTTTGTAGGGAGATAAAATTTTGTATGTGCTAAGAATTAAGAAAGGAAAGGTGTTATTGTCTCTTGATTTTTCTGCATGATATTTTTCGACTTTTAGGTCTCAAAGTTGGGCTTTGGATGCATGGGGCTTTCTGGAATGTACAATGCCCCACTCCCTGAAGAGGTTGGCATTTCAATCATCAAGGAAGCTTACAGCAAGGGGATTACTTTTTTTGATACAGCAGATGTTTATGGACCTCACACTAATGAAATCTTGGTTGGGAAGGTAAGTTTCGAAATGTTTTTTCTAAGGTTCTTTCATAATATGCTTTCATGTAAAAGAATTGTCCAGCATAATATGGTATCTAGTTTATTATAATAATAATAACAACCAAGCCGCAATCACAAACTAGTTGGCTGGTATATAGTTTTGAAGATAGTGAAATTCTTGCCTGCAGAGTTCCATCTTCAATTGGACCTTATTTCTTTCCTTATATTTGCCTCAGCATCAGAATTGAAAATATTTGGACTCTCCTGATGAAGTTAGTCCCTTTCTGTTTTTCTATTTATATGTCGTTTTGGCGTGGAACTGATTCAATTCTTTAGATGGATATGACTTTCTTTTCATGCTATTATTTCTCATAAATGTTCTAGTTGTTGAAGGCCGTAAATATATTGCATTTGTAGGGCTATGTGTCACTATCATTTCATCAATTCTTGGACATGCTTGAGTTTCTCAAACTCAGGGGTACTGAAGTGCTTTTATCTTCTTGCAATAAAAGGTTTTCCCTACTCATCAAATCACCGGTTAGGTAATTCCCTGCAAAGGAGTGGTCATGGCTTGAAAAGCTTAAAGATTAAAAGGGTATATGGTCATCACCATTTGAAGAATTGAAACATTGTTTGTAAATGAGAAGCTATAGCATGTCCAACAATGGACGCCCAAAACAAAAAATATGTCGCTGAAGCGAGCAATTAACATATGAAGATCATGCCTAATATATGTAATGAACAGGTGGCCAATGAGCCTTTGTTTCAAATGGCATGTGTCTCTCCTCCCCTAAAAGAGCTGTTGGGATAAGAGGAATTTCTGATATAGCATCAGGTGGTATTTTTCTTTGTTTATTTATCACCAAGACTTGCATTTTGCAGGCATTGAAGCATTTGCCTAGAGAAAAGATCCAGTTGGCTACAAAATTTGGCATTGTTCGAAACAGTTCTGATTTTAAAAATTGTGCAATCAATGGCAGTCCTGAATACATCCGTGCATGTTGCGATGCTAGCCTGAAGCGTCTCGATCTGGAGTACATTGATCTCTACTATCAGCACCGTACCGACACTTCTGTTCCAATAGAGGAAACTGTATGTTCTTTTCCTTTCTTTCACTACGGAATAGTTCAAACTAACTTCATGCACTATTTAATTTCTAATCCAATTACTTTGAGTTGGCAGATGGGAGAGCTTAAGAAGCTAGTGGAAGAGGGAAAAGTTAAGTATATTGGATTATCCGAAGCAAGTCCCGACACAATAAAGAGGGCACATGCAGTCCATCCCATTAGTGCAGTACAAATGGAATGGTCACTTTGGTCTCGTGACATTGAAGAAGAAATAATCCCACTTTGCAGGTATCCATATCAATGGGATTTTCATTTCAAGTTGATCATTTATAATGGACACTTTCTGTAATTTAAAACTTCTTATCAAGGTCTTCACGAATTAAGTTATTAATCTTTTTCTTCGATTCACTTGTAAAATTTAAATTTTTGTTTTTACATTTGTTGCCTTTTTAACCTTTTAGTTGTTTAACTTGTGCAGGGAACTTGGAATTGCAGTAGTTCCATATAGCCCTATCGGTCGTGGTTTTTTTGGTGGCAGAGCAGTCGTGGAAAGTTTGCCTTCGGAGACTGTACTGGTATGAAGCTCCACACACACCCTCGCATAATGAGATAAAAAGAAAACCGTATCAAGTTACTGCAATTCAATCTTTTAATACTTCCTTTTGTGCTTAAAGAAAACTACTGAAACTTGAACATCATTAACCCAATTTAATTTTGTGCTAATATTTCTGTCTTGTTGCTTATATGACGTAACATGCCTGGTAACATGTGGCCTTCTTGCGTTGTTTTAGAAATCACATCCAAGGTTCACAGAAGAAAATATCGAGAAGAACAAGGTGTTTTATTCTCGAATAGAAAAACTGGCTGCAAAGCATGGCTGTACTCCTGCTCAGCTTGCCCTTGCTTGGGTTATCAATCAAGGGGATGATGTGGTGCCTATCCCTGGTGAGTCAGCTTTTGTTTATTTATGTTTAGTTCTCTGATTCAAGCTACAAAATTTTGATTAAGGTATCAAATCCCACAAATTGTAGATTGCTAATCTTTTCTTCAAATATTCTCTAGGAACCACTAAGATTAAAAATCTGTACGACAATGTTGGATCATTGCAAGTTAAGCTGACAAAAGAAGATTTAAAGGAAATCTCCGATGCTGTTCCCATCAATGAAGTGGCTGGAGTCAGATCTCCGCAGTATCAACTTACATGGAAGTTCGCTGACACACCACAGCCTAAAAATAGCCGAGTCTGAACTTGATGTGTACGTGAGAGCAAAGGGTTGCTGCTAGGTTTTATTCCGGCTTGTTAAATAAATTCCATCTTGGACAAGTTTTACAATGGTGAAAAAGTAACAAAAATAATGTAGTACCATACCCTAGTGTAAACAACTTCCTGTACATATCCTGGACAACCTAACAACAGCATTTCTGGTACCTTTGTGTAGAAAACTTCCTGGAAAATTTATAAAAGCTGCTGAATGTCTTTGAAGGTTGTTCTGGTGTTGCAACTACAGTAGTCGATGTAGTAAAACATATTGTAGAACCAGTATGGAGGATGAGAAACTGTATCAGCCACAAGCTTACTATTACAAAAAAACTTTAAATGATGTGATATAAACGTTGTGCACATGTACACTGTTCGCTTCCTTACATTTTACTATGAATTTATTATTTAAAATTATTTTTCATTTTGGTTTTTAAATTTTTACTTTGTATGATTACTTTTTTTTATATAATTGAATTAAATTTATTAAAAAATAGAGGATCAAAGTAAAAAAAAACACTATTAATGATAAAGAAAAATCAAAGTTGACATTGATTCTAACTATTAATCGATATTAATATCAAAATGTTTTATTTGGTGAGAGTTTAACTTAAATGGTTTTTCATCTTGAATTAAAATTAGATCTTTAACAGAGAAGAGTTCTTGTCTCAGTTGATTTTAGATTTTTGTGTGTTTTTTTTATAAGTCTTTATAGGGTTTTTTTCAAGATGTTTAGGGTTAAAATTGGGTAATAAATGAGTTTTTTAGTAAAAATATAGGGTTAAATTTGGGTAATAAATGAGTTTTTTAGTAAAAATATAGACCATGTTTTTATTTCACTATAATGGTCAGAAACTAGAAAATATCACGAGGCATTGTCTGAATTTTTTTTTAGAAAATATTTGTCATTCATCTAAATAGAGTTTTTTTTTTTAATTCACGGAGACCCTTTCTAAATAAATCAGGTGCTAGCTTGGACTCTTTCTCTTCTTGTTTTTTTTAATTATTTGTTTATATTTGATTTTTAAAGAGCATCTATAATTGTTTTTATATTTTATATAATTGAGATTTGTTTTTAAAGATGAAAAATGTCCAAGTGAGTTTACAATTCTCCTCTCTCTAAAGAGGATGGGATCTGAATATTGAAGGATGCTTTCGAAAAGGGAATCACTTTTTTGACACAGCAGATGTATATGGAGCCAATGCTAAAGAAATTCTTGTTGGAAAGGTAAATGTCTATGCATGTGAATTATCAAGTTGATGATTCATATTATGCTTTAAAACTTGGACGCTCTTATTCATGAAAGATTCAAAATTAATACTCAGAGGCATGTTTTTACTGGTATCTTTTTCATGGTTATGAGTAAATTGAGGCCGTAACATAATTTATGCAAAAGCTTCATATTGTTAACGTCAAAAGGTTTATACCTCTCAGGCTTTGAAGCAGTTACCAAGAGAGAGGGAGAGTTCAGATAGCGACTATGTTTGGTATCATGAAAGCGGAACCTCGTATGACAGTGAAAGGGTACCCCTGAGTATGTTCGTTCATGTTGTGAGGGCAGCTTGAAGCGCCTTGGTGTGGACTACATTGATCTGTATTATCAGCATCGAGTGGACACATCAGTACCCATAGAGGAAACAGTAAAGTGATTCGAATCCTCTTTACAGTAGACAGCTTTCTTTATGGTCTTCCATGATGTACTTAAATATATAAATTCTTGGCTTCTGCATGTTAAATATCCCTGTAGTATGATATTAGGCTCTGGTTTTGAAAATGTATAATAACTATGTTTTTCCTTGAATATAGATGAGTGAACTTAAAAAACTGGTGGAAGAGGGAAAATCAAGTACATTGGGCTATCAGAAGCCAGTCCGGACACAATAAGGAGAGCACATGATGTTCATCCTATCACGGCTGTTCAAATGGAGTGGACTCTTTGGACTCGCGATATTGAGGAAGAGATTGTTCCACTTTGCAGGTTTGAATCCAGTCCAAGTCGTTGGTGAAATTGGTTTTTGTAATATATTCCCCTTCACTAAGAAATTCATAATTACAGTTTTTGCAATCATAAGAATTCTGAGATTAGATAGTCTGCTTGTTGTTCATTATCGTAGACTGCTGTCTTGTTGTATTTAAGAATGCAGGGAGCTTGGGATTGGAATAGTTCCATATAGTCCTCTAGGTCATGGCTTTTTTGCCGGCCGGTAAAGCTTTTGTGGAAAGTTTGCCTGAATAAAAAGTTGTCATTCTATAAAATGGAGTTTACTTCTAAATCAGAAAATTGTATCATTTTGTTTTAAAATTTAAGTTAAAATTAACTTTCAGAATTTTGATATGGAGTTGATGGATTTGATGATGAGAAAACAATATTTCTAAAACTCTCTCTTTTATGTTTTTTTCATTTAAAATTCTTATAAAAAGTAACATATAAATTTTAGTTCGCTGTTTAATCTGGATTGTGCTATTAAGAATAAAATATTAAATAAACCTGAAAAGCAATATTGCGATCATACTATTAACACCAGATAACAGACAATAAATTGTTTTAAGACTAAATGATTGATATTTACCTCAATCAACTTTTTCAAGTCTATTTTCTATCAATAAATAATGTAATTTGAGTTTTTTTCCAGTTGTTAATTTATATGCATTTTTCATGTTTTGTAGAAACCAGATCATCAGATCTTACAAAGTATTTAAAGTGCTCCAACAATTTTAAAACAATTTAACTTGCTTATACAATGTATGATATGGTGAATAAATATGGGTGAAAAAATATCTTTATGAAATCATGATGGAAAGGCTAGACTTATATATAATTTTATGTTTTTTATTTGTCTCTATTGAAATGTAGGGTATATATATCTGTTGCTTGTTAAAAGAAATGGTAGCGTTATCTGTTAAGTTTATTAAAAATAAAGAAGTTGTTAGGCACCTTATCTAGTTTATTTTCAAGTCCATTAAATTTGTCTCTATATTTATCAACTTCTGTATCCTCTGCAATTCTTTGCTTTTGCTTCTGTTAGTATTGAAAGAAACAAAAAGTCTTCTGTTGAGCACTGAAATAACACACACACACACACAACGAGTTCTGGTTTGCAAATGTATTTATATGATTAGAGAGTGATTAAGTTCACGAGACTTAGTGATCTTGTCCCATGGTTGTGGAGACCATGGTAATGGTAGTATGGAGAACTCTAAGATGTATGGATTGCCTTCTATGGTCTGAAATGTGAATTTTCTAGGAAGACACGAACTTTATGCTCCGAAAGCTCAAATGCTTGCAAAAATTAACTGGGTTTTGACAATAATTTTGTATCCTCTGCAATTATTTGCTTTTGCTTCTGTTAGTATTGAAAGAAAGAAAAAAGTATGTTGATGGATATATGTTCATATGTGTTATTTGAGAATGTTTAAAATCTGCCACACTAATTTGGTGGTAAGTGTGCTTGTATTTATATACATCTAATATGTAACGTATTACATGAGAAATAGGTAACGTATTACATGAGAAAGGAAGGTAATGTTATGACATAATTGTGAGCAAGAGAAAGGGAAGGAATTAGATATGATTGTGTTGTGATTAAGGCTGATGATCTTCAACATTATTCATATGAAAAATAAAAAATGCTACATTTCATGCATGTTCTAGTTTCTTAAGTATGTAGCAATTGTGTTCATGGAGAATAGTTATTCATAGACGAGCTCTTCAATGTGCAAAATCCTGGACCACGAAAAGATAGTGTTAAAGATGATATCTGCAAAAGAACTGACTCTAAAAAATATGGTTAATGCTTTTGATATTTGAAAGAATTGGGTTTTTAGCTCATTGTTGAGCAAAATCGGGCTTAGGATGGTTTTTGAGTCTGAAAAGTTTGTACTTACCAAGAGTGAGATTTATATGAGCAAGCGATATTTATGTAATATGTTATCTAAGCTTAATATAATAACTATTATAGCAGAAAGCCAAGAAGATTGATAAATATTTTTTTTATATGATTGAGTCTTTTAATCTATTTTATAAACAGAATTAGCGAGCTTTTAGATTTAATTTACTTTAATATTTGTAATTAGTTTAATTACGAGTAATAAAAAGTATTTAATTACTTTCATTAATGAATGCACAAGATATTATTATATTAATTTATTAAAAAGCAAAGATAGAGCTTTGAAAATGTTCAAATATTTTGAAAGAATGGTTGAAAATCAATTTAGCATATAGATTAAGGTGATAAAAAGCAATTGAGAATGATATTTCTAAATGCAAGAACTAAATATTGAAAAAATTGATGATATTATATTGATAAGTTAAGATTACCTTGGAACTTGTGGGGAAGACTATTTTATCAGTAAATTTTATTTTAAATAAAATATCTCATAAAACAAAATTAGACAAGACACCATATTAGTTATAGAATAGTCAAAAACTTTTATATAAATATATGAAAAAATGGGGGTGTCTAGCTAAAGTTATGGTTTCTCCAACAAGGAAAGTAAAAAAAATATGGACTGCATTATATAAAATATGCAATTGTACTTGAAGGGTTTAATGATGTTAATTGGATATTCGATACTAAAGATTTCAAATCCACAAATAGGTTTATCTTTACCATTGAAAGAGATATAATCTCTTAAAAATCCTTTTAAATAAATATGCATTTTCAAATCCATGAAGGAGTCCAAGCCAATGATAACTCAACCTAGTTGACTAGATATATTAAGATCTACATTCAAAGAGACAATTGAATCATGTGTCAATTCAGTAGTAACACTCTTACCCATTTCTATGATAAAAAATGCTATCTACAGCAAAAACATGATAAGGTAAGCTTTTAATGATCCTTATAGCTTGAGAAATTCAAGTGGGGTATTGTAGGATACTCTATATAACAATCACCTATATAAGTGTGAAACGAGGCCACTTCTACGAGAATTGAAAAAAGTTAAATTCTCTAATATATTCTTTGAAACCAGGACATGTTCAAGGCCAGAATAAATACAATCGTGAGAATCAAAATTATTGTAAAAAAAAAAACTGTGTGATCTCTATTGTCTGATTTCACACAAAAAACTGAACAATTCAAGACATTATGTTCATTGGTTAGCCGAGTGAATCCAATAGTTCAAGGCCAGAATAAATACAATCGTGAGAATCAAAATTATTATAAAAAAAAACTGTGTGATCTCTATTGTCTGATTTCACACAAAAAACTGAACAATTCAAGACATTATGTTCATTGGTTAGCCGAGTGAATCCAATAGTTTTGACCAGGGAAGGTTCAAGGCCAAAAATTACCTCGTTTGATTCAGTGACATTTTATTGTTACTCTTTATTTTTGTATCTACTTTGTATTTTATTCTGATCAAGCAATTTTCATTAACGTGGGGAATTGTTAAGGTGTAAAGGAAAAGTTGTGTCTGTTAAAACTCTACTTAAAATATAGTTATGTATTTTAAAACTAGAAAGTTATATCCTTTTGCTATTAAAAGTTTTGTTAAAATTAACTATTAAAATTGCCTATAAAAAAAGAAAATTCTGACATGGTTTTGATAAAGAAAATATATAATCTTTTTAAGACTCTTTTCTTTTACATTCCTTCAATCAAGATTTTTATAGAAAGTTACATACAAATTTTGATTTGTTGTTTATTTTTAATTATGCTACTAAGAATAAGAGATTGAAAAAACTTAAAAAAACAACATTGCAATCATATTAGTAGCATAAAAAAAACAAACAATAAATTATTTTAAAGCTAAAGAATTGATCCTTGTCGCAATCTACTTCTTTAAATCTATTTTTTTTTCTTTTATCAATAAAATATATTTTAAAAAACAATAACTACTGCCCTACCAAATCAGAAACTTAAAGTTATCGTATGAATTAAAATCCATATTCAAGTCAACTCAAATATTTTAGGTCCCCACCGAAATATAAGATTCCCTACAGGCTACAGCTGCATTTTTTGCTTTATATGTTTCTAAAAAATCAATCAATTTAAGTGGACAAGGAGGTCGAAAGTACCTCGAGTTGTGGACCCAGTATCCTGAAAGTGCAGCCTTTCTTTACATCAATCTGCAAGAACTGCTTGTTGGAAAGACAGGTTGTAATTAATACAAAGATATGTGGATAAATTTGACAATTAACAAGTAAATGCAATTAAATAGCGAAATGATATAGAAAATAAAAGTTTTAGTAGGTGAAATATTAAGTGTATGATAAAATTTTAATTAATATCATGGTTTAAATTCATTATATTTATTTAAATTTAAAATTAATTAATGGACTGATTCATAGGTAAAATCATAAATTATCAAAATCAAGATTACAGGATGAGATTTATAAAATCTAAAAATTCAACTGGTTTAGCAGCGATTCAAGAAAAATGATCAAATCAAAAGAAAAAAAATTAAATGTAATCAAATAATAAAATACAAAATTATGATTCTTTTGAATTACCATTTTGGTTTGGCACAAGAAGATTTTCTTTTAACCTACGCGTGTCATTTTACCATAAATAAGTTGCAGTAATGGATGAACTCTGGATATAGTTTGAAGACACTGAGCTTGACAAACTAGTGGTAGTTTGGTTGGCCAATGGAATATCTTGGTGGCATGATAGTTTTAGCCTTAAGAAATGTTCTAAAAAAACCATAGCTACACTGCATGGAATGAATTTAGAACCATCCCGTAAAGAAGTTCTCCAGTTGCCAGTTGCCAGTTCATCAGCCTGTTCGGCATTGTTTTCATTTACAACAGAAATTATTAAATGCCGCAATTAAGACATTGCTGTTATTTTGACTTTTCACAGGGACCACTTTGATCAAAAATCTAGATGAGAACATTGGCTCCTTGAAGGTGAAACCTGCAGAAGAGGGACTGAGAGAAATTCCTGTTGTTGCACCCATTGAAGAGGTAGCAGGTGATAGAACCTATGAGGGCATGCGGCTTTCGTCATGGAAGTTTGCCAACACTCCTCCAAAAGATTGCAAGGTTTCAACTTAAAGCCATTAATTCCACTGTACTGGGATCATACATTTGTGGATAATTGAGCAACAACTTCTGTATCATTGCAACATGGTGTACTCAATGGATAATAAGAACTTGTATGGTTGCTTTTGTAACATGCCGTTTGTTTGATGTTTGATCAAATGTTGGCTAGGAGGATGCTGTCTGATTTCAAACTTCATTGAAAAACTATTTTCACCTGCAACTTTTCTCTTTTTATCTTTTTTTTTTCCAAGTACTTGAGGGGGTAGAGAGAGAAATTAACATTGCAAATGCGGATGAAAATTGAAACAGTTATTCTGGCCGTCGCTTTATCACGTACGTAGTACACAGAACACACAGATATAATATAAGCTTACAATTTGAGTTGCTAGCAACAGTTCTTGTTCCACCCAACACATGGTAGGGTTTGGCATCTGCATCCCTTTAAGATTAGCACATAGATATATTATGCATGAAAATTAAAGCAACAGACTCGGAGGCCATACTATCCTTGCTCAACATCTTGAAACAAACGAAGCTTATTATCTTCCACCTATCAGCATTGTTGGTTGTAGACAATGGATAGCTTGATCCTCGCATAATTTAGGCATCTCCTCCTCTGGCAAGGTTACCATCACTGTCCTTGCAAGCCCTTCTTCTACTGAAGGCAGCACCACAATCAGACCTTCACCCCTCACATTTCCAACATGACATGAAACGTGAACTGGTTTTTCATCACTCTTGAAACTTGCTGAGAACATCAACGATTTATGCCCAATTATCATGTGTTCCATGCTGACACAAGTTAGCTCAGGACCATACATTCTGAAAGGTTCTGCATACTTCCCTCCCTCTTCCTTCTGTGATTCAAACCAATCTACAACAGACCAAATCTCCTCTTCCCCTACATCTGAAATATGGCGATGCACCAGCTCCACCACATGTCCCAACTTACCGTAGTCCATTTCTTCCTCATCTAGTGTCAGCAGTGAAAAATGCAATGCATTGCCAAAGTAACCAAGAGAAATTGGTGGCTGCACTAGCCTTCTAAAGTCCAAGCAAATTGAGAGGGAGTGTTTGTTGTCATTTTTTGGAGCCTTTAGATGTGCAACACGTGTCCAAAAGAGTGCAGCTAGCAATTCAAAAGGAGTAGCTTTAGCACATTGAACATGCACTTCGTCAAGCCATTTCTTGATTGCTGAATCAGAGAACTTGAACGTGGCTGTGACCATTTTCACCGAGGGAGTTTCTGCATTGCCCTTAGTTGCATAGTAATTGTCTGATTTAATGCTAGAATTAGGAACTTGTTGGTGATGGAGGGTGGTTGAGCTGAACAGGGGTGGGTGCTCAATGGGCTCCTGGCGGTGACTCTCAATCCAGGATTTGAAGAGTATAGTTATGGAAGTTGGGTCTGCATTCATGTGTGTACAACTTAGCCCAAAAGCTACACCTCCTCCTTCAAATTCATTTACCTGGAGATCCATAGGTGAGAAATTAGTTTAAGCCATCTCCAGACTCCAGAGTTGGAGGTAAGCACATATACATGAAATCAAACGTGAAAAATAGGAGAATTAAACTATATATCAGACGTAACCTTGTTCATGTAAACCAGACTCATACGTTGTATGAATTTACTACTACATTAACCAATAATTAATGCATGAACTAATTAAATGGACCAGGTTCATATAATAATTTTTCAAGGAGGACAACATGCTAAACCTGAACAAGAACTGGGAAATAACCTAGCTTAGCAGAAGTTGCAGGTTTGCTTTTAGAAATAAATGGATTACCGCCATGCATATATATATATATAAACTAGCTGCCCACAAGCTACCAAAGCAAGAAGACTGGCCGTCCGTCCAGCTACCAAAGCAAGAAGACTGGCCGTCCGTCCAGCTACCAAGTTGCCGATATCATTAATGTAATGCATGACCGATTTTATATCTATTCGAACTCTGTTCAGCCCTACCTATCTTAAAGGCTGCCCAAGCTCCCACGCTTTTAATAGAAACCAGTGAGATTTTGCTCAGTTTTTGTGTATACCATGTGATGGTTCCTCCTGTCAAAATCTATATGCCCAATATGGCTTTGAGAATACCTTTCTACTCACTGCAACGTTCAATTCTGGTAGCAAACATCACTATCCTGACTTTTGGGATACTTATCACTTTGTCATAAGTAATTAAATAAATAAAAGCTTTTATGATAGAATGTTTGTTTTTTAACAGTGATTTTTAATTTAAAATATTTTAAAATATTTTTATTTTTAATATCACTATATTAATTAAACTTATAAAAAATACTTTAAAAATATTAATTTAATATTTTTTTAAAAAAAATAATTTAAAAAACACTTACCAAATGCAATGTTAAGGATGTATAATTCTCCATGTGAAGATTATTGAAAAGCAAGTTTATAATGTTACCACTTCTTTGTTTTTGAGTACTTCGGATTTTCTTTTCATTATTTGTTAGTTGTTAAGAATAAAACTGTCATATATTTATTATACCTGATCTGGTTTAGGTTTAAAGTAAAAAAAAAAAAAGAGTTAATCCAAAATTGATTTGGTTTAAATTAGTAAACTCAACAGAATATATAAGAGCCTGCTTTTATGTTCTAAAATATTTTTGAAAAAAATTAAAAAAAAATATAATATATATATATATATATTACTTTAAATTAATTTTTTTAGTATTTTCATATTATCAAAAATAAATTTTAAAAAAATATTATTATTTTAATATATTTTTAAATAAAAAATATTTTAAAAAAAATAATTACCACATTATCAAATATAATTTTACATCAAATCAAATGATAATGAACTCGCTACCAGATCAAAACTCAAATAATTTTTTTAAAATAATATTTTTTTAATAATTAATTTAGTAAATTCATAAACTAAATTTTAAATCAAATCAAATAACTTTGATATTTATAAAAAGTAAAAGGATACTGTATGTGAAAAATCAGCGTACATGCCTAAGTGTTTAGATTTGTTTTTCCTTAAAAACAATCTTCATCAATTTCTACATAGAACATGGTTTTTAGATTCGAAAGAGACAGACATAGCACGGAAATGGAGCAACCCAGGCGAAAACTTCAGCAAGCAAGAAAATCACAGGAAAAAAGAAGAAACAAAACCTGAATTCGGAAGGGTGACCATGTACTAGGTTCCTCGGGAATTTCCTCCCAAAACGTTAAATCTTTCTCCTCTGAACCATCAGCTGATCTCAGCCATTCATCCATGGTGGCCTCAACTTTTGCTCTCAAAACTCTAACACCAGCATCGTTACACTTCACTAACCAATTACCCGACTCCCCTCGGGTCAACCGACCCGTAACTTGTGGGTACAAACAAAGAACCTCTGACAGAGCAATCCTTAAAGGATCTACGTCAAAAATCCCAAATGGGTTTCTCTTGTAGTAAAAAACTACATGTACTGTATGGAGACCCATTGCATGATCAAGCACTGATAATGGATGAGTTTTACCCGACCCGACTGGCTGACTGGATACTGCCGTTAACATTGAATGGACACTAACCCTACTATTTTTTTTCACCATTTTTTCACTAAAAGAGGCAAAGAACAAAACCTGGACAGGATGTTCAGAGAGAAGAAGGCAGCGCATCTGTGGGTGGGTGGGTGGCTATATATACACGTCTATGCGTGTAAAAGAGTTGAAGAAGTCGTTTTATTTTTATGGCTTTTCGGGGCTCCGTTTAGTCTTGGATTTACAGGATTTTAGAGATAACCCTTCCCAATTCACTAAAATATATTAAAGAAAAATTTAAGATTTATTTACCTGATTAAATTTTAAATTTATTTTTAAAAAAATTATTAATTAGAGTAGCATAAATTTTAGGACTATTAACAATTTATATAATTATTAATTTCAAAACTCGTATAATTAATTAAAATATATATAATCTAACTCAAATACTCGTATTAATAAAAAGATATATATATTGAAGTAAATTACATAACAATCAAAGTAAATTGGAATCACTAATACTTATACCTATTTCATTTAAAAAAATATTTAACTTTAAAGTATGCTTGCTTGTGCGAAGATATCTATTGATTGTACAGCTTTGGCTCTGTCATCAGAATTTAAGAGGAGGAAGCGGTTTTTGTTGGGTTACATTTAAGACAAGGTAGCGAGTTTCGTCGGCAGATGGTAAGAATTCATTTATAATTAAGCCCACAGTCCAGGATAAATTTATTTTTTTATTTGTTTTTGTGGGATATCAAAGTCTCGTATTATATTAACACAAGTTAATTTAAATTGATTTAATATATTTTTTATTTTAATATTAAAAAATAATATTATTTTAAATTTTATTTTTATTAAATTATATATTTTATTAGTTATTTGAGTTATTTTTTGACCTATCAAATAGATTAGATCATATCATGTTAATTCTCATCTAATTAAAAAAAATTATTAAAAATACATTAATAATATTTGAATATATTTTTTATATTAAAAAAATTAATTTAACTTCCAGCGTAACACAAGTAATGATCTTGCATTTTCTAAAAGTTAACATTTTGTATAAATAGCTATTTAAAGTTAACCTGACTCAACAACCAAACTTTGAATGCAAGTCAATTTTATTATTTCATAGATTTTTTTTATTTCATAGATTTATCTGACAATAAAGAGCATATGATTTCTTTGTATCAAATATATTTTTAAAAAATATATAATAAACACGTGAGAATGAGATAGCAAAAGCAAATCGTTAATAACAAATTGTGAAATTATATTTTTTTAATTTTAAGTTAAATAAAAAAATGATAAATTGTATTTTTTTAAATTGAGGAATGAAAAAAACATTAAACAAAAAAAATAGACTAAATATTGTAGCTTAGCTCATTTTGAACTTGCAATTCGGATCATGAAATTAACTAGGTTAATTTTTTTTCATAAATATGTATCTAAAAAAAGCCCAGTATCGTGGGGTTATGACGAAGCACACTGGACCTTCAGAAGGAACAACTCATTTACATGAGCTTTTAAACCCAAGTCCAAGTGTTAGGCCTTTTTTATCTTTTAAAGAGGCGAACAACACATCGTTTTTCATTTCAGATTCCGACCACTACTGTGGTGGCTGGAAAATCAAAGCTATGGGTTTTAACCCAATAAACCCACTTTCAACTCAATTAAAGCTTTAAACACCAAAAACAAAATCCTAGAACATGTTGAAACCAATTTAGCGGCCTAAAAAACCCAAAAAAAAGGCTAAAATAACAAAATCAAACTGAGTAAATTTTCTCATCCTCGACTTAGATCTATTTTTTCTTAGGCAATATTTTGGCTCAAAACAACCACTATAAGATTGTTCTCATCGAATGAAACTTATTGACACCAATTTCAACTATTTTAATGGTTAAAGTAGGTGTAAACGATGGCTTTCTCTTTCTATACTGGAATTCAAGAGTCCTTTTTTTCTTTACTCTCCCCAAAAAGATTAAAAAATAAAATAAATGAACTTTGATATAAAAATTGAATTTCTAAAATCTAATAAGACCAATCACCTATAAATCAAAAGGTTTGAAATGAGATATTTTTACAATAAAGTTACAAATTGTAAAGTGGATCAAAATAATTTGTTTTATAAAATTTAAAACCACCACCTATTTTACCCGTTATTTTAATTTTGATTCTCTAACTTTTAATTAAACCCCATCTTTCAAAACAATATGTAATTGGATGCTAATTTGTGTTTAAAAGGGTCCAATTATACAAAAATAAATTAAGAATCAAATTAAAATTTTATAAAAAAATTAGTTATTTCAATTCCATTAAACTTAATGTTTTGTATAATAATAATTTAATGCCCATGTCCCATCCTAACTAATGAATTCTTGACACCTTTATGAAAGTGAGTTTCATGAAAATCCTATTTTCTTAAAATGTGTACAAAGCTTTAATAGTAGTTGAGATCTCACATTTATGATCTAGGTATCCTTGTTTCGAATTTTACTAACATAAATGGATATATCAACTACAATCTTCATGAGAATGCCTGGATAGTACGGAAAGGTGTTAGTTGAACTAATTAAAGTTTTCAAATATAAAATATTATCAAAACAACAAAAGCATTATTCTCATTTGTATGGTTTGCGGATCTGATAAATTTGTTTTTGCAAAAAAAAAAAAAAAATACACAAGATTTCCCAACAAGACAAAATCCTAACTACAAATTGACAAGTTTATACATGTATTTAGTTAAATGAACCAAAAACTATTTATATTAATAAATAAATAAATAAAATGTTAATATTTTTATTTGATTTGCCTCGCTGCAGGTCAAATAAATTTTTTATCTAACATAAAATAATGAACGTGTAGATATTATCAATGTGATTTTTTTTACATCGAATAAAAAATATAATTTTAAATAAAATATTTGATTTATATATAATAAAGTGATAAATAGATCGAGTGTAAAGTGATAAATATATTAAATATGAAGAGAAAAAAAATATAAGAAAATTTTTTCCTAAAAAAACTTTTAAAAATTACAAATTTGACACTGCTAGGGTAAAAGGAGATTGGAAAGAATCTTAATTATATCATTTCCACAGTGCAAGAGGGTTTCTTTTTAGTGTGTGTGTGTGTGTATATTAATTATGTGAACCGTGTTCTTCCATGGGTCATATATTTTTATCTTTTATAAAAACTATTTTGTATATTAAATAATTGTATATTTTTATCTTCTAAAAAAACAATTATAAATATCATCTTTGACGGTGTTGTTTTGATCGTTAGGTTAAGTTGGTTCTCCTTAAGCATAAAATTGAAACGATTGCAAATAGATGTTAAACTCAATTGATTCTATAGGTTGATTAGAAAATCTAGGATTCAAAACCGAAGTTAGGCCAAGTTTCTAGTTAAATAAAATAAAATAAAATATTAATATTAATAAAATTTACGATTAATTCTATCTATCCCTGTTAAACTCGGCCAAATTAGTTAAAACATTATTAATTTTATAAAAATAATTAATCTATAATCCATAGATAGTTATCCATACTCTTTTAAAGGTTAATCTCTAAACAAATATGACAATGTAGGCTTTTAAGAGTGTTTGGGATAATGATTGTGGTTGTTTTTTAAAGTGTTTTTTATTTTAAAAAAATATTAAAATAATATTTTTTTTATTTTTTAAAAATTATTTTTGATATCAACACATTAAAATAATCTGAAAATACTGAAAAAATATTAATTTAAAATAAAAAAATATTTAAAATTTTAAACTTTTTAAAAAATATTTTTAAAATACAAAAACATGTCTAAGTGTTATAAATGGTACTAAATATTTGAAAAATATCTACTGAGTGTCGTCATCTAGGCGGGCTTAGGCTGCCAAGTCACCGTCCATTCATAAGCAAGACCAGCCTGAAAATCTTGTTGGGCCTTAAGTACTGGTCTTGCCGTCATGCCAGGCTACTGGTTCAAACTAAGAGCGTGTTTGGTAGTGTGGTAGTGGTTGCTTTTTAAATAACTTTTCGTGCTAAAATATATGTCAATGATGTTTTTTCATTTTTTTAAAATCATTTTTGATATCAGCACATCAAAACGATCTAAAAAGTACAAACCGCACTCAATTTTAGCAAACAAAATTTTTTTTTGAAATTTAGTCAAACACAAATTCAACCGCAGAGCCAAACAAGCTCTAAAAAAAAGATAAGCCAGCTCATTTTGCTTCCTATTTTTTAATAATATTTTCTTTTTTATTTACAAGCATTTGATAAAAATCCCTTGGGTTTACTAAAGGCACATAAATTCATGTGCATATATTTCGTATTTTATGTAAAATTGTTTTTATGCAATTCAATTATTTGAATATATTTTTTCTCTAAACTCCGATTGTATAGTATATTATGTGAAAAGACTATAATACCTTTAATTATAGGTCTTCTTTGTAAGAAGAGTATAACTGTCAATATACTGTAGTAGTAAACAGTAAAATCAGAGTACGTCCACGGTATTTTCTAAAATGTTTTTACTAAATGTTCTAGATTTCTGGTTAATACAATTTATCATATGTAATCAAATTTAATTATGATTTAATCTATTTATTAATTCAGTTATGGTAGAAATTGAGAAATGTTACAGAAGTTGTATTTTTTTTTAATTCTTATTTGGTATCCTTACACTTTTTTTAAAGGATAAAACTAGTCTCGTTCATGGTTCGTGACCGTCTTTTCTAATAAGTTTGTTTTTTAGATATCAAACTTGTATTCTTAACCTTACAGGAATATAACAGTATCTTAACTGTTAGACTAATAATTTATTGGTCGGAAGTTGTAACTAGTTAACTTTTATAAGTTATTAATAAATCATATCATTAAATAACTAGGGCAAAATTACCATATTTTTAGTGTTTTTTATTTTATGTTTTGCTATTTTATATTTCGCATCCATTGTTAGGAAAAATACAGAAACATCTTGTATTTTATAAGTTTATAATACTATACACGATAACAAAAACAACTAAAAATATTAAATTATTTATAAGTTTATTATTGTACTTAATTTAATGAGTAAAAAATCTCTATTGCTTTAAAATAGCAAAATCTCCACTAAAAAAACTCTTCTCCTCTTTATCACATTTGAAACTCGAGCCCCCATCTAGAATTCACTCGTATCATTTGTATCCAAGAATCTCAGGTAATCAAATAATTTTGCTACTCTCAGCAATCTTCAAAAAGGTTCCTCTGCATTTTCTTGAAAAACATAATTGATAGTGTTATGTTTAATTTTGTTATTAAACTTTTAATTTTACCAACACAAATTATGAATTTGTTTAATTATGTTTAATTAAAATATTAAAAAACCTAACAAAAAAAAACACCAAAGTAGTTTACCACTTCTAATCCACTCCTTTTATTCTTAAAAAAAAACCCATAAAAAGATTATCACTTTGATTTCAATTCTTAGTTTTTCACTCTATATTTGACTCGCGTTTTGCCGCGGGTTAAATATCTTTTTTCTCAACAAAATAAATTATATATAGCTTTTTTTCAATATGTTTTTGAGTTAAAAAATACCCTAAGTGAAAATTAAAAAAATATACATACATGTAATCAAATAAATTGAGAATTATGTATGTTAATAAGTAAAAAAAAAATCATAAACGATAACTAAAAATAAAACTAAAAAAATCAAAAGATAGATGTAGATCATGATATTTAAAATCGCAAGACGTGACATTTACGCGGTTGTATTTGCTAAACTTTTTAATTAAAATAATTTTTTTATTTAATCAAACGATAATAAAATTAGATACATATTAATTTGATTAAATAAAATAAAAGAGAAAAAATAATATGTAAGGCTATATATATTATAAATATTATTTGAAAATAAATTTCCATTTATTTTTCAAAAATAAAGTTTATCTATACAAAAGATTTTAAAGAATATAGATTAATCAGAAGAACCTCCTTAAAAGTTAAATGTATAATTAAAAAATAATTATCATTTTAAATAAGCTTTCTAAATAATATATAAGAGAGAAGAGATATTAATCTAAATATAAATAAGAATAAGATCAAGATTAATTTTTAAAAATAGAAACAAAAAAAGAAAAATATTTTTTTAAAATAAAAAAAGTAAACAATGTCGTTTATAGTAAAATTTATAGGGTAAACCCAGATCATATATTCAACCGAGTTTAATATTTTCTCCCCTTAAATTTATAGTAAATCTAAAAAACAATATCATCCACGATAAAATATGAAAAGGTGAATAGTATGGTTATATAATGTTCACCTCACATATTTTCTCTTTAAATTTGTAACAAAACCTTAAAAAAATAATGACTAGTATAGTCAACAGTAAAATATAAAGAAATTAACAATGTGTTTGTATAATATTTATCCCACACGCTTTAGTTTCTATAGAATGAACCCGATCCATAAACTTAATAGAGTTTAATTTCTTTTCCCCCTAAAATTTATAATAAAGCTTTAAAAAAATAATAATCAATATTGTTATAAGCAAGTCAACAGTATATCGATAGAATATTCACTTACACATTTTCTCTTTAAATTTATATATAAAAATATTAGTAAATAATGCCTCAATAGTAAAACGTTTACCACGCGTCAATAGTACAAAACAGCTGGACAATATTCATCCTCCGTTTTTCCACGCGTTTACATTACAGGTAATACTTTATACCAAAAGAGAATGATAATTTGTTTTTTATTTATTTTTAATTCAAATTAAAATAATACGACGCAAGACTTGTGTCGAACCGGTACGGTAAAAAAAAGAAGAATCCAATACCTTCCCTCCGAAATAAGCAAAATAAAAACCACATTAATTAAAACCCCGTTTGTTTACCAAAAATAATTTATTTTTAAAAAATAATTCTGAAAAATAAATTCTAAAAAAAATAAATTATTTTTTAATGTTTGATATTATAATAAAAAATAAGTTGAAAAATACTTTACAGTGTTTGATCATGTCATGAAAAATAAGCTGAAAAATAACTTTTTAATATTTATTTTTTAAATTTATTAAAATAATAAAGAACAAATCTTATAAATTAAAAAGATGAATGAGAAAGAAATTAAAAAAAATATAATTTCATAAATTATCTCAAATAAAATAAATAATAATTAAAATAATAGCTATCAAATCTAAAAAATAAAAAAATTGAAAGACAAAGAAATTAAAATAATAATAATTAAAATTTTATAAATTATTTTAAATAAAATAAGTAATAATGAGGATCAAATTTGATAAATAAAAAATTTCAATTAAAAAATAATATGGAAAAAGCAAATAATAATTATAAAAATGAGAATCAAAATTAATATAAAAATTAAATTATAAGAAATAAAATTGAAAAAAAATATTTTAAAAAATATATATATAACAATAAAAAATTTGAGGACTAAATTTGATATAATCAATAAATAATATGATATTTTTAAATTTTTAACAACTTTTAAAAACTGTTTTTCACTCCAAAATAAAAAAAGAATATACTTTTATAATAATAAGGTAAATTTTTTTTTCTGGAAAATAATTTTTATTAATCAAAAAATATTTTTTATTAACTAATGTTTTTAATAATAAATAAATATAGAAAAATTTAGAATGTAGTTTCTAGAACCAACAAACGCAGCATAAATAAACCGAAACAAAATTCTTAATTCTTCATCTCTCTATCAAAGAAAAAAGAGAGAGAAAAAAAAACAGTAAAGATGGTAGCTCGCCAATTCATCATCAGCCACAACGACTCCATCTTCGACGTCGATTATGACACCGACGACGGCCTCGAAGTCAGTCTCGCACTCTCTAAAACACAATTCTCTCGATTTTTATCAACAGTAGTGTTTGTTTGATTGTTATGACTAATATTGCAGGTTCTTAAGATCCAGCTTTTCTCTCTCACTTCAATCCCTCCTCATCTCCAGCAGGTTTTTGTTGTTTTGTTTGCTTCGTCATCAACATTTGCGTGCGTGTGTGCTTTTCTTTTTATTGGTGTTTTTTTTGTAGATCACCGGAGAAGATGATGATCGAGTCGTATCGGACGATTCTGATCTCACTGGCATTTCTAACAAACTCAAATTGATAAAAATCAACGAGGAAGAGAAGGAAGTCAAGTTACAAGAATCAATTGCCGCTGTTGTTGGGCAGCAAAATGAAGAGGAATCAATTCGTGATGTGCCGGTCTTTTTTTCTTATAATTTTATTTCTTTATGCAATTAATTCAGAATTTTGTTGCTGCTGCTGCTGTTATGCATTTGTGTATTAAAACGGTTTGCTGTGTAGATTCTTGGAGGAGATGACGTGTCGGATAATTCTGATGTCGTTCATGTTTCGAATAAACTCAAAGAATTAACTGTTGCCGATTTGATGAAATCGGATGAGGAACTTGCGCTGATGTTACAGGTTTTTTTTTATAATTTTTGGTGCTTGTGTTTCAATTTTCGGTTCGTGAGAGTGATTTAAACATTATGTTTATAGGGTCTGTTTGTGTTTAGGCAGAGGAGGAAGCGCTTATGTTGCAAGAGTTTGCAGTGAGTGAACAAAATGATGAGTTTGGGCAGAAAATACGGCCCTATATCAGTCAAGTACAAATGGTAATTTCAAATTTTGAGGTTTATCTTTTTTGTTTTCCTTCATTTGTTTGGTTACTGAAAAAGAGATTTGAGTTTCAAAATGTTTCATTTTGTTCTTCTCAATAAAATTAAAAAAGGTGTTTTCTTCAATCTGTTCATTCAACAGGAAAATAATGTGCAATCTATTTTTTTTTTGTTTTGTTTATGATCGATTGTTAAATCACTCGCACACTAGATAGGGATAATTTGCAAGAGAGTATTTATTTAGTACTTGGCCTGTTGTTGATATAGTATGAAGACCCAGTGAGGCAGGAGGCAGCACGGAAGACGGTTCCTAGAGAAGAGCTTGAGGAGAAAGCTTTGGTTTCTCTGGCAAAGGTAATGGCTTTTTGATTTTGTTTTATTTTTATAGTGATGAGGAAACTAAACATTTGAGTCAATGGCTATAGAATAAATGCAGAATAATGAGCAACAAAAGGTCAACTTGGAAAAGAAGTTATGCTAATGGAATTTGATAGACGTGTTACAATGACTGTAGAGGTTTTTGTTTCGTTCTCTATCTTTTTTCCCCACTCATTGCTTGTAGAGGCTCAATCTCTTTTATATAATAATCATGCAGCTAAAGTCCCACTATTTTTGGTTGTCGACCACTTTTGTTTTTTATGTTTTTTTTTCCCGTTATAGAATATTGTTTATGGACCTGAACTCAGACTCCCCTTGATGTCATGAACTTCTTAATCTATAATATTATATATAAAAGTGCATTAGGGTGTCAAAACAGTTAGTTGACATAAAACGCTTCACTGTTTGATTAAATCACTAAACTACCCTTGGACAGCTTTTAGCATAATAAAATTCTCAGTGTAATTTGTCTCACATTTAATTATTAGATGCATTAACTATCGAATCAAATATACCTCAAATACAATCTATAGGCTCTAAACTTGATTAATTGTGCTATCTTAGTATTAAAACAATTTAGAACAGCTATTTGGACCTATGTTGAACTACAGTTGAACAGAACAAATTAAGTTTGACAGAAGTTTGGTCTAAATATGGTATATTCAAAAAAATTCTCTCACACGCATCACTCATGGCGGGCGGCCGACTGCAATGGAAATAATATTTAAAGGATTTCCCGCATTGTTGTGGTTATCTTGATGCTCAGTAGAACTATTGGCAGCAGTATATTAGTGGCTGTAGTTTTTTATTTACAAGTTTGTTGGATGGAAAACTTGGAGACCTTGGTTAGTTTTATGATTGTCTTGCAATGCTGATTCGTGTTTTATCATCGTATTTTTTTTTTTGTTTTCAACTGCAATTTCTTATCTACTCTTGTATTTCAATGTGAATTGCAACCACGTCATGATTGGAATAAATAAGAAAGGTGGTTCATGTTGATCAAACTGGTTTAAGCTGTTTTAATAATTTCACCTCTGGAGTTTGCTCTGCTAATATGCCGTGGTAATTGGTAATTTTATAAATTTGTTTTAGGAGGGGAACTTCAAACCATCAAAAACCGAACAAGACCATGCTTTTCTGCTGCAGCTGCTTTTCTGGTTCAAACAATCATTCAGGTGTTTTTCATTCCTTTGCGGTTTTTATGTTGGATTTGCCCTTAAAATTAACAAAATACTGCTTAATAAATAGTCACATCCCAGCCATAAATACTTGCACAACTTACAAGTAAGTACTCCGAGTAAGGAACTATACTGTGTAAATAGACTGTTTTCTTTTGTATGTTATGTTTATAGAATGACACTATTTTCATAGGAAGATCATTTTTAGGACTAGATATCTCATGTTATGAGTAGCACCAAAAGATGGTGCCTCGTTGATGTAACAAACTCTTGAGCAAACATGGAATTTGCTTTTTTTGCTTTATGATGTCAGGAAAGTCTAATTAAATTGATAGGATCTAATTTCTTGGACATGGCCTTTATTTGCTAGAAGTTTAGGATGTATTCAGCAAGGAGGAAACAAGCATCAATGATTCCAACATATGAAGTTTTTGGAAGTATTTAGTGGTTCTGCTTTGAAGTTCTGTAACAAAGTTTACTTCTTATAAAAGAGAAGGCTTTCAGCAGTAAGAAAGCAGTGGATGGTTGCTGTTCTTGCTCGACACTTTTTTGTTTATTTTCCAAGGAAAGCTCTCTCTCTATATATTTTTTAAGTTGGTTGGAATCTTTTGCATCGTTAAGTTTGGTGCGTCTTATGTACACAATGCATTTATGTGCCAATGGCTTTATATGTCTAGAAATATTGATTCTCTCTCCAAGTTTTCCAAAATGGTTTTGAACCACAGTAAGTAACAGAGATGCTTTCCTCATCTAAAGGTTTTAAAATGTTTCCATGGAATAGTTATATGATTGTATTTGTTTTCCGACCACAAACAGAATAATTAGTGTTCAATTTTCAATCAAAAATTTTTCTTTTCTTGTTTCTTACAACAGGTTGCCAGCAGAATTAAAAATGTTGCCAATGTATGATTACCATCTTCTGATATTGTAGGTGGGTTAATGAACCTCCTTGTGATGGCTGTGGCAATGATACCGTTAATCAAGGAATGGATGCTGCACTTCCTTCAGAAACTCAATATGGAGCAGCTCGAGTTGAACTTTACCGGTATGCACCGTGTATATTTTTTGTTATTTTTGGGTTTTTTCATATTTTTTGGAATTTTATTTTGTTTTCTTTTTAATCTTATATATTGTTTCTTCATGATTTATTTAGACTTCCTGTTTTATTTGATTTATTTTTCCTAATCACTCGTCCTCCTAGCCCCTAACAACTATTCCCCAAGTTCAGGTCTTGTATTTCATACCTTTGGTTTGTAAGCTTGAACATGTATTTTATTCTTAGTGATATTTATTGTATCAAATGATCTCATGACAAGTTACTCACTTTTATATGGCTGTTTCAGTGTCGAGTTTTTTTATTTGAAAAGATTCCCCCCCTTCTTGCTCATAGTTTGTAAATAGTGTTCTAGTGAGGATCTTGTGGTCCAATCTGCTTTATTGATTCTGGAATAAAATCGAAACTAAATAGCTAGCTGATATGTGTGATACTAAACAGAGAAGTGTGTGCAACACACATCTTTGTTCTGATGATGAATAGCAGTCATAGGTAGATTGGTTTGTCATGATTATTTGGTTTTCGTTTGCTCCTCTGCACAGAAGCATATGTTCTCATGTTCATCACCCCTCACCTTTTTTTATCTGTCATTTGAATATCTCAGCTGCAATTCTTGTTCAACAATTACCCGTTTCCCACGCTACAATGATCCGTTAAAGGTATTTTTACTTAAGCCAACTGACATGTTTATATTTCATAATCTCCTTCCCTGTTGTCTTATTCTTCTTTCTCCTCTTTCACCATGGAGCTTGTGGAAACTCGAAGGGGTCGCTGTGGGGAATGGGCCAATTGCTTTACTCTTTATTGTCGTGCTTTTGGCTATGAATCTCGTCTGGTAAGTCAGTTTCTTTAATTCAAATACAACACCCAAATGACACAATCTCACTTTGGGCAGACTATGTTCTGTTAGATCAATATTTTCTGATGTAAAGACTGAACGCAATGATGGAAGTCTACCTGGGTTCCGTGAAGCAAAAATAAAGTTTTCTGTTATTTTTCTATATTATTACAAGTCCAAAGTAGCTTAATATATGGGCACTACCTTTGTTCTACCTGGGTTCTGTGAAGAAAAATAAAGTTTTCTGTTATTTTTCTATATTATTACAATTCCGAAGTAGCTTAATATATGGGCACTACCTTTGTTCTACCTGTGTTCTGTGAAGAACAATAAAGTTTTCTGTTATTTTTCTTTATTATTACAAATCCGAAGTAGCTTAATATATGGGCACTACCTTTGTCTGTTTTCAAGGTGTTCTGAATGTAGTAAAGAAATTCTGGTGAAAACTTGACCCATTTTCAATGAACTATAAGATAGCTAAACTACTCTTTGTGTCTTGGAATGCATTTGGGCACAAAATCATGGCTTCCCGTTCAATACCTTGTGAAACGTGAACTAAAATGAAATACTTTGAAAAGGTTGTTCCCCTTTATGGAGGAATCTCTCGTTTTCTGGAAGTCCTCAAATGGGCATGCTTGTGTTCATGCACTGTAATATAATGTGGAAGAATTTGAGGGGGCTTCAAATTTTGTTTTATGAAAGAACTTGGCCATGATGAAAGTCAGTATATGACCTTTTCCCATATTGTGTTTGATCAGATCCTGGATTTCACTGATCACGTTTGGACCGAGTGCTTTTCTGAATTACTAGGCAGGTAAGCTTCATTAAAAAAAATGGTCTTCTATTTCTTCAGAAGCATTCCAGAAGAGTAATAATTAAGCTAAACCATGCTCTTTGTCATGGTAACCGTCATTTACATGTACTCTGTGATGTTATTATACAGATGGATGCATCTTGACCCTTGTGAAGGAGTGTTTGACAGACCATTACTATATGAGAAGGGGTAATTTTTTACTTAATCTATGTGATCTACATATATGCACATGGGTGCCTACTGAACGATTTTTCTTCTACCCTGCTTCAGGATCTTCAATAGTCTATTTTGGCTCTGAACATACTTTGTGTAAATCTGATTTCATTCTTTTCTCGTAGGTGGAATAAGAAATTGAACTATGTCATTGCTATTGCAAAAGATGGAGTTTATGACGTCACTAAGCGTTACACAAGGAAGTGGGTTGAGGTAATTTTAACTATTGAAATGCCATTCTTTCATGGAGGTTTTTCCATTTCTTCAAGCGCAATGTTATGTTCTCTTATGTTGAGTTCTTGACCAAAAGAATTTCTAAATTTGCAGGTTCTATCCCGACGAAACATTACCAGAGAGCCTGATTTGTTGGCTACTCTCCGTAGCATGACTCGAGAATGCAGAAGAAGCTTTACAACTGAAATTCTTTCTGTACTTGAAGACCGTGATAAGATTGAATCAGAAGAGCTTGAGAGATCTTTATGTTCCACTAATGATTCTTCAGTCTCATTGCCTGGTAGACAAAGTGGGAACAAGGAATGGCGCATTGCAAGATCAGAAATTGGTTTTCATGATAATTGTTCTTGGAGTCATACTTCATGTCCCATTCGTGTATGCGTAGATGAGCATGTGACAAAGACTTACAATGCATTTTCCCCTCTCCTTTCTCGGTGTGTTGACCACTCTCTTCCCAAATCAAGAATTGTTGAAATACTGAAGATATTCAAAGGAATTTTGGTGGAACTTGGGAATTCGTCCTATAAAACCAGGCGAACTTCCATAAACCCTTTTATACTTCATTTGCTGCCATATTTTGACGAGTTAATAAATGCTCTGTCATTGAAGAGTGAGATTGACACTGATGGAAAAGTGGACATCTGTTTGGCTGCTGACCCTGTCAGCACCTCTTTAGGACTGCCTGTTGTGTTGGATGCATTGGATGATTTGATCAATGTTCTTAACAACTTTGACAACATAAGCAAAGGCTCTCTTTCCTGGCCACTAATAAAGTTGAATAGGATCCATTCAGGTTCTGTTCTTGCAAGTGGCGAGGAACTTCCTTTTGGAATTGTGAGTAGTATCCGGTTTCTCTAATTGTCATACATCAGTTTACTTTTTTGCTCATATGTAGGAATTCTCCCAAAAGTCCCTTTATCATTCCACTTTTAACACAATTTCAGGCCACATCAGCATTTGATGGACTTCGCACGTCTAAATGGGAAGAACCAGATGGAGCGAGAGGTAATGCACATCATATTAGAAAATCTTGTGATGTTGAACTATTAATGTTTGATAGAGATCCTTCCATTCTGTGCTGTCAATGTACTGTGCTTGGTGTTGTCTTGTTGAATTGAAAAAATATGAAAATGGCACGTGTTTTGTTGGCGATCATAGACTTTAAGCCCGAGTAACCATGATTGCAGATTTGGTCTGTTGAACACATCTGAAAAATCAAGCTTGGAATATAGATGCCCAAGTCAAATTTTCTTGCATTTCTCAGTTGTTTCTTTGTACTTGGCATGAAACAAATGCTGGATTAATGTAGATGATCCTGTTGAACATATCTCATGTATTTTAACAATGCCTCTCGTAGGTTGCTGGATTGTTTATAAACTATCAGACAACCAGATGCACAAACTAGTGGCATATGATATAATGTCAGCTAATGATGCCCCAGAGAGAGACCCTATGGACTGGTAATATTCTATTAACAGCCATGTGGCGCCATGTGAATGATTTCTCTCTGCATTTATTTTATAGTTCTCACAACTACATGTTTGTCGCAAATTTAAATGTTATTCGCTTTCATGATTTCTGGTTGTTTTCTTAACAGGGTTGTCGAGGGTAGTGATGATGGTGGTTCTAGCTGGCGTATTCTGGATAAACAAACTTCTCAGATGTTCAAAAATCGTTTTCAGCGTAAATCATTTAAGATTAATTCAGATAGTGTCCCATGCAACACTTTCAGGTAAATCCTGTCGATCCAAACCAATTTACATGCACTCCACATTTTAGTTCCTCGTGATCGTTGATCTAACAAGTTATAACATGACAGATTCCAATTTCTGGCTGCCAGAGACGTTCAATCAAATTCACGCCTACAATTGGGTAGCATAGATCTATATGCAAGCAGCAATTAAATTTTATAAGAGAGGAATGGTCACCCACACATTGGTTGCTGACGCACTGTTCCAGACTTAGACGCTATTGTATAACTACTTGGTAGTATATATTTGTCCATGGAGGCAAGCAATCACACAATGCTTTGCCGTATGGGTACCACCGTATTTAGTCAATCTGTATTCATAATCGCCCAATTTCTGGGCAGTGTTGGTGGTTCAATTTCAACAAATTTCTGTCTTGCCCAGACATACCAATCAGGCGATGTTTGAATATGTAGGATGGTGGGGTGGTTTTTTTCGGTTCGATTCAGTTTTTATAAAAAAAAAATAATTAAACTGGTTTTCTTAAAATAAAAAAAATCAAAACCGATTTAAACCGACCGGTTTTGGTTTAGTTATTTTAGAAAAAAATCGGTTCAAATTGTTTGGCTTATTTTTTTTGTTTGGCTTGGTTTTTTTCCGGTTTGTTTCAGTTTTTTGGATTTGGCTTGGTTTTTTCTGGTTTGGGTTGGGTTCAGTTTAATTTTTTATGTTTGAGGTTTATAAAATTAAAATCGAATCGGTTGGCTTTTTAAAAAAATTAATTGGTTTTTTTTATGGTTTGGTTTTTTTTGTTATTTTTTTTTTTCAGTTTTCTTAACATAATTGATTTTTCTGTTTTTTCACTAACTCCTATATTATATCCTATCCTAGATGGCCATGGACAATTTATCATTAAACCAAAAAAAAAAGGGGGGAGCCATGTGCAACCCATGTCCAAAAGAGTGCAGCTAGCAATTCAAATGGAGTAGCTTTAGCACATTGATCATGCACATCGTCAAGCCATTTCTTGATTGCTGAATCAGAGAACTTGAACGTGGCTGTGACCATTTTCACCGAGGGAGTTTCTGCATTGCCCTTAGTTGCATAGTAATTGTCTGATTTAGTGCTAGTATTAGGAACTTGTTGGTGATGGAGGGTGGTTGAGCTGAACAGGGGTGGGTGCTCAATGGGCTCCTGGCGGTGACTCTCAATCCAGGATTTGAAGAGTATAGTTATGGAAGTTGGGTCTGCATTCATGTGTGTACAACTTAGCCCAAAAGCTACACCTCCTCCTTCAAATTCATTTACCTAGAGATCCATAGGTGAGAAATTAGTTTAAGCCATCTCCAGAGTTGGAGGTAAGCACATATACATGAAATCAAACGTGAAAAATAGGAGAATTATGATAAGTAATTGTTTAAGTTTTTCAGTTACAGTAGAATTGTTTGTTAGAATAAATCCTTGTCTTTCAGGATGTTAGTTGCATAAGCTTGACAATTTCTCTGTTACATGTACCATAATGCTGTAGTCATGCATTAATGGGTTGTTATTTCTCTTTTCTGTTACTCTGTAAAGGCTATTTAAACCAAGTTCAGTTATGGAATAAATAAGTCATTATTCTTCCAAATTGTTATCCTTTACAATTTGGTATCAGAGCTTCCCCTGGGGCCTGAGAAAAAAAAAAAGCAGCAGTCTTTTGAGTGATTTCCAAACACAGAAAAGAAAAGAGAGAATGAGTGAAGAGAAGAATTTTTTGCAACCAGCTATTCCACATTTCAATGCTCACTATGATCATTGGAGTATGCTCATGGAAAACCTCTTGAGATCCAAAAGGTACTGGAGTCTGATTGAAACTGGTTATCAAGAACCAGTGGCAGAAATGGTGTTGTCCGAAGCACAGCAAAAGCAATTGGAGGATTTGATGATGAAGGATCTCAAAGTAAAGAATTATCTGTTCCAGGCTATTGACAGGACAATTCTTGAGCAAATTCTGGAGAAGCGTACCTCAAAACAGATATGGGATTCGATGAGAAAGAAGTTCGAGGGAAATGCAAGGGTAAAGCGCTCAACTCTTCAAGCATTGAGGAGAGATTTTGAAATTCTGGAGATGAAAGCAAGTGAAACCATTACAGAATATTTTGCTCGTGTCATGAGTATAGTAAATAAAATAAGGAGTAATGGAGAACAGATGAAGGATGTCACTATTGTGGAAAAGATTCTTAGAACTTTAACTGAGAAATTCAACTATGTAGTTGTCTCAATTGAAGAATCTAAGGATATTGATGCACTCATCGTTGATGAACTGCAAAGTTCACTGGTTGTGCATGAACAAAAGTTTCACAGGAGCAATGGTGAGGAGCAGGCTTTGAAAGTGACTATGGCCGATAGAAATGAAGGTAGAGGTCGAGGCAGAGGTGACTACAGAGGCAGGGGTAGAGGTAGAGGTCGCCAAACTTTCAACAAGGCTACCATTGAATGCTACAAGTGTCATCAGCTTGGGCATTTTCAATATGAGTGTCCAGCTTGGGAGAAGGAAGTCCACTATACTGAATTAAATGAACACGAAGAGATGCTCTTGATGTCATATGTCAAGGTGAACCAGACAGCACAAGAAGATATTTGGTTCCTTGATTCAGGCTGCTCAAATCATATGAGTGGGAACAAGGCTGCATTTTGTGAATTGAATGAGACATTTCGAGAAACGGTAAAACTGGGAAATAATACCAAGATGACCGTTTTTGGAAAAAGGAAGGGTGAGACTACATTTAAATGATAATAACTTCATGATCACTGATGTATTCTATGTTCCAGAGCTGAAGAATAACCTCCTAAGCATTGGACAGCTTCAAGAGCGTGGTTTTGCAATCCTAATCCAATCAGGAAAGTGTCACATATATCATCCACAGAGAGGGCTTATTATTCAATCTGAGATGACAGCCAACATAATGTTTTTATTATTGGCCAACTTTCAGCCCAAGAAGGAGAAGAATACTTGTTTTCACACAACTACTTCAGACCTAGCTCATCTTTGGCACTGCAGGTATGGACATTTAAGCTATAAAGGCTTAAGAACACTACAGTCTAAGAACATGATTCATGGTCTTCCACAACTATCTGCATCAACCGTGACTTGTACTGATTGCATAATGGGGAAATAACATAGAGACCTTATTTCAAAAAGGAGCACATGGAGAGCCACACAAAAGTTGCAGCTAATACATGCAGACATTTGCGGTCCAATCTCTCCAATGTCAAACAGCAAGAAAAGGTACTCACTATGTTTCATAGATGATTTCAGTAGGAAGGCATGGATATATTTTTTGAGTGAGAAGTTTGAAGCATTCAACATGTTTAAATGTTTAAAGAAACTTGTTGAAAATAAAACTGGTTTGTCCATTAAATGCTTACATACTGATAGAGGTGGGGAATTTAATTCTAAAGATTTTAACGAGTTCTGCAAGCAACATGGTATTAAGAGACAGTTAACAGCAGCATACACTCCACAACAAAATGGAGTGGCAGAACATAAAAATCGAATAGTGATGAATCTGGTGAGAAGCATGCTATCTGAGAAGAAGATGCAAAAAAACTTCTGGCTTGAAGCTGTTAACTGGGCAATTTATGTGCTAAACAGGAGTCCCACATTAGCAGTAAAAGATGTCACACCATAGGAAGCTTGGAGCAGGGTAAAACCTACAGCGGAGCATTTCAGGGTCTTTGGATGCATCTCATATGCTCATATCCCTGATGCTAGAAGGACAAAGTTGACTAGTAAGAGTCTTCTCTATGTTCTTTTAGGTGTCAGTGAAGAATCAAAATCATATCGATTATACGATCCTACCTCAAAAAGGATTGTAGTAAGTCGAGATGTCATTTTTGAAGAGGAAAAGCAATGGGAATGGGATAAGAGTTTTGAAGAAAAAATCTTGGTGGATCTGGAATGGGAAGATGATGAGGCATGTGATGACTTGATTGAAGATGATGTTGTTAATAGTGAAGAAGATAGCAATGAAAATGTGGGAATGGTGAATGGTGAGCCGAATTCAGTCTCGTCCAATGCATCAACCGAAGCTTCAAATGCATCAACAAAAGAAAATTTAAATGAAGAAAGAAGAAGAATCCAACGAGCTCTAGCATATTTGAATGATTATGTCACTGGTTAAGGTTTTTCAGATGAGGATATTGAGGTTAACATGGCTCAAATTGTGTCTGCAGATCCATCTAGTTTTGAAGAGGCTAAAAAGAGTTCTAAATGGAGGCTGGCAATGGATGCTGAGATGCAGGCGATTGAGAGGAATGAAACATGACAACTAATTAAGTTGCCCGTAGGTGCCAAGAAAATTGGGGTAAAGTGGATTTATAAGAAAAAATTCAATGAACTTGGAGAGGTAGACAAATACAAAGCAAGGTTGGTGGCCAAGGGTTATTCACAACAGCAAGGAGTAGACTACACTGAAGTCTATGCTTCAGTGGCAAGAATGGATACAGTTCACATGATTATTGCCTTGACAGCTCAAAAGGGATGGAAGATTTTTCAACTTGACGTGAAGCATAAAGTGAAGGTGTATATGTAGAATTAAGTGAAGGTGTATATGTAGAGCAGTTGATGGGGTATGTGCAGAAAGGGAATGAGTATAAAGTGTATAAACTGCAAAAGGCCTTGTATGGACTAAAACAAGCTCCTCGAGCTTGGTTTAGCAGAATCGAAGCGCACTTTATAAGTGAAGGATTTCAGAGGTGCCACAGTGAACAAACATTGTTCGTTAAAACCAGCAATAAAGGTACAATTCTTATTGTAAGTATTTATGTGTATGACTTGATATATACTGGTGATGATGATATTATGATGAGTAAATTTAAAGAGTCTATGTTAAGGGAATTTGATATGTTTGATTTGAGGGGTATGAGGTTTTTCCTTGGCATAGAGGTTTTGCAAACTGCTAATGGTATATATATCTGCCAAAGAAAATATGCACTGGATGTTCTAAAACGTTTTGGAATGGAGGATAGCAATGCTGTGTGCAGTCCCATTGTACCAGGTTCAAAATTACACAGTGATGAAGGAGGAGTCAAAGTTAACAAAACATATTTTAAGCAAATAGTTGGAAGTCTCATGTATCTCACCACTACTAGACCTGATATAATGTTCATTGTGAGCTTAATTAGTCGTTACATGTCTAAGCCTACAGAACTACAATTGCAAGTAGCCAAAAGAACTCTCAGGTACTTGAAAGGGACAGTGAGCTACGTGATACTTTACAAAAGGGGTGAAGCTGAAGAGCTTCTCGCATTCACTGACAGTGATTACACCGGAGATGTTGAGGACAGGAAAAACACTTCTGGGTATGTTTTTTTGATGAATTCAGGAGCTGTTTCATGGTCTTCAAGGAAGCAACCACTAGTCACATTATCGACCACTGAGGCTGAATTTGTTGCAGCTGCAAACTATGCATGTCAGACTGTATGGATGAGGAGAATACTAGAGAAGATAGAGCATAAGCAGGAAGGAAGCACTACAATCATGAGTGACAGCAGCTCAGCCATTAAACTCTCTAAAAATCCTGTCATGCATGGCAGAAGCAAGCATATAGACGTGCGGTTCCATTTTCTTCGAGATGTGGTTAAAGATGGTGTTATCAAGTTGGAATTTTGTGGCACAAAGGATCAAATAGCTGATGTGATGACTAAGCCACTAAAGTTGGAACATTTTCTGAGACTGAGACAGATTCTAGGAATATGTGATGTATCAGATAAACTAAATACTTGAAAGTGTTTAGTTTAAGGGAGGGAATGATAAGTTATTGCTTAAGTTTTTCAGTTACAGTAGAATTGTTTGTTAGAATAAATCCCTGTCTTTCATGATGTTAGTTGCATAAGCTTGACAATTTCTCTGTTACGTGTACCACAATGCTGTAGTCATGCATTAATGGGTTGTTATTTCTCTTTTCTGTTACTCTGTAAAGGCTATTTAAGCCAAGTTCAGTTATGGAATAAATAAGTCATTCTTCTTCCAAATTGTTATCCCTTCCAAATTAAACTATATATCAGACGTAACCTTGTTCATGTAAACCAGACTCATACGTTGTATGAATTTACTGCTACATTAACCAATAATTAATGCATGAACTAATTAAATGGACCGGGTTCATATAGTAATTTTTCAAGGAGGACAGCATGCTAAACCTGAACAAGAACTAGGAAGATAACTTAGCTTAGCAGAAGTTGCAGGTTAATCCAATCCTGAGTTGTTTTAAAACTGTCGGTAGATTAAGAGTTTTTTTTTTCATTTCAAAAATATTTTTGAAAAAAATTATTTATTTTAAATAATTTTTTAATGTTTTTGGATTGTTTTTACGTTCTAATATAAAAAATAAATCTCAAAAAATATTATTTTAATGCATTTTTAAGTAAAATTAAATATTTTAAAAAATAATCACCATTATAATATCAAATAAAATTTAAAATTAAATGATAATTGACTCGCAACTGCATCAAAACTCACATAATTTTTTTAAAATAATATTATTTTAATAATTAATAATTTAGATTAATTTAATCAAATCAAATGACTTTATATTTATAAAAAAGTAAAAGGTTATTGTACGTGAAAAATCAACAAGTACATGCCTAAGTGTTTAGATTTGTTTTTCCTTAAAAACAATCTTCATCAATTTCTACATAGAATATGGTTTTTAGATTCGAATGAGACATAGCACGGAAATGGAGCAACCCAGGTGAAAACTTCAAGTGTGTTTGGTATTACGGTAGCTGTTGTGGTTGTGTTTTGAAAAAAATTATTTTATAAAAAGTACTTTTAATTGATGTTGGTTTGAAAAAATAGGTGTTTGGTTAAAACTGTGGTTGAAATTAAGGTTGAAAAAAAAAAAGTTTAATGTGTTTGGTTAAGAATGCTTTTGAAATTGAGGTTATAAAATAATTTAAAAAAATATATAGTAATATTGATGGTTTTAAATTTAAATATTGTGGATTTAACTATTGCTATTACATCATGAAATAAATCATACTTTATATATAAAAAAAATTTATTCCATTAAACTATCTACAATTTCATCACACATGAAGAGCCTAATGAATTAATTAGCATGAACAGTGGATAACCATGCTCTACTGTTCATGCTAATTAATTAGGATGAACAGTGGAGCATGGCTATCAACTATTCATGCTAATTAAATTTGCATGAAGTGCGCAGGAAGCATCATTCGTCTGCTTTTCTTTCCCCTACGTTTTGAACGCAAAAACAGTGTGGGACCCATGAATAGTGAAATGCTTTTTTTCTTAACCAAACGGGTTGCATCTGCATTTTGTTTAAAACACAGATGCAACCTCATTACCAAACGTCCTCTTCAGCAAACAAGAAAATCACAGGAAAAAAAAAAAGAAAAAAACCTAAATTCGAAAGGGTGACCATGTACTAAGTTCCTCAGGAATTTCCTCCCAAAACGTTTAATCTTTCTCCTCTGAACCATCAGCTGATCTCAGCCATTCATCCATGGTGGCCTCAACGTTTAATCTCAAAACTCTTAACACCAAATCATATAGGAGGTGGTCCAGTGATAAAAACTTGGGACTAAGGGATTTACTCTCTCTGTGGTCTCATCTCAGCCATTCATCCTTGGTGGCCTCAACGTTTGATCTCAAAACTCTTAACACCAAACCATATAGGAGGTGGCCCAATGATAAAAACTTGGGGCTAAAGGGTTTACTCTCTCTGTGGTCTCAGATTCAAGTCATGTGGTTGCTCATATGATAGCCACTGGAGGCTTACATGGTCGTTAACTTCAGGGCCCGTGGGATTAGTTGAGGTGCACACAAGCTGACCCGGATACCGACGTTAATAAAAAAAAAAACTCTAACACCAGCATCATTACACTTCACTAACCAATTACCCGCCGCCCCTCGGGTCAGCCGACCCGTAACGTCTGGGTACAAACAAAGAACCTCTGACAAAGCAATCCTTAGAGGATCTCCGTCAAAAATCCCAAAAGGGTTCTTCTTGTAGTACTAGAAGCTTGTGCAAATGTCGACATACTACGCCTTTGGGATTTTCCACAATCCCTTCATTTTTTTGCCACCCTTTGGGATATGACATAATTTGGAGAAGAAAATGTTATTTTGATGGTGTTTGATTCCTGCAATTTGGAGGACAATATGTTCCTTTCCTTTTTAATAATCTCATAAGTCTCCTACATGTAATTAATAAAGCTTAAATAGTAAAACTCCTCTAGAATGTGAAGACATGAGCCCGTCATATTTTTTTATGATTCAAAAGAATATATTAATCCATAAATTCTTGGAATTATGAATTAAAACTGACCACTAATTATCCACAATTATGAAGTTCATAGGGGTAGTAAGCAGACAAATAATCAAAATTTGACAAACTATCCGCCAGACAGAAGAACATAATTAATTAATTAGCCGTGGAGCCTTGTTTCAGAAAATCAATGAAACGTAATTTTTATTAGAGGTGATTATTTTTGATTCATTTTAATTTTTATTAAAAAAGTTAACTAAACTGAATTTAAAAAAAAAACCGAACTGAAACCGGTTCATACCGATTGGTTTCGGTTCGGTTTTTAGAATAAAAACCAATTCAAACCGATTTGGCTCGGTTTTTTTCGATTCGATTTGGTTTTTCCGGTTTTAGAATTATAAAACTGAAACTAAATTGGTCGATTTTTTAAAAATTTTAATCGGTTTTTTTTTTATTTGGTTTTTTCAATTATTTTTTTTATTTTCTTGATTTTTCAATTTTTTGCTCATTCCTGTTACTTACGGTAGAAATTGAGAAATGTTACGGAAGTTAACTTTTATAAGTTACTAATAATTCACATCATTGAATAACTAAGGCAAAATTACCCTTTTTTTAGCGTTCTCTATTTTATGTTTCGCATCCATTGTTACTGCATTTTCTTGAAAAACATAATTGATAGTGTTATGTTTAATCTTGTTATTAAAATTGTAATTTTACCAACACAAATTATGAAATTGTTTAATTATGTTTAATTAAAATATTAAAAAACCTAACAAAAAAACCAAAGTAGTTTACCACTTCTAATCCACTCTTTTTATTTTTTTTAAAAACCTATAAAAAGATTACCACTTTGATTTCAATTTTTAGTTTTTCACTAGATATTTAACTCACGTTTCGCCACGGGTTAGATATCTTTTTTCTTAACAAAAAAAAAATTATATGTAGACTTTTGTCAACATGTTTTTGAGTTAAAAAAAACTCCAAAGTGAAAATTAAAAAACTTATACATACATGTAATCAAACAAATTAAGAATTATGTATGTTAATAAGTAAAACAAATCATAAACGATGACTAAAAATAAAACTAAAAAAATCAAAAGACAGGTATAGATCATAATATTTAAATTCGCAAGACGTGACATTTACGGGGTTATGTTTGCTAAATTTTTTAATTAAAATAATTTTTTAATTTTCCCTTTAAATTTTCTTTAGTTTTTTAGGGTGAACCCGATCTATGAACTTAATGGAGTTTAATATTTTTTCCCCTTAAATTTATAACAAAGCTAAAAAAAATAAACAATATTGTTTATAGTAAAACATAAGCAAGTGAACAGTGTAACGATACAATATTCACCTTACACATTTTCTCGTTAAATTTATATAAAAAAATAGTAAATAATGCCTCAATAGTAAAACATTTACTATGTGCCAATAGTACTAGATGTCATGCCCGCGTGATGCCGCGGGCTTGTGGCATGCTTGTGCGTTGCCGTGAGTTTGTAGAAAAAATCATAAAAAATTAAAAAAATCATATGGAGAAAAACTATTGCAATCCACAATATTTTCAAGGAAAAAAATACAAAACTAAATTCTCAACCCGTGTAATATTAAAAAAAACTAAAATCGACAAAGATAATTTTTGAAAAAATCATAACAAAAAAAAACGAAAGGAAAAAAAAAACCTTGCAGGGAAACACCGTAGCAATCTATAATGTTTCATGAGGAAATCTATAGTTGTAATTCTCAACTAACTCAATATTAAAAATAATAAAATCGATAAAGATAATTTTGAAAAAAATCATAAAAAAATAAATCATGTGGAGGAACACTGTAGCAATCCACAATGTTTTAAAGAAAAAAACTACAAAGCTAAATTCTCAATCAGCTCAATATTAAAAAAATAAAATTGACAAAAACAATTATGAAAAAAAAACAAAAAAATGAAAAAAAAATTGGAAAAAAAAAGAAAAAAAGAATAAAAAGGAAAAAAAAGAAAACTAAAACATATGGGGGAGGTTAAAGCTAAATTCTTAACTAGCTCAATATTAAAAAAAAATTAACAAAGATAATTTTGAAAAAAAAAAACATGTGAGGAAACACTATAGCAAAACAAAAACCATGTGGGGAAAACATTGTAGCAATCCACAATATTGTTTTTGAAAAAACTACGAAGTAAAATTCTCAACCAGCTTAATATGAAAAAAATAAAATTGACAAAGATCATTTTATAAAAAAAAGAAAAAAAAATCATAAAAATAAAGAAAAAAACTATTTAGAGAAACATTGTTGCAATCCATAATTTTTTTTTTAAAAAAACCACAGAATTAAATTCTCAACCAATTAAATAAAAAAAAAACACAAAAAAAAGAAGACAGTCTTGAGAAAAAAAAACATGTAAAAAAATAATAATAAGAAAAGCTATAATACTTTCCCACGCGTAATATATTCAACAATAAAATATAAAAGAGTTGATAATATATTTGTATAGTATTCACTCTACATGCTTTAGTTGTTTAGAGTTAACTCAATGTATGACTTTAATGGAGTTAACTCAATGTAAAATTTATAACAAAGCTAAAAAAAAAATAAACAATATTGTTTAGAGTAAAACATAATTTCTCATTAAATTTATATATAAAAAAATAGTAAATAATGCCTCAATAGTAAAACGTTTACTATGCGTCAATAGTGCAATACAGCTGGACAATATTCATCGCAAGTTTTTCCATGCGTTTACATTACGGCCCGTTTGTTTGCTGGAAAGTAATTTTTTTTGGAAAGTGAATTCCGGGGAAAGTGAATTCCTGGAAAGTGAATTCTGGAAAAGTATTTTCTGATGTTTGGTAGTGTAATGAAAAATAAGTTGGAAAACACTTTTTAGTGTTTGGTTATGTCATGGAAAATGAGTTGGAAAATAACTTATTAATGTTTTATTTTTTTTCAAATTTATTAAAATAATAAGGAACAAATCTTACAAATTAAAAAGTTGGATGACAATGAAATTAAAAAAAAAATATAATTTCATAAATTATCTCAAATAAAATAAATAATAATCAAAATAATAGAAATCAAATCTAAAAACTTTAAAAAAAAATGAAAGATGAAGAAATTAAAATAATAATAATTAACATTTCATGAATTATTTCAAATAAAATAAGTAACAATCAAAAGAATGAGGACCAAATTTGATAGATAAAAAATTTCAATAAAAAAATGATAAGGAAAAAGCAAATAACAATTTTAAAAATAAGGACCAAAGTTAATATAAAAATTAAATTTTAAGAGATGAAATTGAAAAATAAATATTCAAAACAAATTATATATAGCAATCAAAAGTTTGAGGATCAAATTTGATATAATCAGCAAAAATTGACATTTCTAAATTTTTTACAACTTCCGGAAAGTGTTTTCCGTTGACCAACTTTTATAATGGCAAACAAACACAGGAAAGTTTGGAAAGTGATTTCTCGGAAACCACTTTCCGGAAAACAAACACAGCCGAAAGGGAAAACACTTTCCTGAAAACCAAACCAAATTTTTCTTTTGACTGGAAAGTATTTTCCGTTGACCGAAAAGTGTTTCTGTTGATTGGAAAGTGTTTTTCGTTAACCAAATTCTCTAATAACAAAGAAACATAAAAAAATTTAGAAAATAATTTTTTAAAAACTACTTTTAAAGAAACAATATTGTAATACTTTATATCAAAAGAAGATGATAATTTGTTTTTTATTTATTTTTAATTCAAATTAAAATAATACGACGCAAGACTTGTGGACGCAAGACTTGTGTGACCCACAAGTCTTGCGTCGTCTTATTAGTTGTGTCGAACCGTGACCCACAAGTCTTGCGTCGTCTTATTAGTTGTGTCGAACCGTACGGTAAAAAAAAATCTAATACCTTCCCTCTGAAGTAAACAAAATAAAAACCACATTAATTAAATAAACCGAAACAAAATTCTTAATTCTTAACCTCTCTCTCAAAGAGAAAAGAGAGGGAAAAAAAAAACAGTAAAGATGGTAGCTCGCCAATTCATCATCAGCCACAACGACTCCATCTTCGACGTCGATTATGACACCGACGACGGCCTCGAAGTCAGTCTCTCACTCTCGAAACCACAATTCTCTCGATTTAAATCAACAGTAGTGTTTGTTTGATTGTTATGATTAATATTGCAGGATTTTAAGAACCAGCTTTTCTATCTCACTTCAATCCCTCCTCATCTCCAGAAGGTTTTTGTTGTTTTGTTTGCGTCGTCATCAACACTTGCGTGTGTGTGTGCTTTTCTTTTTATTGGTGTTTTTTTTGTAGATCACCGGAGAAGATGATGATCGGGTCGTATCGGACGATTCTGATCTCACTGGCATTTCTAACAAACTCAAATTGATAAAAATCAACGAGGAAGAGAAGGAAGTCAAGGTACAAGAATCAATTGCCGCTGTTGTTGTGCAGCAAAATGAAGAGGAATCAATTCGTGATGTGCCGGTCGTTTTTTCTTATAATTTTATTTCTTTATGCAATTAATTTAGAATTTTGTTGCTGCTGCTGCTGTTGTTATGCATTTGTGTATTAAAACGGTGTGTTGTGTAGATTCTTGGAGGAGATGACGTGTGGGATGATTCTGATTCTGATGTCGTTCATGTTTCGGATGAACCCAAAGAATTAACTGCTGCCGATTTGATGAAATCGGACGAGGAACTTGCGCAGATGTTACAGGTTTTTTTTATAATTTTTTGTGCTTGTGTTTCAATTTTCGGTTTGTGAGAGTGATTTAAACATTATGTTTATAGGGTCTGTTTGTGTTTAGGAGGAGGAACCGCTTATGTTGCAAGAGCTTGCAGTGAGTGAACAAAATGATGAGTTTGGGCAGAAAATACGGCCCTATATCAGTCAAGTTCAAATGGTAATTTCAAATTTTGAGGTTTATCTTTTTTGTTTTTCTTCACTTGTTTGGTTGCTGAAAAAGAGATTTGAGTTTCAAAATGTATCATTTTGTTCTTCCCAATAAAATTAAAAAAGGTATTTTTTTCAATCTGTTCATTCAACAGGAAAATAACGTGCAATCTATTTTTATTTATTTTTTTGTTTATGATCGATTGTTAAATCACTGGCACACTAGATAGGGATAATTTCCAGGAGATAGTATTTATTTAGTACTTGGACTGTTGTTGATACAGTATGAAGACCCAGTGAGGCAGGAGGCAGCACGGAAGACGGTTCCTAGAGAAGAGCTTGAGGAGAAAGCTTTGGTTTCTCTGGCAAAGGTTTTTTCTTTTTGTATGGCTTTTTGTTTTTGTTTTTATAGTGATGAGGAAACTAAACATTTGAGTCATTGGCTATAGAATAAACTAGTTAAATGCCCCGCGCGATGCCACGAGCCAATTATTTTTTGCATTTAAAAAAAAATCAAGATCTAAAAGTGTTAGATTTTTTTGCAAAGTTATACCCAAGAGTTTTAGGTTTGGTTGCAACGCTTGATCCAAAAATAATATTTATAATATTAATAATAACATTAAACTTGGGTTAACCCTTAGCATAAAAGTGTCTGGACTGCAATACTAGATCCAATAGCATTGGACGTGGGTCTGGCTGGAAGGTCATGTCATAAAAGTGTGATAATTAAATAAATTAGTTAAAAAAAACAAAGAAAAAAACCATCAGGAAGAAAAAAACTAATGAAGAAAAAGAAAAAATATATGAATTAACTGAGTTAACCTTTCAAATCAGGTTAACCTGTCATACCTTGAATTTGCATCGTGAAAGTTTGATAATTAAAAAGAAAGAAACAAATTAATGGGTTAACCCAGAATTAACTGGGCTAACTTGTCAAACCAGGTTAGCCTGTCAAATTCGGAATTCGTGTCATGAAAGTTTGATAACTAAATAGAAAAAAATTTAACATTAACAATTTAAATTAAATAAAAAAATTAATTAAAAAGAAAAAAAACAAAAGGCATCAGTCTTTTCACTGTGGACTGCACTGTGCAGTCCACAGTCAAAGGCATAAAAACAACAAAAAAACTAAAGGCATCAGTCGAGAACTACTTAGAAAAAATTTAATATTAATAAACTAAATTAATTAAATAAAATTAATTAAAAAAAAAAAATAAAAGAAAAAAAAACCTCTAAGAAGAAAAAAACTAAATAGAAAGAAATTTAACATTAACAAACTAAACTAAACAAAAAAAATTAAAAAGAAAAAAAAGCAAAAAACAATTACAGGTTAACTCGTCAAATTAGGTTAACCCATTAAACCCGGGATTCGTGTCATGAATGTCTGGTAACTAAATAAAAAAAGTGAAAATTAACAAACTGAACCAAACAAAAAAAAATTAATTAAAAAGGAAAACCATGTTAACCCGTTAAACCCAGGATCTGTGTCATGAAAGTCTGATAACTAAATAAAAAAAATTTAACATTAACAAACTAAATTAAACAAAAACAATTTATGAAAATAAAAAAACAAAAAAAATTGACGGTCAACCCATAATTAACTGGGTTCACCTGTGAAACCAGGTTAACCCGTGAAATCGGGATATGTGTCATGAAAGTTTGATAACTAAATAGAAAAAAAAAAATTAGCATTAACAAAGAAAAAAATTAATTAAAAAGAAAAAAAAAATTCTGGGTTAACTTGTTAAATCAGGTTAACCCGTTAAATCCGGAAAACGTGTCATGAAAGTCTCATAACTAAATAAAAAAAATTTAATATTAATTAACTAAATTAAATTAAACAAAAAATTTGTTAAAAGAAAAAAACAAATAAAGAAGCAAAAAAATAATCCCGAAAGGCATAAAAAAAGCTAAAAAAAATGAGACAACTTAAAAAAAACCTAAAGCATCATTGTTTTACTGTGGACTGAAACACTGATCCCTTTTAGTATATGTTACAATTAATTGAAAAGAAAAAAAGCAAAAAAAAATTTTAGGTTAACTCGTCAAACCCGGAATTCGTGTCCTGAAAATCTGATAACTAAATAAAAAAATTAACATTAACAAAATAAATTAAACAAAAAAAAATTCATTAAAAAAAAACACAGAAAAAAGAAAAAAAAACTCATAAAGGCTAGAAAACAAAAAAAAAACAGAAAAAAACAAAGAAAAAACAAAAGAACAAAAAAAAAAAAGAAGAAGAAGAAGACAGCTCAACGTTTCACTGTGGACTTGCACAATGAAACACTGAGCAATTTTAGTTTATTGTCAATTAACAAACTAAACTAAACGAAAAAAATCAATTAAAAAGAAAAAAAAATTTGGGTTAACTCGCCACATCAGGTTAACTCGTTAAACCCGGGATACGTGTCATGAAAGTTTGATAACTAAATAAAAAAAGTTAACATTAACAAACTAAATTAAATAAAAAAAATTATTAAAAGAAAAAAAATGACGGCCCATGAAACCTGAAATATGTGTCATGAAAGTCTAATAACTAAATAGAATGAAATTTAACATTAACAAACTAAAGTTAACAAAAAAAATTAATTAAAAAGAAAAAAAAACCAAAAAAAAAAATTCTGGGTTAACTCGTCAGACCATGTTAACCTGTTAAACCCGGGATCCGTGTCATGAAATTCTGATAACTGAATAAAAAAAATTTAACATTAACAAAAAAAATTATGAAAACAAAAAAAATTAAAAAAAAACCCTAAAAGTGTAAAAAAAAAATGAAAAAAAAAGGTCATGAAAGTCTAATAACTAAATAAAAAGAAATTTAACATTAACAAACTAATGTAAACGAAAAAAATTAATTAAAAAGAAAAAAAAAGAAAAAAAAAACCCTAAAAGTGTAAAAAAAAATAAAAAAAAATCAGCTCATCTTTTTATAAATAGAAAGAAATTTAACATTAACAAACTAAAGTAAACGTAAAAAATTAATTAAAAAGAAAAAAAAATCTAGGTTAACTCGTCAAACCAAAAACAATTCTAGGTTAACTCATCAAACCATGTTAACCTATTAAACCTGGAATCCGTGTCATGAAAGTCTGATAACTGAATAAAAAAAATTAACATTAAAAAAAACACCTAAAAGTGTAAAAAAAAAAAACTGCTCATAAAACTCTATAAACGTAAAAAAAAAAAAAGAGGGCTCATCTTTTACTGTGGACTGCACTTTGCAGTCCACAGTAAAAGACTGAGCTCTTTTAGCTATTTACGAGATGACTTGCCCACACGCTGCCGCGGGCTTATAAAACAAATACACTTAATAGTGTTATAATTGTGAATCAGCGCTAGATAAGTAATGGAAATTAAAGGTATGATGGAGCAAATATTTTATGACGGAAAAAAAAGTTATGTTGGTGATCAAAAACTTTGAGACTGAACAAAATGATTTGTAGCAATCTACAGTGTTTTGTGAAGAAAGATACAGTGCTTTCGCCACATGATTTAGCTTTTTAGTTAATAAAAAGCAAAAAAAAAAAAACAAAGTTAAATTCTCTACCAACTTAATATTAAAAAAAAATCAACAAAGATAACTTTGGAAGGAAAAAAAACCCATGAGAAAAAATATTGTAGCAATTGACAATGTTTTGTGAGAAAAACTATAGCGCTTTTCCCAATAAAATAAACTAAAAAACTATTTAGAGAAATATTGTAGCAATCCACAGTGTTTTGTGAGAAAAACTACAACGCTTTCCTCATATGATTTAGCTTTATTGTAATTATAATTCTTAACCAACTCAATATTAAAAAAAAAATAGACAAAGATAATTTTGGAAAAAATCATAAAAAAAATAACATGGAAAAACACTGCAACAATTCACAGTGTTTCAAAGAAAAAAAATAACAAAGCTAAATTCTTAATCGGCTCAATATTAAAAAAAAAGTCAACAGAGATAATTTTAGAAAAAAAAATAACAAAACAAACACCAAAAAAGGAAAAAAAATCATGTTGGAAACATTGTAGCAATTCACAGTGTTTTGTGATGAAAACTACAGTGCTTCCCCACATAATTTAGCCTTATTTGTAATGACTTGTAATTGTAATTCACAAACAACTCAATATTAAAAAAATAAAATTGAAATAGATAATTTGAAAAAAATTATAACAAAAAAAAACTATGCGGAGAGATATTGTAGCAATCCACAATGTTTTATGAGCAAAGCTACAATACTTTCCCCACATGATTAAGCTTTATTACAAAGTTAAATTTGAACCAACTCAATATTTTAAAAAATAAAATCGACGAAAATAATTTTGAAAAAAAATATTACAAAAAAAAACACAAAAGAATCTGGAAAAAACCATGTGAGGAAAAACTGTATCAATCCATAGTATTTTTTGAGGAAAAACTTGTATTTACTTGTAATTACAATTCTTAACCAGCTTAATATTTAAAAAATAAAATTGACAAATATAATTTTAGGAAAAAACATAACAAAAACAGAAAAAAAAACCATGTGGTAAAAAACACTGTAGCAACCAACAGTAATTTTCGAGGAAAGTTAAAGTGCTTTCCTCATATATTATAACTGTAATTTTTAACCAAATTCAATATTAAAAAAATAAAATAAAAAAAGATAATTTCAAGAAAATCATAAAAAAAACCTTGGGAGAAGCATTGTAGCAATAAAGAATGTTTTTTTTTAAAAAATTACAAAACTAAATTCTTAATCAGCTCCATATTAAAAAAAATCAAAAAATATAATTTTAAAAAATAAAGAAATAAAATAGAAAAACTATGTGGAAAAACATCGCAGCAATACACAGTATTTTCAAGAAAAAAATTACAAAGCAAAAATTTTAACTAGGTCAATATTTAAAAAGTAAAATCAACAAAAATAATTTTGAAAAAAACAAAAGAAAAAATAAATGAAAAAAAAGAAAAATTAGAAAAGTTAAAAAAAAAGTAATTTTGAAAAAATAAATTGAAAAAAAAAGAAAAAAATAAATAGTGGGGAAGAATCACTGTGGATTACTATTGTAATCCACAGTAAAATATGTGTGGGGAACAGTGATTTCCCCTGTAATCCACAATAAAATGTGTGGGGGAAGAGTGATCCCCCCTCATTTAAAGTATGTTTTAATAATAATAAGATAATATAATGCAGAATAATGAGCAACAAAAGGTCAACTTGGAAAAACAATTATGCTAATGGAATTTGATAGACGTGTTCCAATGACTGTAGAGGTTTTTGTTTCGTTCTCTATCTTTTTTTTCCCCCTCATTGCTTGTAGAGGCTCAGTCTCTTTTATTATAGGCTCAGTCTCTTTTATATAATAATCATGCAGCTAAAGTCCCTCTGTTTTGGTTGTTGACCACTTGTGTTTTTTATGTTTTTTTTTTCCCGTTATAGAATATTGTTTATGGACCTGAACTCAGATTCACCTTGATGTCATCAACTTCTTAACCTATAATATTATATATAAAAGTGCATTAGGGTGTCAAAACAGTTAGTTGACATAAAACCCTTCACTGTTTGATTAAATCACTAAAATACCCTTGGACAGCTTTTAGCACAATAAAATTCTCAGTGTAGTTTGTCTCACATTTAATTATTAGATGCATTAACTATCCAATCAAATATACCTCAAATACAATCTATAGGCTGTAAACTTGATTAATTGTGCTATCTTAGTATTGAAACAATTTAGAACAGCTATTTGGACCTGTGTTGAACTACAGTTGAACAGAAAAAATTAAGTTTGACAGAAGTTTGGTCTAAATATGGTATATTCAAAAACATTCTCTCACACGCATCACTCATGGCGGGCGGCCGACTGCAATGGAAATAATATTTAAAGGATTTCTCATATTGTTGTGGTTATCTTGATGCTCAGTAGAACTATTGGCAGCAGTGTATTAGTGGTCGTAGTTTTTTATTTACAAGTTTGTTGGATGGAAAACTCGGAGACCTTGGCTAGTTTTATGATTGTCTTGCAATGCTGATTCGTGTTTTATCATCGTATTTTTTTTTTGTTTTCAACTGCAATTTCTTATCTACTCTTGTATTTCAATGTGAATTGCAACCACGTCATGATTGGAATAAATAAGAAAGGTGGTTCATGTTGATCAAACTGGTTTAAGCTGTTTTAATAATTTCACCTCTGGAGTTTGCTCTGCTAATATGCCGTGGTAATTGGTAATTTTATAAATTTGTTTTAGGAGGGGAACTTCAAACCATCAAAAACCGAACAAGACCATGCTTTCCTGCTGCAGCTGCTTTTCTGGTTCAAACAATCATTCAGGTGTTTTTCATTCCTTTGCTGTTTTGACGTTGGATTTGCCCTTAAAATTAACAAAATACTGCTTAATAAATAGTCACATATCCCAGCAATAAATACTTGCACAACTTACAAGTAAGTACTCCGAGTAAGGAACTATACTCTTGTGTAAATAGACTGTTTTCTTTTGTATGTTATGTTTATAGAATGACACTATTTTCATAGGAAGATCATTTTTAGGACTAGATATCTCATGTTATGAGTAGCACCAAAGGATGGTGCCTCGCTGATGTAACAAACTCTTGAGCAAACATGGAATTTGCTTTTTTTGCTTTATGATGTCAGGAAAGTCTGATTAAATTGATAGGATCTTAATTTCTTGGACATGGCCTTTATTTGCTAGAAGTTTAGGATGTATTCAGCAAGGAGGAAACAAGCATCAATGATTCCAACATATGAAGTTTTTGGAAGTATTTAGTGGTTCTGCTTCAAAGTTCTGGAACAAAGTTTACTTCTTATAAAAGAGAAGGCTTTCAGCAGTAAGAAAGCAGTGGATGGTTGCTGTTCTTGCTCGACACTTTTTTGTTTCTTTTCCGAAGAACGCTCTATCTATATTTTTTTTAAGTTGGTTGGAATCTTTTGCATCGTTAAGTTTGGTGCTTCTTATGTACAATGCATATATGTGCCATTGGCTTTATATGTCTAGAAATCTTGATTCTCTCTCCAAGTTTTCCAAAATGGTTTTGAACCACAGTAAGTACCAGAGATGCTTTTCTCATCTAAAGGTTTTAAAATGTTTCCATAGAATAGTTATGTGAATGTTTTTGTTTTCCGACCACAAACAGAATAATTAGTGTTTAATTTTCAATCGAAAATATTTCTTTTCTTGTTTCTTACAACAGGTTGCCAGCAGAATTAAAAATGTTGCCAATGTATGATTGCCATCTTCTGATATTGTAGGTGGGTTAATGAACCTCCTTGTGATGGCTGTGGCAATGATACCGTTAATCAAGGAATGGATGCTGCGCTTCCTTCAGAAACTCAATATGGAGCAGCTCTAGTTGAACTTTACCGGTATGCACCGCGTCTATATTTTTTGTTATTTTTTGATTTTTTCATATTTTTTGGAATTTTATTATGTATTCTTTTTAATCTTACATATTGTTTCTTCATGATTTATTTAGACTTCCTGTTTTATTTGATTTATGTTTCCTAATCACTCGTCCTCCTAGCCCCTAACAACTATTCCCCAAGTTCAGGTCTTGTATTTCATACCTTTGGTTTGTAAGCTTGAACATGTATTTTATTCTTAGTGATATTTATTGTATCAAATGATCTCATGACAAGTTACTCACTTTTATAGCCAGCTGTTTACTTGATCAGCGCTGTGTATTGATAACAGTTTATATGGTAGTCATTCATATATGGGAATTTCAAAAATTTTAAACTGTACAGCTCTTGAAATTGATGTTGCATATCAAAGGGTAAGTCTGCACCGTGGCCAGACCTTTCTTCTTCTTTTTGCCCCCTCGCCCATTGTTTATAATTGACCAGAAAATTAAACTCAGTCCCATCCCTACCTGTATCAACATGGTCACATGATATATGGCTGTTTTAGTGTCGAGTTTTTTTATTTGAAAAGATCACCCCCCTTCTTGCTCATAGTTTGTAAATAGTGTTCTAGTGAGGATCTTGTGGTCCAATCTGCTTTATTGATTCTGGAATAAAATCGAAACTAAATAGCTAGCTGACATGTGTGATACTAAACAGAGAAGTGTGTGCAACACACATCTTTGTTCTGATGATGAATAGCAGTCATAGGTAGATTGGTTTGTCATGATTATTTGGTTTTCATTTCCTCCTCTGCACAGAAGCATATGTTCTCATGTTCATCACCCCTCACTTTTTTTTTCTGTCATGGGAATATCTCAGCTGCAATTCTTGTTCAAGAATTACCCGTTTCCCACGCTACAATGATCCATTAAAGGTATTTTTACTTAAGCCAATTGACAAGTTTATATTTCATAATCTCCTTCTCTGTTGTCTTATTCTTCTTTCTCCTCTTTCACCATGTAGCTGGTGGAAACTCGAAGGGGTCGCTGTGGGGAATGGGCCAATTGCTTTACTCATTATTGTCGTGCTTTTGGCTATGAATCTCGTCTGGTAAGTCAGTTTCTTTAATTCAAATACAACACCCAAATGGCACAATCTCACTTTGGATAGACTATGTTCTGTTAGATCAGTATTTTCTGATGTAAAGACTGAACGCAATGATAGAAGTCTACCTGGGTTCGGTGAAGAACAATAAAGTTTTCTGTTATTTTTCTATATTATTACAAATCCGAAGTAGCTTAATATATGGGCACTACCTTTGTTCTACCTGGGTTCTGTGAAGAACAATAAAGTTTTCTGTTATTTTTCTATATTATTACAAATCCGAAGTAGCTTAATATATGGGCACTACCTTTGTTCTACCTGTGTTCTGTGAAGAACAATAAAGTTTTCTGTTATTTTTCTTTATTATTACAAATCCGAAGTAGCTTAATATATGGGCACTACCTTTGTCTGTTTTCAAGGTGTTCTGAATGTAGTAAAGAAATTCTGGTGAAAACTTGACCCATTTTCAATGAACTATAAGATAGCTAAACTACTTTTTGTGTCTTGGAATGCATTTGGGCACAAAATCATGGCTTCCCATTCAATACCTTGTGAAACGTGAACTAAAATGAAATACTTTGAAAAGGTTGTTCCCCTTTATGGAGGAATCTCTTGTTTTCTGGAAGTCCTCAAATGGGCATGCTTGTGTTCATGCATTGTAATATAATGTGGAAGAATTTGAGGGGGCTTCAAATTTTGTTTTATGAAAGAACTTGGCCATGATGAAAGTCAGTATATGACCTTTTCCCATATTGTGTTTGATCAGATCCTGGATTTCACTGATCACGTTTGGACCGAGTGCTTTTCTGAATTACTAGGCAGGTAAGCTTCATTAAAAAAAATGGTCTTCTATTTCTTCAGAAGCATTCCAGAAGAGTAATAATTAAGCTAAACCATGCTCTTTGTCATGGTAACCGTCATTTACATGTACTCTGTGATGTTATTATACAGATGGATGCATCTTGACCCTTGTGAAGGAGTGTTTGACAGACCATTACTATATGAGAAGGGGTAATTTTTTACTTAATCTATGTGATCTACATATATGCACATGGGTGCCTACTGAACGATTTTTCTTCTGCCCTGCTTCAGGATCTTCAATAGTCTATTTTGGCTCTGAACATACTTTGTGTAAATCTGATTTCATTCTTTTCTCGTAGGTGGAATAAGAAATTGAACTATGTCATTGCTATTGCAAAAGATGGAGTTTATGACGTCACTAAGCGTTACACAAGGAAGTGGGTTGAGGTAATTTTAACTATTGAAATGCCATTCTTTCATGAAGGTTTTTCCATTTCTTCATGCACAATGTTATGTTCTCTTATGTTGAGTTCTTGACCAAAAGAATTTCTAAATTTGCAGGTTCTATCCCGACGAAACATTACCAGAGAGCCTGATTTGTTGGCTACTCTCCATAGCATGACTCGAGAATGCAGAAGAAGCTTTACAACTGAAATTCTTTCTGTACTTGAAGACCGTGATAAGATTGAATCAGAAGAGCTTGAGAGATCTTTATGTTCCACTAATGATTCTTCAGTCTCATTGCCTGGTAGACAATGTGGGAACAAGGAATGGCGCATTGCAAGATCAGGAATTGGTTTTCATGATAATTGTTCTTTGAGTCATACTTCATGTCCCATTCGTGTATGCGTAGATGAGCATGTGACAAAGACTTACAATACATTTTCCCCTCTCCTTTCTCGCTGTGTTGACCACTCTCTTCCCAAATCAAGAATTGTTGAAATACTGAAGATATTCAAAGGAATTTTGGTGGAACTTGGGAATTTGTCCTATAAAACCAGGCGAACTTCCATAAACCTTTCTATTCTTCATTTGCTGCCATATTTTGACGAGTTAATAAATGCTCTGTCATTGAAGAGAGAGATTGACACTGATGGAAAAGTGGACATCTGTTTGGCTGCTGACCCTGTCATCACCTCTTTAGGACTGCCTGTTGTGTTGGATGCATTGGATGATTTGATCAATGTTCTTAACAACTTTGACAACATAAGCAAAGGCTCTCTTTCCTGGCCACTAATAAAGTTGAATAGGATCCATTCAGGTTCTGTTCTTGCAAGTGGCGAGGAACTTCCTTTTGGAATTGTGAGTAGTATCCGGTTTCTCTAATTGTCATACATCAGTTTACTTTTTTGCTCATATGTAGGAATTCTCCCAAAAGTCCCTTTATCATTCCACTTTTAACACAATTTCAGGCCACATCAGCATTTGATGGACTTCGCACGTCTAAATGGGAAGAACCAGATGGAGCGAGAGGTAATGTACATCATATTAGAAAATCTTGTGATGTTGAACTATTAATGTTTGATAGAGATCCTTCCATTCTGTGCTGTCAATGTACTGTGCTTGGTGTTGTCTTGTTGAATTGAAAAAATATGAAAATGGCACGTGTTTTGTTGGCGATCATAGACTTTAAGCCCGAGTAACCATGATTGCAGATTTGGTCTGTTGAACACATCTGAAAAATCAAGCTTGGAATATAGATGCCCAAGTCAAATTTTCTTGCATTTCTCAGTTGTTTCTTTGTACTTGGCATGAAACAAATGGTGGATTAATGTAGATGATCCTGTTGAACATATCTCATGTATTTTAACAATGCCTCTCGTAGGTTGCTGGATTGTTTATAAACTATCAGACAACCAGATGCACAAACTAGTGGCATATGATATAATGTCAGCTAATGATGCCCCAGAGAGAGACCCTATGGACTGGTAATATTCTATTAACAGCCATGTGGCGCCATGTGAATGATTTCTCTCTGCATTTATTTTATAGTTCTCACAACTACATGTTTGTCGCAAATTTAAATGTTATTCGCTTTCATGATTTCTGGTTGTTTTCTTGACAGGGTTGTCGAGGGTAGTGATGATGGTGGTTCTAGCTGGCGTATTCTGGATAAACAAACTTCTCAGATGTTCAAAAATCGTTTTCAGCGTAAATCATTTAAGATTAATTCAGATAGTGTCCCATGCAACACTTTCAGGTAAATCCTGTCGATCCAAACCAATTTACATGCACTCCACATTTTAGTTCCCCGTGATCGTTGATCTAACAAGTTATAACATGACAGATTCCAATTTCTGGCTGCCAGAGACGTTCGATCAAATTCACGCCTACAATTGGGTAGCATAGATCTGTATGCAAGCAGCAATTAAGTTTTATAAGAGAGGAATGGTCACCCACACATTGGTTGCTGACGCACTGTTCCAGACTTTGATGCTATTGTATAACTACTTGGTAGTAAATATTTGTCCATGGAGGCAAGCAATCACACAATGCTTTGCCATATGGGTACACCGTATTTAGTCAATCTGTATTCATAATCGCCAGTCGCCGGAGAGGAAATGCTTTTATTTCTGGGCAGTGTTGGTGGTTCAATTTCAGCAAATTTCTGTCTTGCCCAGACATACCGAATCAGGCATGTTTGAATATGTAGGATGCGGGGGTGATTATTTTCGTTTCAGTTCGGTTTTTATAAAAAAAAAATAACCAGACTGGTTTTTTTAAAATTAAAAAATCAAAATCGGTTCAAACCAACTGGTTTTGGTTCAGTTATTTTGAAAAAAACTGGTTCAAGCTGGTTTGACTTGGTTTTTGAATTTAGCCTGATTTGACTTAGTTTTTCCGTTTTGGGTTGTGTTTGAGTTTTTTGATTTTAAGCTTATAAAATTAAAAACTAACCTGTTAGTTTTTTAAAATTTTTAATTAATATAATTTATTTTTTTTACGGTTTAATTTTTTTAGTTTCATTGAATTAATCAGTTTTTTTTTTCACCAATGTTAATGTTCATGTACAATTTATCATTAAAAAAAAAAAAAAAGGGGGGCGCTTTTTTCCACAACTCCAGTGGGACGAGAGATTGGACCTCAAGAGCGAGCCACATGACTCGTTTGTGTGTAACATGCGAGGCTAGGCCGGCTCTCGTACCCACGAGCCAAGCTGCAATTTAATCCAATTACTTGCGAGTAACTCTGAGGAACGTCTGGTTGCATTGAATCAATGGAAGTTTCCATGGATCCTTGATACTGGTGTGCCAAGCAACCAGGCAATGCTTGCTTGGCACAAGGAAGCACTAGTCGCGCAGCATACGGGATGTAATTGCAAGTTCATAGCAATGTTCGCCTTGAAATGATGGCGACAAAATTATCAACAAGTAGAAATCACTCGGCAAACATATCCAGAATCAAAGGAGCTGCTTTACTAAAGCAGGAAAAGGCTAGAGAGAAACAGCTTAAGAAGAAAAGTATCACAACGTTGATTCAACATGGCCCTTTCCGGAACATAACATTTGATGCATTCTTGCAGATAATTCTTGAATTGTCAATGGGATAAACAATGGAAAAATAAAGTTTAGAGATAATAGCAATACTTCAGAGCAACTTCATTCCTTTCCCCTCACATCTGGGATTAGTGATCCTCAATCTTCTTCAGGCTTTTCATGTCTGTTGTTTCCACCCTGTTACAAAAACAAGACTCGCAAAATTAATGCGGGAGACTAGAGCATGTAACATTTAAAACAAGGGGAAACATCTGGGGTTGGATGGATCAATGCTGAATAAAGTGAAATTTAAAGGTTGTGTTTACTTCAGAAAGAGTTTTAAATTTTTGTTATCACTTTTCATCTTTATTCTAAAACTATTCATCCAACAAGATGTTTACTAACCAATACTTCAAGGGGGTTGCTGGGATCGATTTTTAAAATTTGATAGAGATTAAATAACAACAAAACCAAGCAACGGTTCTTGTTGTCTCAAGTAGAGAATTTGAAAAGGGAGATTTTATTCCAGTTTTTTATAAAATTGAAAAAATAAGGAGCACGTGTTCCTATAAAACAATGATTAGTAAATATGTTCTCTCTAGTTTTGCTGTTTCTTAAAGCATGTTTCTAGAGATCTGGAAAATTATTCACAAGTAAACAACCAAAGTGTTTCTTTCCTTCGTTGCTAAGCACATCATTCCATGGCATGAGGCATTTCATAAGAAATAGCTGGTGAAAGAAGACATGCACCCTTCTCATTTGCTTGTTTGACAGTCAAGACCTAGCTATGAAAGCAAAAGGAATAGCATGTCCAGTGCACGTGACTGATAGCATTTGAACAACTTAACACCCAGACAATATACTCAGAAGTAGCTCCAAATTAAGAAGAAATAACTAAGATGATAATGGTCATCTAAACTCTAAGTAACTCTCAGTTCATAAAAAATCATTCTACAGAGCAGAAAATATCAAGCATGAGAAAATGACATGACCCTCTGTTCTCTAAGTGTGTTTGAAGCGCATAAGGTATAATGCAAAACAAAACTTCACCAAACATCTAGAAAATATGAATCCACAGCCTATCAATTGAATCAAATTAAAAGAAACACATAAAGATAAATCGTGTTATTTGAGCATAACATTTTAATTTCAAATTTCACTATTTTGGCAGTTCTTCTAGCCACTAGATTATATTAACGTCATGGTTTCACAAAATGTAAGATAGACAGAGGTGTATGCTGTGCAGTCAACAATCAGTGTAAGAATGGTGCTTCTGATGTATCCAAGATACAAGGCAAAGAATATGGTAATGCCTAATTCACTAGATAAGAGATTAAGTTAGTTGCTGACAGAGGTACATCACAGATGTAGAGATAGAAACTTACGTTGTTCCAAACAAAGCAATCTTGTGAACTTTCGTGATCTCAGAATCTGATTGATTATCCTCAATAAATATTGTCAAGCTGACCAAAATTTACAAGTAAGATTTACTGCTGCAACATTTCATGACAAGAAAGAAAACAAGTGTGTAAATGCAAAAACTTTTAGCATACCTGCGAACATTCTGAAACTTTACATATTTTAAGACCACAGGTTTTCCCTGCAAAAGCATAAACCAAGCACAATGGTAATGTAAGAGATTATGTCAACATATTTCTCAGCAATTATTTCCTTATCGTGAACATCAACTTCGTAGTAGCAGGACAAGAAAATAATTTCCACCTTGAGAGTATCTGGCGATAAAACTATAGTGTCACTTGGAGGGTAGTCATTAACATTACTGCCATAATCAAACCATGCAATAATTGTAAGATAAGAAATATTGCAATTTCTTTCAAAACTTAAATCAGTAAATCATTACTAACAATACCTAAATCCCATATGCTCCTTGTTTGAGAAAAGTTTTACTGTCTTTGGACCTGGAGAAACAAACCTTCACATTAGAATGATAAGACAAGCACATCCAATCCGTTTCATAGGGACTGTTTTAATGCAATGCAAAACATAGTTTGCAGGTGAAACATTAGAGAAATGCACTTCAGAAGAAAAGTTTAGATTAGAACAACAAATACCTTCTTCTTCAGGTCCTTTAATGGCAATAGAATGCAGTTTAACAACTTGATTGAAAGGTACATAGATCAATAACTGCTCATCTGCATCGCTCTCTAGATTCAAACCATCATCTTCTCTATAACCCTAAAATTCAAAAAAGTACAAAAATTATAATTCAATCAACATCATGTTGAAAGAAACAAAAGGGCCAGTTTTTCTTAACAAGAAATTTTTTTTTAGCAAAGCCTAACATAACAATAACAGCACTTATTAGACCCCAAACTTTGATTGCATGAAACCCAAACACTTAAAGACAAAAGGAGCACTCAAGAAAACTTCATAGAGCTACCATATGGGTTTCCAATAATTTTTCTTTTTAAATTCAAATCTAATTCTCTTTACATTACTTCAACTAAATTAGCATACAAGAAGAGGATAGTTACTAACTACACAATCCCTAAATGCTTGCATGCAATACCAAGACTCTAAGAACATAAAAGGTTAATTCTATCATGGCATAATAATTAATAAAATAATTAAAGAAGTTGCATTCAAATTTTGTTTAAAAGAAGAAACAAAAAGTAAAATTACCTGCTTGATCGCATTGGAAAGGGAGTGGCTTGGGCTTTGGTTAAGACATTCAACTCCAGAAAAATCAATAAAGTCCAATAAATCAACCTGATTCATTCACAAAAAGATTCAAGCTTTAATTCCCATATCAACGAATCTCAATAAACCCAGTTCCCAGATTCCAAGAAATGCCTTGAATTTTCTCGAAAGTCAAACAAAGAGAACAAAAAAAATACTTACTTGGCCTCTTGGAATTGCAGTAGCTGACTCTGCAGCCATTTTTTCTTTTTCTTTTTTGGTACTGCTTGGGTATTTGGCAGGCAAGAAGGAGGGATTGCTTACAGAATAAACACACAAAGAATAGTTTCTTTTTCTCTGTTCTTTAGGACAGTGATTTATATTTGCCAGAGGAAGATGGATTTATTTTGACGGAATAAAACGACACTGTTTGGTGCGTGTTGAGGTCGGTTTGGGCTCTTAAGCTTAAGGACATTTTAAAAGTGTAGTTCTAGAAACCGGCTCGGCCGATAGGTTAGTCCGTAATCTGGGATAGAAATTAAACTGAATTTAAAAAAAATAAAGAAAAGAAAAAAATTTGAATAACATGATAAAATTTAGTTATAATCTATTAATTATTTATTTTTTTAATAAACATAACATTGATTTGTTTATGTATAAAAATTTAAAATTAACTTATTAATTCAATTAAAATCTAATAATTTTATTAAAATTTATGACTCGAGTCTTCAACTCAACAAATCAATTAACCCGATTTAAAAACTCTGGTTAGAAGATCCAAACCGTGCTGTGCTGTCCTTCAACAAACGAAAAAAGGGCACTTTTTTCTTGTGTCTCAACTCCCGAGGGACTTCCTTGATCAATAAAGGAAGGTTCAATTTTGTAAGTGTGTTTGACAGTATGATTGTGGTTATTTTTCAAATAGCTTTTTGTGTTAAAATACATGTTAATGATGTTTTTTTATTTTTTAAAAATCATTTTTAACATCAGCACATTAAAATGATTTAAAAACACTAAAAACATATTAATTTAAAGTTAATAAAAAATAAAATTTTCAAATTTTATTAAAAGTGCTTTTGAAAAAAACAAACAGCCTTTTCTCAAAAAAAAAAAAAACTTTATGTTTTCTTTATATATAAAAAATATTCTCATAATCAAAATAAAAAAATATTGGATGAGTTGTTCATGGGCAAGAGAGTTTTTTTTTTTGTTATTATTATTATAAGTTTAATGCTATATTATTACCTCCAAACAAATCTGTTTTTGTTTTAAAGACTTGTTTGAAAGTATTATAAAAAGTTTATTTTTGATATTAATATATTAAAATGATCTGAAAATATAAAAAAATATTAATTTAAAATAAAAAAATAAAATAGTTTTCTTGACTGGCTAAAATCCCCTCCATAAAAATAGTTTCCATTGCATTTTATTGACTTGCATTACTGGTCCGTGGATGAATAGTATATTCGCTAAATATTTATTAAAACAAAAGCTAGAAACGATCTGAGATTTATCACGCACGCGCCAATGGATTCGCGTGATGAGATCACCATTTTATCATTCTAAAACAAGACCACGTGCTTGGCTTAGCAGTAATATATTTTTTTTGGATTAATTTGTCATTATCAAAATAATGAAGGGCCATCTCCACCACCTCATATTCCTATTGGACGGTAAAACTAATAAATGGTCCTACAAAGATAAATTCAATTAACTTGCCACTAGGGTTTTTTCATAATCTTATTTTAATTTGAAAAATAAAATTATCAAATTACCATAGTTTTGAAACCCGACCCACGGCTGTAACCAGGCCGGGTTGATGAAAAATAGGATGAGTCATGACCCGATGTGACTCGACTGACCTGGCGGGTTGACCCGGCAAAACCCGGTTAAAAACCCGGTTGCAACATATTGACTTTTGTTTTTTTTAACTAAAACGACGTCGTTTTGAATTTTTTAAAATAAAAATTGATCCGGCCGACTCGGTGACCCGGTCAAAACCCAGAACCCGGCCCTTGGACCAGGCCGGGTTTAAAAACTATGCAAATTACTCTTAAACTCAAATCTTCCTAGGGTTGCGTCAAGGGATTTTTTTTTTCTTTTGGTTTTTTGATAATTAACTATGGGTACAATTTGATATTTTAAAAAATATTTAAACAAATTAGGTCATGCGTGACACGTATTAATGTGTAAGAGGCACACTTACTCTTCAAGCAATGATTTTTTAATGTTATTACTTTTTTCTATCAATTTTTTTTATTTATTTTCATTACATTTTTTTATTCATGTTATTTAAATTAACCAAGCTTATTAAAATTAATAAGTTAATTATCCAAAGATCAAATTATCTCTATCTTTTTAGTAATACTAACATTATCTTAGTATCATTTTTTTATACCAGAAAAAATTTAAACCGACCCGCAACATAGCACGCACTCTATCCAGCAATGTTGCTGGTAGAGATCCATCATATCTTCTTAGACCTATGACGGTATCACCTAACAAATTGGTGGTCTAAAGACTATTTATTCTACCTTAGCAGCATGAGCTCTTTGTTTGTGTGAAGGATTATTATGCTTTCTTCTACCTTAGCAGCAGCATCTTCTCTATACCTTCACTTCCTCGTATGCCGAAGCAGTCATCTTCTTCTACCTTAGTCCTCCCCCTACTTTGCTACAGCTCCATCTGGTTTGATGGCATCTCCAAAAATGTAATTAATTTCACCTATAAACACCCACAAGTTGAAAATTGAAAAGAAAAACAATTGAATTATAGAAAATAGCTAATTTATAATCTTAGAACTTCATCAACCAAAAGGTGAAGATAAAAAGTAGGAGCAAGGGGAAATCCCATCGTGTATAGGGTCAACTAATCAATCTTATTGGTTTTTTTTTTGGGTTTATTTAAGAAAAAATTACAAGTATATAAAAGAAAAAAAAATTAGTTGTTATTTTTTAAAGTGTTTTTTATTTAAAAATATATTAAAATAATATTTTTTTCTATCAATATATTAAAACAATATAAAAATACTAAAACTATATTAATTTAAAAAAATCCAAAATTTTATAAAACATTAGCAAAATCACAAGGCATGAAACACACCCTTGATAGTAGGTGGGAGTAAAAAAATCAAAAAATCGATTAAATAAAAAAAAACTGAAAAAATTGAATCGTGAAAAAAAACCTATTAAAATATTTAAAAAAATCGATCAGTTTGGTTTCATAAGCCTAAAATCAAAAAACCAAACCGAACCAAACTGAAATTAATTAGAAAACAAAATAAAACCGAGTCAAACCAAAACTAAACCCATTAGAAATTACAAAAAAACCTAAAAAGTAATATAATTTTTTATTTTAAATATAAAATAACCAAACCGAAACTAATCGCTTGGGTTTTAATTTTTGTTCTAAAATTATCAAACCAAACTAATTAATTTAAACCAGTTTTAATTATTTAAAAAAAATTAATTTGATTATTTGTTAAGTAAAAAGCTAAACCAAATAAAAAATAATCAACACATAGCATAAAATTATTGCAAGTAACCACCAAACCAACTAAAAAAAAGATAGAATTCCATTTCACCAACAATCTCATCCAACAACCTAAAAAAAAAAACAGCTATGAGTCTTTTTGTCTTCCTCGTTTCTTTCCACGAGTACGAACAAACTGATAACAACCACACCACTTTGAACTAAGATCGAACAACCCATTAAAAAAACAAAACCACCTCTCATTTCCCAATCCCTCTACCACCACCACCACCTACCATGGCCTCCTTATCCTTCCTCTCCCCTCCTTCCTCCTCCTCTCTTTCCTCCCTCCACAACACCGCCCCTTCCTACTCCCGCCTCTTCTTACGCACACCCTCCCTTAACCTCCGCGCCCCAACCAAAATCTTCTCCCTTAAAGCCCAATCCGCCCCAGTCCTCACCCAAGACGACCTTAAAAAGATCGCAGCCGACAAAGCCGTCGAGTATGTCAAATCCGGCATGGTCCTCGGCCTTGGAACCGGCTCTACCGCCGCCTTCGTGGTAGCCAAACTCGGCGAGCTCTTAAAAACCGGTGAACTGACAAATATCATTGGAGTCCCAACTTCAAAACGCACAGAAGAACAGGCTCGTTCTCTTAACATCCCTCTTTCAATACTCGATGACCACCCCCACATTGATCTTGCCATTGACGGGGCTGATGAGGTGGACCCACTACTTAATTTAGTGAAGGGTCGCGGCGGAGCCCTTTTAAGAGAGAAAATGGTTGAAGCAGCATCAGATGAGTTTGTTGTTGTTGCTGATGAGACTAAGCTTGTTGATGGTCTTGGTGGAAGTAAACTGGCAATGCCAGTTGAAGTAGTGCAATTTTGTTGGAAATTTAATTTGGTGAGGTTACAAGAGTTGTTTAAAGATGAAGGGGTTGAGGCTAAATTGAGAGTTAGTGAAGATGGGAAGCCCTATGTGACCGATAATTTTAATTATATTGTTGATTTGTATTTTGAGAATCCGATTAAAGATGGATATGCGGCCGGAAAGGAGATTTCGGGGCTTGAAGGTGTTGTGGAACATGGGTTGTTTTTGGATATGGCGACCGCGGTTATTATTGCTGGGAAGACTGGAGTTGAGGTTAAAAGCAAGTGAGAATTTCGAATCTTGTGTTATATGATGGTTTTGTTATATTAACACTGTTGTTGTTCGTTATTTTTGTTGCGGTGAATTTGAGCTGTTGGGACTCTAGTTGGATATTCTTGTTACTTTTCTCATTAGTTTAGGAATGGAAATGTGAAATAATGTGAAATGATCAAAATGAATGAAGTGGTTGTTTTATGGTTATTGCCACCTTGTTTTGATTTTGGGATGAATAATTGGATGACCTGTAATATTGTTTCTTCGTGTCTTGTTATTTATAATCAACAAGGTTTAATTTGTGCCAATGCATTCGCTTGTATGTAAAAAATCATCAATGCCTTTTTTTTCCCCCTTTTACGGTGTTGTCTATAAGTGAGAAGATGGGAACTCAACTCCATTGAAATCTGAAGGTCTGTACTGCTCTACTGACAATTTGGCAATAGCAAGTGCATTGGCGAGCACAACTGGAGTAAAAGTGCCCAAGTATTAGTTTATGGGTTGCTCTCTCTTGTTGTTCTGCAGTTCTGTACTGTTCTACTGGCAATTTGGCAATAGCAAGTGCATTGGTGAGGACAACTGGAGTAAAAGTGCCCAAGTATTAGTTTATGGATTGCTCTCTCTTGTTGTTCTGCAGTGAAGCATTTTGTTTTTTAAAGGAAAGTGCTCAAGCAACATCTTAGACGGTTTCCATCTTTTCTTTTACATTGTTAATGATGCTAATCTACCATGCTGAAAAGGAAACCACTAGGTTAATTGGCGTCTCAATTGCATGAGCGGTGGCATGTCTGTCTACTATAAACATGTTTCTCAGGTGATGCAACAGGTTTATTTAGTTCCTCTAGTAATAGCAGTTTCCAGGGGAACAGGGGATGTGTTCTGGCTTTCAAGTGACTATTTATACTTTGCATTCTAGTCTCGAAAACTGTAATGGATTGATGGTGCATCAAATTGGCGAACAGCATAGGTCTAGTTCTATCAATTAGTTCAAAGCCTGAAGAGTATGGAAAGGAGGAATTGTAGATGCTTGAGTGAAAAGATTTCGGGAGACAAAGCTGAAAAAGCTAACTGGGTACATTTGAAACCCTAACTTCTAATAGTTGTATAGAGGGATTAGGGAACGATGCAGTGATGGTTATGGTTTCACAGAAGCTCAAAAATAATATTTGAGAGGTATCTATAGTTCAATCATGATGCTGGTTTACAGAAGTTTGAATATGATTCTATCTATATATTCCTGCTTTCAGAATCTTTAGAGAGGAAGCCAAGGCACAATGAAGTGAATATCCTATGTCTTGTTGGAGTCTCCTGCCTGCAATGTAATACACATTGAGTTCCACGTGTTTTCCCAGGTAGATAGTACAGTGACTATAACACAGCTCATTGTGCTGGTTATGCTTCAGTGACTGGTATGTGCTGCTATTGCGCGGTACATATGCTTTTGTAAAGTGGAATCCCTAGCAAACGTCAATTCAAGTGTAGTCTGTAGATCTGGGATCAATTATGAATCTATACCATCTTTGAATCTCATTTTATTGTGTTGAGCAGGTGAGGGGAAAGCTTAGCAATATCGACTGTTTTGTTATCAGATGTACAATCATCAAAGAGCAAATTTTGGCGTGGAAGCATTACAAGATTGTTAGAGTTGATTTTTTTTATCACTCACTGCGATAGCATCCTATAGTCTTAATGTTTTGGGATCGTTCATTTGGAGAAACATCTTGTGTAGTTCCAAGAGGCAGTTCGTTTCCCCCTCGAATCAAACGTGAACTATGGATTAGAAATGAGCAGCCTTAGTTGTATAATTTTGTTTTTCTCAGCCAGCTTAGACTTAACGCTTTAGTGGCGATGTGCTTTGAGGCTGTGGCTCCTTTATCCTTTCCATTTATAACACAAGTCTTGAATTTTGATTGCTTAACAAGGACTTGCTTACACCTAATACAGAAGCCTGTCTTGTGCAGAAACGGATAGGAAAAATCACACTTGGCAGAAGGCAACTGTGTAGCTTGTTAGTTGTACTCGGTGTTTAGTTTTGTGGCCAAATTATGTAGACTACATCGTTCTTGTTATTGCCATGTTATTTGAATTATCAATCATCAAACTAGATGGCGATTTAACAAATAGGATTCGTCCCAGAAGCTACTTGGATCTTGTTGCTTTATATCTATGTGGATAGCTTGAATCCAAAGAGAAGAATAGATAAATATTTTTCACAAGCTCAGTTATTTATAAATAAATAATCAATACAACTACATAAAAACCAAATGGATCATGCAGTGTTATATAGACAACACTCATCCTCCATCTAGGTCTGTGTTCCGACTTTCATTCGCATACGAACTGAATTTCTACACAAGAATCTGGTGAATGATCAAACGAAAGATGCACCAAATGAAATTTACTAGTGAGTATAATCAAGTATCACGAAACTGAAAAGCTGGTTAGCCATGATCCTCCTTCAATTCTCATCCTACATCAGAGCCATAAGCATAGAGACGAGCAAAATAATCATCCATTGGAACTTTGCTGGAAGAATGGTGCTACCTGGATAACAAAAATATATAGATGAGAAATCATCAAGATCTGAAATAACATCTTTTATGTTACGACGAATGGGTGATATATTTGGTTTGTATTCTCACCAGGATTTCCACCGGTTCCAGTTCCAGATCCAGTTGATGTTGAGTTTGCGATTCTAATAATGTCAGCACAATCAGATCCGAGAGTACCTTGACAACCAAAACCATAGCACAGATCAGTTTTTAAAGTTTGTTTCTTTGATCTACCATCAGTATTCACTGCTAAAACTTCATGTAAAAGTTCTTACATGGACTGTAGCAAGGGTAGTAAGAGATGTTGAGAAGATTATCGAAACCAGGATTGCATGTACACGTGTGTCTATATTTTCCATTATTTGTGCATTGACCTTCTCCACAGTACATCCAATAGCAAGCTACATGATCAACAGGACAGAAAATTAGTGGGAGAGAGAGAGAGAGAGGATATTAGGCAGGACTGCAGTATTTTTAGAATCTTATTATGTGAATAAAGGTCTTTGGTTTTGGTGATTACGATCGAAGAAGGAGCTGTTGTGGGGAGCTTCTTTTTGTGGAACTGGAGGTGGGGCTGGCTGGCAGGTGCCATATTTCAGAGTACCTGCAAAAAAACAAGAAAATGAACCAAGTTTACTTGAATGTGTAAAATTACGTACAAAATCTGTCTTTTAATTCATCAGAACATGTCTTGTTCTGCTACTTGCATGTACCATGTACCATGTCCCTGAATGAAGTTCAGAAAAGAAAGCCAAAAAGAAAAGGAGGTTACAGTTTGGAATCACGCAAGGGAGGAACTTGTGTTCATCATCAACATCATCGTCATCGTATTGGGTTTGCTTCCATCCAGCTTGACATTCACACTTGTAGCTCAATGGGTATGATTTGTCTCCTACGCATGTTCCTTTTCCGCAATCCACTTCTTTACACAACCTGTCTGCAATTCACAAAGAACAAATCATACATCCAAGATTTTACCCGTGCTTGTGTGTGCATGAAAGTGCAGGATAGAGAGTGTTGTGTACCATAGAAAGCAGTCAGGTTGCCATCAATATCTGCCATAGCAACCATAGGTAGCACCACAAGAAGCATGGTTACAAAAGGAAGAGCTTTAGAGAAAGCCATTTGTAACTCTGAGAGAACAAGTGATTTGCAGTGAAGGGTGGAGGAGGTGCTCTATGTACTTAATGAGGTGTGTATTTATAAGAGATCACAAAGACTTGGAAGTTTTCTTGGAATCCAAGCAGATAGAATTAACATAAAGACACTTCAGATTTTGATGGTTATTTCTTGTTTTTTTCTCTTTTCAATAGAAAAGAAAGTTAACTTGTTAGAAGCTTCTGTGTAGGCAGAAAGGATCAATTCTGCAGATTTTTTCTTCTCTTTGAATTTTATTTACTGTCCATGGACGGTCTTTTTATTATAGTTGAATAAATCAAACAATGTAGAAACATTAAATCTTATTGTCTTCCTTCTAGATTGTCATGTAAGAGAAGGTTTGGTGTATTATAAATTGAACAGGTCTCAAATTTGCTACTTCTTCTTTCTATTCTATGACGACATTATCCTCAACCAAGCTGAGGTTTGGCCATTCTTAAATAAAGCAAGGGCAGATTAGGTTGTCGAGCGGACAAAAAAATCTAAAGAGAGAAATCATAGTCTTCCGAGCAGTTTGGATTTCATTCCGAACAACATTTCATAGAAATTTAATGTTTTTTATATTTTTAGATGATATTAAAAATAATTTTTTTATAAATAAATAAAAATTATTATTTTAATATATTTCTAAAACAAAAACACTTTAAAAAACAATTAGTATTATATTCTGCATCATCATTCAACCTTCTTGATAAAACCTAAAATCAAAACATCTAGAATATGGAATTTAGGTCCAACACGTAATATTGATTTTCTCAGGTAATGGGTAGAGGAGATGCATGAAGAACAAGATTTAAACAAGAACACGAAAAATGCATTAAAAGAATGGTCATAATCAGAATTTCTTAAACAACCAAAATAAAAGGGTCATTCACAGGCTCAAACATTTTATTGCTAGTCTACACATTCAAATGACTTTGGCAACATTTGGTTTGGAGAAATAGAGGTTACTTAACAACTACTCTACATGATCCAAGGTCCTCTGAAAACTGTTCTAGGTCAACTTTTCAAGCCTTGATCAAATGTTTTTGCTCTGCATTTTTATCTTCGGTTAATATTTCATAATCAGAATTTATAATGAGTTTTTATTCTCACAAAATAAAAGATACTGAGAGATATATATTTTTTTTATTTTATATCTTTTCTATTTCAAGATAATAATCAAACACGACGGCAAAAGAGAATCCTAGCACTCAGCAAAGGTCATCTAACAAAAACCCAGTACACTTAGCCTACAGAGTGAAAACATAACAAGAAGTGGAGATGCTAGAACCAGAGAATTGATGCCTCCGAACAAGAAATAATCAATTACAATTAATTTCGAAGTGGGTTCTTGATGGTTAAAGAACATGTCAAGGATTAAATTAACACAGATATCAAGCCTTAATTTGAAAGATTTGTTGCATACGTTGGAATCGTTCTCTGCTCTAATCAACTATAAAACAAAACAAAAAAAAAACGAGTGCCTTGTATTTGCAGTCAATTTGATGCATTTGATGAGCTTTGACATTTGGCCACATATGGGAAAAAGAAACCCAAGCGTCCATTGTCAAAGACTCAAAAAGTCCTTCTGGTGGAATTTTGCTAAATTGTTTTTATCTAATTTCAAGTTGACATGAGCAATATTTAGTTAATATAATATATTTATGTTTCACACGTTGGACGGTGGTCGATTGTTCTCTACCTTTTTTTTCTTTCTCAAATATATAATTAAATTATTAATAAGATGACCTTGATTTACACAAGTATATACTTTATAATTAATCTTATTTATCATTGAAGTCAAGGGCTTTGTAATCATAGAGATATATTTGCATGTTTTATTATAAATTCATGGATTTCTTTCATCTATATTATTTATAATTAATTTTATTTAATTATCATTGAAGTCAAGGGCTTTGTAATCATAGAGTTGTATACTCGCATGTTTTATTATAAATCCATGAATTTCTTTCATCTATATTATCTATCAATACTCTCACGATGTCTAGGATAATCTAAGCATTAATAAATAAATAAACATTTACCATGTTAATATTTTTATACGATACTCTTATCAAAGTATTTTGTTAATTGATAGATTTGTTTTTATTGGAATTATTCTTGTTGTATTTTAACAAAAAATAGGAACAAATTAGGTATTCATGAATGATGTTTATTGATTTAAGATTTAAAAAAGTGTTTGAAAACACGAGCCAACCTGAGTTTTTAAAAAAATTAATTTTTTTTATTAAAAATTAATTTTTATATATATTTTGAATTGTTTTGATACACTGATTTTAAAAATAATTTTTTTAAAAAAAATATATTATTTTGATATATTTTAAAATAAAAAATTCTTTAAAAAAATATAACAACTATACTGTTAAACAGACAAATATATCAACTAGGAATGCTGGGAGGAACTATCAAACAGACAAATGCATGAACTAGGAATGCTTTCCTCCAGGCACTTTTTTTTTTTCGTTCTTTTAAAATATTTTAGCAACAAGAGTTAGAAGTTAGAACGAGTTATTCCCAATTCAACTTCTTGGGTTGAAAAGGAAATTTATTTTCAATTTTATACGTTTCTTGCATGATCACGTTTTGGACTTTCTTTTCTTTTTTTTTTTGTCAGAATTTGGAGGCCACAAAAGTTCACCAACTCTCTCGATATTGCTGGGTGACTGGCATAGATCTCACACTCGAAACTCAAGGTAGAGTCATTCCAAGTTATCCCTACACTGGTAGGATCTCTCTGTGCGGGCCAGTTTAGCAGAGGGTGACAAACCCACGTCGTGGAACTAGCTGCACAACAAGGCTGACAACGTGATGTCGGAGTAAGACTCTTCTGGCTCACTTGGCGAATTTTCCCTGGAAAGCAGTGTTTATAAGCCGCAGTGAGGCTGGTCAGAATACAAGAAATGGTTAATATTTGAAGGATCATAAGAGAGAGAACAAGTAATGTGAGAGCTGCCCTAAACTATGGTGCTTGAAAGGAAATTGTCAGAAAACCATGTATGTCCCTTTCCATGTTTTCCCCACGGATCCTCGAAATGAAAACTTCACCAACCACAAACCAAGAGCCTCCTAACCTAACCTGCCGCCATAAGGCCCATAGAGATATCAGCATGTTAGAAAGGAGGTGTCAAGGGGGGCACAAATGACAAGAACCCAAATAGATTGTTTCGATTCCAGAATAACATGACACTCAGACGATCACCCATGTCATCAGTGAACTTGTTGCAGTTACAACAACGTTAATATTTTTCTCTTATCAGCTCCTTACCTTCCATCCCTCGTAAGTCGTAACACAATTTTACAATAGAAAATCTGTAAATATCATAATGAAGCCTCAGCTAAATAACGTGTAAAGCAAAATCCACGATTTTCGATCCTATTCCATAATGAAACCTCAGCTAAATAACGTGTAAAGCAAAATCCATGATCTTCGATCCTATTCCCTGCCTCAGCACACTAAAATTTACTTGATTTAAGCTTTGAAAAGACAGATTTTAAAAAAATGAACATCTCCTAGCATTCTATCTTTCACAGAAATAATTCTGTTTCGTCTTCCAAACAAATTTTGACAGCAAAATCCATGATATCATAAAAAAGACTTGACATGGTCCAAAAGCTAAGTGCGTGCATGTAACAGATTTCTTACTTTAAGCTCCTATCTAACCACCCAAGACTAGAAAAAAAAAAGGTCAATAATAAACATAAGAAACATAAGCAGCACCATAGATGCAAAATTGCATACATGAAAAGACTACAAATTAAGCAGAGGAAAATTGAAAAAAGTTCCCACATACTCAACTACCCGCAGACATCTGGTAACGACATAATACTCAGGAAGATGTAACAAATAAAAAGTCAGAGAAATAGATTTGAAGGAACTTAATCATTCATTGAAGAATTTACCACATAATCACAACCGAGGAAGAAAGTCCCGGTGTTAAAAGAAAAGAAGGATTTAAAATGGGAGTTGAAAGAAGAGGACAGAACTGAGATCAGAAGGAAAAAAAAAACAGAGACAGCATCCATTTAATTACAAGCAAAAACACATGATTTGGGAGTTAAGAATTTAGCAAGCCAGATAATTGAATTCTCAAGACATGTTTGGAGAAAGAAGCTTTAAAGAAGGTGCACAATGGGATTCTCTGGATAATAGATATAAGCAACTAGCCACTAGTTTTGCTACACATCTAACCATTATACGCGTGTTGATCAATTTCAGGAAGAGAGTGCTTCTGAAGTCAAAATTCTCAAGAAACAACGACAATCTACAACCATCAAAGGCAGTGTGATATCTATGAATACCATTTGCAACTATATTTCTCTGGATACAGAATGGAACATCGGAATTCTAGACCCCACACCATCCTCTTTCCCAAAAAAGGTCAAGGCATAGGAGTTAGGGGCATATCATGCAAGGAGAAAAGGCCCTGATCTTAAAGGAATAAAAATCTCTTTTAATTTTGCTTTAGATGCAAAAGGAAAAGAGGCCATGATGTACTATTATCCATTTTAGTCCTGTATAATAAAAGGTTGAAGAGAAGATTGAATACATTGCTAAGAGATTCTAAAGAGTTTTTTGACCACCAAATGATCGACAATCTTTAAGCTTAAACTCCAGAAAAAGTTTGGAGCCAAAGAGAGATTTCCCAGTTATGTGTTGCTAAATAATATTGTATAGAGAACTCTGTTGTGCACTAACTGATCAGTCTACCACAAACTTAGGAGAAACATTATCCACTACTCCCAAATCTTTTCTTCCCGCTAATTCCTAGATTTTCATCCAATTCCCACTGAAAACACCAGCAGATCCCAACCATAGAGAACACCAGAATAAACCTATAAAGAATACAAGTATTGAAAATAGCACGTTTACATGGAAAACTAGCATTATATAGGAAGCCGATGCCCTAACAGGCAAGCGATCCATGGTCAAGGTGCAACAATGAAAACTACAACATTACATCATAAATTATATCAGAAATTATCAAACAGAATAAACCTAAAAAGATAAAATAGCATCACACAGAGAAATCATTACACAGGCCAAAAACCTGAACAACCACGCACGGATTCATTGGTTCAAATAATCCATCAAACAGGATTATGTTAGCAAAGTAAAGGCAAACTAACAGGCTTGATCACGGGAAAACAACAACGCTCACCAAAAATAATTCAATTATACACTAATAATCCCCATCAAAACAGCAACAGACAATTTAATTTCTAGCCAATAAATAACCAAAACAAACTTTTTATAATAAAAGTTCAAGTTAGAAGCCCAAAACTTCCTATAAACAGGAACGAGATCAGGAACACATGCCAAGTCGACAAATAGAATTATAAAATACGGTCATACAAATTATTTGCGCCCATCCATTAAACCAATCCGTGTATCACCAAACAACCAACCTCCACAAAACCATTTATCCCCCATAAAACCCTAACCCCATAATGCCTAAAACCATAAATTTCAAAATTTTCAAATAGGCACATATCTCTTAACAGCCTGCTTCGCAGCAACTGCACCAGCCGCAGCAATCCCGCCGATAGCACCAGCAATAGCAGCAGACCTAGGCCCTTTTGCAGCACGATAAATAGCACCAGTACTAAGACCAGCAAGCACAGTATTAACCAAATCATCAGTATCTCTCCAATGAATCAAACCACTCTCAATCCCCGCAAACATGAGTCCCAAAACACCCAAATTGTTTCCAAATTTTCTACCTGCATGACCACCAGAATTCAAAACACGATTAACCCTCAACTTTAATGACTCTCCGGGCTCCGCGGCACGGATTCCTTCAATAGAACCTTTAACACCGCCTAATATAGCTCCAGATAAGTAACCTGTGCCTGTGTAGTATTGGAGGTTTTCACTCCAAGAACGGCGTTGGTTTAAAGATTCTTCATGGAAGAGAAATTCAGGGGATGTTGGAAGGTTGTAGAGGTTTTGAGCTGGAACATTGTAGAGGTCTTGATATGGGTGGTATTTTCTATACTTGTGATCATTTGGGTCATTCATTTTGCGATCAAAGTTTTGATCTTTTCGTAAAAAAGATGGGATTTTTATGGAGTTTTTTGTGAGAAAGATTGGATCTTTATAGCTTTTCTTGAGAGATAAAGATTGAACTTTTATCGGTTCTCGTGGGTTTTCCGAGAGGGAGAGGGATTTTAGTTGGTTGAGGAAAGAAGGGTCTAGAGTTATTGTTGATCTGGGTTTACTTTCCTTTCTAGTCAAAGGAAAGGTCTGGAGGAAGGAAGGAGGAGGTGATTTTTTTCTAGTCTTCTAGGGTTTAACGAGGAAGAAGGGTTTTCTAGGATTTAGGGTGATTTTTTTGCTGGCCTAGTCAGTCTTCTAGGCTGACTAGGCCAGCGAAAAAAAAAGGGTTTAGGGTGCGGTGGAGAGATTTCTAGCAATTTTGTAAATTCCATGATTTTATTTATTTATTTTTCTTTTTTTTTGGGTATTGAATTCAGATTCTGTGGTATATTACTGATTTGTGCGATCCAACTTATATGGCCATTTCTTTATGTTTTATTTGAGAGTTTTTTTTTATTGATATATTAATTAATCTATAATATTGACCAAATTTATGTGCATTTACAGATGTGCATTTATCTTTGAACAAGATAAAAATTTAAAAATTAATTAATAGTTAAAAGAATTTTTATAAGCTTTTATGTAATGGAAACTATACATGATAAAATACAATTGCAACAAGATAGAAGGTTGTGCTTCAATTAAAATTAGTTTTGGTATCATCTTTCGATTATCAATATTTCTAATTTATCCAAGTTAGTTTATGCTAAAGTCATTGTATTCATACTCAGCATAATAATCACTTAAATCACATAGTTAAGGAAAATGTTACCAAAACCAAACCAAATTCATGAATTTTATTGATAAATTGATAAATCAATATAATTTTTCAATTAGATCTCTTGAGTAATGAAACTAATTAAACTCAATTTATAATGATCAAGATTAATAATTCAATATTAAATTAGTTCATAAATAACATGTCATTTATTATCTTTAAGAGTAATTTGTATATCATCCATCTACCATGAATTACATGTTATGTACTTAGAAAAAAATAGAAGCATAGTTAAAAGACTCAAGATGGTTCATGACTTTGTTCAAGGCTTGAGTCTGATTGGTTAACAAATGAGAATTCAATTCTATTGTTGTTTTTTTTATTTTGTTTTTATTTGTTCTTTTTGTTACATTATTTTGTTCTAATTCATCTCTTTTTATCAAATATGAAAAATATATCGTTTTATTTTTATGTAATTGAATTATTTCTACGAATATAAAAGGAGAAGTACACTTCTTCGATTCCTTGCATTGTTACTATTTTCCCAACAACATATTAACTAAATTCTCAACCAAACTTCCATCCAAATTCCTTGTTTTTAGTGAAGATCTTGAAATTCTAGATATGTGATAGTTAATTCTTGACTAAGGTATAATTAAATTGAAAAGAAGTGATAGCTTGCTCTCATTAATCTACTTCGTGTCTATCTAGGTCATGATATTTTTATTTATTTTTATTTTTGTATATATAGAAATTCTCTAAAAATGCTAATGATATATGACCACACCCGGACATGGTAGATCTCCCAAGAGATATTGTTTCATCGGAACCACATAATGAGTTTTGTCATTGAAAAAACATCTTTTAGGGAGAGAGGTCACTTTTATGTTTTATAAGCGACTAAAGCCCTCATCTCCTTAATGATGATGTATTCTCACACCCGCATATGATAGGTCCCTAAGAGGTATTGTCCCACCAAAGCCACATAGTGGGTTTTGTCCTTGAAAAAACATCTCTTGAAGAAAGAGATGATCCTTGTGCTATATAAGTTACTAAAACTCTCATCTCCTAGCTGATGGGGGTAGTAACATCATTATAGCCCCAAAAACTCGGAGCTTGGGTATTGCAACATGGCTAGCATTCTCATAAACGACATCAATGATGATGTGAGCCCATTCTCGCACATGGTAAGTCTCACTAGAGCCACGTAGTGAGTTTTGTCCTTGAAAAGACGCTTCTTGGGGAGAAAGGTGACCCTTGCGCTGTATAAGCAATTAAGACCATCGTTTCCTAGTCGACGTGGGATGGTTGCCTCATCATAGTCTCTTGGGCAAGGGGTTTGGGTAGCACAACATGATTGTCATTCCCATAGACGATGTCAATTATGATATGTGTCTACACCCGCATATGGTAGGCCTTTAAAATGTATTGTCCTGGTAGAGCCACATAGTGAGTTTTGTCCTTGAAAAAAAATCTCTTGGGGAAAGAGGTGATCCTTATACTATATAAGTGACTAAGGTCATCGTCTCCTAGCCGACGTGGGACAATGACATCATCAGGTGCTTGATAGATAGTTTTTATACAGAAAAGATTCTTGCACAATGTATCTTTATAAGTGAACTAGACATGCGCATGCGCTATGATGTGAGTCCGCATGAATTTTATTATATAAAAAATGATGAGTAAGTGTTGCTGATGTGTTTTAAAGAAAGAAGAAAACTTCACGACTCAAGTTATAACATCGAATGGTCAACTAAGCTAGTTTTACTTTAATCAAATGAAAAAAATAAGCAATGATAATAAATATACAAAAACAAATTTAAGTAACCATCATAACCTGAAAAAAAAAACCTCCTTTCAAAAGTAGGAAAGTGATGTTGTATAGTTTTTAGTCAATTAAATATGAAAATATAAAATTGAGAAAAAAATAATTTAAAAAAATAATGTGAGTCAACCCAAATTAGCATAATAGACATTTAACCTTAATAATAAAGGGTAAGCCAGCTTGGTTTAACTCTCCAAACTCGTGTTTCAAGTCATGAAGTCAAGATAATATGATAGAAAATAAATAAAAGAAAACCACAAAATTATTTTTTTTTAAATCCTCATATTGAGTGATGAAATCAAAAAATAAAATAAGCCAAAAAATAGGATGTCAATCCCTCTTAACTTTTCAAACTTGTGACTTGGGTTATTAGATCAAAAGCATTATACATGGAAAAATCATGAAGCCCAATCCCCAACAAATCAAACATTGAAGGATGAAATTAGAAAAAAAATAAAAAAAATAACGAGAATAGAAATCAAAATAAAAAATAAATTAGAGGACAACTATATTTTTTTATTGGAGAGTGAAATTGAAAAGAAAATTAACTTTAACAAAAAGGACAAAAACAAATCAAAAGAATGGGACTAGATTGAAAAATATAATATACCATAAATTTGAATTGAATGATAAAATTAAAAATTAATAAAACTTTATAAAAGGGCAAAGAAAAAAATAAAAATAAAAAAAATAAGTACTGAATTGAAAAAAATAATAAATGACAAATTGAGATTGAAAGATGAAATTAAAACAAATTAAACTTTTTTTAAAAGGACAATAACAAAAAATAGAAATCAAAATGATAAGATTTGAAGTTGAAATACTAACAACAAAGATGACCAATGTGTACTTTCTAGAAAAAAAAGAGAGAAATAAAGAAAAACAAATCACACCAGCAACAAACCACTCCACCGCTACCAACACGTGCAGTCCAAAATACACAGGCACCTCTCAAATGTCAGCCTACCTCCCACAACCTTTTTATTTAAATAATAATTAACTGTTATTAAAAGATTAGATTACCCTCGAAAAACTTGATAATAAAAAAAAGCTGAGCGATACGTCCAAAAGATGCATAGTTTTTTTTTTAAAAGATAAACTTGTCATTTTATTATATTTAAAAAACAAAAAGATAAAAAAAAATAATTTTATTATGCTTAAAAAATAAAAATAAAACACTTATATTCCGAATCTTTTAATGATCAATAAAGATTGAGAAAAGACCAAATACCCAGCACAAAGGCATTTAATTTTATTAGAATGATAAAATGATAATTACACTTCAAGTAGAATATATTATGATAGATAAATTACACGTGGACGTTTGAGACAACTCATGTATGCCCACAGGATCAAAGAATCCTATTCTTCACATCATTCTTAATTTTGGATGTTCTTTTGGATTTTACTTGGTGAAAGTTTGTCGTGGCCGCCCGTCATCCTTGTTTACAATCCATAATGTAGATGCAGCGGCGGAACCGGGGAGGCGAGGAGAAGGTTGGGCCCTATAAAATATTTTAAAATTTTATATTTTTAGTGTTTAAATATAGGATAATATAATATATTTTTATTTTAAATAAATGAATTTTTTAATAATAAATTATATCTTAAGTTTTGACCCTCTCTATTGTATAATTCCAGCTCCGCCCCTCTATAAATGGACTTGTTAATTTAATAAAATAATTTGTGCTTTAATCTTGATGAAGCCAATAAATATATTAAGAATTTGTTTAGTGTAACTTTAAAATTATGATTTTAATTTTAAATCATTATTTAAAAGTTGTTTTTCATCAATAATTTATGATAACAATGAGTTAACATGACCTTTAATTAAAATCATGTTTGATAAAATTGACTCAAAGTAATCTTTTAAAAATAAATTTAATATAAGTTTAAATCTACCGATTAAAAATTAAATTTTTGATTACATTAAAATTTTTACTCAATTTTAAACCAAACATACTTGTAAGTATTTCTTGAGTTGAATATTAAAAAATAACTAAATTAATTTATAAAAATCACATTATATATAATATAAATTTTTTAAAGATAATTAAAGTGCATAAAAAATAAGTTAAAAATGGCATGTTAGACTATGTTTGGTTTAGTACTAAAATTGATATTGTTTTAAAGCCAAAGCAAAGACTGCAACTGCATAATAAGAGTAAAAAAATCGAGAAATTAAAAAAATTGAGAAAACTAGAAAAAAAAATAACTAAAAAAATAGATTAAACCGATTAAAATTTTTAAAAAACTGGCCGGTTCGATTCGGTTTCGGTTTTATAAGTCTAAAACCGAAAAAACTGAATCAAACCCAAATAGAAAAAAAACCAAGCCAAACCGAAAAAACCTAGCCAAAAGCCGAAAAACCGAGCCAAAACAGAGAAAACTAGGCCAAAACCGAGCCAAACCAAAAAAACAAAGTCAAACCGGTTTGAACAGGTTTTTGACCTAAAAAACCGAACCGAACCAAAACCGATCGGTTTGAACCGGTTTTGGTTTTTTAAAAAAAATTTCAATTTAATTATTTTTTTAATAAAAATCAAATTAAACCAAAAATAATCACCTTACAACATAGCCCAATGATTGTGGAGCCATGCAAATACAATAATTGAAAAGCATAGGAAAAGAGAAAAGTCAAACTCAAAACCCATTAGTCTTTCTTGCACTTTGAAAACGCCAGTGATGCACAATTCTAGCCAAAGCACTCTCTTTTAGAAAACGAAGGAAATAAATTGACATTATTAATTACGGTAGAAATATCCGAAGCACTCCAGAAACACCCATCATTTCATACTTCATTTAATTTAATTAAAACAAGTATATTGATTGATGATTCATATACTAAAATTGATGTGATTTTCATTTCATTTTTTTATATTATATAAACATACCAATAATCAATACCTGTATCTTAATTTAAATAAATAAAGCTTGGAGTGATGGGTATTTCTGAAGCACTGGATATTCTTTCATTTATGGCAGAATTATAATTTTTTAATTTCTAGAAAAGAACTTGTTATTGGTCTATCTCGATGATAAAGTTGAGAAAATTTTACGATGTTTAGAGAATAATTAGCACCATCTTATTAGTTATTTTTTATAATTATCTTAAAATAAACACAAAAAAATAAAAAAATAAAACTCATTATTTACTAAAATAAATAAAATAAAGATATCTTCATCTATACAATAATGATTCAGGAATCAAGTGAGTTGGATGGAAACGAAGCAGAAGCCCAGCATTTGATTCTCTCAACAGTAAAAAGCAAAAAAAGCCCAGTTGAGGATAAGGACAGGTGGAGTATGGACACGGTTTGCGCTCTGGACCCAAAGACTGAAATCAAGAGCTGGCTGCTGCCCTACAGCTTTTATTTCTGGACATGGAAGATTTCTAAGACCTCAGCAGCCTTTATTCTGAAGGGACTTCTTGCTTTTTATTGTTTTCAGGAGCATGAATGTGATGAGAAGACAAATTAATAAAACAACTCGGCCTCACAAGATAGAAATGTCCATGTTTTAACACTATAAAATCTCCATCATAAGAAAATTTAAAACCCGGCAGGGAAGAATCTGGTCAATATCTCTCGAAAGATTTTCTATTACCTCACTCATTGATTCAAAACTTGATTAAACTCTTCAATAATTCATGGAATTACAGAGCAGTCTTCAAACTGTGAATACCCCCATGAATACACCAATTTATCCCAAAAATAGAAGGGCTGGCCTCACTAAAGCTGTGCAAATGCTGCTGTAGCCTTCAGTACCATGTGAAAATACCCCATGGCTTCCTTCCTTAAATAATTTGGTCCCAGTCTCTGCATGTTTTCACGTGTCCTGCCATCCCCTTGCCGCTAATTACACCATCATGAGCATCAGCTACTGCATAGGATTCTGAAAGACCTAAAGATACAATAATAAGTATCGCTGTCTCGCCTACCACCCCCATTCTCAGCTATGGCTATGTATTGCACTTTCCTACTCCAAACACAACGTGCCATTTTCTCTCGTAGGATAGTGAGTTCACTTTCCTCCTAAAGGGTGTGGTGGGTTATCTATAGCCTTCCATGATATGACAAAGTCCTTGATAAATGAGAGAGAGAAAACTAGTTTTTGTAGTATTGTGAATACCATTTTCAATTTTGCCAATTTACAGCGATAGAGTTGAGTAAAGAAGGGTAGAGAGAACACAAGCACAAAGCACAAAAATGTTTGAAGGAGTCCCAGAACAATTCCATCAATTCATAGCTTCAAGAACAACATCACTCCCCCCACCTGGTCTCTCTTTTCCTCTTCTCCAGGGATCCTCTAATACTACCAACTTCCCTAGTTTTTATCCTTACACTACCTCTTCTCAACAAGTACCGCTACAGCCCAACCTTTTGCACCCAATATTGCACCAAGGTGCACCCACCAACAAAGATGGTGAGAAACAAGAGAATAACTTGGTGGCTATGAATATGGACCAGTTTGAAAGAGAAAGATCAATGCCGGAATTGGTCAATCCGTGGTCTAATGATGAAGTGCTTGCACTGTTGAGGATCAGATCTAGCATGGAGACCTGGTTTCCTGAATTCACCTGGGAACATGTATCCAGGTAAAGACAATACATATATATATACATCAAGATTTTGATGTTTTTGCTCATGTTTCTTCTATTTTCTCTCTTTTCTCTGAGTCACAAATTAAACACTTGGCGTGGTTTTAGTACAAGCATTTTGTTATTTAAGTTAACTAGCTAGTTAGATATTTGGTCCAATTAAGTGAATCTTTAGCAAGAGTACTTGAAGATGTGATCATGATTAATCAAAGCTATGCTATAGATAAGTTCTTTCTTCAAGTATATATATGATCAGTATCTTGTGTGGGGAGATTTCGAATCTCATACACACACACACTTAATTATTGAGAGAAGGAGAGAGCTAAGGTGGACAGTATTTAAAGAAGAACTTGTTTGTATATTATACAATTGGGAATAATAATTAATGGAAAGAAGAAAATAAATGCTAATGATATACAGGTTGTTTTGGTGTTACACGTTTATGATGGCTACAGGAAGCTTGCAGAGGCTGGTTTCAAAAGGAGTGCTGAGAAGTGCAAGGAGAAATTTGAAGAAGAAAGCAGATACTTCAATATTAGCAACATTAATTACAACAAGAATTACAGGGCTAGCTTTAGTGAGTTAGAAGAGATTTATCATGGAGATCAAAACCCTCACCAAGAAGTTACAGCTGGAGAAAAGAACAAAAAGATAGACAAGCCAGGTACTGAAGATGAAGAACAAGACAAGATGAGACAGAACCTGGAAGAAGAAACGAGAATTGATCAAACGGTAGGAAACCAAACTGATCAAGATAATAATGGGAAATTAGCACTGGTTGAAAAATCAAAGAGCAATAAAAGAAAAAGGGAGAAGAAGTTTGAGATGTTCAAGCGTCTTTGTGAAGATATTGTGAACACCATGATGGCTCAACAGGAAGAGATGCATAATAAACTTCTTGAAGATATGGTTAAGAGAGATGAAGAGAAGGTTGCAAAAGAAGAAGCACGGAAGAAGCTAGAAATGGATAGGATCAACAAGGAACTTGAACTTAGGGCACATGAACAAGCTCTTGCAAATGATAGACAAGCTACATTAATCAGGTTCTTGAAAAAATTCACATCAAGTGACTCTTCTGTTGAAATTCTTGGAGAGAAAACTGCCCCAGATCCTGTTAATGTGCCAAACTCTTCAAATGCTTCCAGTTCATCTTCCTTGGTGCTGGAACAAAACCCTAATCCAGCTAGTCAGACCAGTAACGAAAGCCAACTTAAAACAGCTACATCATCCGCTACAGCTTTAGACCATCAAAAGTCCACCTCCATTCTAGCCAAAACCAATACTTCATGGACAGAAAATCAAGAACCGCAAAACCCTACCTCAACTCTTGCCCCAAACATTCCACAAGTGCCGACGACTTCATCTACACTAGCAGTACCTGCGGCCCCCCAAAACCCTAATTTTCTCAATTCTCACAGCAGCACATCAGGACCACCAAACACGTTGCCAAGTCATAATAAAGTGCAAGCAAAGTCTACATATAAAGATGACATTGGCAAGAGATGGCCAAGAGATGAGGTGTTAGCTTTGATAAACCTAAGGTGCAGTCTCTACAACAACAATGAAGACAAAGAAGGATCAGCAAGGGCTCCACTATGGGAAAGAATCTCACAGGGGATGTTGGAATCGGGTTACAAGAGGAGTGCAAAGAGATGCAAGGAAAAATGGGAGAACATAAACAAGTACTTCAGAAAAACCAAGGATGTTAACAAGAAGAGGTCCATCGATTCAAGGACATGTCCTTACTTTCACCAATTAAGCACCTTGTACAACCAGGGAACACTCGTTGCACCGGATAACCGCTCGGCTTCCCCGGAAAACGGGCCAAGCTTACCAGAAACCAGGCATAGCAGTTCATCTCAAAATGGGACTAGTAATTCAACATTGCATGTTGGTGATGTTGAGAAAAATATGGTTCAGGTACCACCTTTGGATTTTGAATTCTAATTTTGCTTCTCTATGTGGTAATGGCAATAATAACACATAGGACTATAATAATATTTAAGTGGGTATGTTTTAAATTTTGTAAACAATAGATAGTATCTTGTATTTGACATTGTTTCGATGTATTTTGGAGGAGAAACATGTATGCATATTTGTATTTTAGTGGGCACCGACAATTTGAGAGGGGGGAAAAAATTTGAGGACTGAATTTATTGTTTCTTCAGATATAAAATAATTGTTCTATATATATATATATATATATATATATATATATATATAAATTTTCAATTTTCTGCACTAAATTTTATCTTTTAGAAGTTTGTTTTCCTTATATGGCATTTGTCTTGGCCTTTTCAATATTCTTGCCTAATAAACCAAAACAATTTGCAAAGTTTTAGTCAGTCGAAAAGGAAAGCACGAATCATTACTTTTTCGAACCCAACTGGAATATTCAAAGATATATGCATGGATATTGTGTTTATAATTTCTATTTTCACTTGAAAAAAATAATTAAAATGTCCAATTAATTAATTGCGTGTGGATAGCAACATATAATTACTGACGTTTAATCAAGTTCATTGTGGTGAAAAGCTATTAAATCTGAACTATATATTCCCAGGCTTTAAAATAATTATTTATTTTTTTAATATACAATTAAATAATTATGAACATCATTAAATTGACCACTATAGAGTATTTTTTTTATCCTTAAAATCCAATGTGATTAGGATCCAATTGGAGAGCATTGCATCTCTTATATATGTTTGCATGTATTTGAAAGAAATTCTATTAATAAATAATATAAAAATCATTCTTAGAACTATGAGTTAATTAATAACATTGATTTAATTTTTGGAATCCTGGTTAGGATTTCAAGATTTGATGGAGTACAAGTGTATCTTAAATATTAATTAAGATCTTGACAAAATGCTGTAACAGAATGTTTTTTTCTTATTAAGAATTTATTAATTGTTCTTTTTTAAAGTATTTTTTATTTAAAAATATTTTTTTATTTTTTAAAATTTATTTTTTACATTAACATATAAAAACGATTTGAAAATAAAAAAATAATTTAAAATAAAAAAAATTAATTTTTTTAAAATACAAAAATTATAAATCACCCTCATCATAGAGTGCTGGTAATATGATATTTGTTTTTTTTTTTTTAATTTTTTTTCAAATGCAATTTATCATTCAGACACAGCTGCTACTAAACTCCAAAAAAACTTACAGCGACAACACAGAAACATGACACAATGATTCAGTTTGTGTAATGGGACCTACCACATGACCACCTTATCAGATATGACATTTGCAGAGATGTGGATGTCTATGGTGAATGTCTCCAAAAACTTTGAAAAAATTAAAAATAAATAATAATAATAATAATAATCACCTTCTTTCCTCTGTCTCTGTTAACACCAAGCCCACTCGTGGGTTCTCTCTGTAGCAGGGGAACGCGGTTGGCCTGCCTGCTGTGCTTCCAAAAATCTTGGTTTTTTTAAAATAAATTAATTTTTTTAATGTTTTGATGTGAGAAATTTTTGATTATATGTTGTGTGCGTGGATTTACCTGCAGCGCGTCACATGTGAAGATGGTGGTGTCGCTGCAGGCATGTACTGTTTCGCCAGCCATGAAAATGCAGGGACAGAGCTTGAGCTGTTCTGATATACAGACAAATCACTGAGTTTGGACCCGTTTACCAGTGAATCATTTTGTGGGCCCCTGATAGATCGGACGGTTCGTAATGGCTGACTAGGATTGTTCAAGTCAACAAGATCAAGTGATCTCATCTGGTTGACTTGGGCGTGTGTGTGCGCACCTTTTAAGCTGGGTAATTTGAAAGAGTGATATTAAAGATTTGACTTTTGTCTTCTTCTTGTTAAAGAAGGTCTTGACTTGCCCACTATTGGGTGCTTTCACTTTAGGGCACGCATTGAGATGATAACAAATATTTGTTTGGATTTTCACCGTATTTATATAGATTTAAACTTTGTTTTGCAGGTCAAGTATTTTTATTTTTTATAAAAAAATATATATATATATATATATATATTAAATCTAAGTTTAAATTAAAAATATTATCCATACATATAATTAAATAAATCAAGAATTATGTATGCAAATAAATAAATAAATAAAATAATTAATGATAACTAAAAATAAAACTTGAAAAAATCAAGAGATAAGTATAAATTAAAATATTTAATTTTAAAAGATGTGACATTCACCAAGTTATGTTTGCTAAATTTATTTATTAAAATAATTTTTTATTTAAGCAAGCAATTATAGAAATAAAAATACAAAATGGGCTTCAGGCTTAAACCCATACACATGTTGGCTCAGCCTTGCTTATACTCGAGCCTAGACCTAGGTTTATTGTAAAATAATATTTTAGTTCATAGATTATATTTTACCAATCAAAAATTGAACTTGAGTTTGGTCCATAAATAATTATTTCTTTAAGCTCATTGGCTTGTTTAGATCATGGAAGGAAGAATTTTATCAATTTTTCCACAACTCTTTCAACAAAATATATATATATATAAATTTTTTAGTTTAAAAGTCACATAATTTAATTTCTAAAACCTTTATGATTAATTCTGATTTATTGTGGATAATCAAAACTATTAGGGGAGGAAGTCCATTCATTTTTTGTTCATAAAATTATTTATCAAATAGGGTTGAAAAAGAGTGTTAGGGGTTGATTAGTTTTGTATTGCTTTGATAAAATTTGATATTTTTCTTCACCTAATTTTCTAGAATTTCTCTTATGGATTTAAAACCTTATTTCCTCTTAGAATCTTCTCCTAATCTAGAAATTAGATTTAGTCATTGTAGATAAATAATTTTGTATTACTTTCTAGGTTTGTTGGATCTTATTTAGAATTGCATATATCTAGACAACGTGATTGTACTGAAATCCTGAGTCTGATACCATAGCCTAGCTTGGTGTAGGTAAAAAAGAAAATTTCCAATAAAAAACTATGTTAATCTATTCAGTTTAGACAAAAGTAAGTTGTTTATGTCAAATTTCAAAAGATTCATAAAATTAAATCTTATATAATTAAAAAATAGCATATTTTTTTAGTCATCAAACTTGGTTTTCTTTATAATTATCGAAATCAACTTTAGAAAACCAAGAGGTCTGATATAAAAATGTCCATGTATATTTGACATAATTAAAAAAAATACTAAGCTGTGTAAGAGGGTTCTACTCTGCTATATGTATCGTGCCCCTTCACATTTAACTATGAATTCACATACTGATTTTTTTTTTTTTGTTTTTCATTATAAAACTATTCTTTTCAATGATTTCCCCTTTTATGACTAAATTGAAGGCTAATAATTTCTGATTTGTTGATGAAGGCATGATTGAAAGTTAGAGGATTAAAATAAAAAAAGCAAAGAAACGGGACTCTCTCAAAATTGGTGCAAAACATTATTCTTGGTCCTCCTACTTTCCTGGTGATAGAATTCAATTTTGGACCTTATATATATTTTTTTTAAATTCAATTTTTGTTCAAAAGTTCATTTTTATTATTTTTTAGTTTCTAGATTGAGAGAAAAAAGAGTGTGTCACCAGATTCTTGTTGTAGAGAGAAAAAATATTGAATAGCACTAATTTCATCCATAAAAATAATCGATCTTGGTGACAATATGTTCCATTAAATAAGATGAATTTCATTGTGGTGTTTACATCACCTTAAAATTATCTGAGATGAATTTCATTAAGATAGGAGAAAGTGTGTCACCAGATTTTGGTGGTAAAAAAAAAATATTGGTTGACACTAATTTCAACCACCAAAATAATTGATCTTGGTGACAACAGATTCAATTAAATGAGATGAATTCCAGTGAGGTGTTCTTTCACCTTAAAATTATCTAAGAAAGTAGATATAAGATTAGAAAGATTTTAGGTTTTAGTTTAATTTTTATTTTTGGATCGATAGATTTCTAAATTGTTTAGGGGCATAAATGGGTTCACATAGGTATTTGGGTTTTTTTAAAGGTTTTTGGATCAAGAAATAATTGACAACTAGGCTTTTTTGTTGTTGTAAAACAACCCTAGCTTTATTTTCTAGCGATCCTCTTGTTGCTAGACTCTAGGTTGTAAATGATGCGTTGTTTGTAGTCTTTTTTCTTAAAAAAATACTAGGTATATAACATGTTGTTTGCCTAATTTACTAAAAAACAATTAAGCTCTTATGCACAAGCCTAAACTGAATTACCCATATACCTAGGGTTTTTTTTTTAGGCCTTGGCTAGTAGGCCTAAACATATGGTCTTTTTTTTATGTATTTAATGCATTTTCCCTTTGGATTTTTTTTGTAAAAAAACTTCCTTCTTTTTTATTTAAAGTTCTCTTTTTGATATGTGACTTTAAAAAAAATGAATATTTTGTTATTTAACTTAAGAAAATTTAAGCATGTCTTTATTATTTCAGTCAAACATGCCTAACCTATTATTATTATTATTTTTTCATTAAAAAAATTATTATTTGATATAAAAAAGGTCTCACATGCATAATTGTTATATAATTAAATAAAATATGATTTCATTGATACAAACCTGTTAAATCTAGTGCGGTGCATAATCCAGATTATAGATTTGTTAGATTAATATAAATTCACTCGAGTTTTTGTTCTATTTTTAATTAAATATATCCTTTATCAATTTCATCATTAAACATTGACTTAATTGATAATTAAACTTCATAATTTATTTTAATTTGGTTTTGGGTTATTGTGGTTTCACGAAACAGGTGACGAGTTTAACTGGTTAATTAAAGTTGACCCAAGTCGATTGATTATGTTATCCTTTTAATATTTTAAAAGAAATTATTTTATTACATCACCGTTTTCATATTAAAAAAAATTTATTCACGTTGTATTTTTAATTCATGATTAAATGTTGCTTTTTAGTTAGTAATGTCTAGATATTTATTTTTGTGTTTGGAAAAAAAAAAAAAACTAACTCTTGGTACAGCACAAAGGGACTGTCTAGTAATTTTTATGCTTCATGGATGGGCTATAGACAAACTTTGGGGGTGAAGTTTAATCCATGCTAAAGTTTGTACATGCGTGGGTTAAGGTGAAACAAAGTTATTAAATACGGCTAAATTCATGATTTCTTATGTATGGTTCACTGGATAGATGACTTAACCAAAATCAATCCAAAATAATATTATTTTAAGTTTTTTTTTTAATATTAAAAATAATATCATTTTAAAAAAATAAAATAAAAATCAAACTAAATTTTAATAAGGTCAATAGTTAACCTATTATCAACTAATTTAATTTGAAATTAATTTAACCCAAATCAGGGTTATATGGACATATTATCAAGTTGACATGCTATTCTAGACCGGTTTAATAATATTGGGTCGAAGTTCGGAACTCATTTTAAGTTCTCAAGTTTTAGTCTTGCAAGATTCTCCATGATATGTCTCGAACTACTTGTGAAAGCATCAAACGAACTACCCTTTTTCGAGATGACCATATAATACAACTTGTAGAGGAGAAGGAGAGGCATGTATATCCTGTTAGGTAATGGGGTTTCACATATTTTCACGGAAAATATAATGTTGCCACAAGGAACCAACTTTTTCAAGTTAACTAAAGGATCCAATCTGTGAAAAAAGCTATGGGAATATATTTATTTTTTTTCTGAAATCTGCACCAATATTTTAGATACATATCCAAGTCAGGTTTTCACATGAAGTCTGTATTTTTAGGTTTCTTGTTTGTAATTGAATTGTCTCTGTGACGCCATGAAAGCGAAGCACCGCAAATCTGCAACAGAATCTTTTCTTTTTCCTACGAAGATAATTTGCCTTTCCAGACTTTCGGTCTTACGTATTCAAGAAAAACCCAGTTTGGAATTAGGACAAAATCAAGAAAAGTACTACAATCCTATAACATCGTCAACTAACATAAATAAAGTTGGGAACTTGAAACAAACATGGATCTTGAAATGGATTGATTGATTGAATCATAAAAGAGTCCAAATACACATCTTCAAAATGGATCTTGAGGTTTCTCTGCAGACTTTGCAATATCTCTAGACTGGTGGATAGCTGTGGGTTAGTTTTTCGAATTGAATTTATGAGTGCTAATCAGATGTTGAGATCAAAAGTTATGATCATGGTTAATTGACGCTTACAATTTTCAAACCTTCCTGAATTGTTTCTATCTGACTAATTGATCTATATACTCTGTGACCATCTATTTCATGTCGTTATGCAAGGTCCCATTGCTTCAATGCCTGGCTATGTTGAAAATACTAAAAACTCCCAAGTATTCAACTTTTCAAGCTCTTTTTTCTGTTTCTACTCTGGGTTCATTCATTGTAATCAGAAAGAGTCTCTGCACCTTCAGTGTTCATGCACATTAATCACAGCTTGCGTAGATCAAAGATATATACAGTACTGTCGTTGCAACAACCATGACAACTGCATCCAGTTAATTATGAACACCAAAAACTTTGGTTCTAGAGGTTTATTTATCCAATATATATTGGCAGGGTGATTTTTATATAGTTGGATTGGAGAAAGAATAATTACCATAATTTTATTTCTTTTCTTCTGCATTGAGCTGCCATCAAGAATTTGCCCAACATGCCAGCCATTATGCATCAAAGTCCCGCAACACATCTGATTTCCTGCCCCTCATGATGTATTCAACGTGTGAGTCATGTATATGATGTGCATGCCTTCATGAATTTAAGTTTTGACAGGCACAAAAATATTTCATCCCATCCACTAATGGAAATAAAGTTGTTCTGTGTGCTATTCTATACAGAGAATTTGCATTTTTTTTTTCTTTTGACAATTGAAAGGCGCACATGTTTACTTTATGAGTAGAACAGTAATTTGGTAGATTTTGTTTTGATATTGTTCTTATCCAAAATTTCCTTTACAGTGACAATCCGGTATTTGAATGAAAAACACCAAAATAAAAGAAATTATGAAAAAATATCTTTTTAATAGAAAAACATTCTGCATCGTAGTGTCCGTTGTGGCTACCACTGTATTTAGGTTAGGATACGAAGCTAACGTCACTGTTCATTCGGTGCCATGTAGGTTCGAGGTGAAACCTATCAAAATCAATTTCTGCCAAAAGTCTTCGACGTTTCGCCTTTCAATTATGCAGGTCTTTTTTTCTCTTCCAACCACAGTTTAACCCTTTGATTCTATGAGCCAGCTGCTATAGTAAGAACATCAACTTGACAACTTGAGTGGTGTTTAAGGACCGAGTCATGTGAGTTTGGACTTTTGTTGTGGGTGGCACCCTCTGAATCTTCCATATCCCTCTGATATTTATATCTTTATCTGATTTTAGACATTTTCTGTACCATTTCACCATGTTCTCCTGCAGTATCTCACCAAAAAACCTTCGTTACCCCCCAAATCCCCTTAAGGAAAAAACAAAAAGAGAGAAAATATTTACACAAAGACTTCCTCTGAATAATGTGGCTATGATCAATAGTTTGTGTCTTAGTTGAAACAATGAGAATGCTCTTCTCCTGTTATCCTGCATATGTATTAAGTGCGTGTTTCGTAGTGTGGTTGCAGGTGTTTTTTAAATAACTTTTCGTGCCAAAATATATGCAAATGATGCTTTTTTATTTTTAAAAAATCATTTTTGATATCAGTACATCAAAACGATCTAAAACATACAAATCATATTAAATTTTAGCAAAAGAAAATCAATTTTTTTGGGAACGCAATTATGGCCCCGCAATTGCTTCCCAAACGTGCTCTAAAACCAGTCTAACATTACAGATTGAGCCAACAATTTCAATTTCATGACATGAGGCCGGCTCCTGTAAGGTGTTAATTTGAATTGATTTTGATATTAACTCGGATAAATTTAGATGATTTAAGATGTTTAAATGTAATTTAGTTCATCCAATTAAATCTGATTAAATTATAATTAAAATAATAAATCATGTTACTGGAAGACCTGTAACTCAATTATCTATGCTTTTTTTTGAATCAAATCTCCAAATGCCTCTAATGTAAGAACTTTTTCTTTGTAATTTTGGTCCCCTATATTTACTTCAATTGTATAACTCAACTTTGTGAAAGGAAAAAAACACCATGCTATCATCAAAACCAATTTGCACACGTTTGAAAATGTAATCCTGACATCTCACCTTTTAACACTCTTCTATAATTGGACTCAATTTTAGTAGAAGAAAATGAAATCCACAATCGACGAGTGCCCAACCCACGGTGCTAGAGCATGCCCTAAACCATAATCGTGCTTGCCAATACATTGAAAAGCCACCATTATCCTTTCTTTAGTTAAGAACACGACTCTTCCAGCCATTCTATTTCATGCTTCCCTTCAAGCATACAAAGCTTCAATTCTTTATTGTTCTAATTTAGACGTGGTTTACCTTTTGGATTGCCTCAAAGTCAAAGGAGGCGTGTGTGCAATGATCATCACCATGGTTAGTTTGTGGAGATAACACTCCATTGAGTAAGATCACATAAAGGTTGGATTTTTATCACACTTCATGGGTGATGATCCATCACCTTTTATGTTAGTTGGTTGAGCTTGAACATTTTCTTTTGTTGTAGATGAAGACATGACACCCTTTTGTGTAGTTACTCAAGGGAGCCACGCATCCCAATCAATGGGCGGGTTCCTCTTACATGGCATGGAACAATGATGAGAAAGGTCATATTTTGGTGTGTTCTTCAACTTTTCTCTAGCTAGTAGTTATATCTTCAACCATAAAGGGAAAAGGTCAAGCCCCAGTGAGCTTAATGTGAGATCAAAGCGCCTGCCACAAATGTAGCTCCATTTCTTTATCAAGTATTAGTAGGTTTTGTCGATTCTTAGAAACACAGGCAAGCAACCAGCATTGAAGATACTTTTACCTGTGGACAGAGGGGAAATTAGAGACGAAATAAGTCACCGAAATTTAAAAAAGTTTGGATTTAATTACACCATTATGCATTAATGGGTAATTGGGTTTTTCCCTTCTTATCTTTAAGAAATCTCTCTATCAACCCTTGGTCCTTCACTACTGTATAGGAAGATAGTTGTGAGTGCTTATTGAATTGATCAATCTATAAATGACACCATTGATTAATTTATAGCACACAAGTAGAAGATTTCTATCAATATTAATATGTGTCAACTAGACAAATAATATATGTTTGATGATTATAGTTACAATGTAGTTGTTTGGTAGGACGGGATCACATTTTTTTTTAACTTATTAAAAATATGTTTGGGAATGCGGTGTAAACTGCAATCCCAAAAAATTTTAAATTTTTTTTGTTAAAATTTAATATGTTTTGTATGTTTTAAATCGTTTTGATATGCTAATATCAAAAATAATTTTTAAAAAATAAAAAAACATCATTAGCATGCATTTTGACACGGGAAGTTATTTGAAAAATAACCATAACCACACTACCAACTACTCTCTAAAGGGTTCATTGAATTTCTTAATAAACTTCCATAAATGGACACTTTTTTTTCTTTTATATTTTTTTAATTACTCCCCATCTTAGTATTTGTGAATCTAAATTCTCTGGTTAGAAAATCTCAAATTTCAACTATATATAAATTCCCTTTAAATTATATAAAAAAATGATAATTTTTTTTTTATTGAAGCATGAGGTTGGTAAATGCAATTAGGTTCTTAAGCTCAGTTTAACAATGTGGTCGACATGAAAAACATCATAAGTGAAATGAAGTTTAAACCACTTAGTGTGTGTTTTATGCTTAGAACATAATATTTTTTAAAAGTATTTATTAATTAAAAATATATTAAAATGATTTTATATATATATATATATTAATTATTGATATCAATACATCAAAACTAAAAAGAAATATTTTAAAAATATCAATTTAATATATTTTTTAAATAGAAAATAATTTTAAAAACAGATGTAAAATACCCGTCGATAAAATCATCAAGTATTTGATCTTTTTGGAAATCTTTCTGTCACTCACTGGGCCGAATGCTGAACCGACACTTAATGAAACATGCACTTGGTTTGATGGGGAAGAGTCAAATGTGGTATGTATGAAGGTGGGGTGGATGCCAGCAGCATTTGCTTCCGTGGACCATGGTATTGCATGTGATCCAGAGTTAAAAAGGTGGGCACATTGGTTAGATTTCGGTGCAACCATCCACTTGAAGAAGAAGAAGAAGAAGAAGGCCTCTTCTTTCACGTCGGCATTGAACTGGGGAGGGACTACATGCATCTGCTATTTCCTCTTTGCTATTCTATTAACAGATTAATAGAATTTTATTCTTATTATTAATTAAGTTATGCCTCTCATTTTGTTTTATTTTATATAAAAAGACAAACTTTTCTATATACAGGCAATCTCATTTTCTGCAGATTATTACGAGAATGTGCGTGTCTACTTATTCATGTTTCCTCTGCAATTTTCATTTTCTACAGATTTTTTAATCAGGTTTCATTTATTCTTTTGAGATTGTTGATATTTGGCCTAGTAGATTTATAAAAAATTTCTTTCAAAGAATCTCATCTAAGATTGAATCAATATTTTGTTTTTTTGTTTTTACCTTATTTCTTTTATAATAGTAAATAGAGGGTAATAACTCAGTTCTCCTAGGTTCACCTAGGTATTGAGTTTAGATATAAAGAGATCTAGCGAGTTATTAAATTCATAATCTTTAGACTTAACCTAGAGTCGAGCCTTGACATGTAGAGATCTGGTGAGCTGTCAGACTTATTATCTTCATACTCTACTAAGTACTGAGTCCATATATATATATATATATAAATTTAACAAACTGTGAAACCCACCATCTCTGAATCCATGCTCTTTTTCATTTCAAAGAATCTTAAGCTTCATGATTAGATCACGGATCAAAGATATTTTATCTTGAAAAGTTAAAATTATTTTACATATATTTTAATCTTATCTTTTCATGAAGAAATAAATATCGTGAGCTATAAAAGAAACTATGATATTTCTCCCCTTCTTATTGCATTTAGAAATAATTTTTTTGAAACAATACTTATTTAAACAGCAGTCTTTAAATTCATAGAAGAATAAAAATACTAGATAATATCTATTTACAACCTTAATTAAAAATTAGCCTTCCAGCTCATTAGATCCATTGTAACCTCAACAAGATCAAATACACAAACCGTAAAAAAGCAGGTGAATTATTAAAAAAATTAAAATAATAAAATTGCATCAAGTTATTCTCAAACAGCTTATTCTCCAAGAAGTTTGCGACTTCGAGAATCTTTTTTCCCTCGTTGAAGAAAGGAAACTAGCAATTTCCACCGTAATTAATACCTTCATCCATCACAAATGTTTTTAAACCGGTTTATCCTAATAGATCAATAATAGTGATTTGAATAAGTTCATTTTTTTTTAATTTTCTTATTTTAAAATTATATTATTTTAGATTATCTGGAGTAATATAATTAATATGTGATTTGAATATTAAACTAAATAGAAATAAAATCAATTTGATAATATTTCAATTATAATTTTAAAAGTATTTGATTAATTAAAAAATTATAGTTTTGTCAGGATTGAGTTAAAAACTCTATATTGAAAATTAATTAATATAACACTATAATTTATAGATTGTATTTGGTAATATGATGGAAAATATTTTCTAATTGAAAATAATATTTTTAATATTAATATATCAAAACTATAAAAAAAAACATACAAACAATTTCAATTTGATACTTTTTAAAATTAAAAATAATTTAAAAGCCATTTTAGAAACTAGCATAATATTAAATAAATATTATTTTTTAAAAATTTATTTTTCAAATCACAATCTAGTATAATAATATCCTATTACAATTCAATAGTATTTTGTAAAAAGCTTTGAATTTTCTAAGCTTTACACGATATATTTTAAAATAAAAATAATTTAAAAAATAACTTTTATCTTATCGTCTTACCAACCAGATTCCTGACGTACAGTAATCTTGACCATGACAGGCGGTGCAGTCTTCCTGAACCAGTGGGCAGGGGTGGAATTTAAAAGAAGAGGAAGGGCATTTTAGTCATTTAAGAAGAATAAAAAGCGCCGGATAATTAGCCTCGTGATTGGAGATAGGGCTGTGGGATCCACTCCTGTTTCCTCCGGTTGGTCTTCTTCCCTTCACGAATCAATCTCAAGAAGTTACCACCAAAATCTAAACTAAGCACGACGCCACACTGTATTGTAATTATTATAAAAAATGAAAATCTTGTAATTATGAAAAGAGCCCAAGAAAGCTGACAAATTAACTGACAGTCCCTCACCTTCAGTCTCATTTCTTTTCAGTCTTTTTGACTCATTATGTTTTAGCCCATGACCCCTTCTCCCTCCTTCCTTCACTCCTTTTCATGACACTAACTCCTCTAGAAAGCAAGAAAATAACCCATCAATCTTGACTTGTCATTCCTCACCCTCTAATTCTATAATTATGATTAATTAGAATCTCTTAATTAATATTCCCAACTCTATCTAATACATAGTTGATAATTTAGTATATTGCCTAGTTTTCTATTTTTGTTTGCTCTAAAATTATGATTTGGACACAAGGAGAGAATCCAATTCCAACATTTGTAAATTGACATGGAATATTTGTCAAATATGAATCAATAATAATTTGATTTGATTAACATGTTTATGATAGGGTCCCATGCTAATCTCCCTCTAAAAAACTTCCATTAGTGCTTCAAGCTAAAGCAATTAGCGTTAACTTTCTTCGAGTTTCATGTGATTTGTGACTCTACTTTGTCTCTTCCTCACCTACATAAAGATGCATCAACTCTCTGAGCCTATGCTTTGTTTCTTTCTTTAGGGCTAGGCTTTCGTTGCCTAGACTCTCTGCTTTTGTTGCTTTCTGCGAGAAAAAAAAAATAGTAATATAATACAACAAGTAGCACTCCTAAATCCTAATCTCCTTCCTAATGTCTTTCTCCATTTTAATGTCAAATAGTCTATGAATCCATGGGACTTGTGGTCCAGTAACATTTTTCTTGCTTTCTTTATTTTCTCTTTTCTTTTATATATATATATATATATACACACACCAAAATTTGTCATTCTCTCTCACTCCAAAAAACACAGGCACACACATCAATGTCTCAAGAAGCACTGTTGCTGCTAATGCTGCAACTTCCTCTTCAACTCCAGCTTCTCCTTCGTCTTGTACTTCTGTCATCTGAACCCCCTAGTTTCTTTCTTTCCATGAAAATGTCTAACCCCACATTCTTGTTTCCCTCTCTTTCGCTCACATTGTGATCTCTCTTTCTCTTTTGATCTACTATCTGTTTACATCACTCAGGTACCTCCCTTCCCTTTCTTTTCTTATCTTTTTCTTTGTGGAATCTGTAGATTTGATTCACTTTCTTTTTGTCAATGTAAAAACTGCTTCTGTTTTTAGTCTACTTTGCATTTCCTGGAGCTGCATTTGTCTTCTCAAGGTCCCTTGGGATCTTAGTTGTTTAACTTGTTAAGTTTTGAAGTTCTTGATTTGTAATGTAGGGAGATAAGTTGATGAATTTGTGGTCTTTGTATGTGCTACTTTAGGTAGATATTTTTTTTGTACAGTCTCCCCCCCCCTCCCTCTCCCTGTCTGCTTTTTTTTTTTGGTAATGAGAGGTGTTTGGTTACTCAGAAAATGAGGTAAAAGGCAGGAAATATGGTCTTTAGGATGCTTAACTATGCAACAATTAGGGGCTGGTAAGAAATTGATAGTTTCATAAATAGTTGAGCTTTATACAATTAAAATAGTTTACTTGATCTGTTCATAGAAAAATTAAGCATTTTGCCACTAAAAACAAAACCCACAAATATTCATTTCATTTCCCTTGATTTCCTCTTCTTTTTTTGGCTAATAAACATACAATTAAATTTTTTCCCCCATTTGTGAGATTATTGGATGATTTTATTATTCATGTTTACCTAAAATGCTCTCATAATTCTTGTATTTCTTAGCTTTCAAGGGCCTTCCCAGTTATTTTATTTTATTTTATTTTTGGTCAATTTCGCGCAGTTCCTTTCTTTGTTAGTAAAGAAGTTTTTGGTAGCTTATAGTATATGCATTTATGGAGTAACTTTACAGACAGTGTAGCTTTTTCTTGTTATTACCTTATTGCATTCTCTTTATGGCGTTGAAGATTTCTTTTTGTCTACATCCAGAGAAGCAAGTCATTTCAATCTCTCAGATGGAGCAGTATGAAATATTAGAGCAAATAGGGAAGGGTTCTTTTGGTTCAGCTCTTCTTGTGAGGCATAAACATGAAAAAAAGAAGTGAGAATGAAACTTACACTCTGCTCTACCTGCATTTCTTCACTTGCTGTAAAATCCCACCATTACAATGATAAATTGTGAGCAATATCATATACTCAGGCGATTGGTTTCATTTCAAATCTGATTCTATTGTTATGTCAATTTAAGGTATGTGTTGAAAAAGATCAGGCTTGCCAGGCAGACTGACAGGTCACGTCGATCTGCACATCAAGAGGTCAATGTTTTTTTTCTATTTTTTTTAAGACTTTGGCAGAATGACTCATCTCCATCATATACACCAAATCTGACATTGCCTCTGTTTATGTTTGTAATCCTCCTATGTTTCTGTTTAACTGATGTTCTGTTATGCTTTGACATGGTTCGTGCAATTAAAAATTGCTAATAAAGTTGTTTGAGAGAAAAAAAAAGGAGAAAAAAAAATGTTTCTACTGTCTTTGTTGCATATGTAAAGATACTTATATCATACTGTTAATCAAGGCCCTGAATTAACTAGCTTTACATGCTAATACCCTTTAAAATTAGGATGCTTGAACCTGTACATCAGAAATGCTGAAAGAACAATTTTGTAATATAGCCGGGAGTAATCAACTATGCATGCAGAGCTGGTTGAGCTAACTTTCACCGTTGATAGATTATACTGGATCTGCAGGTCTAACCCCTTTTCTGTTTTATACAGAAAGAGCTCATTTCTAGGATCCGAAGTCCATTTATCGTAGAGTACAAAGATTCCTGGGTAGAAAAGGTATGCGGTTCCTGTTGTTATTACTTATTTATGAGTAAATGTCTTTGCCTCTTCTTCATTTTGTCCTGATCTCTAATGGTTTTACATGGTTAAATGTTCATTTTTTGATTTAGAGAATCTTGGTGTTTAATGTTCCATATTTTCTGAAAGGTTTTAAAATCCTCTTCCTAACTCAACTCCTATAGATTGCTGCTTTTGCAATCAGATATCGTAGACTGATGTCCTATTAGTCTTTACTAAATCGTTCAGGGACGTGCCTTAAACTTGTTGCATGCAAACTATTTTTTCCCATCATGTAGTAGCTATCCTTAACGTTAATGTTAAACACATGAAATTTAACTTCATGGTTGCGTTATATCATTAATGAATGCCATTGACAGACATTACCTGAAACTTGGCATTATTTCTTACTCCTTTTTTAGTCAACTCTCCATATAAATTTATATTTTATATTTCTGAACTCCAATATGCTTTATTTAATCTAGCAAAAGCTTCATTTTTTCAACAACGTGCAAAAGGTGTACTACTTTTGCGTAATATTGTTTTTTTCTACTTAGTATTGAAAGCTTTTTCCTTGTTATTTGGGATAAGGTGATGTTTAGTTGAGTTGAGATAGGGTTTCTGAATCATTCTGTTAGGTTGGGAAAAAATATTTTAGTTATCTAGGGATTGAGCTAAAAACACAAGTAGTTGATTTTTTTATTTTTTTTTATAAATAGGCTAATATTGGTTCTTTTTTATGCTTTGGAGTCAGGGTTGCTATGTGTGCATTATTATAGGTTATTGTGAAGGAGGAGACATGTAAGTTTTCACTCTTGCTGGAACTGGTGTTAACATGCTTTTACTTGAAGCCTAGAATAACCTTGGCCATGCTTGGCATTCTTTCTTCTTTTCCTTATTATTACAGGGCAGAAGCTATAAAGAAAGCTAATGGCATGCTGTTCTCTGAAGAGGTTTTTTTTTTTAAAAAAAACTTCTATCTCTCTTTGTTTCTTTTCTTTTGTTTTTTGCTCGAGGGAGGCCCTTCTCTTTTTCAGAAATGTAGTTTTCATTTACAAACTCAACATATAATTTTTTTATGAATTCAATTTTTCAATTTGGAGGATCTTTTTGCAACTGAATAACTGATTCTTAGTTGTTGAATGTTTCAGAAGCTCTGTAAGTGGCTCGTTCAGCTTCTCATGGCACTTGACTACTTGCATATGAACCACATTCTTCACCGCGATGTCAAGGTTAGTGGCATGTGTTTTGTGTACTCAGATTCAAAACAGTGGAAATAATTGAAACTGCATTTTACTGACAAGGCCTCATGATTTGTTCAGTGCTCCAATATCTTCTTGACAAAACAGCAAGACATTCGTCTTGGTAAGTGATCTGATTGATACCTTCTGATTTTAATGAAAGGGAGTGTACTTTTTTCTTTTTCTGAATAATTGACAACCCATCCTGGTACAGGTGATTTTGGACTTGCCAAAATATTAACTTCAGATGACCTTGCTTCCTCTGTAAGTAATGCAGCCCTTAAGCTGTGCTAATCTTCCAATTTTATCTCAGTTTCCTTGAATGTGATTTATCACTGGTTGCTCATATGTGTTCAGGTCGTGGGAACGCCCAGCTATATGTGTCCTGAGCTTCTTGCTGACATACCTTATGGTTCTAAGTCAGATATTTGGTCTTTAGGTAAGTTGCTCAGTGTCTGATGTGTATGCAGAAGTTACACATTCTTGATTGCTCTTTCAGTTACTCACAACTACCTGTGCTTCTCAAAATTTGTCTCCCAGGTTGCTGTATATATGAAATGACCTCTCTTAGGCCTGCATTTAAAGCATTTGTAAGTTTTTTTTATCCTGTTTCTATACTTGGCAGAATTTCAAAGATGAACTAGTCATGCTTTCATGCATTTACATTGAACTAGGACTCCAAGTGATACCTAGAATCATCAATATGTTATTTTCCTGCCCAAACTCATGTATGTTCTTATATTACAGTCCCAAGGTTTGCTGCATATATTATGTTTTCTGTCAAAGTTGAAAAACAATCATTTTGGATTATTTTATACTCTGGTTTGAGTTTCACCAAGACTTTTTGGTAGAGGATTTACCTTCCCGCCCCTCCCCCCTTCCTTGGTCTTCCCACCAAAAAGAAAAAAAAAAGATGAGAAGAAAGAAAGAACTATGCACCATTATAGTGGCCGGCTAAACATGACAATTATGTCATTTGGAGACCATATAAGTCCCACGTTCACTAGCCATTTTGGTCTGCAGTTTGATCGGTATGATCAACATTAGAAGGCTCTCATCCCATCCATTTCTGTTTGAGCTTTCTCCTGCATTTTCTGCTCTAATTTTTAGTTCATTTCTCTGCATGGATTTTATTTTCCATCTCTTGAGCAGGATATGCAAGCACTGATTAACAAAATAAATAAGTCAATTGTGGCTCCACTTCCAACTAAATATTCTGGTGCCTTGTAAGTCTTCATTTGTTTTCCCAATGTTCTCGCTGTTTGTATTTGAGATGCTGGATTTTATTGTTGTTCCTATAATCATCTAATCATGTTCCTGTTTATGTTTTTAGCCGAGGACTTGTTAAAAGCATGCTGCGAAAGAATCCAGAGCTCAGACCCGGTGTACGTGTGATCTCTTTTAATCTGCATCTTACATTATATGTGAATCCAGTACAGTGCATGACTATAGGCCAACATAAAGATGATTCATAAAATTCACTTCATTTTTTTCTTTCTTTGAATTTACTTTGCACGTAGAAACAATCTCCAAGAGTTGGAAACTGTTTCAAGGTCTGCTGGTGAAGTGAGATTTGTTGTGCCATTTTGTTTGCTTCCAATAACAAGATTCATCCTAAACTACTAAAGGCAAATGTTGCCAGAGAACTGAAAATAAATTACTGTGAAAATTTTTAAAATTCACCGAAGTGTTATCTCTAGGCAAGTGGAAAAATAATTAGTTTCTCCCAAACCCTTATCTACAACACCACAAAGGCACCATGCAAGCTGCAGTATGCTTTGTTGATTGGATGGTTGCTATGCCACAATGCCCACCACATTTACCATAAGTTTGCAGCAACATTTCACCCTCACCTAAGATGCACAAGGGCAGCTGTAATCGTTGATCCCCTTGTGCATTACATGTACTTGCTTGGTTACTCAACAAATGCTAACATAGAGGGGGGAGGTTTCTCTCTTTCTTTCTAACAAGGAAAATAATATTACTGGGACTTTATGAATATGTTTTTTCCCCTTGCATTGTGCAGTAAATCAGAGTGAATAAGTTTTCTTGATTGCTACTCTCAAATACTTTTCAGAAAGCATGTATAAATGGAGCCAGCAAAAGGTTTGCCAGTTTGTACATGACAGCCATGCATTTTGTGTTACAGTTGCCTATAGGTCAACCATTGCAATAGAAGGAAATTTGAGCATTTGCATTTATGTGGCATATTAATGTGTTCTGTTCTCACTCAAAATATTCACTGTCACAGGCTGCAGAGCTGCTCAGGCATCCGCAGCTTCAGCCTTACGTCCTTAAGATTCATCTTAAGATGAGTAGCCCTAGACAGAATACATTACCTTTCCAATGGCCTGAACCCCATTACATGAAGAAAACAAGATTTTTAGTGCCAGAAGATAATCCTCGCAAAGTTCACAGGGACAAGAGGTATTCACTTGGTAATGATAGGGCATTAAATCCAAGTATTTCTGTAGCAGAGCAAGATTCTGTGTGTTCTACTGAAGGGATACATGATACACCGATTTATTTGAATCGAAGGTTATCAGATTCATCCATCGAGTGCAGCCAAGGAACAGTCATTTGCAGATCAATTGCTTCAAAACCTTCAAACAGTGCCAAGACTCCAAAACTCACACCGACCAAAGCCTCTGTCACTATTAAGAGACGGACAGAGTCTGCAAGAAAATGTGAATCTGTAAGCACGTGAATCTCTTTCTCTCCCCCCCCCCCCTTCTCTCTCTCTCACATGCACGCACATACACAAATGCAGAAATTATGAACAACTTCTGATAGTTTTACAATTTGGATCTCACACGTCCTTTTATTAACTTTTCAGCTTCCTGTCACTCGAAAAACACCGACTAAAAAATCCAACCCATCAGCTCGCAGAGCATCTTTTCCATTGCCATCAAAAGGCAGGATACAAAATTCCCCTAGTGGGACTAATATTAGCATCCTTAGCCAGATAAAATCTCCGGATGTTTCTGTCAATGCTCCTCGAATTGATAGGATGGCTGAATTCCCGCTGGCTTCATATGATGAACCATTCCTCCCTATCCGGAAAACGTCATCAACCTCAGCACGAGGGTCATCCAACTCCTTGCGTCATGGTGACTGCTCAATCACAAAGGATAAATGCACAGTTCAGCTCAGCGACAGAACCTCTGCAAGGCCCAATCTCACTGAGGCCTGGCAAGGAATTGAACTTGGTATGTTTCAGGTAGATGAAGAGAACGGAAGCAATTCCTCCAATCAAAATGCCACTGCTGGGGCATCAAGCCGCACCTCATCAGACACGAGGCAGCGCAGGTTTGACACCTCATCACTCCAGCAGCGCGCTGAAGCTCTGGAAGGTTTGTTAGAGTTCAGTGCAAGATTGCTGCAAGCAGCAAGGTACGATGAGCTTGGGGTGCTGCTAAAGCCATTTGGACCCGGTAAGGTCTCCCCCAGGGAAACTGCCATATGGCTGACAAAGAGCTTCAAGGAAAATACTGCCAAACCAGAAGATTGACAGCGACCGGTTCCGTGTGTACTATATTTTGTAACTGCAACTATCTTTAGAGTCAGAAGGTCTATTGGCTTTTTGCCAACGATTTATGGGGGAGACGATAGATATTTAGGCAGACAACTTTATAGGTTATAAAATTTTTAAGCCAATTGAGATGCCCCATTACTATATGTTATTTATGCAAATGAACAGATGTAACAAGGCCGTGTCCCTGTATTCAGTATGCTATACTTCCATGGCTGAACCGTGGTAAACTAGATGTGTTTAACTTAATCACTTCATACTTGCGCTCTTTTAAATTTCCAATTGATCGGATGGGCCGTTAACCTGCTCTTGTCAAAAGCAAAAAAGAAAAACCGAGTAGAAAATATAAGTCCTCTGTCATTATTTTCTATTCGATTTGGTTTCATCTATAAAAATAAATAAATTAAAATTTTATAAAATATTAAAAAAATAAAATTAAAACAGAACCAAAACCGGTTTTAATTAATTGGTTTTGATTCAGTTATTTTATATAAAAAATCAAACCAAACTAAATCGACCGGTTTCGATTTGGTTTTGGTTCAGGTTCAGTTCAGTTATTTTATATTAAAAATAAAAAACTATATTGTTTTTTAAGTTTTTTTAGACTTTCTAATAAATTTTAGTTTCGTTTATGTTGAAGTTTTTTTTTTTTTTTCAGGCTTATTAAACCAAATTGAACTGAATATTTTTTTAAAATATTTTAATCGCTTTAATTTTTCTTCAAGATTCAGTTTTTTTTTTAAAATTTTCTCGATCTAATTAATTTATCCGTCTTTTTCCTCATTTGAACCATGTTTTTAGTATTAACAAATATACACCCAAACAGTCACTTGGTGTTAAAAAAATCTTGACAAACGACCAAACACACTTATCACCTCTCCGTGCATCAAAGATTATAAGGTTCTCATATATCTGGTTAATCCATAGTGTTGAGTCTTGTTCAGCTGAGGTTCGGGGTTGAGGTTATGTATTCGATAATATGGTGGTCACGTGGTGTAGAGTATTTTTTAATTAAAAATATATTAAAATATTTTTTTAATTTTTAATATCATTACATTAAAATTATTCAATTAAGTATAATGATTTTTTTGAAAAACAAAAGCTACAGTAATGTAAGCAAAAGCTAAAAAAAAAAAAAAGTTGTATTAATAAATAAAAGTTGAAGGATGTTTGTTTATTATCGTTGTTTATATTTTCAACTTTCTTTGTCGAGAAAAGGACTATTCTTGTTCTATTTGTCTTGCGGTTAGAGATGCTTTTACTCTAACTTTAATTCCGATGACAATTCCATCTCGAATTGTAATAAAAATTTGGGTTTAAGAAAAATATAATTTTTTTAAGTTAATAACAGGAAAAACTACCATAATATCAAACTTTTTTAATATTGAAATAATAATTATTTTTTAAAATATTTTTCACTTAATATATCAAGTAATATTATTATTTTTATAAATTTATTTTTAACATTAACACATCAAAATCATTTAAAAAATATAAAAATAATTTGAAAGGAAAACAATAAATTTTTAATTTTTTTAAATATTTTTAAAATGTATTAATAAACGTGTTCTAAGTAGTAATTAGTACTAACCCCACCACCTCAACCATTCCCATTTTGCGTGGAGCTAAACTCTATACCAGAGAAGTTAGAACAGCACCAAAGACTCGGTCAACCAAGGTATTTTACATCCACAACACTTGTAGTAGACTTGCGTAAATTTAGAAACAAAACCAAAAAATAAAAATAAAAATAAAAAAGCTTGTTTGTAGAGGAAAAACTTGCCCTAGAAAAGACAGAAGTTTGAACAGGTGCGAAGGCCTCATCAAGGGAGAGGAATCTTTACCATCAACCTTTAGGAGCGTGGCAAATGGCTTGATCACAAAACCTTCTGCAGGCCTCAATTAGCCTATCGACTATGACACAAGTCGGCTTGACCGGGGTTAGGAAGAAGAAGATGTATACTTATATACAACATGCATGCATGAGTCAGCAAAGATCATCTTCCTTATGATTGGGTATAAATAATATGGCCTCCGTCTTCGTGCTCAAGTAATTGGAAATACAGACAGGTTCAGTAGTTGCTCATCATTTTCTCCTTTCAGTGTTAAATATGGTTTGAAGTAGGATATTCGATGGGGTGATGCAGAACAATGGGAAAGGCAAGCAGGTGGATGATAAACTTCTTGCTAGGAAAAAAGGAGGAGAAAACAAAGAAGAACGATATCTCCTTCCATGCAGAGAAGGAGACAACACCAACTGCAACTCCAGCTTATAAGAGGAGATGGAGCTTTGGCAAATCTGCAAAGAAAGAGAGAGTTTACAGGGGTCGTAGATCTCTTGACTCGATCATCACTACCCCATATTTAGCACATAGATCATCATTTGCTTTGCCAACCGCTGAAGCTATTAAAAAAGTTGTCGCACAAACACATGCGGCAGATAGAATAAGAAAGGCAGTGGAAGATGCAGCTGCCACCAGGATTCAAGCTGTCTTTCGTTCTTATCTGGTATTCATACAAACTTCCTTTCTACTTGATTTTTAACCTTTCTTCATGGATGAGATATGTATATCAATTGCTTCATTTTACAGGCCAGGAAAGCTTTGTGTGCGTTGAGGGGATTAGTCAAGTTACAAGCATTAGTAAGGGGTCACCAGGTGAGGAAACAAACAACTGCAACTCTTCGACGAATGCATACACTCATGACAATACAAGCAAGAGCTTGTTGTCATAGAGTTCAGATGGCCGGAGAATCACAACAACTTGCCATGAAAAGAAAATCATCAAGACACAGAGTAAGTAGACCCACTTTTGTCTGCTGTACCTTCCAAATCACAGTATCTTCTAGGATGAACTATAGGATGCAGCTAATTTGGAAATGAGATAATGTCCATCACCCCAAAATCTGTCAACATAGCATAATATATATGATAACTTTGCTGTACCATCAGGGTTAACGAAAAACATGCAATCTAATCCTTCAAAATCTGATTTGTGATGCTAACTTGTGTTCATACATAGGAGGCAGTTGATGTTAATCTTCATGAAATCCGAGGAGTTTCGAAGAACAGAAGTGGCTACATGAATCATTCATTAATAGACAGAGTAGAGAGAGAGATTCCCAGATTCTACTCTGGGGAACTAAAAATCTCTAGGCAAGAACATCAATACAAGGAGTTTTCCTTCACAGCACAAAACAGTCCCACAACTGGTTCGCCCCCTTCCAAAACAACCTGGGGAAGAGCTTCCTTCACTTACGGACGGCCAGACTATGTCGACACTCTTTCTAATCAATTTTCATCCCTACCAAGCTACATGGCCGACACAAAATCTTCCATGGCTAAAGTCAGGTCTCAAAGCGAACCGAAACAGAGACCTAAAGAAAGCACCAGAGCTAAAAACAAGCAAACTACTTGGATGGATGGACTGAATGGCCTCCAAGATGCTCAGTCACAATGCGCATCTTCACACTCAAAACGCATGGTTCATGAAAACCAAGATCCATGGTTTATAAAACTCTATAGACCAACAAAGTCAAAGGACAGTTATTATGATGCCAACATCACAACTAGCACTCAAGATTCCAACTACAGCAAAGTTCTTGTCACATATGAGGTGAGTTAGCAGTCAAATTTCATTTCAATATTCACTTCTCTTCCTAATTTTTTTGGGTTCTCTTAAGTCCTTTATTCTTCTGATTGCAGCCCCATCTGAATATCTACTAAACGTTCACCCGATGGCCCATGATACCAGCTAAAGAATTTTTGGAATCATGAGACAAGCTAGTTGCTATCATGCTATCATAGCAAAAGCGTCAATTGTTGTAAATCTGTGCATTCAATATCTACAGGAGCTTTTTGGCTCAGCCATGAAAACTTGACAGAGAGAATTATTTAATTGACATGGTTTTTTCTTACAAGGAAAAACCAATACATACATACATACATACATACATATATATATATATATATATATATATATATATAATTTCAACAGAGAAATACAGCCTTTTTCCAGAGAACAATAAACATTCCTAGCAATGAGTTTGGTCGTTTCACTGTCTGCTAACTAACCCGTGTGAGCATTGAATCCATAGACAAAATCTTTAAGTACTTCACGGTGACTTTACAATAGGCATAACAACAAGATAGGTGGTTGTTTGGTCACTAAATCAGTGCTGTTCCAATAATAATTTGAAATCCCATCCGAAACTTGTTTGCTCTCATAAATTGGTAAATTCTGCTCCGTAGAAAGCACAATCTGTCCTCAACACTACATATCTTTTGAGTAGTGACATACTCACTGGTTCAATGTTTTGTGGTACGCAAACTGCAAATATAACGAATAATTAGTTAGATGACATGGAAATACCTGCGAGTAGAAAAACAGAAGGAAAGTTTGACAGCTAGAAACATAATAAAATTTGTTAGATAAAACATATATATCCAACTATTTTTGTTTTGTCAAAAGAAGACTTTCGAAGGAATACATACTGATGTTGACGTTTTCAGCAGCTCTCTTATGGCCATTGTTGCATGACATTAAGCTGGGAGTGTGAGGATTAACTTGAGAACCATCTGAGTTTCCCGTGAATTAGAATCAGAGACTTGTTCTGACCCTACTTCTCTCTCACCCTCCACCTCATTAGTGTCTGTTGATAGACCTGTACCATTTTGAGAGTTCACTGGTTGTTTTGTGCAATCAGATGAATTTTCATCCTCGTCTCCCTTGAGTTGTTCATCTTGTTTGATTATGTTCATTGATCTAGCCTTGGAAATTTTGTCCAGATCTGTGTCTGCCAATGGTTTATTACTGTCATTATATGTAAGGAATTCCCTGAAAGGAAAAGAACAGTCGATGAATGATTAGCAATGGAATGCCCTTTTTTTTTATTAATTTTAAAAAGGGCATTCCATTCAAAGTCCAGTAGCTTCTCAAAAACACGCCTATAACTTCCATACTGGTTATGGAAAAATTCCCTGCAAAGAACACCAACACACATAACTCCAATCAGAATAAAGAAAGCATGCATGTAGAGAGAGAGAGAGAGAGAGAGAGGATTACGTAACGTACTTTGTTGGGGATTCCGGCTCCCCCATGCGCGGACCGGGGGTGTACTGATAGTTGCTCAACGGAGGGTAAAGCACACTGACACAATAATTTACATGGTTCGGCAAATTGCCTACATCCACGGGAGAGAGTCCATATTATTTAGAGATAGAGAAAGGATACAATAAATACATGGAGGAGTATCACTCAACTCCCAGCTCACACACTCTGCTGCATATGGCAGCAGCTCCTCTTTCCCTCTTCTTCTCTTCTCTTCACGTACTCACACACTCTCACGTTCTTTCTCCCATTTTTCTCTCAAATATAATCCTCCTTTATAGGCATTTCATGGTCAACATGGAGGGGCCAATAGCCTTAAAGCATGGCATGAATTGTGGCACAATTCATGCTGCCACTTGCTTAGTGGTGGGGTATTGCCACAAATGGCAATATCCTAACAATCACCCCCTTTGCCATTTGTGTGGGCAATTGTCCTCTTGCTTCTTCAGCACAAGCTTGCATCCTGCAGCTTTTCCAAGCTTACCATTCTGAGAGCGTCTTCAATCCAACATCCCCCTTCGAGCGTATCAATCATGCTCGGTCCGGAATGATTTTTCAAGCCTTACACCAAGGCTTACAACACCCCCTCAAACGAATATTTCCAAGTGCGACAGTCATTGAGTATTTCAATGTGATCAGAAGCTCACCACTCTTCCAAGAGTCTACTCATCCAGGAGTTGCGCCTGCCCTCTATTCCACCCTAGGAACCACGCCTTACTTCTCCGTGAGTCTCTCGCTCTTAGTCGTAAGAGTCCAGGTAGCTCTCCACCTTTAACCATGGGGGCAGCCCATTAAAGGTTGATCCATATCTGTCTTCATACTCTGAGTATTATAATGCCATTACCGAGCTCACCACCATGACAAGAGTCAACTCGTTCTCGGAACCTGCGCATGCCCTCTGTTTCTTCATAGCAGCCGCGTCTTAATGCTCCACAAGTCACACACTTATTGTCCAAGACAAATGTCGTCTAGCTCATTGATCTTTAGCATGGGGGCAATATCCATGAAAGTCAATCCTGCATTTGTCTCCATACTCATCATAGCCACTTCATTGGCTATACACATGTCCACTCATATCTAGCCATCACATTGGCTCTGGGGTTGTTCTGAACTGGGCTCATATCACGGCCCTCACACCTTCTCTAAGGTGTCTTCGCCGTGTCATGGGGCTGATCCGATCCGGGGCTCCTATCATGGCCCTCACACCTTCTCCAAGATGTCTTCGCCTTTCGCCGGGTCGCATCCTCCTTCACCGAGATGCTTCAAAATGGCTCCAAAATTCTCTACCATCATGTGCACTATGGGAGAGATTATAGCCACTGATTACATAGAAAGAGAAACTTGCGGTATACTCCTCGCAATCCTCCACCTCGATTTCTATGTTTGGAGCTTTTGTGTCTTTCTGCTTGACAGCTCCACCTACACCAACTCTCTTTGGTGTCTTCGCCTTTCATCATAGGCGGTTGCCTTTTATCACAGGCGCTTTGCACCCCCTCAATTAGGTGCTTCTACAACAGCTCTCTTTCCATCCTTGCATGCATTGGAAAGGTCTTCGCCTGTTGTCTTCATCAAGAGCATAAGAGACTTCTTGTTGTACAAACTTTAACAGTCTCTGCTCTGAGCTTCATCTGGGAACACCTCTTCTCCTTGCACCTGTTGTCTCATTACAGTACCTCGTTGGATCCTACGGGTACTCTCGACAATCTCAGTGTGCCCTCGTGCAATTTCTGTTCTCCGATTTCTCCCTATTCTTTGCTTATGTTTGATGGCTCATCCTGTCATAACACCTGTCCAAGTCAAAATAGGGTGCCAATCTTTATCCCCTTGTTGTATTCCTCTTCCATTATCAGGGTCTTCATCAATTCTCCCATCGAGAAATCACGATCCACCGAATCTAACTTCTTTGGAGAAATCACCACTTCATCAGATCCTTGATCATACGGAACCCAACTGTTCCCTTGTGTCATCATCCTGCTAGTCTTCAACTGTTTCATTACAAACTGCTATATATACGAAAATAGTACCGTATGGATAATCCTTCCACTAAGCAAGTTCCCAGGAAAGATTGGAGGGTCACGCTGGTCCCGCTTAAAACCCAATCTCCTAGACAGAACTTCTTAGGCCATATCTATCCATCGTACTGTCTTTCCGTATATACAACCATTTGCTAGCTTTGTCCCGGCTTTCCTTTACAAGTCATCTGGAATATACTGGTTTAATACATCATTTCTCAATATCTGGCGAGACTACGGGGGGCTTAGATTCGTCAAGATTGGTCTTCGTCAATTTCCACTCTTCACCTCAAATTATCCACATGATCGGGTGTCCAGAGTGTCCCAATTTTACCTTCCCTCAAGGCAATTCAAATCTCCCCACTTAGTAGTTCAACATATGTAATTGGGTAAACATGTGCACCTTCTTCTTCTTCATCTCCATCGACCACCATGATGACCTTCAGATGCCTCCTGATCGGGCAATCTCTTTTGTTAATTCACCACTGCCTTTTTGGTCTCAAATCTCAATGATTGGACCATACCATTGCATCCGGAACGATCAAATTAGCTGGAAACAAGTCTGAAATCGTCCAAATCGCATTTCAGACGGCTAAGATTTGATCAAAACAATTCTGGCCTGATCAACGGCTCAGATTCAATCTCAGATCCGGTTGCACGTAGGATCAGCTACACTGGATCCTGTCCCTCGGCTCGCGGCTCGGCTCGGCTCCAATTCGGCTCGGCTCAACTCGGCTGACGTGTCTGCTGACTGGTCGATGATGTGGCTGCTGACATGGCATACCTACTGTGCATGCTGACATCACACTTACATCAGGCTGATGTCATCCCTGGCATGCCTACTGTGCATGCTGACATCACAATTATGTCATGCTGACGTCATTCATATCCGGGTCAGCCATGTGGGTCGGGTCAACTGGTATTCGGGTCGGGTCAGCCCATCCGAGCGAAGAAGACGCGTTGGGCGCGTCTGCGCGCGTGGGCAGACGCCTTGACGGAGAGTGATGGAGAGTGCGGCCATGTCCGACGTCCGATTTTGACGCCGTTTTCACCAGTGGCTTCGTCTCGGCCTCCTCTACACAGTGGTATGGTCAAAACACCAGTTTGAGAACTTTTATTTTTGAGCAAAAATCAAACACCACTTAAACCATCAGCTCTGATACCAATTGTTGGGGATTCCGGCTCCCCCATGCGCGGACCGGGGGTGTACTGATAGTTGCTCAACGGAGGGTAAAGCACACTGACACAATAATTTACGTGGTTCGGCAAATTGCCTACATCCACGGGAGAGAGTCCATATTATTTAGAGATAGAGAAAGGATACAATAAATACATGGAGGAGTATCACTCAACTCCCAGCTCACACACTCTGCTGCATATGGTAGCAGGGCTGCTACTCACACACTCTCACGTTCTTTCTCTCATTTTTCTTTCAAATATAATCCTCCTTTATAGGCATTTCATAGTCAACATGGAGTGGCCAATAGCCTTAAAACATGGCATGAATTGTGGCACAATTCATGCTGCCACTTGCTTAGTGGTGGGGTATTGCCACACAAATGGCAATATCCTAACACTAGACACAATGGACGCTTTCAGTCAAATTGATACCATCCTGATCAAAACAAATAAGACAACTATTAAAAGCAACAGCGCCCTCGAACTTGGAGCAACAAACAGTGATATATTCAGGAGTTGCTTGTAATGAGAGGTCTTGCGGTGTGCTGCCTATTTGCTGAGAACTGAAGGCAGCATGTGGTCTTTCTGTATACTAGAGGTAATGTGTTTTGAGGCGACACTGCATCAACTATTGAAATAATTTCCATGTAATGGTTGCACTTATGTCGTTAAAAAGATCCATGAGTTTATCGGATGTGATGATGGAGGCACCCATGAGTGATGTGCCCAAGATGCTTCAGAAAGTACTTCCATAAGAATAAAAAATATGCTGTTTCTGCTACTTATTCCCAGAGAGCAGTCCATTTAGAAGAAAACTAGATTAAACTAGATACTTTTCCAGCGCATCAAATAAAAAAAAAAAAAATTGGATTCAAAAGAAATACGGATAATCAGTGACAATTTGGTTTTGATTTAAAAAATAATAATCAAATGACCAAAAACAAACCTGTGATAAAAAAAATATTTTTAATCGAATTTTCATTAACAATTTATTATTGTCAAACATGATAATTTTAAAAAATAAAATGTTTAAATTCAACTAAAAATTTATAATCATATTAAAAAATCATATAAAAAAAAATTTAAAGAGTAAGTGAATTAATAATATTTTTTAAGTAAAAAAAAAGAAGACCTAAGCACTGGTTATAAAAAAGACCTATAGTGATTGTCTAGGAGTTTTAGTATATGTTATAATGAGGAAATTATGTTCTAATACTGGTTGAATAATCGCTTGCATCATTCTCATAGTCCTAGGTATAGCTTTCAGGGCCTGCAAGTAGTCCCCAGGACATTCTTTAAACACTGAAGCTGCATGATATTAAATGGAAGTACAGTTAATGTTCATCAATGGCATGTGAGAAAAGTAATTAAAGTAATCATGCTTAGTACAAATCTTATGACTGATACGGGGACTGCATAGCTAGAAAATAGATGATACAAACAAAGAGGGGAAAGAATCACATATTTAAGATTAAAAATTTACTAAAAATACTTTTCATGGAAGCACTGATAGTATCAGGATGTCAGATAAAGAAATTTACAGTGGAGCAGCGACAGCCGGCAACTTACTATGGCCCCTTCGGCCACCAGATGGCGAGGGAGTTGCCTTAGGGTCCCCTCAATATCATTACTTTCCTCATAATATTCGCGAGCCTTCCTCATCACATCTCTTTGTATTTAAAGCTCCGAGTCAAGAAAAATAATAGCTAAAAATCATCCCAATAATGTTTTTACAGTCTTTTGAAACAAGCCACAGAGTTAATGGTCTGAACATAGAAATAATGAAAGGATATCTCCTTCTCTTGGATCAAGGATCTTGCTTACTGCAGTACTTTCCCACTCTCCTCCGAGCAATGCAGCTCCAAGGAAATGCGTTGACACTGAACCGCTTCCAAAACGCTGAAAAGAATACAATACAAGTCATATAATTGGAAACCAAGTAAAGCAATTGTTGAAGATCAGCAACTACTGTCAGCCAAAAACTCAGCAAGCTTCCAATGGGGTTATCAAGGAAGCACCTGTAAACCAAAATAGTTAATGAAACCATGCCTTCCTAAGGAATTTGCAGATGCCTTGATGGTGTCTTCAGAATCTGCAATGATTCCTCTAAGGAAATGTGTAAAAGCTGTGAGCTTAAATCAGGAGGGATTGGACAGTAGTGCATATAACCATGAATGAAATTTGTATTGATCACTGTGTCTTTCAGGAGTTGTTCAATGCCAATTGAAAAGAACTCTGTCCAAAATAAAATTTATTATTCATATATGCTGGACAAAATCTTAACAGTGTAATCAAACAGATTAAGAAACAAGGAATAAGAACACATCTGTCCAAATTTTAGAAGTGCGAAAAATTGATTGAACAAACTTGGTAGTAGAAGGTTTAATGTGTCGATACCTAAACAGTAAACTCGCATTAACGGGGACTAATTTGGGTTTTTTTTTTTCCATATAATTATTTATCATTCATCAGTTATGACGTTCCGAGAGGTCAACAATAAGGAGATTAAAAAAAAAGAAAAAAACCGGTCTAAGAAACATAGTTTAGAGCATCTTCAATGGAGATGGTAAACGAAAGAGATAAAAATAAAATAAAAATATTATTTTAATTTGTTCATAAATATTTTAAAAAATATCATTTCTTTAATGCTAAAATNNTANNNANNATAATAATACATTTTTAATTTTTTTTAAATATATATTATTTTATTTTATTTTATTTTTTATGAGATTATTATGATATTATGAATTGTTCTCATGAATTTAATAAGTTTAAGTAAGATTTTTTTAATTAATTAATTTAATTTTATATTTTAATATTAAATTAATTAAGAATTTTCCCACAATTAGCTGTTATATTTAGAATGTAAATTAAAAAAGTTATATTTATATTATTCAAAAATTCATATAATGCTCTTCAAAATAGCATATCTGTAACAGAGTCCACAGACACTCTGACAGAGAAACGCACGTAGAGAAGGAGAGAGAAGCAGAATAAATATGGTGACCAAAACAGAAGAGACGCAATTGAATAGATTGGAGAGTCAAGTGGACAATGGAGGACGAGGGGCATGGGAGTATCTCTGCATGGTTAGAAAGCTCAAAGTTAGGCGTTCTGTCAAGGTGTTAAAGCATGGTTTATTGATCTTGAATGACTCCAAGAAAAGATCCAGTCTTGGTCCTGAAGGTGTACTTTCTCTCTTTTGATGGGTTCTTTTATTGATTTGCTCCTCTGGGTTTGCTCAATTATTGGAAATTTGGAGTCTTTTTGGATTCAGTTTTGTTTCTGGGTTTGAAAGTTTGGAGCTTGATTTGAATTGGGTTCGAGTAAGAATTACCGTGACTGTGTAATTTGGTTAGTGAGTTATGAAATTTTTTGTTGAATAATTGAGATTTGAGGTTTTGAAACTTGATGTTGATTGGTTATGGATTGCAAACACACACGTTGTGCTGGTTGTTTCAATGGTTTAAAGCTCCTTTTTTTACGAATTGCAGCCACTAAGTTGTTGAATGTATACTGATTTATTATACTTCGTTGTTGATGTAGAATGGACTCTATATGAACAGGTTGCAGTTGCAGCCATGGACTGCCAATCTCTTGAGGTTGCAAAGGTATCAATTGTTTCATTTTCAGCTTAGTGTTTTTTTATATGTTTTATTTTAGTTTCATATCATTTTCACTCTAGGTGCTTTAGCAGATGTTTATACTGATCATTAACGAAATAATTTCTGTAGATTGAGAATAGTTAATATATTCATTATTCTTGGATTTTTTCATATCGCACTTGTCACACTCCTTTTATTGTTCTTATAGTTAATAATCTCGCGTAGGCACACAGTACGAGCTATTGCAAAAGACGCTGTTTGTGCATTTCTATTATATGTCCTAATGCCATGAGATTTCATTAGCTCAAAGAAATTAAACTCATATCTATGTTCCACCATACTTCTCAGTTCTTCTGATGTTAAATATAACACGAATCCTTAATTTCTGATTGTTGGTGAAGCAATATTTTGGACAAATTATGGTTCTTCTGTGAGTTAATTGATATTTCAAACAGGTGTTAGCTTTAGGTTTTGGTGATGGTTGATTTTCTGAGGGTTGGTAGGCAGTGGGTACTTATTTGGCTCCAGGATCACTGTCTTGTTTCTTATTTTATTTTTTGCTTCTATTCTTTCTTAGCCCTTGGCCCATAACAAGGATGTGCTTAGAAAGCCCACCTTATTCATTAAATTTTCTTGTTCCTTTGCCTTTATTTTAGGTGCTCACTATTCCTCAACTGTTTATTTTTAAGGCATAACTGTGAGGCATGCTATTTTTTCTGATCGAACCAAAACTTTATAATAAAAAACTGTAATCTCCTGAACATTTTAGAATGTTGGGTGTAGTGTAAATTGAGTGAATAAAGATTTTTGGACAATTTATCCTTGAAACTTCATTCATATCTCTCTTTTTTTTCTTCTTTCATCACTTTTGCACTGCCTTTCAACATGAGTGCTATATACTTGAGTCTTGCATCCATAGGTTTTGTATTCGAGCTCATTTGACTTTACTCGTATGCTTTTTCTGGTTACTGTAGTTGGGTGGTATGTGATTCTTTGTTTTGAAGTTGATGCAATATGTAATCTGCAATCTTTTGCAGGACTGTGTAAATGCGTTGCAGAAGAAATTTCCAGAGAGTAAAAGAGTTGGTAAGTTAAAAATAACATATGGCTTACAAGTGTGCTTTGTTGTGGTTACGAGTGGGAACTAATAACGATCTTTCAATTGCATGTGATGCATAATCTTACGTGGCCAAGTTCCCTATCATTTAATAGCTCTCCTGCATTAAGAAATTCTTAGATCACAGTTTGCTCATTTTTTAAATTGTTCTACAAGGTGAGGTGGCAGTTTGTTTTTTCTTTAGCGTCAGTGGGGATACCAAGTCATTGGACTTCAAATAGGAACATCGAAATGTTAATATTATGACCACACATTCGTTCGTGTGGCTTTAGGTGTTTTCTCTACAGTTTAATTTTTCAGCTGTAGTTTGAGTCCCTGTAGGAAGTACAAGGAAAATTTTTGTTTTGATCTTAACATGTGATGGAATGGTTTTGGCTTTTTTCACACAAATCACAGGCAGACTGGAGGCAATGTTACTTGAAGCAAAGGGATCTTGGGGAGAGGCAGAAAAGGCTTACTGAAGCCTTTTAGAGGACAATCCTTTTGATCAGGTAAATTTTTGTAACCAATTTGTTTTTAAATGTAGTTCCTTATAAAGCCTTATTGTGCTGTCTTTCTCAATCGTGAAGTATTATTGGTGTTAATTAAGAAGAACTTATATTCAAATCAGGCCAATGTCATTTTTCTTACGTAGGTAGTACACAAGAGAAGGGTAGCTTTGGCAAAGGCACAAGGCAATTTGCAGGGGCAATTGACTTGCTCAATAAGCATCTTGAAACGTGAGGCAGTTCTTGAAACCCTACTTTTTCCCAGTTTTGGTGATATTAATTAACACAGGACTGAATTTGGTCTTACGTTATTTTTCCTCTTTGCCTTAGATTTATGGCTGATCATGATGCCTGGAGAGAGCTTGCTGAAATATACATCTCCTTGCAAATGTGAGGAATTTTCCTTTATATGTTGGGAAAGCTACTATCTATCAAATTATTTGTGTTGCTGTTTTATTCTTTATCAGTAGCTTAAATCAGTTCCTGCCTTAATGAATTAGGTACAAGCAAGCAGCGTTCTGCTATGAAGAGCTGATATTATCTCAACCTACGGTCCCACTGTATCATTTAGCGTATGCTGATGTGAGGAACTTATTTATTTCAGCTATATTATCTGAACCTGCAGTTCCACTGGATCATTTAAGCCTATGCCACTGTATCATCCTGCTTCTTTAAATGAGTAACCACTGCTGAAGCTATTGTTTTTTATTATTCTTATCTTTTGCTAAAAGCTTCTAAGCAACATTATTTAGAGAATAATTTTATATTGGCTGCTTAACCAGAGATACCAAAACATAGAATTCACTGGTATATCCAAATAGGATCATGCATTTGACATCAACTGAACCGTGCTGGGGCTGATGCTTAAAGAATTCATCTTGCATAGACTTTTTATTGGGCATTTCAAACAATTTTAGGAATTTGGATAGAATGCCAATTTATGACATCTAACACAGACGACCATAATAGTACATGCTAATATTATTAGGCATGCACAGGAATAGCAACCCAGATCAATTCATAGACGACTCCCTTTGTTAACAATGATTACTAAATTGCCTTTGCTTTCTTGAATCAACAGGTGCTTTACACTCTTGGTGGAATTGAAAACCTTCTGACAGCGAAGAAATATTATTCTTCCACCATAGATTTGACTGGGGGCAAGAACACCAGGGCACTTTTTGGTATTTGTCTGGTGAGATACCTCCTCCTCCTCTATATGTGTGTATGTGCGTGCAAATATTTTACTTGAGGATGTATAGCTACATCTTCTTTGGGGTGATTCTGGCATTGAAATTCGTTGTTTAGGTTTTCTTTTCTCCTTCCTCTGAAGTTCCCATCTAATGTTTGTATTGAGGCCATTTATTAGCTTCATTATTATCTTTAGGAATTCGAAGCTCTTCTTTTTCCTATCCCGCGCCTTTGACAATGTTTCTGAACTGTGTAACTAACAAGGAAATTATGATTCTTTGTCACCAGTGTACGTCAGCTATTGCACAGCTTTCAAAAGGACGAAACAAGGAAGACAAGGACAGTCCAGACTTGCAATCTTTGGCAACAGCAGCTTTGGAGAAAGAGTACAAGCAGAGAGCTTCTGACAAACTCTCTGTGTTCACTTCAGGTTTTAAAAGCTTGAAAGTTTCATCATAACTCGATCCTTTTTTTTTTTTTTAAGATTTTCGTTGTTGCCCCAGACTCTAAAATCTGAAGTGGCCCTCGGTAACGTAACCAAAAGCTAAAATTTATAAACATTGCAGATTCCATATAATTTAAATCATGAGTTATAATATCGGTATTTTTGTTGTTTATTTTTCCTTTGATTTTTTTTTTTTCTATGCTGAGGTCCCTAATATGAGAATTTGATGTATTATTTGGAATGCACAGATCACGGACTAGGAAGATTACAAGGATTAATTTTCCCTCTTGCATTATTTGGATTTTATCCACTTTCGGTTTCCGGCTTATTTTCTTGCCTTAGTATTTGGAGTTCTCTGATTTTCAGTGCCATGGATTCACTTACGTCAAAATAAACTGTGTGAGATGGGTAAAAAATAACACTCATCATATGATTATAGTCACTAGAAATTTTAATTAATATTTGAAGATCTAAAGTGATGGATTGGGTATGCAAAATATATATATATATATATATATATATATATATATATATATATATATATATATATATATACAATCACCTTAATTAAAACATTATTTTGGTGAATTAATATTTCTTTGTTTATTTATTTTTTATCATGACATGTTACTATTAATTAAAGAACTCTAAAATGCGTGGGATATTCAACATGTGAGGGGTTTTTTTTTTGCTTTTGTTTTTTTTACCCAAAATTGATTTCTTCTTTTTTTTTAAAAAAAAATTGTTTCAAAATTATCTTTGCTAATTTTTTTAAATATTGAGCTGGTTGAAAATTTAACTATGTAGTTTTTTTAAAAAAAAAACATTGTGGATTGATATAATATTCTCATACATTGTTTTTTTTTATGATTTCTTTATTTTTTTTTCAAAATGGTCTTTGTAGATTTTATTTTTTTTTATATTAAGTTGGTTGAGAATTTAGCTTTATAGTTTTTTTTTAAAAAAATAATATGGATTGCTACAGTGTTTCCCCTATATAGTTTTTGTTTTGCTGCAGTGTTTCCCCATATATGTTTTTAAAAAATTATCTTTATCGAATTTATTTTTTCAATATTGAGCTGGCTGATAATCTAGCTTTAGCTTTCCCTATATGTTTTTTTTTATTTTTTATTTTTTTCCAAAATTGTCATTTTTTACATTTTTTTTGTTTTTTTCAGAATTATTTTTGTTGATTTTATTTTTTTACTATTTAGCTGGTTGAAAATTTAGTTTTTTTTTGTCTTTTTCTTTAAAACACTGTAGCTTTCCCCACGTGTTTTTTTTTTCTCTTTTTTTTCCTTTTTTGTATATTTTTTTTTCATTTTTTTTTACCCAAAATTGACTCTTTTTTTTTTAGATAGCCTTTGTCGGTTTTTTTTATATATTGAACTGGTTGAGAGATTAGCTTTGTAGCTTTTTTTTTTAAAAAAATACTATGGATTACTACAGTGTTTTCCTTACATGGTTTTTGTTTGGCTACAGTGTTTCCTCCACATGTTTTTTCTTTAAAATTATCTTTGTTAAATTTATTTTTTCAATATTGAGTTGGTTGAGAATTTAGCTTTAGCTTTAGCTTTCCTCATTTTTTTTTTTTCATTTTTTTAAATTTTCCCCACGTTTTTTCATTATAATTATAATAATAATAATAATAATAATAATAATTATTATTATTATTATTATTATTATTATTATTATTATATTGTATTATATTATATAACTGTTTTTTTCTTTTGTTTTTTCTTTTTGTTTTTTTAATGAATTTTTTTTGTTTGATTTAGTTTGTTAATGTTAATTTTTTTTTATTTAGTTATCAGATTTTCATGATACGAATCTCGGGTTTGATGGGTTAACCTGATTTGACGAGTTATTTTTTTTCATTTAGTTTAGTTTGTTAAAGTTAATTTTCTTTCTATTTAATTATCAGACTTTCATACTTTCATGACACGTATCTTGGGCTTGACGGGTTAACTTGGTTTGATGGGTTAACCCGGTTAATTCTAGGTAAACCCGTCATTTCTTTTTCTATTTAGTTATCAAACTTTCATGACGTAAATCCCAGATTTTACGGGATAACCTGGTTTAAAAGGTTGACCCAATTAATTCAATATTTTTTTTTCTTTTTCTTCATTAGTTTTTTCCTTCATGTTGATTTTTTTTCTTTGTTTTTTTAATTAATCTATTTAATTATCACACTTTTATGACATGACCTTATAGTCAGACCCACATCCAGTATTCTTGGGTCCGGTGTTACAGCCAGACTCACTTAAACTTGGGTCATGCAAGTTTAATTTTATTATTAATATTATAAATATTACTCTTAGGTCAGGCGTTGCAGCCAAATCCAAGATTCTTGGGTATAACTTTGCAGAAAAACCCAAGATTTTTAAATTTTTATTTTTTAAAATATTTTTTATGCAAAAAAAATAATTCGCGGCATCGCGTGGGATCAAAGCTAATAGTTTATTAAATCATGTTAATGAATAAATAAATGGGTTTTTATTGGGCTCATAAACCCAAATCCAAATCCTTGAAGGAAATATTGCTAAACATTTTACTTATAGAACAATGATCCATGAATAATAAGCTATTTAGATTCATTTATCTTACAATAGTAATAGTACCTTTTTACTAAATGAGATTTTTTGTACTTCAATCCTTAGATATTCAAGTAATAACTATTTTGAGTTGATTTACTTAAAAGTAAAATTTAATGGTATAGACATTCAAAACTTCATAAAAAATTAATACTCTTGATTCACACACTTAGGTGTCATCAATAAATATTAAGCCAAATAAGAAATTAATATTAAGCCAAATAAGATATTAATACTCATGATTGTTATTACAGTATCATTGATGAATATTATATCTAAAGGAGACATGTTTTAAAAACCAAGAATATTAAGGGGGTATTACTCCTCATAATAGCTCGTTATGAATATATTTTTAACATAATTTTAATAGAGAATTTGTGTTTTAGGGTTTTGGAATGTTAGACATTCAATGATCTTTATAATGTGGGTCAAATCTTGATGGATTTTATAAATAAATCATTAAAATTCAAAAATAGATGCATGTAATATGGCAAATATTTTTGTGTGTTTTTAATGCGAACATAAAAAAAATAAAAATGCTAAAAGATATTTATGAATTTTAAAATAGATGTATATATAACCGTTATGAACATGAGAGTGAGAGTGAGAGGGTAAATCCTAAATAAAATTTAAACCCTAGATAGAGTGATAGGATTTCAAACTTCCACGTACTCTTTCGTGCATTATAACAAAGAACATGCTCATAGTCCACTATTTTCACATTTTAATGCAAACAAGGACATAAAATATGAACTTCAGAATAATCAAAGAAGGTTGGTTTAAAGTGATAGTGGTGTTTAGTTTGAATTTATGTGGGTATATAGCTGAAAATTAGAATATTAATTTTATGTTTGTATATATATATATAGCTTAGAGTTGATCAATTTCTTTTGCTGACTTGGGTACTTGGGAATAATTGAAATCGTGGGCTCGATCCGTAAGGTGTCAATTATGGCAGGAAAGTATCAAAGAAATAATTAAATTATAAGTATAGGGAAAGAACATGTGCTTAGTGGAATACTTTTAAGCTTAATCTTTGGAACTTCATGAATCCATCTGGTTTTACGTCAAATATGTTTTTGCATTGTATATATTGCCACTTGAAAGAACAGGGAGATGACGTGTATGTAATGCATGCATGCATGCATGCATTAACAACTGGGTGAAAATGACATTGAGAATAATTTGCCCAGATCTTTTCAGTTCTTCAAATTGCTGTGGAAGCTGTATGGCGTGTTCGGAGCAGTGCCTATTATTGAAAATTAAGTTTGGAAGTGTCATTTGCGTCAAATTACCAGAATTGAAAGTTACAGGCATCAACTTTGATTTTTTAATAAATTAAATTGACAATCAGGGTTTAATTATGCAGGAAAGAAAGTTTAAAGGTGAAACTACCCGGGACTTCAATTGATTCAAAATTTAAAAAAATATATAAATGATTGACACGATTTAATTAATACAATCACAAACCTGAATCTACTTGCATTCTAGTTAATTTGTGATAAAATCCGATCAAATTTCAAATAAAAAAATCTTTTATTTTTTTAAAATTGTTTGAAATAATGTTATTTAGGCATTTATAAGCTGAATGATGAAATCAACAACAAATAATCAATTATATAAAAAATTTAAAATAAGAAATGAAATTAATAAAATGGGGTGAAAAAAAAATAAAAAATAAATTATGCCAATTTTTTTGAATTTAAAGGTTAAATTAAAAAGGAAAGTAATTTTAAAAAATAAAATAAAAATAAGATAACAAATGAGTTTATTCGTGTCTATGTGATGTTTTATATGTATTTTTGTATAAAAATTGTTGAAAAAATAGGTTGTAGAGACAAAATTGTCTTCCTCGATTTCCTGACACCTCAAACAATAGCAACTTTAAGGAAAAGCAAGTTAGGTCAAAAATAGCAACTCAGGACCACAAATAACCTGCTAATTGTTCCTCTGAAATCCTACGCTTCACTAAACTACCTTTCCACGATAGTTATAAAATTATTTGAAACAATGTTATTTAACTATTTATAAGTTTAATGATGAAATCGATAATAAATAATTAATTATATAAAAAGATCTAAATTAATAAAAAATGTAATTAATAAAGTGAGGATGAAAATAAAATAAAAAATAAATTGTACCATTTTTTTTTAATTTAAAGATTAAATTAAAAAGAAAAGTAATTTTTTTAAAAATAAAATAAAAATAAGACAACAAATGAGTTTACTCGTGTCTCCGTGATATTTTATGTATTTTTGTATAAACATTGTTGAAAAAATAGGTTATAGAGACCAGATTATCTTCCTCGATTTCCTGACACCTCAAACAGTAGCTGCTGATGAAGAAATCTCAGGACCACATATAGCCTGCACGTGGCATTCTGTTCCTAAGAAATCCGACGCTTCCCTAACCTAACTTTCCACGATAGTGGTGAATTAATTGGCTGATGTGAGAAGATCAGGATGCTATTTTATTAAAGATCAGCCACTGATAGATTTGATGGTTGGTTGATGAGATTCTCTCCCCCTTTTGCTATGTTTTTAACGGACAAGATCTTATAATACATTAACCAAGTGTGAATGTCTTACATCTAATAGATGTTACAACAAAATGTCTTTGACAGACATACCATACGACCCTGTTTGGAAGTATCCTATCTATTTTAAATGGTTGTTAAGATTATTTTTTAAAATGTTTTTAATTTAGAAATATATTAAAAATATATTTTTTAATTTTTAAAAAATTATTTTTAAGAAGAATCCTACGCCTTACAAGCTGATCAAACAACCAAGATGAAGCAGCAATGCTTAAGGACACACACCACTGCTTCCGATCCAGTTTCTCACTGCTGTTAGTCACCTTGCTCGATAACTCCACTATCACTCCTTGAGCAACTGTGACAACAAGCACAGCCGCTAAGAAACGCTTGTTCTTGCGTATCCACATAAACATGCTCTTCTTCTCCACAGGCAGCCTCGCAGTAAATATATTGAAAACTTGGCAGATGACTGAGGTATTGAAAACAAGTGTGTTATTAATCGCCAAACCCAGAATTGACTTACCCACATTGAATTGTAGAGCTGATAGAGTAACTGCCTGATAAAAGACCTGGATGAGGATGTTGTTGAAGATGCTTTCGTCGATAGGTCGCTTGTACCAACATACAGGAGGCTTTCTCATGAGATCTTTGGTGGGCTGGTCATGACTGATCGCTGCTAGTAGGCCCAGGGTATCAATGATAACCTTTTCCCACAGTATCTGGAATGCTGACAGTGATAATACACCAGAAGAACAAGCTGAGATAAGGTTGATGACAAGGGCTGCAACGTTCATTGTAAGCTGAAATTGAATGACCTTCTGAATATTGTTGTGGACGCACCTTCCCCAGCTCAACATAGTCACCACGGAAATGAAGTTATCATCCAATATGACAATGTTTGAGCTCTCTTTCGCCACCTCAGTCCCTCGTATTCCCATGGAGAGCTCAATATCTGCTTCCTTCAAAGCTAGGGCATCGTTGGTACCACCACCAGTTACTGCTACCACATGCCCTTCCTCCTTTAAACATCGTATCATTTCAAGCTTGTCAGATGGGGATGAACTTCCCATCACAAGGATTTTCCCAATCCTTTCCATTCTCTGCTCCCGCGAGTAGTTACTGAATTGGACTCCTTCGACTATAGCATCGCTTTCCACATCCTCTTGATCACAACTGAAAACTCCACATTCAATGGCTGTAGCTCTTGCTGTACGAACATCGTCACCGGTGACCAATATAACTTTCACTCCTGCATTCTTACATGATTCTACCGCCGTTCTAACCTCTATTCTGCATGGGTCCTTCAGCCCCACGAGCCCCAACAAAGTGAATCCAGCTGCTTCAAGCTCGTCAGAGGCCTGTCCACCGTCTTCAACTTCTTTACAGGCAAACGCAACGCAGCAAAGGCTTTTGACTGCCATACTCCGAATTATCTCCTTCAACTGTTTTCTTGCGTCCTCATCCACGTTTCTAATCTCCCCATTTCTAACATAATAGTTTGAACACATGGCTAGTATCACCTTGGCATCTCCCTTCCTGTGACGAACTACCTTCTCATTGTTTCTCCTCACCAATAGTACCCCGCTTCCGTTCTTATCAGGATCGAAGTTCTCTACATGTTTTATTTCAACTTTTTTCTTTTCCTCGTCAACATTATTTATGCCCAAATGCGACATAGCCCAGGGAAGCATTGCTTTTTCAGTTGGACTACCAGAAATTTCAAGAATTGAAGTAGACTGAGGTTTGTAAACAGTACAGGTTGTATTCAAAGCAGCCCCTTCTTGTAGTAACTCAAGGACCTTCGATTCTATTTCACCGTTTGAAGGTTTAGCTTTGATTATATCTTCTCCAATGAAGAATTCCACAACCTCCATCTGATTCAAAGTAAGAATGTCTTTCTTATCTATGATGATTGTTGTCGCTGAACCCATTTTTTCACAAGCAGAGAGTTCACGAACCATGACTCTCTCTTTCATCATTCTCTTCATGAAGTATAGATAAGTCAGCGTTATAGCCAAAGAGAGACCTTCAGGAGTTGCCACCACCCCAATAGTCACAGCTGCAACAATAATGTGCACAACTGGATCCAGCACATCATTAATCTTTGTCTTGCTCCCATTGTATTCATAATGACCATTATCATCTCTAGTGTTCCGTGTGAAGTACCTCATCAGCAGCACTACAAGAACCAATAAAGCGACTGTCCATCCAACCTTCCTCATGTAAGAAATGATCTTATCGAGGTGAGATCGTAATGGAGTTTGTTCATCCAGATCATGGCTTCTAGAACTCATCATCTCACCCCATGCCGTATTCATTCCAACAGACGTAACAAGCATGAAGCCATTGCCACCAGCCACCTTTGTGCCAGAAAGCAAGAAAGGGTTTTCCCTTCCTTTCTCCTCAGCATGGCCCATTTCACTACTCATGCTTGATTCATCCACCTTCAAAGAAGAATCATTCAAGAGCAACCCATCAGCTGGTATTTGGTCTCCTTTATTCAAATACACCACGTCGCCCACCACCACATCAAAAATAGAAATCTCATGTTGCCTTCCGTCTCTCACTACTTGTACCTTTATATCATTTCTCACACGAAATAGTTTCTCAAACTTATTGGATTTCATGAATTTGCTAATAGCAGAGACAGCAACAAGATGAACAGTTGAGAGAATAATACTGCCACCATCGTACCACCCATCTCTCAGCCCATGCAGCTTGATAGCGAATCCCAAGGACATAATAGCACAGAACAAAAGAATGATGATGGTCGGGTCCTTGCATTCTTCAAGAACATAGCTTAGAAATCTTTTAGAAGGAGACTTCTTATAGCTATTTTCACCGAAAACATCCCTTCTATGAGCAACATCAACTTCCCATACACCATCCTTAACATCAGTTTCAAGAATGATAGCAACTTGCAAAACTCCTCCCAATTGATTCAAGATTTCAAGGCTCTTTTTTCTTACCATATCGATGATTTTTCTCTGATCGGAATTAATCAAAGAAACAGTTTTATTCTCACATGGGGACGTATCATCATGAACATTAATAGCAGCATAGGATGTGGAGCCCGGGATCTCGGTCTGGCTGTCAAGATCTTTCTTGGAGAAAGAAACAAGAAGCCTTATGAAATAGATGACCGTGTAAGCCATCTTCCACCTTCTCTGAATGCGTTTTGGCTCTGGTAACAGATTTTCTTGATCAAGAATGATTTTGTCTCCATTTTTTCGAGAGCTCATAGCCATGATGCTACTTAGGAGAGTTTGAACAAAGAAAAACAACAGATTGAAATGGAGAAGTGTTTGTAAACAGTCTTCAGGGTTTTTGTTTCTGAAGGAAGTACCGTCGTAAATTTATAGTAAGATGAAAGCCAATGGTGCCATAGTAAGATATTGTGTAGCTCTGTATTACTCCCGCTAGACTTTGGCGTTTTAAATAGCAGACGCATATTTCAAAAAAAGAAAAAACAATGCAGGAACCTTCGCGGTAGTTTCCGAAAGTGAGGCAAGTCGCGGCCTTTAATTATATATTAATGATTCCCGGTCAACGTAGTTTGTATGCACAGTTGATTCTTAGTCTAGCTTCCTTTCTATCGTTCAACCTCTTCTATCGTTCAATCTCACGCCAACTTTTTTTAAAATTCAATAAGTTTTATCAATTTTTTAATTAAATTTTACCCTTATTATTTTTATTACTATTTGTTTTTCCTTTTAAAGCTTTTAATTTTAATTTTTAATATTTTATTTCATTTAATTGTTTTATTCAATCTGGTCCTTATTATTTTTATTACTATTTTTTTGTTTTTTTTATTTCTTTTCTTGACTTTTTTCTTTTTAATTTTGTCCTTATCATTTTATTTCATTTAATTTTTATATCCAATTTGATACTCAAGAGTTAAAATGTCAGCACGGCATGCTAGCCTGGTCATACATCCCACTAATTTGATATTTTTAATTTGATTGTGTTTGCCCTTTTAAATTTATAATTATATTTATATTTGTTAGAAGGTTGAATTGTTGTTTATTGAAATTGATTATAGTTGAAAAACTATGATGAGAGAATGAAAATTCCCCTATACATTGATTTTATTTTATTAATTTTTTGCCTTTAAGTGCAGTTAAAATGTCAGAAGACTAAAATTTTGAAATTTAATTTGTTTTCAAATTGTGAGTGGCTTTACACTAAAGAGACTGACTGACAATCAAATTTCTTTACACAAACTTTTAGAGAGAATCAAAATAAGGAGACTGACTGACAATTTCTTTCTTTACACAAACATTTGGCCATCTTTCTTTACACAAACATCTTTCTTTACACAAACAATATTTGGCCATCTTTCTTTACACAATCAAACATTTGTGTAAAGAAAGATGGCCAAATGTTTCTGATAATAATTTTGCTTTCTTGGAGGCATACGAGGCCCCTAGTGGAAATTTCTGGACCGAACCATTCTTGTCTGACGATTATTTCATGCCAAATGATTTTATGGCACCCTTGGTGGACCAAAGCAATTATTATCAGAAATTTTCGTTGCTAATAGGTCAGCGATTGAGTTTATATTGGTTATTGATGAAAAAAATCCATTGCTAAAAAGCCTGTTTTCTTGTAGTGTATGGCAGCATGTAAACAAATTAAAAGAACTTGATTTTGTTCAAAATTATCTTTTAAACGTAAAGATAAACAGGAGACATCACAAATATTGAAAATATAAAGTGGGTTTATTTTGTATTTTAAAAGTATTTTAAAAAATTATTTTTTTTAATTTTAAATTAATTTGTTATGTTTTAATGTGTTGGTGTTATAAATAATTTTTTTTAAAAATAAAATAATATATATATTTCTTAATACATTTAAGAACTCATGGAAATGAAAAGGAAAATATGTTTAATTTTTACTTCCTCCCTCCCGTTGTTTTATCTGACTTTTTATTATTTAAATATTTTTTTATTACCATTTCAGAAAAAAGAAAAAAAAGACAGACATAAATGGTTATATAATTTGATGGATTAAGTTAAATGGATTTCATATGTATAAAACCATGGAATTATATGTACTTATGCTTTCGATTGAAGTTCCACATATTCGTTTACTCGATAGTTTCCAAGCATATTCTTTCATCCATGACTTCCCCCATAAAAACAATTATATCTAGCATGATTTTATTCAATATAGAGCTTAGAATTACATAGATAATTTGATAGAGCTTGTGGTTGTTCAATTTGTAACTGAATAGTTGTAATAAATAAATGTTTCAAATATGATTACCTTACTTTATGACTCCTGTCAGCTTGTTCTGATATTTTCCTAAATTCAAGGTTGGTTTGGATTGAAGTTTATCTCAATTCTCGTGTCGGTCAAATGTTTGACATAGTTTCTATCAAGGATGTTCCAAGTTGATAATGTACTTAAAAAATTTCATTATATGTGCATGCAAGATTATGCATGACCGAGTTCAAGAGACAGATTTTCGTGGGGAAATGATTTGGTTTGGAAAAGAAAGGAGGAATTTCCAGTAAGATCTGGGTGATCTTCACCCTTTTCTATTATATCCAGTAAATTCAGGTCTGATGCATCCTCATGTATTTTAGATTCCTCCCATTTCAGGTCATCTTCTTCAACTCCTATAATTAGTTCAAAATAATTAAAATAAATAAAGAATATTAACCCTTTTATTAGTGAAAAAGCAAGAGCATTATTCAAAACACAGCCCTTTTATTGCCCTAGTGCTATTGTTGGTGGGTTTACTCATCATTACTTCAATCAGAAAAGGATGTTTCTTTTCCATTCCATCCGTTCTCTGTACATCAATCTCTCTTGAAATTCCTCCTTTCTTTTCAAGAGAAAGAAAATACATCCTTTTCTGATTGATGTACAGAAAAGGATGGAATGGAAAAGAAAGGGCTGTGTTTAAATTCAATCTCTTTTCTGTACATCAATCAGAAAAGGATGTACATCAATCTCTCTTTAAATTCCTCCTTTCTTTTCCATTCCATCCTTTTCTGTACGGATACATCCTTTTCCATTCCATCCTTTTCTGTACGGATGTATTTTCTGTACATCAATCAGAAAAGGATGTATCCGTACAGAAAATGATGGAATGGAAAAGAAAGGAGGAATTTAAAGAGAGATTGATGTACATCCTTTTCTGATTGATGTACAGAAAAGAGATTGAATTTAAACACAGCCCTTTCTTTTCCATTCCATCCTTTTCTGTACATCAATCAGAAAAGGATGTATTTTCTTTCTCTTGAAAAGAAAGGAGGAATTTCAAGAGAGATTGATGTACAGAGAACGGATGGAATGGAAAAGAAACATCCTTTTCTGATTGAAGTAATGATGAGTAAACCCACCAACAATAGCACTAGGGCAATAAAAGGGCTGTGTTTTGAATAATGCTCTTGCTTTTTTCACTAATAAAAGGGTTAATATTCTTTATTTATTTTAATTATTTTGAACTAATTATAGGAGTTGAAGAAGATGACCTGAAATGGGAGGAATCTAAAATACATGAGGATGCATCAGACCTGAATTTACTGGATATAATAGAAAAGGGTGAAGATCACCCAGATCTTACTGGAAATTCCTCCTTTCTTTTCCAAACCAAATCATTTCCCCACGAAAATCTGTCTCTTGAACTCGGTCATGCATAATCTTGCATGCACATATAATGAAATTTTTTAAGTACATTATCAACTTGGAACATCCTTGATAGAAACTATGTCAAACATTTGACCGACACGAGAATTGAGATAAACTTCAATCCAAACCAACCTTGAATTTAGGAAAATATCAGAACAAGCTGACAGGAGTCATAAAGTAAGGTAATCATATTTGAAACATTTATTTATTACAACTATTCAGTTACAAATTGAACAACCACAAGCTCTATCAAATTATCTATGTAATTCTAAGCTCTATATTGAATAAAATCATGCTAGATATAATTGTTTTTATGGGGGAAGTCATGGATGAAAGAATATGCTTGGAAACTATCGAGTAAACGAATATGTGGAACTTCAATCGAAAGCATAAGTACATATAATTCCATGGTTTTATACATATGAAATCCATTTAACTTAATCCATCAAATTATATAACCATTTATGTCTGTCTTTTTTTCTTTTTTTCTGAAATGGTAATAAAAAAAATATTTAAATAATAAAAAGTCAGATAAAACAACGGGAGGGAGGAAGTAAAAAATTAAACATATTTTCCTTTTCATTTCCATGAGTTCTTAAATGTATTAAGAAATATATATATTATTTTATTTTTAAAAAAAATTATTTATAACACCAACACATTAAAACATAACAAATTAATTTAAAATTAAAAAAAATAATTTTTTTTAAAATACTTTTAAAATACAAAATAAACCCACTTTATATTTTCAATATTTGTGATGTCTCCTGTTTATCTTTACGTTTAAAAGATAATTTTGAACAAAATCAAGTTCTTTTAATTTGTTTACATGCTGCCATACACTACAAGAAAACAGGCTTTTTAGCAATGGATTTTTTTCATCAATAACCAATATAAACTCAATCGCTGACCTATTAGCAACGAAAATTTCTGATAATAATTGCTTTGGTCCACCAAGGGTGCCATAAAATCATTTGGCATGAAATAATCGTCAGACAAGAATGGTTCGGTCCAGAAATTTCCACTAGGGGCCTCGTATGCCTCCAAGAAAGCAAAATTATTATCAGAAACATTTGGCCATCTTTCTTTACACAAATGTTTGATTGTGTAAAGAAAGATGGCCAAATATTGTTTGTGTAAAGAAAGATGTTTGTGTAAAGAAAGATGGCCAAATGTTTGTGTAAAGAAAGAAATTGTCAGTCAGTCTCCTTATTTTGATTCTCTCTAAAAGTTTGTGTAAAGAAATTTGATTGTCAGTCAGTCTCTTTAGTGTAAAGCCACTCACAATGTTGCTACCCAATTTTTGACCCATGTTTTGATAAATTTTTTAAAAAAATCTAAAAATAGCGAAAAACATTGAAAATCCAAAAAATACATTTTTAATACATTTGCATCGTTTTTAGCATTTTTAGCATCGTCTTAAAAGAATTTAAATTTTCAACGACATTTGGAACGCGTTCAACTTTTAACGCGTTATTTTTAAAATCATTGATTTTCTTCATTGAGTCGACGTTGATATTGCTCGTTTTCAAAAATACAAAAACAATTAAGAAAAAATCAAATTTTTACAAAAAAAAAAAGAAAGTTGAGGGACCAATTTTGAGATCCATGCAACATTTTACCTATAAATACTGGTTCACAACTCAAACAAAGAGGGGGGGCATTTTGTAATTTGGAGGAGACACCACAAAAAAAAAAAACCCTAAAAATGACCTAAACCTATCTTCTCCAAGGGGGGCGCCGCAGCCCCCCAGCTCTGATTTTTTTCCCCCTCTCTCTCGGCTGGTTCCACCAGCTGCTCTCCCTTGCCCTCTGCCCAAAGAAAACCAGCAGCTCAAGTTCCCTCTAGGTGGGCACAATCTTCTTCCCTTTCACTCAGCCGGTTCCCCATCTGGCCATTTCCTTCTCCAGCCGCCTCTCACCGTCTCCTTCTTCCCCTGCACCCAAAGCCGTTCTCTGTCAACCGACCAGCTTCAACAGATTTTCTTCTCCTTCAGTCTCTTCCACAAACCGAAACACAGCAGCCCTCACAAACCAAGACCCAGCAGACCACCACAGCTTCCACCCACAGCCGACAGACCCAGCAGCACCCACAGCCCAGCCATACTCTCCCCTCATCTCACCAGGGCTGTTCCTTCACAGCCGGTTTTCCCTCAGCCATTGTGAACGCCATCTCCAGCCGCTCCCCCATTTCAACAGATCTTCCCTCTCAGCTGCTCCCTTCTCCAGCCGCCAGCTCGCCAGACCAAAAGGAGGGCAGAGCCGTTCCCCTTCGCTCTCCCCTCTCGCCGGCCGCCTCCTCATCTTCCCCGATCTCTTCATCTCCATCAACACCGAAGCTTCCTCCAGCAGCAGCCAACACACGGCAGCACCCACAGAGTCAACAGCCGTTCCCATCAACGTCGGCCTCCAGCGAGCACCACAACAGCAGCAGCTCCTCCCCACAACAGCCGGCCACGACAGCTTCTCCTCCGATCTCCATGTCCGGCCACAGATCCACCATCAGCCAGCAGCGCCGCCCGAAGCAGAGGAGAAGGAGATGAAATCCATAGCAGCAGACCCGAACGGGACAGATCCGGGAGAAGAACCCGAGAGCAGATCTAAAAACAACAACAAAGAAAAACAACTAAAATCAACTGCCTGTGTTGCGTTTTTGGTTGATTTTGCAGGTCACTGTCGGCGAGGAAAAGAAGAGGGAAGAAGTCGATCCAGACCCCCTGTTGATGAGTTTTTCTCGTGGCGGCGCGTGGGTTCACGCGCCGCCAGTGGTGGTGGCGCGTGCAAGGACGCGCCGCCACTGTTCCGGCTTGCAGAAGGGCTTCCCTGCAATTTCTGGAGTTTTAGGGACTGTTTTGTAATTTTTAGATTATGTTATTGTAATTTTAATATAATTCTTTTGTTTATTTGTTTTGGAATTGTATTTTGTATTGTGGATGTAAAAGAAAAGGAAAGAAAAAAATAATAATAGAAAAAGAGATGTGTGTGTGTGTTTTGTGTACTGTTTTATGTATTTTATTGAATAAAAAAAAATGAACTTAATATTTTAATTTATATGCTTCAAATATCTAAAGGACAGATAAAAATCATGTTGTATTTTCCATGAAAATGTAGAACATGTATCTACATATATTTTGGGAACTAATAACTGATTTATCAAAGCCTTAGAATTGGGCTAAAATTTTATTTTTAAAAACACATCAAGTTTACGAAGCAGCTTACCTCAGGTAGGGTGCGTTAGGGGTGCTAATACCTTTCCTAACCACAACCAGTTCCTTACCCATGAATCTCTGACAAGACCAGTACATCCGGTTTCCTAGTAGCCCGCAATCAATTACTAGGTGGCGACTCTAACGAACCAATCAAATCAAAACATAACAACAGAAAAATCGCCAGCTGATGTCGCGCTGATTTTTTGACGTGCGACACACAATTTGAAAATAAATTAAATTTCAAAATTTTAGTCTTCTGACATTTTAACTGCACTTAAAGGCAAAAAATTAATAAAATAAAATCAATGTATAGGGGAATTTTCATTCTCTCATCATAGTTTTTCAACTATAATCAATTTCAATAAACAACAATTCAACCTTCTACCAAATATAACTATAATTATAAATTTAAAAGGGCACATGCCATCAAATTAAAAATATCAACACTTTTTAGGTGATACATGCAGTGTTTTCTAGCAGTCAAATATCATCTTCAACGTCGATATTGGAAGCATCATAACATTCTTTTTCTGGTGATCAAGCATGTGTACTCACCATAGTATCAGCTAGGCTCTAATGGCTTTTTTTCTCTTTCTTTTCTCTCTCCTTATCTTAGATCTCACGTCAACCCTTCCAAAAATCAAATGAGTTTTATCAATTTTTTTAATTAATTTTTATCCTTATTATTTTTATTTCTATTTGTTTTTCTTTTTAAAGTTTTTAATTTCATCTCTCAACATTTTATTTCATTTAATTGTTTTATTCAATCTTGTCCTTATTATTTTTATTGCTATTTTTTTTGTTTTTTATTTATTTTCTTGACTTTTTTCTTTTCAATTTTGTCCTTCATCATTTTATTTCATTTAATTTTTATATTCAATTTGGTACTCGATGTTTTGATTGTTGTTTTTAATCCTTTTCTTGATTATTTTTTCGATTTTATCTCTCACCATTTTATTTAATTTAATTTTTGTATTCAATTTGATTCTCATTCTTTTGATTGTTGTTTGTTTTGTTTTTTAGTCTTGGACAATTAAAAAAAAAATTTCGTGATTTTTTCATGTTTGTCTTCTATGGGGTAGTTTCGGTCTTATAATTCAAGTCACGAGTTTTGAAAATTAGGTCAGTTTAACTTTGATTTTTTTAGGTCTTTTTTTATAATTTTATTTTTTTTTCAATTTCATCATTTGATATTAGGTCATTGAGCCTTAAGCTTTTTTATATTTTTTGCTTTTTCTTTTTATGGAGCTATCATAATCTTATATCTCGAGTTGTAGGTTAGTTAAGTTAACCCGGGTTAACTGAAGTTTTTTCTTATATTTTTTAAAATTGAATTTTTTTTCCTAGTTTTTTCTTTCAGCATTTAGTTTGCTTGAGAGTTGACCTTCATTGTTTTATTTTACTTTTTTTGTGCGGGTTTATATCAGTCTCTCAACCGAGTCACGAATTTAACATGCTAACTCGAGTTATTTTTTAAAAAATTAATTATTTTAAAGTTTGTTTATCCTTCAACATTTAAGTTGTTGGTAATTAAACTTGGAACTTCTTTCATTTTTCTCTTTTAAGAATTTATCACATTCTCATTTAATTTTTGTTGAGATATTTTAAGAATATTTAAAGTATCTTTTCAAATAATTGACAAGCATTTTTATCGGTCATTGTTATTTTTTTATTATTATTTGTTTTTTGTAATTATATTATCAAATTAATTAATTTTATTGAATTTCTTTTCTCGGTTCTTTAAAAAATATTATAATATAATTGTCTAATTTTTTTATTTTTATTTTTTTGCCATGATAGAACACAAGCTGACTCTTCAGTAAAAATTCTAAAAAAACATAATTTTCAGCTGAGTTTTTTTTTTTTTTTTTTTTTTACCAAGCAGCTCCACCGGTCATATCTCTACAACATCAAATCATGGTATTAGCAACAGCTTTCTTGAGGACTTCAAGGAAAGCCCTCAACTTCAACTCCCACGCCATCGGCAAACTTCCCATGCATTTTGTTGGCTGTAAAGTAGTTTTTCTATTCTACTTCCTATGCATTTAGTTTGAAATCTAGGGCTTATAAGACCTAGGATTAAGAATTTTTAATATTTCCTTTACTCTGGCAACTGATCTAAAGGTAAGAGAGCGGAGAGCCCATGCGCAAGCACAAAGACAAGGACGTTGAAGGCGTGTCTTCCTTCACTCACAATCCTGTAGCTTCAGCTAGGGCTTTGAAAAACTAGGACCAAATGGCTAACATCTCCTCCTTTGGCCATCTTCCTCGTCCACTTTACGAAGAGGAAAACATACCTTTCTAAAGAATGTAGTCATCGACAAATTCTTTACTTTCCTCTTTACAATCAATTATATTGGAGTCGGGGATAATCTAGTTTATTCAGTGCGGTTCTAAATTAGGTTAAAAGAAGCATTAACCAAACGCAACCAAGAAACCTGTCAAGCAAACCGGTTTATGTTTCTCTTCCTGAGTTCTTGCAAATCATTGGTTATGCATCAGTTGCACTTGTGAACTCATGGACTATTCACATTACAATGACAGGATTGCTGGAAGATGAAAGTGCTTGTCCATAACGTTTGTCCTCGGGAACCTGAACTGTGTAGTTCAGATGGAAACAAAAGGATTGAGAAGAGAGTAATTCTATGACAACACATCTATTTAATTGTAACGACTAACTTAATCAATTGTATAGTTACACTACAGGCACAACTTTCATCTTGTACAGCACATCTATTATAGATACAGGGCGTAGATTTTCATAAAATTAGTTCTATACGGGCGCCTTAGCATTATGGGGAAGCAAATTCTTCTTGTACCATTCTACTTTGAGAAACTTGATTGGAAGCTGGAACTCAAACGAGTAAATAGCATGCCTTTGCATCATGAGACAGCATGTTGCGGGAGAGGTTGAAATTCATTGCTCACTTGATGGGTTGAGAGATGGGGATGGATTGAGAGATCTCAGAATCATCCAAGAAGCTGATGAACCAAAACCATGATGAGGAGGTGAAACCCTCGGGCAGTTTGGAGAGACTGACTTAACTTCACTTGTAGGTGAGGAATTGCTATTCAGAATTTCAGGAGTTTCATCTTCTGGAATCACCTTAAGATGCTTCTCATATTTAGGCTGGTGATAGAAAAAATCTGTTCTAAACTTTTGGACGGTGCGTGTTTGTGTTGATGGACCAACATCTCAAAGGGAAGATCCTTGGAGCTGCCCACTAATGGGGATTTGCAGATGAACTGGAGACCTAAACATGTATAAACCTTTTATCTTTAAAATAGACAACATGATCAGTACAAATGCCATGCTGGACTCCTAATATGTTAAATATCATACCTGGAATTTTGAGAAGGTGGCATAAGATCTGGGTGATCTTCACCCTTTTCTATTATATCCAGTAAATTCAGGTCTGATGCATCCTCATGTATTTTAGATTCCTCCCATTTCAGGTCATCTTCTTCAACTCCTATAATTAGTTCAAAATAATTAAAATAAATAAAGAATATTAACCCTTTTATTAGTGAAAAAGCAAGAGCATTATTCAAAACACAGCCATAATGAGATAATTTTGGAAACTAAGATAACTAACTTTGAATCAGTTAATTCAATTGCTAGGACATGTATGGGAGCATGGAGATTATTACAACACTTACCACTCTTGCAACCAAAAGTGTTTTTACATCCTTCGCATCTACAGTAGGAAGAGCAACCAACACCACCCTTTGTACACAAGTAAAATTTCATGTTAGATGGGGTTACAAACATTGCACATAGAAAGAGACAAATGGTAAATCAAGAAGCATTTGCAATATTAACCTGAAAGCATTCCTTACCCTAAATTCAGAGGCAGAATCCAAGTTTCTTATCACTTTGGGAGCAAATGCAAGAGGGTTGCGAGACTCAATCTGTCCGCGTGTTTCCAGAACAGTGCCTTCATGACCAGGATTGTTAAAACAATCTAGACATGAACAAGGCTCAATACAATAGAGACCAGCAGCAAAGCATTCACAATAACTGTACAGATAACAAGATCTTGTAAACATACAATAACCACAATATAAGCTTGTATCTAATTCAATTTCTAGTGTGAAACTTGATATCTATTTTATATCATCTAGAAAGGGAGCTGTTAAGTATGGCTAGGAGAAGAAAACCAAGGCATACTGTTTAAATCCACTGTAATCAAGATTCTGACCCCTGTTTTTAAAGGCCAATTTAGAATCATCGAGCATCGGAATCAATGAGATTAACTAGCCTTCAGGTTCTGCCTATTTTCATTTTTATTACTCTTACGGCAGCATTTATCATGCTAGGGAAAAATGAAAGAATTAGCTGATGAATTTTGAGTAGTTAGGTCCTCCAAAAATCAGACAAATGAATACTAAAAGTAAATTTAGGAAACTGCTGAACTTACAGCTTTAGGCATTTTGATCTCTTACAATTGCAGCGCTTGCGTGATGCTCCTTGATTTTCCAATTTTTGCCTGAAATTTAAAACAAATCAAAAAATTTACCTGGGGAATTTGGCCTCAGAGATTAGAATGTATTAATTTCCGCATGTACCTCTTCATGTTGGGACTGCTGATGCCAAACTCTTCATTCACAACCATTGATGCGTGAGGAGCATTTTCCATGGTCTTATTTTTGTTATCAAAAGGAACAAAATTTGTTTGCACAGTGGTCAGAGCTATGGATTTAATAGCAGGATCTTGACCAGATGTCATTTTCGTAGCAGGGGAAGGAGGTTCACTTATTTCTTGCTTTACAGAAGCTCGAGTCTCAATCTTGACAGCTTTGCCATTGCATGCAGCAGTGAGAGCATTCAAGTGCAAACCAATACCCCTTCCAGATAATGCAGATAATGTCTTTCCCTTTTCTGTCCTCCTAGGAGCTGCATGCTTTTCCAAGTAGGCACCATTATGATCTAATTGTGACGAGGTTGAACTACTATTAGATTCAAATGCTAATTTCTTTTTATGAGCTCCCATCTCAAAAACCAGGCACCGCCTTCGTATTTTATGCAGCTGCTAAAAATAAGTTAAAGATGTTTAAAAACAGTGATTAATATTAAACTGAATGAAGAATAAATTAGTCTCTATGTTGTACTGTGGAATATTGGATTTCATGTAATCGCAATTAATAATAGAACAGAAAATCTACTTGGCTGTTGGCATCAACATAATTAGCCACCATAAAAATTTCTTTTAAGGTTGTGTTTGGTTCAGGGATAAAAATTGGAGGTTAAGTGTTAAGGGGTTAAATGTTAAGGGTATAAACAAGTGGTTGAGGGGTAAAATGTTAAAGATGTTTGGTATGTGCGTAAAAATTATGTGTAATGCTAGGATCCAATAAAATTATAATCAAGTTTTAAATTAAACATAATAAAAGATGATACATATGTATATATTTGTGAGACCCATTGATTATATGTAGAGAAAAGAAAACAAAATGAATGGTTAGTTTGAAAAAAGAAAACACAGATGCACAAGTCCCAAACCCCCCCCCCCCAAAAAAAAAAAAAAAAAAAAAAACCATTGTTGTTATCCACCACTAAAATTTCCCAAACAGGGTTAAAGGGGGTTAACATTTTACCCCCTTTAACCCCAAACCAAACACGCAACCTAAATAACAAGGTCAACTTTGTGTCCTACAAACAGCAGAAGAACTACATTAAGGTTTATTGAAGCTTTGGTTAGTGATGGTATCAAGAATTTATTCTATATGCATGTAAACTTAATACCTTTAAATTTCTACCTTGGAGTGCACTTGGACCTTGGCCTAACTAATCTTTTAAGTACCACTTACCTTCTATGTTCTTCCATTGTGAACTTACTCTTTCATGCTTATATTTCATACTAAATGTCAATCATGTTCAAAATAACTCATGATGCTACTCCAGTAAACTAGTGAAAAACAAAGGAAAAATTTTCTGCCTGGCATAATTTGAAGCACATTTGCAATTTCTTTCTTTCATTCAATCCTTGTGTACATTATCAAATCAGTCATTTTTGACAAAATGTTCTGCAGGCATAAAAAGCCTCTGGTGTGATTCTAACAGTTATAAATACGTAATGATCACCACAGCTTTTGATGAACATTTGTATGACAACAGACAAACTTGCAGCTGCAATAAGAGTCTTCTAGAGATAGCTTGTTGATTACAACAAAACATTTTCCAGGTTTAATGAAAATTGACCAAGGAGAAAAATTGTTCTCGGAAAAATCATCAGCATCAATGCCTACACATGTATCGTTACTCATTTATCATCAAAACAGATAAGTATACAATTCCAAATGAACAAAAAAGTACTAAGGTTTGCTTATAGGAGCCACTCCTTCAAATGCTGCCCATCCCATCCTATTTGTCTGTAACAACTAACAACAACACTGCCGTGAAACTTGTAATCTTATGAAACACAAAACAATCATGATAAGCCGAGATTGGAGTTATTTGAAAGAGTGAGATTATAACAAGAGTCCATTGACGTTGAAAGTCTACAGGTGTTCTGAAATTGATGGATACATATTCATCAAGATAAATGACAAATAGTTCAATCATGAAAGGCTTTCAGGAAGTAAACAGAACCTTAACTTGGTTATATTAGTCAATTTTTAGGTTACTCACGGATCTCAGCTTGAAGATGTTTACATGGTATTGGGCAACAACCATCAGAACATAGGTACAAGCAAATAGTATTAGTTCTTAAGTGCTTACCTTGCCGATAGACTGGCAGTTCTTCCCCTTGACATCAACTGTTGCAGACGCATCAGTAACTATTGGTTTATCTAGTAAAGTGCTAGGAAGTACAGATGGAGTCTGATCTACTTCGTTCTTTTCTCCAAATTCTTTTGGCTGAATTCCCAGATCTCCCATATCACAATGCTGGAAAGAACCTACACAATTGGAAGTTTCTGAATCATTGTTGTTATCCTGTGGAACCTGTAGAACAGTTGAGATGAAAGATATGGTCCCAGGATCCACCATTTTTTGCTCCTCAGCAGATTCCTCATCAATGGATGGCTCGAAGGTCAAGATATCAGCTACATCAGAAATCAGAGCCACCCAATCACATCCTGGTTCATCTTCATTTTGCCCAGTTCGACCAATTTTACTTAAATCCCTTTCACTTTCATATGATTGATATCTTTCATTTAAATTGCTTGCCATCTCTGGCTCAGGAATTGCAATGAGAGGCACCATGATCATGTTACCACCTGGGCTAGCACAACCATGTTTCAAGGCTTTTCGCTCCTCGATTGGTAATTCCAAGTGCTCGCTGGGTGGCTTAGCAATAACCCCTTTACCTGAATTCCCAGGAATGAAGCATTCTGATTGTTCAACACTCAAACCAGTTGATTTAGCAGCCTCCAAAACCCTAATAGGTTAACAGTGAAAAAACTCTGAAGGACCCAAGCCCGCTAAAATCTAAATCAATTCAGACAAGTATACACAGACACGAAACAAAACATCATGTAAACCTCAAAAAAAGCAACCATAATCTCAACTTTGAAGCAAAAAAACCCAGAAAAAAAAAACCATAACCCATGATTCTACCCTCAACATGAGAAAGAACAGAGACCCAAAAGACCAGCAAATAAAAACCCACACATAATTATGCATTTAACACTAAAAAAAGATAAAAGAAAAATAGATAAATAAATAAATAAGGGGTTTAAAGAAAGTAGACCTCGAATTGAGAGGGGGGGTTAGCAGAGGGGGTTAGGTTCTTATTGGGTGTGTTTAGCTCCATTGGAACTGCACTGCACTTCTTCTCTTCTACCTCTAAAGGATTCTCACTTTCAAAGCTGAAAACACACAAGTCCTGCTCTCTCTCTCACACACACACACACACTAAAATGTCTCTATCTTGCTTTGGGTGACTCTGTCTCACTCACAAGAAAGAGAGAAGAATTGAAGTGAGAGAAGGAAAGAGAGAGAAAAGCTGGGAAGGCGGGAAAGAAAGCATAAATGTTTTTTTTAATGGTTTTATAAATTTGGGCCAAAACCCTAAACGCAGTAGGTTTGTTTGTTTGTATCCTTATCCATCATAATATATATATATATATATATATATATATATATATTATTCATGAAATATAATTTATATATAATGAAAACTTAAATTGTAAATCCTATTAGTAAAATTATAAGTAAATGCTTTTATCTTTAAATTCATGTAAAAATTTAAATATAATTTTAAAATCAAATATTAATATACATAGATTTTTATTAATTAATAATTATCTAATTTAACAAATAACGTCCATGCTAGTACAACGCCATGTACCAACCAACTTGACAAATAAGAAATCACATAGATTAACAAATGAGAGATGACATACAAGGCAGTTTTAATGTTTTTTTTAATTGTATTAAAATAATTTATTTTTATTTTTTAAAAATTATTTTTAATATAACATATTAAAACAATTTTATATGAAAACAATTGAGTTTTAATTGTTTTATTTAAAATTATTTTTATATATTTTTTAATTGTTTTGATATGTTAATATTAAAAATAATTTAAAATTTTATTATTTTAATATATTTCTAAATAAAAAATACTTTAAAAATAAATATTACACACACTTTTAAATACCCAATATCCACCTAGATTAATGGACAGAAAAGATGAAGAGAAGATAAGATTGTGGGGTTGCTTTTGTATACAAATAACATTGGAGAATACAAAGTTTATAAGGTGAAAATGATTTTTCTTTCTTTTCGAGAAGAAAGAAAAGGAAAAGAAAAGGGATTTTTACGTTTTAGAATTTTATTGACAGCCAGGAACGAAGAAAAAAGAGATCAAAAAAACAAATTAAACATTTTTATTACTATTTATAATTATATTCTTGTAAACTTAAAGTTTAATATAATGTTTGATTCCCGGGTCATGTTAAATAGATTACTTCAAGCTCATATCATGTTGACTTTTAAATTAAAAATATTGAAATCATAATCCTATTTTTACTCATAGACTTGCTGTTTTTATAAATGATCATCACTGAATAAAAAAAACCTGATAAAGCTTGCATTTACTGTTTTTGTTATTAAATATTTTTTTAGTGTTTTTTTATCAAATATATCAAATTAATATTTTTTAAAAAAATTTATTTTTAACACCAACATATTAAAACAATTTAAAATTACATAAAAAATCAAAACTAAATTTAAAAAAAATTCAAAAACACAATTGGATTATGATGCTAAACAATTTAGAGTGAATTAAATAGTTGACCTGAGTTTAATTGTTAGTAAACAATTGACATCAAGTCATCAACTAATACTGATTGTTTTGGCATGCAAGTGAAGTTATAATTTCCTCTAGGCTTGTTTTTCCCTTTAAATTTATATGTTGATGTTGCAGTCTCAGGTGATGTTCAAATGAAGTCAAATCACAGTCATTAAGAAATTAGATTAGAAAATTTGTTGGATCTATGGATCCATTCAAGATCTCAACAAATGTTGTTCTTTGGGCTTTGTATTTGTGAGGCCTGGTGGACTTGGAATATGGCAAACCTCGAAAAGGAAAACGAAAGCTATAAAGGGTTGGTTGGTTTGATAGTATATAGTTGTAATTGTTTTTTAAAATATTTTTTATTTAAAAATATTTTTTTATTTTTTTAAAAATTATTTTTGAAATTAATGCATTAAAATAATTAAAAAATATGAATCTAAAACATAAAAGCAACCGTCACAAAGAAGTTGATATAAATTTGTTGCAAAAAGAGGACGAGGCTGGTCAAAACACACAAAGCATCGAATTCTACATGGCAGTGAAGGAGTAGACTAAGGGGGGGGACAAATTTCAACGTAACCGTGCATGTTTTGCAGTGCCCGTGATTGCCGTTCGAAAACGCGTTTTCCGACTGCGAATGACAGACCAATCCTGTCCCAAGTTTTTGAGTACTTTCCACTGGGGATGATGAGTGATCCTGATTCATCCTTTATTTCGATAATAATGACCCGCTAATCTTGGGAGTTTAGACCACGATCAAGCTCCCTTATTTTCCATTTTAACAATTTTTCATTGAATTTTTATTTTATTTTATTTTTATCTAAAACAGCATATTTTATTTTTTTAATTTTTTATAATTCTAACTAAACTGAGTATGAAAAGACTTTAATAAGTTAAACAGAGCCAACTTTAAATTATTTTAATTTAAAACCCCTTTTAGATTAGTTTCATATTATAAATTTTTCAAATTAAATCATAAAATTAATAACTTGTGTGAGTGTGTGATAAATATTGCTTTTCAAAGTATTTTTTTATTTAAAAATATATTAAAATATTTTTTTTATTTTTTAAAATTTATTTTTGTTATCAGTACATTAAAATTAAAACGATCTAAAAATATAAAAAAATATTAATTTAAAATAAAAAATTAAAATTTCATTAAAGATGAGTACAACCACGACCCAAACAGTTTCTAAACAAAAGAAGTTGAACAACTAATCTAGCTGCCACACTCCATGTGCCTCATAAAATCAAGACAACGTAAACCATAGAAAATTAACATTAGAGAACAAAACTTTATTCTAAAAATAATAACTATACAATATTATCATCATCTCCATCATTAATGATTGGAGTGGCTAAATGAGGTATATAACAGAAAGCATGGACAGCGATGAGCTGGCGCACTATGATAGATTAACCCTATGGGACCATCCCCCTTTCCAGCTTCCAGGTGGCATACAGCTGTCTGATACCTATCTATGAAATGACCTCCATCACCAGAAAACGATGCCGCTTTCGCACTGACCAAAATGCCCTCATATTGACCATTTTACCCTTCTACGCAAATGCAACGGTCACTTTTTCACCCTCAAAACAAACAAGAAGACCGTAGTGACATCTTTGACCATAGGGCAAGTTTGGTATTTTGAAAAAACAAACATAGATTTGATGTAATTTCAGTGACTTGATCAGGGCAGTTTAGTATTTTTATGTTCTGAAGATGAAAGAAAACGAGAGAGGACCTAGAGAGAGAGTTCAGAAAGAAGACGAGGAAACAAGAAGAGATAACTTCAATTCAGTGAGTTGCTGTTTAGTTTTTGTATTGCTGCTGCATTGTGAGTGTTGAAAGAAGTGAGTCATGGGTGAGTCAAGTGACTCAGTTTCGGTGGATATTGACATGCTATCTTTTGGTGGGAAGGTAATTAACCAACTCTAACTAACAAGAAGAAAGGAAAAAAATGATATCTTTCTTGTTTTCTTGATTACACTCCGTGGCTTACAAGCTTTAAGCTTTACTAATGGATTTTGGTGTTATGTGTAATGTAAGCAGGAGCATGTGGTGAAAACAAGCAGAGGTTCAATCTCTGTGTATGTTTGTGGTGATCAAGAGAAGCCTGCTTTGATAACTTACCCTGATGTTGCTCTTAATTGTATGTTCTATTTTCTTGTAATCTCTTCTTGTTTCTACTTAATGAGCTATTTTTCTTTCTGATTTTCTCTAATTTACCTTAAATGGGTTTGTGTGTTTAGTTCATGTGAGGTGAAATTCAATTATTTCCGGGCTTTTTTGGTGCTTTTGTTTGAAAGTTTGCTATACTTTCTGTGCTCTTGAAGAAAAATTGTAACTGCAGTGCTTTGTTTTACAAGAAATGGGCTGGTTCAGACTGAGTTCCTTGAAAGCAGCTGTAAAGGATGCTTTTAATTTAATCTAAGCATATTTATGATAATTAAATTCTTAATATTTAGATTTTTTATGGTTCCTAATTGATTCTTGAGTTTTAGTGAAGGAAGAATGAGTTTAAGTGTTACTGAGCTGGCTTGCTTTAGTTGCTTCTAATTGAAAAGATCTGAGTTTCAATGTGTTTTTGATATGTTGGTGTTTTTTGCTTTCTGGGTTTTTTCACAGCTATGACTTGTTTCCAAGGTCTCTTATTTAGCCCTGATGCAGCTTCCTTGCTGCTCCATAACTTCTGCATATACCACATTGATGCCCCAGGGCATGAGGTCAGTGTCGCTGTTGGTTCTTTAACGTTGGCGGAGTTTAATTGTTTAATTTTGTTTGTTTATGGTTTATTCTTCTTTTTTTCCCCTTTTGAACGATACTAATAAAGTCTCTCTCCACCCTTTGTTCAAGAGCTCTTGCAGTTGGGAGCTGATGTCATTTCTTCTGATGTTCCGTTACTTAGTGTTGATGACTTAGCAGACCAGGTTGCTGAAGTGCTTGATTTCTTCGGGTATTTAACTGCTTGCTGCATTTACTGGTTTCTTATATGCTTTTCCAATTATAAATTTTTTGTGTACCAATGAAGATTTGATCTGCTTCTTGTTGTTTTCAAGTTGGTTGTCTGATCATTTCTTATTAGTGCTTTCATGCTAAAGGTCTGGTTCATTTTGTTGTTCTGTTATCTGGATTGCTTATGAACCATTGACCACCATTTGTCTAGGAGTCCTATTGATTTTGGTAGGATCAGCTATCTGGAATTTTGTTTTTCTTGTGCAACACCAGTTGCACAAAGTTCTGTCATGCCCTGCATTAATTTTGTGTCTTATTCAAGAGAGCTCCCAATAGAGTTACTGTTGTTTATAACCAGCTAAATTTTTAGAAACTGAGATTTTGGGAGCAGGAGCGAAGATCAATTAGGAAGGGCAGTTACCTAGTGTATTGATAAATGTCGAGTCATTAAATGTTTGCAGTTTCAAGCCAAAATAGGATTCACTTTGTGCAAAATTGCTGCAATGGTAGCCAGAATTCATTTCCCGATACACAAGATTAGTGTCCAGAAATGTGAATTATCAATGTTTTTCTCATGTAAAGGTCCTAAGAGGAATCCTAATCTAACCTTTAAGTGATTTATCTCTGTCATGAAGACATGTTACAGTATGTTTAAGAACTAACTCACTTTTTCTAAATCAGGCTGAAACAGGTTCTGTGCATAGGCGTAATGGCTGGTGCTTACATCCTGACACTTTTTACTGTAAGTTGGGAAGAGTCTACCCTTGTCAGTTGCCTCTGTTTTTACCCTGATGTTCTGATACATGTTTATTTTTCCTTGTGGTACAGATGAGATATCAAGAACGGGTGCTTGGGCTAATTCTTGTTTCCCCTATTTGCAAGGCACCTTCATGGACTGAATGGTTTTACAATAAGGTTTTACCCTCCATCTTCAAGTCAAGGCTACTTTTTTTTTTTTTTTTTTGAGGAAAAAATATAAATTTGAAGGAAACCATTCACCTGGGACACCTAAAAAAGATTGGGATAAAACTAATATACACACTGTTTCACACATCTTCACAGTAATCCAAGTTGCTTAGGGTTTTACTGGACTTGCCTTTTCAGGTGTTAATGAACTTGTTATACTTCTACGGAATGTGTGGAATTTTGAAGGAATGCCTTCTCCAGCGTTACTTCAGTAAGGTACTATTGATGACCTTTTTTTTTGTTTATCTTTTCCAATTTTGGAATGTGATGTATAATTATCAGATTCTGAATGTAGGAAATTAGGTGCAGTGGGCAGGGCGCAGAAGCAGACATCATTCAAGCTTGTAGAAGGGTAAGGATTCTTGGTTTCAATGTCTTATTTCCTGTTAATTCCATTTGACTTGTACAGTCTCAGAATTGGCGATACCAAAAACACCCTAACCCTTTGTGATATATTGTCAGAGCAACCTGTCACTCTTATCAGTGTCTAGGAAGGGTACATCCTATACGGTGCCTTTTTGAGATATTTGATGTCAATCTCATTTATCATTTGTTGGCAGTTGCTGGATGAAAGAAAAAGTTTGAATGTAATGCGCTTTCTTCAAGCAATCAATGAGTGAGTATTTGTAACTTGTTTAAGCATCTTCTTGTTCATACATCATTAGCTCGAATCTCTTCTGCTGACTACTGAATGCTTTCATTTTGTGGTGCCATTTAAACTAGCATGAGACTGTAACTTAGCCAGTTGCTACAAAGTTTTGAAACTAATTGCGTAACATATATAGCCACTGTCTTGTAAAAATGCCTATGATCAGCTAATTATCAAGGTGTTTTATTAAGCAGGAGGTATGACCTTACAGAGGACTTGGAGAATTTGCAGCGCAGGACACTTATTTTTGTGGGGGAAAGTAGTCAATTTCGTGATGAATCAGTATACATGAGTACCAAAATGGGCAAGAAAACTTGTGCTCTTGTTGAGGTAGGGTGTTTTCACTTCTTCAGACTATTTGTTTCATTATGAGCAGTTGGCTTTTTTAACATACGCAAGATTTAGTGATAATAATTGCCTAATTAATAATCTTTTTTTTTTAATGAAAATTGAAAAGTTGTATTATAACCCAAAAAGAACCATAAAGAAAGTAACTCTAAAGGCTGAGAAAAAGATTACAACCATGCCAATAACTCTTCCTTCCTTACCAAGGCATGTTTTGCTAAGCTATCAGCAACATTATTCTCTTCCCAATTGACATTAACAACATTGACAGATCCAATTTTTTTGGCAAGACTAGCAATACAATTAAAAACACTCTGAAATTTCCATGGCCTAATTGGTCATCTTGTTGGATCATAATGTTGACAAGGCATATATGTTCCTGCATGAAAGGATTATACCTTGACTATTAACTAAAAATGAGATCACCTGCAGTATGTCTGCTTTTGCAAGCATGCCTGATACCGTACTCTAAAAAATATATGGACATATTATTGGAAGTTTATTTAAGATCACTTTCAAGTTTAAGGTGCTTGATTTCCTTTTTGCATCTTAAAAGTGTTTATTTGTATCTCCAACAGGTTGAAGCATGTGGTTCATTAGTCACAGAAGAGCACCCTTATGCCATGATAATTCCGATAGAGTTTTTTCTAATGGGGTTTGGGTACCACAGACAACCGTATTTTGCTTCCTCATCAAGTATTGGCTCCAACCCTACCAGTCCTTCAAGTCGCTGCTGTATAGCACCGGAACTTCTCTCCCCTGAGAGTCTGGGTATCAAGCTCAAACCAATCAAAACCCGTGTAGACATTGATGTCAAAGTATGAGTTATTCACAAGCCTCCAATTTAATAATTCAGAGGAGCAGTATGCTGGCTTTACAAATATGTGTATGGTTACCATGATAACTGTCTTGCATCTACAAGGTAGGATACTCGTATTCTTTGATTTTATTGGTAGGAGAATTTTATGGTTAGGGATGAATTCATTTAACGGTTTTCTTGATTATTTTGTAGTGTAGATAAAATAGATATTTATAGATACAGGATACCGAGATGGTAGGAGTCTTATTTATTACAGGAGGATCAGTTTCTAGCATTTGACATGTTCTGTAGTACTTTATGTAACTTCTCTAGCAAGTAATTGTTCGAAGCAATGTCCAAGAATCACCATTGCTTTCCTTTTCTTTTCCGTCATTGCTATTTGGTTTTGACTCAAAGCATGTTTAAGAACATTTATTGGTGTTTTCAACTAATGTTTTCATTGAAAAAAAAAATTATTGTTTTTTAGTGATTTTTGATGAGTTGACATCAAAAATAAAAATAAAAATTCAATTATTTTTATGCATGCTTCTAAGCTTGATTGAAATTTTTTAATAGGCATATATTATGGTTGAATTCCGTTGGATAGTTCAAAGAATTGTGAATGGAGATGATGAAAATCTAAGATTATATTTTTGTAAACATAATCTTCAATTCCCAACTTTAGTGCTGCTTTCTTTATGGCATTCTTCCTCATACTACCTGAATTGGAGTTAGGTGGACTCCAACAAGTTCCAAGAACGATAGGTTTTGAATTGAGATATTCTCCTCGAGACAAAGTTCTTCAGACTGTTTTCTTCGCGAGGACAAAGTTAAAACTAAACAAAGAAATAGCATGCTAGTTTTTCTCCCTTTGTTCTTTGTATTTACTGCTCGTGATTCAATCAAATAGTAACCTATTACTTCATTAAGTGACTATGGCCCACGATCCCTCACTCTATCAAACAACTTCCGAACAAATTGACAACCTAAACGGGCTTATCTTTTTCCTGTTCATTGTATGGAGAAATATTGTGTTTTAACAATTTTGTCTTTCATTGCGTTTAACTATTCCATTGGAAGCGGGGTAAAGATGTCCTTTCTAGAGGATCCAAATGTTATTTGCATATTGAGTGGGGGTAGTTCAGTTATTTACTTTTTAAAATGTACAATAGAAATACTTTTTCCCCCTTAAAAGCCAAAAAAATTGACCAGTGGTTGAGCTGTTCGGTGGGATAATTCGGTTTGATTCGATCCTGATTAACATGGTTATAGGTTCGTCATGTTAATTTACGTTGACTCGGACTGAGTTTTTTAGATTCTTATTTTATTCAATTTTATCCTTCCACATTTAATGGAATGAGAAGTTAGCTATATTGTTCTCTTTTTGAAAAAAATATTTTTTCTCATGTTATTGTGATTACTTTTTAAAAAAAATTTAGTCCATATGTTGTCATTGCTTATTTTTTGTATTGTTTAATTAAAATAAAATCAATTTATTTGGCACAATCAAGTCTATGACCCGAGTTGCGAATTTATCTTTCTTCTTTAAAATGTGTTTGTGACACATGAACATCTTTTTTATGCAAAGATAATTAGGCATGCGATGTGCACGGGTCCACAGATAGTATAAATTTAAGAGTCCTAAAATAAATAAATAAAGAAAAAGAATTTTATTGTAATGAAATGTCCTTTTATTATTAACAAAAACTAAAAACCTTAGAGGATACACTTTGCACACCCTTGCAAACCATTGTCGATGACAATAACAGTTTTTTTTTCTTTAGGTAAAGTGCAGAAATCGAATGAGAAAAGAGAAAACAGAGAAGGAAAGGGAAATAAAGAATGGGCAGTTCGAGCTAAGTCATAGTTGTTTTGCTGACACATTTGCCTTGGGAGAAAGCTCTTAGTGCGACGCTTACAAAAGCACTTAGAAGGTCACTATGGAGGCTCAAAGGAATCTGCGCGCACCTCTCCAATGCAGCAGGCTTTCTCGTATCTTGACTCGTGTTTTTTATACACCAATATTTTTTTATTTAGTCCCTAATTCTTTTATGCCTCTTTAATTTCTTGATTTGATCCTTGTTTTATATATATATCTTCAATTTAATCTCATATTTCATCCTACCTAAGTCCAATAAAAGCTCAATTGGAAAGAAAAGAAGGGAAGAGAAAAGAGAGAGATCAAATGACCAAATTGGTTAGTTTATTGTAGTTATGTTGTTGTCAATATTAACAATAAAACTAAAAGGCATAAAGGATACAATATAGATGCCCTCACAACCCCTTATGAACGACAACAATGATTTTTTTCCAGGTCAAGCATGGAAATTAAGGGAGGCAAGAGAAAAGAGAGAAGAAAAAAGAAGAAAGAAGAAAGAAGAACAAGCCCCCAAAGCCACGCCATAGTTGCTTCGCCAACACGCATTGCACTAGGAGGAAGCCCTTGGCATGACAGTTTCAACGACACTTGGAAAGGCTGTCATCAGGGCTTAAAGGAATCTACCCATACCTTTCCAATATGACAAGCTTCCTCACACATCGATATGTGTTTTTTACGTGCTAGCCAATTTGTTTTTTAACTTGGTCATTGAATCTTTTATACTCTTTAAAATATTTTATTTGATTCTTGATTCTTTGATAACTTTTCAATTTAATCCCGAATTTCATCCCACTCAAACCTAATAAAAGCCCAACCAGGGAGAAAATAAGAGGAGAAAAAAAAAATATATATATATGACTAAATTGAGTTAGCTCATTATGACCGTGTTCATAATCTAAATCGCGAATTAATCTAAATCGCAAATTTAACGGATTAGCCCGAGTTAATTGAATCGATCCAACATGTCATCGTCTTTTCATTTCACTCCCTAAATTTTTTATTTATTTTATCCTTGAAAAATTTTTTGTTTCGTATTTTCACCTAATCCGATTAGGCAAAGATTAAAACGATGACGACTTAAAAATAAATTAAAGCCTAATCAGGTTATAAACAGGGTGACTTGATCATACGAGTCAAATCTAACATGGTTGGATTTGAATCGAGGCCATTCAAGAGATTACAACATAGGACCAAGCCATATTGATAAAACACAAAAGAACTATACAAACAAGTTATTTTGTTTTGATTTAATTTTTATTTTTTAAAAAAATATATCCGTATATAATTAAATAGAAATGATAAAACACAAAAGAACTATACAAACAAGTAAAATTGACTTCCTTTTCTTTTAGGCCAGAATTGACTTTTGATCCGAGCATGAACACCGGGACTAGTTAATAACTAAGACCGACAGAGTGACTATAAAAATAAACCCATAACTACATAATTAAATCACGAACTTCCTTAACAGATCTCAATTAACTGTTGTCCCCGTGACTTCCACCTATCAAGACAACTTTGGCCACTTGCAGTAGACAACAGTGGTTTTTAGTCTTGTAGCTTTGTACAATTGATTAAAAAGTTTTGAAAAGATTTTTGGTCTTACTAAGAGATTCGGCTAATCTCTTCACAAGATGCAACCTAAAATCCCGACAAAAGTGTAGCTCTAGACCAGGAGCAATTGGAATAGGACTTTCGTTTTTGTCTGAAACAATAGGAATAGAACCTCACAACAAGCAGTCAGCATGCCAGCCACCCCATTACAAGATTGGCTTCAGTTCACAGAGACCCATGCATCTGCATTATTTTGTTCTGTAGCTGGAAATTAAGGCGTTAAACAGGTTGGATCATGTAGGATATTTCTGAACACAGTAACAACTCTAAGCTTATATGCAATTGTAAGTCGCAATTACTCATGTACTCTTTTGTCACGTATATGCACTGCGGCATCAAATGAAATATCATATCATGCAACAATTTTTGTGAACATAAGATGACAGTCAACAACCTGAGCTTTCAAGATTTTGATTCAAGAAAGAAATTAATGAATTTACAGCAATCTTCCATGTCAAAAAATGCCAGTTAGAAATTCTAATTGAGTCTGACACGAAGAATAGTAAGAGGCTCGAATCATTATGTACACGAGCACGCATGTTTAAATCATAGTCCTTGAACTAGACTAACATGAGCTGCTAGCTGAGATTGCAGACAATGCAGAGTCTTCATCTTATCATAAAATTGGGTACCAGATTCCGCATGTTAGTTTCCACAATCAAACAAACAGAAATTGACTGGACACCAACTACCAAGGCGTACCACCACAGAACACAATATAATGACGAAAACTAATATCACGTTCAAGTATCTAACTTGGAAACTATGAACAATTTGGTGAAAGGACTCGCATCATACTTCACATCTAAATATGTTGTAAACCTAAAGCCAAAACATAGAAATGCAGGACCAAAGAATCTCAATGTGTCAAAAGGTTGCTAGAAGCATGATGCAAGATGAATGAATTTACGAATTATCACCTCACATTAATTGAATCAACTACAAAACAAGTGAACAGAGGTAAATTCATAGAAGTATGGATGTTAAAAAGTGCATGTGATTCTGAAAAGAAAAAACCTCCTGCAGATCTTTGACACTACCAATTATAATTGATCTTCATCCTTTAAACAGAAAAGAGCACAGAAGACAGAAAAGCATGTTATTTTGTCTCCTCAGTGGTTAAGAACCAGCTATGAAAGAGCAAGGAAGAGAACTGGAACAGCAGTAAACACAATAATCAAGGCGGAAAGAACAAAAACACCACATCAATTTCGGCGGAGTTTAGAACTTGAATTTTCAAGAGAACTCCAATAGCCTCTCAAGTTCAACAACTATCCTCCTTTACCTTGTGCAGGCTTTCCATCCAGTATCCACTGCCATAGGTAGAATAATCGCCCAGGAGATTCACAATGGGTTTCTCTGGCCAGGCCATGCAAGGTTTGAACTTTTGACATTCACAACCAATTATTCTATGTTCGTAATAGCAAATTCCAAAGCAAAATTATATGTAATGAGTACGCTGTGTATTCATCAAAAGTAGGCATTTGTTTCTAGACAAACTACCAGCCCCCTCGTATGATCATCAATTTATATTGTTTCACAGACCACAATTACGTACACAGCACAGGCAGGAAAGGATCAACTTTAAACACCAACGACCACAACAGTACTGTGCATGAAAAAAAGAGTGTCTGATACCGTTCGTGCCCCATAGCCAATGGACTACTTTGCCACCACCCTTAAGAGCAAAGAATAAGAAACAGCATCACTCGAGTCAAATACCTTATAGCACAGTGCTCTCTTCACCTTCTAGCTAACAAGCCAACTGACATGAATACAAAACATGCACTAACCCCTTGAACTTTGACTCCCCTCGTTTGATGAAATAACCTCGTTTGATGAAATAACCAGGACACCTGCATCACAAGGAAATTGATTCCAACTAGTGGTAAGTCACCCAAATATAACTTTGGCATCGGCTGGAGCAACTTTAGAAGGGAGCACATACTCACAGTTCAGATATCCCATACCATAAATTCATGGCGAGGAATTCATTGTGAAAAGTCTCTGAGGCGTGACATGCTAAAAGCTGCATGTGGTTTCAACAAATTCATGCCACAAAAAAAGAAGCTACATTGAACAGAAGTATTTTTCTAGATATTGGATTTCCAATAAGAACCGTAAAAATGAAATTGAGAAACACATCATGAAGGAAGCACAGCCAACTAAAACACAAAATTTTATGTGATCCATTCAATTGCTAAAGTTTTCAACTGGAAAAAACAGGTGAAGTAAACAAATGGATCTCGTTTAATAAAACTAAGTGTAACCGACATAATTAATAAAATTCACAACTCACTAATGTTTTTGTTAGCTCTCAAATAAGAATCTCTGAGTCCCTCTATTCATGCTTCCAAGCATACAAAATCAATGAAAAACCAAGATTTTGCGATCTGGAATCCAGAAATCTCTGGGAGAAGGACCTTGGCAACACATTTGGATCTGAAAGCGGTTGGCTAGCCCACAACTTCTCAGCTGAGGAGCAAGTCTTGAACATAAAAACAGCATTTCCAACTGATGTACCAAAGAGCCAATTATGTACATCCCAAAACAATTCAACTGCTAGCCCATCAACCAATATGGTATGGTTCCCCCGGAACTTCCACCGGAGTTGCTTCACCTGCATCACTGTCTTACAGTCCACACGAAGCAAAAGACATGGGTCACTGACACCAATCGTGTCACATTCAATCACGAGATCATGAACTTGACCATTGTCACAAAACTGAGCCTTGGTACGGAACGCTTTCTTGCCAAAAACATGCTCTCTTTTTGCAACAAAAACAGTATTGGAAGGAATAGGAGTGGCACCAGTTTTCTTGAAAGCTTCTTTTCTCATATCCCCAAGAAGGAGAGCCATTTGCCTATCCACAACAACAGCAACATAAAATCCCTCTGATGGTTCAGGCCCAGATCCAAATTTAGCTGATGAAAGGTCCCAATATATATCAATTTTACAAGAATATGCCTCTAAACTCTTAGACCCTTTTCTTTTTGAGAACAACCACGGTTTAATATCAACCTTACATAAACAATGATTTGCAGAATCATCAATCCCTACACTTAGACCTTGACCCATCAAATTCTTACTCCATGTAATAGTGATCAAGCAAGACCGGCCTCGAATTCGACATTGATACACACAAGTAACCAAATTCTGTGCATTTTTACTAGTATTTGAAGACGAAGAATCAGCCACTTGAACCCCATTTTCACCAAAACAAGAGGGGAAATCTCTCATTTTGACACTAAAGAACTGAACTTTCTACTCCAAAACTCTCTCAGAGACTTTTGACAAACACTTGCTCCCAAATTTTGCAGCTAAAAATAACACAACAGAAAAAGACTCAGAAACTGAACTAACAGTAAATAAAAAGCAAAAGTAGAAGTTAAGTAAAGAAAGGGCTCTTATCTCAAAACCCACATAAGAAATGCTTCAAAAACAGCTAATCAAGACTTGATTTTGATCTGGGTACAGTCTAGTTTGATGCATTTCTGAAAGAAGCAGTCAATGAAAAAAAGCTTTAAAAAAGCCAGGGAAAAACTGCTAGCACACCTAAATTGAAGACAAAAATGAGGAATGTAGATAAGTACTGGTGGTAGAGTAACTGATGAAAGAAGCAGACAAAAAGCAGACTTGTTTCACTGTCAATGTCATCTCTAACAATTTAAAATCAAAATTTAAGTTTTTATTACAAAAAAAAAAAAAAGAAGAAGATCAACAAACATGTATACCTCAAGAAAGTGACAGCTGAAATAACCAAGGGAACAAAATAAAAAGCAAACTGTTACTTATTTGGCAACCGTGTATTGCAGGCAAGGCTGGTCTTTGAAGAGCACTCTACCCTGAGAAAATTAAAAACGCATCTCTCTTTCCCTTTTCTCTAAGGTCTCTCTCAAAGTCTTTCTCTATCTAGACCTTCTTTTTTGCCATGTCATGTTCACATGTAAATAAGAGAAAGAGACCGAGCCATTTATGCAAGACAGGCAGAGGACTGAGTTGAAACCTTCTGTTTCATGGAAGGGGCCATAAATATACAAGCTATTTTTAGGCTTCAATTTTGCATGTATTTAAGGATTTTTAAGGAAGAAAATGAGAAGCCAGAGAAACGTTTTTTGCGGAGAGAAACGGTTCTTTAATGTGGGGTCCAAGAAATTTAATGCAAGCACGATGTCACGTTTAATTGAGTTTTCCTTAAAAAAAAAAAAAAACCCTTAGTTCGTGGGAGATAAAGATTTGACAAAATAATTAGTACGCGGGCAGATCAAAAGTTGGATTCAATCCTTAAAACAAAATAAAAACACATGGATGATGTTAAATTTTAAATTGAAAAGAAAAAAAATATAAAATAATGCATCAAAAGCTTATTAACGTGTTTAACAAAATTAATAAAAGATTATATTTAAAAAATATTAACTATAAACAAAGACTGGAATTTAATGTAAATAATACAAATAAAACAAAACAAAATCCTGCATTGTAGCTTATTCAGCATAAAAAAATTCAATTCAAAATAAAATAACTTCTTATTAACCTTTGTTTTTATATTTGCATGACTTAATGTTAAACTCTTGCTTAAACGTAAAACAATAAAATATCAAAGGAAAAAATCACTATAAAAAAAATTCAGTGAGCAAAAAATAAAATAAAATTGAGGTGATAAAAAAAATTCAAAGTACGCAGTAAAAAAAAACCTAGGGATGCAATTGAAGAAAAACTTAAGGTGTTCATATGAACATTGTTTCCACCTCAAGTTTTTCAATGTATACTATAATAGTCTTATTTTTGGATAGTTATATTGATTTTCAATATTTTTTTATATCCTTAATTAAGATAATGTTATATTTATAAAATGAAAAAAAAATCGATTTATTATTCAGTTAACCTTTTCTTTTAAAATCAACATAATTAATTATGTGCACAATTTAATATTATATAAAAAATAACAACATAGTTGAAGGAGTTAGGGTCACCGGGGAGAGAAATGTAGAAGAGGAGAGCAAGGTAGTTTTAAAGAGGGAGAGAGGTCTCGTCTATGTGATTTTTTTTCAGAGAATTTTCTCATGTTTTGCACATGATTGGCATATCCATAGAGCTTAAAATTATTTTTAGTATAATATTAAGTCATGCATATAATTAATTATTTAGCTAATTACTTTTGAAATTGTTATTAACACAAAACTTTTAAAGTCTCTTGCACAAGCAGCGTTATATAACCATGCCATTAGAGCAAATTAATCTTCTCCTTGGCGGGGATTATCCTCCATTTAATTTCTTTAATATTGGCATGGATAATATAAATTGATTTCTTGTTCTAGTTGAGTTGATGAGCAAAAATAACTTTTCGAGGACCCGCAGGATAGGAGAATATAAAGGATAGACATGAATATATGCTCAAAGTAGTTAGCATGGTAGAGCATATTTAATATTACAGTAATAATTGTTTTTTATGGTGTTTTTTATCTGAAAATATATTAAAATAATATTATTTTTATTTTTTTTTAATTATTTATTTTGTTGTGAATGAGTTGGTATTCTGTGATGTGGAGGTGGGATTCGATTCTGAACAATGGGTATGAATTATGATCTCTTCTTTTCCCTTTAATTATTTGGTACTGTGATTATAAGAAATTAATGGTTGGCTAAATATTAGTCAAATATCCTTGCCTTTATTCTGTGTCGTGTTTTATTCCTTTTTTTTTTTTAATCTCCTTTAATCCCGGCTTCACATCTTATGCCATGGTGTGATCAAGTAACTAAGTAGAAAATAATTTCAAGAATTTACTTACTATAAAGTGATCATTTGGTATTGGTAGTGTGGTGCAGAGACAAATGAAAAAATTTGAAAAAATAAGTTTGTTTTTATGTTTTAAAAATAATTTTTGAAAAAATTTGAATTTGAATTTTATTTTTTTCTTTGTTTTAAATTAATTTTTTTACTGTTTTCAAATCATTTTAATGTTTTAATATATTTTCAAACGAAAAATACTTTAAAAAGTATCCAAAATTTTCAATAATGTCCATTGAAAGCTCAAATCTTATCTACTAATGTCTATAACTGATGATATATTTCCGTCTCCATGTATGATTTTATAATCACCTACCATCTTTTCATTTTTTTTGAATAAAATAGAATAAATAGTAAAGAAAATATTTTATTCTATTAGATCAAGTATTTCAATTAAAATAAATAAAATAGAATTTATTATAGTAAAAAAGAAAAACACTCTCTCATTCCTAGAATAAGTGGTCATTGTGAAAAAAAATAAAAATTATAAATCAGGAAAGATTAGAATTTATGCTCGACTCATAGAAAATTAGTAAACCTATGCTGTGAAATGGGAAAAAAAGATTTTTTTTCTAATTATTGAAAACATATATGTATAATTCTTGTGATTATCGTTTTTTTCGGAGTCGAGATTGCATTGAAGTTTGTTAGCAGAGTTCTTAAGAAAAATCAAAGAATTCTATTTTTGGAATCGATTGCTGCCTTAAATAAAAAAAAAAGAAAGAAAACATTACTCCAATCATTGTTTTTTTTTTTTTTTAACATGGATGTTCAGAACAACTTGCGTATATTTTAACTAATTTTACAGACTTTGAAATTAATAATCATGTAAATTTTTAATAATTATAAGGTTTGTAAAACTCAAATCAATAACGCAATTCTAAAACCTGATTATTTAAAATATCTAAAAATTATTTATTTATTTTTTTTTTTACAACTATAGCTAGTACTCTATGACATAGAATTCAACTCATATATCCCATAAATCAACAAGGACTGCCTTGTTTTTCTTTTGCTGTCAAAGCATGCCTAAGCCCTAATAGCTTGTAAAAAATTTAAAATTTTACAACAACAGCTAGTACCCTATAATTCAGAATTCAACTCATATGTCCCTTAAATCAACAAGGACTACGTTGTTTTTCCTTTGTAGTTACATCATGCCTAAGCCCTAATGGTCTTAAAAGTTCATCATGAATTGGAAATTGATGGCTACATATTTTTATTTATGCTAGGAGCAACAGGTGGACACCTACTACGATTTGATTGGTGTTAAAACTATTTAACTTATCAAGGGCATCCTATATTTTATTGTGTAGTGGTTAATACAATACCTAATTAAGTATTTTTACTATAGAGAATTTGATGGTGTAGGGGCAATGCAATGCAGTCCCTGTTTTGGCTCATCGATTGAATTATCATTTTGTTAATTTTTATATAAAAAAAATTTATTTTAAATTTATTTTTTTAATATTTTAAATCAGTTTAATAAACTAATTTTAAAAAATAATATTTACTATCGTTCAAAACATCCCGTCATGTAAGAACATAATTGCACAACCTCAAATTATTGTGTTAATTGAGGTGGTCTGTTAGTAACTCGAGAGTGTTTGGAAACATGGACGAACCTGTATTTTTAAAAAATTCAATTTATTTTATTAAAAATTAATTTTTTATATATATTTTAGATTGTTTTCATGCACTGATCTTAAAAATAATTTTAGTATGCTTGTCACTTGTACCACTATGTTCGACTTGTTGATTTCTAGGCCTTAAATCTTTTAGTATGTTTATTTGTTTTAGAAATATTATTATTATTATTATTTGGAGAAATTATTTAATAATCTTTGGTAAAATTGAAAGTGAAACTTACTGTGTAACTATCAACTCTCAATCTCTAATATAATTTTTTTTTAATGGAATTTGTAATTTTGACATGTATATTTTATTGAGAGAAAAAACTAGTTTTGATATGAAAAACTAGATTCTGATTGTAAAACTAATCAAACAATGTGAGAATTTCAATATTCAAATGCTCAGTCAACCATCTTATTTACCTCTCAATACCGAAACAAATAGTTGTAAATTGATCGTTGTCTCAACAATTCTTTTTAATAATTTAAATTTGCAAAATTGAACATATTTTTTTATATGTAGAAAATTAATCTATTTTTTTCATAGATAATTAATCTATCTGTTTCATACAGAATCTTCTCTAGAAAAAAAAAAGAGGTATTTTCTTACCTAAAATTGCCATAAATGTTTTTAAAAAAAGATAGCTTATTGAGTCCGTCCTGTTTATTTTTGCGTTTCAAAACGTTTTTAAAAAAAAATTAAAAATTTTATTTTTTTATTTGCTTTAAATTAATACTTTTTTATATTTTTATATCATTTTAATGTACTGATGTCAAAAATAATTTTAAAAAATAAAAAATATATAATTTTAATATATTTATAAATAAAAAAACACTTTAAAAAACAACAACAACTATACTTTAAAAATAAAAATAAAAACCTTTAAATCGCTAATCACCTTTAGAATCTTCAACATATATAGGCAAACATGAAAAGGATTCCACGTAATGTTTGCTACGTGCTTTCCTAGCCCTAGACTTCAATAAATAATAATAAAAATAAAGAGCCTAGCAGCTCATCAAGGCCATCATGTGCTCATGCTTCAAGCGAACATAGCCAACATAGGTACAAATGTCACCGTGTTGTTCGCATAATGTATCTGTATTTTTATAGGATAAAGTCTATATAACTCGATATCGACATGGTATGGGGCTTGATTGGACCACCTCAACACTGGAGAAATCATTGTAAGGAACAATAATTTAATTAACTATTCAAATACTTTATGGATTCTTACACAAATCATATAATAAACATCGTGCATCGACTATACTTTATGTGTAATCTCCTCATTGGAGTTATTTAGCCATGCTGTCCCTTTAGGCTAGGGTTCATGCACCTCTAAGCATCCCTTTCCCTAAGGTAAAAGCATAGTTACAATAACCAATTCCATTTAAAATCTGGCTTGTCAGTTAGGCTTTTATAGATCAGCAAGTTGGCTTGAGCTTTTATATATATATATATATAAAATTTTATTTTAGTTTTTTTTTAAATATGATATTATTTTAATAAAAAATATTGGTTAGATGTAAAACCTTTTCAGGCTAGGTTTTGAGTCAGTTAATCACTTGTTAAATAACTATCCCAACCCACTAGTCTAAACTGTTAAGTGAGGTTTCAAGATATGATTTATATTATCCTCTAACATACCTCCTCCAGTAAAAGTTTTTTAAGCTTGAATCTTGCACAGACTCACACTATCTTGTGTTTAATTTTTATCAAATAAATAAGGATGATGAGATTTGAACTCGTGACTACTTGGTCATTAAAACTCTGATACAATGTCAAAAAATCATCTCAACCCAATAGCTTAAGTTGTTAGGTAAAGTTTCAAGATATAATTTATATTATTTTTTAACATCACTAAGTTAATTTATTATGTTAAGTCAAGTTTTATAAAAATTATTAAAAATAAAATCGATAATCTAAAAACTCATAAATTTAAAACATCATAAAGTTTGTGGATATAAAAAAGAAGACAGAAATTTTAGAAAGAAATACATGCAAATATGCATAGGAAGCACCCGATGGTTGAGTGAGTGGGACATCCACGCGAGACAATGGGGAGGAAAAGGAGTGCTGAAGGGCAAGGTGCTCTGTGAACCTTTTGCCCTCTCTGTGCTCGCTGTGGTCCTTTTTATCAGATCTTTGATCTTTTTGTTCCGTTCTTGCAGAGGTTGCAATCATGGATACCTCCACATTTTGATGTGGATATGTATATTTATAGTCTTGATCTTCAACTTGATAATTTCCTATTTATCCATTAGAGGAATTGTTTGTTTGTTTGTTATTAGTTGTTTTTAATAGTATTTTGTATTTAAAAATAGATTAATATATATATATATATATTTAATATATTTTCTTTTTAATATTATCACATTAAAGCCATTGAAAAACAATAAAAAAAAAGATCTTGGGCACACCTCCAGCTCCAAGCAAGATTGCCTAATCTCCTTGTCTAATGGAACTTGAACAACAAGACTGGCGGTGATGATTTTCTTTCTTGGGAGGTGAGCTTTGTGAAAAAAATATTAAAAGCTAAAAAAAAAAAGATTAAAAAATTAACACAGAGATTGACATTTTGGCATTGGAATACCAAATCTTTTGATCTTTTCCTTCTAAACACAGTGACTACTTTGAGGGTCCCTTTTCGAGTTGTTATCTTTGGGCCACATTTCCTGGGCTTGATCCATGGATGGATGGGGTAGGCTTTCGATTTGAGCCCAATTTTGAGCCCTGTCACATTTCCTGGCATGATCATTTGCTTTTTTCTTAATGCTGGTTGTTTGTATAATATATTTTTAATAAAAGAAAGAAAATCTTATTTATGATATATAATTTCAATGATAAGTATCCCCACTTTATTGCATGATATAATAAGTTTGGGTTATATGATATTATAATTATAAAACCTGTTTGATTTAGCGAGTTAATTTGATGATATATTGATTTGGATTGAGTTTTATTTAAATTATTTTAAAAAATAAAATGATATTTTTTATTTAGGTTAATATAATCATTAATGTTTTTCCATATAATATACAATGCTCTCATCATTAAAAAATATACAAAAAAGAAAAGAAAACCATAACAATGAAACAATGCCAGACTAAAGCTTGGGTCATGGACTGGGTAGATTGACATAGAACAATAAAAATAACAATGTCTCATTTATTTTAAAATTAAAATAAAATTATTTTAAAATTCTTTTCAGAATAAAATTAGGTTTTGATTGGTTTAATGGTTCACCTGTAATTTTAAGTTAATCTGATTAGTTTTAGATTGAATTGTTTTGGACATTTCGTGTTTGAGAGTGTTGTTGCGGTTGCTTTATATTCCAAAACATATTAAAATAATATTTTTTTATTTTTTAAAAATTATTTTTGACATCAGTACATCAAAATAATCTGAAAACATAAAAAACATATTAATTTGAAGTAAACTAAAAAATTTCTAATTTTTTTTAAAAACGCTTTCAAAACACAATACCGAATACTATTAGGATTGGTGGAACGGATCCCAAGTAGAGTTGGTTTTAATAAATATAAGGAAAAACAATTATTAGATACCACATACACTTGCCATGTATATCTAATTTAGCAAGAAATAATGTTGTTGAAAATATGGTTTGGATGTTGTTTGAGGTTTTACTATTGATTGTTTTTTAAAAAAGTTTTATTAATTTTTTATTTATTTATTAAATTTTTTTTATATTAATATATAAAAATGATTTAAAAATATTAAAAATATAATTTATAATTAAAAAAATAAATAAATTTTAATAAAAAACAGTTTAAAATTCACTTTCAGAAAACGCCTTTAAGACGAAGATAATTTCCATCGTTGGACCATCTTAGCTGGACAACCATATCTTGCTAAACTCCATTGCTTGTCTTCATTAACAATGTCACATTGTCTATGACAACTGAAATTTTAAAGTTTTTCCTCAAACCAGGCAACTTTCTTGTTGTTTTGTTCTTTAAGAGAGAGGGATAGGTGGTTTTGGTAGGTAGCTAAGATCGAATTCTGTTTCATGGTTCGCTTTCTTGCGTACTTTATTTTTGTTTCTTTATATGTTGTCTGCAGCTTAGAGAGAGGGAGGGGATTTAGTTTGGTGTCTAGGGAGAGAGAGAGATGATGAATCATGAGTGCTGTCTAGTTATGGATGCATGGATAAGGGAAGCACAAGAGGCAACAAAGTTGGTGGAGGACATAGAAAGCAGAATAAAGAACAAAGACTTAGCCGAAGAAAATAGATTCAGAGACATTGCTCAATCGAAGCTAATTGAAGCTGGAGTCAAGCTTGATCGCCTTGAATCACTCCTTCATAACCCACCTTCAAAGCCTGCCTTGTATGTTCCATATCTTTCACATCTTCCCCTTATGAGTGTTTCTCTACTTTATTTTGAAACAGTCAATAATTTCTGTTTCTGCTAGTGTTTTACTGCTGTTTATTGATCTTCCATCTTCAATTTCTCAAGTGTTAATCTTCTGATGTTTGATATACTTCACTGTATCATTGAGCGATTAGTCCTATTTTCTTGTTGCCTTTTTGTAATTTGAGTTTCCGTGAATTACACTTCTGTAAAATGAATTAGCATTTAAAATGAAAAAATAAATAAAAAAATCCTGGATCTCATGAGTCAAATGGAAGGGAAATCAGCAATTATTAGTGGGTTTGAACTGAAAAGACTTTTGCTGTAATCTGTGTAACACTTGAAAGCATTCATCAATCTAGCACTCAATAAGCTTCCATAAAAGTAAATAATCTGTTGCAGCAGTGGTTTTACAGAACTAAAGAAGATTCGGAATTTCGATGGAAAATGCTATCGGATTTACAGCTAAGAACACGAACACTGGCTCTCTGTCTCTATACATCAACAAAGAGGTACAGCTGGTTTCATGTCCTCATTCCTCTTGAATGTTAGCTGCAGAAAAGTAAGGATCAATCTTAAATTGGTTTGATCTTGGTATGTGCATACAGGGCAGGAGGTTTTCTGGTTTCATCTACCACTGGAACCAGTAGAACAACCAACAGCCTTGATCAAGGTAACACTTTAAAATTTAATGTATGTGGTCAAGCATATAAATCTCATGTCACAGCATTGCTATTCTGCAACTTCAGTGAGAATAAACATACCGAAAACTTAGTGTTATTACCTGGTTATTTCTTTTACTGTAAATGATTGGTTAACCTTAGCCTTGAATTCCTTCATAACAAAACCGGGGCACCCAAAAAGGTACTCTAAATATAGTGGCATCTCTGATCAGATTTATGAGGAAAGAGTTGGCATGGTACGCTCTGGAGTTTGTCCAATCATTAGATCCGTTAAGCCTCCTTCATGCATTGTCTTAAGTTGATTTGTAGCACTTGCCAGTGACCCAAAACTCAGATATTGTACGAATTTTTTAAGATCAGGCTTGAATCAACACAAACTATTTAACCTTTAGGAGTAGATTTATTCTCCTCTTCAGTAGCTTTCAAGTTCAGCTTGCCGACTGCGGAGACACATCACAGTAACTTCCACTTTTCCATGTTAATTTTAAAAATCCCAACCAAACACACACTACACACTATCGTGCTCAAAGTTGGCGATTTTGATGCTTGAGAGGTCTTCCTTTCTATGCCTTCACAAAAATGGTGAAATGGCAAATATTTTAGCTAACCTATCCATGGTGTCCTACAGATCAGAAGAGGAAGTTGCTCTCCAAATTCGATCCAGAGCTGCTCACGCTGCTTACTGTAAGTATTGAAACACACAATTAGATGTTCCTAATATTCTCTTCTCATTAGGCTTTGACACTTTCATGCTGGTTCTGCTTCTCCTTGCAGTCAGAGGATACAACTCAAGATCAAGTGCAGGTACATTCCTTGAATATTCATTTGAGGGTGTTATACCGTTCAAATCTCCATTATTTTCTTGTTCCTATTATCATCATCATTTATATTTTCTCATATTTTTTTTGTGGATAAGCAGTTCAAGAATTCTGGTTCTTTTGTTTCAACAAGTTTAATCAAGAAGGTGTGCTGGACCTTCTGTTTGATTCTTGGAGCCGCTGCACTGCTATTTGTCTTGGTTATAATCTGCGCAGTAATATAATCTACATACTCTGCCTATTGGTTTGCTATTATAGTTTCCTCTTTACAACTTCGGAGCTGCAAGCTTTTTCATTCTATCAGAAAATATTTCCTTCATGTAATTGTTAATCGTTTGACATTTTAGAATCGAGGAGCTCTTTTATGGGGGCATGGAATGTATAGTAACATCGATAAGAACAGGAAAAATTATATCATTTATTAAAACTTCAGTCAATGTTAATGCTGTCAACCATTCTAATGCCTTTGAGAAGCATGGTAGGCATATGTCAAAAGGAGATTTTGTAAACTATGTCAAAAGGTAAATGCAGTGAAGACTAGTCTGGAAAGACAGGTTGTGAATTTGAGATGGACCACGCGTTAAAGCAGAAAAAGAGGTGATTGCGCTAGATGGGGAGTGGTGGTGGTTGAAGGAATTGGAGTTTTCCAGCAGCATTTATCAGTTGACTTATCAGCCAAAAAGTACTCTGCTGTCTGCATATCTTCACAGAAGCCAGCACCGACCTCCTTGAGAAAGAGTCCAGGAGATGAGCATTTTGACCAAATTATAGAAGAAACGTAATTCAAAAACCTGAGCATCTGGTCGTGGTACGCAAATTTACCACATAAGTGATTCTAAGAAATCTTTGTAGCCTTCGAGAAACGGCAGAAACCTGAAACAATTTGCCTAAACTAAAGAGCTTCCTGCACGTGGGGAAACAAATGTATATTTTGGATTGCAATCCAATTATAGAGAAAAATCAAATACCATAAATCAAGGATTTTGAATAATTGAAAATTGTAATTTATTTTCATAATTGTTTAATTGTATTTCTATTTATACTTTTTATTGGTTGATTTTATGTTGTCAATAAAGTTTCTCTTTTTTAGCAAACATTTTCGTGTGTGTGTACATAGTAACCAGGCCTTAATGCAAGTCCTTTTCGGCTCTGATACCACCTGCAGTTGCTCTTTTGTGTGGATATGGGTTTTTGGTAGTCCAAAAGACAGTAATAGATGAAAGGTTTACATCATCACAGATGGTTAGCTTGAGTTAATGTGCTTTCATTATAAAAAGATGGCTAAAATAATGCGCACCTAACTTTCATTGTTGGTAGTTGATTCTTATTTGAGTATTGAATTATCATTTGATGAATCTATTTATATATCAAAGAATCATCTTAATCTAATAGTTTTAGTTTAAGTTGTTAGGTGAAGTTTCAAGATATATTTTATATTATTCTCTAATATTTCTCCTCAAATGAAAATCATTTGGGCTTGAAACTTGCATAAGTCCACATTACCTTGTACTTAATTTTTATCAAATAAATGAGGATGGTAAAATTCGAACTTGTAACCACTTGGTTATTAAGGCTCTGATATCATATTAAAGAACTATCTCAATCCAATAACTTAAGCAGTTAGATAAAATCTCAAAATATGATATATATTATTCTCTAACACAATATTCTCATTGTTTGCTCTTATTTTTTTTTTATTTAAATAACCAGGTTCCGGCTTTATTCCCGTCATCCCAAGGTCTAGAAGTAACCTCGTCATCCGTTGTAAAAATTGAGCAATCTTTGTATCGTGAAGGACCTGGCAAAGATCCCTTTAGACCTGATCAGAGGACACCTGTGAAGAATTTCTTCCTTGCTGGTTCATATTCTTGCTGCTGCAGGTTTTGAGATGACAAATGGTTCATTTCTCTTGCTCTCATTTTCTCTCCTAGAGCAAGGAAGCTGGCCAAAGAAACAGATTCTTCTCTTGAAAATCTGTCACCAATTCACCATTATGCGTGTTTTCTCTAGCATTCCTGCCTAGTCGAGCATGAAATCTTCCGCCGAGCAAAGAGTGTAAAACAGCAGCCTTCACTAGCATCAAATACGCACAAAACAGTGTCCAACCATTGACACAAATCACAATAGCTAGAAATCAACATCAAAAGAGTAAAAAGCTTCAAAATTGTTCAAAACACAAAGTTGATTTATCATTTTTAATGATTCTTCTTTACATAACTGCACATCAACATTCAAAGGGCAAAAAACCATCATCCAACACACAAAAACATTAAACACCCATAACAAAGTCATCATTCAAAGCTCAAATCACACACAATGTCTTACTTTACTAACTCAAACCCATCCCCTGCTTCCTTCTCAATTTCACTCTTAGCAAACTCCATCTCTTCATCAAAGAAGATATCCCATTTCCCTTCCCACTTGATAAAAAAACTCAGTATCCTCAAAATACTTCACTCTATGCACACCCCGGCCGGCGTAAACAAATAATCACCGACACCCGGATCATATTTCGCTTTCTTACTCAAGTTCCACACTCTTTTACTCCCTTTTAACACCACCAAATCATGCCCAAATCTATGAATGATCTCGATAGGGTCCAATTTTCTGTTCTTCACCGGACAGCAGAGCGCGCACGCGCTTGTATTTGCACTTTCCTCTTGTTGTATAGGATTAGAATCTTTAGCACCAATTATTGGCATTTCTCTGAGCGAATTGCCCAAGATGCATTCTATTTCTTCGCTCCATGGTGGTAGAGGAGGTGGGGTTGTGGCGGCGGTGGAGGAGACGGATGTTTCGGCCATTGGTGGTGGTGGTGGAGATTGTTTTTGGTGTCGTGAAGGAGACAGGACAGCGGCGAACTTCGAAGAGTTACGAGTGGCAAGTGATCCTGTTGGATGAGCATCACCATATACGTATAAGAAAGAAGTTATTATTTCGAGTTTCTAAATCTAAAATCATTAAAGATTTATATAATTATTGATTTTAAAATTTATTCAAAATACACACAAACTAATTTAAATACTTATATTAATAAAAAAAATTATAATAAAGGACGGGTTAAATCTAAGATTCATGTAGTCTAATCATTTAGTGCATTTTATTTTATTTTTGGTGGAGAAAAAAAAAGTTTTATGTCACAAATTGCCTATATTTCTCTTTAAAGATCAACTTATTAAATAATCTTGAAGTTGTTCATCTTCACAAGAAATACTGCAGTAAAAAAAAAAAAATACAAAAAATAAATGAAAAACTTTAAGGATTAGTGGGAGTTGAATGAATTCAAAATTACCTCCATGAGAATTTTTTAACAGGTTCATAAACTTTTACTGTTTTTCTTTAATCAGAACGATAAAAATCTTATTAACACAACTACATGGTCAATTATGTTTGTTCCTTATTTTTTTTTAAATTTAAATGTTGAAATTAATACTTACAAAAATTATTTCATTACATATTTTCAATATCATGGGGTATCATAATATTACGAGAAAGGGCAGAGAAATAATACTGTACAAATATATATATATATATATATTAATCGTTGAAGAAACAAAATACAAAGCAGAGAAATAATTTATTACAAACAAAGCAACGAAAATTGAAAGGAACATAAGTAGAAACAATCACATACTAATTATAAAAAATCTTTTGGAAAATTCTCAGCCTGTCACAGTTGCTTGAGGCATTAGATCTTCCAACGTTATTTCGGAGAATGACTTTGGCAGCGGAGGCCATCGAGCAATGAGCTCCGAAGCTACTTGTCGCATGGTTGGCCTAGATTTGGGATTGGCAAGCAAGCATGCAAATGCTATTTTGATAACGTAGACCACACCTTCTGCAACTCGATTTTCAGGAAGTGGGATACGTTGGTCTATCACATCCTTCAACAATGCATGCTGGTTGATTTGTGAGCACGACGACGATGCAGAAAGAGATGAGATTAGATCACCCGGATGCATTCCCATTATTACTTCCATTGTGACCACTCCAAAGCTGTAGACATCGCACTTCTCGTTCACTCTCATCGTGTAAGCTAGCTCTGCAAAGATTCTGGTCATTTTTTCATAGTACTGGCTGTATCGTACTGCTACTATGACAATTTATTATACATAACCTTTAGAGCATCCATTTTCGTAGTCCTGGTTGTATTGTTCTGCTAATATGTCATCATGTTTTGGAGAGCCTCCAAAACATTCTGACATATAAACAGAAATTTAGCAGTTGATTCATATATATATATATATATGTATGTATATGTATGTGTACGTATATGTATATGTATGTATGTTAAGAATGAAATCAAGTATGTACCTGGAGCTGTGTATCCGAAGGTGCCAGCAAATGAGGTCCAGTTGGTTGAGTCAGGCATCAAGAGCCGAGCTGTCCCAAAATCCGAAACATGAGCCTCGTATTCCAAATCTAAAAGAACATTGCTGCTGGAAATGTCTCGATGAATGATTGGAGGCGAGCAATCATGGTGCAAATAGGATAATGCGTTGGCCACTCCTTTAACAACATTAAGCCTTCTATTCCAATCCAAGCCCATTGCCTGTTCTTCGCTAGATAAATTCATCTTCAAACTTCCCCTTTCTATGAAGTCGTAAACTAAAAAAGAGTGCTCTATTAATGAACAAAATCCATATAACTTCACAATATTTCGATGTCGAATATCTATCAACATGCGAATCTCATTTCTAAAAGTTTTCAAATTCATAAGCGCGCCATCTCTTGATGGGTGAAGTTTCTTCACAGCAACCACCTGACCTGTTGGCAACATTGCTCGATAAACAATTCCATATCCCCCTTTCCCAATGCAGTTATTGAAGTTGAAATTATTAGTAGCCTGGATGATTGTTTCATGTAGGATCTCTTCCTCATGGCCCCATACTACAAAACTGTGTGGACTTTGTCGCTCTCCTAAACAGGAAATTCTTTCTCTACTTTTCCGGTTGGGAAAGTATAAACACCCAACCATGATAAGTAGTAGAAGTAGACTGCCCAGGAGAGGAACAAGAATCAAAATGACAATTTTGTTGCTCTTTCTCTTAGCTACCTTGCTGCTGCTTGTAAGAAGTGTACAAGGCTTTAGACCACTGGCATTTCCACAAAGACCACTATTATTCATAAAAGCTTCAAAAGGAGCTTCATTGAAGCCTTTGATTTTGGGGATAGGGCCCTCTAGTTCATTGTAGGAGATGTCTAGAGTTGTCAAACTCACCAAATCTACAAAAGCAGCTGGAATCAAACCGGAAAGTCTGTTGTGAGAGAGGTTCATCGTTTCTAACTGTTTCAATTGCCCAATTTGTGATGGTATCTCTCCTCCCAGTAGATTCCCACTGAGATCTAGGTCTTCAAGAAAATGCTGGAAGCCTATCTCAGAGGGGATGCTCCCTATGAACTTATTATGACTCAAGTTCAACTGTAATAAATTCGAGCACTCTCCCAGTTGTTTTGGGATTGATCCACCAAGATTATTAGAAGCTAAATTAAGGGCACGAAGTTGAGATAGCATTTGGATTTCAAAGGGAATGACACCAAAAAGATGGTTGTTATGAAGAGTAAGGTTGAACAACGCCTTCAACTGCCCCAATTCTTTTGGAATTGTCCCCTTCAGGAGATTTGACGAGAGATCAATCATTTGTAGCCCAGTAGCCTTTCCAATCTCTGATGGTATCTCACCGGTGATATTATTGTTTGACAATTTTAGGCTCGCCAAGTTGTGAAAACCTCCCCATTTCCACGTGAGCTCACCAGACAAATCATTGTGACTTAGGTCCACATAGTTCAAGTTTGGGTAGAGGCCAAAATCTTCAGAAATATTCCCCGTCAATTGGTTCCATTCAAGCCTAACTCTAAATAGACTAGTACAATTTCGCAAGCTTTCAGGGATTGGACCAGAAAAGTGATTGTAGCCAGCTGTAAAATTTACAAGTAACCCACCACGGCACAAGTCTCGTGGTAAATGGCCAGTAAAATTGTTTGAAAACAATTGCAAACTCATCAAATGTGTGAGATTATTCATCTCGGGTGGCAGAGAACCATTGAGATTATTATAGGACAACCTCAATTCAACAAAGGATTCCCGTTGTCCTATTTCCCGAGGAACAGATCCAGATAAATTATTGACGCTCAGATCAAGTCGAGTGAGCATAGTCATGTTTCCAATAAAAGAAGGAATGGAACCAGAGAGTTTGTTATCCCAAAGATAGAGAGCAGATAGGTGTTTCAAAGTTTCAATTGAGGCTGGAATCAAACCGGTGAAATTATTTTTATGAAGACGCAAGTCAATGAGCTTAGTCATGTTCCCAATACAAGAAGGAATGGAACCAGAGAGTTTATTTTCCCAGAGAGAAAGAATTGTTAAGTTTCTTAGATTTATGATAGAAGAAGGGATCCAACCAGTTAAATCATTACTTGACAAGTCAAGGTAATTAAGAGACTGTAGTGATCCAATATTTGGAGGTATCAAGCCAGAGAGTTTGTTACCCCATAGATAGAGAAAGGATAGGTGTTTCAGAGTTCCAATAGAGGCCGGGATCAAACCGGTGAGATTATTTTTATTAAGACGCAAATCAATAAGCTTAGTCATGTTCCCAATAGAAGAAGGAATGAAACCAAAGAGTTTGTTATCTGAGAGATCAAGAATGGATAAGTTTCTCAGATTTCCAATAGAAGAAGGGATCGTACCAGTTAAATCATTACTTGACAATTGAAGGTCACTAAGAGACTGTAGTGATCCAATCTCTGGAGGTATCAAGCCAGAGAGTTTGTTACCCCATAGATAGAGAATGGATAGGTGTTTCAGAGATCCGATAGAGGCTGGGATCAAGCCAATGAGATTATTTTCACTAAGAATCAATTCAATGAGCTTAGTCATGTTCCCAAGAGAAGAAGGAATGGAACCAGAGAGTTTGTTTTTCGAGAGATGGAGACTGGATAAGTTTCTCAGATTTTCAATAGAAGAAGAAATGGAACCAGAGAGTTTGTTACCCCATAGATAGAGAACAGATAGGTGTTTTAAAGTTCCAATAGAGGCTGGGATCAAACCGGTGAGATTATTTTCACAAAGGTACAAAAAGTTAAGACTTGTTAACAATCCTATCTCAAGTGGAATATTTCCTGTGAAATGATTATCACACAAGTTTATATTGGTGATTTGCGTCAGGTTACTAATGTGGGATGGAATAGTTCCATAGAGTGCATTGTTCCAGAGATTGAGAGTGAGAAGATTAGGGAAGGATGAGAAGTTGAAACTATGAAGCGTACCTCTCAGACCAAAATGTGGAAGGCTGACATTCTCGACACTTCCAGAATTGTCACAAGAGATTCCGAGCCACTTGCAAGGGCTGCTGCCAACCCAAGAAGACAGGACAGATTGGCTGTGGTTGTCATCAAGACTTACTTTCCATTTTAGGAGAGCCTCCGCTTCTTTATTACCTTCAGCAGCTACATATTTGGCAGCACCAAATGAAGTTGCAGAGGAATTAGGAGGAAAGGCAAAGAAAGAAGGAAAGCACATTATAAGGAGAAACATTGAGACTGGTTTCTGTAGTAAGGACATCATGTCTAAGGGATATGGTTTGCTATGGCAGATAAAGATCGTAGGCTCCAATGATAGGTATTTATAGAAAAAAATAAATGGAATATTTATTGGAATTTTTAATTGTGAAATTTCCTATTCATCTTTGTTCTTATTTTACAGAATTTGACATATATACGTCAACAACAGTGACATCAGTTTTTATTGGGTGGAAGATTTGGTAAATCTTAGGAAAATTCATTTCCAAGTCCTATAATTTCTAAAGATGCTTAATTGTTGGCTCGTTGGTTTAATGTGAATAGGAATCTTTCATTCTGAGATTTCTAAATAATCTTTGTTCTACCTTTCCAAATCATAGGACTCCATGTGACATTGTGAGCTCTTTTTTCATAATATTGTGTTCCAATCCATTATTTTTAGTCCCTAATCACAGTAGTCTCCTTTTCTTTCTTTCCTCTAATTTCGAACCATAAACTCTTTTTTCTCTCTTTTTTCATCATCAACATAATTAAATTAAATATAAAAAAATTAATTGTTTTTGAAAATATAATTTTGTAAACACACAGAAATTGGAGGTAAAAAAGGGATTGTAACACCATATGCATGTCTGTACATTGACTCAGGAAATCTTCACGAGTGTATAACTTTCTAGATTTTATCAACCAACAAGCTATGCCTGTGATATCGTGGGTGGATCTAATGTAAGTTGTTTTCATGCTTTGTAAAGTGAAATAATATTAGAGAGTAATATAAAATTATTTTTAAAAATTTATATGATAGTTTTAATTTTTTGGTTGGAATGACTGTTTGATATGATATTAGAGTTTTGATAATTAAATAATTATGAGTTTAAATTTTAATATTTTTATTCTAATTAATAAAATTAAAAATAAGATAATGTAAATATATATAAGTTTTAAATCTAAAAATTTTTAGTTGAGAAAGTATATTAAAAAATTTTAATATTTTTATTCTAATTAATAAAATTAAAAATAAGATAATGTAAATATATATAAGTTTTAAATCTAAAAATTTTTAGTTGAGAAAGTATATTAAAAAATAATATAAAGTTATTCTTATAATTTTAAGTTGAAATGTTTCTGTAGAAAATACATCGCTGGTGTTACATCAGTCAAGAAACGTCACAACTTAGTCGTGTTAATTAATTGCTTATAGTACGTCCACTACATTATTCCATGAAAGCCTCGCACCAATAACCTATTTATCGTGCTCATTGGGACGAATGGACTTGATGCATCATGAAGTTGGAAATTCAATAGCTAGTAAACTCCCTTGGCCCCAGATTGTGCCCCTGGGGTTTCAGGAAGTCATGTTCTCTTTGTTTTTTCTTTAGTCTAGTCGACGGAACGGGTCATAGCCAATCAAAAGTTCAGAATATCAGAAATTTGTTGCTTGTCTTTATTCTCCAATTTATATAGCCCATAAATTTATCATAAATACCTGGTCATGATTTTGATTGCTATCATGTCCGTTTGTAATCAACCTTTTATCGTGGTCGGATGGTCCGAAACAGCTTTTCTTTGCTTAATGAATCCGTCATGAATTGTCACAAACTGTCACATTGTAAGATGTGGACTCTCTGTATAATTGCTTCGGGTTACTTCATGGTACATTTACGTGATCATGCAATGAAAGCTTCACCAACCAATAAACTGTTATCATGCTCGTTAGGGTTGAATTTTCAAATGATGCATCATGAAGTTGGGATTTGTGTAGTTAAAGATAACATAGTGTGGACATGATGCATCATGAAGTTGGGATTTCTGTAGTTAGTATACTCACTTGGATTATTGGACATAGATTATGATAAGGTGTCTCAATATACAACTTGTTTCCCTGCTGCAACTTGTGGCTGATTTGTCAAGGCTTTGTAAACAAACTCAACTAGAGTATTTTAAATTCTTGATAAGTACAAAATATACTTATGTTTTAATTTATTCTTTTTACACTAAGCTTTTTAATGTATTTTAAACTTATTAGAAGTTATTTTTATGAGTTTGACATCTCTAAGAGACTTCGTAAATTAATTGCTAAAAGATAAGAATTTCTATATTTTATGTTTCGGACCTTGCTTCTTGTGATAAGTTTTTCACCACGTTATAATTTCAAAATATGAACATGTGCTCAGTCAAAGTTAAAGTACACATACCAAACTTTCCAAAAAGGTATTATGGGAAGAAATCCGAGTTCGTTTGAAACTCTAATCAGAACTGCAAAATTAGGCTGTAATCCTACTTGTAGCAGGATTCTTTGCTTTCATACTATAGATTCAAACGAGTATATCTTGAGTCTAAGACATATAAATCATACAATTCAAAAGCCTCAAATCATTTTCACATACATGACTACAACTTTCATTAAGGATACCAAGTTAGATAAAATCATTTTGTAGGCAAAAATCCAAACGCAATATGAAGGACGAGATTGGTCTTATGATCTGATGAGGAAACTAACGGTGCCGAGCATCCCACTATGGCTGAGAGTTTGACATAGAAAAAATGGGACTTATGATCCAAGAAAGGTGTAAATAAATCCTACAACATTTCATGAATGAAATAATACAGCTGGAATGGTCGGATATTGCAAGAAACCAAGTCAGAAACAAAGTCTAAGTTGCAGCAGAGTCTAAATTATAGCAGAGTTGTGACAACAATATAGTCTGTTTTCAATATAAATTATGAGGGATTTAACCAATTTTAAGGATCAGATAAAGAAGAAAGGAATTAAATAGCATAAGGACTTCTAATTAGCCTTAGAATCCTGAAGAAATTTGGCAGCCAAGGGAGAGAATAGATAAAGCAGAACACTACTGAAATAGGAGCTCTGCAACATTCTTTTCTTTTCTGTTTTTGCCAATTTTTCGGTAGTTATGAACTAAACTTTGACTTTTGATTCAAGGGGAATAGACACCATCTTCATTATTAAGTTGTGAGAAGTAATGTTAGCATTGTAATTCTTTCATATTCAAGTACTTATTTATCCTTATTTCAAAATTATGTTATTGATTTTTATTCATGTTTATTGAATTGTTTTCAGATGATACATATGTGTATTATAAAATGTACTTATATAGGAAATATTATAGGCATACTCTTATGTTGTAACCTCCACCATTACTATTATATATTGCCCTACACATATATATAGAAAAAGGTTGGCTAACCAATAAGTTAAGCTTCCTAATTATTCTCAGCTTGGTATCAGAATCTTCTACCATCATAACTCTTCTCCCCCTCTCCCCCTTGCAGTTGACCTTCTCTCTTCCTCTCCTAAATGGATTCTACTACTGTTGCCGCCGCCTTCTCCCTCACCACTGGTGGTGCAGCCTAGCCGGCTAGCCATCTACAAGCTGCTGCCGGTGGTGTCCTTCCTTAATAGCAGCAACCTTCGCTTGCAGAACTAGTCAATGAATCCTCCTCGCAAGTTTTTATCGTTCCTCTGCACATTATGGGAACACAAAATTTGGCTATCATTGCTCTATCAAACACCCACCAATTTGTTTCGTTGAAACTTACGAATACAAATTATCTATTGGAGAATGCAGATGAAGCCCTATCTTCTTGGTCAAGGTGTTTTTCACTTCGTTGAAGACTTAGTGCCATGTCCTCCATCCCATGTTTCTGACGGTTCTGCTAGTTCTTCCTCTATAATTAGCCATTCTTTTCTTTGTTGGAAGCAACAAGATCAACTTATTTTGAGTGCTTTGCTCTCCTCTCTTTTCGTGGATGTGTTGCATCTCATGGTAGATTATCATACCTTGCAATGTGTTTGGAGCACTCTTGAGAAAGCTCTTGCGTCTTCGTCTAATTCTCGCATCATGCAACTCCATGGTTCTTTTCAAGATCTTTGGCAAGGTGACTCATCGGTTATTATATACATGCAGCAAGCCAAAGCGTTATTTGGTGAATTGGCTGCTGTTGGCCGGCCCATGTCTCTTGAAGACTTTAATCTATATGTGTTTTGTGGCCTTTATGGTGAGTTCAAAGACTTGGTAATGAGTATTGTAACCAAGGCAGAACCGTTGTCGTATACTCATCTTCACAGCCACCTTCTTACCTATGAATTTTTACATAAGAACTCCCTTCATTCCATGGACGCAAATCCCTCTCTGTTGTCTTCATCTCTGCTGCCGCAACCACCACTACTGTCAACACCATAGCCCTCTGCTCATCTTGCTAAGTCTCATCACATCTCAAATTTCAATTGTAATAGGGGTGTTCTCGTGGCAACTAGCGTCCCAACAACAACTACTATAATCACCAGAATAGGGGCTAATCAGCTGCTAACTGAAAGCCAAACAATTGGCAGCAGAACAAGCGCAATACAGGGACTGGACAATGGTCTGGACAACAACATGTCCGCTTCTAACTGTGCTCAAATCTTGGTCACACAACTCCTCATTGTACCCAGTTTCGTGACAGTACATAACAACCCTCTGCTCACTTGCTGTTGGGAATGTTTCTGTTGTGACTTGGTTCTCTGACACCAACGCGAATCAGCACGTCACACTTGATCTTGCAACTCTGACCGATTCTGCAACCTATCTTGGTAATGATCATTTGCATGTTGGTGATGGTAAGGGCCTTGGCATATCACATATTGGACATACTCTTTACATTCCCCAAAACACATTTTTACATTATCTAATGTTCTTCATGTGCCTCATATTATCAAATTGTTGTTATCTGTTCAAAAATTTTATCGTGATAATCATATTTATTTTGAATTTCACGCTTCTATATTTTATGTCAAGGATCTCATCACCAAGAAAGTTCTCCTTTCCAGTCAGAGTAATGATGGTCTATATGTCCTCTTTGAGTCTTCTGCCACATCAATTCCTCAAGCTTTTTGGTCTCCTTGCATCTCCACAACTGCCAACCTGTGGCATCGTCGTTTGGGTCATCCAATACCTTGCATTTTAAATTTGTTAGTTTCTAACAATAAAATCATATGTACTTCTAGATGTTCTCTTACTCAGTGTCAAGCTTGTTCATTAGGCAAGTCGTTGTGTCTGTCATTGCGACCTATAGGTCATAAAACTACTACCCCACTTGATTTAATATTTAGTGATGTTTGGGGTCCTGCCCAAGGTTGTTAAAATCGCGATTTTGACACGGCACAGAAAGTACTAAACAAACTCGGATCGTAAAAATGGATCGTAAAATCGTAAAATCGTAAGGAATTTTAAAATACATTAAAAAAAATAAAAATTCATGCTTAAAATAAAAATTCATACATAGTTCAAGGCTTCAAGCACCTTAAAATACATGTTTCAAATAAAAATTCATACATAGTTTAAGGCTTCAAGCACCTTAAAATACATGCTTCAAATAAAAATTCATACATAGTTCAAGCATCTTAAAATACATGGTTTAAATAAAATTCATACATAATTTAAGTAACTTTTCATTAATTAACAATTAACAAACTTAAAACAAATACTTTACTGGTGTTCAAGAATATGCACATGTAGCAAAACGTCATTTCTTTCCCTTTCTATCTTCACATAATTGCATGATAATTCCATGAGCATTAAAGTTGGGCAGAACAAACAAGATAATCAAGCAGATCCATATGCTCCTATGCAATCTCACCACAGATCTTTTAAGCACAAGATATTCCAATTGCTTACTTGTTGTGGTGTATTATGACCCTTTAGGACTGCAAATACTTCATTATCAAGAGGGATGTCAATAGATGGCCATTCTGACCAAATGAAAGCACTTGTTATCCCAGCATTTACCAGCACTTCCATTCTCGAGAAAGCCCGAGAAGATGACGAACACCAGTATAAGTTGAAGCAACATGGACTGTGTCTCAACAACCTTTAGCATGATTATTGATCAATCAGCCAATAACAATTCAATAGCTGCATCCCATAGTCAATGAAAATAATCAATCACAACGGAAAATCAACAAAAATAGCCTACTATCCATGTTCAACTAGTAATTCTCCTCTAAAACCATATTTTCCAAAAACAAATAATTCAACAGCTGCACACAAAATAAATTCCAATATATCAATCAATCACATGGGTAAATCAACAAAAAAGGAAAACAAACACTACTATCAATTTGGACCAGTGATTTCACTCTAGAACCATATTTTCATTCTAGGATTTCAAAACCTTTTTTAAGCTCTAAGCTCAAATAATCCACACCAACCAATTCTTTGTACAATCGATTTCCAACTCTAAAATCAAACAAACACAAGCCGTTTTGAAATCCTTCCATCACTCACAGCTTATTAACAGAGCAGAATCATCAAGTTAAACATAGCCCCCTGATCTATCAAAATTTCTTTTTGATTTCTTCCCACAAAATCAACAGAAAATAATAATAATAAAAAACCCACAAAATCCTCCAAATTTCTTCCCGATTTGAATAATTTCATGTTGCATATATTTTTTCTTATCACAGTCTACTTCTGGTCTATCAAAATCTAAACTTTCATCACCTCTAAATCATTAGCAAACCAAACCGATATTAAACACAATAATTATCAAGAAATTAATTAAATTTAGTTCAACTAATCAGCATATAACAATAAAAAGGTAACATTTTTTTCCAAAACTTTCTCAGCAACCAAACAAAATGACATTATAAATGGAACTTACGGTGTGGAGTGTAGACTATAGAGGAAGTCGTTGATGATGAAAAAAAAAAGATCGTTGCTAATGAAGAATGAACAGTCTGAAGATTGAAGAGCGCTGCCGCTGTTGATGAAGAGGAAACCGTGAGCCATTGATGATGGGGAAGAGGAAGCCGTGAGGCGTGAGTTGTTACCAGGAGAGCGCTGTCATTGTTGATGAAGAGGAAGAGGAAGCCGTCTCAGTGTTAGGCCGTGAGCTGTTAATAGAGAAAGAGATTAGATTTAGGGATTTAGAATTTTTCTTCTCTGTAGATTGTTTGTGTATCAGCAGCTGGAAGAGATGAAAGAACGCGCAAATCGCCAAATAGCCGCTGGACAGCTGGAGCGTGGAGGCAAAGGTTACGGGCAGTATATGTTTTCTGCCAAAATCGTTAAAACGGTCCTGAAATCGTGTTTTTACGCGATTTCATCCGATTTTAATGATTTCACCCGATTTCAACCCGATTTCACCCATTTTCGAGTTTTTTGAACGATTTAGCACGTTAAGCCTATATTGACTCGTAAAATCGTATGATTTTACGAGTTAAATCATGATTTTAACAACCTTGGTCCTGCCCTTATGTTTTCTTCTGATGGCTTCCATTATTTTGTTATATTTGTCGATACGCATACCAAACATATATGGTATTATTTCTGTGTTGCCAAATCTGATGTGTTTTCCATCTTTCATCGTTTTTAAACACTTGTTGAGCGTCAGTTTTTACTTAAGATTAAATCTGTTCAAATTGATTGGGGTGGTGAATATCTTAAGTTAAATAAATTCTTTTAGACCATTAGTATTCATCACCAGTTAATCTATCCTCATACTCATGAACAAAATGGCACCGTTGAGCGTTATCATCGGTATATTGTCGAAATTGGCCTCACTCTTTTAGGCCAATGTAGTGCACCATTATGATTTTAGAACTATGCTTTTGAATCATCAGTATATCTTATTAATCACATGCCTAGTCTTGTTCTGCAAAATAAATCTCCGTTTGAGTGTCTTTTTCATCGTACTCCTAATTATAATTTTCTACATACTTTTGGGTGTCTTTGTTTTCCCTTTTTGCATCCATATCATAATCACAAATTGGATTTCCATTTCTCTTCATGTGTGTTCTTAGGGTATAGCTCATCTCATCTTGGTTATCGTTGTCTTGATTTAGCATCTCATTGTATTTATGTCTCCTGTCATGTTCATTTTCATGAAAATATCTTTCCTTTTGTGAATTCTGAACATATAACACATTCATCAGTACCCTCCACATAACCTACACACCTCCCACCCGTGAATCCTCCCTAACTCTTTTAGCTTACTACTTCATAACCTTGCCAAACCAGCATCCCTGTTATGCCCTCTGTCGCACCCCAACAGACCCTCACTTACCCATAGATTCTGCAACCACTTCATCATCGTCCAACCCTGCCATACTATCACCATCTGCTTGTTTTTCCAATGATTATTATGCAGGAACATGTTCTCCATCGATAGATTTTCATGCTTACAGGTCTGCCACAGCAGAACAACCCAGTTTTGCAGCAGGTTCACCGGTGTCTGCTGTGCCGACCAGTCCCTCCACAGACTTTCCAACCGGCCTGTAGCTCTGTGTAGATCTCTCTTTTTGTAACCTCTCTAGAAACTTCTAGGTACATGCTCTTCTCCTCCATGATCAGCTGCTCGTCAACATCACATGGTCCTCTGTCCTAGGTAGCCAAAGACAACACTGTCCACAACAACTACAACCACCTCTGCTGCTTCCTTCAGTCAGGTAGTATCTCCTCCAACTCATGAACCACTTGTTTTTAATGATGCTAACAGGTATAAGGCATGGCATAGTGCTATGTGCAATGAATTTCAAGCCTTACGCGCTAACAGAACTTGGACCTTAGTGCTGTTTCACCCTTCGATGAATGTTGTTGGTAGTCGGTGGGTGTACAAGATTAAACACAGAGTTGATGGCAACATTGAGAGGTATAAGGCGCACCTAGTTGCTAGAGGTTTCACTCAACAAGAAGGTATTGATTACTCTGAAACCTTTAGTCCTGTATCATACAGGTGACCGTCAGATTAGTCTTCTCCATTGCGGTCTCGTGTGATTGGAAAATTCATCAGCTTGATATCCATAATGCATTTATCAATGGCATTCTTGACAAAGAGGTCTGCATGAAACAATCTCCAGGTTTGTAGATTGCATAAGTCTCTATATGCTTTAAAACAGGCTTCGCTGGCTTGGTACACTCATCTAAATGACTTCTTGCTATCAGTTGGTTTTCGCGCCTCTAAGGTGGATACCTCATTATTTATCTTCTTTGTTGGTACTGATATTTGTTATCTTCTAGTCTGTTGATGATATTTTACTTAGGGGTAGCAACTCTCTTTTACTTCAATGCCTCATACAGTTGCTGAGCTTAGAATTTAAGCTTCGTGACTTAGGTACTGTTCATTATTTTTTAGGCATTTAGGTTTAGTCTACTGGTATGGGTCTTATGCTACGATAGCATAAATATACACTTGACATCCTCACTCGGGCTGGTATGATATCTAGCAAACCTATTGATACTCATATCTTTACATCCAAAGCTATCATATTGCCAGATCCTTTGTTTTCTGATGCTATATGCTTTTGTCAAATAATAGGTGCTCTACAAAATTTCAATTTATGCATGCTCCTATAGATTCTCATTGGGTTGTCGTTAAACGCATTTTGTGTTATCTTAAGGGTACGACAACACATGGCCTACATATTACTCGTAGTTTTTCCTTTGTATTACATAACTTTATAGATGCAGATTGGGCATGTAATATTGATGATAGAAAATCTACAGGTGGTTATCTTGTGTTCTTTGGTCAGACGCTGATTTTGTGGAAATCAGGTAAGCAACGTATATTTGCTCGCTCCTCTACTGAAGTTGAGTACAAAGCCTTAACAGATGGCACTGTTGAGGTTATCTGACTTCAATATTTATTAATAGATCTTTAAATTCTGTATGTTTCTGCTCCTATCATTTGATGTGATAACCTTGGTGCCACTTATTTATCTATGAATCCTGTTTTTCATGCTTGCACAAAACATGTTGAGGTTGATTATCATTTTGTCCGAGATAGAGTTGCGAAGAAGGAGATTCAGATTCGTTTTATTTCCTCTTAGGATCAACTTGGAGATGTCTTTACTAAGTTACTTCCTACTACTTCGTTTATTGCTTTTCGTTTCAAGTTTTAGGTCGATCCTCCACCCTTAACTTGAGGGGACATATATAGAATGCACCTATATAGAAAATATTACAGGCATACTCTTATGTTGTAATCTCCATCATTACTATTGTATATTGCCTTACACACACACACACACACGTATGTGAAAAGGTTGGCTAACCAATAGGTTAAGGCTCCTAATTATTCTCAATGTTGTAACCTATTTTTGGGTCCCCGCACAAAAAGGAGAAAATACAAAAAATTATATTTGGAAGAAAAACCAAAAAAATAATAAGCAGTGAAAAGAGGATGCCAAAGCGCCTAGAAAATGACTAAAAATTGGTTGAGGAGGTTTAAAAATAGAAGAATTGGAATTTGATCGTATATCGTTGACTGATGAGGGCCCGACGAATAAAGAAAATTCAATTTGAGAAAGAAATGTCCAAAATCAGATGTTTATTAGACACAATTAAATTTATTAAAGGTTTAATTGAGTTTATGAAGTTTTTATTGCAAGGAAAATTGATTTTTGAAGTCAATTTGGGCTTTAATTGGAAGTAATTAAAGTTCTGGGGTCAAATTATAATTTTTGAGAGTTGATTTGGTCAAATCAGGGGCTTAATTGTATAAATATTAAAGTTTGATGGCCAATTAGGGATCTAATTGAAGAAATCCGAAACCAAGGACCAAGCTGGAAAAGGCGCGTAAATAGAGGTACTGCAATTGACTGAATCAGGGACCAAATTGAAGGAATTTGAAGTTTATTAATCAATTGAGGGTCAAAATACACAAATTCAAAACCAAGGACTGAAGTGAAAAAGACGACCAACTTTAGGGCCGACGTTTGAAGTTTGGCAGGGATGCAATTGAATTGATTCTTAAAATCAAAATTGCATTTGAGGACTTAAATGAAAAAAGGACAAATTGAGGATTGATTTGGAAGTTGACGTGTTTTGGCACCATTTTTTATTTAAATGAAATGGCGCGTTTTGTCCAAAATGACGCCGTTTCATGTTAAAAGAAGAAGAAGAAGAAGAACAAAACAATGTCGTTTTAAGCGACACTGTTCCTTCTTCTTCTTCCTCTGGACGTGCAGCAGGGGAAGATAACGCTTTTGTTTTTTCTGCTTTACTTCTTCCTGCTAGGGGTGATCATTTTCGGTTCGGTTCGGTTTTTACCTTTAAAAAACAACCAAACCAGAAGGCAAAAAAAAAGGGACCCAAACCGAACCAGAACCGGTCCAAACAGACCGGTTTCGGTTCCGTTTGGGTCCGGGTTTTTAGGCCTAAAACCGGAAAAACCTATGGTTATTTTTCTGGCTTCGTAATGGGCTTTTAATGGGCTTCGAAATGGGCTTTTAGTGGATTTCTGATGGGCTTATAATTGATGTTAATAATATCTAATTTTCTTATAAGATTCCAAAGTATATTTAATTTTTTTGCCACTAAATATTCATTTATATTAAATTGTTATTGTCAATTTTGTGTTCAATATATTTTTTACCTTCCTAATTTTTTTCTCCTGCTTCAAAAAAATTTAAATAACACACAATCACACATCAACAAGTTAAAATCCAAATTAATCCAAATTACAAACCAATGCCTTCAAAGGGCTTAAAAAAAACAACAAATAACATTATAATAAAACTCCAAGCCAAAAAAATAAATCTTCATTTGCACATCATCTCGATAAAAAAGCACATCAAGAACATTGCACTTTCAACTCCTTTTAAAATTCGTTATTGAAGCATCGTCTCAATAGTGCCACTTTGATACCTGAAATTCAAAATATAGAACTATAACATGATAAATTAAATTAGAAGATACAAAATTAAAAAATAGTATTTTTACTTAAATGCATCAACTTGTGAACTAATTATCATCTGTTGCTAGATGCAACTTTCCACTGAATTCTACAAAATAAAAAATTAAACATGTTATAATAAAAAATAAAAACGCGCTAATTAATAAATTATAAAATAAAATGTGTAAGTTTATAAGAAAAATTACCTCCTTCAAGATTTTCATAGGTTTCAAAATCATTAATCAAGGTTCCATCATCAGTTGGAATTGGTCCATGATGCAACCAATTTTGACAACAAATAAGTGCTTGAACTGTTGCTGGAGATAGAGAACTTTGAAATTGGTCGAGTATACGACCACCTGTACTAAAGACTGATTCAGAAGCCACTGTGGATATAGGAATAGCCAGAACATGTTGTGCAACTTTTGAAAGTATCTTATATTTTGAAGCATTAATCTTCCACCAACATAAAATATCTAATTTATCATCATTAGGATCTTTACAACCATCAATCAAATACCTCTCAACCTCATTTCTATTTTCCATATTATCTTCCTCCTGTAAGTGCCTTTTGAATCGAGCTAAAGTATTAACATCTACCTCTATGTCATCAATAGCATCATCAACATCTTGTGTATGCCTATTATCTTCCACCACTTCATCGGCTTTCAAATAAAACTCATACAAGCTCACCAAATTATCTTTCACCTTCTTTGTTAGCAATTGTGCTTTGTCATAATCATACAACTCACCAAAACAAAATTTCACATATTTCAACTTAAGACGTGAATCCAAAACATTAGCCACATATAATAAAAAATTCTGATTTGCTTCACAACCCCAATACTTCTCAAACTTTAACATCATGTTTATCGCCATTCCACTTAAAATATTATCTCTACTTTTACACAATTGCAACAAGTTTGTATGCATGTAAATCAATTCATTGAAGAAAGAATTTGATGTGACATGCAACGAGCCAGAAAATCTCAATGTAACCATGTAAAAAATCTTTAAAAACTTCAGCAAAGTTCTAGCATTTTTCTAATCCTCCAAACTAGGTGGCCCTATGTTTTTTTTATTCCCCTTTGAATCAACCTCCAAAAAGTAACTCATATACCTAGGTTCACTTTGACCTAACCTCACAAACACCTTTTCAAACTTTTCAGCAGCTTCTAACATAAGATAAGTTGAATTCCATCGAGTTGCAACATCCAAACACAATGATTTCTTACACTCTATATGCAACTTTTCTACACACTTCTTAAATTCAAGTAGCCTAGAAGGTGAAGATCTCACAAACCTAATTGCATTTCGAATCTTAACAATCGAAACATTAATCTCTTTCAAGCCATCACACACAATGAGGTTTACAATGTGTGCACAACATCTAACATGCAAATGTTCATTTGACAATATATTCGTTGGCCAATCTTTCATCACATTCTTTAAATATGAAATAGTAACACTATTAGAGCTTGCATTGTCTACTATAACAGTTAAAAGTTTATCAATCCCCCACTCTAACAAACAATTCTCAATAACTTGACCAATTGTCTCACCCATATGATTGGAAACTTGACAAAAATTCAGAATTCTTTTATGCAAATTCACTCATTATCAATCCAATGAGCCGTTAAGGACATATAGTTAATGTTTTGGATTGATGTCCATGTATCTGTTGTTAAGCATAATCGTTGACCCTTAAGAGCACTCTTTAATTTTTCCTTCTCTTCAACATAAAGTTTCAAACAATCTCTCATAACAGTGAAATAAGAAGGAATGTCAAATCTAGGCTGCAAGGTCCTAGAAAATAATCTAAATCCCTTACCCTCCACAAAATTAAAAGGCAACTCATCAATTATAACCATTTTTACTAGTGCCTTTCTGCATTCATCATAATCATAACCTATTGCCTTAAGAGTTCCCACACTTCGATCTCCTAATTCACCCCCTGCTTTATTAGGTTCTAATACCAAATTTTTTTGCTTCTTATCAACCACAAAAGGAAACTTTTTGCATACTTTTAAATGACTCCACATATTACTTGTCCCATTAACAATAGTATGGCATGCATAATCCTTTCCACAATAATTACATTCAGCTCTAGGGGTTGAAGGATCACCATCAAGTTTTGTAAAATGATCCCAAATTTGTGACTTTTTTTTATCATCAACATTTCTTTTCCTTGATGTAAGGACTTGAGGTTGTTTACCTTTATTATCCGTGGCAGATCCTACAGTAGTTGATGTTGGGTTAGTGTTTGAAGCTGGGGCATTAGTTGATGTTGGGGTAGTGCCAATGGATGAAACATTTTGATTTTGAAGGTTTTCCATCTGTAATTAACAATTAAGGACATGTTAATATTTTTGCATGTTGAACTCAAAACAACAACCAACAACAATGAAGAACTCAAAAGAAATCAGCTTCAAACAGTACAAAAACACAGTAATGTTGCAGTAACAACACATTAAAATCAGATGTTGCAGTAACAACATATATTAAAATGATAAAATCAGATGTTAAATCATAATAAATCTTCTAACCAACTATCATATAAATTATTCATACACATCTCAAATATGAATTTTATAGAGAAACTGTATGCATCATTATATAACCACAATAAAATTACATCCAAGAAATGCAAAACATCTACAACAGAATCAATAAAAAAGTGGGTGTGCTAACCTGAAGTTAAGGAAAGGCAATATTGTATACTTGTAGGAGGAATTTTTACTTGGTCGACAACCTGAGGCAAGATTGAAGTTTCATTAGCGATAAATATCAAAGATTTGAATAAGAATTTGCCATATAAATAAAGAGCACAAATCCAGCAGTAGTATAGCTTAGGTGTATATGTGCACACGCACACGAGATAGAGACACACAGAAAGAGAGTTTCACAGCCATTGCAAATAAAAAGATAGTTCATCTTCCCAATACATAACCTCTATGCTTGCTGGTTACTACTGAAATTGGGAAGACTAAAGTGTCTAGAAGAAATAAACAACATTTTTCTCAAATAGATTATAGAAGAAAGTAAAACAAGGCAACAAGCTGCATGTCTAAAATAGAATGTCCCCACTATATATCACCAAGCCACTTGAGTCAATTTCTTAGTTGGATAGTAACACAGTAAGCCATCAAGATTTTGAGGGAGATTTCAGATTAGATTTGAAATTAGACAAGATAAAATTAAATTAAATTAAATAGAACAGAACATAACATAAATGAAATGAAAGGGTTTCCCATCGTGATTTTTGGTAGTTGACTATGCATATGACCCACATATAAGTATACCACGCTAAGCAGATGGCATTTTTTTCTTAATAATTCACAATTACTAATTAATGAACATGCAGATCAAAAGATAATCATGTGAACTTAATTACATTTTCAACTTTTCTTTTCTTTTCTTTATTTCTGTTCTTGTTTGGCTTAACCATGCAAGTGAACTTCAGGATGTCATCAGTATAACTATAAACCTTGTTGGCAGTTCCAAATTCCAATCTACCAGTGAGAAAGAAAAGAAGGAAAAAAAAGAGGACATACTGTTTGCGATTGATCGTCTTCTGAGAATCTGACAGGGACAACGATTCCAATTTCCTTTCCAGATTGTGTTCTTTAGTCCAAATTTATTTTTACATTGTTTAAAATAATTAACAATTTAACACATCAAAATAGAAAAATAGAAATAATATAAAATCAACAAGCAACAATTAATTAAATCTGTAATTACATGACAAGATTACCTGAGCGATGTAATCGGCTTTGATACAAGCAATAGGTTGAAGAAGCTCTAGAAGCGGTAACAGTTTCGCCACCTCACACGCACGGCGGTTTCTTTCGAGATTCAAAGAATGGTCGTTCGAAAATAGCCTAAGCCGAGTAAGCTCGTTGACTGGTGAAGAGGAGGCGACTGTTAATGGGAGGGGGCGGGGCGGTTGTTAATGGCAGTAGGGGTGATCGAAGGGGGCAGCTGTGTCTGTGAATGAAAATTGAAAGGGTTGGAGGGGAGGGGGCGGCTGTGTGAAAGGAAAAGAAGATAAATTGAAAGTGCTAGGGTTGTTGAAAGGGAAAGTAATGGGAGGACTTAGGAGGCGGCTCGCGGTTTGGAGTTGGACCGCTTGGTTTATTTATTTTTTCATTCCTAAACTGAACTGGTTCGGTTCGGTTTGGCCAGTTTAGGCACACCAAAACCAGAAACCGAACCGAACCGGATATTTTCCTAAATATTTTAACCAGTTCAATCGGTTTTGTTTATCATTTCGGTTTTTTCGGTTAATTTTTTTTCAGTTTTCTCGGTTAAATCGGTTTTCCGGTTTTTTTGCTCACCCCTACTTCCTGCCTCTCTCCCTCCCCGCGTGCTCTGCCAAAACCCAAAGCCCGATGCCCCCTTATAATGAGAAACCCGGGGGTCACGCCCTGCAATCCACACCCATTGGCCACTTAGCCCGGCGCCGTGGCAGGGCAGGAAGGCCTCGCTCCCCATGCGCAATGATAGGGCGGGGATGAGGTCGACCCCGCTCCCCTTTGCCCTATAAATACCACTCTCAACATCAACACAAGAGGAGGGGAAAAAGAAAGGAAAGAAAAGAGACGTAGAGAGAAGAGAGAGAGAGATGGAAACTAGAGGAGAGGAAAAGAAAGAAAAAGAAAACCGATGGAAGGGGTTTGAGAGAGAGAAACAGGGGAGAGCAGGGAGTACAAAAGGGGAAAACACTTGACAATGAAAGAAGAGAAAGCAAAATGAAACACTAGAGGAGAGGGAAGGAGCAGTAACCTTTCTCTCCGTCGTTTGAAACAGCAGCACCGCCGCCCGGAGCTTCTATCCGTGAGCCACGTTCTCAGCCAGACCAGCAAAGCACCGCCTCCTCCGCGCCAGGTAACTCTTCTTTCCCCTCCAACATCTCCTTCATCTTCGGCTTCATCATCCTCCTGCATGCAGAGCGAATAATCGTTCTGCATGCAGGAGGATGGGAGGGGGGAAATAATTACCCCCCCATTTTCTTTTCTGGGTCGGGCCAGTTCTGGCCCAGCCCTGATGTTTGGGCCGGGTCCGGCCCAAACCCAAATAAACAGAGAGGAGTGTTGGGCCGATATCGACCTAACCCTTTTAGGCTGAGTTCGGCCCAGTTAGCTGGGCCGGCCCAACCCCCATAATTATAATATTACATATTATATATATATATATATATATATATATATATATATATATATATATATAAAATTCTGAAAAATCCTTTCAAAAATTTGTGATTTTCCCGCATATTTTTTCATCAATTTTGCTTAATATTAATTTGTATTTTTATACTGTAAAGATACAAATCCGGTATTAAAATACCCGATTTTCATCAAAACATTGTAAAAAATTATAAAACAAAAAAATATTTTGTTTTCATGCATACGGCCAAGTCTCTCAAAGATAAGAAAAATCATCACATCGTATTTTCATACAACGAAAAAAAATCATATTTTTTTATACATGAAACACACAAAAAAATTTTAAAAAATATGTTTTAGCATGCATTTTGGCTATAATAATAAGTTTGTTAGAGCTATGAGTACTAGGCCAATATTTCAAAAATTCCAAAAAAAAATATTTTGTTTTCTTTTAGTATTCGGGATTACAAATTTATACGTAAAATGTATTCATGATATTAAAAATGTAGTTTTTTTTTTTATAGATGTTAGAACAGTTAGGTTTTTTACCCGATAAAATGAGGACCTCCTTACTGAGGAGGACTTTTCTTAAACCATAAACGGACCAACAATTAGAAATACAATAATACCTTAGCTTTTTATCAGACAATCAAACAATGCAGCTTACCTTAGGTAAGGCGTATTTGGGGTGCTAATACCTTCTTTTTATGCAACCAATCCCCGTATCCGATCTCTGAGACCAGTTAGGGTTCCTTGTGACCAAAATACTAGGTGGCGACTCCCATTCTATTTTTCCACAGATAAAAGACAAGAATCCCTTGTCTCCCTATATTTGCTAGATACATAGATTGAAGTGGAATATTCGCCTCGACGCCGCACACGTGCGACACTCAACTATTTGCTTTCTTGTTTCTTTGATTTTTATTCATGTTTATTGATTTCGTTTGGTTTTTACAAGGATCTATTGGTGATTATTGGATGTAGCTGTTAATGTCAGAAGGATAATAGTCTTATGACATGTTAAGACAGTGGGTCGAAAATTGTTCTATGCATGTATATCTACACTTAGGATTAATTATCTCTGCTATTTATATTTATTTTTTCTTTAAAATAAATCTAAAAAATAATTAACAGGATATTATTGGTTAATTACTCTCTCTGCAGTATAAAATTTCCGATGCCCGTGGTATCATGTGTGGATCTGTTGTAAGTTGTTTTTGTGCTTAATTAGCAAAGTTGAAGAGATCACTAGCTAACTAGTGTTGAATCAGTCAAGAAATGTCACAACTTGTCGTGTTAATTGCTTCTTGTTACTTCATAGTACATCCTTAGCATTATGCCATTGAAGCTTCACCAGCCAATAACCTGTTAATCATGCTCACGGAGTAGATGCATCATGAACTTGGAAATGCAACAGTTAGTAAACTCCCTTGGCCCCAGATTGTGCCATGGGGTCCCAGGGAAGTCATGTTCTCTTTGGTTTTTCTTTAGTCTAGTGGACGGAACGTATCATAGCCAATCAAGAAAAAGCAGCTTTTCTTTTCTTTTCTTTTTCCTTTTTTTTCCTGTGCAGCTTTATTGTGGTTTTCTTTGCTTTCTTTTCTTTTCTTTGTTTCTTTACTTATACAATGAATCCGTCATGAAATGTCACAAACTGTCGCATTGTAGGCCTCTCTGTATATGCCATGAAAGCTTCACCAACCAATAACATGTTTATCGTGCTCATTGGGAACTTGCTAACGGCGTAGATGCAGCATGAAGTACTTGGAAATTCAGTAGTTAGTATGCTCCCCTTCATTAGCAACAGATTCCGGTGTGGGTTCTCGGGAAGTCATATAAATCAAATGAATAGAAAATGTTAAAGATATTCATATGAGAATATCTTATATAAATTAAATTGAAATATATTACGAATATCGGTTCAAAATAATCCAAATGACAAATTCAAAAAAAGTTAAAAAAAAATATAAAAATCCTAACATTGAAGAAGGATCGATGAAGAAAAAAGACAGAATTCAGAATATATATCTTTTTTTTATTTATTAACACAGTTATTCGAGCCAGCTTGTTCATACCTCGACTAATTTCACGGGCTCTGAAGTTAATGACCATATAAGTCTTCGGTGGCCCTGAAGTTTGTGGGACTCGAACTAGTGAATTCTAAAAAGCAAACTCAAGACCTGACCAGTTGAAATACACCTTTCAAGTTTCAATATATCTATCTTTAATTGTATAAGTAGAGAAACAAAGAATTTAACGAATTGAATTAATCTGTGGGCTTAACAGAGAATCGTTCTTAGATTTCAAGAATTGTTTTATATTTCTCTGTAACATCATAAACAGAAAGATATTATTGAAAACAGAAACTCATTCATGCATCGAGATATTGATAATAATGATAAAGTATTCATGGAAAACGTTTTATGATGAAATTATAATGTGTACAGTAGTTAAGTGGAGCCACAATGTTCAACCTATCTATTCTCACATCCGACATGTGGGCTGTTGTTTTCCCTGTCTTTTTCTACGACCAACAGGTAATAATTAAAATACAATATATATATCCGTGTCGATCATATTTTCTTTTAATAAATTTATAGATGTGGTCAATTATAGTGTGATTCATGATGAATTACTTTAATTGCAGGTTGATTGGTTATACTTTCTTTCTTTTGCAATTGTAGGTTCACGGGAAGTCATATAAATCAAATCAATAGCAAATATAAAGATGTTTAAATGAAGTGATCTTATATAAATCAAATTGAAACATATCATGAATGCAGGTTCAAAATAAACCGAATGATTAAATTAAAAAATCCAAAAAAAATACAAAAATCCGAACATTGAAGAAGGATGAAGAAAAAAGGCAAAGAATTCAATATATGTATCTTTAATTGTTAATTTGGTTTAGCACACATATTTAGATTATGTATTTTGTTACAATTTTTTTAAAAATAATATATTTTGAAATTTTAGCCATTTTTTTATTTTGATAAAAATACCCTTGACATCAACCAATATTTTTTGTTGCTGGAATCGGTTCGAATCAATAATTTTTTTTAATATTATTTTTTAACGAGTCTTTTTCATTCAAGTACTGAAAAATATGGAAAAATAAATTTTTAAATTAAAATAAATTTATTTTGTGAATATCAGATCGGACAATTGTTTTCTTTGTTTTTTCTAATATTTTCTTCATTGAATTCTTTCAATTTGACTAATTGGTCATTAATAAGATCATATATAAGGAATAATGGTACTGGAAAATTAAAAACGAGAGTTTTGATTCTTAAGAATCATTTCTGTTTTTGTTTTAAAAATATTAAAATACCACCAATTGGTTGTCATAGATTTTCAAAGACAAACAAAGTGGCGTTAAGAAAATTGGATTCTAACCGTTTGATTACCTTTAAAACTGTGTTACAACATGGACTTAAGTGTCCATTGGGATACACATTTGTATGCGTTTCAAGCATATATATATATATATATATATATATAAAGACTGCAGCTAACTGTGTAAAAAAGGGGCCATAGGTATTATCTATTAGAAAATAATATAAATTATATTTTGAAAATTTATCTAATAACTTAAGTTATTAGGTTGAAATTATTCTTCGACATGCTCGCAGCTTCAAAATTATATTAGGGCATCAACACTTTAATTGCATGAAACAAAATAACTAAGCCGAAGAACCCTACCCACAAGGAAATGAACAAAACCCATGAAAATGATAATTTAGTTAATGTGAGGAATTACAAATGATTCAATTAAGGGGTACTTGACGCAAGTCATATAATACATGGTGGCAAATAGTTACTAGCAAAATGACCTTTTTCTTGCAAGAAGAAGCCATGCTGAGGAGAAGCAGAGAGAGGTATCAAATTTGTTTCTTGTTCTATTCAATTTCATTTTGCAACAATCTGATATATATATATATATATATATATATTAAAATTGAAAAGGTTGCTCATGTCTAGAGGCCGTGAAGTGTGGGGTGGGAGTAGGACATTAATCGTCAAGGTAAAAATCATTTAGGAGTTGTTTTTAGCGATACGTTGTTTCATGGAAGCATGTTCTTAAGAAAACATCGCTTCGTGTACCACAAAAAAATAGCGTGAACGTTATCATGTTGGGCAAAGTTTAAGAACAGTTTGATTAATTGAATCCAGCTACTAAAAAGTTGTTTGCATTACAAAGTTGTTTACAATTATTAGAATATTATACTCTTGTTTATGTTGACTTGAATCTAACCTAGTCTTCAACTCGCTCAGTTTCCCGCGCATCGCAGCAAGGCCTGATCCGTAAGGAACAGTAACCCATTGTCCAATTCTGGTCCATGGAAAATGAGGGAACTAATGTGTAAAGAAAGGGATGCAAATTTGTTAGGTTTGCCTAGAAAACGTAGCCAACAGAGCTGAGAGGTTTGGTGCATTTTAATCTCGAAACTGAAAAGACACACACATATATATTTAACAGAACTGAGAGGCAACTTTCTCCAAGCAACCAAGGCATCCAACCAACGCAAGTCCCAAAGCAAAGGGTGGAAACATAACCAGTAGTTGTTTTAACTAGCTACGTACAATCCTATTCTTTATTGCTCTCTTCCTTTCACACACACACACACACACACACACCCTTTCACCCTAGAAAGTTTGATTATAAGAAGCTTGACAAAAAATTGTAATTTTTATGTAATTCACCCTAGAAAGTTTGATTATAAGCTGCTTGTAAACCAAAGAAAAAAAAGAAAATGGATAAAAAATTATAGTTTTATATAATTCACCTTAAATCTATTTTTTTTTTATTATAAGCAACTTGAATTTCCTTCATAATTGGATAACAGGCCGTAATTGAACATCTATAGGAAATCTAAATTAGGGATTTTATTTTAGACTTTCATTAATCTTTCCTTTTAAAGTTGGAAGTGAATGTTAACTTCGGTTTCTATTATTTAGAGGAAGCCAACCTTTTCCTCATCAAGTTTTTTTTTAAAGCTTCATTAGGGGCTTAATTAGTGAATAATTAAGTTTGGGAGCACAATTTAAACTTAATTGAGAAGATTAGAATTTTAAGAGATCAAATTTAATTTTTACCAAGTTAATTAATTGCAATTAGAGGCAAACTTGCAAGAAAATTAGAGTTTTTAAGTCAATTAAGGGTTAAATCGAAAGATTTCACAACCAATGATCATTTTACAAAAGGCGGCAAACTATAGGGGTTTAAATCATTGAAACCGGTGGTAAAATTGAAGAAATTCAAAATTTAATGGTCAATTAGAGGTTAAATTGCATAAATATCAGAAAAGGACTAAAGTGCAAAAGACCATAATCCAGGGTTCAAATTGAAGTTCAGAAGGGGCTTAATTGCACTAAATAAAAAATTTAAGGTCAACTAGGGGTGCAATTAAACAAATGTGAAAGATGAATGACTAAATTGACATTTGACAAAAATCTCTAATTTAAACCAAAACAGCACCATTTTGTAAAAAATAAAAGGACCAGATGACACATTGTCTGGTCAATATTCATTATCTTCCTTGTTTTTAGCTGAAAAAGCTACATGGATGGCTATTTTTTATATACATTTAATACTTCACAGGTCTATGAAAATTGACAATACCTGAACTAAAATAATCACCTAACAACCCTTTATATCAAGATATAGTCCGTTCAAGCCGAGTGACATTACAACAACCCCAACGCCGGCCTAAAGTGGCCACCAAAATTGATAATACATGGTGGCAAAATGACCTTTTTGTGTAAGAAGAAGCCATGCTGAGGAGAAGCAGAGAGGTATCGAATTTGTTTCTTGTTCTATTCAATTTCATTTTGTAACGATCTGATCCCAAATAATATATATATATATATATATATATGTATGTATATATATATATATATGTATGTATATATTTGGAGTCTAATATAATAATATCTATAAATCATTTATTATCCATTAAATGAAGTAATTTTTTTTAAAAAATCACTTAGATTAATATTCATCAAATTTGTATTAAATTATCATGTCTTGGTGTGAGTGTTTAGAAATATAATAGCTTTTGCTTTTCAAAACATTTAAACAGAGTATTTTAAAAAACCAAATGTTAAATTGATATAGTTTTAATGTTTTTGAATGATTTTTGATATATTAATATTAAAAAATAAAAAAATTAAAAATTATTTCAATATATTCTTATCCAAAAACTTCTCACCACACTATTATAAATTCAATACCAAACAGACATAAATTTTGAAAAAGATATTTTGTGAGGAATTTTGTGCAAAGTTTAAGAACTTGATTTGTATTATATGATAGTTTGATTGATTGAATCCAACTACTAAAAAGTTGTTTGCTTTACAAAGTTGTTTACAATTATTAGAATATTATACTCTTGTTTATGTTGACTTGAATCTAACCTGATCCGAAAGGAACGATAACCCATTGTCCAATTCTGGTCCGTGGAAAATGAGGGAACTAATGTGTAAAGAAAGGAATGCAAATTTATCAGGTCCTTGCTTATGTATTGACTTTGGTGGATCCTTGTTTCCAGGTAAAGAAGAAAACGAAATAGATTGCATAAAAAGATTGTTAGTACAAGTACAGAGTGTATTTAGAGCTTGAGATTGTTTCTTTATTTTTTAAAATTTATTTTTAATTTCAGTACATTAAAATAATATAAAAATACAAAAAAAAAATTAATTTGAAATAAAAAAGTTTTTAGAATTTTATGAAACTATGTATTTGGGAGTGTCTATAGAGGTGTTAACATGAACGGCACTCATTTCTTAATCCCCTTATAGAATAATCCCAATGGAGTTGGCAAAGTTGAAAGTATAACAGCAGGAGCTGCTAGATAAAGAATTCATCTGGCCTACCAATTCATCCTGAGAATACAACTGAATAGAGTGACAACAAAAAAATAAATATACCCATTTCCATAAATAATATCAGCCTCTAATTGCTTCCTACATCATAAACATATTATTATTGAATCTGATTCTGCCAATATCATTAGCTGGATGAATAATCCTCATAACAGGTCTTGGATTCATCAAAAACTCTTCTCTTCAGCTCAGAGGCTAGCTTCATGTTTTGATTCAATCACCTACACTCATTCTTACCGGGAAAGTATTCCATGGTGATTTCGCAAAACACCACCTATTCCAGAGGGGCCAGGTTTTCCGATAGAGGATCCGTCAACATTCCATTTGAATCTATTAGTCATAGGGGGAGACCACATAACACCAGTCCTCAAAGTTTGAGAAATAGTCCATCGAATCAGACCTTCGACGGATCTTAGCAAATCTGAAGAGGAGTAGGGAAAATCCGGTTCTATAGCCTTTAACCATAAGCAAAGCCGAGTAACAATAAGGAAGAACATAGTATCATAGTTTGGGATCTTCTGCTTAAATATCACATCATTGCGGAGAAGCCATATAGACCATGCCACAGAGAAGAACAACATCACCCATGCTTTTTTCTGAAATTTGCCATAAACCAAAGAGTCTCACTGAGAGAAGAGGTTTGCCAAGTTCCTTGGACAACACCAAGCTAAGCCCCACCAGTTGATGATTTTGGACCAAATGAGCCAATGCTTGTAGCAATGTGTTGCTACCCAATTTTTGACCCATGTTTTGATAAATTTTCAGAAAAATCCAAAAATAGCGAAAAAACATTGAAAATCCAAAAAATACATTTTTTATACATTTGTATCGTTTTTAGCATTTTTAGCATCGTCTCAAAAGAATTTAAATTTTCAAAGACATTTGAAACGCGTTCAACTTTTCACGCGTCATTTTTAAAATCATTGATTTTCCGTATTGAGTCGATGTTGATATTTGCTCGCTTTCAAAAATACAAAAAATAAGAAAAATCAAAATTTACAAAAAAAAAGGAAAATAGAAGGAAAGGAAAAGTTGAGGGACTAGTTTGAAAACCTAGCAAAACTTTTCCTATAAATACCATGCTATACTGAATTTTCAAAGGGGGGGTCAATTTTGTAACACTAGAAAAAAATACAAAAAATACCTAACCCTAAAACTCTATCTCTACCAAGCTTGCCGCCCCTCCCCTTTGATTTTCTTCTTCCCTTCAGCAGCCGGCAACAAACCCACAGCCCCCTCTCTTTCAAAACCAAACCGGAGCAACCACTCCGTTCCCCCAAGCCACAAATCTTCCCTCTCTCACCTGAAAAACCAGTCAAACCCCGAACCCGTCGCTACCCACAGACCATACCCACATTCCCCCTGCCAAACGCCATTTCCTTTCCTTCTCTTCCCCAGATCGGTTCTTCCCTCTCAACACAGAACAGCTTTTCCCTCATCAACAGCCACGAACCAGCTCCCCATCACTCTCTTCATCTGACCCGGATCCACCCAGACGCCGTCCCTCACCTGTCTCAGCCGACCCATCGGCCTCCTTCAACCAGCAGCGAGCCCCAACCGCCGCTGCTACCACCAGGAGAGGAGACCATCCTTTCCTCCGCCTCAACACTGCCAGCAACCTCTCCCATCTCCACTGCAGCTCCAGCAGCCGCAGGTGACAGCAGCAAAGAGAACTGAAGCCGACGATCAGACCAGCGGATTTCTTCATCTCCGCCGGCCAGACCCGACGAAAACCTAGCAGCCGGCGGCCCTCTTGGTCATACAGCCGACCACCTGAAACAGAAAAGGAGAAACAAAAGGAAAAGAACCGATCTATAGAGAGGAGCAGATCCGAAACGGAGAAAAAAGAGAAAGAGACGCAGATATGAAAACAAAGTAAAAAAAAAAAACTAAAATCGACTGCCTGTTGTGTTTTTGGGTGTTTTGCAGGTCACACCGGCGAGGACGGGAAGAGGGGAGGAAGCTGTGGCTGACCCCTGCTTTTTCCCGGCGTTTTGTGCGGCGGCGCGGCGGAACCTGACGCCCGCCAGTGGCGTGGCGCGTGGAGGAGACGCGCCGCCACTGTTCCTGCTGTCCTTTGGCTTCACAGAACATGGTCCCAGCACTGCTATGGATTTTTGAATGGCTGTTTTTGTAATTTTAGAATTGTTTGATGTAATATTTGTTTAGTTTTGAGTTTTTGTAATTTGTATTTTGTAAACATGGAAGAAAAAAAAGATAAGGAAAAGAAAAGAAAAGAAAAGAAAAACAGTGATAGTGTATGTGTGTGTTTGTATGTATTTGTTTTTATGGATGTTTTTTTTTATGATAAAATTGTAAAGATTAAAGAAGAATTTAATATTTTGATTGGATCACGGTCAGGAATTATTAACTTATACGTAAGTTGTATTTCTAATATCCGATGAAAAAACAATTATTAAAACTTCTTTAAGCACATCAAATTCATGAAGCAGCTTACCTCAGGTAGGGTGCGTTAGGGTTGCTAATATCTTTCCTAACCACAACCAGTCCCTTACCCTTGAATCTCTAACAAGGTCAGTACATCCGGTTTCCTAGTAGCCTTCAATAAATTACTAGGTGGCGACTCCAACGAACCAATCAATCAAAGCAAAATGACAAACAAAAAATCACCAGCCGACGCCACGGATTTTTCCGACGCGACGTGAATGGCGACTCCACTGGGGAAGGTACTGTTTCTGACAATATTGGACTAAGCTTTGTGTATTTGATGTGTTTAAGTTTTTGTAATTTTGTCTTGTTTTATTTTTGTTTTATCTATGTATTTTTAGAATTGTTTCATGCATCACCTGTATTTATTTTTTAAAGCACACACAAGCTTCTAAGTTAGGTGGTGAATTAGCGATCTGCCCTATGACTATTGGTCAGGGTTCAGATGCGTGAAAAACCGAACTCATATCTGAGTGCCTGCTTGGTAATGGTGGGTAGACGTACCTTAACTATTCCTTGCAACGCCCCCATACTGTCTTTACGAAGAACGTCACTGGGCAGATATGAGACCCTTTTGAGACCAGGTAGAGAACTTACCCGTGTTCACATAATGAATAGAACATGTACTTAGGTTGTATGTGCTATTTTTATTTGCATCAGGGCAAACCCTTCTTGAAGCATCTTGAACTCAAGACTTGTGGGTGACCTAATGGCCGTCACTCAGAAAATTTTCATTGTAGAGTTTGGGCAAGAATCAAGATTCTTGTTTCATCATACAAGAGTTACGACCATATGTCACCCCTCGAAGGGCGAGTTCATCATATAGTTTACATGTTCATACATTTATCATGCATGTACCGGGTTGAAAGATAGGTTCTCCCACACAAGCTGTGCTACGCGCGAATGAAGAAAGATGATAGAAGCAAAGAAAGTTGTCGGAGAGAGGCTCATTGTCAAAAGGAAGTAAAGGAAGTTGATAGCATCAGAGGTGAAGTAGCTAGAATCAGATCTGCCTGAACAAGTGTAGAGCATCAAATGGAAAGGGAATGTCTGCACAGTTTTCTGTGGGAACGCCGCTTGTCCACGTCCCATTGAAGCTGCACCTCCTTTTCAGTCATGAACAACAACAATGGCTTCAGTCATCAACTAATGACAACTTTTGTTCTTGGTCAGCTGCCCTGTTAATCGTTAACCGCCTCCACATCTTTCAATGGCACCAAATAACTACTAGCTTCTGTGCATGGTGCATTAGCCTTCTTTGAAGTTACCCCAACTGTGAGCTCAATTCCAGTTCAGCAGCACAAGATGTAAAAAAAAAAAAACCCGTGATTAGACTCTGAACTTCTACATTGCAAAGCTCTCTCTGTATAGATTTATTTGTGGATCTGCCAGTGGGGAATGCAAGAGGGGATGCAGTATTTTCATACGCTATAAAAATTTGTCTCATCAGTTTCAGCAATGAAACACTGGAGTAGGCCGAAGAGTCAGACCTAGTCTGAAAACATGAGCAGTCATCGAACTTTGACGTGGCAGAGCTCTCTCCATAAAAAACTCGTTTGTGGCTCTGCAAGTGGGAAATCCAAGAAGGAATGCAGTAGTTTCAGATCACCTACAATTCTCTCCTACCAGTGTCAACATGAAAATACAGAAGTAGAGAGAAGAGACATGACTAGACTGAAATACATGAAGAAAACTGAAACTTCAACAGAGCAGAACTCCCTCTACAGGTGTCTGTTTGCTGCACCGTCAGTGAGGAATCAAAGAGGAGACAAAAGGGTTTCAGATTCATCAGTTTCTCTTCCAATTGAGACAACGCGTGATCCCACACGTCGGCAGTGACAATGCTGCAAGTCTCCGGGTGCTGCCAAGATTACCTAGCTACTGGAAGGTTTCCAACAATTCTCATACAACCGCAACAACATTGGAAGATTGACATGATGTTGTGAGGATTGCCAAAAGAATTGAGCTAGCTGTCAAGATGGGAAAGATTGAAGGATCTGCCATGGATTCCAGAACTGTGAAGAGATGAATCAATAGAAGACTCTGACAGTGGGAAACCTTAATTATGTGGTCGAACCAAGTCTCGTTGTATCATCAACCACTCTAATATCTTTGCCTAAGATATACATTCCTTTCTCATGTGAAGTTTATTTACCAGCATCTGCCAGATTCCAGACTTTTACCTGACTCCGACAAATCCCATGCAACCACTGTTTTCTAGGTGGTATAATCCAGAAAAGAGATGTGATGTCATGGTGGGGTCCTCAGCTATTTCAATTGAACAATTGCAAGAATCGAGTCCGGAAATTGGTGAGCAAAAGACGAGAGGAATCTGTGAAGGAGCTTGTCATTGATCATTTTGTCGCCAGAACATCCTCAGAATGACGAGTGATCGAAATTGCTCGGTAAACACAGATATTGCCAGAATAGTTGATCCAAGAAGGGCGTTGAACTGTCAATCATGTTGTTATGGAATTTTTGTCATTCTGCATTTTGTTTCGGGATCACATCTCATCCTTGAACGAAACATGTCTTTTCTTTGTCTTTTTGTTGTTTTGAAATCAAGAGATGCTTCTTTCAAAGGGTATTTTGACAAAAAACTTTTTTTTTTTTTGATCAAACTCCAACATACAAAACTAAAGCTAGTCAATCCTGAAGATTACAAGTATTTTGATTGCAGAAATAACTTGATGCTTGAAAATGACATGAGGTGACCAAACAATTTTTGAACTCATACTTCCTGAAACTGAACCACACATCATATAGCTAGTTTTAGCAGTATGCATAATGACATGTAGTGGATTCAATAGTTATGGACTCGTGAATCATGATTCTTACAAGTCCAAATCATTACACTGGACGAGGTCAAAATTTATCGGTTCTAACCGACCTTGCTTGAAATGAGAAAAGGCCATCTTTGTTATCCTTTCACGTTTCTTGAAATATTATCCCTTGCAGTCCCATTTTGAGCCTGGTAAAATATTTTCTTTCAAAAAGAAACCTTGACTAGGATCACACCCCACACTGGGGGCAATGAGAGATATGTTATTAGGAAGGATAAGGACACTGATAGAATCAATGATAAAAGAAAGGCTTAGAATAAAAGCCCAATGATTGAGAAAGGGAGAACAAGAAAAGCCATAGATTGAGGGCCATCCAAGAAAACTTTGAGGAAGGTTATGTAAAAAAAAAAAAAGTGGAAATGAAGGAGAATGCCTATCAATTCTAAGAGGGGCAAAAAAAGGTTTCAATGGAAGAAAGACACAACAAATGCCAAAAGTCAACACCAAAAAAAAAAAATCAAGTTTCATGTCTTTTGGTATGTCTAGGATAAAGCTTTTAGTGTCTTCAAAATTTTTTAGATTCATTATTCATCAGAGAAAGTTGGATTTGCATTATGACCTATGTTAAGAGAATTCTGATATCTGAGATTAACAAGGTTATATATCACTTTCTCTACTATGACAACAAGAGAAAGAGAGTTGATGAATAGTTGATGTTGATCCTAGGTCTTTGAAACCCTCAAACACCTTTTGAGCCTGAATTTTCCTTTCCTTCATAGCCATGAACCATAGCCTGCATTATGTGCTTTTAAAAGCCCTTTTTGATCAAGTAAGCAATTTGAACCGATAAATGGCGCTCTCAAAACTTGAAGAGCTTTTCCATAAGAGTCGTGGCTTCATGAATTAAGCTATTGGTTATTATGCATGTTGATAAAATTGGTGCTAAAAAAAAAAAAATCTTTCTTGATGAATCCTCAAGTTTTGACTTGAGCTTTTTGTTTTCCTTGAAATTCACAGAAGATCACCTCATCACAAACCATCAAAAGATATACCCCAAAATCAAAGTCTAAAATGGATACAAAGAACCATGAAAAAAGTCATTTTAAACTTACAATGGGTCATTTCTGTTTTCAAAATACAAGACAATCAAAGGACTATTTTGAATAGTGTGTGTTGGGTCTTTGACCAAAAAGCTTGATTTTCAAAAGATCTTTTCCAAAACTGATTTCATTTCAACAATTAGACTTGAATTGACATGATCTTTGAAATATGAGAGTTGATTCCAGAACAAGAAAGATTGTTAAACAACAAGAACATCGACCGAATTTGCAAAACCCTTGACAAGAATGACATCAACATTTCTCGACACTCCTTGAAAAGTTGACCACCTGGAGGCAATACAGTGGATCATGGGTAGGAAAACAAACAGTATTCAGATCAGCTGGGGGCAAAGAAAGATGATTAAATGAAGAATCGATGAACGAAGGACAATGTGGTTCAAAGAAAGATAATCACTGAAAGAGCACATTCAGATCATACCGGGGGCAACATTGTTCAAAAACATTCCATGATCTAGTGAACTCCAGCAGCAATTGAAAACAACGCTGCACTTGAAGGGCATTTCATTATCATCAGCTTGGGTTGCCCTCTGAAACATGGCTATGACTCCTGACAGATGTTATCAGGTGAGTGCATTTGAATGAACATCGAAAGATGCACACCACCAAGACTGATTGTGGGACATCTATTCTGAATCTCAAAAGCGCACTTCACCGCATGAACATGGGTGATGAACATCATTGATGATGCCAACGCATTTCCTTTCATGATCTAATTTGACAAGCTGAGAGGAATCCATAGAGAAGAACATTGAGCTTACAACGACAAGCTATGAGATGCATGTCTGGACGACTGGATAATTTCCATGAAGACTGGTGATAACATTGCTTGAAGAGTATTGTTTCAGCTTGAGGCAACTTTATGACTGATTGACAATCATGATGGTGTTGGCACGATGCGCACAATCAATGCGATAACAATTCTCAAGATAATACAGAGGATGAATGATCGGTTAAGATCTTCATGATGAATCAAGCAACACCACACTAGGGGGCAAAGTCAAACTTGATAAACAGCGAGAGCAGTAATCGTCATGGACAGCCTAGATTGGGCACTGCACTTACAACTGAGTGGATGGCTAGCACACGAATGAGTCAGTACATGGGAAGGACAAGTAAAGCTTTGGAATGCAAACAAAGGCACCCTGTGATGATGGAACATCGAAGAGGGGGGACCTATATTTCGAATCAGGTAAGGATGCATGCATGTCAGCTAACGTTAAAACATTGTACATATTTTTTATTTTGTCGTAGGAAAAATCCTCAATGTAGTTTAGCAAGATTGGGGACAAAAAAAAAACAAAAAAAAAAGGAGAATCATTAAGCTGATAATGACAGAGAATCATGGTTGTGACCTTGAAACGGGAAGAAGATGAGATAAACCTTATTGTTAGGAAAATCTCAAAGAAATGAAAAGATCAACCTTGCAATCAGGAAGCATCGAGTTTTCAAACCCTGCGATCAAGAATTATCAAGAAGCACCAAGTTTTCCGGCCCTTCTTCTATCATCCCTTCAGGACTTCGCCAGGTAAGTCCCATTTTTCACACTTGTCACATAACATCTTTCACATGGGTAGGTCACCCATAATAATGAGACCGCTTCATAGTTTTCTCATCTTCCATCTGGGTAGGTCACCCATTACAATGAGACCGCTTCATATTTTTTCTATCCTCCACCTGGGTAGGTCACCCATAACAATGAGACCACTTCACATTTTTTCTATCTTCCACCTGGGTAGGTCACCCATTATAACGCGACCACTTCACATTTTTTCTATCTTCCACCTGGGTAAGTCACCCATTATAATGAGACCGCACTTCAAATTCTTTTCATTTGGGTAGGTCACCCATCATAATGAGACCGTTTTCCACATTATTTTTCTTGGGTTAGTCACCCATACAATGAGACCATCATTTTTCTGGGGTTCGTCACCCATACAATGAGACCACCATTTTTCTGGGGTTCGTCACCCATACAATGAGACCACCATTTTTCTGGGGTTCGTCACCCATACAATGAGACCATTATTTTTCTTGGGTTAGTCACCCATACAATGAGACCATCATTTTTCTGGGGTTCGTCACCCATACAATGAGACCATTATTTTTCTTGGGTTAGTCACCCATACAATGAGACCATCATTTTTCTGGGGTTCGTCACCCATACAATGAGACCATCATTTTTCTGGGGTTCGTCACCCATACAATGAGACCATCATTTTTCTTGGGTTCGTCACCCATACAATGAGACCATTTGTTCCACATTCTTTGTTTTGGTTTAATGAGGTCGCCAGATGGGATCTCATGTAGCTTTGGTTAAAGGGAATCGCCAGATGGGATTTCAGGTTAACCGAGTTACGTAACATCTTTTAGTTTTGGGTTTAATGAGGTCGCCAGATGGGATCTCATGTAGCTTTGGTTAAAGGGAATCGCCAGATGGGATTTCAGGTTGACCGAGCTACCACACATTTTTTAGTTCCAGTTGAATGAGGTTGCCAGATGGAATCTCATGTAGCTTTGGTTAAAGGGAATCGCCAGATGGGATTTCAGGTTGACCGAGCTACCACACATTTTTTAGTTCCAGTTGAATGAGGTTGCCAGATGGAATCTCATGTAGCTTTGGTTAAAGGGAATCGCCAGATGGGATTTCAGGTTGACCGAGCTACCACACATTTTTTTAAGTTCAAGATGAATGAGGTCGCCAGATGGGATCTCATGTAGCTTTGGTTAAAGGGAATCGCCAGATGGGATTTCAGGTTGACCGAGCTACACACATTCTTTGGTTTTGAAAAAGGAGATCGCCAGATGGGATCTCAAGTTAACGAAAAAAAAAAGAAAGAAACATTTAGAGTTTTTCTTTACAAAGCTTACTATGCGAAACATTGAGGAGTTTTGCTTCGTAAGCATTGTAAAGAGGGGGCATCTGTTGCTACCCAATTTTTGACCCATGTTTTGATAAATTTTCAGAAAAATCCAAAAATAGCGAAAAAACATTGAAAATCCAAAAAATACATTTTTTATACATTTGTATCGTTTTTAGCATTTTTAGCATCGTCTCAAAAGAATTTAAATTTTCAAAGACATTTGAAACGCGTTCAACTTTTCACGCGTCATTTTTAAAATCATTGATTTTCCGTATTGAGTCGATGTTGATATTTGCTCGCTTTCAAAAATACAAAAAATAAGAAAAATCAAAATTTACAAAAAAAAAGGAAAATAGAAGGAAAGGAAAAGTTGAGGGACTAGTTTGAAAACCTAGCAAAACTTTTCCTATAAATACCATGCTATACTGAATTTTCAAAGGGGGGGTCAATTTTGTAACACTAGAAAAAAATACAAAAAATACCTAACCCTAAAACTCTATCTCTACCAAGCTTGCCGCCCCTCCCCTTTGATTTTCTTCTTCCCTTCAGCAGCCGGCAACAAACCCACAGCCCCCTCTCTTTCAAAACCAAACCGGAGCAACCACTCCGTTCCCCCAAGCCACAAATCTTCCCTCTCTCACCTGAAAAACCAGTCAAACCCCGAACCCGTCGCTACCCACAGACCATACCCACATTCCCCCTGCCAAACGCCATTTCCTTTCCTTCTCTTCCCCGGGATCGGTTCTTCCCTCTCAACACAGAACAGCTTTTCCCTCATCAACAGCCACGAACCAGCTCCCCATCACTCTCTTCATCTGACCCGGATCCACCCAGACGCCGTCCCTCACCTGTCTCAGCCGACCCATCGGCCTCCTTCAACCAGCAGCGAGCCCCAACCGCCGCTGCTACCACCAGGAGAGGAGACCATCCTTTCCTCCGCCTCAACACTGCCAGCAACCTCTCCCATCTCCACTGCAGCTCCAGCCCGCGGTGACAAGAAGAAAGAGAACTGAAGCCGACGATCAGACCAGCGGATTTCTTCATCTCCGCCGGCCAGACCCGACGAAAACCTAGCAGCCGGCGGCCCTCTTGGTCATACAGCCGACCACCTGAAACAGAAAAGGAGAAACAAAAGGAAAAGAACCGATCTGTAGAGAGGAGCAGATCCGAAACGGAGAAAAAAGAGAAAGAGACGCAGATATGAAAACAAAGTAAAAAAAAAACTAAAATCGATCGCTGTTGTGTTTTTGGGTGTTTTGCAGTCACACCGGCGAGGACGGGAAGAGGGGAGGAAGCCGTGGCTGACCCTGCCTTCCCGGCGTTTTGTGGCGGGCGCGTGAACCCACGCGCCGCCGGGCATGGCGGGCGCGGAGGAGGAGACGCCGCCACACTGTTCTCGCTGTCCTTTGGCTTCACGAACATGGTCCCAAAGATCGCTATGGATTTTTGAATGGCTGTTTTTGTAATTTTAGAATTGTTTGATGTAATATTTGTTTAGTTTTGAGTTTTTGTAATTTGTATTTTGTAAACATGGAAGAAAAAAAAGATAAGGAAAAGAAAAGAAAAGAAAAGAAAAACAGTGATAGTGTATGTGTGTGTTTGTATGTATTTGTTTTTATGGATGTTTTTTTTTATGATAAAATTGTAAAGATTAAAGAAGAATTTAATATTTTGATTGGATCACGGTCAGGAATTATTAACTTATACGTAAGTTGTATTTCTAATATCCGATGAAAAAACAATTATTAAAACTTCTTTAAGCACATCAAATTCATGAAGCAGCTTACCTCAGGTAGGGTGCGTTAGGGTTGCTAATACCTTTCCTAACCACAACCAGTCCCTTACCCTTGAATCTCTAACAAGGTCAGTACATCCGGTTTCCTAGTAGCCTTCAATAAATTACTAGGTGGCGACTCCAACGAACCAATCAATCAAAGCAAAATGACAAACAAAAAATCGCCAGCCGACGCCGCACGGATTTTCTGACGTGCGACACAATGGATAAAAAGGTGGTCGACCATTTCTTCCTAAACTAGGTAGATAGGACAGTTTGCAGCTGAGGTATCCAAGATGCCTCTTCTAACTAACATGCTACGGGTGTTGATTTTGTTGATGATAGCCATCCAGCAAAAAACCTCTACTTTAGGGGGGACGATACCTCTCCAAATCCCCCTAAAGGAGAAGACACTGTTCAATGGAGGACTGGGATTTAAAAGCCCACAGAGAGATTTAACCGAGAATCTTCCTGTGTTATTGGCTTTCCAGACAAGCCTATCCTCTGTTTCTTTGTCCAATTGCACCCTTGACAGAATAGCGTATATTTTAGCAAGAAGTCCAGTATTCCTGCCTCTCAAAACTCTATTTCAGGAGAAAACCCAGCACCATGCATGACCGTCCGACATTCCTATCTTGTCTAGGCTGGCTTATTTATCGTTGGATAACTGAAACAGTGCAGGAAACTTCTCTGCCAAGCTCCTTCTCTTCTTTATCGTTGGATAATTGAAACAGTGTAGGAAATTTCCATAAACTTCTCTTCTTTGTCCTAGAGCTCCTTCTCCTTTCATTTTAATTCTTCAACTTTGTTCACAAACCCACACTAGCTATCAACCATAAAAGCAATATCTTTTGAGGAAGTTTTCTGTAACTCTTTCCTAAATGTTTTATAACATAGTTATGAGTTTCTTTTTTATATATTTTTTTTGGTTGAAAAATTAGAGTTTATGTGAGAATAGTTGATAATTTAGGGGTTTATTGAAATATTTTTTGTATGGCTAGTAATATAACCACAGGAACATGTTTTGAGGTAGATTATGAATAATTAGTATGTGGTTTTGTTTAATTGTATACCTTGATGTATTTTGGGTAAAATCTAAGGAATTTGAATATTAGAAAGAAAATAGAGAATTATTGAAGAATTATATAGAAAAAAATCATGTTAAAATTGTGGAAAATCTGTTTAGAGGTTAAAAAAATTGGATGCACACCACACTTCTTTACAATATTAGAACCAGCAAGTCCGATTACACACATGTTAAAATTGTGGAAAATCTGCTGAGATCGATGACTTTCAGATTGTTTAGACACTGTCGAAGCCAGAAGAAAAACAAATTCGAAGCGAGCAAGGACATAGAAACATAACTTCCACTAATTCAATCTATTTTATGGAAACAAAAGACTTATCATCTGTTTTGTACCTAGATCTCCTTCCAGAGTTCTATGATGTTGTTGTGCTGCATGTTAAGAACAACTTGTTGAAAGTAAACCAAATTTTGTTTTTTTTCTAAAAAACAGAGGAACTAGTGTACCGATTGAGAACTAGTCAATCAATTGAATTAAATGAATCGGTCGACTGATTCATAAATGATCAACTGATTGAGTCGGCAGAATACTTTTCCTTATCAGTTTAGGTTTTCTTTTTGTTAATTTAATTCCTTAATTGTTTAGGATTTTATACCTATAATACTATATTAAAGAAGCTTGTAATCATAACGTGAGAAATACAATATAGAAGAAAATAAGAGTGTATCTTTGAGAAAACACTTAATGAAATATATCATCTCTCTTAAATATCTTGTTGTTCCTTAGCTTTGTTATTTTGCTATGTTGCTAATAAACACCTACCACTTATATCTTCTTTCAACAAGTGATATCAGAGTTTGTTTTGTTTTTTGACATGGCCAATACAAACTTTCTATTTCAATATCCTTGTTTGACTAAGGACAATTATGAAATTTGTTGTATTCATGTGAAAGTTTGGCTAGGTTCCCAATATGTATGAGAAATAGTTGAAAAAGGCTTCTGAGGAGCCTATGGAAGGACTAATATTGACTTCAGCCCAAAGGGAGGCCATGCAAAAGGTGCGAAGGAAAGATCGACTAACATTCACAATCATCCACCAATGTCTAGATGATGCCACTTTGAGATGGTGGCTAATGGAACCACTGTCAAGTAAGCAAATAAAGTTTTGTAACAATCAAACCAAGAAACTGACAATATCCAAAAGGTACATCAATAAAAGTTACGAGGTGACTTTGAGAAGCTACATATGCTTGAATCATAGAGATTTCAAATTATTTTACTAGATTATTGGCCATGTACAATCAAATGAAGAGATATGGAGAGAAGATAGATGAAACACGTGGTAGAAAAGATTATATGCTTGCTGCAAAAAAAAAGGTTCTATTATGTGGTGGTCGCGATAGATGACTTGTTGAATATGGATTTTCTTACAATTAAAGAGCTCATGGGAAAACTACAAGCCCATAAAAAAAGTGTCAATGATATTCAATAAGACATAGGTGCACAAACACTCTTTTCAAAACACTATACATAGGAGAAGTAAGATGGTTCTGGATATATCCAAGGAGGTTGGTCGCTGTCAAAACCACCAAATTTAATTCTAACTTTTCTCTCTTTTCAAGGAATTGATTGTTGTAGCACTGTAGTTAAAGCCAACTTAAACCCAAGGAAAATTATTCTAATTCTTCTTACTAGAAACTAAAATAAAGATTGGGGATTAATAAGAAAACTAAAGAAAATTAAAATCCTGAAAAAAAAATCTTAAAAGATAATTTAGTGTTTATATGCTTGGTTCAAAGAGATTGTCCATTCAACGAATTAAATTGATCATCGAAGAAAATTAAGTATTCTTTTAATTCAAGCAAATACTTAAATTCCATTAAGCAAGGAAGATCGAAAAAGATTTAAATTAATTAGAAAAAATCCATAATTAATTCCTTTACATCAATCAAATTAAATATTGAAAAGTAATTTTTGTACTCAGTGATGAAAGTTTTAAGAACGTAAAACGATCAAGTATTCCAAGCTAGCGTTAAAAAGCTTAACAATTTTTACATGTCTTATTCTTTTAACTTGAAAGTTAAATCAACCAAATTCATTTATTTTGCTTCTTTCTTGGTCTAAATCAACAATAACGGATTGAAAATTTCACAAAAAGAAAAGCATGTTTAAACTGTAGAAGCCATTCAAAAAGCTTGAATGAAAACATTAGCTTACATGCCAAATTCAGGCAAAATAATTATTTGAATGTCTAGAAATAAAGTTGGAAAGATCTCTTCTCATAATCTAAAACAATAATGAAACAGAACTCCTCTGAACCAAAAGCAATAGTTTAGTTCATAACTGTTGAAAATTGAAAAACAAAGAAGAAAAGAATGCTATTGGATCCACCTGATTCTGTCGTGAAAGAAAGTTGGTATTGAAAATTGATTGATCACCTGACTTGTAGTGTTGATCAATCAAGAAAGGTCAAGTATGGCAGAGTATTTCATTGTGACACAAAAGAGAGAGTGTTCATGCATGATGTTTTGTTGCTGTTGCAGTCGAAGAGAAAGACTAGGAGAATCAAAACTATCTTAGTGAACGTCAGGGAGTTTGTTAATAAATGATAGTTTTTAATTTACATAGATTTATTAGCTAATTTTTTTCTCAAATCCAAAGAAAAAAAAACATATATATATATAATAGTTTTGCAATGAATTTTTGCAAGTAAAAAAAAAACATGTACCCTTTATCCCACTAATTTTTTTCTATCTCAAGATAGTAATTAAATGTTATTTATAATAGCTTAAAAATCATTTTTATTTGATTTGAAATATTGAATAAAAAGTTGCTCAATCTATAGCTAAAAGTTTTCTCATCTAGAGACATAATCGAAGGATAAAAAGGTTCAGAACTCGTGAAAGAATGGAAAGAATGTCCTGGCCCTGTTCCTTCAACAGTGGGGCAAGGGAATTGCTAGCTTCTCCCATTTCCATTATGTAGGAACCTCTTATGTATCTGGCTACAATCAACATGACTGAAGATAGTATGAGATCTAGTGAAAAGACTGCTTTATTATTTTCTTGTTTTCATATAACAGCAGAGGGTTATATATATACAGAGGAAGCTATTTTATGAATATTATTATGGGCCTATAATCTTGCAGTATTAAATACAATGAATCAAACTAATTAGAAATATTAAGCTCATTGACACTCCCCCTCAAGTTGGAGCATATATGTCGCTTATGCCCAACTTGCTAAGTGAGTTGTGAAATATTTTGCCTATGACAGCTTTGATGAGAACATCTGCAAGTTGATGTTCAGATTTAACAAAGGACACCTCAATGATCTTTGCCTCGAGTTTCTCCTTGATGAAATGTCTACCAACTTCAACATGTTTGGTTCTATCATGTGGTACTGGATTATGTGCAATGTCTATTGCAGCTTTGTTGTCACAATTCAGTTGCATGGCATGATTGGGTTTGAACCCCAATTCCCCCAATAAATTCCTTATCCAGAGTAGCTCACATACTTCGTGTGCCATACCTTGATATTCTGCTTCTGCACTTGATCTTGACACTACGTTTTGTTTTTTACTTCGCCAAGATACTAGATTGCCTCCCATAAAGGTAAAATATCCAGATGTAGATCGTCTGTCAGTAATAGAGCCTGCCCATTCTTCATCAGTGTGACCCTCGATATCTAAATGACCATGTCGTGAGAACATCAATCCTCTTCTAGGAGCTGACTTCAAGTATCTTAAAATTTGGTTTACTGCATCTATGTGGGCTTCACTAGGTACATGCATGAACTGACTTACCACACTTACAGCATATGCTATATCAAGTCTAATGTGTCCTAGATAAATCAACTTACCTACAAGGCGTTGATATCTTTCTTTGTTGGTGGGTACCTGATCAGGATATTCTCCAAGTTGATGATTCAACTCCATTGGTGTGTTTACTGGTTTACAAGCTAACATTTCAGTGTCAGTTAAAATGTCAAGGATATATTTTCGTTGTGATAGAAATATTCCTTGTTTAGAATGAGCAACTTTGATGCCTAAAAAATACTTTAGAGCACCAAGATGTTTCATTTCAAACTGACTTGCCAAGTGGTGCTGCAGTGCTGCTTTTTTGTCTAGGTCATTCCCTGTAACTATCATATCATCAACATATACAATAAGGGCAGTGACTTTACCTTTCTCATGTTTCAAGAAAAGTGTATGATCTGAGTTACTTTGCTTGCATCTGAACCCCTTCATTGACTTGCTGAACTTTCCAAACCATGGGTGATTGCTTCAATCCATAAAGAGACTTTCTTAGTTTACACACCATGTTGCCTTTATTAGGTCCCATCTTGCATCCCGGGAGGGATCCATATAAACTTCCTCTTCTAGGTCACCATGCAAAAAGGTATTTTTGACATCAAACTGGTGTAATGGCCAGTCCAGGTTTGCTGCCAGAGAAAAAAGTGCTCGAATTGTGTAGATCTTGGCTACAGGAGCAAAGGTCTCCCCATAATTAATCCCATAAGTCTGAGTATATCCTTTCACCACCAATCTTGTTTTGTATCGCTCAATGGAGCCATCTGCCTTGAACTTTACTGTATATATCCATCTACAACCCACTGTTCTCTTTCCTTTTGGAAGGATAGTCATCTCTCAAATGGAATTCTTCTTAAGGGACTCCATTTCATCATTCATTGCTTGGGTCTACTTGGGATCTTTCAAAGCTTCCTGCACATTACTTGGAATATATACAATGGATAATTGATATACGAATGATGCACATGACGGAGATATCCTATGTAGGGACACATGATTAGCAATAGGGTATTTAACGTTTGTTTTAGGGTCAGGGTCATATTGTTATCTAGGAATACCTCTAGTTGTATGAGGAGGTAATTGATAACTTGTGTTTCCTGTATTACTTAACTCGGGCAAAGTGATTGAGTTGGAGTTTGAATGTTTAATTACCTGTGGGAAATCGTCAAGACCTGATTGGATGTATGGTGATGGTACTATAGTAGGAGTTGTAGAGGGGAAATTATCTGAACTAGTACCAACATCTGGAGTTCTTAGTGACTCTTGATCTTGTTGCACCTCTATAACTGGTTGTTCAGAAACTGACTGCTCAGTACCAGCATATGGAGCTCTTAGTAACTCCTGATCTTGTTGCACCACTGTAACTGGTTGTTCGGACACTAACTGCTCTAAAACCTTTTGTTGAATTTGGATCTGAGTATCTTCTACAAAGATAGAGCTCTCCCCCTGCAGAGGATGTTTAGAGACTCCCCCTGAGTAATAGAACTCACTCTCATGGAAAGTCACATCGGCAGTAATGTGCAGGGTCTGAGTGGGAGGATGAAAACATTTATAGCCCTTCTAAGTGTCAGCATAACCCACAATGACACAACGCAGAGCATATGGATCTAGCTTGCCACGTTGGTGTGGATATACCTGAACATAAACAACACATCCAAATATACGTGGTTCGAGATTTGGTGTGGATGGCATGGTGAAGAGAGTGGTCAATGTCTGAAATGGAGTTTTATATTGAAGAGTGTTGGATGGTGTTTTATTAATGAGGTAAGCAGCAGAACAAAGAGCCTCCCCCCAAAAATAATGAGGTAAATGGGCCTCAAATAAAGAGGCACGAACAACTTCCAGGAGATGTCGATTCTTACATTCTGCAACACCATTCTGTTGTAGTGTATATGCACATGTGGTATGATGAACAATACCATGTTGACTTAAAAATTTTTGTAGGTTATTGTTGACATACTCTCCTTCATTGTCAGACCGGAGGATTATGCTTTTCTTGTCAAAATGAGTAGCAACATATTGATAAAATAGTTTGAATTTGACGGTAACTTCACTTTTCTGTCTTAAAGGAAAACACCCAAGTCATCTAAGTGCAATCATCAATAAACATTACAAACCACTTATAACCAGTAATAGTAGGAACTCGTGATGGTCCCCAAACATCAGAATGAACAATCATGAAAGGCATGGAACTTTTATTCAACCTTAATGGGTAAGAAATGTGATGACTTTTTGCCAAAATGCAAGTTTCACGATGAAAGTCCGATTCAGTAAACTGAGAAAACAAATATGGAAATAGAAGTAAGTGAAGATGTGCAAGAGTAACCTGAGGTGGCCAAGGCCTTGGAGTCAATTGTACCTGATGGAGTTTCTAATAAGTTTCCTGAGATGATTGGGCGGATGTAAATGATGCTCGGTTTGAATCCCTCTTGCGCCCTTTATGAACCCATCCTTCTAGATAACCAATGATCTCTTAACAACCCTTAACTGTGTGATTATCTAAACCACATCTGATACATTTCATTGGAGGTCTGTTACGAGCAGGGTCAACATTATAGCTATGCAATCGAGATTGTTTGGCCCTGACAGCAGCTGTTGTAACCCAATTTTGGATCCACCAAGATTTTCTCAAATGCTATTTTATTTCTATTATTATTTATAAAAATCCAAAAAAATTAAGAAAAAGGAAAATTCAAAAATATATTTTTCTCGAGTCAACCGCATCTTTCCATAAGAACCGATTCCACCGGGTCAATACAGGTCAAACCATGTCGGCCAAGTAAAAAATGAGTTTTCGGGTCAAAACCGAGTCCACTGAGTCAATACGGGTCAAAACATGTCGACCAGGGTAAAAAATGAGTTTCAAGCCGTTTCGGGTCAAAACCGAGTCCACCGAGTCAATACGGGTCAAACCATGTCGACCAGGGTAAAAAATGAGTTTCAGGCCGTTTTCGGGTCAAAACCGTCATTTTCGGTCAAAACCGAGTCCACCGAGTCAATACGGGTCCAACCATGTCGACCGGGGTAAAAAATGAGTTTCAGGTCATTTTGGGTCAAAACTATTATTTTCGGTCATTAAAATAAATTTTTAGCGGTTAAAACGAGGTTTTTCTAACACTGAATTGAGTTTTTAATTTTACCTATATAAATATATATTATTATACATAATAAAAAATAAAATAAAATTTTTTTGTCAAACCAGGCGATTCTTGTAAAAGCAAACGGTGATTAAAAAATAAGATTTGTGGAAATTTAAGATTTGCATGTCCCCTGTCATTGGCTATAAATAGCCAGTGATAGTTCGCCAGAGAAGAGGAGGACGAAAGAAGCAGGAAGAAAAAAAGAGAGAAGAGAGATTACATACATACTATTCAGGTTTTTTTTACTATTTCTTCACGAGAGTAGGATATTGATTTTTTAAAAACAATATGGAAAATACCAAATATATCCTAACCGTTAGATCTAATAGTGTTTAGATCTGAACCGTTGATTTAATAGGATACAATAGGGCTTACCACACCAGATTAAACCCCAAACACATCTCAGCCCTTGAAATAATCTAAGCTTTGATCTCGCTGCACCGCGTCGCACCCGATCCCACCTCTGTTCATCCGGACCGTCCGATCAACCTGCAGATCGGGCCAATCACAGCCGCACGATCTTTCCATCAGAGATCCAACGGATCACAGGCCTCAGGTGCACCGGTGTACCGTGCTTGCGTTCTCACCGTAGCATAACCCAGAGCATCTCTCTTCTCTCGCCGGCGACTCCCTCTCTCTCTTCCGATCTCCCATCTCCGGCCATCTAAAGCTTCCAAACCACCACAGAGAGGTCGCTATCCTCATAACAAGCTAAACCCCGGCCGGTTTCACTGTTGTCTCTGCCCCATTCGGCCAGAAAAGGGCCGCGATCGTCGGCTGCCACCGAAGCTTCAAGTCGTCGATTCTCCCTCGTCAGCTATCAACGGCCGTCAAGACCACCACCATCAGAACCCTCGACATCAGATCTACCAGGATCGACTATCGGTTGGCCAGAAATCTCGCCGGAAAATCTCCCCGCCGCCAACAGTAGCCGCGCGTGTGCCACACGCGCCGCCAGTGGCATTTTCGTAATTTTCGGAGAAATTCGAGGGTATTTCAGTATTTTACCTATACAGTGACACTCTGGCAATTTTTTGGGTTTCTACTGGTATTTTTGATATTTTTTTATATATAAATGCTTGTAAATTTTCTTGCATGTTGTAAAAAAATACAAAAACCAAAGTCGACACGTCTCTTTTTTAAAAAATGACCGATGTCAAAAATGTAAATACCAAATATGGATTATGTCCATTATTTCTTTTGGTAACCCAGACGTAACTCTCCTTTTAGGGTTAAAACGTCATATTTTAGACAAGTTTCCTAATTTTTAGGGACTGATGTCATTTTTAACGCGTCTCCTATTTTTAGGGACCGACGTTAACCATTTTAAAAAAAAAACAAGTTACCAATAAACCCAAAATATAATGGATTATATCCATTATTTTTTTTGGTAACCCAGACATAACTCTCCTTTTTAGGGAGAAACGTTAGTATTTTAGACGAGTCTCCTAAATTTTAGAGACTGATGTCATTTTTAACGTGTCTCCTATTTTTAGGGACCGACGTTAATCATTTACAAAAAATTACAAATAAGCCCAAAATATAATCGCATTTGAATCAAACAAAAAACACACAAGTAAGGGTAACCTTTCTATTGAAAGGATGTTTTAAGGGTGGTGTCTACCTTCCCTTAATCATAACTAACCCCGTACCCGAATCTCTGGGACCAGTGTCTAATTTGGGATTTCTAGTTCCCTCAAATTACTAGATGGCGACTCCAATAAAATCTTTGTTTCCCCCAATTGAGAAAAAAACCCTTTTTGTTAAATAAACAAAAAAGCAGGAGCCGTCGCCCGACGTCGTGTATCGACAGAATGGCGACTCCGCTGGGGACTTAGGGTTGAGCCAACTGCTTGTGTTTGCTTTTCATTTACTCTTTCTTATTGCTATTTATTTTTGGGTATTTATTTTATTTGCATTATTTATTTTATGCAATATCTACTGTGATTCTTTTCAATTTTTCATATCGTCACATACGTACATGTTATTTATTTGTGTATTCACACACTTCACGGTGAACCCATAAAAGCTCTGGACCCGAGCTCGTCCCATTTAAGGTTAGAAAAGAGAGATTCAAGTGGCAAGTGTGACTTATGTCCACTGATGCTCATTTGGACTTTTGCTTGGATTGTAACTCACCCTATGCAACTAGTACTGTGGAGTCTTTCTCCCCTACTCATGTTGAATAAGGTTAAGAGGCCGATTACTTCACGAGTAATTCGGGCAATCTAAGAAACAAAAAATATCTTTAAGGATAGACTAAACTGAGCCAAACCTTATGAGCTAGATCCTATCAAGTAGGATATACCCATTAGGACACGAACAAATGTCAATGCATGAACATACATGTTCATATACATTTCATATGCTCATTAAGTCTCCACCGATCCTTACAGGAAGTGTGAGACGGAAAAATCCATTACTATTGAGGAATTTTTGACCAGATCAGAATTGAGCCAGCATGATGAAGGGGATTGTTTGCCATCAGAATTTAAGTCTCAATTGCCAGAGCATGTTAAATTAGATGACAGACCACTTGGTATAGGACAACTGCTAGACTGTTGGGGAAAGTTATCCTCTCATGATCAAATCACTTTTCAGAAACAATATGGGGATCTATCACATTTACTGAAAATTAGGGTCCAACATGCTTGTTTTCAGGCCATGATAGGGTTTTGGGATCCAGAATATCGGTGCTTCACATTTGATACTATGGATATGACTCCTACTATCGAGGAGTATGAATCCCTGCTAAATTGTCCCAAGTCAGAAAAGGTGTACTTTTACACACCTATAGAGCATGCACTTTCTAACTTTGCTTGGATTACCCAGGCATCATCAACTAGCAAAATCACATGCTACTAAGCAAATAGCCAGGGCTGGTTTTGGAACGTATTAGAAGCCATATTCAAGAGGAGATTACATGATGAAAGCAATGAGATTTGATTGAGAATTTTGGCCTTAGGCATATATGGTTTGGTGCTTTTCCCATCTACTGAGGGAATGATCGATTTTGAGGCTGTCAATGTATTTAAAAATGTGGTGACCATTAAAATTAACGGCTACAGCAATATTGGCAGAAACTTTCTCATCCTTGAATTATTGTAGAAAAGCTGGAATGGGTCGTTTAAGATGTTGCTTGCAATTATTGTTTGTCTGGACTATGAGTCATATGATTGAGGGGAGGATTTCAGGTTTGGTTGGTATCCCATGGCATCTTTACTCTAAGCTAGAGAATTTTGCTAAAAAAAACACTTGCATGAAGTAGCAATAACCATATGAGAATCAATGTTTCTAAGTCTAAGAAAATCTCAATTTCATTGGAGGAGTCGATAATCAACCTCTTTTCGTCTAATTTCAATGTCTGATGGATGCTCCATGGTGCTTGGATTTAATTAATCAAGCTCCTGAAAAATCTCAGTGAGCTCACTGTAATACTTGGCAACTGATGCACCAGCTTGTCTCATTATGAATAACCTTCTGTGCAGGTCATAAATCTTAGCTTCATCAGCACCATCTGAATAGGTTTGCTTGATTGCATCCCAGACTTGCTTTGTTGTGTCATAACGAATAAACCTTTTAATCTGATTAAGTTGCATGGCATCAAACAACCAACTCTTGACTGGGCAATCTTATGCTCGCCATTTATTAAATGTGGAATGTGTGATTGCCGGCTGGGTAATATCACCAGTCAGATGGCCATGCTTTTCTCGCTCAGCTATCTTCATCTCTATGATTTGATGCCATAGAGAATAATTATTCTCATCTAGTTTTATTCCTGCAGAGAAGTTGGAGGTGTCACTCTGCAACGTGACTATTTGTGTTTTAGTGTTGGAGTCTCCTGACATGAAAGATTGATTAGTGTTTATTGAACAATCATCATCGGCCATGATATTGGCTTACAAGTGATGAGAGAAAGAAGGAGAAAGAACAAACTGAGCTAAATTTGCATTATTGAAAAAACCCTTCTGCAATGAGCTTCTTATAATTCAGTCATCAATTTTTTTATAATGTAAACTCATCCAATTGCTTGAAGATTCAACATTAATACCACAATTAAAATATTTCATATGAAGATGAAAATGCAGGGCCTTCCATCTTCTCACATAATAACATTCTTCTTCTTCTTCTTCTTCTTCTTCTTTTTCCTTCAAAAATATTCAATTCATGGTGTATAATTAATTTAGCGTTCATTACGAATTGTACATGCTCAAACATACATTACCGAAGCAGTGTATAATGAATAGAAAGAAATCAAGCTCTAAAACTAAAACTAAACGGTAAAAAAAATATTTTTGGTAAATCCTGCGTGATCATGGACCACGATCCCTCAAGAAACGTGCCTCATTTCTGGAGGCATGAACAGACGACCTTTTAGTGCTAATGTTTTTGAATGATTTTTGATATATTAATATTAAAAAATAAAAAAATTAAAAATTATTTCAATATATTCTTATCCAAAAACTTCTCACCACACTATTATAAATTCAATACCAAACAGACATAAATTTTGAAAAAGATATTTTGTGAGGAATTTTGTGCAAAGTTTAAGAACTTGATTTGTATTATATGATAGTTTGATTGATTGAATCCAACTACTAAAAAGTTGTTTGCTTTACAAAGTTGTTTACAATTATTAGAATATTATACTCTTGTTTATGTTGACTTGAATCTAACCTGATCCGAAAGGAACGATAACCCATTGTCCAATTCTGGTCCGTGGAAAATGAGGGAACTAATGTGTAAAGAAAGGAATGCAAATTTATTAGGTTTCTCTCTCTTTATGCAATAAATGATTTCCCTCTCTTTATGCAATGCTGATCCCTTAGTTAATCCTGCCGTTCATAATTTGTATTATATGATGGTTTAATTAATTGAATCTCACTACTACTAATTTCATAAACTAAGTCGTTTACTTTACATTTTGTTTACAATTAACATTAGCACTAACTTGTTGTCAAGCTCGCATGGCTCGTGTTTATATTGAATAAATCTAACTTAGCCTTCAATTAGTAAAAGAAGATGATGCTTAGAAAATGAAATTTGATTTTTTTTTTAATTAAGAAAGAGAAATGATAAATATATCCCATAAGCTCCATTAAAGTAATCAAGCAAAAGAAATAAAATTAGCTAAGAAAAACAAATAATATTTTTTTTATTAAAAAGAAAAATAATTTTAAAATGGCTTATGTTCTTAACAGGACTTATGGGATCATTTGTGGGTTTTCAAGATCTTTGTTATATGAATATTTTTTTAAATAATTCAAAGCATAAAAAATCGAATACAATTTGCCGAGTATTGTTTCATTTACAGATTGAAGACGAAGCCTGGTTCAGTCAACATGAATACCAGCAAACTAGTGCTAACACCATCATGAGTGGGAGGGAGGATAATGTTTGCATGTAAACTATACCCCACTTGCAAGAAACAGTGTCAGGCATTATAGATGGCCTGCGCAATTTTTTCTGTTAAGATAATTTAAAAAAAAAAAATTTAGAGGTTATTAATATTTTTTTTTTAGTATAAAAAAATCAAAAACATGTTTTGTTGACCTAACATGGCCTATCAACTTAATGGTTTCAAAAGCAATAAAAATGATTGGTAAAAAAAATAATTTAATTAAAAAAAAATTAAGGTGAAATTTTAAAAAAATATTGACGACACAACATTATATTGGATTGATCCAAGTTAACAGTTTAAATTTGTAACCTAAGTCATAAGACTTCGATAATCCCATATAAAGTAAATTGAAATAAATTATATTGCTCAATTCTCAAATAACTCAATATTGAAGGATAAAATTGAAAAATAAACAAATAAATAAATAAATAAATAATGACCATAGACAACCCAAGTTAACTTACTAAATCTAAAACCTGGTTCATGAGACCATTCCCAGATGCCCTTGCCTTTAGGTCTGATGCTGCAGAGCAACCTAATTCTGCAGCAGCTTCGCTGGTGTCTGCTGCCTAGTGCAGACCCTCCACCGCCTCTCCAGCCAACTTGCAGCTCTATGTCGACCTTTCCTCATATCCTCTCCAACAACTTTCAGGTACTGGCTCTCCTTCTACACGCCCAGCTGCTTACCAACATCCCATGGTTCTTCGTCCGTGACAGCCCAAGACAACATTATCCACTGCAACTGCCACCGCTCCTGCTGCCTCCTTCAGTTGGGTAGTATCTCTTCCTACTTATGAGCCACTTATTTTTAATGATGCTAACAGGTATAAGCCGTGGCATAGCACTATGCACGAGGAAATTCAGGCCTTACACGTTAACAGAACTTGGACATTAATGTTGTTTCACCCTTTGATGAATGTTGCTGGTAGTCGGTAGGTGTATAAGATTAAACGCAGATCTGATGGAAGCATTGAGAGGTATAAGGTGTGTCTAGTTGCTAGAGGTTTCACTCAGTAAGAAGGTATTGATTACTCTAAAACCTTTAATCCTGTTATCAAACAGGTGATCGTCAGATTAGTCTTCTCCATTGTCGTTTCGTGTGATTGGAAAATTCATCAGCTTGATATCCATAATGCCTTCCTCAATGGTGTTCTTGATGAGGAGGTCTACATGAAATAACCTTCAAGTTTTATTGATTTTTCTCTTCCCTCTCATGTGTGTCGATTGCATAAGTCTCTATATGGTTTAAAATAGACTCTGCGAGCTTGGTGCACTCATTTGAATGATTTCCTATTATCTATTGGTTTTTGTGCCTCTAAGGTGTATACCTCATTGTTTATCTTCTCTGTTGGTGCTGATATTTGTTATCTTCTGGTCTACATTGATGATATTCTGCTTACGGGTAGCAACTCTCTTCTGCTCTAACGCCTCATACAGCTACTGAGCTCAGAATTTAAGCTTTGCGACTTGGGTTCTGTTCATGATTTTTTAGGTATTGAGGTTCAGCCTACTGGTATGGGTCTTATGCTCCGACATCATAAATATACACTTGACATCCTCACTCGGGCTGGTATATTATCTTGTATACCTATTGATACTCTTATCTCTACATCCAAAACTACCATACTGCTAGATCCTCTGTTTTCTTATGCTACACGCTTTCGTCAAATTGTGGGTGCTCTTCAATATCTCACCTTTACGAGACCCGATATTTGCTTTGCTGTTAACAGAATCTATCAGTTTATGCATGCTCCTGCAAATTCTCATTAGGCTGTCGTTAAACGCATCCTGCATTATCTTAAGGGTACGGCGACACATGGCCTACATATTACTCGTAGTCCTTCCTTTGCCTTAGGGGTGAGCAAAAAAACCGAAAAACAGATTAAACCGAGAAAACCAGAAAAAAAAATAACCGAAAAAGCTGAACAAAAAAAACCGATTAAACCGATTAAAATTTTAAAAAAACCGGCCGATTCGGTTTGGTTTTGGTTTTATAAGCAAAAAACCAAAAAAACCAAACTGAATCAAACCGAAACCAGAAAAAAACCGAGCCAAACCGGAAAAACCGAGCCAAAACCGGAAAAAATCAAGCCAAAACCAGAAAACCCGAGCCAAACCGGTTTGAACCGGTTTTTGCCTTAAAAAGCCGAACGGAACCGAACCGAAAACGGTCAGTTTGACCCGGTTTCGGGTTTTTTTTCAAAAAAAATTTTGGTTTGGTTACTTTTTTTTGATAAAAACCAAACTGAACCAAAAATGATCACCCCTACTTTGCCTTACATGGCTTTATAGATGCAGATTGGGTAGGTAGTGTTGATGATAGAAAATCTATTGGTGGTTATCTTGTGTTTTTTGGTCAGACGCCGATTTCGTGAAAATCAGAAAAGCAACGTACAGTTGCTCATTCTTCCACTGAAACTGAGTACAAAGTCTTAACTGATGGCGCTACTAAGGTTATCTGGCTTCAGTATTTATTAATAGATTTTCAGATTGCGTGTGTTTTGTTCATATCATTTGGCATGACAACCTTGGTGCCACTTATTTATCTACGAATAATCCTGCTTTTCATGCTCGCATAAAACATGTTGAGGTTAATTATCATTTTTTCCGAGATAAAGTTGCAAAGAAGGAGATTCAAATTCGTTTTATTTTCTCTCAATATCAACTTGCAGATGTCTTTACTAAGCCACTTCCAACTGCTTCGTTTACTGCTTTTCGTTTCAACCTTCGGGTTGATCCTCCACCCTCAACTTGAGGAGGCATATTATAGTATGTACCTATATAAGAAATATTGTACATAGAAAATATTGTAGTCATAATCTTGTATAGTAATCTCCACCATTACTATTGTATATTGCCCTGCACATATATATGGAAAGGGTTGGCTAACCAATAGGGGTGTTCAAAAAAACCGATAAACCGAGTAAACCGATAAAACTGACAAAAAATTAACGGAAAAAACTAAACCGAAAAATAAAACCGATTAAACCGATTAGATTATGTAGAAAAAACCCCGGTTCGGTTCGGTTTTCGGTTTTGTAGTGCAAAAACCGGGTTAACCGGACCGGACCGGTTCAAAAAGTTCGGTCCCTAGTATAAATAGAAAAAGGTATCGAGCCGCACCGCACCTCTCTTCTCTCCAGTTTACTCTCCGCTGCGCTAACCCTAAACCTAAACATTTCAATTTCAATTTCAATTTTCAAACAATCTCTCCTCTCACTACTCAGAGCCACCCGCCGTCCCGCCCCCTCGCCCCTCGCCCTCTCCGGCCTCTGCTAAGGCCGCCCCTGTACCAGAGCACCCACAACCCGTCCACTCTCGCCTCTTCGCCTCTCCCTCTCCACTCTCCACTCTCCACTCTCCTTAGACTAAGAAAACATAAACATAGATCGACGATCGACGTTTCCTCAGTCTCAACTGGACCAAAATAGTCTGTGTTTCCATCAGACCGACATTTCCTCAACCTCTCAAAACCAGTGAGTTTTAATTTTTTTTCTCCTTTCTGATTAATTAATTAATTAATTAATTCAGTTAAGGTTGTTGTTATTTTAAATACAGTTAAGCTTATTTTTTATACGTTTCTTCCTCAGTCTCCACTGGATCAACACAGTCGGTGACTCGGTGTTTCCATCAGACCGAGCCTCTCAAAACCAGTGAGTTTTAATTTTTTTTCTCCTTTCTAATTAATTCATACAATTAAGCTTATTGTTATTTTTAATCAATTTTGTTGGGTGATGAATTTTGGTCTAGGTTTAAATTAGAATTTAGAGCTATTTGGGTGATTAAAGCGAATTTTTTTTTTCCTATATGGGTTGTTTCTTAGTTTGAAACCTCTATCGTTTATATAAATTTCTATTGTTACATGTTCTAAATCCCTATTTCTTATCCAGTTCTGTTTATTTATCACTTCCAGTTCCTTATGTGCCAGACTATTCTTCTTCTCCTTTTTAGAATTTATCTGTAATATTAGGTGTTGTGCTGTCTATAAAATTTACCAATTGATGCCTTCACATTCTTGGTTTTTATTTTATTTACTTCTTTCTCAGTTCTCTTATTAACACCTATTTCTTCTGCCATGGCTCACATCTGGCTCTTTTTTCCATGGCATAGCATAGGACTGTTTTGCATTGCCTTCCACATTTTTTCCTTGCACGTGGTGCTATTTTTTCTGTTTTGAATTGCATATGTTGAGAAATTTTACTAGTGGTGTGGTGTGGTGTGGTGGTGATGGGTTTCGCAAATAATTTTCTATTTGGTTCCTGTGAAGATTGATTTCTTAGGTATTCGTTTTGCTGAGCTAATGTGACAGTTAAGTTTGTGTCTTTTTTAGGATTAAAGTATGATTTTAATGTGTGATTTCTTTGGTATTCGTTTCATCATTACCTTATTTTAGCTCATTGATTTATTCCTTTTTCCAAAGAAAAAAAGGGGTTTAGGAATACTTATACCAGAGCATACTGCTGATGTTTTGAGGCATATGTATAATTTCACCTTATCAAAGTAGAGTTATGTTATTGATGTTATTTTGATCATTCTTTTAGACCTGATATCCATCAAACCTATTCATTCCTTGAGAATAATAGTTTTCCAACATGGCTAAATTTGGATTGAATGTCATCTTTGACAATCTCCTTCTTTGTAGCTCTTAAAGATAGTTTTGTTTTTCATTTTAGTCTGTTGTATGAAGTTTTTTTTTTAATATGGAGATTGTATTTTAATTCCCTTAGCCATTGATTTGGTTGTTTGTCTTTCATTGCAAACTAGTTTTGTTTTGATGGGTTTTTTTTATTCGGTTTTGTTTTGTCATTCTGTAAAATGTATTCATTATTATGTTTTAGATGATCTTAATTGGCATTTTGTATTCATTAAAATCATGTTATTCTTGTATTCATTGTTCTGTTACTTCTGTAATATTTTTCCTCCATTGATAGATTTTCTAAGCTTGTTTTGACATATTTTCTAAGCTTGTTTTGACATGTTACTTGACTTCTGTAATATTTGTTTCATTTTAATTTTTAAACATGATTTTAATCTTTATGTTTATTAAGTGTTGAAAAGAATTGTGCAAGTGATAATGAACATGTTTGCATTTGGTAATTTACAGATGGAAAACCTTCAAAATCAAAATGCTTCATCCACTAGCACTACCCCAACATCAACCAATGCCCCAGCTTCAAACACTAACCCAACATCAACTACTGCAGGATTCACCACGGATAGTAAAGGTAAACAACTTCAAGTCCTTGCATCTAGGAAAATAAATGTTGATGATAAAAAAAAGTCACAAATTTGGGATCATTTTACAAAACTTGATGGTGATCCTACAACCCCTAGAGCTGAATGTAATTATTGTGGAAAGGATTATGCATGTCATACTATTATTAATGGGACAAGTAATATGTGGAGTCATTTGAAAGTATGCAAAAAGTTTCCTTTTGTGGTTGATAAGAAGCAAAAAATTTTGGTATTAGAACCTAATAAAGTAGGGGGTGAATTAGGAGATCAAAGTGTGGGAACTCTTAAGGCAATAGGTTATGATTATGATGAATGCAGAAAGGCAATAGTGAAAATGGTTATAATTGATGAGTTGCCTTTTAATTTTGTGGAGGGTAAGGGACTTGGATTATTTTCTAGGACCTTACAGCCTAGATTTGACGTTCCTTCTCATTTCACTGTTATGAGAGATTGTTTGAAACTTTATGTTGAAGAGAAGGAAAGATTAAAGAGAGCTCTTAAGGGTCAACGATTATGCTTAACAACAGATACATGGACATCAATCCAGAACATTAACTATATGTCCTTAACGGCTCATTGGATTGATAAAGAATGGAATTTGCATAAAAGAATTCTAAATTTTTGTCAAGTTTCCAATCATATGGGTGAGACAATTGGTCAAGTTATTGAGAATTGTTTGTTAGATTAGGGGATTGATAAACTTTTAACCGTTACAGTAGACAATGCAAGCTCTAATAGTGTTACTATTTCATATTTAAAGAATGTGATGAAAGATTGACCAACTAATATATTGTCAAATGAACATTTACATGTTAGATGTTGTGCACACATTGTAAACCTGATTGTATGTGATGGTTTGAAAGAGATGAATGTTTTGGTTGTTAAGATTCGAAATGCAATTAGGTTTGTGATATCTTCACCCTCTAGGTTACTTGCATTTAAGAAGTGTGTAGAAAAGTTGCATATAGAGTGTAAGAAATCATTGTGTTTGGATGTTGCAACTCGACGGAATTCAACTTATCTTATGTTAGAAGCTGCTGAAAAGTTTGAAAAAGTGTTTGTGAGGTATGTGAGTTACTTTTTGGAGGTTGATTCAAAAGGGAATAAAAAAAACATAGGGCCACCTAGTTTGGAGGATTGGGAAAATGCTAGAACTTTGCTGAAGTTTTTAAAGATCTTTTACATGGTTACATTGAGATTTTCTGGCTTATTGCATGTTACATCAAATTCTTTCTTCAATGAATTGATTTACATGCATACAAACTTGTTGCAATTGTGTAAAAGTAGAGATAATCTTTTGAGTGGAATGGTGATGAACATGATGAGTAAGTTTGAGAAGTATTGGGGTTGTGGAGCAAATCAGAATTTTTTATTGTATGTGGCTAATGTTTTGGATCCATGTCTTAAGTTGAAATATGTGAAATTTTGTTTTGGTGAGTTGTATGATCATGACAAAGCACAATTGCTAATAAAAAAAGTGAGAGATAATTTGGTGAGCTTGTATGAGTTTTATTTGAAAGCCGATGAAGTGGTGGATGATAATAGGCATAAACAAGATGTTAATGATGTTATTGATGACATGGAGATAAATGTTAACACTTTAGCTCGGTTCAAAAGGCACTTGCTAGAGGAAGATAGTGTGGAAAATAGAAATGAGGTTGGGAGGTATTTGGTTGTTGGTTGTGAGGATCCTAATGATGATAAATTAGATATTTTGGGTTGGTGGAAGATGAATGCTTTAAAATATAAGATACTTTCGAAAGTTGCACAACATGTTCTGGCTATTCCTATATCCACAGTGGCTTCCGAATCAACCTTTAGCACAGGTGGTCGTATACTCGACCAATTTCAAAGTTCTCTATCTCCAGCAACAATTCAAGCACTTATTTGTTGTCAAAATTGGTTGCATCATGGTCCAATTCCAACTGATAATACAACCTTGATGAATGATTTTGAAACCTACGAAAACCTTAAATCAGGTAATGTTTCTTAAAAACTTACACCTTTTTATTTTATGATTTATTAATTAACACATTTTTATTCTAACATGTTTAATATTTTATTTTGTAGAATTTGATGGAAAGTTGCATTTAGCAACGGATGATAATTAGTTCACAAATTGTGATGCATTTATTAAAAACGTATGGTATAAATATCTTTTTTTATTTTTATATCTTCTGATTTAATTTGTCATGTTATAATTCTAGATTATGAATTTCAGGAATCAAAGTGCAGTGCTCTTGAAGTGCTTTTTTATTGAGACGATGAGCACATGAAGATTTATTTTTTGTGACTTGGAGTGTTTTACGATAATGTAATGTTATTTGTTGTTTTTTTGTTAAGCCCTTTGAAGACAATGGTTTGTAATTTGGATTTTAACTTATTGGTGTGTGATTGTGATTGTGTGTTATTTATTTAAACTTTTCGGAAGTAGAAAAATATTAGTAAGTTAAAAAATATATTGAACACAAGATTGACATTAATAATTTCATATAAATGAATATTTAGGGGTAAAAAAATTAAATATATTTGGAATCTTCAAAGAAAATGAGACAATATCAACATTAATTGTAAGCCTAATAGAAATCCATTAGAAGCCCATTACAAAGCCCATTAAAAAGCTTATTAAAAAGCCCAAAATAAGCCCAAAATAAGCCTATAGGTTTGTCTAGTTTTTTATCCAAAAAACCGGACCGAAACCAGACCGTTTGGGCCGGTTCCGGTTCGGTTTTGGGTCTCTTTTTTTTTTCGGTTTGGCTGTTTTTTGGGTAAAAACTGAATCGAACCGAATTTGCTCACCCCTACTAACCAATAGGTTAAGCCTCCTAATTATTCCCAACTGGGTTATTGAATTACAAAGTCCATCTATATTAATTATTTTTATTAAAACAAAAATGAAATTTTTTTATGACTCAACTAAGTTTTAGATTGGATTTAACCGAGTCAATAAAATCATTAAAAAACCGCTCAAATCAAATGAATTTATTAAAATTAATAATTGATTAAGTTCAACTAAAAACTTAGTATATATTAAGTTTTAGATACAAGTTTCTTAGATTAACCTATCACATTAAATCAAATTTAATAACTATAATTTAAATCACATCCAGAAAACCATCATCGTAAGCTTATAAATAGCAAAGACCATTACTAGCTAGCTATGTGTATTTAACATTTCCTCCTCGATCTCTTTCACTCCCGCCATCAGTTTTAATACACTAATGAAATTATAGGTTCTTTTTAATAAATAATTTAATTAATTAGGACTCATGCTTTGAGTGTTTGATGGAGTAGGAAAGCTAAAATAAACCCTGCTATCAATGAATGCCAAATAAGAGCTCCTTGCAAACATGTACAGGCAAAAATCAGAAGCTGGTACTTAAGTTGTATTCAAATGCAATTTGTAACAATCTGATCCAAGTAATTTGTAGCTTAATATTTATTTTTTATTTTTTATTTTTTATTTATGTATTCAAATGCATTTTTATTCATTATTCATGTGTACTGTAGCTTTGTCAGATTCTCTTCTTGCTACCTGAGTTTTTCCTTTTTTCTTTGTTTTGATCTTCATTATTTAATTTTTTTCAATTTAGTTCTTAAAAATTTATTTTTTTAATGTCCTTTATTTTATTTTCATTCTCTTTGAAATATTTTTGGGCTTTGTATAGTGAGCCTTAGCTTTTCAAAGCTTGCTTTGGGTTTTTTTACAATTGCTTTAAGGTGTTTTGGAAACTTTTTTTGTCTTTTTTGTTATGGGCATGGAACTCTTTTTAGACCTTCACATCATGCCTTTTCTTTTCTTTTCTTTTTAATTATGTACCTATATATCTATTTTGTTAACAATAACAAAATTAAGTATTCCTCTTGAGCTAAAGCTGTAGAGGCTAGCTCCACATCATTCTATCAATTCGTTACTTTTTAATCCAACAAGAAATTAAAACAAAAAAACTAGGACCGCATCATTAATTAAGTAAACAATTTCTTATATCTAGTTTTATACTTTCTCCTTGCTGGAAGAGTATGAGCACCTATAGGTATCCGAAAAACAAGCATTAAGCAACCAGAACTCTTCCTGTAAATAGTAAATTGGAGGTTAATTGGCAAGAAACTGCAAGACTGGCAATTGTTTTATTGGAGGTTAATTGGCAAGCACCACCGATACAAATTTACCTTCGAATCACTTGCAATGGCAAGAGGATCTTCTTTGTTGGATACCCTTCTATAAAATTTGTTTTTGAGAAATATTGCTAAAAACATATCAAGTAATGAATACATTAAATTATTCCCCTTATCCTATGTTTCCATTTTTTTTTTAGAAAATGATAAAATGATCTCAACCGAGACAAGTAGCCATCAAGGCGAGACGATGTAATTTCTTTTCCACATTCAACAATATTAAAAGAGACAAAATTCCTTGAAATACGTTACTTCTAATGCACTGGAAATATGACAACTTATGAGGACAGAGAGATCATTTTTTTTTTTATATTAACATGGGTATCCAGGTCAGTTTGTGTGTATTTCAACTAATCTCACAGGTCCTAAAATTAACGACTATGTAAGCCTCCAGTAGTTATGAAGGACAAAAAGATTATACTTTTTCCTATAAGTGATGGAATGGGTGTTGATGTGTGTAACAGTAATTCAAGTGGATAATAATAGCAATTTTATTTAATAAAAGGAAATTGACTCACAATACCTAATTGAATTGAAAAGGATAAAAGAAAATCTCAGGGTAAATTCAAGTTTTTTTATGATTTTTTTTTCAAATTCTACATAAATAGAAAAAAAATTAAACTTAAAATATTATAATCTGATAATTTAAAATTTAAATGAACTAAATCTTGTTGAGGTGTGAATTGAAAATCTACAATTCCACCCCCATTAAAAAAAACCTTGCACTCATAGGTCCCCTTTAGCTGTCAGGCATGTAGACAAATTTCAGTGATATTAGCAGCGCCAAAAACTTGAGTATATTGTGCACGAACTATCAAGTCAACATTCTTAGGAACACATGGCTTCCTTCCGGCAACATGCTTTAAATATTTGAAGATGGGAAGCCTTGTAAGGAAGAGGTATATAAATCAACCGGTATCCAGACACCTAAGACTAGGCAATGCTGGGTCAAATGTTATGTTGATAATATGTGATATGTTTGTTGTTCCAATGATAAAAACTTCTTTGCTGCCATGCGATCCATTTCTATCAGAAGTTGATTCAAGACTCTATTCGCAGCTTCGGACATCTCTGTGGCATCCTTTACAGCTAGGTCCTCCAAGTGTGCCCTCATGTATGACTTCACTAGAAGTAGCAAGATTGATCGATAATCAAGGGCAAAAACTGACTCGAGCTTGAGTTCCAACCGCTGCTTTCCATTAACGTACAAACTGCATGTTTCAGGCATCAATTTTGTTCTTTCTGTTGCTGGGTAGCAATTTCAATGAAAGTTTCCACTTGATGCATTTGGTCTTCGGTTCTGCAATTACTATCTTCACCAGATTCCAAGTCACAAAACTGAGAAGTTAAACCACCATAAGTATTCTCTTACCTATATTGATTAACATTCAGAGTATCTTCTTCTTTTAACACATTTGATATAACATTTAACTCAAATCTACTGCTAATGAACAAACCATTATGCTCATTCTCAACAAGCTTCTCTCTCTGCTGCCCATGAACAGAATCATAGCTTCGATGTTCAAAGAGTGTGTTAGTCTCTCTCTTCTTACCTTCTTCAAGGCAGAGATCCTTAACCGCGTGCAATGCTTTCTCATAGCTTAAATGGTTACATTTCCTCTGACAAAGGCTCTGCAGATGGTAAAATTCCTTCTCAAGCGTCTGAAGAATTTCCATCCCTTGATGCATTCTCTTTTCTTTTGCAAGGATCATCCATGATTGTAGTTGCTTCCCATTAGAAAGGCCTGCAAACATCCATGATAGCAAACTATCAACATTAGCAGGCAGATTCCGGTCTCCATTGCCAACAATGGAATCAAGCTCGTCCAAGAAAAGTACACAAGGAGCTGACTACTGTGCTTTGTCAAACATCTCCCGCACATTTGCTTCACTTTCTCCAAACCACATTGTTAGCACTCAGGACCTTCGACACTTGGTGCATCCCAATCAATGTCTTCAACGACTTTGCTTCCACTGTCATCAAAGCTTTTGCTAAGCATCAATTCTCTTGCCCGTCGACTGTACATGTTCCCAGCACCAATATTTTTTTGTTTGGCATAATTAATTTCAGCTCGATGTCCTCTATGAACCTCAGTTTCCATACCAGAAGATTGTACATTGTTTAATAGTTCTTGGAGATTCTCAATCCGCGGACCAGCAATAAAATATTTCGGCATCAAATCAATATCATAGGAAAGAAGTATGCGATATCTGTGCTTGAGTCTGTTGTGGTTCGCTTGGGTGGCTTTGCAGTCAGCCATGTTCGTGTGATTTCGCTGCGTGGTTCCTCGCAATTTCTGGCAGATTTCCAAGGCCAAATTCAATTTCATGTGAAAAGGGGACAGCATTATCTGCGAGTGTTGCAAATGAAAAGGTATTTTCATATCGTGTTTTGTGTTATAAGCATTGTAAAATAGGATAACTGTTATAACTCCATTTTACTCCATCCAAAAGTCCAGACAAAATTTAATAGATTTTAAATAATTTTTAAAAATAGATTTAGGGCAAATAGGTCAAATAAACAAGTATTTGGTAGCAAGAATTAAACCCAAGGAGGAATAATTATGGCAAAAATGATTTCTAAGAGTTGAGAATAATTAGAGGCTTAACCTATTGGTTAGCCAGCCCTTTATATATATATATATATATATATATATATATATATATATGTAACGCAATATACAACAGTAATAGTGAAGGTTACCTCACAAAAGCATGACTAAAATATTTCCTATATACAATATTTCTTATATAGATACATTCTATAATATGCCACCTCAAGCTGAGGGTGGAGGATCAACCCGAAGCTTGAAACGCGAAAGCGAAACGGGTAGGGAAGTGGCTTAGTGAAGACATCTGCAAGTTGATCCTGAGAGGAAATAAAACGAATCTGAATCTCCTTCTTCGCAACTCTATCTTGGACAAAATGATAATTAACCTCAACATGTTTTGTGTGAGCATGAAAAACAAGATTCGCAGACAAATAAGTGACACCAAAGTTATCAAACCAGATGATAGGAGCAGAAACAGACAAAATCTGGAGATCTGTTAATAAATATTGAAGCCAGATAACCTCAGCAATACCATCAGCTAAGGCTTTGTACTCAACTTCAGTAGAAGAGCGAGCAACTGTACGTTGCTTACCCGATTTCCACGAAATCAGCATCTGACCAAAGAACACAAGATAACCACCTATCACGAAATCGGCATCTGTAAAACCATGTAAGGCAAAGAAAGAACTTCGAGTAATATGTAGGCCATGTGATACCGTACCCTTAAGATAACACAATATAAATTGACAGGCTTTGTTAACAGAAAAGCAAATATTTGGGTGCGTAAAAGTGAGATATTGAAAAGCACCCATAATTTGATGAAAGCATGTAGCATTAGAAAACAAGGGATCTGACAGTATGGTAGCTTTGGATGTAGAGATAGGAGTATCAACATGTTTGCAAGATACATACCAGCCCGAGTGAGGATGTCAAGTGTATATTTATGCTATCGGAGCATAAGACCCATACCAATAGGCGTAATCTCAATACCTAAAAAATAATGAACATAACCCAAGTCGCGAAGCTTAAATTCTGAGCTTAGTAGTTGGATGAGACGTTGAAGCAGAAGAGAGTTGCTACTCATAAGCAGAATATCATCAACATAGACTAGAAGATAACAAATATCAGCACCAACAGAGAAGATAAATAATGACGTATCCACCTTAGAGGCACAAAAATCAATAGATAGTAGGAAGTCATTCAGACGAGTGTACCAAGCCCTTGGAGCCTGTTTAATTTAAACCATATAGAGCATAGTTTTAAAACCCGACCCGGTGATTGACCTGGTATAATGATCGGGTCACGGGTCAGATGGGTTGACTCGGGTTAACCTGGGTCAACCCAAAAAAAGAAATATTTCCCGTGAATTTTCATTAATGGTCAGAGCGTGATTTACTTTTCTAAACAGTTCTTTTACCAAACATGAAGCGCTGCAAAAGTTGTCTTAATTTGGCTCTCTTTGGTTTTTTTACTCTCACGCCCATGCCTTCCTCTTATCCCTGTCCTTAAAATCTCACACAGCACCCCACCCCACTATATTGAGAAATTCTCTCTACATTGAAAAGCTGCAAAAATTATCTTGCTCGCCTCCCTTCACCCTTTCCTCTATTTTCCCCCTCTTTTTACTCAACTCCTGTAATCAACAGAAACTATCAATGTTCAATGTTTTCCCAGCAAAAAAAGAAGAAGAAAGTTGTGTCAAAAAAGGAATCCCAGTTATTGATCTCTCTGTTTCCACTAGAGAAATAAGTAACAGAAACTTCATCTAACCTTGATTTGCAGATCTGAACTAAAGAGAGCCAAATTAAAAAAAAAAAGAAAGAAACACCCTGCAAAAACAGATTTAGTGTTTCTGTTTGCTGAGGGCCAAAAGAGAGACGGGGACAAAATCTGGTATGACTTGCCTTGAAGTCTTTTACATGTGGCTTAAATTTGTCTGCTCTTCTTTGCAACTGATATGGCTTCAAAGATTGAAGAGATTGGGTTTATTTTGTCTTCGTGTTGCAGATGGTTTGATTAATAGTAAAAAGCTAAAGCCAAAAATGACGTCGTTTTATTTATATATATAAAAAAAACAGCCAGGTCTTAACTGGGTTTACCCGGGTAGACCGGGTCCCGGGTCAACCCGACGGGTCGACCGGGTTTTGCCGGGCCAATTCCCAAGCGAGTTTTTGCCTCTACCCGGACCGGTCCCAGGCCCGAGTCGGCCGGGTCCCGGGTCGACCCGCCAGGCCGGTCCGGGTTTTAAAACTCTGATATAGAGACTTATGCAATCGACACGCATGAGAGGGAAGAGAAGAGTCAACAAAACTTGGAGGTTGTTTCATATAGACATCCTCATCAAGAACGCCATTAAGGAAGACATTATGGATATCAAGCTGATGAATCTTCCAATCACACGAAACGATAATGGAGAAAACTAGTCTAACGGTCGCCTGTTTGATAACAAGACTAAAGGTTTCAGAGTAATCAATACCTTTTTGCTGAGTGAAACTTCTAGCAATTAGACATGCCTTATACCTCTCAATACTGCCATCAGATCAGCATTTAATCTAGTACACCCACTGACTACCAACAACATTCATCAAAGGGTGAAACGACACTAAGGTCCAAGTTCCGTTAGCGCGTAAGGCCTGAATTTCCTCGCACATAGCACGATGCCACGCTTCATACCTGTTATCATCATTAAAAACAAATGGCTCATGAGTAGGAAGAGCAATTATCCGACTGAAGGAGGCAGCAGAGGCGGTGGTAGTTGATGTGGCAGTGTTGTCAAGGACAGAGAACCATGGGATGTTGGTGAGCTGCTGGGCGTGGAGAAAGAGAGTTAGTACTGGGAAGTTGCTGGAGAGGATATGAAGAAAGGTCTACACAGAGCTGCAGGCCGGCTGCAGAGGCGGTGGAGGACTAGTCTGTGCAGTAGACACCGGCGAAGCAGATGTAGAACTGGGTTGTTTTGTAGCATAAGACCTAAAGGCAAGAGCATCCGGCAATGGGGAATCTGTTCCTGCATAATGATCATTTGAAAAACAAGCAACTAGTGACAATATGGCAGGGCTTGACGGAGGTGAAGTAGAGGCAGTAACGGTGGGCAAGTGGGGGGTTTGTTGGGGTGCAGCAGAGGGCAGAACAAGGGTGTTGTTTGGGCTGGTTGGTAAAGTGGTAGGCTAAAAGAATTGGGGAGGATTCAAGGGTGGAAGGTGTGTAGGTTGTGTGGAGGGTACTGGTGTTTGTGTTATCTATTCAGAATTCACAAAAGAAAAGACATTTTCATGAAAACAAACATGACAGAAGACATAAATACGACAAGAAGCTAAATCAAGACAATGATAATCAAGATGAGATGAGCTATATCCTAAAAACACACACGGAGAAGAACAAAAATCCAATTTGTGAGCATGGTATGGACGCAAAAAGGGAAAACAAAGGCACCCAAAAGTACGCAAAAAATTATAATCAGGAGTACGACGAAACAGACACTCAAACGGAGATTTATTTTGGAGAACTAGAGTAGGCATGCGATTAATAAGATATATTGATGATTCAAAAGCATAGTTCCAAAATCGCAATGGTGCACTACATTGACCTAAACGGGTTAGGCCAGTTTCAACAATATGTCGATGACGACGTTCAACAGTGTCATTTTGTTCATGAGTATGAGGACAGATTAATCGATAATGAATACCAATGGTATGAAAAAATTTATTTGACTTACGATATTCACCGCCCCAATCAGTTTGAACAGATTTAATTTTAAGTGAAAACTGACGCTTAACAAGTGTTTGAAAACGTTGAAAAATGAAAAACACATCAGATTTGGCAACAAGCGGATAATACCAACATATATGTTTGGTATGCGCATAGAAAAATATAACAAAGTAACGAAATCCATCAAAAGAAAACATAGGGGCAGGACTCCAAATATTACTAAATATTAAATCAATGGAAGCAAAAGTTTTGTGACCCATAGGTCACAACGAAAGACTCGACGACTTGCCTAAAGGACAAGCTTAACACTAAGTAAGAGAGCGTCTAGAAGTACATATGATTTTATTGCCGAAAACTAACAAATTTAATATGCAAGGAGCTGGATGACTCAAACGATGAAACCACCGGTCAGTAGTTGCGGAGATGCAAAGAGACCAAAAGGCGTGAGGAACTGACGTGGCAAAAGATTCGAAGAGGACATAAAGGTCATCATTACTCTGAGTAGAAAGGAAAACTTTCTTAGTGACAAGATCCTTGACATAAAATATAAAAGCGTGAAATTCAAAATAAATATGATTATCACCACAAAATTTTTTACCCAAATTCTTTTTTTGGAATGATTGCTACCTTAAATAAAAAAGAAAGAAAATATTACTCCAATCATTGTCTGTTTTTTTCTTTTTTCTTTTTTTTACAACTATAGCTAGTAATCTATAATATAGAATTTAACTCATATATCCCTTGAATCAACAAGGACTGCCTTGTTTTTCTTTTGTTGTCACATCATGCCTAAGCCCTAATAGCTTGTAAAACTTTTAAAATTTTACAAACTATTCAAAGGTACGAAGCATTTAGTTTGGACTCCAATCATCCTAAATTGAAAATTGATGGCTACGTATCATTATTCATGTTAGGAGCAAAAGTTACTGTGATTTGACTGGGGTTAAAACTATTTAATTTACCTAGGGCGTCATTAGATTTTATAGTGTAATGGTAAATAAAAAAACCTAAGAATATAATGACCAATTATATATATCAACAAATCAAAATGATAAAAAAAAACATTAAAAATATTAATTTAAAATTATTTTAAAAAAATCAAAAATTTTAAAATACAATCCAATTACATTCTTAAAGTACATCCAAGTTTGTATTCCAATTTCATGTGGGGTCATTTGATGTAAACATAATTTTATTTTTAAAGTGTATATGATAACTTACTTATCTTTCTATCTTTTCGAATAATAAAAAATAATATTGTTGTAATTATTTATATGAATAATATTTTTTTTATTTTTAGTAATTTTGGTATTTGCACCTGTAACAAAAAAATCTTAATCTCTTATAAGTATTTAAATTGAAATAAATAAACTAGAATTTATTATAATAAAAAAGAAAAACACTCTCTCATTTCTAGAATAAGTGGTCATCGAAAGAAAAAAAAGAGATAAAAATTATAAATTAGAAAAGATTAAAATTTATGCTCAACTCATAGAAAATCTGTGAACCCATGCTTTGAAAGGAAAAATATATATATTTTCTTCTTGTGATGATATTTTTTTTCCGGAGTGAGAGGTAATATTATGAAGTTTGGTAGCAGAATTCTTAAAAAAAATAATCAAAGAATTCTTTTTTGGAACCAATTGCTTCCGTAAATAAAAAAGAAAGAAAATATTACTCCAATCATGGTCTCTCTCTGTTTTTTTTTTACAACTACAGCTAGTACTCTATAATTTAGAATTCAACTCATATGTCCCTTAAATCAACAAGGACTACGTATCTCTCTCTCTGTTTTTCTTTTGTAATTACATCATGCCTAAGCCCTAATGGTCTTAAAAGTTTAAAAACTTTAGAGGCTATTCAAAGGTACGAAGCAATTGGTTTGGAATCCAATCATCACGAATTGGAAATTGATGGCTACATATTTTTATTTATGCTAGGAGCAAAAGGTGGACACCTACTGTGATTTGATTGGGTTAAAACTATTTAATTTATCAAGGGCATCCTAGATTTTACTGTGTACCAATTAAATATTTTTATTATAGAGAATTTGATGGTGTGGGGGCAACGCAATGAGTCCCTGTTTTAAGGTTCATGCTTTAAGGTTCATGCTTTAAGCAGTGTGTTTGATATATTTCTAATTTTTGTGGTTATTGTTGAAAAAAGATTGTTTTATAAAATATATTTTTAGTTGAGATTGGTTTGATATTTATATATGTTTGGTTAAAAATATAGTTAAAATTAAGATTATAAAATAACTAATATATATATATATATATTAATGGTTTTTAATTTAAATACTTGTAGATTTAACTACTAATATTACATCATGAAATAAATAATACTTTATATAAAATATTTTTTATTGTTCTATTAAACTATCTATAATTTCATCACATATAAAATTCATCCGATAAGGACTACAGTTTCCATGATTTTTTGAGTGTGCAACAAAATCAGATAAAATATCATTAGGAACAAAATTGGGATTACGATCAAATTCTATAAATGTTACGCCATCATGCGATCTCCTTTTAATTTATATAGTGTCACTGAATAATGTTAATACTAGTTTTTTGAATAAAACACAATTAAAAATAAAAAAAATAAATTTTTTTACTATTTGCTTTTATGTGCAGAGTGAATTATATTCACTCTGCACATATAAGAAGGAAACGTAGCATTCCGAGAAGCATGTATTTTTTGCTTCAACAAAACTGAGTTTTGAACACATTTAATGGTGAGGCCTATGCATTAGAATTGCATTATGTTGTGTAATCAAACGAGATGAATTCATGGTTAAATAAAAACGTTGCGGCAAACGCTGAGCCAAACGGTATTTTTTAGGTACAATTGTAACCATATTGTTTGCATAATGTATCTGTATTTTTTTAGGATAAAGTCTATATAACTCGATAACAGTATGGTATGGGGCTTGATTGGACCACCTCAACATTGGAGAAATCATTTGAAGGAATAATAATTTAATTAACTATTCAAATACTTCATGGATGATCTTACACAAATCATATTATAATAAACATCGTGCATCGACTATACTTCATGTGTAATCTCCTCATTGGAGTTATTTAGCCATGTTGCCCCTTTAGGCTAGGGTTTATGCATCTAAGCATCCCTTTCTCTAAGGTAAAAGCATAGTTATAATAACCAATTCGATTTAAAATTTGGTTTGTGAGTTGGGTAAGTCAAACAAGTGACTTAAATCTTTATTAAAAACATAAAATAATATTATTTTATGTATTGTTTGATATATGATATTATTTTAATAAAAAAATTAGTTTGACATAAAACCCAGTTAAGTTTAAATTTCAAATCGATGAATCATTAAATTGACCTAGCATGTTATATTTAGTTTTATAAGTATTGATAAAAACAAAATTGACAATCTAAAAACTCATAAATTTAAAACATCATAGAGTTTGTGTGGATATAAAAAAGAAGACATAAATTTAGAAAGAAATTAATACATGCAAATATACACAGGAAGCACTAGATAGTTGAGTGAGTGGGACAAGTAGACAGAGGATAGAGCACACCAAAGTGAAATAGGCAGAAGAGAGACATTCACGCGAGACAAGGGGGAAGAAAAAGGAGTGCTGAAGGGCAAGGTGTTGTGTGAACCTTTTGCCCTCGGTGCTCGCTTTGGTACTTTTTATCGTATCTTGATCTTTTTGTTCCGTTCCTGCTGAGGTTGCAATCATGGATACTTTCACATTTTGATGTGGATATGTATATTTATAGCCTTGATCTTCAACCTGATAATTTCCTATTTATCCGTTAGAGGAATTTTTTATTTGTTTGTTTGTTATTAGTTGTTTTCAAAAGTATTTTTTATTTAAAAATATATTAAAATATTTTTTTCAAATTTATTTTATTTTATTTTTTTAGTTTAACGTGGTTGTCCGGGCCAGCTTGCGCGCAACTCGACTAATCCCACGGGCCCTGAAGTTAACGACCATGTAACTTGTAAGCCTCCAGTGGCTATCATATGAGCAAACACAGAGTTCGAACCTGAGATCACAGAGAAAACAAACCTTTTAATTTCCAGCTCTTATCACTAAACCACTAACTATATCGTTATACTTTTAATATTATCACATTAAAGCCATTGAAAAACAATAAAAAAAATCTTGGGCACACCTCTAGCTCCAAGCAAGATTGCCTAATCTTCTTGTCTAATGGAACTTGAACAACAAGACTGATGGTGATGATTTTCTTTCTTGGGAGGTGAGCTTTGTGAAAAAATATTAAAAGATTAAAGAATTAACATAGAGATTGACATTTTGGCATTGGAGTAGCAATCTTTTGATCTTTTCCTTCTAAACACAGAGACTACTTTAAGGGTCCCTTTTCGAGTTGTTATCTTTGGGCCACATTTCCTGGCTAGATCCATGGATTGGGCAAGCTTTTCAATTTGAGCCCCATCACATTTCCTGGCATGATCATTTGCTTTTTTCTTAATGCTGGTTATTTGTATAATATATTTTTAATAAAAGAAAATCTTGTTTATGATATATAATTTCAATGATAAATATCCCCACTTTATTGCATGATCTAATAAGTTTGGGTTATATGATATTATAATTATAAAACCTGTCTGATTTAGTGAGTTAATTTGATAATGTATTAACTCAGAGTTTTATTTTGAACTATTTTAAAAAATAAAATTTTTTATTTTTACATAAAATTCAGGCTAATTAATGTTTTCCATATAATATACAATGCTCTCTTCATATATATATATATATATATATATATATATATATATATATATATATATATATATATATAATGCAAAAAAAAAAAAAACCATATCAATGAAACCATGCTAGACTAAAGCTTGGATCATGGACTGAGTAGATTGACAATGAACAATAAAAATAACAATGTCTTATTTATTTTAAAATTAAAATAAAATTCTTTTAAAATTCTTTTCTGAATAAAATTAGGTTTTGATTGGTTTAATGGTTCACTTGTAATTTCAAGTTAATCCGATTAGCTTTAGATTGAATTTTTTTGGATATTTTGTGTTTGGAAGAGTGATTGTGGTTGCTTTTCATTCTAAAACACATTAAAATAATATTTTTTTATTTTTAAAAAATTATTTTTGATATCAGTATATTAAAATGATATGAAAACATTAAAAACATATTAATTTGAAGTAAAATAATAAATAAAAGAATTTTAATTTTTTTTTAAAATATTTTCAATACACAATGCCAAATACTAACAGGGGTGGGTGAAACGGATCCCAAGTAGAGTTGGTTTTCATAAATACAAGGAAAAACAATTATTGGATACCAAATGCACTTGCCATGTATATCTAATTTAGCAAGAAATAATGTGTTGTTTGAGATTTTAGTATTGGTTGTTTTTAAAATATTTTTTTATTTAAAAAATATATTTTTTTTATTTTTTTAAATTTATTTTTTATATTAATATATAAAAATGATTAAACAATATTAAAAAAATAATTTATAATAAAAAAATAAATTTTAATAAAAAACAGTTTAAAATTCACTTTCAGAAAACGCCTTTAAGACGAAGATAATTTCCATCGTTGGACCATCTTAGCTGGACACCCATATCTTGTTAAACTCCATTGCTTGTCTTCATTAACAATGTCACATTGGCTATGACAACTGAAATTTTAAAGTTTTTCCTCAAACCAGGCAACTTTCTTGTTGTTTTGTTCTTTAAGAGAGAGGGATAGGTGGTTTTGGTAGGTAGCTAAGATCGAATTCTGTTTCATGGTTCGCTTTCTTGCGTACTTCATTTTTGTTTCTTTATATGTTGTCTGCAGCTTAGAGAGAGGGAGGGGATTTAGTTTGGTGTCTAGGGAGAGATAGAGATGATGAATCATGAGTGCTGTCTAGTTATGGATGCATGGATAAGGGAAGCACAAGAGGCAACAAAGTTGGTGGAGGACATAGAAAGCAGAATAAAGAACAAAGACTTAGCCGAAGAAAATAGATTCAGAGACATTGCTCAATCGAAGCTAATTGAAGCTGGAGTCAAGCTTGATCGCCTTGAATCACTCCTTCATAACCCACCTTCAAAGCCTGCCTTGTATGTTCCATATCTTTCACATCTTCCCCTTATGAGTGTTTCTCTACTTTATTTTGAAACAGTCAATAATTTCTGTTTCTGCTAGTGTTTTACTGCTGTTTATTGATCTTCCATCTTCAATTTCTCAAGTGTTAATCTTCTGATGTTTGATATACTTCACTGTATCATTGAGCGATTAGTTCTATTTTCTTGTTGCCTTTTTGTAATTTGAGTTTCTGTGAATTACACTTCTGTAAAATGAATTAGCATTTAAAATGAAAAAAACAAAAAAAAAACATCCTGGATATCATGAGTCAAATGGAAGGGAAATCAGCAATTATTAGTGGGTTTGAACTGAAAAGACTTTTCAGTTTTTCCCAACATAAATTGCTGTAATCTGTGCAACACTTGAAAGCATTCATCAATCTAGTACTCAATAAGCTTCCATAAAAGTAAATAATCTGTTGCAGCAGTGGTTTTACAGAACTATAGGAGATTCGGAATTTCGATGGAAAATGATATCGGATTTACAGCTAAGAACACGAGCACTGGCTCTCCGTCTCTATACATCAACAAAGAGGTACAGTTGGTTTCATGTCCTCATTCCTCTTGAATGTTAGCTGCAGAAAAGTAAGGATCAATCTTTAAATTGGTTTGATCTTGGTATGTGCATACAGGGCAGGAGGTTTTCTGGTTTCAACTACCACTGGAACCAGTAGAACAACCAACAGCCTTGATCAAGGTAACACTTTAAAATTTAATGTATGTGGTCAAGCATATAAATCTCATGTCACAGCATTGCTATTCTGCAACTTCAGTGAGAATAAACATACCGAAAACTTAGTGTTATTACCTGGTTATTTCTTTTACTGTAAATGATTGGTTAACCTTAGCCTTGGATTCCTTCACAACAAAACTGGGGCACCCAAAAAGGTACTCTAAATATAGTGGCATCTATGATCAGATTTATGAGGAAAGAGTTGGCATGGTACGCTCTGGAGTTTATCCAATCATTTGATCCATTAAGCTTCCTTCATACATTGTCTTAAGTGGATTTGTAGCACTTGCCAGTGACCCAAAACCCAGATATGGTAGGTATTTTGCAAGATCAGGCTTGAATCACCACAAACTATTTAACCTTTAGGAGTAGATTTATTCTCCTCGTCGGTAGCTTTCAAGTTCAGCTTGCGGACTGCCGAGACACATCACAGTAACTTCCACTTTGCTGTGTTAATTTTAAAAATCCCAACAGAACACACACTACACACTAGCGTGCACAAAGTTGGCGATTTTGATGCTTGAGAGGTCTTGCTTTTTGTGCCTTAAAGAAAACAAAATGGCGAAATGGAAAATATTTTAGCTAACATATCCATGGTGTCCTGCAGATCAGAAAAGGAAGTTGCACTCCAAATTCGATCCAGAGCTGCTCACGCTGCTTACTGTAAGTATTTAAATACACAATTAGATGTTCCTAATATTTTCTTCTCATTAGGCTTTTGACACTTTCATGCTGGTTCTGCTCCTCCTTGCAGTCAGAGGATACAACCCAAGATCAAGTGCAGGTACATTTCTTGAATATTCATTCGAGGGTGTTCTACCGTTCAAATCTCCATTATTTTCTTGTCGTATTATCATCATCATTAATATTTTCTCATAACTTTTTGTGGATAAGCAGTTCAAGAATTCTGGTTCTTTTATTTCAACAAGTTTAATCAAGAAGGTGTGCTGGACCTTCTGTTTGATTCTTGGAGCAGCTGCACTGCTATTTGTCTTGGTTATAATCTGCGCAGTAATATAATCTACATACTCTGCCTATTGGTTTGCTATTATAGTTTCCTCTTTACAACTTCGGAGCTGCAAGCTTTTTCATCCTATCAGAAAAGTCCCAATATTTCCTTCATGTAATTGTTAATCGTTTGACATTTTAGAATCGAGGAGCTCTTTTATGGGGGCATGGAATGTATAGTAACATCGATAAGAACAGGAAAAATTATATCATTTATTAAAACTTCAGTCAATGTTAATGCTGGCAACCATTCTAATGCCTTTGAGAAGCATGGTAGGCACACGTCAAAAGGAAATTTTGTAAACTATGTCAAAAGGTAAATGCTGTGAAGACTAGCCTGGAAAGACAGGTTGTGAATTTGAGATGGACCACGCGTTAAAGCAGAAAAGAGTTGATCACGCTAGGTGGGGAGTGGTGGTGGTTGAAGGAATTGGAGTTTTCCAGCAGCACTTATCGGTTGACTTATCAACCAAAAAGTACTCCGCTGTCTGCATATCTTCACAGAAGCCAGCACCGACTTCCTTGAGAAAGAGTCCAGGAGATGAGCATTTTGACCAAATTATAGAAGAAACGAAATTCAAAAACCTGAATAAGTTCTTGTGTTTTCTTATTTGAATGCCTTGCCAGTTTGGTCGTGGTACGCAAATTTACCACATAAGTGATTCTAAGAAATCTTTGTAGCCTTCGAGAAACGGCAGAAACTTGAAACAATTTGCCTAAACTAGAGAGCTTCCTGCATGTGGGGAAACAAATGTATATTTTGGATTGCAATCCAATTATAGAGAAAAATCAAATACCATAAATCAAGGATTTTAAATAATTGAAACTGTAATTTATTTTCATAATTGTTTAATTGTATTTCTATTTATACTTTTTATTGGTTGATTTTATATCATCGATAAAGTTTCTCTTTTTTTGGCAAACATTTTCGTGTGTTGAGTTTTAGACTTTTTTTTGCTTCATCAGTGGGTAGCACTATTGCCCATTATTCTCCGCCTACCATTAGTTTTTTTTTTATTAATTTTTATTTACTTTCTTTTCTTAACCTTTTTGTTTCTGTCAATTTTTAAAATAATCATTGAGGTTTAAATATTGTCTTTAAATATAAATATCAAACCTATGAAAATTTTTGTTCAAAATCTCCATAAGTTTGAGATGGCATGAAGATTCAAAGGCAAAGCTTCTGCATCAACGTGCAAGCAATTGATTACTCTAATCTTCTATATGAATACTCTGCCATGCACATATAAACTAGAAAAGGATGATTTTTAGAATGTGGAAAAAATGAGGGGTCGGCAGGATACAACATATGGATAAGAACGATCAAGGGAAGCTTTGCAATAGAACAGTATTCTCACTTACATTTCAACTGTTCTTTTCTTTGGTAAGAGAATCCAGCTGATCACTGACTCAAGTTAGTGATACATGTCTCCCATCCCCTTTGTATTGGTGCTACTAGTTGTTCTTGTTCAACAAGATCGCTAAACTTCATAGTAATAATTAATAAGATCAAACTAATTATATAAAATCTGGGCTCTAGCACAGATCATTAGATTTTGAATACTTAATTTTAACTCTTGCTCAATGGTAATTCATGATTAGTGGACGTGGTTATCATAATTAGATCAAACTAATTACATAAAATCGGGCTGTAGCTCAAGTGATGTGGGCATGATTTTTGTACATAATTTCATGTAAAAGTGAAAGCAGCAGCCCGACAAGTTTGGTGGCCATCTTTTGACAAGAAAGGTACCGACAATTTATATGAATTATACGAGTACGAAATTAAACAGTACATATTGAAGAGTGCTATAGAAAGGGGTCTTGTAGTTGTCTGAGGATGGAACTCTCTCCTCTTACTAGTGGAAAATTTGCTTTGTTGAGACAGGGCAGCCACAGGCTATCGGAAATGTATTCTTAGCATGTATATAGCCTGCTGCTGCAAGAGGATTCTTGAGTGTTAGATACATGGTGTTCTGAATTCACTTTTGTATAAGCAAACTAGGCAGACATTCTCTCTCTCTCTCTCTCTCTCTGATTTCTTCTCCTCTATATGTTTCATTGGTTTTCACCTCCATGAAATAGTCAAATGGGGTGGCTGCAGTCCCTCTTTTCTCCCTTGAAGAAGCTGTGGTTTCGCAAGCATTCAACAACTCATAAGAAGAGTACGTACTTATTCTAGACTGCATCTCTAAGCCTTTTTGATCTGATTTTCTTATGTTGTTTGCCATTCATTCCCAGTCTTTGCTTATATACATAGCCATACACTACTGCATTATTGGTTCCCTTTGACAAATTTTAAGCATCACAGTACATGGCTCGCAACTCTCTCTTTCATCATCACCTTTTCTCTTCAAGGCATATTAGCCTCAAGTTTTACATGTCGCTTCTTCAAGATTTCTTATCTTATAATTGCCTGTTTGAACCATTGATTATTTGAAACACGAGAATGCGCTAAACATTTTAAATTACTGACCGATCAAGGAAAGTTGACAAACCGTGGACTCCGTGCCTGTGTAAGTAGTTGTGAATTCTGATCATGAAGCACATTGAGATGATCTACAAGATTTGTGGCTCCATTATTTATGCTGGATTTGCAGCCAGACATTTTCTGAAAAGCATATAGATCACACATGATTGCTTACGATATCGATATCTTCACATTGCCTGGTAGATTAATAATCATGGGGTTTTCTTCTTGTTGTGATCACTGAATACTAGTTAGTACTCAATCCTCCATATTTAATGACTGTACTGTGCCTCTTTGTTTTTCAGCTGAAGATATATACATTCTGCACGAAGACGTCAAGTCCTGCCAGTATGAAGATGTTCATGTTCTCTGGTCTATATTAGTAGATTCCCAGACACCTCCTCTAACATCCAAACAATGAGCAATGGGGGTTATTGCCTTTCCCAGCAACCAATCAATCAGGGATAATTTCTGCAAAGTTTCTAAAAAGTTGTAATGTCAATAATTGAGAACTCTTAACTTGCGGTTGGTTAGTATTCTAAAATAAAATAAATAAGAGATAAAAACATTTTCAGTTAAAAAAATAAAAACATAAAATAGTTTTTCAAGTAAGTTAAAGAACAAAGGACACGTCTCCCTTTCTCAAATGTTTCAATTATTTATATTATGAAATAATAATCAGTAGAAAGTTGAACCTGCAGCAGCCACGCCGTGCACCTATATTCATCATAATGCAGTGTGTAGACTTTGCACGGTGCCAACCGACACTCATATAAAAGATGAAGCAGAACATTGTAGTTCACATTTATCACGTGAAAATTGCAAAAGCACTTTTGAATGTTTTTTTTATCAACTATTTTTTTTATAATTTTACATCATCTTGATGGTTTAATATCAAATAAATTTTAAAAACTAAAAAATTATATTATTTTAATATATTTTTAAATAAAAAATATATTAAAAATTAACCATTACCACAGTCACAAATACTATCAAATTTCAAATCAAGCCATGAATCATTGCTTTGATAATACATAAATATATAATATATAAAAATTCAAAAACTAAATTCTAAATCATTTTATTTGATATTATTAAATATTAAAAAATAATTTATTTTTCAATAAAATTACTTAAAAAAAACTATTTTTCACCAAATAAATAGCACTGCATCTCCATTTATTCTTCATATATATCAACTTAAAAATCATCTTAAATCAACTTTGATATCAAAGAATTTTTTTACAGGTAACACCTACCATATCGCTTGTAATTGTTTTCTAAAAAACTCGATTCCAATAAGGATTTTTGGAGCTTCATCAGCTTGCATGGTCAAATTTTATACAAATGTAATGGTTTTTTTATTATTATTAATTTTGATGTCCAGATCAGCTTACACGTACCTCGACTAATCCTACAGGTTCTAAAATTAATGATTATATAAGCCTCTAATGACCTTGAAATTTATAAAATTCATACCAATAATCTCTAGAAAATAAACTTAGAACCAAACCAGTTGAATTACACCACTCAGATTTCATATTCAAAGTAATGGTTTTAGTGCAATTTATGTATTGCATCACCGCAGAATGACATTATTGAAAGGATTTATTCGAAAGGAAGGGAGCAGTTAAGGAAGAAAGACAAATTTATCTCCTGGTAATCTTTAAACATTAAGAGAATTGAGCCTAAACAATTTGCATGAATGTTTTGTTAAATATTACGATTTCGAAATATACTATAAGTTCTAGCCTTTTCGCTGTAGCAACTAATCATAGTTCTATAAAATATATTTTCAATTTTATCATCAATTTTTTTTTCAGTTACAGCATTCCATGCCTAATTAATCACCAAATTCTCTAAATTTATTAAGGAAAAAATTCAATAAAAAAAAATCAAAGTGTAAAATAAAAAAAAAATCTCTTGGCCAATATCAAAGTCGATAGAGAAGTTCCATTAAGATTTTTTGAATTTTTATCTTGTCTCAAAAAATAGATCAAAGTTGAAGAAAAAAAATCACTATTTAATTTTGTAATTTTGGATCATTTTAGGGGTGGGGAGTTTGAGTTGATAAATTGGTTTTTTTTTTTTAGGTTTTAAGAATATTTATTATATGTCTTTAGATGAAAATAATTGAAAAATAAATTTTTAAGCTAAAAACAACTCATTGATTTTTCAACTACCACAACAATTGTTGGATTCTAGCCATGAAGATAATTTTTTCTCTGTCGTGGAAGATGACGTTTTGTTTGCCTTTTCTTTTCAAAAAAAATATATTTAAAAAGGTCGAGACATGCAAACCTGAGTTTTTTTCGTAAAGGCCCATGTGCTTGGATTGTTTTTTATTTTTTTTTCAAATTCATCCTTTAATATTGTGTTTTTATTGAATTTTTTATTGTTTTTTTTTCAATTTCATTTTTTTTAACTTTTGGTTGATTTTGAACCAGTCTTTATAATTTTTTTTTGTTTTGTTTTTTGTAGGGTTATCGCGGTCTCAAACAAACAACTTTGTATTTTGTTGGTGCTCAATTTTACAGTGTTTATTTTAGTTGTCATATAAATAAAATAAAAAAAATTCAGTTTGTTTTTTTAGGGTTATCGTGATCTCAAACAAGCATCTTTGTATTTTATTGGTGCTCAATTTTATGGATATCTATTTTAGTTGTTATATAAATAGAATAAAAAAAGTTATTAAACCTAGTGGAATCCATGTTCCAAATTGTGGATTTAACATGTTAACTTGAGTTGATTGAAAATTAGATTTTATAATTTGTTTCCATTTGTTTTCTATAGGATTATCGCGGTCTCAAACAAACATCCTGACGGTGGATTTGTGCTCGCCTTTACACATCTATTTTTTTTATCTTATAATTAAATATAAAATAGTTTTAAAAGCAAAGTTATTAAACTCAGTGAAGTTTATGATTCAAGTCGTGAGTTTGAATGGTTAAGTGGCGAAACTAGGGAAAATTCAGTATGTTATTGTCTTGATATTAAAATGAAAAAAAATATCATATTGAACATTTTTATTTAAAGTCAAATCATTTTTTGCTGGGCATCCAGGTTACTTTTAGACCTACCAAATTAGCGGGGTCATTTTAGTGTAATTTTTACATTATTTAATTTAAAACTCGAGCTAATTAAAGAGTTAAGTCGGAAAGTTATAAGATTTATTTGTTTAACTAAATTTAATGATATTGTAAAAAAAAAAATCTCATGATTTGTACATTCTTTATATATATATATATATATATTCAAAAAAAAATTTGGTCTAATGCGTGGATCTTCTGATGTTGACTAATTATCAAATTATAGAAGGAAGAGAATAAAGAGTTAATGATTAAGTTGAGATCTAACTCTTCGCTTGGTTTTCAATTAGAAAAAAAACCTCACTATTCACTGATAGGCTAGTTTTGTCGTCAGTGGCAGCTCTTATCTGTCTTTGTGTTTTTTAGTGTGTTAACAACCCAAGTCTAAATTTTGATTTGTTGTAGTTAGTTTGTAGGGGCGGAGCTCGAGTGAAATTAATTAGTACCAAAAAAAAAAAAAAACTAAGGGTGGAAAATACAAAAATAAATAAATAAATAAAAAAGAATTGAGTAATACATCAAACACTATAAACTTTTTTTAAAACTTTGTCCAAATAACCCATGTATATATAAAAAAAAAAAAAAACAAGCCAATTTGCATACAAGAATTTGGTACAAGGATACTGGGAGTGTTGTTGCATATGTTTAAAGTATTTTTTTTATTTAGAAATATATTAAAATAATATTATTAAAATTATTTTTAATATTATTATATCAAAATAATTTTTTTTTTATCTAGACTCCAGTATTTAAGAGTTCATTGGACCTCAACTAATCCAACTTTTTATCTAGACTCCAGTATTTAAGAGTCCATTGGACCTCAACTAATCCAACTGAGCTAAATTGATCTATTAAGGAATAAAGCTCTTTCAGTGTTGCTGTACTTCATTTACAAGGTTCGAACTCGAGACCTTATTTAAAGGAAACAAACACCAATCACTTAAACTAACCATCATTGGTTATATTAAAATAATCTGAAAATATAAAAAAATATTAATTTAAAATTAAAAAAATAAATAATAATTTTTTTAAAAAAAACATATGAAACACAAAAATAAATAGACATTCAAAATACTTGAAAAACTGCTAGAGATAGTTCATCAATGGTTCCTCTCTGTGAAGGTATACCATACACTTATGCGGAGCATAAACTATAACAAGAACCAGTGGTCTGGTGGAGCTGTGATATTGTTGTCCTTCATTAGCATCTTTTTAGATGAATGCTTAGCCATCTGAGCTAATCCCTTTCTCCTTTTTTTCAGTTTTTTTTAATAAAAAAAGGTTAAAAAATAGTTTATCAAATTATATTATTAGGTAATTTTTTTTTAAAAAATAATATAAATCATATCATGAAAAATCACCTAACAACTTAAGCTATTGAGTTGAGATGGTTCTTTTGATATAGTACCGAGTCTTGATGATTAAGTGATTACGAGTTTGAATCTCATCATCCTTATTTATTTGATAAAAATTAAGGACAAGGTAATGTGAACTTATATAAGTTTTAAGCTCAAAAGCTTTCACTTAAAGGTATATGTTAGAGAATAATGTAAATTATATAATAAGATCTCACTTAACAGTTTAAATTATTAGGTTGAGATGATTTTTTTTAATATTACTGAATTACTTTCTTGATATTTGAAGCATTCACATCAAAAAAAAAAAAAAAACCCAATATAAAGCAGTGAGTGAGGTCGCAGTGTTAGTTTTTACGGTTTTCAGTTTAATATAACTATGGAATAATATAATAATGCTTTTTTCATTTTATACAAAAATCAATGGCCTTGCTAAATTCATTCATTTATCAAAATTGATTCTAATAAATTAATTTTTTTTTATAAAATAAAAAAATACCCTTACTATTATTGTTTTTTTTCTAGTCTAATTAAAAAGGAAAACAATTTATTAAACCCGATAAAATTATAATCTAAATTATTTATTTTTATATTTTTTTAAAACACACTTCAGTATCTAGATATTATTTTTATGGAAAAAAAAAAAGGAACCCGCAGAGCAGAGTATCGCGGAGCCCATGTCTAGAAAGAATTAAAATGCATACCATAGAGAACCTGGGAGGCCATACTGTAGGAAATGTTGGGCCCCATAGCTATATGGGCCCTAACGTGGGCCCTAACAATTTGTTTTTTCTAAAAAGGCCATGGGCTGGAATTCCTGCCTTCGTAGTGAAATGGGATGGCTAGTTCTTGAAATAAAAGCTCCTTTGCTGAGATGTTTAAAGAAGTTCTCTCTCTCTCTCTACACACGTGTGTGTGTGTGTGTTTTGGCCTACTTATATTTCATTATTAAAAAAAGATATTTGTAAGAATTTTTGACAAAGTTTTCGAGTAAGAAGGTGGTGCACGTGTTTTGGAAAAATAAATATATTTTTAATTTTTTTTAAATTTTTTTATTTAGTATTAATAGATTTTTTTAGTTTTTTTTATATAAAGAATCATAATAGCATTTTAACAAGTGAGATTTTAATGGGTAAAAATAAAGTATTTTGAGTATTTTTTTCATAATTATAATGTTCTTAGTTTTTAAAAGTCTTGATTTATAATAAATTTTATTATTATTTTTTTAGTTTTTTCTGGTCTAAATCCTGGTATTTCGAAACCTACTAGACCTCGACTAATCTGATCGAATTAGGCTGGCCCATTAAAAGGTAAAGCTCTCCAAACAATAATGTGTTTCATATATACAAGACTTGAATTCAAAATCTTATTTAAAAATAATAAGTACCGAATTACTTGAATAAACCATGGCTGGTTATTATTTTCTTTTAGTGGTGTGAATTAATAATGAAGTTGTATTAGAAGTTGCCATCTGAAAAATTATTATTTATCATTATTATATAAATTATTTTTTGCAAAAAAAATTATTATATTGTGACATATAGAATCTATGTAACATGAATATTGATACAACGACTTACTTGTTGGAAAACAAAGATTTATCTGAATAACTTGAATTATCAGTAAAACTAATGTTCTTGTACTCTTAACAAAATTTGAAAATTGGAATGACGCAATTAAAAAAAAAAAAAACCAAAGGGGAAGATGATTTCACTGTGTTTTATAGAAACATTTCACTATTTACTGTAACAGTGAAAATGACATCTATAGCTTGTTTTTCAAAATTACTTGCCTTCGATCAAAGGACATTTTTATCTTTTTTCTCACAACTTCTTAATTATTATATTTTCATTTTTTAAAATCTTAATAAATAATAAAATAATCAAAATACTCCCACTAAAAAAATACTGAGCAGATATATGTAAGTCTTGCCATTTGTTTATATACCGTTAAATTATATATATGTCATTGGGCCAAAAACAATTTAAGCCATGGAATAAGGGTATTAAGATCCTGTTATTGATTTGATTAAGAATAATAATGTTATTTCATATTTAATTAATATTATTTTAATTAAAAAAGTTAAAGCATGCGCCAGATCACACACTAAAGCATGGAAGGCATCATACTATGTGGGTGGCACATCTGACGTCTTCTGATGGTGAAAAAATTATTTCTTCCATCTCATTCGATTATTTGCTGAAAAATTAGTGCAGAATCCATGGTCCTTTCCTTTTGCTTTGTTGGAAGTAAAGTTGATATATATAAATATATATGCCAGGTCTGGATCTGGTCTGGCCCGGATCGCCGGGATCATGGATTGATCTATCGGGTCAACCGGGTTTTGCTAGATTTTTTTATTTATTGGTCTTTCTTCTAATCTGGACTGGTCTAACTTTCGAGCTGACCCACCGGACTGGTCCGAGTTTAATAACTATGCCGACTACTAGTTGAATACCCATTTAACATTGTGATCCAATCATGTCTTTGAAACTTTTTAATTATTTTTAGTTTTAATTTAATTTTTTTAAAGTTTTTGAATGATATATTAATACAAATAAAAAATTTAAAAAAATATTTTAAAAACTAATTTTTACCACAATTTCAAATTAACCAACAAGATATCACATGATAAGCATCCAAATAACCACCTAACATATATTTAGTGACGACCTAGAGCTGCCGTTAAATCTGTTTTTTATAAAAATAATTGTTTTTTATTTTTTTATTTTTAATATTAATAAATTATTTTAATTTATTAATATAAAAAAATAATTATTTTAAAAAATAACCTCTCCACACATATCAATTAACAAAACCAACCTCTTCATGCCTAAATACCTGACAAATTTCTCCTACCAAAGCATCTTCTCTCCCTCCACGCGAGATGCCCTTCACTCCTTTGTTTACGTTTACTAAATGTGGTTGGTCCTGTTAAAAATCCGTGCTTTCTATTGACACACGACGCTCTATCACTATAGAGGAAGACTTCACGTTTTCTTGCTTTCTTTTACTTCTACTCTTTCTCTCTCTCTTTCTCTGCCAAGCAAGACTTGTTGTCTTTTGGTTTATATCAAATAATTCAAAGAAAGAAGAGTAAGAGGTGAAGAATTTTCTTGAATTCCTGACTGAGCAGTGAAGAGAATCATGGCTTCTTTGATTCTTTTCCCTGCAAAATCTGTTACTGGAACTAGAAGCGAGACTAACCCACCAGGGTTATTGTTCTCTGATGGTGGTGGTCGTAGGCGGTCAGTGGTTCAGGTGGGGTTCCGGAATCAAAGGTTGTTTACAGTTCGGTCTGCTTTGGATTCTTTGGAAACAAACGTATCTGATATGAGTGTTAATGGTAATCCCTCAAAGCTTACTTTTTTTTTTTGCTTTGAATTGCATTGTTTACTTATTTTTTGTGCATTTTTTTTTTCTATCTGGGCTTTCTTTTGGTTTAAAGATTGAGACTTTTCATCCTTTTTTATATTGTTGGTATGGTGATTTTTAACTTTTGATGGTGTTTACTGTTGAGTTTGTTTAATTAGCTCTGAATTTTGAGAGAGTAGGTCGGTGAGATGACTTGTAAATGTATCATTGAAATTTAATTCTGCCATTCAGCTGCTATGAATAAATTATAAATGGCTGACTGTTGTCTAATAAAGATTTTCATCAGATCAAATGCATATGTTATGATGCCTCATTATGTGTGACAAAAGTACTGCCTTTTTATTTATTTAAAGGTCAGTAAGATGACATTTTTCTTCTCGCTGGCCATGCATTGAATTGTATGATTCCCAGCTCCGAAGGGGTTATTTCCACCAGAACCTGAACATTATAGGGGGCCAAAGCTGAAGGTGGCTATTATTGGAGCTGGGTTGGCAGGCATGTCAACTGCAGTGGAGCTATTGGATCAAGGCCATGAGGTATTTGCTTTTTCTGCTTTGTCTTGCGTGGTCATCTGATCATCTTGACCTTATTGAAACTCGAAAAAAATGCAAGCTTGTGGATTGCATATTTCAAACTTATTTATAGTTAAGAGAAAACTTGACATCTATTTCCTAGAAAGTTTGAATTGTTGTAATTTAATGGTTTTATGTTATAATGTAAACTGAAGATAGATGTTCTTTTTTGTTTTTTTTATCAGGTGGACATATACGATTCAAGGTCTTTCATTGGTGGTAAAGTGGGTTCATTTGTTGATAGACGTGGAAACCATATTGAAATGGGACTTCATGTTTTCTTTGGTTGCTATAATAATCTTTTCCGTTTGATGAAGAAGGTGAAGCAAGTTTCTTTGGTTATTGTGATATAACAATTTAAAATATATTTTTCAAACACAAAATACTCTTTAAATAATCTGATAGTTTTTCGGAATCACTACTCGATCATAGGTGGGTGCAGATAAAAATCTGCTTGTGAAGGATCATACTCACACATTTGTAAACAAGGGAGGTGAAATTGGTGGTATGATTTATTCTTGATCCTTATCTGATCAAATTTTTCTTTACAGTAGATGTGTGTATCATTGATTGAAATCATTTTTCCTCGGCTTACTAGCATCCTGTATTGTGTTATATTTTATCTTGTTTACCATAATTAAGTCCTTTCATAACTTGAACTTGATTCCAGAGCTTGATTTTCGGTTTCCAATCGGAGCTCCGTTGCATGGGATTAGTGCATTTTTGTCAACAAATCAGCTTAAGGTAATCTTCCCAGCATCTAGATGTTAACCCAAAAATGTCATCAACATGTTTATTATCCTTCTAACTGCTGCCTCTTTTCTTGCTTGAATGTCTCCTGGGCCATGGCACTGCATCTATTATGCATCACTACAAATGGTATTTAATTTCCTATTCTTAGTGACACCCTCACATTTTTCATTGCAGTCTAAGTAGAGTAGTTTTGGCATTCAAATTTTCGCCAGAAGCAAAAATTAAAAAAAAAAAGGTGCAAAAGAAACTATAAGGGTTTTATATGTCATCTGTCAACATCTTTTGGGAAGCTGAACTAGCTGGTGCCAAATTTCCTACCCCCTTAAACTCTCTTTTGATGTGTTATCTCGTGGTACTTTTCAATTTCAGACTTATGATATAGCAAGAAATGCTATGGCGCTTGCCCTGAGTCCAGTTGTAAAGGCTCTTGTTGATCCTGATGGTGCATTGAGGGACATAAGGAAATTAGATAGTGTAAGAATTATCTCGTTTCTCTTTCTTTTGATTAGTTGCCCAGGTCATTTTGTTAATGTTATCATTGAAATTACATTTTCTTCTTACAGATCAGCTTCTCTGATTGGTTTTTGTCCAAAGGTGGAACACGCATGAGTATCCAAAGAATGTGGGATCCTGTTGCTTATGCCCTTGGGTTTATTGACTGTGATAACATCAGTGCACGGTGCATGCTGACCATATTCTCATTGTTTGCCACCAAGACAGAGGCTTCTTTACTTCGTATGCTCAAGGGCTCTCCAGATGTTTACTTGAGTGGTCCCATTAGAAAGTATATCGAAGATAAAGGAGGCAGGTACAGTTGTAAATATAGGTTCAAAGTCATTACTTGTAAACTTTTTTTTTTGGGTCTCACAATAATTGATACTCTTTATCTGCAAGAGCAGGTTTCATTTGAGGTGGGGATGCAGACAGATAATTTATGATAGATCACCAGATGGGGAAATACATGTCACAGGACTTGCCTTGTCAAAGGTAAATGGCTTTTCATTTTCTGATTTTTAAACTTCATCCTCAAGGACATTGACGCTGTGATATTATCATTTACATGTTCAAATATCCTATCTTAAACCTGGTTACATTGCTCCAATTTAAGATCAACAGGGATGCGATGTAATTGCCTCGACATTGTTTTGATGAATATTTCAATAAGCTATGGTTATAAATTAAAGAGGTCTATGGAAAAGGCTTAAGAGTTGAAGACAAATTATTTAATCTGCACCTTTTGATGAATGAATAGGAAATTAATATCCTATTCTCTGTCTAACTCCCCAAGCACATGTTTGTGGGTTTGCAATTGGAGAATTGGTGGAATTATTTTCTTCAGAATGATACATGGAATTTGGTGCTTATAAGGTTCAGAAATTAAAATCTTCAGTCTATATGCGACAAAGAATTTGTTAAGTTGAACCTGGCCAAATTAATAGAAGGAAGGAAATGGAGTGTGCAAGGATATGCCATTGATATGTTATGATAGATGTGTCATTGTGGGTCCTGTGGCTGGGTCAAGACCTGTGCATCAAACAATTTGGAAACCAGATTATTTATGTGCATTTTGGAGGTCTCTGTGTGCTATTTTTATCCTCCACCAGTGTTTGTAAGGTCTTCATTCATGAAACATTACATTCATATCATTGCAGGCTACAGATAAGAAAGTTGTAGCAGCTGATGCTTATGTTGCAGGTATACAGTCATATATGCCCTTTCTCTTTCTTCATATCTTGTATCAATTGTGCATTGATGATCTTTTGTCATTCTATGGTTTGATTTGATGGTAGCTTGTGATGTCCCTGGAATTAAAAGACTACTTCCGTCCCAGTGGAGGGAATCAAAATTCTTTGATAATATTTATGAGCTAGTGGGAGTACCTGTTGTGACAGTACAACTTAGATACAATGGCTGGGTTACAGAGTTGCAAGATCTAGAACAATCAAGGTGAATTTCTATCTATGCTGATGCTCTGATTGTGAAAGCAGGATGCTTTTTTCAATGACCAAGAATATCATCTGCTTTGGTTTTTTTTGAGACTACACACGACATTTTTCCAATAAGCCCTTGCTTCTTTCAATTGGCAGGCAGTTGCGACAAGCTTCTGGCTTAGATAACCTCCTGTACACTCCAGATGCAGATTTTTCTTGTTTTGCTGACCTAGCACTCACTTCTCCAGAAGATTACTACATTGAAGGACAAGGTTCATTGCTCCAGTAAGAAAACAAATATCTCTACTCCAGTATATTGCTGTTAGTTTCTGCTTTATAAGGGAATGACAATCTACCTTACATATCCCTAGATGTATCTTTTATTTTTCCATCCTTATCTGTATTCACAAATATTATATGTTTCAGATGTGTTCTGACACCAGGAGATCCTTACATGCCCTTGACAAATGATAAAATCATAGAGAGAGTTTCAAAGCAGGTTTGTAGCATTTAAACATTATCTCTGACACCTAAAGTCATCTACTATCTATGGTCCTAAGCCCTATTACATACACTGGGAAGTTATGCAAAAACATAACGTGGGTAGTGTTTGATTAAACTATCCAGGCTTTAGTAAATTCTGATCCATTCAGCTTGAAGAGTGCTTATCCGCAAGGCTTCTTTCGTTTCTATAAGTTTTTTGCATAAGGGCACATGCACATTCTTTCAAAGTGTAAACTTGGCTTCAGATTGAAGTAATTATGCATTGAAAATGTGCCATTTGTATGTTCTTGACTGTGCAAACAACTTACACATATTTTTATGAATAAAGAAAACATCTCTGTTAATTTTAGGACATCATTCCCAGCTAGTTTGGCACCGCTAAAATTCCAGACTGTGTGTGTACGAAGTAACCAGGCCTTAATGCAAGTCCTTTTTGGCTCTGATACCACCTGCAGTTGCTCTTTTGTGTGGATATGGGTTCTTGGTAGTCCAAAAGCCAGTTAGAGATGAAAGGTTTACATCATCACAGATGGTTAGCTTGAGTTAATGTACTGTCATTATAAAAAGATGGCTAAAATAATGCTCTCCTAACTTTCATTGTTGGTAGTTTATTCTTATTTGAGTATTGAATTATCATTTGATGAATCCATTTATTGTTGTGCAATATTCTCATTGTTTGCTCTTATTTTTTTAATTTAAATAACCAGGTCCTGACTTTATTCCCGTCATCCCAAGGTCTAGAAGTAACCTGGTCTTCCGTTGTAAAAATCGCTCAATCTTTGTATCGTGAAGGACCTGGCAAAGATCCCTTTAGACCTGATCAGAGGACACCTGTGAAGAATTTCTTCCTTGCTGGTTCATATACGAAACAGGTAACTCAAATTTCCCTAGACCCTTGAGCTTGATAGAAAAGTAGCTTTAGTGCTTGCCTCCACAGCTTTCAGTATAAAAACAACCTGTTAATTAAAAGGGAGCAACAAAAGCAACCAGAGAGATAAGCAATACTTGCTTTATTTGAGTGAAAATGTGAAAAAAAAACTAATAAATTAAGCATGGTTTCTGCATTGAACAGGATTACATAGACAGCATGGAAGGAGCGACCTTGTCCGGAAGACAAGCTTCAGCATATGTGTGCGGTGCTGGGGAAGAGTTAGTAGCTTTGAGGAATACACTTGCAGCTGTCGAATCTCAAGATGGCACAAAATCTCAAAATGTAATTGATGAGCTCAGTCTTGTATGATCCCATCACACATCACACATCACACATCACACATCACACATCACACATCACACATCAAAGCCTTATGTGTATGGTCTCAAATGGCTGTAATAAATAGGTTTAAGTTTATGATTTATGTAATTCTAAACGCTGCCAAAGTAAAGATTAGTTTCAATTATGATGCTATCTAGGTATTTATGCTATATCCCTTTGATGTCCTGTCATCGGCTTTGGTCGGATTCGAACATGCTTCATTAAAGCTATCTGATATATAATTGTTAAATTAATTTTAATTGATTATGATATTTAGTGTTTGTTTGATTTACTGTAGTATATGGTTTGAAAAAATAAATGTAAAAAAATATATAAATTATAGCTTTTTTTAATTAAGATTTTGAGAGAGATTGTAGTGTAACTTGTGTAAAATTATGATGAGTACTTGTTAACTAAAAATTATCAAATCTATAATCTTGGTAAAATACAGATTGTCCGACACCGAATCATGGAAACAAAAACAAAAGAGCGAGACAAATATTGTGTCTACAATGGATTGAATGAGGGTTTTTTTTTTCCACTGTTTTGTTACGAAAAAACACTTGACGATAATGGGAAAATGGACAACATCAGAAAGAAAATAAATGGAGGTTAGGGGCCAATGCTCCCAAGCCATACCCCGCCATTTCAGATCTACATCGTTGTTCAAATTCTAACAAACTTCTATAAGCAGTTCTTTTATTTAAAGCTTACGCAATATACAATTTTTTTCCCCTTGAAGAATTCTATGCACATGGAGGACACAAGCCACCAGAGAAATATTGTGTGGAATCCTGGAAATAGCTGATTAACATTTTGCCACATGGAAAGACAACAGACTTTGAATGGCAATGGCAAGGGAAAGGGCAACATCATACATTGCGATGGATAGTAAATGATGAAATATGTGTTCATGAGAAAGTTGGCCTAAACTCAAATTAGTTGAAAATATTCTTGCTCCTGCAGGTTTTGAGATGACAATTGGTTTATTTCTTTTTGCTCTCAGTTTCTCTCCTAGAGCAAGGAAGCTAGCCAAATAAACAGATTCTTCTCTTGAAAATCTGTCACCAATTCACCATTATGCTTGTTTTCTCTAGCATTCCTGCCTAGTCGAGCATGAAATCTTCCGCCGAGCTAAGAGTGTAAAACAGCAGCCTTCACTAGCATCAAATACGCACAAAACAGTGTCCAACCATTGACACAAATGACAATAGCTAGAAATCAACATCAAAAGAGTAAAAAGCTTCAAGCAAACCCCACAAATTGTTCAAAAGAGAAAGTTGATTTATATATATCATTTTTAATGATTCTTCCTTACATAACTGCACATCAACATTAAAAGTGCAAAAGATCATCATCCAACATGAAAAACCAAAGACACAAAAACATTAAACACCCATAACAAAGTCATCATTCAAAGCTCAAATCACACACAATGTCTTAATTTACTAACTCAAATCCATCCCCTGCTTCCTTCTCAATTTCACTCTTAGCAACCTCCATCTCTTCATTAAAGAAGATATCCCATTTCCCTTCCCACTTGATAAAAAAACTCAGTATCCTCAAAATACTTCACTCTATGCACATCCCTGGCCGGCATAAGCAAATAATCATCGACACCCGGATCATATTTCGCTTTCTTACTCAAATTCCACACTCTTTTACTCCCTTTTAACTCCACCAAATCATGCCCAAATCTATGAATGATCTCGATAGGGTCCAATTTTCTGTTCTTCAGCAGACCGCAGAGCGCGCACGCGCTTGTATTTGCACTTTCCTCTTGTTGTATAGGATTAGAATCTTTTGCACCAATTATTGGCATTTCTCTGAGCGAATTGTCCAAGATGCATTCTATTTCTTCGCTCCATGGTGGTAGAGGAGGTGGGGTTGTGGGGGCGGTGGAGGACACGGATGTTTCGGCCATTGGTGGTGGTGGCGGAGATTGTTTTTGGTGTCGTGAAGGAGACAGGACAGCAAACTTGGAAGAGTTAGGAGTGGCACGTGATCCTGTTGGAGGAGCATCACCATAGACGTTAATAATAATTACACATAAAGGACGGGTTAAATCTAAGATTCCTGTAGACCAATCATTTAGTGCATTTTATTTTATTTTTGGTGGAGAAAAAAAAAGTTTTATGTCACAAATTGCCTATATTTCTCTTTAAATATCAACTTATTAAATAATCTTGAAGTTGTTCATCTTCACAAGAAATACTGCAGTAAAAAAAATTAATACAAAAAATAAATGAATTCAAAATTACCTTCATGAGAATTTTTTAACAGGTTCATAAACTTTGACTGTTTTTTCTTTGATAAAAAAGATAAAAATCTTATTAACACAACTACATGGTCAATTATATATGTTTGTTCCTTATTTTTTTAAAAAAATTAAATTTTGAAATTAATACTCACAAAAATTATTTCATTACCCCTCAATTTTTTTTTTTTGAATGCAGAATTTACAGTCATATTAGATAATTGGTATACATATTTTCAATATCATGGAGTATCATAATATTACGAGAAAGGGCAGAGAAATAATACTGTACAAAAATATATTAATCCTTGAAGAAACAAAATACAAAGCAGAGAAATAATTTATTACAAACAAAGCTACGAAAATTGAAAGGAACATAAGTAGAAACAATCACAAAGTAATTATAGAAAATCTTTTGGAAAATTCTCAGCCTGTCACAGTTGTTTGAGGCATCAGATCTTCCAATGTTATTGCGGAGAATGACTTTGGCAGCGGAGGCCATCGAGCTATGAGCTCCGAAGCTACTTGTCGCATGGTTGGCCTAGATTGGGCATTGGCAAGCAAGCATGCAAATGCTACTTTGATAATGGAGACCAAACCTTCTGCAACTCGATTTTCAGGAAGTGGGATACGTTGGTCTATCACATCCTTCAACAAAGCATGCTGGTTGATTTGAGAGAACGATGAGGAGGAAAATGCTGATGCAGAAAGAGATGAGATGAGATCACCCGGATGCATTCCCATTATTACTTCCATTGTGACCACTCCAAAGCTGTAGACATCGCACTTCTCGTTCACTCTCATTGTGTAAGCTAGCTCTGCAAACATTCTGGTCATTTTCTCATAGTAATGGCTGTATTGTGCTGCTAATATGACAATTTATTATACATAACCTTTAGAGCATCCAAAAGCAGCCCTCCATTTTCATAGTACTGGTTGTATTGGTCTACTAATATGTCATAATGTTTTGGAGAGCCTCCAAAACATTACGGCATATAAACAGAAATTTAGCAATTGATTCATATATATATATATATATATATATATATATATATTAAGAATGAAATCAAGTATGTACCTGGAGCTGTGTATCCGAAGGTGCCAGCAAATGAGGTCCAGTTGGTTGAGTCAGGCATCAAGAGCCGAGCTGTCCCAAAATCCGAAACATGAGCCTCGTATTCCAAATCTAAAAGAACATTGCTGCTGGAAATGTCTCGATGAATGATTGGAGGCGAGCAATCATGGTGCAAATAGGATAATGCATTGGCCACTCCTTTAACAACATTAAGCCTTCTATTCCAATCCAAGCCCATTGCCTGTTCTTCGCTAGATAAATTCATCTTCAAACTTCCCCTTTCTATGAACTCGTAAACTAAAAAAGAGTGCTCCATTAATGAACAAAATCCATATAACTTCACAATATTTCGATGTCGAATATCTATTAACATGCGAATCTCATTTCTAAAAGTTTTCAAATCCACAAGCTCGCCTTCTCTTGATGGGTGAAGTTTCTTCACGGAAACCACCTGACCTGTTGGCAACATGGCTCTGTAAACAATTCCGCATCCCCCTTTCCCTATACAATTATTGGAGTTGAAATTATTAGTGGCCTGGATGATAGTTTCATGTAGGATCTGTTCCTCGTAGCCCCATACTGCAAAACTGAGTGGACTTGGTCGCTCTCCTAAAAGGGAGATTCTTTCTCTACTTGTTTGGTGGCGAAAGTATAAACATCCAACCATGGTAAGTAGTAGAAGTAGACTGCCCAGGAGAGGAAAAAGAATCAAAATGACAATTTTGTTTCTCTTTCTCCTGCTTGTAAGAAGTGTACAAGGCTTGAGACCACTGACATTTCCACAGAGACCACTATTATTCATAAAAGCTTCAAATGGAGCTTCAATGAAGCCTTTGATTTTGGGGATAGGGCCCTCTAGTTTATTGTAGGAGATGTCTACAGTTGTCAAGCTCACCAAATCTACAAAAGCAGTTGGAATCAAACCGGAAAGTTTGTTGTGAGAGAGGTTCATCGTTTCTAACTGTTTCAATTGCCCAATTTGTGATGGTATCTCTCCTGCCAGAAGATTCCCACTGAGATCTAGATCTCCAAGAAAATGCAGGAAGCCTATCTCAGATGGGATGCTCCCTGTGAACTTATTATGACTCAAGTTCAAATGTAATAAATTTGAGCACTCTCCTAATTGTTTTGGGATTGATCCACCAAGGTTATTAGAAGCTAAATTAAGGGATTGAAGATGAGATAGCATTTGGATTTCAAAGGGAACGATACCAAAAAAGATGGTTGTTATGAAGAGCAAGGTTGAACAACGCCTTCAACTGCCCCAATTCTTTTGGAATTGTCCCCTTCAGGAGATTTGACGAGAGATCAATGACTTGTAGCCCAGTAGCCTTTCCAAGCTCTGATGGTATCTCACCGGTGATATTATTGTTTGACAATAATAGGCACGTCAAGTTGTGAAAACCTCCCCCATTTCCACGTAAGCTCACCAGACAAATCATTGTGACTTAGGTCCACATAGTTCAAGTTTGGGTAAAGGCCAAAACCTTCAGAAATATTCCCCGTCAATTGGTTCCATTCAAGCCTAACTCTAAATAGACGAGTACAATTTCGCAAGCTTTCAGGGATTGGACCAGAAAAATGATTGTAGCCGGCTGTAAAATTTACAAGTAACCCACCAAGGCACAAGTCTCGTGGTAAATGGCCAGTGAAACTGTTTGAAAACAAATGCAAAACCATCAAATGTGTGAGATTATTCATCTCGGGGGCAGAGAACCATTGAGATTATTATAGAACAAACTCAATTTAACAAGGGATTCAAGTTGTCCTATTTCCCGAGGAACAGATCCAGATAAATTATTCATGTACAGAACAAGTTGAGTGAGGTTAGTCATGTTCCCTATAGAAGAAGGAATGGAACCAGAGAGTTTGTTATCCCAAAGATAGAGAACGGATAGGTGTTTCAGAGTTCCGATAGAGGCTGGGATCAAACCGGTGAGATTATTTTCACTAAGACGCAAGTCAATGAGCTTAGTCATGTTCCCTATAGAAGAAGGAATGGAACCAGAGAGTTTGTTATCCGAGAGATAAAGAACGGATAGGTGTTTCAGAGTTCCGATAGAGGCTGGGATCAAACCGGTGAGATTATTTTCACTAAGACGCAAGTCAATGAGCTTAGTCATGTTCCCTATAGAAGAAGGAATGGAACCAGAGAGTTTGTTATCCGAGAGATAGAGAATGGATAAGTTTTTCAGATTTCCAATAGAAGAAGGGATCCTACCAGTTAAATCATTGCTTGACAAGCTAAGGGAACTGAGAGACTGTAGTGATCCAATCTCTGGAGGTATCAAACCAGAGAGTTTGTTACCCCATAAATAGAAAATGGATAGGTGTTTTAGAGTTCCAATCGAGGCTGGGATCAAACCGGTAAGATTATTTTTACTAAGACTCAAATCAATGAGCTTAGTCATGTTCCCTATAGAAGAAGGAATGGAACCAGAGAGTTTGTTATCCGAGAGATAGAGAATGGATAAGTTTTTCAGATTTCCAATAGAAGAAGGGATCCTACCAGTTAAATCATTGCTTGACAAGCTAAGGGAACTGAGAGACTGTAGTGATCCAATCTCTGGAGGTATCAAACCAGAGAGTTTGTTACCCCATAAATAGAAAATGGATAGGTGTTTTAGAGTTCCAATCGAGGCTGGGATCAAACCGGTAAGATTATTTTTACTAAGACTCAAATCAATGAGCTTAGTCATGTTCCCTATAGAAGAAGGAATGGAACCAGAGAGTTTGTTATCCGAGAGATAGAGAATGGATAAGTTTTTCAGATTTCCAATAGAAGAAGGGATCCTACCAGTTAAATCATTGCTTGACAAGTCAAGGGAACTGAGAGACTGTAGTGATCCAATCTTTGGAGGTATCAAACCAGAGAGTTTGTTATCCCATAGATAGAAAATGGATAGGTGTTTCAGAGTTTTAATAGAGGCTGGAATCAAACCAGTGAGATTATTTTCACAAAGGTACAAAAAGTTAAGACTTGTTAACAATCCTATCTCAAGTGGAATATTTCCTGTGAAATGATTATCACACAAGTCTAAATTGGTGATTTTGGTCAGGTTACTAATGTGGGATGGAATAGTTCCATAGAGTGAATTGTTCCAGAGATTGAGAGTGAGAAGATTAGGGAAGGATGAGAAGTTGAAACTATGAAGCGTACCTCTCAGACCAAAATGTGGAAGGCTGACATTCTCGACACTTCCAGAATTGTCACAAGAGATTCCAAGCCACTTGCAAGGACTGCTGCCAACCCAAGAAGACAGGACAGATTGGCTGTGGTTGTCATCAAGACTTGCTTTCCATTTTAGGAGAGCCTCCGCTTCTTCATTACCTTGAGCAACTGCATATCTAGCAGCACCAAATGAAGTTGCAGAGGAATTAGGAGGAAAGGCAAAGAAAGAAGGAAAGCACAATAGAAGGAGAAAAAAAAGGACTTGGAGAAACATTGAGACTGGTTTCTGTAGGAAGGACATCATGTCTAAGGGATATGGTTTGCTATGGAAGATGAAGATCCTAGGCTTCAATGATAGGTATTTATAGAAAAAAAAAAGAAATGGAATATTTATTGGAATTTTTAATTGTGAAATTTCCTATTCATCTTTGTTCTTATATTGCAGAATTTGACATGTATACGTCAACAACAGTGACAACAGTTTTTATTGGGTGGAAGATTTGGTAAATCTTGGAAAATTCATTTCCAAGTCCTATAATTTATAAAGATGCTTAATTGTTGGCTCATTTGTTCAAAATCCGTAGCTCATTTCTAAACTAAATAAAAAAAATAAAAAAAACTAAGAAAAAAATATTTTGTCTTTTAAAATCTTTTGCATCAGTTTTCTCTCCTTTAATTGAATCGGTGAAGAAATAATGCTTAATTAATCGCGCTCGGGCTTTCTCAATTAATTGGAATTGCGAGGTAGAGGAATCTTTCATTCTTGAAATTTCTAAATAATCTCTGTTCTACCTTTCCAAAGCATATTAATTGTGGGTCATCGTTCCAAATTTGACTTGTCCAAAGATTCATTGGATAATTGGATATGATTGTGTTTACATGAAAATAGAAATTCACATGGATTATATACCATATGAATTGCTATAATATTTAATGTTGGCCTATATATATATTTTTATGCCTTTCACGCAGCTTATGATTATTTTCACAATTTCTAACAAAGTCTGTAATGTGGCAAATTTAAAAGACTAACTCTTCGCACCAGAATACCTCTCATTAACAACAATCCATCTAGCAGAATCTCGTTAAATTCAGCAAGTAAATGCTCGATTGCCTTAGAAATATCTATCATTTATTTTTCTTCCTTCACAATTATTGCGTGATTCTGTCTACTTTTTCACTTACCATGCATGTCTATACATTGACTTGTTGACCCAGGAAATCTTCACAGGGTGTCACTTTCTAGAATTTATAAACCGACAAGCTTGTAGAATGCCTATGATATCATGGGTGGATCCGATGTAAGTTGTTTTCTTGCTTTTTTATAAAGATAAATAATGTTAGAGATTAATATAAAATTAGTTTTAGGAGTTTATGCTTAAGTTTTATTTTTGAAACTATTATTTGACATGATATTAGAATATTAATAACTAAATAATTATGAATTTAAATCTCACTATCTTTATTCTAATTAATAAAATTAAAGATAAGATAATGTAAACTTGTATGAATTTTAAATCTAAATAATTTTTATTAAAAAATTTATATTAGAAAATAATATAAAATTATTCTTATAACTTTTTTAGGTTTGAACAATTTTTAAAAAAATAAATAACTAGTGTTGCTTCAGTCAAGAAATGTCACAACTAGCTTGTCGTGTTAATTAATTGCTTAAATATAGTACGTCCACAACATTATTCCATGAAGTTGGAAGTTTAAACTTGTTTATCGTGCCCATTGGGTTTAAACTTACTAATGGACTAGATGCATCATGAAGTTGGCAGTTCAACAGCTAGTAAACTCCCTTGGCCCCAGATTGTGCCATGGGGTTTCAGGAAGTCATGTTCTCTTTGTTTTTTCCTTAGTCTAGTGGACGGAACGGGTCATAGCAAATCAAAAGTTCAGAATATCAGAAATTTGTTGCTTTGTTCTTTATTCTCCAATTTATATAGCCCATAAATTTATCAGAACTATCTGATTTTGATTGCTTTGTTCTTTTCAATATATTCTGGATGATTATTCAAAAAAAAAAAAAAATTGACTGCTTGTGTCCGATTGTAATCAACCTTTTATCGTGGTCGAATGGTCCGAAGTACAGCTTTTCCTTGCTTAATGAATCCGTCATGAAGTGTCACAAACTGTCACATTGTAAGATGCGGACTCTCTGTATAATTGCTTCATGGTACAGTTACGTGATCATGCAATGAAAGCTTCACCAACCAATAATCTGTTATCGTGCTCCTTAGGGTTGAATTTTCAAATGGACTGATGCATCATGAAGTTGGGATTTCTGCAGTTAGTATACTCACTTGGATTATTGGATATAGATTATGATATGGTGTCTCAGTATACAACTTGTTACCCTGCTGCTACTTGTGGCTGATAATTTGTCAAGGCTTTGTAAACAATCTCAACTACATTATTTTAAATCCCTGTTAAGTACAGTGTATATATATATATATATATTTTTTTTTTTCTTTTTTTACACTATGTTTTCTAATGTATTTTAAGCTTATTGAAAGTTATTTTTATGAGTTTGACATCCTAAAAAATATTGTAAATTAATTGCTAAAAGATAACAATTTTTATTTTATGTTTCAGACCTTATTTCTTGTGATAGGTTTTTTCACTGCGTTATAATTTCAGAATGCAAACGTGTGTTGAATCAAAGTTAAAGTATATATATCAAGCTTTTCAGGAAGGTATCATGAAAAGAAATCCAAGTTTGGATATGGTATGGTAAGAAACTAAGCCAAAAACAAAATCTAAGTTGCAATAGATTCTAAATCTCATCTTCACCTAACACTAATCTGTTTATGGTGCTCATTGGAGTTGAAATTACTAATGGATCGAAATCCTCAACAAAATTGGGCTGAAATCCTACTTGCAATACAATTCTTTTGCTTTCACACTCTGATTTAAATGAGCATATCTTAAATTTCAGACATCAAAATCATACGATTCAAAAGTTCAAAATCCTCTACACATCTAAGACTACAACTTTTATCAAAAATACCAGGTCAGATAAAATCATTTTAAAGACGAAAATCCAAACACAACATGAAAGACGAGATTAGTCTCTTATCTGATGATAAAACCAATAATGCCTGGTATCCCACTATGACTGATAGTCTGATATAAAAATAATGGGCCCAATTCAAGCCTTATCTAGGGCCACCCACAACCCAATCTCTTATGACGCGGCATGTCAAAATGACCTATTTTATCACTCTATTGTCATTTAATTTTTTGTGTCCATTGATTGACTCATTTAGTTACCTAAAAAATTAGAAAATAATTATATTCTTCCTTTTAAAATATCTTGATTCAATTATTTCTATGTTTTATTTTAGTAATTTGTCTTTTATTTAAAGAATTCTATATAAATTCATCGATTATATTAAAGAAATAAATAGATAGATTGGTGTGGGTTATCAGGAAGTCATATAAAATAACAAGACCATATTATGAATCAAATTGAAATATATTATGAATACGGGTCGAATGAAAAATTCAGAAAAAATATAAAAATCCCAACATTGAAGAATGATGGAGAAAAAAGACAAAGAATTCAGTATATCTATCTTTAATTGTATAAGTAGAGAAACAAAGAATTTAACGAATTGAATTAATCTGGGGGCTTAACAGAGAATCGTTTTAAGATTTCAAGAATTGTTTTATATTTCTCTTTAACAACATAAACACAGAGATATTATTGAAAACAGAAACTCATTCATGCATCGAGATATTGATAATAATGACACGAAAATATATGCTACTTGACTATAAATAAATAAATAAAAAATGCTGATTAATCCTATGCCACAAAATGTGATGATTTGTAATTGTTGATCCCCTAAATTTTCATCTCACTAAAATGAAAAATCTATGAATCACTTTTTTAAAGGTGGGGGTGGCCTCTCTCATATCTCTTATCCAATTAGGTTTGGTATCACAATACGTGGTGGCATCAAACACAACCATATAACTAGCCACATATTGGATTTGAACGTCTTACTAATGGACCTTGAAGTACACTCCTTTAGCTAGCCACATATTGGTCATCAGGAGGTCATATTGAAAAGAGTAGAATAACTTGAGAGAGACAGCTTCTTCAAATGACAAAAAAAAATAAAAAAAATTCATAATATTGTGTTACATGTCCATTATTTTTAGTCCCTAATCACAGTAGTCTCTTTTTCTTTCTTTCTTTCCTCTAATTTTGAACCATAAACTCCTTTTTCTTTCTTTTTTCATTATCAACATAATTAAATTAAATATAAAAATATAATTTTGAAAACACATAGAGAAATTGAAGTTAAAAAAGGGGTTGTAACACCATGCATGTCTATACATTGACTTGTTGGCTCAGGAAATCTTTACGACGGTGTAACTTTCTAGAATTTATAAACCGACAAGCTATGCCTGTGATATCATGGATAGATATGATGGAAGTTGTTTTCATGCTCGGCAAAGTTTGAATAGTACTATAGAGTAATATAAAATTATTTTAAAAAATTATATGATAATTTAATGGTTTTTTTGGTTGAAATAATTTTTTTATATGATATCAAGGTTTTGATTATCAAATAATTATGAGTTTGAATCTCAATATTTTTATTCTAATTAAAAATAAAATGGTGGTGATATGTATAATTTTTAAATTTAAAAACTTTCACTTGAGAGATTATGTTAGAGAGTAATATAAAATTATTCTTATAACTTTATCTAATAACTTAGATTTTTAAGTTGAAATGATACTTAAAAAAATACATCACTAGTGTTGCATCGATCAAGAAATTAATGTTACAACTTGTCATATAGCTTAACTTGTTAAATCCCGAGTTTATTCCTTAGAGATTACCAGGTCGAGTGCAACAGATCTCAGGGCCACTGGAGGCTTACATGGTCGTTAACTTCAGGGTTTTGGAGAACTAATTAAGGTGTGTGTAAGCTGTTCCTGATATCCACAATTAACAAAAAAAAAAAAAATAATAATAATTGCTTATAGTACGTCCACAACATTATTCCATGAAAGCCTCACCGGCCAATAACCTGTTTATCGTGCTCATTGGGTTTAAACTTACGAATGAACTAGATGCATCATGAAGTTGGAAATCCAATAGCCAATCAAAAGTTCAGAATATCAGAAATTTGTTGCTTGTCTTTATTCTCCAATTTATATAGCCCATAAATTTATCATAAATACCTGGTCATGATTTTGATTGCTTTGTTCTTTTCAATATATTCTGGATGATTATTCAAGATATTAAATTTATCAACCAATATAAAACCTATAATTGCTTCATGGTACATTTACGTGATCATGCAATGAAAGCTTCACCAACCAATAAACTGTTATCGTGCTCCTTAGGGTTGAATTTTCAAATGGACTGATGCATCATGAAGTTGGGATTTTTGTAGTTAGTATACTCACTTAGATTATTGGATATAGATATGATTATGATATGGTGTCTCAATATACAACTTGTTGCCCTGCTGCTCCTTGTGGCTGATAATTTGTCAACAATGTCAACTAGATTATTTTAAATCCCTGATAAGTTTTTTTTTTTTTTAATATATATATATAATCAGACCTGCAAAATTATATATGTATACACATCCAAGACTATAACTTTTATGAAGAATTTTAAGTCAGAGAAAATCATTTTGAAAATGAAAATCTAGATATAATCTGAAGGATGAGATTAGTCTTTTAATCTGATGAGAAAACTAATAGTGTGGAGCATTCCACTATGGTCGAGAGTCTAACATAAAAATAATAGGTTTTAGGATCCAAAAAAGATACAAATCAATCCTATAATATTCCATGACTGTGAGAATACTTTGGGAATGATTGGATATTGTAAGAAACTAAGTCAAAAACAAAATCTAAGTTACATTAGATTTTAAATCTCAGCTTCACCTAACAATAACCTGTTTATGGTGTTCTTTGGAGTTGAAATTACTAATGGACTGAAATCCTAAGCAAAATCGGGCTGAAATTCTACTTGCAAAGGAATTCTTTGCTTTCACACTACAGATTTAAATGAGTACATCTTGAGTTTCATACATCAAAATCATACGATTCAAAAATCTAAAATCATCTACACATTTAGGACTACAACTTTTATAAAGAATACCAGGTCAGATAAAATCATTTTAAATGCGAAAATCCAAACACAATCTGAAAGACGAGATTGATCTCCTATCTGATGATGAAACTAATGATGTTTGGTATCTCACTATTACTGAAAGTCTAACATAAAAATAGTGGGCTTTAGGATCCAAGAAATGTGTAAATCAATCCTATAACGTTCCATGAATAGAAAAATACAACTAGAATGATCAGATATTATAAAAAACCAAATTTAAAATAAAATTTAAATTGCAGCAGATTCTAAATTACAACTTAACCAAACAATAACCTTTTTATCATGCTCATTGGAGTTAAACTTTGGGAGTGTGGTTGCGGTTGCTTTTCAAAGTGTTTTTTGTGCCGAAATGCATCAAATTGATGTTTTTTTTATTTTTTTAAAAAATTATTTTTAAGATCAGTACATTAAAATGATCCAAAATATATAAAAAAAATTAATTTTTAACAAAAAAAAATTAATTTTTTTATAAAACATAATTTACATCACATTCCCAAAAATTACGGAATAATAGACTAGATGCACCATGAAGTGCACTCCTTTAGCTAGCCACATATAGGTACCGTTTGGGAACGCGGCTGCGGTTGCGTTTCCAAAAAATTTGAATTTTTTTTCTAAAATTTAATATAGTTTGTACGTTTTGGATCGTTTTAATGTGCTGATGTCAAAAATAATTTTTAAAAAATAAAAAAAATCATTGACATGCATTTTGGCACGAAAAGTTATTTGAAAAGCACCCGCAACCACACTGCCAAACACACTCATGCTACAGAAGATGGAACGGACCACAGCCACTCAAAAGTTGAGATTAATCCTACGGCCTTAATGAGTTTCTCGACGAAGTTTACAGGATGAATGCCTCTCTCTCACTGATCAATTTGATTTTGCAGAGGATTCATGAAAGTAGACACTGTTCAGGACACAAGTCAGTTTACAACCGTTATTTAAATTTTCATTCAAACATCAATCATATATATCTGGCAATAGAATTTCGAATAGAATTTAATAATATCTATAAATTATTTCAAAAAACTCACTTTGTTTATCAAGTCTAGATTAAATTATTATATTTTAGTGTGAGTGTTTGAAAATGTAATAGTTTTTGTTTTTAAGAAAATTTAAAAAATATTTTTTTTTAAAAAAATATTAAATTAATATGTTTTTAGTATTTTTTCATGTTAATATTAAAAATTAAAAAAAAAAACTAAAAAATATTTTAATATAACTTCACCTAAAAACTATTTTTAAAAATATTATACACCAGACACGAATCTTTGTCTCGATTTTCAGCAATCCTAAAGTCTTTCTAGATGTAAGCAAACGACCCGTGTAGAAAAATCTGTCTCATGGAGCAGGCCCAATTCAAGCCTTATCTAGCGCCGCCCACAACCCAATCTCTTATGACAGAGCACGGCCTGTCAAAATGACCCATTTTGCCATTCCATTGTCATTATTTTTTTGTGTTCATTTATTTACCAAAAAATTTAAAAAATAATTATATTCTTCCTTTTAGAATATATCGATTAAATTATTTCTATGTTTTTATTTTAGTAATTTTTATTTTATTTAAAGAATCCTATATAAATTCATCGATCATATTAAAAAAAAAAATATAGATTGGTGTGGATTCCAACTTGGACTTTCCATTGGGATACACATTTGTCTGCCTTGATTCAGTTATTTTTATATCCTTTTATTTTATTAACTTTTCTTTTCTTTAAAGAATCTTATATAAATTCATCAATTATATTAAAGAAATAAATAGATAGATAGATAGATTGGATGTCGGAGAAGATTTGTTGTTCTTGAAAAAACACATTTCAAAGCAATACATACTCATTTAAAATAGTTTAAAAATAATATATAAAAGTTTGAGGAATAGTTTAAATTCGAGTAGAGGGGTGTTTATTTTTACAAGTTGAAAATTATATTTCATGTTTTCTTGAATAGTTTTAATATTTTGATATTAAAAATATTATTTTTAAATAAAAAAATAATAACTTTCACTTTCACACTACCTAAAAGAAAAGGTAAGCTAAGCTAAGCAAAATCCTTGACGAGGCATATCATTAGTGGGTACCAGTACTAGAGAAATGACACCTACATGGATTGATTTTGTTTGAGAATATAGTTATGAGTATTAAAAATATATTTGGCAATATAATTATAATTATTTTTTAAATAATTTTGTGTGTTGAAATACATATTAATAATATTTTTGAAATTTTTTGATATCAAGAAATGTCCATTTTACCAGATATCAAAATAAAAAAAATAATAAAAAAAGGGTAAGATATAAAGGTGTATTTTGCCAAACACATCCTTACTTCAAAACAGATTAAGCTTGAAGGGCTGAGGCCCAGGCCGGCCCTCAGTTTTTTTTTTTGGGCCGGGTCTAAGCTCGTCTGTACAGGCTAGGCTGAACCCATCCGGCCCGACCAGGTCACTGGCCCAAGCCAGTGACCCGGCTGGGCAGGGAAAACACACACGCTAAGCACAGTACAAGAGCAATTAAAATTACAAGTGTATGAATTACATTTGTATGCACAGCTAGTGAATTAAAATACAAAAGGTGAGGGAAAACGAGAGCTAGCCTGGTGCAGCTGCGGGGTAAAGACGAAGAAGATGGTGACTACCGGTTAGCTCTGGCCGGACGATGTCTTCTCCCTCCTCGTTTCCTGTCTGTCTCTTACCTTTTTTTTCCTGGGTTTCTTCTGGTCTTCTTCCCTGTGTAGCTGTGTTGCTGCTATTCTTCCGTCCCCTGCGTCTGTCCTCTAGTGTTTTCTATTCTCCCGGTTTCCCTGGTCCGCTCCCCTGTTTCCTCTGTTTTTTTTATCTCCTTCGTTCCCCCCTGGTTCGTGGCCTTTCTCTGGCTTTTATAAGGCCAGAGAATGCCATGCGGTGGTAACGGCCGGCTTGGTAACGGCATGCAGCGAGGGAGAGTAGCCGTGAGACGTGCCCCATAACTGAAACAATTTTAATGCCTTCACTGCTGAAACGTCTCCAATGTCTTTACTGCTCAAACAGTTTCTGAGGAAGAAGACAATGAATGGTTTTTCTACAATGGCTCCGTTTTCCCAATTCAAATGGCTACTTTTGATTTGGTCATTGGAGTTTCGCAATTTTGTAATCAAGCCCCTTAGATAAATTGTAACTGGACCCCTGGAGTTTAGCACCATTTACAACACAGTCCTTGGTTTTCTACATTATTCACTTCAGTCCTTAATTGGTTCTAAACTTTGATATTTCTTCAATTAAGCCCCTAATTTCATTAATTAAACTATTTTTTTTTATGAAGTCCCAAAATTTATCAATTCTACAATTAAGCTCTTAATTTAATTAATTAAATTAATCTAGAGTTCAAACAAGTTCTCAATCTTTCAATTTATATTGTCTTAACTCAAATTTCAATTTATTCTCCATTCATTTCATTTTTTATTTCAATTTTTTCATCATTATTTTTATAATATAAGAATAAAAATAGTAAAAAATTAAGTTATGACAAATATTATTTTAAAATAAAATTTAAAATTTTTTTGACTGAGTTTTTCCTATATTTATTGAATCAAGGGCCTATTATGGTTTTTATTTAGATTATACTCAGTCAATTCTCTTTTTATTTTTATTTAAACCCAGTCTAAATCCTAAATCACCTGAGTTACGAGTAAATCCACCAGATCATGTTTCATTTTAAAATAATATGCACACCTTATTAGTTGATTTAAAAGAGTAAAATCGCTATATTTTTTATGGTTTTTTTTTTTTTATTTTTTAATTTTTAAAATCAGTCCCTTGTTTGGTTTAAAAATCACAAGTAAGAGTCCAGCTCGCAGGAAGGAAAGACAATTGAAAATGCTGCCCATGTCTACCGGCCGTGAAGCAACGAGTAGGACAAGCCTCAAAGAAAAAAAAAAAAAATCATTTTAGGAGTTTGTTTCAGTGATGCGTAGTTTCTTGGAAGCAGCTTATTAACAAGTTATCTGCTTCGTACACCAAAAAAAAATAAAAAAATAGTTTGAACATTGTTATGTTAGCGAGGATCGAATTTTATGCAAAGTTTTAAAACAGGTTAATTTGTATTATATGATAGTTTAATTAATTGAATCTCACTACTACTAATTTCATAAACTAAGTCGTTTACTTTTCATTTTGTTTACATTAATTAACATTAGCTACTTGACTATAAATAAATAAATAAAAAATGCTGATTAATCCTATGCCACAAAATGTGATGATTTGTAATTGTTGATCCCCTAAATTTTCATCTCACTAAAATGAAAAATCTATGAATCACTTTTTTAAAGGTGGGGGTGGCCTCTCTCATATCTCTTATCCAATTAGGTTTGGTATCACAATACGTGGTGGCATCAAACACAACCATATAACTAGCCACATATTGGATTTGAACGTCTTACTAATGGACCTTGAAGTACACTCCTTTAGCTAGCCACATATTGGTCATCAGGAGGTCATATTGAAAAGAGTAGAATAACTTGAGAGAGACAGCTTCTTCAAATGACAAAAAAAAATAAAAAAAATTCATAATATTGTGTTACATGTCCATTATTTTTAGTCCCTAATCACAGTAGTCTCTTTTTCTTTCTTTCTTTCCTCTAATTTTGAACCATAAACTCCTTTTTCTTTCTTTTTTCATTATCAACATAATTAAATTAAATATAAAAATATAATTTTGAAAACACATAGAGAAATTGAAGTTAAAAAGGGGTTGTAACACCATGCATGTCTATACATTGACTTGTTGGCTCAGGAAATCTTTACGACGGTGTAACTTTCTAGAATTTATAAACCGACAAGCTATGCCTGTGATATCATGGATAGATATGATGGAAGTTGTTTTCATGCTCGGCAAAGTTTGAATAGTACTATAGAGTAATATAAAATTATTTTAAAAAATTTATATGATAATTTAATGGTTTTTTTTGGTTGAAATAATTTTTTATATGATATCAAGGTTTTGATTATCAAATAATTATGAGTTTGAATCTCAATATTTTTATTCTAATTAAAAATAAAATGGTGGTGATATGTATAATTTTTAAATTTAAAAAACTTTCACTTGAGAGATTATGTTAGAGAGTAATATAAAATTATTCTTATAACTTTATCTAATAACTTAGATTTTTAAGTTGAAATGATACTTAAAAAAATACATCACTAGTGTTGCATCAGTCAAGAAATTAATGTTACAACTTGTCATATAGCTTAACTTGTTAAATCCTGAGTTTATTCCTTAGAGATTACCAGGTCGAGTGCAACAAATCTCAGGGCCACTGGAGGCTTACATGGTCGTTAACTTCAGGGTTTTGGAGAACTAATTAAGGTGTGTGTAGGTCGTTCCCGATATCCACAATTAAAAAAAAAAAAAAAATAATAATAATAATTGCTTATATTACGTCCACAACATTATTCCATGAAAGCCTCACCGGCCAATAACCTGTTTATCGTGCTCATTGGGTTTAAACTTACGAATGAACTAGATGAATCATGAAGTTGGAAATCCAATAGCCAATCAAAAGTTCAGAATATCAGAAATTTGTTGCTTGTCTTTATTCTCCAATTTATATAGCCCATAAATTTATCATAAATACCTGGTCATGATTTTGATTGCTTTGTTCTTTTCAATATATTCTGGATGATTATTCAAGATATTAAATTTATCAACCAATATAAAACCTATAATTGCTTCATGGTACATTTACGTGATCATGCAATGAAAGCTTCCTTTTAAAATATCTTGATTAAATTATTTATATGATTTTATTTTAGTAATTTGTCTTTTTATTTAAAGAATCCTATATAAATTCATCGATCATTTAGATCGATCATTATTAATATATTATGAATACGGGTTCAAAATAAATCGAATGAAAAATTCAGAAAAAAATATAAAAACCCCAACATTGAAGAAGGATGGGGAAAAAAGACAGAATTCAGTATATCTATCTTTAATTGTACAAGTAAAGAAACAAAGAATTTAGCGAATTGAATTAATCTGTGGGCTTAACAGAGAATCGCTTTAAGATTTCAAGAATTGTTTTATATTTCTCTTTACCAACATAAACACAAATATATTATTGAAAGCAGAAACTCATTCATGCATCAAGATATTGATGATAATGACACGAAAATGTGATGATTTGTAATTGCTGATCCACTAATTTTTCATCTCACTAAAATGAAAAATCTATGAATTACTTTTTAAAGGTGGGGGTGGCAATTGGCATCTCTCATATCTCTTATCCAATTAGGTTTGGTATCACAATACGTGGTGGCATCAAACACAACCATATAACTAGCCACATATTGGATTTGAACGTCTTACTTGAAGTACACTCCTTTAGCTAGCCGCATATTGGTCATCAGGAGGTCATATTCTCTTTGATTTTCCTCTAGTCCAGAAGATGGAACGGACCACAGCCACTCAAAAGTTGAGATTAATCCTACGGCCTTAATGAGTTTCTCGACGAAGTCTACAGGATGAATGCCTCTCTCACTGATCAATTTGATTTTGCAGAGGATTCATGAAAGTAGACACTGTTCAGGACACCATACTATAAAAAACAAGGACACAAGTCAGTTTACAACCGTTATTTAAATATTCATTCAAATATTAATTACCCGAGCACTATTTATTGGTTATATATATATATCGCAATAGAATTTCGAGTAGAATTTAATAATATTTATAAATCATTTATTATCCATTAAATAAAGTAATTTTTTTTAAAAAAACTCACTTTGTTCATCAAGTGTGGGTTAATTTATTATATTTTAACTAAAAACTATTTTTAAAAATATTATACACCAGACACAAATCTTTTCTTGATTTCCTGCAATCCCTAGTCTTTTTGGATGTAAGCAAACGATCCATGTAGAAAAATTGTCTCATGGAACAGGCCCAATTCAAGTCTTAGCCCAATCTTTTATTATAGAGCGCGGCCTGTCAAAATAGCCCATTTTGCCACTCCACTATCAATTTTTTTATCTTTTTTTTTTGTTGATTAATTGACTCATTTATTTACTAATTTTTTTTAAAAAATATATTCTTCCTTTAAAATATCTTGATTCAGTTATTTCTCTGTATATTTTTATTTTAGTAATTTTTCTTTTCTCTAAATAATCTTATATGAGTTCATCGACTATATATATTAAAGAAATAAATACATAGATTAGATGAGAATTGCTCTTAAATAAGATTCTTGAAAAAAAATTTCAAAGAAATATTTTAAAAAATATATTTTAACATATGCATTTAAAATTATTCAAAAATAACCATATAAAAGTTTGAAGAAACAGATAAAATTAGAGTAAAAAAGATGTTTGTTTTTCTTGTTTAGAATTGTGGTTTATAATTTTTTAAAAAGTTTTTTATAAATAATTTTTTATATTTTTAAACCGTTTTAATATACTAATATAAAAAATAATTTAAAATAAAAAATATTATTTTTTTATTTTTAAATAAAAAAATACTTTAAAAAATAATATCTATTATCCTTCCCTACCTAACAAAAAAAAGCTAAGCAAAAATCCTACGAGGCAGATCATTAGTGGCTACCAGTACCACAGAAATGACACCTACATGGACTGACTAACTGATTCCATTCCATGTCTGTTACAACAATGGCGGGGATATGCTCTTTGAATTCAACAACCTTAATGACTTTTAAGGTAACAAAGCAAGGGACCCACCCTTCAAGTTATTCATACTGTCGAAGTTTCAATTTTCAAGTTGAATTTCTCTCTTCTTTCTAGCCAATTTACTAGCATTAATTTTGCAGAGAATTCATGGAATTAGATTCTTCTCAGGAGCAACAGATAATGAAAAGAAGAGCCAAACTAGAGCTAAAACCCCACAGATTTTGAAGCTGTGAGTGGGGTCACAGAGCTTTTAAGAGTTTTCTCCTTCTCAGGCAAAGAGAGGTATCTTCCTTGTTATTCTCCCTCTTCAATTGCGTTCTCTGCGTGTTTCTTGGGAAGATGTCCGGAAACAAACAAAATGAAACATATTAGAGTTTTGTTTCTTGTTATGAGGTGTAATTTTCGTGGATTTGTAGGGATTATGCTGTGATCTGAAACTATGTCTCGAATTTGTGCTCCATCGTTGATGAAGTCTATAAAAGTCTGCTCGCATTACTTGGAATTCAATCTTCATTCCCCTTGCTTTTTGTTCAGGTATTAAGTTGTATTCACACAATTTAAAATTGTTGTTCATCATTTGGATTACAAAACATCGAGGAGGTAAACGATCTCTATAAACTTAAAATTGATTTCACAGTAAATAAAAGCTGTATATTCTCATAAAGTTTCAACTTTATATCAGATCATTCGAGCCAATCCTGATATATTTGACAGAAAGAACTATTTTAGGAAACATATAGTTAAATCATTACCCACTTGATGGGAACATCAGACCGAGGCATAATTTGCACCCGTGTATGATCATTATCATATTAATGATAAGAGTAGCCTAACGTGTTAGGAAATTGGATTTTAGCTTATACTTTTGCTTTTGAGTTTAATTTATTTTTTTTAGTTGACTTTTGTTGTCAAACTTGATATTATTTTATTTTAGACTTTAGTTTCGTTTTTGTGGGCCTTTGGCCTAATTATTAGTTGTTTTATGGGGAATTATTGATGATGAATTAAATAATTTGCAGAGTTGTATACTTTTCCAACCTTTTTTTTTTCTTTCTCCTTTTTAGCTTCTCTCCTCCTTCAGTTTTTTATTTTTTTTTTTTGCTTCTTGGCTTCTTTTTTTTCTCTTGCTTCTTTCAATTTTGTTTATTATCTTGTTTCAACTTTGATCTCAGAGCATGATTTTTAATTTTTCCTATAATAAAATGATTTATGGGCTTGCTCTTATTTATATTCAATCTAGTTAATAAAATAATCTATTTAAGAATGTAGTTCCGTTGCTTTTTAAAATGCTTTTCATTCAAAAATGTATTAAATAATATATATATTTTTTATTTTTTTAAAATTATTTTTTAATATTAGCGTATCAAAATAATCTAAAAATACCAAAACAATATTAAACCTAGAGAAAGTGTCAAGCTTGAAGGAAGAAGGAGATTTTTGGGAAATTGTGCAAAAGGCATAGCAAATTGGGTAAGGTATAATTTTTTTGTTTTTTGTTTTTTTTGCTTTAACTACATTTTTGTAATGAAATTGTGGTGGTATTAAGAATATTCCCCAATTTATGCAAGGGTTCGCCCTTACCAATGTATTAAAATCTTAATAATCGCTCCTAATTATTGTTTGATTTTGAATTCATCCCATGACTAAAAATTCATTTAATTCAGTGTTCTGATTTGAACCTAAGATGATTGAACACTGAATTGTTGACCCTTGCCAATTGCTTTCCTTCAAGTCTTTCTCTTTCTGTAATATATTTATCTCTATGACATCTCTCTCCAATAATGGACAGCCAGCCAATTTAAAGGCTAAACCCGCCAATAGAAAGAAACCAAGATTTCTTAAATTTTAATATTATAGTTAAATTGCAAATAAATAAAAAAACTCGACTTTTGATAAATTCTAAATGTTGATAATTTTAAATTGTTCTAAAAATAAGCTAGAAGACACTATGTATAGTAGTCTAAGATCTGAATCTGAATCTCTGAAATTCATATTGAAAGTTATAATACAACTAATATATAATCCAACTAATTCCTTACGAAAATTATACAATAAAAATCATTTGATATGCGTCCGGTGTCGATTATAACTTGCTTGATAAAAAAATTGGATGCACATCACACTTCTTTACAATAGTATAATCGCCTGGCTTGACAGACACTTCCAATTCGTCTCCACCTTCTACTGCACCTTGAATCCTGCTAAATGGGATATAGATCACCCAAGAATGATCTTTATGCTCTGCAGAAATGTCCAAGTATGGTCGTGTATAAAACAATTCATCATCATCTTTCTTTTTTCTGATAGAAGCAGAACAAAGAGACCACCTCCTCCATCTGCCTTTTTCAGTGGCTCCGTAGACAGTCCAGACAATTATTCCTGGACTTAAACCAGCTGAAATGGGTGGTATACGAAATGTTGAGAAAGATCCATCTCTTTGATATTGGATAAACCAACGCGGTACATCGCTACCCGGGAGAACAACGTCTGGAATCTTTCCGTTGGACAAAACCTGAAGAAGAATCTCCTTAAAATTGTTTGACAAATTGTCACAGTTTTCCATGCGAATGACTGGTTTGTTTTCTACACTCTCCAAGCCTTGAATCTCAGCTAGTTTTCCACAGCCACCCAGTAAAAGATCCGGCGCTGTTTTTGACTGAATTGACACCTTTTCCAATGATCCGCAATAACGTGCCACCAAAGCTCTTAAACTCGAGGGGATATCTGAGATAAACAGAAGATTTCGACACCTTGACAGGTCCAGTTTCTCTAGCTTCGCAAGGTTGCCAATGCCGGCAGGCAACTCGGAGAAATGATTTCCTGCCAAATTCAGATCCTGGAGAGAGAACAAACTCCCAAGATTGATGGAAATATCATTGTTAGATAAATCGCGACAACTAATATCGAGTGTTGTCAATGAGCTTAAACCAGATAGGGAGAGTGGCAGGAAAGGTTGTTGCTCGATAACAAGCTCTTCTTCTTCCGAGTAAGACGATGACTGCGGAACCTCAACAACACGAACTCGGAGTCCACACACCAATAACTTTTTGAGCTTCTTCAAAATTCCAATGGAAGAGGGTAGATTCTGAACATCGGTTCCATCTAATAGAAGATCAGTTAAGACTTTCATATTACCCAATTGCTCTGGCAATTTCTCAAGCCTGAAGCAGCCCTCGAGGTTCTTAGTTTCAAGAGATTTCAAATGGGAAATGCTTTCTGGAAGATTCTTTAGCCTCCCACATCCCTTTAAATTCAAGAAAACAAGTTTTTTCAATTCCCCAACAGATTGCTGGATATCAGCTAAACTTGTGCAATTTTCTAGAATTAGTCTCTCCAAACTAGGGAGTCCAGAGAAGTTTGGTGTTTTAGCAAAGAACCTAGAATTGCTGAGATCGATGACTTTCAGATTGTTGAGACACTGTCGAAGCCAGAAGAAAAAACAAATTCGAAGTAAGCAAGGGAATAGAAACATAAGTTCCGCTAATGCGAACTATTTTATGGAAACAAAAAGACTTATCATCTGCTTCATACCTTGGTCTCCTCCTTCCAGAGTTCTCTGATGTTGGTGTGCTGCATGTCAAGAACAACTAGGCTGTCTAATCGAGAATTTGTGTGGTAAGGTTTCTAAAGAGAATCTATGCCAGCAAAGCCATATCAATGCCTTGGAAATATGTTCGTAGTGTCCGCGGACTTGTCCTCCACTGAATTTGAGCAACTGCAAAGATGTCATTGGCGCAAATGATGTGCTTGGAACATCTTTTGATGCTTGAGCGTCTAGCACCATACCCTCCACTACCTCTGTGCCCTAAAAACAACAAGAATTAAACAGGTAACAATAGTTTATTATCATTGGAAAGCTTCTGTAGAAAAAGTTTTCATCAAATGTTGCCTAAATGAAGAACAATTAGTTATTACCGAACAATATTCATCGAGTACAGCCATTTTATCCTCGCGATGCCAAAGTCTGCTACGCTTTTCGGGATGGTTTGGAGCCATTTGATGAATGATCTCCCTTCCCATGTCTCGTAAGAGATTATCCATCTGTAACTCATTCTCACTGTTGACTGTTAGAAGGGATCTTTCCCTGAGAATATCAAAACCCATTTCTGGATAAAAACCACGACCATCGAGTATTTTTCTCACGTTATCTTTATCCATACCATTAAAAGAAACACGCAATATCAAGGAACATACCCTTCACTTCACCATCCAAATCACCCAAACTAGTTATAAGTTGCCTCTGAATTTGACGTGGAAGATGTTTTTGCAATTTCTGTATAAAACTTCTCCAGTGAGTGATGCTTCTTTTAAACAAATTAGAGCCTAGGACTTCAAGAGCCAATGGAACTCCACCAACATAATAACTACAACTTCAGACAGCTCAACATATTCTTTCATTGGATGGGGCTTCTTAAAGGCATGACAACTGAAAAGTTGAAGACACTCATCATTGTTCAGTCCTTTGGCGTGATATTTTTTTTCCACTTCAAGTCGTGTGAGTAAACGTTCATCTCTAGTTGTAATTACGATTCTACTTCCAGGACCAAACCAGTCTCGCTCTCCTGCCAATGCACGTGAATGTTTCAATTGATCAACATCGTCGAGAATAACAAGTACCCTTTTACGACAAAATTGGCTTTTGATGCGATTGATCCCTTCATCTTCATCATCGTGAAGCCAAATATATCCCTTCAAAATATCACGAAGAAGCTGTTTTGTAATTGAAGTAGACCTCGGTGTTGATCTAACCTTTCTCTGATATTCTAAAGGCAACTACTTCCTTCAAATTTGTGACAAACTTGGTTAAAAACAGCTTTCGCTATGGTTGTCTTGCCTATTCCTGGCATCCCATAGATTCCCACAATTCGAACTTCATTTGTACCAACACACAACATGGAAATGATATCTTTGACTTGAGAATCAATACCTACTGGATATGTGGCAACTTTCATGTATCTGGGATTCAATTTACTTAGAACTTCTTCGACAATCATTTGAATTAATTTTGATTCATGCCTGTGCATAGTAAAAGAAAGTCATCACTCATCAATGAAACATAAGCTGATTAATTTGGAAATAAGATGGTGAATATGGTGCTAGTTTAAATTACAAAACGTAATTGGAGTAAAAGTTATAAGCATCTGCGATCTGATATAGGGAAAGGAAAGAAGTACCCATTTGCGATACTGTGAAGATCAAACCCAGATAATGTTCCAGCCTCCTCAAGAGCTTTTCTCCACTTTTGGACCTTCTCCATTTCTTCTTTAAAACGTTCTTCATGTCTATCAAAGGCTTCAGCAAAACTCCTTTTCTGTTTTCTAACATCAGAAGGATCAATATCAAAGAAAACTGGTAGAACAATCTGACGAGCTGTTTGTCTGCAATCAAGAATCTTTGCAAGTTCATCAAGACATCAAGTGGAGAAAGCATAGCCCTTAGAGAAACCACTATAGAAATCAAGGATTCTTGAATTGCTTTGAGGAGGTGTGAGGAGATTTCTTCTCCTTTACGAAGTTCGTTATCATCTCGAAATGTATGGATTCCTGCATTTTGTAAAGCAGTGTAAAGATGATCCGTAAAATTCTTGCGAGTATCTTCACCTCTAAAACTTAGAAACACATCATAATGCCATCCAAGTCTAGAGGAAGAGGAAGAGGAAGAGGAAGAGGAAGAGGAAGAAGAAGAAGAAGAAGACATGAGCATCTAGCAGTGGTTTCTGCAGGTCAGAGATAGAGATGGGGCAGTGTGGTTGCTTGTTACTGGTGTGGAAGAGAGAGACACCGATGATGGTGATGATTCGATCGTTCTGAGGTTGCTGGTTTGGCCTGAAAGGGAGCTGACGCTGTGTTTTAGAGTGTGTTAGTCTTATGGTAATAAAAAGAAGCAGTGGCGGAATTAGGCTATAATTTTAGAGTGTGTTAGTCTTATGGCCTGAAAGGGAGCTCTGATACATCTATAAATTTGTTTTCCTATAGTTGTTACACAAACAAGACAGTAGAGCAGAAACCATATGCTCCTGATTATATTTAAGCTAATGTGGTTCCATATTCAGAAGTTATGAATACAGAGAACTTATCAGATGAATTATGTACATTATAAAATTACAGCCAGTTTAATAAAATAATAAAAGTAAGATTTTAATGTTGTATTGTTGTAAATGTAATTTATTAATAATTCAATGCACCATAATGAAATTCAAAACTATAAAAGAATATTCATCATTTTATTATCAAAATCGTTTTCAAAAGTTGTTTTAATAAAAAAACTTGACTATCAGGGTCAGCAAATGGTAGTTTGTTACTTAATAATAATACTAAAAAATGACGTGAAAGTGGGAGATCTGAAGCTCATATGGTAGCTTCCACAATGTAAACAAAGGCACTATTAATTAAATGTGGCTCGCTTATAACCTAGCAATTTATTAATTAATAATTTAACTTGAATTAAATTTTAAATTAAACTTTAACTGGTTCAATTCAATTTACTTTATAGGTAAACCGGAGAATTAATCAACCCGATCAAGATCAAATTAGATTTTTATTTTTTTTAAAAATAAAGTTGTTTTATTTTTTTCAAAAAATAAAACAATACTTTAATTTAATCAACCTGGTCAGCCATAAATTCTTATGGTTTTTTTTTTCAATTCAATACCTTATTTGGCTTTAAAAATCATAGTTTAGAGTCCAACTGCGAGGTGATTTCCAAGAAGAAGAAATGAAAATATTTTTTTAGTGTTTAGTAACAAACAGAAGCAGTAGAACACAAATAAGATGCACCATAATTATTTTGATACCAATGTAGCTTTCTCGAATAAATTATGGTTGCATTGTTATATTTATAATGTATTAATAATTCAATCATTTTATTATCAACATTATTTTAAAAGTTATTTTAACCAAACATTTTTAAACTACTTTTTATTCAACAATAATTTTAATCAAATAAATATTTCAAATCAACCAATCATAATTAAAAATGATTTTTCAAACTGCAATATTAAAAACTATCCCAACATAAACACCCTTTTAAATTGGTGAGGGGTGCAGTGTTCATTCTTAAAAACTTTAAATCATTACAACCTTGACTTCCAAGGTTTAAAATAGCTAACATTTGAACTAATCATACTAAAAAATGACGTGAAAGTGGGAGATGCAGAACTCATCTGGTAGCTTCCACAATGTAAAAACAGCATAAGAATATATTATTAAATCTCAGGAATCAACCCAGTTACTAATTTATTCTTATGTTTGTTAACAACATATATAAGAATATATTATGTTGTTAATAATTTGATGGAAGCAATTAATAAGAGCTTCCACAAATTATTAATTAAGTTGTTAATTAATAATTTAATGTGAATTAGATTTCAAACTAAACTAATTAAAAGGAGTTCATCAGTGCAATCCAGTTAACTTTATGGGTAAATTGGAAAACTGGTCACCTGATCAAGGCTAATTTGATTTTAAAATGTTTTTAAGCAATGTTTTATTAAAACAAAAACGACTTTAAACAATATTATTTTTTTTAATTGAGCTAGATAAACCATATATGCTTATGGTTTTTTTATTTTATTTTAGTACCTTATTTGGTTAATTTTAAATATCAAAAGTTAGAGTCCAACATGCGAGGTGATTTCCAAGAACGAACCAAACTCTATAGGCCGTGGGAGGAGGACAATCCTCAAGGTAAAAATCATTTAGTGATGCATGGCACACCTGATATCGCGGCGATCTTAAAATTTTTCATGGAAAGAACAGATTTCTGGTGTAGAAGATCAAGTAATGGTTACTGAATTCAAGGGTGAAGATACTGATCCACGGTGAATGCAGTAACAAGAATTGCAGAATATCAGGACTCCGATCCACCAGTGATTGAAGCAGCAACAACTTATCCTCCGTGAATGCAACAGCAGATAAATGGCTGGAAGATATGATCATATGAATTCAAAATCTCGATTGTTGCCACCACATCAATGTATACGTTAGAAGTTGTCCTTTGTATATATATATATATATAAGGATATGTACAAAATAGAAATAAGAGAGAAAGAGCGTAATTCTCATATAAACAATCAGTTTTATTATTCTTTATGGTATCGAGCTCCAAAAGACTAACATCTAAATGTCTTCCTCAAATTCTCCTGTAACTCCACCCCATTCCTCTGTCATTTCCATGCCTTACGTTTGCTCTTTGTCAAACTCAACCATGACAACTTCCTTCTCCGGAAAGCACGACTATACCATATTTGAGAGGTCAAGATCTCTTTTTTTTTATATAGATGGTAGCATTCCCAAACCACCTAAAATCATCTCATTTACTCACCTTGAGACTTACGTTGTCTTTGAGCGTCTAAACCCAGGCCTACTCTCGATGGATTCGTCAGGGACAATCTTATTCTAAGTACTCTTATGACTTCTTTGTCGAGCCAATACTTGCTTAGGTTGTCACTTATACGTCGTCCAAGGCCGTATGGAATCGTTGGATGACACCTTCTTCTCTCATTCTCGTACGCGCATTCTACAAATCTGCGCACGACTTGCCAGCGAAGCGAAGGAAGCAAAACAGCCACCGATTACTTCCATTACATCAAAAGACTCACGGATGAATTGGCCGTTCTTTGGATAACCACTGAATCATGATGATATTATAACATATATTCTTGTAGGACTTCGGCCATGAATATGGCGAGCTTTGTGGCCTCCATATCGCGCGTCGTGATGCCATTACCCTTGAGGAAATTTATTCTCTATTACCGACTTACGAAGCGCGCTGTCAAGACATCAACTTACCCCGTCATCCGGCGACCTTACGCTAATATTGCCTACTCGACAATACAATCTTCCAAGGCGTGGTGGTTTTCATGGCGGGGCGTGCTAGTCGTGGTGGTTATAATTCCAGCAATAAGAATCATGATCAACCGGCTTTGTTTGCCAAATATGTGGTAAGATCGGACACTTCTGCTAAGAAATGCTATTTTTCGTTTTGATTTATCTTACCGGGAAGCATCTCCTCTACCAACAAAGCACGGTCTTGTCGCTATGCGTAGCAATTCAAACAATACGTTAGGGACTCTGCATGGCATGTAGATACAGGAGCCACGCATCATTTTACCAATGATGCTAACACTTTGACTCTTGAAAATCCGACTATCTTTGGTGCGGGCGATTGTGCAAGTTGGAAATGGCCAAGGTTTGCAAATCTCAAAAGCCGGGACCTCTCGAAATTTCCACTCCCTCTTCTACCTTTGTTCTTAATAGCGTTCTTCTTGTTCTGAAATACATAAAAATTTCTTGTCGATTGCATCGGTTACGTGTTGACAATAACATGTATTTTGAGTTTCACTCATATTATTTTCTTGTGAAGGATTACTCGGGGAATGTCCTTCATCGGGGTTATCTTCATGATGGACTCTATCAATTCACCAATAATTCGAGTCTTCCTCAAGCCTTTTCTTGTGTTCGTTCCTATGAGTGGCATTGTAGACTTGGCCATGCATCTACTCCAGTTGGTCAATCAAGTGTTATCCCTCCTTTCTTTTCCCGTAGAGAAAAATAAAACACCCAATGCATGCCTTGAATGTCAAATGGAAAAAAGCCATGATTTGCTTTTTAAAACTTCTACTTCTCTTTTGTTGCATCCTTTGGATTTAATTTTCACCCGATGTGTGGGGACTGCATCAATGCCTTCTGCAACCGGTGCTAAATATTACGTTAGCTTTCTTGATGATTATTTCAAGTTTCTTTGGTTATTTCCTATTCAACTTAAATCGATGTTGAACATGTCTTTTAAATTTTTCAGGACATATGTTGAAAAACAATTTGACAGGAAAATAAAAGCAATTCAATCAGGCAGGGTGGGGAGTATCGGCGACTAAACACTTACTTTCACCAAAATGGTATTAATCATCGCCTAGCTTGCCCGCACACTCACCAACAAAATGGCTTTATTGAGCGGAAACATCAACACATTGTCGAAGTTGGTTTAAGCTTGTAAGCTCATTCTCATTTACCTATGATATATTGGGAAGATGCTTTTCAAACCGCTACCTATATCATAAAGGACTTCCAACTCTGTTTTACACATGAATCCCCCTTTGAAATTCTTCATAATAAGATCCTTGATTATCGTTTTTCATGCGTGTGTTTGGTTGTTACTGCTCCCAACTTAAGACCTTATAATAGGAATAAACTCAATTTGGATCAAAAACCTGCATTTTCATGGTTATAGTCTCTGTCATTAAGGGTACAAGTGTCTAGATCTCTCTACAGGTAAAATCTATGTTTCTCGCAATGTTATATTTGATGAAACTCTTTTCCCTTACTCACACACCACTGTATCCAGTAGGGTGATAATCCTTCTTCTTCCATGTCTGTGTCTCTCCCTCCTCAAATCACCTTGCCACAATTCCCATCTCCCAATGAGTTGCAACCTAACCATATTCCTGCATGCACACCACCTGCACCTCTTATGCTGATTCCTGCAGGAACAGATGATCAGGCTTCACCTCTAGCACCCTCTACAGAAACAGAACTAGCTCTGCCTCCCACTGTTTCTCCAGCTACTACTCCAGTTTCTCCTGCTAATCATCTGCCAGTTCCTCCTAACAATCACTCTATGGTCATAAGGTCCAAAAATAATATTCATCGCCCAAGACAATCAAGTGATGATTTCATTCGCTATCCATTACCAAAAGCCTTAACAGCAGCGCTTGGTCCCACAACAATAGAACCCGCATCATACAGTCAGGCCTCCAAATCTGTACATTAGCGAGAGGCCATAAATCAAGAGTTCTCAGCTTTAATTCACTATGGCACCTGGTCCTTGGTCTCACCTCCCACACATGCAAATATTGTGGGATGCCGATGGATTTACAAAATCGAAAGAAAGGCGGATGGAGCTATTGAGCGTTATAAGGCTCAACTTAGTAGCTAAAGGTTTTCATTAGCAAGAAAGAGTTGATTTCTCCGAGACATTCAGCCCGGTCATCAAACATGCCACCATTGGGTTAGTCATCTCTATTGCGGTAACATATCGTTGGCCTATGAAACGAGTTGGATGTGTAAAATGCTTTCTTGCACGGTGACTGCATGAACATGTGTTTATGATTCAACCACAAGGCTATGTTCATCCTCGGTATCCCAACCATGTGTACAAAGCTGCACAAATACCTTTATGGTTTCGCCAAGCACCCCGCTCTTGGTTCTTCAAACTTTCAACCAAACTCTTGTCCACGGGGTTCAGGTGAAAGTAAAGCGGATACATCTCTATTAGGTGCTTGAGAAATTTAATTTTGTGATCTACATTCTAATCTATGTAGATGATATATTAATTCTGGCTCCGGTGCATCGTAATCAATAACATCATTCATTCTCTGCCAAACCACCTTTCTTTGTCAAAGATTTAAGCGACCTCACTTATTTTCTTGGTGTCGAAGCACTTTGGTAAGCAGATGGTATCTATTTAACTCAACGCAAATATATTGCTGACTTGCTTAAAAGAAGCAAGATGGAGAATGCTAAGCCCTGCACTAGTCCAATGGCCTCTAGCGTCGACTTACTTCTCTACTGATGGTACTCCATTTGAAGACATCAATCTTTACTGCGGATATAGTAGGTAGCATGACGATGTTTGGCTTTCCCGAGACCTGATTTAGCATTTGTTGTTCATAAAGTTAGCAAATTTATGCACAATCCTCTGGACACTCATTGGCTGGCTGTCAAGCATATACTCCGCTACCTCAAGCACTCCATCTCCAGCGGCTTGTTCATCACCAAAGGCGATTAATTTCACCTTAGGAGGCATTCTCCGATTTTGGTGGGCCGCCGACGGCGAGATGATCGCGGATCAGTTGGTGCTTACTGTATTTACATGGGTTCCAACTTAATTTCTTGGAGTTGCAAACAACAACCTCTGATGCACGCGGCGACGACGGCCGAGTATAAAGAAATTGCAAATCTTTCTTTGCAGAACTCATTTGGTTTAAATCCATACTCCATGAACTTGGTGCGCCTCCGGCGATAGTCCAACTTTGTGGTGTGATAATATTGGTGCAACTTACGGCGTCCAATCCTAAATTTCATGCGCGAACCAAACACATCGAGATTGATGTTCATTTTGGTCCGCGACCAAGTTTACAATAAAGAACTTCGTGGTTAAATTTATCTCCGGCAAAGATCGGTTAGTGATGCACTTACCAAGCCTTTGCCACCGGTTAAATTCAGCCGAGGTTCAATGCAATCCGAATGTTAGTGACCTACCCTCCAGTTGAGGGCGTGTAGAAGATCAAGTAATGGTTCTTGGATTCAAGGGTGAAGATCTTGATCCACCCGTGAATGACGATAACAAGAAATTGCGAAGATCGGGACTTTGATCCACCAGTGATTGAAGCTAGTGATTGAAGCGGAGACAACTTATCATCCAGTGAATGCAACAACAGGATAAATGGTTGGAAGATATGATCACATGAATTCAAAATCTATAGTCATTTGCCGACCACATCAATGTATATGTTAGAAGTTGTCATCAGTAATACTATATATATATATATATATATATAAGGATATGTACTGAGAATAGAAATAAGAGAGAAAGAGCGTAATTCTCATATAAACAATCGGTTTTTATTATTCTTTATCGGCATCTTATTCTTTAATGGGAAATGGTCTTGTTTAAGGAGTTGTTTACCTAGTATTACGGTCACTAGGGATCGGAGTGGTCGTGAGAGATAGATTCTATAGTGCGGGACCGGGTTCGCATAAGAAGAAAGATATTATCACCTTTTTAAGCGTCTGCGCGAGGCGCCGCATTCTTGGTTTTGTCATATATTGCTAACATTTTGTTGGTTTATGCTATGATGGTTTGCGTGTAATATTTCGACTCTGGTGTCGGTAAATATTCAACTTCTTGGATACTTCCAACTCTCAGCGTTGGTAAATATTACGTAGCTATAAAAACAAAATAAATTTAAATCGGTATTTTTATTTACGATTCTGCAAGTCCAATGAATAAACAAATAAAATAAATTTATTTTCACCCTTTACATTTTTTATGTAGCTAAATAAAAGTACAATAAAATAAAATAAATTTTCATCAGTATTTTTATTCCTAACTCTCTGGTATCGGTGATATAAATATATAAATTTATTTTTTTATTTATGCATACATAAATTTTTATTTTTTTATTTTTTTTTCTTGGGGCTAGGTCCAGCTCAGCCCGTACAGACTGGGCTGCGCACTGTTGCGAATGCTGGCAACAGTAACAAGGTAATTATATTACCTTTGCACAGTAATAAGTGAAATGAATTTGCAAAGTGGGGAAGGGGGGAAGAACTTACCTGGTGCAGCGAGGCGTAGCTGAAGACGATGGCGTACTGTGCTGGACGACGAACTACCTCCTCTTGCTTCTGTTTCTTTTCTTTTGCTTTCTTTATTTCCCGGTTCCTTCTGTTCATTCACGCACTGTGCTGCGAGACGTAGCCGAAGACGATGGTGCACTGTGCTGGACGAACGACGCTGCCTCCTCTTGCTCTGTTTTTTTCTTTTTTGCTCTGCCCCTTTTTTTGTGTGTTTCCAGTGTTCTTCTTCCAGTTCTTCCCACGTTTGTTTTTGTTCGTTCCTCTGTTTCCTTCCGCCTTTTGTTTCTCGTTCGTGATCTCTTCCCTTGTGTTATTCGTTCTTCACCCGGTCCTCCCCTGTTTTCTGCTTCCTGCAGTGTTTGTTCTTCTCGTCCCCCTCCAGTTCCCCCTCTCCCTTTTTTCTGTGGCCTTCTCTGGCTTCTATAAAGCCGGAGAATGGCCTTTCTTCACGTGTTCGTGCCTCACGATCGTGAGGCACGGAACGCCTCTATTTCTTTGAGAAGAAACAGGGGCAGAAAATTTGCTCTCCTTTGTCTTGTTCGGTCTCTCTCTTTCTCTGTATGTCCTGGGTTGTTTTTTTTTCGTCTCCCCTCGGTTCTCCTTTTTCTCTCTCCTTCTCCCTCGCGAGGTTGCCTTTGTCCAGGCTTTATAAGGTCAGAGACAGCCCCGGTGGTGGTAACGGCTGGCCTCCTAAATGCTATGCAACCGACACCTTCAATGAAGAAACGTACGCGTTGGCTGCCAACAGATGAAATGGAGGAAGAAGACAGTGAACAGTCGTCCAAGAAACGGCTCCGTTTTCCATTCAACCTCTAATTTCAATTTGGTCCTTGAAGTTTTGACATTTGTGTAATTAAGCCCCTAGTTAAATTGTAATTGGACCCCTGCATTTCGGCGCCTTTTACAAGCTAGTCCTTGGACTTTAATCTGCTGCAATTTGAACTCCAATTAAACCCCAAACTTTGATATTTCTTTAATTAAGTCCTTGATTCCATTAATTAAATTAATTTCAAGTTCAATTAAGTCCTAAACTTATCAATTCTTCAATTAAGCTCTTGATTTGGTTACTAAAACTAATCCAAAGTTTAATTAAATCTCAAAACTTCTAATCATGTTGCTCTTAACTTAAATTTTAATTCATTCTTCATTTTTATCATTTCATTTATTTTTTTTTAATAAAATAAAATTAAAAAAATTAGGTTATGACAATGCTTAGTTTCATGGAAGCATCTTTTTTAAGAAAACATTTTTTTAGTGTACCACAAAAAATAGTATGGTATTATATGATAGTTTGATTAATTGAATCCAACATCTACATAGTTGTTTACTTTACAACAACTACAAAGGGTGTGAGAAAATGCTTTAAAAAAAAATCAAAGTCAATCGAGCTAAGCAAGCCTTAAAAAATAAAGAAGCAAGATTTTTAACCAAACAAATATTGAAGGATGAAATTGAAAAAAAAAGCGTTAATAGAAAAAAACAACTACAAAGCTATTTACCTTACAACAACTACAAAGGGTGTGAAAATGCTTTAAAAAAAATATCAAAGTCAACCCAAGCTAAGCAAGCCTTAAAAAAAAAAAGCAAGATTTTTAATCAAGTAAATATTGAAAGATGAAATTTAAGAAAAAAGGTTAATAGAAAAAAAAATGCAAAATAAAACGAATAGCAATTAAAAAAATTAGGATCAAATTCAACATAAAAACCAACTGAAATTAAATGTTAAGGGAAAATTTAAATGAAATTAAAAGTTTAGGGATGGAATCGAAAAAAACAAATCAATTAAGCAAATGATTAAAAAAATAACAATTACAAAAACTGACACCACCAAACTTGACATAAAAATTCAATGAAAAGAAATGCTCAATGAGGGAATTGAAAAAAAAAACAAATCAATCAAGAAAATGATTGAAAACAAAAGCAATTAAAAGAATATGATCAAATTAAAAAAAAACTAATAAAATCAAATAGCCATGGACGAAATCGAAAATAAAATTCAATTAGAAATAATCAATGTAAATAAATTAAATGTAATTAAGAGAAGAATAACTGAATCAAAAGAAAAAAAAAAAAAGGGCTGGTATAATTTTTTTTATATGGCTAGCACATAATAAAAAAAAAAAAAAAAAAAAGAAAAGGAAAAAAAAAAAAAAAGAGTCAATCAACGCCAAACTATATCTCACAACTGTACACACACCACCCACGAATAAAAGAAATGTTACGACGCATTGAATGATGTGATGAAAACCTAATTTCAATCGCCGTAGTCCAGCTGCACGCGTGTTAGCAGCTTTTTTTACCTGCACAAAACCAAAAATGTTTCAATGAAAAGTCAATGGCATATTTTTTTGAAACGCATATTTATTTTATATTTGTTCGGGCTTAAACTGCAGTTTAGTGTATAAAAAGAGGGGCCTCATGGGCCTGCTCTCCCCTGCAAAATTATATTACTTTAATTACAGGAAACAAAATAACTAAGCCGAAGAACCCTGCCCGCAAGGAAATGGACAGAACCCATGAAAATGATAAAGTAGTTGATGTGAGGAATTTACAATGATTCAATTAAGGGTTACTTGGCGCAAGCCATGTATATAATAAATACATGGTGGCAAATGGTTACTAGCAATAGGATTTGGAGTCTAATTTAATAATATCTATAAATCATTTATTATCCATTAAATAAAGTAATTATTTTAAAAAACTTCACTTAGATTAATGTTCATCAAATTTGTATTAAATTATCATGTCTTAGGCCCTGATTGTTTGCTTTCGAAAGTAGTTTTTTTTTTTAAAAGTGAATTCGAGAAAGTAAATTATTTTTTGATATTTGGTAGTGTAATGGAAAATAAGTTAGAAAATATTTTTCCGGTGTTTGGTTATGTCATGAAAAAATGAGCTGGAAAATAACTTATTAGAGTTTTATTTGTTTCAAAGTTTATTAAAATAATGAGAAACAAATCTTACAAATTAAAAACTTGAATGAGAATGAAATTGAAAAAAAATATGTAATTTAATAAATTATCTCAAATAAAATAAATAATAATCAAAATAATAGAGATCAAAATAAAAAAAATAAAAAAAAATTGAAATATGAAGAAATTAAAATAATAATAATTAACATTTCATAAATTATTTCAAATAAAATAAGCAACAATCAAAAGAATGAGGACCAAATTTAATAGATAAAAAATTTCAATTAAAAAATGATAAGGGAAAAACAAATAACAATTATAAAAATGAGGACCAAAGTTATATAAAAATTAAATTGTAAGGGATGAAATTGAAAAACAAATATTCAAAACAAAATATATATAACAATCAAAGTTTGAGGACTAAATTTGATATAATCAGGAAATAATATGACATTTCTAAATTTTTCACAACTTCTGAAAGGAAAGTGTTTTCAGCTCCAAAATTGTCTTGGAAACCAAGCTAAATTTTTACTTTGGTTGGAAAGTATTTTAACGTTGTGGGAAGAGTGTTTTACGTTGACCAACTTTCTAATGACAAACAAACACAAAAAGTTTGGAAAGTAGTTTTTGGAAAACCACTTTTCAAAAAGCAAACACACCCTTTATAATGAGGTGTTTGGAAATGTGATCATTTTGCTTTTCAAAACATTTAAAAAGTGTATTTTAAAAAAAATATTAAATTAATGTATTTTTAATGTTATTCAAAATATATTTTAAAACTTGTTTTTAATTATTTTTATACAAAATAACATATATCAGGTCATTCGAGCCAATCCTGATATATTTGACAGTGAGAACTATTTTAGAAAATACATATTTTTTAAACTCTGCTTATAGTCCAAACAGCATAGTTTGGGAGATTTGGTGTGAATGTGAGAACTGGCTGGATAAAGCTGTTTTCATTTAATAACTTCTCTTGCCTGTACATAGTTGATCTATTTTAATATATTTTTTTAAAATTATTTTTAAAAACAATAACCACCATCAAATTCTATATATCCATTTTGTGGCCATAGATGGTTGGAGGCTTTTCAAAGAGGCAATTGTGCAGAAAAATTCTTTGGACCAAAAGCTGTAATTTGATCTGGAAGAAAGATCCACTTCCTTAGTCAGAGGAACTTGATAATGCCATCTGTGGTGAGTGCATCTCCTTCTCCACTGTAAAATATTTGCTTTAAATTATCTGGCATCAGAAATGCGTCATCTTTTCCAGGTTCGGAGGAAGCTTAGAGACACAGATACAGGAAGACATATTCCAGTTTACCACATCTAGATACAGTAGGAGTTTTAATTTTGGGAAGCGAGAAGACTCTGGAATTATTTCCCTACTCCACCATCCTCTTCTTTGATATAATATGCTTCAATTCACGATGATCTTGTCAAAAAACCATCTCAACCCAAAAGATTAAATTTTTAGGTGAGGTTTCAGGATATGATTTATATTATTCTCTAACACATTCCCTCAAGTGAAGACCCTTTGAACTTGAAACGCATAGACTCACTTTATCTTGTGTTAATTTTTTATCAAATAAGCGGGGGGATGGTGAGATTTAAACTTCGTGACAGCTTGGTCATCAAGACTCGATACCATATCAAATAACCATCTCAACTCAATAAGCTTAAACTTTTTAAATAAAATTTTAAAATATAATTTATATTATTCTCCTAACAAATCTTTTCTAAAATCTTTATCTCGACAAAGTCTTTCTACGTTGCAAGCAAACGATCTGTGTAGAAAAATCTGTCACATGGAGCCAGGCCAGTTCATGCCACACAAACCAATGCTTTATGGCAGAGCGCGGCCTGTGAAATGGCTCATTATGACAGAAAAACCTGTCACCCTTTTTTTCGACTAATTGATTCATTTATTTATTTAAAAACTTGAAATCATTATATTCTTCCTTTTTAAAATATCTTGATTCAATTATTTCTATATCTTTTTTTATTTTAGTAATTTTTCTTTTCTTTAAAGAATCTTATATAAAATTCATCAATTATATTGAAGAAATAAATAGATAGATTGGATGTCGGAGGAGAATTTCTTATTCTTAGAAGAAACATATTTTAAAGCAATATTTTGCGGTTGAAACTGTATTTTATATTTTTAAAAAAAGTACTTAAAAATAATATTAGTATATTTTTAAATAATTTTAATATATTGATATTGAAAAATAATTTTTAAAATAAGGTGAAATTGCTTGCGTTACATGCCTGTATAGAATGTCAAGTTCTTTGATCAATTGCCCAAACTCAGCATACTACTTTGAAATCTGTCATAGGTGCATGGTTTGCCTCAAGTGTTTCAGTGCTTACTTTTGCAGGAAATTTTGTTGGTAGCTGAGGGTTTTGTAGCAGCACACAGGAATATGCCCCCTTGGTTTCACTCCCTTAAGCCGAATCGCTTGTTCCCTTTTTTTTTTTTTTTTTGATGAGGCAAATGCATTTTGACAGTTTTACTATTGTAGTCCTGTAATCCTACGGATGCACTGGAGGATTCTTCAAGAGTTCAGTGTGGAGAACTTCTGTGTAGTTGATAGTACAAGTTTTTGTAGCATGATCGAGTGTGGATTCATAGTTTAAGTTCAGATGCCATGGATGTGCAGCAATTCTTGAGTATATCTCCCTTCTAGCAGCCTCTCATGCTAGTGCTCATATTATATATCTGGACTTTTTTTTCTCTATTGATTCTAAGTTAATCGGTGCTGCTCCAAATCACCCCTACCATCACCACCATACAGGGGATGAGAGAAATGGAAGATGAAAGGTTATATCCTTTGGGGAAACCAGTGTGGACAAACGCACTTAGGTGTCTACGATAACAAGAGTTGCTGTCTTACAATTTGCTCTTGCTAGTGCTATAGTTCCTCAACCATGCTTCTTGGGGGAGGGTTCTGACACTGAAGAACACATGCAACTATTTCCTTGAGCTTAGATCCTCTTTGAGGCGAAACCTTCTACTCCTTTTCTACATAGAACTATTCACTATTTGAATTTGTAAATTACAAAATTATACTTTGTATTTATTCATTTCAGCTCAATATTGAATTGAAGATTTCCCTTTATTACAATGGATGAAACAGAATCTTGAAACACAGGTGTCCTCGTTATATAGAGAGGCCTTTATTCACTTTGATTATTAATAATACAGTACTAAAACATGTACTCGTTGGAGGAAACAAAATACAAAGGAAGAGAAATAATTTAATTACAAACAAAGCTACGAAAGTTGAGAAGGAACATAAGTCGAAACAATCACATACTAATTATACAAAATCTTTTGAAAAATTCTCAGCCTCTCACGATTGTTTGAGGCATCAGATCTTCCAATGTTATTGCGGAGGTGACAGCAGGGGCCATCGAGCTATGGGCTCCGAAGCTACTAGTCACTGGTTGGCCTAGGGGGAGTTGGCAAGAAAGCGAAATACAAATGCTATTTTGATAATGGAATGCTCATCCCATAAACCCTTTCAGTTTTTGTGAAGTAGGATCCCTCGGAGCATGTTGCCTTACACGATTGTGAGATTTCATTCTCAATATTAAATAACTGAACCACATTCACATGTGAGAATCTTTCTTCATAAATCAAGCCACATTTGTAGCATCCCTTTAGGGTTGATAAGCGCGGCTGCAATATCTTTGGTTATAGATCCAGCGGCCAAGTTTTAGCAAACTATTGTTGGGATTTGCCATTGTTAGACAGCCTACCTAAGGAGTAGGGTTATCATTTTGTCAATGGTAGTTGCACCACCATTGACAAGATGTATCAACCAATGATCGCATTTGCTTTTTTTTGAAGAAGAGAAGCCACCATACTTGCCTATTTATAGGCATGTCATTGAAGAGCAAAGAGTAAGAGGTGGTAGAAAATGTAGAGGCGGGAGAAAGGGGGAGGCTTCGCAATGGCAGCGACCTTCTTTGCCATTCGGATTTAATCGGACAATGAGTTGGGGAGTAGAGTTTGAGTGAAGTAGTCCTCCTCCTCCAAGTATTTGTTTTGTATCCTTTCTCCTAATCTCTAATAAAATGGACTCTCTCTCCACGTGGATGTAAAAGTAGTTTGATGAACCCGTGGAATATATGTCGATTAGTGCTTTTTACCCTCGTTTGAGCAGTGCTCCAGTACATCCCGATTGGATTCCCAGACAATTGGTATCGAGCACATGGTTTTAAAAGGGGGTGTTTGATTTTGCTCCAAAAATGAAAGTTGTCAAATTTGTGTTTTGACCATATGCTTGTGTAAGAGGAGGGAGGCAAGTATTTTGGCTTCCAGCGTCCAAATCGGACGTCGGGACATTGCATACCTGCCGAAGATCCGCAGCGTAGGTCGAAGTGTTGTACGCCGCCGCCTGGGCAGCGGCCAGCGTCACAGCGTCTGCAATCTTCCCTCCCGGGATGACTTTGGCCCGACCAGAATACCCAGGAGGACCGACCCTGCCCGGACCGGTTAAGGATGACGTCATCATGCGCGTCGCCATAGCCCTTGATATACCCGTCGGGCGTACCCATGCGTAAATTCCGGTCGGCGCATGACCGCGTTGGCCTCCGCGGGTCCCCGTGCCGTCTCCAAGCGCAAGCGGCGGAGCAGGGAGTTAATGCGGAGCCCGTTGCGGAGTGAGCGAGCTCTGGGCCGAGGGGATAAGATTCTGTACAGCGGAGTCACGATACAGCCGTTACGAAGGTGAATACGGTGTTGTCGGCGGTATTTTGATCAAATCTTAGCCGTAATGAAGAATGCGATTTGGGCGTTTCCAGACTTGTTTCCAACTAGATTTTGATAATTCGGGATGACAATGGTGTCAGTCCGTCGTTGATTTTGGAATAAAATTAGCGGTGGTGTATTTGGAGGGTGCTGGTCGGGATGCATCGAAGGTGATAATGGTGAGTCGATGGATATGAAAGGAAGAAAGTGCATTCATGTTTATCCAATTCATATGCTGAAGCTAGCTAAAATGGGAGAATTTAAGCGCCTTGAGGAAGAGGCAAAGTAGGGGCCTTTAGACACCCTGATTTTGTGGACATTTGTGAGGTGTAAGAGTGTGATTAAGACCAATCTTGGCCAGTCTAAGGCGGTAGTCTCACTTGGATGTTGAAATCATGTATTAAGCTGTTATATTCGAGATCACTTGTAAAGGAAGCTTGACTAAAACTAGCAAATGGTTGTATATCTCGGAACGGCATGTCGATGGATATAGATGTGGCTTAAGAGTTGTCTAGGAGGTTGGAGTTTTAAAGCGAGACCGTTCACTGTGACCCTCCAATCTTTCACAGGGAACTTGCTTAGTGGAAGGATTATCCACTAGTTCTATTTTTAAGTATACTCTGGCCAGTTTGATAATAAGAATTGTTGAAAGACTAGCGGGATAGCAACCCTGAAAGCGAGTTAGGATTAAGTATGATCAAGAATCGATGAAGTGAGTGATTCTCCAAGAAGTTAGGTGTTCATTGGCGTTGTGATTTCTCGAGGGAAGGAGTGATAGATCCCGATAATGGAAGAGGAATCGGACGAGGGGATAAGGATTGGCACCTATTTTGACTTGGACAAGTATTATGACAAGGAGATGGCTAGATCAGAGCATAAAGAAGAATAAGGGAGAAATTGGAGGACGAGGGGTACACGGGGCACGGGAGGTAATGTGAGGGAGTACCCGTAGGATCAATGAGGATGCTGTAATGAAGACAGCGGTACGAGGAGAAGAGTGTTCCGGATGGAGCTCGGAGGCAGAGGTTGTGAAAGTTTGTACAGCTTATGGGAGATCTCTTGTGCTCTTGATGAAGACAACTTGAAGAAGACCTTTCCAATGCATGCTAGAAGGATGGAAGGAGGTGTTGCAGAGGCACCTAATGGTGAGGGGGATGCAAATGCGTCGATAAAGGCAGCACCGCCTACTTGATGAAAGACGAAGACCTAAGAGTTGGTGTAAGTGGAGCTACATCAGCGGAAAGGCATGAAGCTCGAACATAGAGAATCGAGGTGGAGGATTACTTGAGGAGTGTACATAACTTTCTCTTTCTATATGGTCGGTGGCAGTAATTTCTCCATAAGTGCACATGGTGGTAGAGAGACTTTTAAAGCCACTTTGGAAGCATCCTATTTGAAGGGAGGGATCGACCGACTATGAAAGCGAAGACACACCTTAGATGGAAGGTGTGAGGGAGCCATGAGAAGAGGCCCGAACGGACCGCCCCATGACAGCGAGGCGAGAACTTGGAGAAGGTGTAGGGGCCCATGATAACGGCGAGTTGAGGACCGCCTCCACGACACGGCGAGGACCTTGGAGGAGAGATGTGAGGCCATGATAGGAGCCAGATTCCGGACAACGCCCTCGACAGCGGTGAAGACACCTAGAGAATGAGTATGGAGCCCGCGATAGGGCCCAAGTTGATTTCTTGAGCCAATGTGATGGATTTGGATATGGGGGACAGATGGATAGCGGTAAGAGTGGCTATGATGAGTATCGGGAGACAAATGCAAGATTGACTTTCATGGATGTACTTACGTGCTAAAGATCAATGAGGCTAGAAGACATTTGCCTTGGACAATAGGAAGTGTGTGACTTGTGGAGCATTAAGGCGGCTGTTATGAAGGAGCCTGGGAGGGCATGCGGAGGTTCGGAACAAGTTGACTCTTGTCAAGGTGGTAGGCTTCGGTGAAGGCATTGTAATACTGAAGTATCAAGACATATATGGATCGACCTTTATTGGTTTTGCTCATGGGGTGAAGGTGGCTACGGACTCTCAGACCCCTAAGAGGAGAGACTCACGCGGAGAAAGAGAGGCGTGGTTCTTGAGGGTGGAGCGGAGGAGGGGCTTGACTCTGGATGGAAGTAGACTCTTGGAAGAGTGTTGAGCTAAGTGATCATATTGAGATACTGGATAATGATTATGCGCGCTGGAATATCCGTTTGAGGGGTATTACTAAGAGCTTGGTGTGAGGCTTGGTAAGATCATTCGGACAGGCATGGTTGATACACTTTCGAAGGGAATACGGTGTGGAGAGACATAGCGTTAACATCTTGGGGATGTGGGTGGCCATTATGGTTATAAGTGATCCTTTTGTGTGAGAAAAGGTGTGCTTTGGTGACTTCACAGTGATTGAAAGGTTTGGCAGAGTACACTGCGTAAGCTTAGCCTCTGGTACCTCGAGATGGTAAGCTTGGAAGAGGCTGCAAAGATACAAGTTTATCTTGAAGAACAGGGACAATTGCCCATATAAGTGTCAAAGGGGTGATTGTTGGGATTTGCCATTTATTGGGCAACCCTACCCTAAGAGTGGGGTTATCATTTATCAATGGTAGTTGCTTCCACCATTGAGCGATATATCAATCCATCTCATGGCAAATTTGCTGTTTTTTTGAAGAAGAAGAGCCCACCATACTTTACTGTTATGAGGCATCCGTGAGAAGGCAACAAGAGTAAGAGTGGTGGGAATGTAGAGAGCGAGAGAGAGAGTGGAGGCTGCGATGGCGGCCTTTGCCGTGCAGCCATTTAAGTCTGGCAATGAGAGTTAGGGTAGAGTTTGGAGTGAAGTAGTCCTCCTCCTCCATGTCTTTGTTTTGTATCCAGCTCTCTAATCTACTAATAAAATGGACTCTCTCTCCAGTAGATGGCCAGTTTGCGAACCACGTAAAATATTATGTCGATGTGCTTTTACCCCCTCCCCGTTTTGAGCAATTATCAGTACATCCCGGTGATTCCCCAGCAACTATTACACGATTCCAGTGCAGTGCTCATAGTTTCTTCTGTAGGCTCTTCATTGAGCCATCTATAAATCCAATCTTGTTTTTATTTCCTTGAGCTATAGTCGTGGATTGGCTCCATGTCTTTGTAGATTTATCTTCAACCAAAGTTGTAGCACAAGAGCAGCGGAGGATTGTCCCAGATAGTGAAAGTAAAAGTGGTGATTAGGATGATCCATCTGCTCTGAAGACTATGCCAGCCAGTTTTAAGTCTCCCATGGAAGTTGGCTAAAGAAGGTTCGTGTTTTATTTTGATACCTAGATTAGTGCTCTGATGCCATGAAAAGAATGATATATTCTTGTTGTATTCTGCACAAGTGTCAAGTTACAATTTATACTAATGGCTTAATGCAAAAGAGCCTACATTTATAGTCTCTGATCAGGACCTAATTATCTATGAATAAGAAACAAATAAGTAAAGATTCAATTCAGTATTTTGCCTAAACTTGATTTCCTATTATTAATGGTTGATTTCCTATACTGTGCTTGGTTTCCTTTAACAAGCTATGGTTTGATGCAGAGAGAGATGGATTGAGACTTAGGGCATGATGGGGGACATGTTTGTTTTTGGATAAATTGGGTTATTGTTTGGGAGTATGCTCTCCCCAGATCAGTCCTTTGAGGGTGGGAGGCTTGAGTGTCGCATTTCTATTTGTGACGATGTGGGTTCATCCAGGCAAAAAGAATTGGCTTAGCGCACCAGATTTTGTAAGAAAGTGAGCTTTGGTTGGGGTTGGGTTAGTGGGGGACAGGAGGACGGAGGGAGAGCATTTTTCCCAGATTTTGTCGAGCCTCAGTGTTTGCTAACATGGCTACTTTCCTGTTGCTTCTACCATGAAACTACTGCCTTCAAAGGGAGCAGCTAGAATGGCAGTGGCCAAGCTCCATCCATCTCTTATCCAGAGAAGACAGAATCATATTTCTTTTTCCTGTAATTTATTTTCTCCTTAGAAAACAAAAAGCAAAAACATTTTATTTATTTTATTTATAATAAAAAATAAAATAATCAAACTTAAAGTCATATATATAATTAGCACAATGCCGTTTCGCCCTCCAAAATAAATTGTGGGAACGTCTCCGGTGAGCAACTGCATGGCATTTGGAGGTATGATAAAAAGCCAAAGAAAGCAGGCCCCACGCACACCTCTAGTCTCAACGGATTTTTAAAAAGTTTCCTAAAAAAATAGTATAGTTTAAATACAGTATATGTTTAAAAAATAATTTTCATATATAATTTATTATTTTACTAAATAATAGTCACATTTCATGATATATTTTTGCCCTCAACTACTATTTTAAAATAGCTATTGTTTAGTCATGTTTCAAGTTTTTTTGTTGCAAATTAATTAGAATTTAAGCAAAGATTAACTCAAAATTTATAAGAATTAAATGGCTAAAGAATGGAATTTAAACTGGATAGTTAAGGAAAAAGAAGGAGATAAAAGAAATGATGGAAGAGAAAAAGAAAAAAATAGGTTAATAAGAATATACTAAGGCTCCATTTTTGCACACGTTTCAGTACCGTTTGAAAAAATCTTGATGAGTTGATTCTAACCACACACCTTGTAAGAATGCAAAATAAGATTGTAATTAACCATAAATTAACCCCTGAACAAAATTCTTAACTAAATTATAGTCATGTTAGGTAGTCTTTCAAGGTGTTATTAGAATCACCTAGTTAGGATTTTATAACGATACTAAATATATAAAAAACAAAACTTGATATATCTTTAGTAACTCATTTTGAAGTTTAATCATTAGATTTTGAATCTCATTTTTAATTATTAAATCTTCATAAAATTTTTAGATTAATTTTTTTATAATAATCAAATCAAGATATAATTTTAAAATAATAACTATTATATTCAGCTGTATTTCTCAACCGCGATTATGTAGAGCATATTTTGTGCGCTGTAAGATGAAACGCTATATCCTGACTAGTTGAAAGTCATTAGCATATTCTGAACTCTTATTCACCCAATTGCACCAATTCTGTAATTGGAGCTTACAGATTTTATACATGTTTATTCAGAAAATTTAGCTCAATACTGAATTGAAAGATTTCCTTTATTACAAAGGATGAGCAGAATCTGCCCAGAGCGAATTGTCACCTCATTATAGCCCAGAGAGGCCTTTATTCACTTTGATTATTAAGCCAATACTGTACTACAAACATATTAATCATTGAAGAAACAAAATACAAAGCAGAGAAATAATTTATTACAATAAA